>CM051663.1:15917500-18317500 GCA_028020825.1 Podargus strigoides
GCAGCTTTTGCCCAGGTCTGTACCCTCATGCTGTGTCTGTGCGGTGTATCTCTTATTCTGTACATTATTATCACTGTTGTTATTGTTGTTGTTGTTACATTGTTGTACTAAGTCTTCCTTAACACTACACAGAACGCTACAGACAATGCAATGCAAAGATACTAGAGAAATCTCAGCAAGAAGGACTCCCAGACCAAAGACGCTGTCAGCAAGAAGACCTACAAGGGACCCGACAGTGAGGCAAGGAGGCTGTATGGCAGCCCCACATAAGGTCATATGAAACAGCCTATTACAAAAAGGTACGGCCAAAACCGAGATGATGGATGCACAAGAAGTGTGGCTTCAGGATTGAAGAACATAAGGATGCAGGGAAGGAGTCTCAGTCTGCAAAAACAGACGACTGGAGAACTGACATAGCCTGGAAGGATGCCGCAAAAGAGCACCATCACAAAACTTCCCAGATGCAAGACTGATCCATGCTTTAAGCTTGTTATATAACAACAGAAGCTCCCGATTCACTCTATGCCAATAAGCAAAGCCATATGAGACTCTAGGGATAGCACCAGAGATACATGCCATGTCCCTCGAGCACCAAAAGTGAGGACACCAAGATCTGAGGAGGGTATAAGACACAGAAGACAGACTACACAAACTGCACAACACAGCCTGGAACTGCCCTGCCTGGCACATGCTACCATCATGCTAAAAAGTAACCCACTCCCTTTGCCTGCCCAGAGGAGACTGTTCCCAGACAGCCCTCTACCCTCCACTAACTGTAGAACGCTTCCTGCAATTCCCAACCTCGTCCCCTCCTCCCAGCCCCTCCCCAGCCCCGGTCTCTCAGCTTAACTTCTGAAGGCCAGGGGTCTGAATCCCTCCTTGACAAAATAAAAACCCAAATGCTTCAGCTAATTGGGATGTTCCTGCAGTCAGCAGGTTCCTCTTTCTCATCTGCAATTAAAAAAAGAAAGCGGTGTCACCAGTAACAATCACATTGGCCAATACCGACACCAGAAATGGAATTGAGCAAAGCAGAGATGTCCTCAGTGGAGCGGGGACCAAAAGGAGACACGCTGAATGGATGAGAGGACAGAAAGACGGAGTGGGGTAACAGATGCAGAGTCAGGAAGAGTTCCGAGGGGAAAAGAAGGGTGCAAAGTGCCCTCTCGAGCTAGAACAGGGCTCTGGGGCATAGGGGATGTCTCATGAGAGGGGAGCTAAGGAGTCCCTAGGGGGGGCGAGAGAGGAAAGAAGCCTCAGAGATAACAACGAGAAACTCTGACAGGGATTTAAACAATGTACAGATGTTGTCAGGGGCCGGGGGCCAAAGAAAGAAATGCTAAATGGCAAAGGCTAAGATAAGAGTGCTCCGAAGAGCACAAGAAAAAGATTCAGAAGTGAGCTGAAGTGCTACAAGAGTGCTGTGGAGTACACGAAAGGCCTCAGATGACATTGTTACAGAGTAGAGGAGTTAGGATGGGTCAGGTTAAGAAAAGAAGGGTTGGGGACACAGCCTTGGAGTCTCAGGAGAGCATTTAGGCAAACTACAGGTGACCGAGTGAGAGAGGAACTGAACAGAGACACCCTCAATAGCAAAGAGAACTATAAAGGAGCTCTGTGTAGCAAAGACAGAAGGGAGGCTCTGATGGAATGAGAGAGAGAGAAAGGGAACAAGAACAGGTAAAGGAACAAGACAGAAAGTGCTATAGGGCGCTGCAGAGAACAAGGATGGTCTCAGGGTCATGATTGTGAGCAAAGGGGTGTCCAGTAGGGCTGAGGGATAAAAGGCAGCTTGGAGATGACAAGGAGAAACCCTGGTGATCATCTGAGCAGAGAATAGATGGTCTTGGGTGGCCGGGAACTGAACATGAACACAGGAGTCCCAAATAGCCAGAGGAACAAATGAATACTCGACAGCTCAAAGATAGCCCCACCTAAAGTGGGTCTCAGGAGGCATCATGACTGGGAGAAGAAATGTTCTGAGGGAGCCAAAGACAGAAAAAGGATTGGAGACATAATGATCAAATCCAGAGGGGATCTGAACCAAGTAAACCTATCATCGAAGGCCCAGGGAATGAATACAGGCATAGCTAGGGGGCAGAGGAGACAGAATGACTGGGGTGGGGCACAGCTATGGACCCAGGAAATCTTCTGAGTGAATGAGGGATGCTACAAAGCTAGCAGTGTGCTAGGGGCGAAGTCAAAGGCATTGATTTGCATTGTGACACCATTAGAGGTGTCCCAATGGGGCTAAAACCACCAAAGAAAACTCAGCAACACAAGCAGAAGCCTGGAGGGGATTTGAACTGAGTACAGACGTTCTCAGGAGGCCAGGGACCAAACTTTGGTACTCCAGATGGTAGAGAGGATGATAAGAGCACTCTGAAGCACAAACCAATCCAAGGACAGGTTTCTAAAGGAATGAGAGAGGTCAGCTGCAGAATTAAACTGGGGCTGTGGCATGCAAAGAAGGTCTCGGAAGACACAGTAACTGGAAGCGGACAGGGCATGCAAAGCTTTGAGGGATAAGAGATTGAAAGGGAAGTGCTACCGAAACACTGTGGAGCACAAGAAAGGTCTCTGGACGCATCCTAGATGGCCCAGAGAGGAAGAAGAATGCTCTTTTTACGAATAAAGCTCTCAGGAGAGGTGCGATCAGAACAAAACAAGTCCAAAGGGACTCACAGAGCTGTGCTGCAGGGAACACCTAATACCTCGGGAGACACTATGACAGTAGCAGAGGGGTCCTGAGAGGGACAGACAAAAGAAGGCTCAGGGACATGATGAAGTAGTCCAGAGAGGAGTTGAACAGACTACAGGTGTGCTCAGAAAATCAAGGACAGAACAAAGGTATCCCAGCTAGCATAAAGGACAACATGAGTGCTCTAGAGATGACAGATGGCATCAGAAAGGTTCTCAGGGACCGAGAATGCAAAATGCACTACAGAGCCAAAAGAGGGCTGTGGAGCATGAGGATGGCCTCGGGAGGCAGGATGACGGGAGAATGGCACTGAGAATGAGAGAGACAGAAGGCTGCTCTGGGACTCGATGCAAAGCTCTAGAAGGTGTCCGAGCAATGTACGGATGTCTTCAGGGGACGAGAATGAATGGAGACATCCAAGATGGCAGTGAATAAGGTAAGAGACCTATGGAGCACAGAGAGAGCCCAAGGAAGGCTTCTGTCCAACAGAGACATAAAAAGTGCTGCAGAGCTCAGAGGGTGCCGTGGGGCACAAGGACAGTTTTGGGAGGCATCTGACAGGACTGAGAAAGCTCCAGGGTGTGTGGGGAATATGGACATAGAGACAAAGTATTGCTGACATCATGTTTAAAGGTTTGGGGCTGAGCTGCTGCTAAATGGAAGACAGATGCTCCCTATTAACCCCTCTACCTTCCCTGACAGGGGAAGGGGAAGAAAAGGGAAAGATGCTTATGGGTTTGAAAAAAACTAAACAAGCTTTAATGAAACAATTAAAAGACAATGACAAAAATAATAAAGTAGCTATAAATACATTAAAAAACAATATTGAGCTTGCCCCCTCATTACATGCTCCTCCTTGATGATGGTCACCTCACCACAGGTGCTGTGGAGCTGCACTGGGAAGATCCTGGACTGGACTTGTGAACTCAGCAGCAGACTGGAACTGGAGTCAAGAACACACAGACTGCGATCGGTGACAGAAAAATGGAGAGAGTCCCCCCGAGACGTCAGCCATGGAAGAGCAGGAGCTTGATCCTCATGATCCCTTGGCTTTATGCTAAGCTTGATGTGTATGGGATGGATGCTTTGTTGGCCAGTTTGCATCACCTGTCCTGTCCGCTCCTCCCTGCAAGCGCAATCCTTTTGCACCCTTACGCTAACTGATGCCCTGAGGAGGCACTGAGGCAATTCAGCAGTTACCTTGGTTTCTGTAAGATAAAGTATAAGCAAGAGCCTTTCTGTAAAGCATTGCACTGTGAGCTCAGTACTATGTATAAACATCAAATGTTAGCACTTCCAGGAGCAGACACTGTCTGAAAAACATGTTGTTAACTTCAGAAAGTGCAGTCTTTCTTAAAAGAGACGTAACTGAATGGTAAAATCATTGTTTTAATCAAACCAGGACACCGTGAAGTACTCGGGAGGGAATCTGAACAGAGTTCACATGTCCTCAGGGGACCAGGGACCGAACAGAGTCATCCAACGTGACAGAGGGTAAGGTAAGACTGCTCTAGGGCACGACGAAAGCCTACGACTTGTCTCCAAATAAAAAAGATGCAAAGCCTGCTGCAGAACTAAAGGATGACCATGGAACATGAGTAAGCTCCGAGGCAGCATCATGACAAAAATAGAGAGGTGCTGAGGTGGCTGGAGAGACAGGGTAAGGCTTGAGGGCACAAACATACCCGGGAAGGGATTTGAACACAGCACAGATGTTGTGAGGGAGATGCTGACCTGTTGGAGGCGAACAAGATGGAGGAGAGGACCGAGAGGGGTACAAATAAGGCTCCAAAGATAAGAGAGTGCCAAAGAGACCCTGTAAAGCCACGGGAAGGACAGAGAGGAGACGAGGGGAGGGCAGGGGAGGACGACAGCGGGAGAGAGAGGGGAGGAAGGAGGGAGGGTGGTGGGGAAGGACAGTGGGGGAGGAGGGGGTAGTAAGCTGTACTAATTAGTAAGCTTAGTACTAATTATAAACGTCAAGTGTTATCGCTTCTAGGAGCGGACAGTGTCTGAAAAATATGTTTTTGACTTCAGAAAGTGCAGTCTTAGAGACTTAACTGAAAAATGAAATTACTGAAAAGAAAATTGACTCTCTTTTATCCAAACCAGGACCTTCCACCCCTTACTTCGTACCATTTGTGTCATGCTCATTTTGTCTTCAACTATTTACATCTATTTATCTATCTATCTATCTATCTATCTATCTATCTATCTATCTATCTATCTATCTATCTATCTATCTCACTAGTTCATGATTTGTCTTTCTATATGGAAGTTCATTGAGTTCCTTTAGTCCAGGATTTCAGGTTTCATCCATTGAAGCAGTCTCAGGGCAGGAGTGATGGTATGAAGTTTGTCGCAGTTCGTGCCCACAGGTTGTCAGCCTCAAGGTTTCTGGACGCCACCCGATGAAGCTAGCTCCCGTTCCATAAGACTATGTTATCCTGAAAGATAGTTATCGAACACTGTTAGCATTATGCAACAATTAATATCGTACTCCAGTTGCTTGGCTGTCCTCCACCTAAAAGAATACGGGGGTGTCTAACAGTTCTTGTGAGATGAGGCTTCCTAGGCAGGGAGCCCCGCTCACTCGTGCGCTGTGTGGCTATGCTGTGCTTTGGGTTACACCTACAGACCCTGCAGCATACGTTGACAGTCGGGCCTGCTGCAAGCTATGAAGAGGGATCCTTCCTCACTTGGAGAGGCAGCCGCTGGCAGGATGGCCTTTGATCTTTTCTTCTTTCCCTTTCTCTGGCCTCTCCAGCTTCAGCCATTGCAGCTCCTGTCCACAGCCAGGAAGCGCTCTGCCTGTCCCTTTTTGCCTCCGTGCTGCAAGGAGAGCAAGGCCGGGCAGAGACAACCCACGCAAGCCTGAGGCAGGTGCAGACAACGGCATCCCCAGAGCAGGAACAGACAACCGTGTCCTCATCCTCCTTCTTTCAGGGAGAGAGAAAGAAGCAGCAGCGCCCATCAGTACCATAGATCACCCCGGCTGAATCACAGAATCACAGAATGTTAGGGATTGGAAGGGACCCCAAAAGATCATCTAGTCCAATCCCCCTGCCAGAGCAGGAACACCTAGGTCAGGTCACACAGGAACATGTCCAGGCGGGTTTTGAATGTCTCCAGAGAAGGAGACTCCACAACCTCTCTGGGCAGCCTGTTCCAGTGTTCTGTTACCCTCACTGTGAAGAAGTTCTTCCTCACATTTCTGTGGAACCTCCTATGTTCCAGCTTACACCCATTGCCCCTTGTCCTATCACTGGATGTCACTGAGAAGAGCCTGGCTCCATCCTCATGACACTCACCCTTTACATATTTATAAACATTAATGAGGTCACCCCTCAGTCTCCTCTTCTCCAAGCTAAAGAGACCCAGCTCCCTCAGCCTTTCCTCATAAGGGAGATGTTCCACTCCCTTCATCATCTTTGTGGCTCTACGCTGGACTCTCTCGAGCAGTTCCCTGTCCTTCTTGAACTGGGGGGCCCAGAACTGGACACAATACTCCACATGTGGCCTCACCAAGGCAGAATAGAGGGGAAGGAGAACCTCTCTTGACCTACTAACCACCCCCTTTCTAATGTGCCCCAGGATGCCATTGGCCTTCTTGGCCACAAGGGCACATTGCTGGCTCATGGTCATCCTCCTGTCCACCAGGACCCCCAGGTCCCTTTCCCCTACACTGCTCTCCAGCAGGTCAGCCCCTAACCTGTACTGGTACATGGGGTTGTTCTTCCCCAGATGCAAAACTCTACACTTGCCCTTGTTGAATTTCATTAAGTTTCTCCCCGCCCAACTCTCCAGCCTATCAAGGTCTCGTTGAATGGCAGCACAACCCTCTGGTGTGTCAGCCACTCCTCCTAGTTTGGTGTCATCAGCAAACTTGCTGAGGATACATTCTGTACACTCATCCAGGTCGTTGATGAAGATATTGAACAACACCAGTCCCAGTACCGACCCCTGAGGGACTCCACTAGTCACAGGCCTCCAACTAGACTCCGTCCCATTGACCACAACTCTCTGGCTTCTTTCCTTCAGCCAGTTCACAATCCACCTCACTACCTGATCACCAAACCCACACTTTATCAGCTTATCTACAAGGATGCTGTGGGAGACAGTGTCAAATGCTTTACTGAAATCAAGATAAACCACATCTACCGCTCTACCATCATCTATCCACCTAGTTATTTCCTCATAGAAGGCACTAAGGTTGGTCAAACATGACTTACCCTTGGTAAAACCATATTGACTGCTCTTAATGACCCCCTCTTCCTTGATATGCCTAGAGAGAGTGCCAAGAACAAGCTATTCTATCACCTTTCCAGGGATGGAGGTGAGGCTGACCGGTCTATAGTTACCCGGGTCCTCCTTCTTGCCCTTCTTATAGATTGGAGTGACATTTGCTATCCTCCAGTCCTCAGGCACCTCTCCTGTTCTCCATGACTTACCAAAGATGATGGAGAGTGGCCTAGCAATGACCTCTGCCAGCTCCCTCAGCACCCTTGGGTGCATTCCATCTGGTCCCATCGATTTATGGATATCCAGATTGCTCAACTGATCCCTAACCCAATCCTCATCTACTGAGGCAAACTCCTCCTTTATCCTGACTTCTTCTGGGGCTACAGGGATCAGGGGCTCCTGGGGAAAGCATGCAGGAGTAAAGACAGAGGCAAAGAAGGCATTCAGCACCTCTGCCTTCTTTATATCCTCTGTCTCTAGGGCACCCACCTCATTCATCAGTGGGCCTATATTGCCTCTAGTGTTTGTTTTATTAGCTATGTATTTGAAAAAGCCCTTTCTATTATCGTTGACCTGACTTGCAAGGTTAAGTTCCAAGGAGGCCTTAGCTCTCCTAATTGCCTCTTTACATCCTCTGACAACTGTCCTATATTCCTCCCAAGTGACTAGCCCCTCTTTCCATGATCCATAAATTCTTTTTTTCCACCTGAGTTTGCCCAGCAGTTCCTTGTTTAACCATGCTCGTCTCCTAGCTCCCTTACTTGATTTCATACCCATTGGGACACTCTGATCCTGAGCTTGCAAGAAGTGGTCCTTGAATGCTGACCAACTATCTTGAGCCCCTTTACCATCTAGCACCCTGTCCCATGGGACTTCCCTGAACAATTGGTTGAGGAGGCTAAAGTTGGCCCTGCGGAAGTCCAGGGTTCTGGTCTTGCTAGGTACTCTATTCCTCCCACACAGGATCCTAAACTCCATCTCATGATCACTGCAGCCAAGGCTGCCATCGACCATCACTGCGTCAACAAGACCCTCCTTGTTGGTGAGTACAAGATCCAGCAGCACTCCTCTCCTAGTCGGCTTATCCACCATTTGCATTAAGTAGTTGTCATCAATGCACTGGAGGAACCTCCTAGACTATGAATGGCTGGCTGTGTAGGTCTTCCAGCTGACATCAGGGTAGTTAAAATCCCCCATGAGGACCAAGGCCTGTAGTTGCGAGGCTGCTTTCAGCTGCCTGTAGAAAGCCTCATCAACTCCCTCGTCCTGATCAGGAGGTCTGTAATAGACCCCCACAACTGTATCACCCATGCCTGCCTGCCCCGTAATTCTTACCCACAGACTTTCAACTTGCCCCTCATCCGTCCCTGGAGAAAACTCAATACATTCAAGTTGCTCCCTCACATAGAGAGCAACTCCACCACCTCGCTTCACTGACCGATCTTTCCTAAAAATGACATAGCCATCCATGACCACATTCCAGTCATGTGAGCTGTCCCACCATGTCTCTGTAATTGCCACCAGGTCATAACCTTTAGACCGCACACAGACCTCTAACTCCTCCTGTTTATTCCCCATACTGCGTGCATTGGTGTACAGGCATTTCAGGTAGCAAGCAGAGCGCACTGGTGGGACCCCTGGGAGGCAGGAGGCCTTGTGGTCAGGACCTAAACATCTATCCCTTCTCTTCAATGATCGAAAATCCTCCCTAGACCACCTTCCTTCAGGCCCTAGCATACTGCTCTTGGGCTCGTCCCTAACAGACCCAGTTCTCTCCCCTTCCCCCTTCACATCTAGTTTAAAGCCCTCTCAATGAGCCCTGCTAACTCCTGCCCCAAAAGCCTGCTCCCCCTCTGGGACAAATGCATTCCACCTGCCACCATGAGGCCACGTGTCTCATATAGCAGCCCATGATTAAAGAACCCAAAGCCCTGCCTTTGGCACCAGTTACGTAGCCATTCATTAATCTGTAAACTCTTCCTACTTACCTCTTCACCCATTCTTGCAGGAGGTATGGAGGCAAACACTACTTGCACTCCAGACCCCCTAACCAGCCGTCCCAGGGCCCTGAAGTCACTCTTCATTGCCCTTGCGCTTCTTGTAATAATTTCGTCACTGCCAACCTGAAAAACCAGCAGTGGGTAGTAATCGGAGGGCTTTACAAGATTAGCAAGTTTCTTTTAATGTCTCTAATCCGAACCCCAGGGAGGCAGCAGACTTCCCTGTGGGATGGGTCCGGTCAACAGATGGGCCCTTCTGTTCCCCTCAGAAGGGAGTCGCCTACCACAGCTACCTTCCTTTTCTTCTTAATTGAAGAAGTCCTAAGGTGTTGGGGTGACTGACAAGCCCTAGGTGATTCAGTAGACTGATCTACCCCTCCAACTTCATTTACCTCTCCCTGAAGTTCCAAGGCCTGATACCTGTTACTCAAGGGCAACTGGGAGGGTGAAGGGGGTTGGGAGGGTTTTTGCTTGCCTCTCCGAGGACGGACCACCCTCCATTCCTCCCTGTCTCCTGAACCCTCTCCTTCTGTCTGATGGCAGGAGGGGAGGGGATCCATCACTTGCTCACCCTTTTCCGACTGCCCTTGCCTCAGGGTGAAGCTCCACCAATCTATTTCTCTTTCACACTCTCTAATAGTTCTTAGTCTTTCTACCTCCTCCATCAGTTTAACCACCTGCCCGAGCAGATCATTTATCTGCTCGCACCGCACACACGTGGTGTCACTGGCTCCCTTCGGTACCAGAGCCAGGCTCAGGCATTCGCTGCAGCCAGAAACCTGCACAGCTGCGTGTCTGCTCGGAGAATCCGTCTGAGTCCCCATATTCTTTTTCACTACAGTTTTTGGGCGCATTGCGACCATGGTCTATGTGGTCTATGGTCTATCTGGCTAATCCTCTCCTCGCGCCTGCCTCTCGGGAGACAGCCGCCGCTCTCTGCTCCGCGTGCCGTGTGCTCTGAGGGAGCTGCCGAGATGGCCGCTTTTAAAGTTTGCCGCGGCTCTCAGTCACGCCCCCCGCCATGTCAGCCTTTTGGTATCTCTCAGGTTTCTCTCAGGATTCCCGCTCAGACTTGGGTTTCCTTGCTCTGCCCCGGCTTCACTGTCTCTGGGAAGCCTGGCTCCTTCTCAAAGCCTCAGCAAAAGCGAACAGCACTCACCGCAGCCGCCCCACCGCTCCCACAGCCGCCGCTCTCTGCTCCGCGTGCCGCTCCTTCTGCAGGGGCTTCTGCAGACACAGCTCCTTCCCTGCACTGCTGCTCACGGCACCCACCTTAAGGGAGAACGCAGCATGTTCAAGGGCCAGCTTGGTGATCTGGTGCTACAGGACACGCTTCAGGGGAGGTGCTGGAGCTGGGGACAGCTGCATGGGGTGGACGACTGGAAGAGACTCAGGGGGAGCTCTATCGAGTCGGGCAGCTGCTCAGTGTCTGCGCCTGGGGGGTGTCCACCTCTTTCCCCTCTTCCCAGCTATCAGCTTGGGGGTAACTCCCTGGGGCTGCCCCAACCTGGCTCACCTTCAGCAGAACGGGAGCCTGCTGCAGTGAGCGGTGTGAAGGTCCCTGTTCTGCCACCCCCGGGTGGAGGACAGCCTTGCGGCCACCAAAGGGCCTCGCTCACCTCACTGATGGTCCTGGCCCTCACCCACTGCTGGGAACCACACTTGGCACCCCGCCATGCTGTGACAGCGCCACTGCTACACACCTGAGCAGCACTGCGGTCCCACGCTTTGTGTGCTACCGACGCCACACACGCAGGTGGGAAACGGTGTTTCCTTACCAGCGGTCAGCAACGAGCACAGCGACACCACCCTGCAGGCACCACCATATCCTAGCGCTATTACCGGCAGACGGCCACGGAGATCCAGGACAGCCACAGTGCATGTGCGGCGCATGTGTTGTACAGACACATACTCACCGGGCGTATACAACGAGCACGTCAAAAGACGCTACCGTGCACACGCAGATCCTGAGCCGCAGTCCCGAGTTTCCGCACCGGCGGTCCGTTTGCCTTTTCTCTGGATTTGACGCGGACCATCCTCGAATTCACAAACGTTTTCTCCCCGCTCCTCCAGCTCCCTACGCGCCATTCCCCAAGCAGCGAGCGGAATCAACTGGGCAGCGTTTTCTTCACGGGACACAGAACGCAATGCTGGGAATAAAAGGAGGCAAAAAATGAACCCATTTGTCACACGTGGCCGACGGTGAAAAGTACAACTACGAGTACGACTATGACTGTCATAGCTTTACCCTGTACAAATACCAATTAACCCGCTTAGCGCCCGTTTCGAGAGCTCCAAAGCCCGCCCACTCGGCCTCTTCCCCGGGCCCAAAAGCGCAGCACTGGGACCTCTGTCCCCGAGCCCGAAACTGCACGGCCGAACCCCCTCTGCCAGCGCCTGCAAACGCACGGCTCCGTCTGTCCCCGGGCCCCCGAATCGGCCACGTGAGGCCGCGTCCCAGCCGCGGGAGCAGAAGGCCCGGCGGCCTCCGCTTTCGGGCCCCACATCACCGCCGCACTCCCTCTGCTTTCTGCCCCCCTCGCACCCCCCGGGTGCGACGCTGAGGGGCGGGCGGGGGAGCGGAGCCACCCCACAGCCCCGCACTCCCAGGGTCCTATCCACACGCAGTGCCGCGGAGAGTGTTCGGGACCCACGGAGGGAGGGAGGACCCGGTCCCACTACGCCTCCGCGGGGCAGCGCCGTCACAGGCAGGCAGGGTAGCGCTTCCTACTTACCGCTGTGGGCTTTCTCTCTCCGGCATCGCTGCCGCCGGTGCCGCCTGGCCCGCGCACCGCACCGCACCCCCGCCCCCCGCCCGAAACATCCCCGGCGCGGTGGAGGTGGGAGGGGGGCGGGGAGCCATGCCCAGCCGGCCTGGGAGTAACAGAGGCCGCCCAACCGCGAGCAGGAGCGGCCGAGAGCCGGACGGGGCCGCCTCTGCTCCCCGCGACTGACGCGGGCTGGGCCCCGAAACCCTCCAGCAGTGCCGGGGGCCACACCCGGCCCGGAACCGCGTCTGCTGCCCCTACTGCAACTGCCCGCGGCCGCGGCTCTCTGCCGCCGACGGGCATGCGCAGTAGCCACGCTCCTGTACGGGCAGCACCTGGGTCCCGAGCCGCAGTATTGCACTCCGGCCACCAGGCGGCAACACGGAGCGAGAGCGCAGCGAACGAGTCCCCTGCGCATGCGCAAAGTCCCGGTCAAAACTACACCTCCCGGCATGCTCCGGGCACCCGCGGCACCACCGCCCCCCCCGGGAACAGTTAGAAAGGATGGGAGAGGGAATGGGACAGAAAGGCAGAAAAGACAGCGAGAGGAAGAAGGGCACAGAAACTCAAGAGGGAAAAAGAGGGCAGAGATCGGGACAGAGATGGAGGAAAAAAGCAGTAGGGCCAGAGGAAAAGAGACTGAGTGACAGGGAGCAGGGCAGAGAAAGAAAAATCAAGGTAGCAACAAGATGGAGATGAAGGAAAAAAAACCTAGGATGGTGAACAAGACAGAGAGGAACATGAATATGGGCAGGGAGTGGGACAAAGGGACACAGTGAAAAACGACAGCAAAGGAAGCAAAACAGAGTGGCAGACAATACTAACACCTCCTTGGCTCTTTCTGTACATTCGTCCTTAAAATAACATGACTGAAATCAACAAAATGGGTCAAGCAGCTGTTCTTCAAGTTGGTGGATCCAAGAGGATTATCCTACAAACGAATCAAACAACTAAGGTCATTGGGCAATTCTAGTTTTAGAGCTTTTTTCTAAAGCTTGAACTGTGGCTTCTCACTAGGTTATGTGATAAAAAGCTTGTCTCCATAAACTCAAAGTCGCACAGAGGCACTATGCCAGGTAAGCCACTCCTGGGACCCAGTCAGAGAAATAGAGCCCCTGCCCTGGCCCCTCCCAGAGCTGTCCCTGCAGAGCCATCAGCCCCATGGGATGGGGTGACACTCATGACAAGTAGCCAGGAGAGGCTTTCCAGATCACCATACAGACTAAGGATATAGGACCCATTATAGGATGCAAGGGAACATTTGGGGACTGCACAGAATGTACCGTGGTATGTTTACTGCAGGAACCAAAGGTAGAGAAGGGGAAGTATCACAAAATAAGTATGGGAAAATAGAGGGGCAAGGGGATAAAAAGGGTTTGTGACATACAAATAGGCTGCTGGTCAGTAGGAGTGTCTGGCCATGCCCTGCACCTCACCAGCATAGCCTGTCCTCTCTTCTCATTGAACTCCATCTCTAGGTATTTTTATGAGTGAAAGGTTCTCTGGTTTTCTGTGCACATGTGTGTGCACAGGTTTGAGTGTCTGCAACTCAAGTCGTATTACAGGTGTGTCTAAGTTTAGCCTGTACCCAGGGCTAATCTGCAGCAGTTATTCTACCACCTGATGACCCCTCCCCAGCTGAAAAGATGAATCAGAGAAAAAACGGAGAAGCCCCATGAGTTGAAGCAGAAACAGATTTAATGAAACAACAAAACTGATACAATCACCCACATAAAGTATGCAAGGTTCTACTCACCCTGCTGCTTGGGGTCAGCAGCAGGAGCAGAAGGCCAGAAAGGAGAAACCCCAGGAAGAGAAACTCCCCCTTCAGTGAGCTGCCTCCTTTTATAATGGGCATGATGAAGTGGTGTGGGATACACCTGTGAGTCAGCTGCCTTGACTGGATCTCCCACTGACTCGGGGCTATTCCTGGCTGCCTGCATGGCTGGCCCATGGGTCTGCGGCTGGGGAACCAGCACAAGGTCATAGAGGCCCATGTGTCTGTCACCAGCAACTGGAGAGACCCAAATTCATAGTGAAATTAGGTGCCAGCAAGTAGAGTCAGAGCACAGGTCACAGGATAAGAACTGGCTGGCCGGCCAGGCCCAGAGAGTTGTGGTGAACGGAGTTAAATCCAGTTAGAGGCCAGTCACAAGTGGTGTTTCCCAGGGCTGAGTGTTGGGGCTGCTCTTGTTTAATGTCTTCATCAATGATTTGGATGAGGGGATCAAGTGCACCCTCAGTAAGTTTGCAGATGACATTAAGTTGGGTGGCAGTGTTGATCTGCCTGAGGGTAGGAAGGCTCTGCAGAGGGATCTGGACAGGCTGGATCAATGGGACGAGACCAATGGTATAAGGTTCCTGTGCTGCATCCTGCACTTCAGCCACAAAAACCCCATGGAATGCTACAGGCTTGGGGAAGAGTGGCTGGAAAGCTGCCCAGTGGAAAAGGTCAACAGCTGGCTGAATGTGAGCCAGCAGTGTGCCCAGGTGGCCAAGGCAGCCAGCAGCATCCTGGCTTGCATCAGAAATGGTGTGGCCAGCAGGACTAGACTAGTGATTGTCCCCTTGCACTCACCTCTTGTGGGGCTGCCCCTCAAATGCTGTGTTCAGTTTTGGGCCCCTCACTACAAGAAGGACACTGAGCTGCTGGAGCGTGTCCAGAGAAGGGCACCGGAGCTGGGGAAGGATGGGGAGTGGCTGAGGGAACTGGGGGGGTTCAGTCTGGAGAAGAGGAGGCTGAGGGGAGACCTCATTGCTCTCTACAGCTCCCTGAAAGGAGGGGGTAGCAAGGGGGGGGGTAGGTCTCTTCTCCAGGTGACAGTGATAGGACAAGGGGTAATGGCCTCAAGTTGTGCCAGGGAAGGTTTAGATTGGGTATTAGAGAACATTTCTTCACTGGAAGGGTTCCACAGCACTGGCAGAGGCTGCCCAGGGCAGTGGGGGAGTCCCCATCCCTGGAGGGATTTCAGAGCTGTGTAGATGAGGTGCTGAGGGACATGGGGTAGTGGTGACTGGGCAGTGCTGGGTTAATGGTTGGACTTGATGATCTTAGATGTCTTTTCCAACCAAGGCTATTCTGTGATTCTGTGATTCACTTGCAGCTCTGCAAGTCTCATTAGAGCGAAAGGGGGCACTCTCGCACTGCGGTCCCATCTCTATGGGCTGTGTTAGTTCGTTAAACAAATTCGTTGTCCAGAGTGCAAGAGCTCTGATCAGTAACCGTTCATCAGCAGGTAGCTAATTCTCTGGTTTGCAGCTGACTGCCTATGTTAAAAGTCCTTCTTGATAAACGGATGGCAAAGACGTGCTCCTCAGGTGTGTGTCCTTCCTTAAAGCTGCTTTAAACTGTCCCCTACTGAAGGAGAGAATAGCATTTCCATCAACAGCTAAACCACGTTCAGCCTGTCTCGTCCTTCTCTGCTGCTTCCTCCTGCCCAGCAGTGCCAGGAGATGGAGGGGGGACACAGGGCAATGAACTCCAACAGGGAACTTAAAATTAACCTGTCAATGAAGGGGGGGGGGGGGGCCAGGCCTGTTTTTAATCTAACTCATTGCCTGGTCCCACAATCAGTTTAATGCCAGAAAGGTGGGAGTAAATGGCAGCTGTCAAGGAGTGCACCGGTGCAGCCAAACACGGCACATCTATGCAGAGAAGCACTGCCTGCACTCTTCCCCCAAAGCGTGTGTGCTGTGGGCTACCAAGGGCAGAGCCAGGCCAACCCTGCTCTGCTGTCATCTCTCTTGGGCAGCACAAGCTTTCCCTGAGGTCCCTGTGCCCACCCCACTGTCAGAGCTCTGCTGGCCTTTTACCCTATGTACCCCTTTCCCTCGTCTCTTTCCTTAAGTCTGCCCCTTATACCCAGATCCTGCTGTTTCATTTTGTTCCATACTCAGAGGAATACAAATGTGTTTCAACTCTCACTTCATCTGATCATTGTAGTTTTCCGGTTGTGATTCTTGCTGCTGATACTTAGTGCTTCCTTTCATCTGTCTAAGCCTTCTGCCTGAGCATAGGCACAAGCACACATCAGAGGTTACATTTGTATGTTCTACAGTGCCTTCAGGCTGTGGCAACTAAAGCTTAAGATCAGCACTCAGACCAAGCCAAATTTTTTACTGAGCTGCTCTCTGTAGCCACTCAGTTTTACCCCTTGGTTCACCACATACAACTTGGTCTTTTGGTGAAGAGGCTCCCTAGCTGATACTCCACAGAGCAGAAGGAGCAGAAGCTGAACTCTTCAGGTGACTCCTGTGATCATGGTATCCTGCAGCCAGGACATTCACCTGGGAGAGAGGACTCCTGGTTC
Source organism: Podargus strigoides (assembly GCA_028020825.1). NCBI lineage: Eukaryota > Metazoa > Chordata > Aves > Caprimulgiformes > Podargidae > Podargus > Podargus strigoides. The sequence continues at coordinate 15,933,522 of CM051663.1, forward strand.
CTTGTCTCTGTTCCTAGTACTGTATTATTTTATTAAATAATCATACAAGCATAAAATACAGGGACAGCTCTTAGAGCAGAGACCAAATGCAGCTCTAGCTCCCAGCTGGTGAGTCTTGTCCACTCTCTCTGACTCTTTTTCTGCATAATACCATGTTTCAGAGGGAATGAGGTGGACAGAAGAACCATTCTTTCCTCCTTCTCCTAGAATGTCATGGTGTGATGATTTGAAATGTGCATACTTCCTGGAGATGAGAAGAGAATTGTATTTGCTATCTCGCTTCTTGAGCATACGCTTCAGTCATTGGACTAACAGAGGCCCGAAGGAGAATGCTGCTGGATATTAGGAGAAGCCCAAATTTGATAGCATACGTTACACTGAGAAAAATCCCTGGACCAGAGCCTTCATGTGGCGTAAAGAAACACTTAGTATCTGGATAATGATTGGACTTAAACTAGATCTTTGTAAGCCACCCACACTGTTCTTAGCTGACCTACAGCAGAAACAGGACTTTATGGTATGTTCTCACTGCAAAATAAGCCAAAGCCAGAGAGATAGCTCTCCTTTTGGACCCCAGTCACTCGCACTGCGTAACCACTGGCACAGGTGCTAGCACAATTGTGGGCCCCTGCTAAGAAGCAATTTGAGAGCTTTGGTGCACCACAGAGCAATAGCACTTGCTGGGGATCATTGACAAAGGACAGGACAGATGAGACTGTGTCAGAACTGGTTCCTCAAAACCTTTGAACCTTTGCAGCCCTCTTCTGCAGGTTTTATATTTCAAACCACATTATACACCCTAATACCACATTGCACAGCAGGCAATGCACATTCTTCAAGCTTATAGTGCTTGCTTTGTCTCAGGCACTCTGAACTGGAAAAGCACACATGCAGAAAAAGCCCCATGTCTTCCATGTCTTAGGGCCAGATGGTCCTCACATGAAACTCAGCAGAAACCCACAGTGAGGCATCAGATAACGGGGACATGTCCGGTCTGCGCTGCATGGACTCACGGCAGAAAGCAGTTCCTAGCACAGTTTCATTTTGAGTACAGATGTAGCTAATGCACCATCTGAACCAAAGGGCAAAACAAGCTGGTCTCAAAGTGCTGCAAAGGGTGGCAGCAGAAGGGATTTTTTGCATGGCAGTGCCAGGGTCGCACCTGTCACTTCCCTTCTGTCTTTCCTCAGCCACCAACAGCCATCCCAGCCACATCCTCACTCCATGCCAGGTGAGATCTGAATATACATACTCTACAGGGAAAAGTAACATAAGAGAGGTAACCTGCATACTCTTATAATAAGTGTATATAATTGTATTGTATTATTTAAATTATAGAAAAAAAACAATATTTGTATAATATATTGTATAAGTATCATATAGAATATGCAATATATCAACTGTTTACAATAAATGTCATATGTTATAATAGTTATATTCTATGTTATTTATAAAACATTATCATATCAAGCTATCATATTATATTTAATGCTTGCGTTGAAAATCTAATAATTTCCTTATAATTACATAAGGAAAACATCACTATGGAGGTGGGTAAACAGTGGAACAGGGGCTCAGAGGTGTTGTAGGATCTCCATCCTTGGAGATGCTCAAAACTTAAAAGGCCCTGGACAAGGCTGTGAACAAGCTGGTATGACTGCCTGCTTTGAGCAGAGTTACACTAGAGCCCTGTGTATGTGACTGATTATTGACCTCTGGTAGCACTGCAGCCACATTACAAACTGTAACATGCACATGCCAAGCAGACTAGAGGCTGCTTAAGTCTTCTGACATAGATGTTTCTCCAATGCACCTCAGTAATTTGTGACATGAATTGTAAATTAAAGAAGGGAGAAGAGAGAGAATTAAAGATCAAGGATCAAATGTTAAATCCAGCCTGCTTAGTAGCTGGTATCAAAACAGTTTGTGCATTCACCATTGATGGCAGACATATTTCGTGCCACTGTACTCTGCAAACAAATAATCCATGTGATCAATCGTGGCTAAGGTGATTTCAGTTTGACAATATTTAGAACGCAGTAGTTCTTGCAAATAAAAGATCTTATCCTACTGGCCACACATAGGCAAGTCTGCACCCAGACTTCACGTGACTGTAAAGCAGGGGATGAGACCCTATGTTAGCAATACTAACCAAGCAATGAGGTCAGTATAGGGTAATGGGGAAAACTGAACTCTGCTACAACTAAATGTCATGTTGATAAATGCAACTTCACTGCTTTTTATAAACAAAATTAAACTTAATTTGCTTCACAGTAGCTTAGGTACCGTTAATTCAAAACCCACAGAATAACTCACTGGACAGAGTTAATAGTTAGCAGACCACATAGGCCAGGCTTTGAAAGCATTTAATATTCACTGAAGTGCTGCTTGTATCCAATTATAACTCACTAGTTGCCATCTTAATAATTTAAATCTGTCCACTCTTTAGAGAGAAAAAAATGCACTCATCAAAGACATGAATGCACCTTTTGCTTTTGACAGCATTAAATTAAAACTAAATGGTAGATCTTGAATGAGTTACTCTGCAAGAATAAAGGCATTAATGAGGTAATTTCATTATAGAGGCTCATCCAAGCCTATGTGAAAACAAGGGAAGTAAATGGAGAGGAAAGCCGCCGAGGAAATTAGGGTTCCTTCCACACTAATTAATGTTTTGGGGCATTTAGTACAGGCACCAAATTAACTGCTCCAAAGAACTCCATTGAAGAAAAAAATACATTGTTGCCCTGCCATGTAATTAGAAGACAGTACAAGCTGAACACTTAATGAGAATAAAGCCAGACTTTAACTTATTCTGCCCAGCTTCTGAAAACATGCCATTGTGGAGGCCTAAGTTTAAGGAAGCACCAGGCGTACAATATAGGATTGTTTAGGTCCTTCTGTTCGGTGAGCTGTAAACAGGTAGCCCTGAATGAGAGACTCTGAGACTCCTGGGAGGCCCGGCTTCCCAGGAAAAAAAAAAAAAAAAAAAAAAAAAAAAAGAAAAAAAAGTCTTAAATGCATCCAGAGAGAAGAAAAAAAAAGGTGAATAGGCTCGGTATAGCCAGCACAGTGAATGCTCACCGCTGTCTTAAGTGATTACATGATGTTGTGCCACCCCCTCTCATTGAGTTATCTTTACACTGCTTTTGTCTCCTCTAATTGGAGCTGATGAGGTGCTAATTGGTTGCTTTTCAAAAAAAGCAGTACTTAAGCACCGGCAAACAGAGTAAAACAGCGTGAGCGGAATTAATGAGGGCTTAGCATAAAAAAAAAAAACAAAAAAAAACCCACAAAAGAAAACCCACCCAAAAAACCTAACCAACTTCAAAAAACCAACCCAAACCTAAACCAACCCCCACAGCAATGTGTACACAAACACACATATGGGCGTGTAGGTACATCTTGGTATAAACCAAAACATGACGGGAAATGCCCCACTGGGGGTACGCGGCTGTGAGGAGTTGAGGTTTGTGGAACAAGGGGCAATACCAGGAGTAAAGGCATGCCCACCGCTTCGGCTGGCACACTTGGCAGCTGTGTGCCTTGACAGGTGTGCCGGAGCACACCGGTACCGGCCGGGATCACTCGCAAGCCCCGTGCCGTGCCACACGCCGTCCTGCGCCATGGGACCCTGCCCGGCTGCCTCAGGGGGACCGCTGCTGCCGTCCCCCGCTGCCTGCACCGCCAGCTCAGCCCACCAGCGCCGGCATGCTGCCACAGGTCACCGCCTGCCCACCGGCGGGCGTGGGGTGCAGTGCTTGCGGGGGGCAACGGCCCATGCCGCGAGGACTGCCCTGCAGGTGGGTTTCACCCTCCTGCGGAGGTTGCCGAGGTGAGGTTTCCATGCAGAGGCGAACTGCTTTCCACGGCCCGCTCCGCGGCCGGGGAACACCGGCGTTGTCCGGGAGTGGCGACTGGCCTCGCCACACCACCCGCGGGCAGCCCGAAGCTGCGGTGGATGTGGTGTGGTTTTACCTTTTTTGGCCAGCTTTACACAAAATATTAGTGTATATAGTGTTACACCTGTCGCTACTACAAACCGGCTCCAGAGGTCCTAGTTTGGCCGCACCTGTATGCATTTCCTAAAAAGGTTTGGCGTCGCATTAGGTACTCTGCATTTTACACGTGTTCTGTAGGTGGGCTGATATTCCCTCCTGCATTTCTAAACCAATTGTGAAGTTCCCCGCTACTGAAAGTATTACGAGTCCTACAGGAGAGACACAAAGTACCTGGTCTGTTGCTGAGGTTGCCTGGCAATACACAACAATAATTCCGCACGGTTTTTGAAAATGACACTGCAAATGCCTACGTTAAGCAGTTTTCTGCCATTTCTGAATTTGTTTATATCTAGTCCACACAGACACATGGGCACAGAATGCTTTTTCAGCAGCTGCAAGGCTGCATTTTTTACAAGTGAGCAATACCTTTGGGGCTCCAGGGAGAGGTTGCCCAATGATGACAAATTTGTCCTCACTGTCACGGGCTCAGCACCAGCAGGCAATTCTCTACAGCCTTCAAAACTCCTCTGCTGAACAGTTTCATATTGGACAAAAGAGTAAAGTGGAGTTCAAACTATTAAACCTACAGTCAGCTTAAGAAGACAATGCACCTTTTATTAAAATAACGCAGATGATCTATTTATACTGAAGAGAATTAAACAGTCAGGGCTCCCCCTTTTCTCACTTCTGATCTTTTTTGCCTTTTTTTTTTTTTGTTTGCCTGTGTATAACCGCAGTCAGAAAAACCAATTAGTTTGCAAACAGCCAGTTACTTCGGTATGTGTTTATGCTTGTTAATTTGTCCCTCTATTCACATTCTAAACTGGATTCTTTTCACTCTAATGCAAGGTCACTTGCTTTTCTTTCGGTTGTCATGAAAACGAGGGATTTCTTGTTGGCTGGTAGAAAGAAACTTCCTCGTGAATAAAGTTACAATTAATTCCTCTAAACATATGTTCCTAGAGCCATCCATTTATAAAACAATCAGCAAAGCAGAGCTCTTTCCTTTAAGGATTCCCAAAAGATGCAGAGCTGAAAAAAGCTTGGATCCCTTAAGGCTAATTGAGCAACTTTTGGGTTTGTTTTATTTTTCCTGTTGCAATTCATGCACTTGAAAATCTCCATGTGTTCTCCAAGGCAGGTATGATTGTGCCTGCAGAGATCCGCGCTTGCGTCACTGCTGCCTGCTGTGTTCTCACAGAATGCCTGCAGGAGGTAGTCCCTCGGGTTTCCTTTGTTTCCCATGGGATTAATAGCTTCTGGTTTACCACAAGCCAGTGTGACATGAATTGCGAAATTGCATGCTGTGCATGCCAAGATATAGTCCTTAAACATATTCTACCCTCTTTCCACTTCCTCCTCCAGTTTACTTTTTGCCTTGCTGCTGTTGGGAAAAGATGCTTCCCAGGCCCCCTCCCTTCCTAATGAACATGGCCAACTATGCACCAATTTAAGTCGGAATGACCCTCATTTTCTGAAGGTGAAGGTGATCCTATTCCTAAGGAACAAAGAGGCAAGAGGACTGGGGTCCTTCCCTGACTCCTAGTGTTCCCAGTCCTGCTGAGTGGTGGCTTCATTGCCCTGACTTCATCAGCTGCAGCTTGGGGGCACATGCAAAGGATGAATGCAGCCCTACTACACCTAAGGAGCATGAAACGGAGGAATCACTTACCTGAGCCCATGGGATGGCACATCTCATTTGCTGCTGCTAATGAGGTGATTAAAGGTGTCTTAAACCACCTCCTCTTGTTGGTAGGTTTAGATCTGGAAACCTTATCTTTTCTTACAGAAGTGGAGAGTAGTTTAATTGTTGCATCAGGCATGGAGTAGATGTCACATGGCAAAGGCAAAATCACATTAGTAATTAGTGTTGCAGCTGCTAGAGCAGGAGTATCTTTTGATTCCTGCAGGGAATTGTTCCTGAACGCATTTTCAGGTCATCTCATCTGTGAGCCTGAGCCAATGGCTCCTACCATTAGTTGACAGTAAATTGCCCATCTTTGACCTTGGAGGGAATTTGGCAGCTATCCCTGTAGGAAAGGCAGCAGATGGTAGCAGATTCAGTACAGTGGCACAGCACCTCATGTGGAAAGTGGGAAGCATCAAAGCCACTCACCCACTACTGCTGCCATCAATAATGTCCCCAAAGAAAGAAAGCAACAGAGTGGAGGCAGGTAAGCAAAACCACCCTGCCTATCCCTGTCCTCCTTCTTGCTGCTTTGTACACAGAGTCTGAAAACGGCTCTTCCTCAATATCCATCACACTGGAAGTGTTAGTTCAGCACAAATTCACTTGGGCTAACGTTTAATAGGTAAATCCTCTCAAAAGGAAGTAAAGCCTATTTATAAGTGTCACATGAAGGGAAAAGACACAAGGGGTGACAGCAAAGGACTTTAACATACACTAGGCCATCTTTTAAAGTGAAAAATTGGGATTTCCAAAGGAAATGCCTTGAAAGTACCACAGAAGGCTCAAAAAATACACAGAGTTTAGAAAGAATCCTTTCCAGGGAAGGGTGGGCAGGTGTTTACCGCTGTCCTTTCAAACCCGTCCTCTCTGTGCAGGTTGCCCAGGACAGAGGCTGTTGACGAGTTAGGCCCACAAGCTGTGTGCAGTGTTCTGTGGCCTGGGACACCACAGGCACAGTGAGCAACCGGAAAATCTGCAGGGCTGATGGTAATGTGTCGAGGCTTGGGGCTGGGCCGGCCACTAAATGGACAGCAGATGCTCTCTGTTAATCCCTCTCCCTTCGCAGATGGGGGAAGGGGAAAAAAGAAAAGGGAGAGAGACTTACGTGCTGGAAATAAAACTAAAACAGCCTTAATGAAGCAATAACAATAAAAAGAAAATATAATAATAAGAAAAATAATGAAATATATACAAATACATACAAAACCAGTAACAAGCTTCTCTCCCAATCGCACACTCCCCTCCAATGACACTCATGTCACCACTGGTGCTGCATAGCTCCTGGACAGGCAGCAGATGGGGACTGGATTCAGGAACGCACAGATCAGGACTGAAGGCAGAAGAAACAGACAGAATCCTCCCACAACGCTGGCCGTAGAAGTAGAGAAGGAGAACTTGCCCCCCGTGATCCCTCAGCTTTATACTGAGCTTGATGTGTATGGGATGGAATACTTTGTTGGTCAGTTTGGGTCCCCTGTCCTGTCCACTCCTTCCTGAAGGTACCACCCATTTGCACCCTTACACTAAAGGGTGCCCCGAGGCAGCACCAAAAGAATTCAGCAGTGACCTTGGTTTCTGTAAGATGAAGTATAAGCAAGAGCCTTTCTGCAAACCATTGAACTATGAGCTCAGTACTAACTATAAACATTGAGCATTATCACTTCTAGCAGCAGACACTGTCTGAAATATGTTGTTGACTTCAGAAAGTGCAGTCTGAGAAGACTGAACTGAAAAGTAAAATCACTGAAAGGAAAAATTGGTTCTCTTTTACTCAAACCAGGACTTTATGGCAATACTGTGAGCTGGACTCACTGGCTTTAAAGGAAGGCATATGAATTTGGGCTGCCTGCAATTGATGACAGCAACAGAAATAGTGCACTGTCAGTAAAGTGCACAAAGCAAAAGACACCTGATTTCTCAGGCTCCACCTTCCATTTGTCCTTGTGGGCTATGCCCACCGGGGCTGCATCTCACAAGCTGATGAAGTGCTCACATATGCACTAACTTTTCCACAGTTAAAGTACAGCACTGGTATAGCATGGGATTCTGTGATCAGGCAGGGTTCTACTGTTAGAGCTTACTTCTTTGGTTTGTGATGACTGGAAACTAATGGGCGTACTGGTAATGAGGAATACACTTGACAGCACAGGGATACAATTCTCTGGGACACTGCATGCACGCTAGTCACAAGCTCGGTGCTCTAGAAAAAGCAAGCAGTATCTCAGAGAAAGGCGAGAACTGGCTCCTGTGATACAAGACCAGTTATCTTCACTAAGATGATTCTAGCTAACAGAGAATAAAAGTGCAATGTTGGGAAATACACAACCTCTTTTTTTAAATGCCAGAAGAACAAAGAAATCTCTCCATCATTTAGGTAATACTGGATGCTAAAAATATTAACTGTGTGAACCCACACTGAAATAGCTGCCATGCAGGCTGAAACAGGATTCATAGCTTTCAGCATGACTGAAGAAAGGTGAAGGAGATACAGCCACAGTCAGTGGGAATCAGCTGCAAACAGAAGATGTGGGCTTTGAATGCAATCAAGTAAAATACAGCCCAAGTCCAAGCTGGTTCAGCTGAGCAGGGGTAGGTTGTACAGCTGTGGGTGGCCAAGGACAGTCAGGAACAGGCCCTGGAATCCTCTCACAGGGACTCATGTGGCTACCCAGAGCAGTAACAGGGGAGGCCAGGGCAGCCCAGTTGGCTGTGCTGTGTGTTTTCTGGTGTTCGGAGCCTTGACATCCTAAGCCCGTGGACATGGCCAGTCAGTTGACCATCATGGTATGTGTCTCTGTGTGTCTGTTTTCCCCCAGATTCTGCACATTTCTTCCTTCTGTTTCAGAGACCTACTCTCAATAAAACTAAATCAAATGGGGCTTTTATCTGATTAGTTATTTTATTATTATTTATTCTTTTGGGTACCAAAATCACTGAGAACTCCTTCCTGCTCACATATAGAAATTAAAGGGAAAAATGTGCAGTGCGCATGCTTGCGTTGAAAATGATCAGCTGATTCTTTAGGGATCATTCCTTATATTGTCCTCCACAGGGAGACTAGCAGTTGTATCTGGGGAAGAACAACCCCATGTACCAGTACAGGTTGGGGGCTGACCTGCTGGAGAGCAGCGTAGGGGAAAGGGACCTGGGGGTCCTGGTGGACAGCAGGATGCCCATGAGCCAGCAATGTGCCCTTGTGGCCAAGAAGGCCAATGGCATCCTGGGGTGTATTAGAAAGGGGGTGGTTAATAGGTCAAGAGAGGTTCTCCTTCCCCTCTATTCTGCCTTGGTGAGGCCACATCTGGAGTATTGTGTCCAGTTCTGGGCCCCCCAGTTCAAGAAGGACAGGGAACTGCTTGAGAGAGTCCAGCGCAGAGCCACAAAGATGATGAAGGGAGTGGAACATCTCCCTTATGAGGAAAGGCTGAGGGAGCTGGGTCTCTTTAGCTTGGAGAAGAGGAGACTGAGGAGTGACCTCATTAATGTTTATAAATATGTAAAGGGTGAGTGTCATGAGGATGGAGCCAGGCTCTTCTCAGTGACATCCAATGATAGGACAAGGGGCAATGGGTGCAAGCTGGAACATAGGAGGTTCCTCATAAATGTGAGGAAGAATTTCTTCACAGTGAGGGTAACAGAACACTGGAACAGGCTGCCCAGAGAGGTTGTGGAGTCTCCTTCTCTGGAGACATTCAAAACCCGCCTGGACATGTTCCTGTGTGACCTGACCTAGGTGTTCCTGCTCTGGCAGGGGGATTGGACTAGATGATCTTCTGAGGTCCCTTCCAATCCCTAACATTCTGTGATTCTGTGTATTTCATTAAAGAAACAATGAAATATCTGAAAACACGTCCAGCTGCTGAGGCAAACAAATACACTGGAGAAAGCAAACAAGAAAAAGGGAGGTGCAGTAAAATAAATGAGAAAACAGAAGTGTAGCAGAGGCAAGGCTCAAAGTCTGGGACAGACATCTGACAAGTGAAAGGGATTCATCACAGAGAGAGACAAGAGGCAGCAGCAAGAAAACTGGGCAGTTTAAGCTGTGCTGTGCTAAAGATCACATGAGCAGTTCCCCCAGAGGCTGCACTCAAGAAACCAAAGTTCAAAGCCAGGGATGCTTCCATGTTTTGTGTGGTTCATTTCCAGGTCATTTGATTGAAAAGGTTCTAAATTTGACAACTTCTAATGTTCAAAGAGGTTCAGATGTTTTTAAATCAGTTCAGCTCATCCCTGCTAGACAGAAACATGAATGATAAACATGAATCAAGTGGGCTACAGGAGTGATGCCTTTTATTAACTGATGACTATGCATTATTTCTAAGATTTAGTCTTGATCTGGGAATAATAATTAGCAAATTGTGTCTCCTAAAAAAATTATTTGTGATGACATCTATGAATTGGTGGCTGAGAAGGATGTGCCTTGCCTTTATCTCATACTCATGTAATTTGGTTAACTGACAAGCTGTTTATTTTGGGAACTCACAAATATGAGCATAGAGCCATCTGCACAATGAAAAGCATTTACTTTCTTTACTGTGGAATGCATCAACAGTATTTCCTTAAGAAAAGTGAAATTAGAAGGCAGCTGAAATAATTTAGGAAGTCAAAAGCACAGGGATGGCTGGAACAGATGATCTCCAGAGGTCCCTTCCAGCACCAACTGTTCTGTGAAGAGCTTGCTGAATAATAACCAGTAAGTACAAGGAAGCTATAAAGCCTCACCTTAATCTGTTTGTGCATTTCCCACCACTTAATTTATGGAGTGTCTGAAATAATTGCAGGGTTTGTTTGTGACCCTTGGTAAAACTTCAGGTGGTACATCTGCCAGATCAAATGCTGAACTGAATCAGGTTAAGCTAAATGCTTTCTTTAGATCCAAATTTCCCAGTAGTGTCAGGATTCTGAGACTGACTAAACACACTAATACTACTCAGAAAAGAGAGATACCAAAATTACTTTGTAAGCCCGAGCTCTGTTAAGTCAGACAAGTTATTTTTACTTGTTCCACACCAAGATAAATTCATACCAGAGAATCTCCAAGTGATTTTTGGCACAGTTGAAATCTTTCTGTGGGCTTGCTCAGCAGTCATCTGCAAGAGAGTAACATGCACCACAACAGCGTGCAGGAGACAATTCACAGCCAAGAGGTATTCTACAGAACGTTTTCTGCAGCAAAACAGCCTCATGGAACTGTTTGAATCAGGATACTTTATTCTAGAAACTTCGGTGTTAGTCCAGACTGCGGCAACCACAGACTTAGCATCATTGATGGGTTTTCCAAGCTCCAGATGAATTTTTTATTGATTTACTTAAGACTTTTACAGTTACTTTTGATTCTTTGTAATCAAAATAACCAGAAAAACTATGTTCTTTGACCCTGTATGTGCAGCTTTTTCACAACATTGCTTAAGTCCTTTAACTACAGTGGTAAAAACGTGTGAGGAATTAAATATGATTGCGACTTCTTTAACCTGAAGTGTGAAATATGAAGAATAAAGCTGAACAACAGTTATCACAGGAAACAGATGAGAAAGAAAGAAGAAATTCTCAGAGATGATCTGTCTTGCGTAGTGCCAGGCAGACACAGCAGCACAGAAGCTGCTGCTAAGAAATATTGTGCAGAGGTGCTATGGCCTTGTCATCTCTCTCTGCAGGTACTCCGCAGTTGAAACAAATGCAAAATACTCACTAGTATTTCACATAAATTCTTCTTGCCGCTATTTAAACCCATTACTTATTTAAGACCATGTCTACATTTAGCCTGTACCCAGGGCTAAACCGTAGCAGTTATTCTACCACCCAATGCCCCCTCCCTAGCTGAAGGGGAGAATCAGGGAAAAAAAAGAAGCCCCACAAGTTGGAGCAGAAACAGATTTAATGAAATAATGAAACTGATACAATCACCCACATAAAGTATGCAAGGTTCTACTCACCCTGGTCCTTGGGGTCAGCAGCAGAAGGCCAGGAGGGAGAAGCTCCCTCCTTTTATCATGAGCATGATAAGTGGTGTGGGATACACCTGTGAGTCAGCTGCCTTGACTGGATCTCCCACTGACTCGGGGCTACTCCTGGCTGCCTGCATGGCTGGCCCATGGGTCTGCGCCTGGGGAACCAGGACACCCATGTGTTACAGAATATTGTATGACGTTAATGTCATCTCATTGTAGCAAGAAGTAGAGAATGCTTGTTCCTTTTAAAGAAAGCTTTGAAAATACCCATGCAATTCTTTCTCTCACAGATCACAAGGGATAGCTATGGCACAAATGCACTGAGAAAGCCTTTAATATCTAATGGGTCATTCCTACTCTTTGTACTCTATAATATTTCTGTTATGCTGTTTTATAGCACAGTAACCTGATTCCCAAATGTTCCTTATTTTACGCAATGCCTGCATATTAACAGAAAATGTTAACTTACTTGCTTCTTAAAAAGCCTCTTCCCCTAGAAATTTTGTGTATTTTATAGGAATAAAAGCTGTTGAGGAAAAGAATTTCTGAAATTAGGGGGATTAATTTTAAATCAGACAAAAATCTGAACATTTTTCTGTAATTAAAAATATAAACATTGCTTTGTTTTTGTGAGATTAAAAATACTGAACTTCTATAATGTTCCTTGGTTAATACATGATATTAAAATCCTATACCTATAGATAATATTGTATCAAAATGAAACATACAGAAGTCAAAATAACCTATTTCAAAATGTTACAGTGATAAGATAGAAGATGTTTTGCCATATAGTGAAATAAATCAAAATATTCTTCCCATCATCCAAACTATAGCTGAAATGAACTACCTTAAAAAAATACTCAGTTTTGACAAAACAGCATTTTTTTCCCCCATAAATCCTGTTTTGAAATGCTTTGATTACCTCTAGTCGAAAACATTTTGCTTCCCCTAAGTCAATTGCCATGTTTGTACATAAGGTTATTGCTTCCTTGGCATAGCTGTCTCCAGAGGCAGATTAGTCATAAGTATTGACAACAAACAAAAAATTTACATCCAGCTCTGCAAGCTGCGCAGGCTTACAGGTAGTCAGACATTTTAGAGATAAATTCAAGTCCCTGAAAAAACAGGTATGACTTCTGGATAAGTCAATGAGAGCTGCCACCTCCTCCAATTAGACTTGTAGACCCGCAGTTTGGACATATGCACCTGGGGGTTTTTAAACACAGTAGGAAGAAAAGCAAAGTTCTTCCTGGTGCTAGCAATATGTTGTCATGGAGTTATGGGAGCACAACCTTTATTTGTCAAAGCTGATTATCAGGAACAGTGGATGGAGACTGAGCCTATGCACTTTGTAAAGCATCAAAATTAAGGTTATGAGATTTGCAGGGGGAAAAAAAGTAAGATTCCGTTTAAAAAAAATTAACATGTTTTAATAAATCAGCTTATGTTTGCTACATATGAGCCGCTTGGACATTTTAGCCGTGTCCGTGATGTTTGTGTTTGCCCTGTCAAATCTTCCATGAGATTAGTTCCCAGAGCCTACAGCCTAGGAGAGGGTGTGTTACATCCTGAGCTCCTGGAAGCCGAGTGTCCTGCTTTTCAGTGTGCTAAATCCATCAGACTGAGTTCATTCTGACAGTAGTACACAGGTAGTGACCTCTGTCAGGACTGACCTCAGGAAGAAATGAACGTCCAGCATGGAGTGCACGTGTTAGCAACGGCAGCTTACGCAAACATTGACAGCTTCCCACTGAGAAGCCATGAAATCCATGAATGATGACTAAAGTAATTTTAGCTTTAAAAAAAAATTAGGTTTGTCAACCATCATTGTTTTGGACTTCTCGTGACCTCACTTAGCAGAATGGTCCTACTGCCTGTAACCTTTGTCTCCAGCATTTTCACTGATAACTAGCTCTGTAGGCATTTGTTTTCTATCGTCAAATCATTAAATGGTAATGCAATTGTTAGTTTCATTTCCCCAGTTCTAATACATTTTGCAGCCAGTAACCATTCCCAGTTCATTAACTGACTGACCTCAGCATTAACACCCCTTCTGCTGCGGTTGCCATGGAAACAAAGCTTCCTGTGCGTAATCCAAGCTTATCTAGCTCTTTATCCTACATGTGACCCTTAATTACTTGCTAAATTAGAATGGTTTTCTGAAAATCACAAGAGGAGGTTAATATGTTCTTCCAGAGCTGGTCAAGCTAAGATGACACTAAATTCACAGGGAATTCAAATTACATGATCCCTGAAGGCGTCTCTTTCAGAAGGAAGATGAACTTTCCCAATGGGAGGCAGGGGGCCGTGATAATGCTCCTGTCACTCACTTTCCTTGCCCTGCTTGTCCAGCTACAGCTTAATCCAGTATGAACAATGTAGTAAGTAAATATCAGGTTGATTAATTATGGTGCAAGATTCAGTAACCACTTGTCTTCTGTAATTAACATTGTAATTGAAATTAAGTAATACACTACATTTCTGAACAAGGAGGAGGAACAAGGGAGAATTCTCAAGGCTGAGACAGGGAAATTAAGAAAATACTAACAGGGGTCAAAATATTAATTTTCTCTTCAAAATTGTGGTACATTTTAAGAAACTCTTCCGTCAAAAAAAAAAAAAAAAAAAAAAAGATGTCATTACTTCCACATGTCTTGGAGTAGAGATGAAACAGAGTCGGTTTTTCAAAATATTGCTTAGCATTTCTGAAAATATACCCTTCCTTCCCCAATTTGATAAATGGAAATCATAAGCAAAGGTGATGCTTTTTAGGATGCCCCTTGGTTTTCTTCTCCATTGTTTTCAGTGGCACATTACTTAAAGGAGAGAGAGTCTTTTGCGTACGTGAGCAGCTTTATAAAGCTGTGCTGAGGCAAAAATGCTATTGCATGGTCTCAGAAAAAAAGAAAAGCAAAAGCCCTTGCGTCCCAGCTGGAGAACATAGGACAGGCTGAAGTATCTCCTTGATAAAGCAAAAAATGGAACTAGTGCAATTTACCTCTCCTCACTGTCTGCCCTCAATGCCTCTGCTTCAGTCCAAGCTGGACTTATCTTGTTTGTAGAGATGCTTTCCCAGGGGAGGGACTCTGGTGTTACGCACATGGTTGACAGGACATACATCTGTCTTGACAAACCAACACCAAGTCATTCAAAAGCAGCACTTAAAAGTTGCTTGTATGTCCTCAGTCTTTTATTGACATAGCACATGTGGTAAATTTTGCCTTGGTTTTATACTGTTATCTAAATCCATAGTCACTCTCTTTTTTAACTGTCCTGGTTCCCCAGGCACAGCCCCACGGGCCAGCCATGCAGGCAGCCATGAGTAGCCCCCAGTCAGCTGAGAGTTCCGCTCAAGGCAGCTGACTCACAGGTGTATCCCACACCACCTCATCATGCTCATTAGAAAAGGAGGGAGCTCAGTAAAGGTGGGGTTCCTCCTCTCCCTGAGGCTCCTTCTTGATGATGCTCTCTGTTCCTGCTGTCAGCATCAAGGACTGGGCTGAGTAGAACCCTCTATACTTTATGTTGATTGTTGTTTCAGTTTTGTTATTCTATTAAATCTGCTTCAAGTCATGGGCCTTCTCCCTTTTTTCCCCAATTCTCCTCAGCTGGGGAGGAAGCATTGGGTGATAGACCAACTGCTATGGTTTAGCCCTGAGTACAGGCTAAATGTAATTAACTTACATGTGGGGCACTGTCATATTTCTGGAAATAAATAGTCTATGGATGTGTCAGTACTTTATCTCTCACTTCTCAATGTGCTCTGGGAAATGTGCCAGATCTCAGTCTGCTCTGAAGATGCAGTACTGTTAACACAGACTACCCTAGAAGCAGTGAAGTAAAGCTTGCAACCTGCCTAGGAAATCTCAACGGTCCTGCAGGCAAGACCCCAGTGGAGAAGGATCCTTAATCACCATCTGATGATCACAGAAATGTGCCCTTTGCATAAATGCAGGCTCTGCTGATCTTTGTGGTTCCTCCTCCTCATGCTGTGTATTTGGGTAGTGTGCCAGGTCAGCTGTTTACCACGATTGCCTTGCAGAAATACCCTTTCTTGTGCAGGTCTCTGGGGAACAGCTCTGTCAGTAAACTAGTGGAGTGCTTCAGTTTCACAAAGCTTACTGGAACAAGATGGTTTAAGGGTTTTTTTCCATCTGACACACATACTGCCTCTCTACTGAGCAGCAGCACATTTGGGGACTTGCAGATCCACACAGATGTTACAGAAAGGGAGGAGAAAGGCTGCTTGAGGTTGGCAAAAACACCAGACCTGGAACAAGCAGCCATCTTCTTTAGGCCCTCCAAAATTTGTGCTTCTGAACATTATTGCTAGCAGTAAGGATCCTGGGATTCTGTGTTCTGGAGATGTCAGTATCTGTATTGTTACTGATGTAGCATTCTCACCACGAGTCTAGTATCTGGTTTAGCAGTTATGGGCTTCTACCAGCAAGTCAGTTTCTTTCCATACAGCATTTCATTCACTACACATAAATTTAAGCACAGCCAATGCAAAAACTACACTTTGTTTCAGCATGCCCCTACCTATTGTGAAATGTGAAATAATTGGGGTCTGTGTACAAGTGCTTGCTTTCATAGATACACATAAAACTCGTGGACTAATCATTAAGATGGGAAGAGACAAGACAAGTGCAGATTCCTTGTGGTATAAGACATATTTGTATTTTAAACCCTAGTTACAGTCACCACAGTCACCCACACTTCTGCTCAGAATTCCGAAAATCAAGACAAGATACCGCAGAAGTTTATTAGCTTGACAAGCAATGCTTCCCCCAACACAATTTTTAGAAAGATTTCACTGTGGCCTTATTGGTGCCTCTTGTAGCAAAACCAACACAGGAATTAAGGTATTTGAATGAGAGACCTCTTCTAAAAAACCTGGCTTTGTTGTACCATTAGATTGACATTGTTACATGGACTGAAGACAATCATTTTGAAAACAAATTCTGGAGGTCCCAAACACTTGAGATTTGTCTCCAGCTGCTCTTGAGCCATTTCACCTTTGTCCCTAGTTTATTTCTTTGTTTCATATCTTTTTGATCTCTATCTTGGAACAAAAAAGAAAAAATAGAGTTGTACTATAATGCCTTATAGTCTATGGCATATTCCATTTCAAGATCCTAAAATAGTAACTAGTAAGATATATAGGAATAGTTTCAACTCCGGCCTGTGAAACTGAACAGAATAGTTCAGAAAAGAAAGAATAACAAAACAAACACAGAGTGCTTGAGGGATCCAGGTAGGCAGTCAGCAAGATACTTCAGTCACCTCAGTCTGTTAAGAACTACATTTTGCCAGTTGTTAATCATAAGAACTCTTTTCCTGAGTTTTAAGGAATTTGTTAGTGATCTAACTAAAGCATAAGGAGGGATGTAAAAGCCACAGACTGCAAGAGCACTATACTGTTTAATCTAGGAAGAGAGAACATCAGGACCACTCATCTATTATTTTCAAGCATTTACCACAGCCACTGACAGACAGTAGCTAAAATACGTGCATGTTTTCTTTGCAAAGTCTTAAAATACTTGCACCTCCAAATTAAAAATTCCCTTTTGGAAAGTTGGTACATGATTAATGCCTGGCTGTTGGAGTGCTTGTGGCTGCCTGGAAGTGAACTGAGGGCTTGTCTAACAGACAAAAGAAATTCTTTTTGTGTTTGAACAAATACAGAGAATGCTGACAAGTATTCTCCTTACCAATGGGTCTAGACTGCAACAAGCAGGAAACTCCTCAGAGAGAGAAACAGGTAATGATGCTGAAGGATGGTGAGAAAAGGAGAAGAGGACAATCAACTACCAAGCCAGTTGATGCAAGATTCATCTTAAATGAAGGCATGTGTGATAGAGATATCCACTTCAGTTCTCACTTGCTTTACCACTGATAAGAGGAAAACAGTACTTCTATGGTAGCTTGTTTGATGTCTTTTAGGCATCCACTTAAGATGAGCTGATCCTTGCCCTTTTTAGTACTCACTTCTCCATCCTAGCTACACAAGGAGCCCAGGATGGTCACAGTAGAGGTACATGCTTGTCCTGCAGATGCAGCTGTCTAAAAAGTGAGGGGAGATTAATCTACTGCATAACCACAGACAAGCCACTTATGACCTACCTTAGGTTACAATCACATTCCAAAATTGTGACACGTTATGGGGTCATGTCCTTAACTAATGGTTATACTGGCCAACCTTCCCATCTATGTGCAATTTTAACCTGCAAAAACCTCTTTTGCTAAGTTTATGCTGTTGAAGAAGATGGCTCACATGTATTGGTAATAGTCCTTTGTGCTGGTGTAAATTGTGCATTCTACAGAAAAACTGGAATTGCGATACCTTCGCAGACTTGATACGATGATAAATAGGTCCATGTTAACAGAACATTAGACCAAATGCAACGTATACTTGTAGAATATTGCAGTGTAGAGAGTGATTATACAAACTAGGTAGAGTTTCCCTATTTGACAGTATGGTAATTAAGAAATAACCGTATCTGGGAAATCCTGTTCCTTAACTATGGACTGTTGTCAAGTACTCCGAAGTTTTGCATGCTCTGTGACAATTATGAAACAACTATTAAGTATTATATAAAACAAAGGGGCACAATCAGTCAAATGACAGAGGAGCTGACAGCAAGAATGATCTATGCAGAAGTAGCTGCACAATGTTCTATTTTATTTTCTAATAAGTTGAGACAATTTAATATCATAAAGTCATGCAGTACAGCATCTATTCTCTTAAATCATATATTGCTTCTATGCTAGTGCCTCTAAGTGGCAGAATTCCAGACCTGCTTACGTGTGTGGGTGAGCGGGTAAGGGAGAGATTTGTTTCAAGGCTAGTGCTTTTGCTTTTCTATTCTCTTTCAGTGTGGTTCAGTTATTTTATTGGCATGCTAAGTTCTAAAATTTCTGCCAAATGTCTGAAGTAGACAGGATAGGGCGTCATGCTGTTCTGTTTGGTTCTCTGATGCATATGTAATTTTATCCTCCTGAAGTAATTGCAGCATACTGTATTGTTCCAGTCTTCTCGAATCTTATCTGAAAAATTACTTTCTAGATCTTTAAAGAACAAAAACCAGCTGACTTTTCTGTGTCTAGTTACATGTCAAGAATCCCAATTCCCTTAAAATCTCTCACAGATATACTCTAAAAAACCAAAATATATTCTTGGAGATATTTTAGAATATAGTTGGATGGAAAACACTACACAAAACAACACATCAAATACTTCTTTCTCTACATTAACAAGTATTAATTAATCAATACTCAAGATACTTATCTAAGTTCTTCTAAAACTTATCTCAGAAATATTTTGCTTGCACGTCTCATCCCATCAATACATTTGCTTAATCCTTTGTGTAACTGAGAAAGAGAACGTACCTTTCCCAGTGAATATGTAAGGTTTTACTTTTATGCATGCTGAAGTAGGTGTGTGCCATTTTAAAAAAAGAAAAAAGAACTTAATCTCTCCTGAATGACTCCAAGATCATCTTCTTCTTTAGCAGGCTCTGAATTTACTGACTCTTAAATTGCTCATGCTTACAGATTAGGTAAGAGGAAAAGATGGAATGTCAGAAACAAATGGATATGAAAAAGGTAGAACAAAAGAAGAGTGGAAAGAAACTTAAAAAAACCCTACTCCTGGTAAGTTTCCTTCTGGAATGAGGCTGTAAGAGCACTAGGTGGTATTTAAGAACGTAAGAGGAAGTTGCAGCTGTTGGTTCAGTCATCAATTTAACAGGGCACACACCGGTCAAGCGGACAGCTGCTCCAGTGAGCCAGAGCCCACACCTGCCCCTGCTCTGCCACCCTGCACACGAATAAACAAATCTCCATTTCGCACCTTTATAAATCTGACCCTCTCTGCAGCAGTGCCCACACCACTGATTGACTTCCACCACTGTCAGCTCGAGTAACCGAGGGGGTGAGTGTCACCGAAAGTTTGCTCTGCTTGCCTCCACGGGAGCTTGGTCCCGTGTGTTGTGAGAAACGGTGTCATTTTTTTCTGCAGGATTCCCGACTATGCTAAAAATGAACAGAGAGAGGTTCTGTAAGCGGGATCTTTGCTGAGGAAGGAATCCTAAGGGAAATTAACAGGTTATTTACCCTTCGCACTCTGCAGGCCGCTAACTGCATGCAGCTGCGCGAGAGGCCACAGCACCAGAGCCGCAGGCAAGCCCGCCGCACGGCGCTAGGGGAAGGCGACGCCGCCGACCCGCGGGGCAGTTCCTTAGCCACGGCCCTGCGCAGCCCCGCGGCCATCTCTGAGGGAAGGGCCTCGGCAGCGCCGCTCCCCCGGCGGCTCACATGCACCCGGGGCTGCTCGGGACCGCCAGCAGCCCGGCTCCCGCCCAGACGCCGAGTCTTGAGCTCTCCGGGACCCCTCCGTTCCCTCGGAAGAGCCATCCCGCTGGAAAGAGGAGCCACACCGGCACGGGAGCGGACTCCTCCGGCCTGCCCCCAGGAGCCATAGAGCCAGCCCCGCCGCAAGGGCGGGACGTCCTGGCGCCTCCCTGTCCCGCCCACTGTCCCGGCCCGCCCCGGCCGCCGCGCCGCCTTGCCCTTTGCCCGGCCCCCGCGCTTGGCCAATCGGGCAGCGCCCTGTTGGCTGTGCCCGGCGTCCCGCAGCACGGTCCAAGATGGCGGCGTGCGCGCAGCGGGGCGGCCTGTCGGCGGCCGTCCTCCTCGCCGGTACCCTGCTCGCCTTCGGCCGCTTGCAGCTCGCCCTCGGCCAGGCGGCGGCGGCAGGCTCGGCGGTAGCTCAGCCGCACCGCCGCTTTGAGTACAAGTACAGCTTCAAGGGGCCGCATCTGGTGCAGGCGGACGGGACGGTGCCGTTCTGGGTGCACACGGGCAGTAAGTGCCGGGCGGGGGGCGGCGGAGCGCGAGCGGGGCCGCGCCACGTTCCCATGCCGGCCCCGCGTTACGTGATGCAAAGGTGCGGGAAGGAGCCGCCACCGGCCGTGCCCGGCAGTTGAGGCGCACGGCGAGGGCGGCCGGGGCCGGCGAGGAGAAGAGTCGGGCGCTGTCCCCCGCGCCTTCTGCCTCCCTGGGCAGAGCCCGCCGCGGGCGGGGGGCCCTGTCCCGCGGGTGTCCACGTAGGAGAGACCGTGATAGCGGTAACGTGCCCGCAGGTCCGCCCCCGGACGCTTCGACGTGCGGTTGCAGCTCCCCGAGGCCTCCCTTGTGCCGCGGGGGCTAGGGCGCTGTGCGCGGCGCAGTCGAGGCGGTGCGAAACTTGTGCGCGACGTGCTGATGTGTCACTTGGCCAGAGCCAGGGGCGGCCCCGCGGCGCGGCTGTGCCAGCCGGCGGTGCTCCGCAGTGCCCGGCCTGGACATGGAAACGGTGCCTTGGCACGTGCGGCTTTATTGAATGCGATCCATGTATCCTCTGCAGGATGGGTTACGGATGTGACTGTGCTCTAAAAGGCACCAGTCCTCCATGAGCCCCCTTGTAAATGTATTGATGTTTACTCTACATAAGGTTCTACCTTGGAATAGTGTCTCCGCAGTACCTTCTGCTGTTACTATTACATATATACGCATATATCTAAATGCATGCCTATTATTTTAAACTATTAAACAAAAAATTAGAATCTCCATTTTTATAAAGCAGGGCAGAAATCTGTGAAAGAAAGCTAAACCTGATGTATTTTTTAAAAACATTAATACATATCTTACATTACATACATATGTAATACATATCTTAACAGCAAGACCAGTCTTCTATTTAGGTTGTACACTGTGGTCCCAAATGGAATATGGTTAAGTCTTTTGTAAAGCAGTAGCAATCAAGTTGTTGAAAGTAAAGGTATAGGGGTTTGCTTTTTTTTTCCCCTCTCAAGTGGTTGAGAAAAGTTACTTTGAAAAGTTACTTTGAAAACTGTTCTCTAGTTGAGGAGACGTGAAAATTTTGTGAGTTAATTGGCTAGTTAAACACTTGCAATACTTTCATGTATCCAGTGTTGGTTCCTTTCCTTTCTAGATGCCATCCCAAGTGCAGATCAGATTCGTATAACAACGTCTTTGAAAAGCCAAAGAGGGTCAGTGTGGACAAAAAACAAGTCAATATTTGAACACTGGGAAGTCGAAGTGACCTTTCGAGTCACAGGAAGAGGACGCATTGGAGCCGATGGACTGGTATTAAGAACTTGATATAACTGAAAAAAAAAATAAATAGACATGCTTTAAAAGTGAAGCTTGACTTACGACTCTTACTTGCTTTCTTTAATAGGCAATCTGGTTGACAGAAGAGCAAGGCTTGGAAGGTCCTGTTTTCGGGGCAGCTGATAAATGGAATGGTGTTGGAATTTTCTTTGATTCCTTTGACAATGATGGAAAGGTTAGTTGGAAGCAAACTCTTCTAGCAAAGATTAAAAAGTAATTTCCTGACTGTTTTTTACATATAACTTTGTGGAAAAAAATAAGATGTCATTTTCCTGCTCCCCCCATTTACTTCGAAAAGATACAAGTTTCCCTTTTAGAATTTTTACTACTTTCAGACTTTTTTTTTTTTTTTTTTTAAGCTTGAAAGTTGAAGTACAACACATAATGAATCTCCACGGAACTTTGGTTCATGTGTTAGGTTTGGAGGGAAAATGCCATGTACATATGTACAAGATGAAATTTGGAATGCTCATGCACAGTTTGACATGTTGATGTATCTGAAGATGTGTGCTTAGGAAAAGGCATATTGTACCAAAACATGACTCTGTGGAAACACAAATTTCTATGTCTGTCTTCAGAGATGCTCTTTTTCTTGGAACAAATCTCCCTTGAGTAGTTCAGCAGCAAAAATTCTGTTCACCCCAGCCTACTCACCGGTGGGGGACTGTGAGGTGCAGAAAAGGCCCTGAGGCTGTGTAAGCAATAACTAAAACATTGCTGCATTGTCAACACTGTTTTCATCCTAAATGCAAAACATAGCCCTGTACAATCTATTATGAAGAAACTGAACTCTATCCCAGCCAAAACCAGTATGCTTCAGGAGGTAATGAATTGAAATGTTGGAGGAGCAAGGGAGATAAACTCTGAAATCTTGTGCTCTTGTGAAAACTGGAATTCACTTCATAAACTCCTGGAGGCAACCAAAATAGCACTGTATATCTGCTCTGCCTTTATCATTTTAGCTTGATCTTATCCTCTAGCAATTTAAATAACTGGAGGTACGTTCCACAGACTTTTAGTCTCTGACAGATAGTGCCCAAGGTTTTTCTAGTGACTGAGAAGGTCAGTAGGATGTCAACATAGTGTCTGTTTGGTTGTTTTTCCCAGTTTGTGTAGCCAAACTGGATGTATTAAGTCATCTATTAGTTTCAAGAGCTGTATCTTTATTACATATGAATTTCTCCTATCCGTGGCTTTTATATTTCTGTATTTGTCACATGATGGTAATTGATAGTATATCCAGGAATTTAATTTGTGTGAGTTTTTTCACCCTTAACTATACAAAGAGTGTAGCAGTCTTGCAAAGTGTGCAGCATGACACAGTGCTACTCAGTCATTTTGCTTATGTCATTGGGAAGTACAGAAAGAATCAAAGCATCTGTGGTGTATCTGTAGTGCAATGACTTTAGGTGCTTTATTGCAGAAAGGTTGGCAGTGATGTTACTTATGTTTCACTTCAAGTTAAACTATTTCATTTGTTTGCTATTTCTTTTTCTAGAAAAACAATCCTGGAGTGATTGTTGTGGGCAACAATGGAAAACTTCTGTATGACCATCAGAAGTAAGTTTATTTTCAGTGTTAATGATGAACGTTTGCTTTTGAGTGATGAAATGTTGCATGAAACTCTTTAAGAAATGTTATAAAGGTTTCTTTCATATGAAACTTTGTTGATTCCTTTACATTTGAGTTTTTCTATTTGTTAAAACACGGTTTTGGCAGTAACAGCACAGAAGTTGGCAACTGATGGATATTTAAATGGCATATGTCCTTTGTGATGGGTGAACTCAGATAAATGGAGGTACAGACTTTTTACCTCTTCATTGCTTATGGGTATCTTCCACACACTGCTAATAACTGACAGAAGTGACTAACTGAAAGCTAATAGCCTGTTACTAAAATTAATTGGTTTGATTTCCAATTGTTTGTTGTGAACCAGCACAATTGATGTCTTTTTGGATTCACTGAGAAGAGAGTTATCTAGCTTAGGTGCAGTCTGGACTATAGCTTATTTCTATCTCAGTTCACAGATGCGGGAATGTATCTTTGAAACAAACAGGTTTCCCCATTACTGCATTCTATCTGTGTTGTCTCCTGTGTAAGACATTTCGGACATTTGATCCCAGACTTCAGAAAAACTCAGTGCAGTTATGGGATAGCGTCTGAAAAACTTGCGTATTGAAAAACTGTTATGTTGCTTAGTGATACATTGATGCTCTTTTGTCTTAGCTGATAAATCATAAGATATAGTTTTATGCAAGTTGTCTTCTTGCATAGTGATGGTTCCACGCAAGCACTGGCATCCTGTCAGAGGGACTTCCGTAACAAGCCCTATCCTGTTCGAGTAAAGATAACATACTACCAAAAAACATTGACTGTAAGTACTCTGCAATAACATAATTACTCATGTTTCTCAGGTTTTTAAGTAAGTGTGAGATTGTTGCAACTATTTGAAAACCCAAAGACTTCCTATGTTAATTCCAGTATTCTTGAAAATGCTGTGCTCTGTGGCAGAAGTTGGAAGGAGGTGCAGTATATTCAAATGCTAGACAAGTTCTTTTAGCCACGAGAGTATCTGTAGTTTCCTGAGCTGACTCAGCAGGTATTGCTGGTTTTTCTGATGTTACCTAGGAGTCAGTTGTGCTAACATACTCATGTGTGCTCAGACCCTTCTGCTGCTGTGGACTTGCCTGTAGAGGTGTCCCAAAGCCAGCATCTGTTCCTCAGCTTCCAAGTGGCAGCTCCTTAACTTGAGTGGTATTTATCAAGCTGATCCGAGAGCTACAGAGAGTTTTGTAGCTGACTAAGAAGTTCTTGAAATGTTATGAAAAAAATCGACGCTTGCTTTTGGACAGTAGATTTAAATTTGCTACTTGAGGCTTCCCACCTCCAAGAAATAGTAGGGTTTTGAAGATTAAAGAAGATAGAAAACCGCTGGTATAAGGGAGACTTAAAGACTTCTTAAATACTATTCATATGATTGTGAATTCCTTCTAGATAAGGAAAGAAAAATACTAATGTGGTGCTGAATTATGACAGCTAAGAAGCATGTTTTTCTTGGCTTCTGATTTCTTCTGAAAAGGTTCTGTTCTTAGGTGATAGCCGTAAAACACCCAGCTGTAATTTTGTAGTAAAAGTTTCTCTAAAGGTAAACATGAATGCACCTAAAAGAGGGTGAACCTTGTACTGTGTTGCAATGGTAAAAGCTATGTTACTCTTGAGTAAAAAATTAAATTTCAAACTCGAAGGCTGCTCTCTTTTTGAGTGTGCCTGGTCCCTGATGCCACATCTAGGCACTCCTCTGGCCCAAATGTTGCTGCTGACATTAGCAGTTCTGCAAATGATTCTGTGATTCTGTCCTGTCCCTGGATCTCGGAGAAGAGCTCAGTACCTCCCTTTCCACATCCACTCCTCAGGGAGCTGCAGAGAGCAGTGAGGTTGCCCCTCAGCCTCCTTTTCTCCAAACTAGACAGACCCAGAGGCCTTTTCCTTTTTGGAGTAGAAAGTTTACGCATTTGCTTTGAAAAAAGCGTCTTTCAGAAAAGAAATCGTTTTTGGTTTCTAGTATCAGCTGCTGAATTACCTGGTAAGTTATATTTGTGACCGTTACTGTAAGCTGACAAAGCAATTAACACAAATAGATTTATGTGGTAAAAACTGTGTTTATCCTTTTAGGTATTAATTAACAATGGCTTTACTCCGGATAAAGAAGACTATGAATTTTGTGCAAAAGTGGAAGATATGGTGTTGCCATCACAAGGATATTTTGGAATATCTGCAGCAACAGGAGGACTTGCAGGTATCAAATGTTAAAAATTTGACACATGGTGTGGGGACTTGCAGGGCTTGCAAGAGAGTTTTTTTTTGGGGGGTGGTGTTGTCGTTGGGTTTTTTTGGTACTGCTAGTGTTATGCATTATACCAATTTTTGACCATGATGATTAATCCTCTCCCATTCCCAAACTATTGGGGTGCTTAGGCCTTTTCCTGGCTAGAGCAGGACTTTGTTTGTCCCGAGAAGTACATTGTGCAGAGTCTCATTCCCCACTGCATAAACTCTTGGGAGGACTTGGGGAGGATGCTGTTGCCTGAAGATCCCTTACAAGGGCAAGACTGACTTGGGAAGCACCAGGATTTTTAACATGTAGCAGTAGCAATTAACAGTGTTTTGTTTTGTTTGTTGAATACAGATGATCATGATGTCTTGTCTTTTCTGACCTTCCAGTTGACTGAGCCTGGGAAGGAAGTAGTAAGCATCTTTATGCATAATTAGTAGAACGTGTTATTGTATATGTTTTATGTGTAGCACCAGATTACGGCATTTCCTCTGAAGTCATGCTTGGCATCCCTTTTTCAGGATTTTGGCATGTAGCTGTGCTGTCATCTGCTTTAGAAAAATGAGACCAATACTGTAACGTTTTTGCAATATTTTAGTTAATGTTTTCAAGGCCAGAATTCTTGAAGCAACAACGAATCAACAAAAATTCTGATGTTAAATCAAAAGATGCAGAGAAAACAAACTAAAAAAGTATACTTTGTTTGGGAAGTGGATGAATAATCTGCTCTTGCTTTCAACTTCCCATACCTCTAGAACACTTCTGTAGCACTAAACAGCATCTATCCATGTAAAACTTGATTAATCTTTAATTGCAGAAAGTACACATGTATCGGGGAAAAAAGCTCTGGGTCTCCATAGGAATGTCTGGTTTCTCACTTCAACTTAATACATTAATGTGCTCCACTAATTGTGTTATACCTTCAAATCTGAAATCTGAACAGCCTTACTGGAGAATAAGTTATATAGGAGTGGTGGAGAACATGAAAAATATGTCTCCCTCCCCTCCTTTGATAATGTTTTAAAGCCAGTACCAGATGCAGAAATTCCTCAAAAAGATAAAGAGAAGTATCAAGAAGAATTTGAACACTTTCAACAAGAACTGGATAAAAAGAAAGAAGAATTTCAAAAGGAACATCCTGATGTACAGGGACAGCCAGGCAAGTTACTGGAGTCAAGGAAAACTTTTGCTTTCTGGGATGTTCTGAACTAGGGCCTGATGCTCTGATTGATCTTACTAAGCTCCTACTCATGTTATTTACTTTATTTAAGAATCTTTGGTCTTTGAAGTGTTTTCTGAAATATAATGTCCCTATTGTCATGTCTCGTTTGAGAGCAAAACAGATGAATGGAAACCATGATGGGAATGATGAGAATCTGTATGGAACAGTGAAGGGAGAGCAGGTCATGCATCTCTCTGTAAAGTGATACTTAAGGAAACATGGCCTTTTTGGTGATTTGAAAGGTCATCTTTTTGGCCTAGTTCTGCACATTCGTAACACTTTTTTTTCCCGTCTTGTTGTCTGGGTGCTTATTAAAGGTGGGCTAGTGGATATGCTGGAATGTGTGTTTACTTGGAAAAGCTTTTTAATGCTTGCCTAATATGGGACATGTATTGAGTTCTGTTAGTTTCAGCACCACAGCATTAGCTGGTATTCAGTGTTGGTATTTGGGTTGGCTAATAACCAAATTGGATAACTTTATGGGGAATGCACGTATCTAAGAACTACCTGTGCTTTTTTCTTATCAGCGGATGATCTTTTTGAAACTGTAAGTGATCGTGAACTGAGGCAAATCTTTGAGGGGCAGAATCGAATTCATCTTGAAATCAAACAGCTTAATAGGCAATTGGACATGATTCTGGATGAGCAGAGGAGGTACGTCTCTGCAGTCACAGATGAGATTGCTAAAAGAGGAACTGGTTTTCCTGGTCAACAAGGACAGGTAAATGATAAAAAACCCCAAACAAACAGAACCCTGTGATTGATAGCTCAGCCTAATTTCAGCAGCGTGACTGATTTGCTTTCTCCAAGATATGTCAATCTTTTTTTCCCCTCTGCCCCGCCAGGTTTCCCAGCAAGAGATTGAGACAGTTGTGAAGAATCAAGAAGAGGTCATTAGACAAGTAAATGAAATGAGGTAAATGCTTTCTAAATATTAAGGCTGTGTTTTGAATTTTATATTTTCCACCTTTTAAATCCTATCTATTAATTCAGTAGGAGAATATTGACAAACTTGACATTTCTCTGTGTTAGTTCCTTAGTGGTGATTCTCTGTATACATTTAATTTTTATAATGAAGTAAATTAATGTCACTAGGGTGGCTAAGACTGCTATTTTGCCTCTTTTTCTGTCATGAGATTCCACTTCAGTATGTAAGTCCAGTCCCTCTAAAAACAATTGATTTCTGCTGATGTGATAACCTGCTACCTCATGTTTGTAGACACGAAAACAAGAACTTGTGAGGGTAGCTGAACACTGGAATAGGTTGGTTGCCCAGGAAGGTTTAACAGTCTCCATCTTTGGAGATACTGGAAACCCAACTGTGACCAAAAATTCCTTTGTTATGTGCTATGACATTGTCATACAGCATTTAAGGGGAGAGGAAAAAAAAGGAAGGGGGAAAATACGCCACACTTTAATAGTAAGTTACTGTCACTTACATTGCATAGTGAAGACAGAAATGTGGTTTTTTTCATGTGCCAATGTATTATGTAGACCAGCTTGGTAATCTCATCCCTGTTTCTGGTAGGTTAGAGAAAAATGGAGTATGTTTTTTGGTTGGTTGGTTTGTTCTGTTGTCAGAGGATATTCTGCTAGTGAACTTTCTCAGGAAACTTCTGTATCTGCAGGGACACTTGCAAGTTCCCAAGTGATGAATAATTTTGCTTTTTAAGATGCAGTTTTTAAAATATAATAGATATGCTGTACCTTTTCAAACTATGTTATTACCAAATGGAGTCAAAACATTATCTTGCAGGTGCTGTACTGCTAAAATGGATTTGAGAAAATTCCTGTGTTTGATAATGATGCTTTTAACATGTTTTACAATTGCTGTCTTTGGCAGGAATGACTTTAAGTTGGTTTAACCCTTCATTTATAGTAGTTAAAACATTCCTTACCTTGAGCTTAAAAAAGGAGAAAAACAATTTGTACAGTTGTGTTTTTTTTCCTGTATTAGTTCAAGAGCAGCTCTTGTGATTTATCTAAGTAGGTCAGTTTTTTGTAGAACGACGATTAGAGTGCTTCCATTTTTTGCACTTGTTCTTCCACGAAAGCTTTTATGTTAATATTCTTGACAAATCTTTATACCTTGGAAGCAAATTATATTTCACTGTTAACATTGGCAGTCTGCCCTTGTAGCGACTGCTCATTAGGTATGAGTTTGTGTAACATCATCTTAATATTTTTCTTAGATTAAAGGAGTGGTTTATTTATAGATAGAAATTAACAGCCCGCTGTTGCATTGCTGCTCATCCCGGAGGAAAAGGACTTACTGTCTTAAGTAATTTTCTTGTCAAGATTTGTGGATTCTTTATCATCTGATTACAGAACAACCTTGCATGTTCGTAGAGTAGAAAGTCTCAGTGTGGTGTTGTTCTTGCAAAAGTAAATGGAAATTAAATTTGATACAGACCACGTCTATTTAGGAAAGTTGTTTTGCTTTTAACAAAGAGCGGGCCAGTCTGGGGGAAGGTGGGTCTGCAGAATTCTGTTAGCTGCACAGGACGGTGGTATTCAAGGGAAAGGAACCTAGAGAGTGTCACGCTTGTGTTCTAGCACAGCAAATAGTGGGGCAAGATAAACAGTGAGATGTGTGTGAATAGACAGAGTTACTGTTGGCGTTTATTAGGCAGTGGTCACGGTGGTGGTTGCATGTGTTTGCAGGGGTTATTTAAGAAAAAAATCTTCCAGAGAAAACCTTCTACAATAGGTTATTATAACACTACTTCAAAGTACAGGTAAATACTGATCAATATACTTTAATTATTTAATCTATACAATGGCAATACATTCCTAACTAGTTTTCTATTTTCTCCTGTTTGTTTATTTATTTTACTTCTGTTTGGTTGGTTTTTTTAATGGCAGGAAGAGTAACTGATGCAAAGCTAAAAGATGGGCAGTATCTTTCTGGAGATTATTTGTAAACATTTGAGTTTCGATGCTTCACTTGCCATTTTCACAATGCACGTGAGCCATTTAAAAAGCAGTAATATAATTTTGTGTAACACGAGTATAATTGTATGTTGTTGTTGCCAGTTTACTCGATGAATAGTATTCAAGCCCAGGGTTTTGATGTGGGTGTTTTTTTTCTTATATGAAAGTTAAAATTGACAGGGTTCAAGGCCAGGTTGCACTGGGCTTTGGGCAGCCTGGTCTCGTAAAAGGTGTTGGGGGGTTTGACCAGATGAGCTTTAAACGTCCCTTCCAACCCAAACCAGTCTATGATATTATGGGAAGTTGCTGACCACTGTACAAAGAGTTAGGTCTGCATCTTGAAGGCATCTGAACAAAATGTAAAGTTTTAAGTAAATTAAAAAGAAATCCAAAGACATACATTTTGATTGCTTAGTCTGTTAGTAATGAAGAGATTAACGTTCAGATGATAAATATTATAGCTGTAGAATAATCCTCTTTGCAACTGAAAAGAGACATCACAGTAGGGGAAAATTATATAAACATATTGATTAGAGATTAAGTATTTTTCTCTCATTGACTAGTTTACTTCAAACAAAATTAGTTATGGAACCTCAACTTTTTATGGATTTAATTTGATTTGTTGTAGAAGCAAAATGAATTCATATGAAGACAATATTAAGTATTACGACAATGCAGATGGGAAATGAGTTTCTTGTATAAATGATAATCATGAAACAAGGACGTATGTAAATCTTTTCTTATCCCTAAAGCCTCTTCTTTATTTTTATTTCTTACATGACTGCTTTTATTTCTTTATTTTTCTATCAGCTTTTGGTTTTCTTCAAGGATTGCATTAAAAACTGCTTATCCTAAAGCCTTGGCAAGAGCCTCAGATAAAGCACTTGTTTTAGACTTCATCAGTCAGGCAAAGCAGATGTCTAGCAATAGAGTATTTGCCAGGTCTCATTTTCGGTGTAACTTTGGGAGGTGGTGCACTGTACAGATTGAAACTGTCTGTGGATTTAAATATTTTTAAAAACCATAGTTTGATTAAGGAATTATTTCTTGATAGGTATTCTTGGAAGCTAAAAGAAATGTTTTCTGCCTTTTGGGGCAACTATGTATTTCAAATGAATTTTAGCAGACTAAAAGGTGTCCAGAGTAACTGCTGTTTGTAGAAAAGCTGTTCTGTGCTGAAAGATGCTTTGTCATTTGTCTTGTTTCAGAAATTCCATGGCTGATACTCTGAGGTTGATCAGTGGAGCTCAACATCCTGGCTCTGCTGCAGGAGTCTATGAAACAACTCAGCACTTCAATGACATCAAAGAACACCTTCATGTAGTAAAGAGGGACATTGAGCATTTAGTACAACGAAATACGGTAATTTATGTGCTGGCAGTGTAAAGCATGACTGTCATAATTCTTTATTTGGCTGTTAATGAAAAGCTAGGATGAGCCAGCGTACAATTTATGGAGCAATTAATCCTTCATTAAGCCGCTTCGCTGAAACTGCGCTGCCTTGACCTAACTGCATGATCTGTATCTTGATGAGAAGTTTTGCACAAAGAGCATGATTTTTGGTCTAATTTCCTGTGGAAACAAGGTCAAGCAGTTAGGTTTTCTGGGTGCTTTTTTTTGTGTTTGTCCCTCTACTTAACAGCTTTATGCAGAGCAGATACTCTGTTGCTTCTGCACAGAAAGGATGAGCTTTAATCAGGGACAAGTTGGGCAGGCTCCATTTAAGGTCTCTTAAGTGTGAAAGATGTCTGCATTCAGGTTCAGGAGCACCTTATTCTAGCCTAGGTAGCAATTAAGCTGAACTAGCTTATGATGCTACAGAAGGTTCTCGATTTCTGGGTTAATTTACCAAAGATTTCTTCTTTCCCCTGTAACCCTCAAATGAACATCAGTCATTTTCTCTGAGAAACATAAAGATGAAAGGGGAAAGCGAGACAGGGAGTAAGATTCTGATTTTTCAGAGTAGTGTCATTTCTGCCTGTTTTCTGCTTGTGTTCCAATTCTTAGATCATGTTGCAAAGACCTTGTTTAGTTTCTTACATAAAACAGTCTTTTGATGGCATGTTGTCTTTGCTGTTTTCTCAAATATTGTTTTTCTTGGTTTTTAGCCATCTAATGAGAAATCAAAGTGCCCAGACTTGCCACCATTTCCGTCATGCTTATCTACAATGCACTTCTTCATATTTGTAGCAGTGCAAACAGTGTTCTTCATTGGTTATATCATGTACAGGTATGTACATTTTTGTTTAAAGACAACAAGGCAAATGAATTTAGGACTAGAAATGCAAGTGCATAAAGATGATTAATAAATCATCTTTAAAACAAGCCATCATTCACATTGGAAAAGACCTGGGGAGGTCTCTAGTTCAACCTTTTGCTCAAAAGGTTGACACTGACTTCAGACCAGGTCGCTCAGTGTTTAGACTGCTCAGGTCTTAAACACCTCCAAGAATGGAAAATTTACCACTGTTACAGACCCCACAGGAAACGTTTAATTATCATCATGAAGTTTGTTTTATTCTCCCCCCACCTGAATGCTATATCTAGTGGGAACCTGCCCTGTTGTAATTTGACTGTTGTTCTTCTAATGTGCATTTCTGTAAAGAAACTGTCCCTGTCTCCTCAATGACACTTTGTGGGTATTAGAAAGCTGCTTTTAGACCCCTTTAAGCCTTCTTTTGTCCAGGATGAACAAGCCCAGTTTCCTCCCTCTCTTCTCTTGAGGCATGTGCTTCAGCTCTTGACCACCATCCTCATGGTCCTCTGCTGGACTTACTGAAGTTTATTAATATCTCAACAAAATCTGATGTGATTTTATTTTTTTTCCCCTAAACTAATTGGGATGTTTTCTCTGTTCTCTTCCTTTTCCTTGTAATATCATAATGTTCAAATTAAGTTTGGGTTGATGGAAAGGAAAACCTATTGAGAGTAAGGGCTTACTTGCTTGGTAGTCTTCCCTCCTGCTCATCACACACACTAATCAGGATAAGGAGTAGGGACCAAAATAGCTGCATTGCCCTTCAAAGAGAAAATGCTGTTTGCTACCTCTACGGAAGGATAACTAGTATTAACATAAGACCCATGCTGCTGATAGCACTAACTTTTATTGCATGTCTGCTTCTCTACGAAGTGGAGAGTGCATTTCTTATGTATGTCATGTTATGCCATCAACTGGAAAGACAGCTTCCAAAACTAATGAAGAACTGGTCCCCACAAGTTCTTTTTGATGCCCTTGTAATTTTAGCATCTGTGTGCGGCCAATCCACAGTATCTCTACCCACTAAGAAAATAAATACGTTCTGTGCCAGAGGGAAAAAAAAATCCCATTTGAAGTAAATCCTTTCACTGCTCAGTTGCATGTTTTTCCTTTTCTGTGATGATCTTTAGGCCAACCAGATACTGAGAAGCTTTAGAAAATTGTAGTTAAAGTATTCTAAAAGTCATTTCATGTGTTCTTTCACAGTTTCTGGCTTCTGTCCAGAATGTTCTGTTTCCTTCTGCGTCTGATGCAAAATTGTAACTACAGTGGTACTACCAATTTCTTTGTAAATAGAAAAAATTATATCCTTTTTTTGTGATGTGACTTATATTTGATTTTCCCAAGTCCCTGTTGGCAAGGAATGGAGTCTTTTAATCCCCAAATAAATGAAATAATTATTCAACCCAGTCAGCTAGTTTTATACTATAAGTACTTAATGAATTCTGTTGTTTTTTTCTTTCAGGAGTCAACAAGAAGCAGCAGCCAAAAAGTTCTTTTGATGACCTGTTCCTTTTGTGTGTACATAACAGCAGTATATATGCACACAAAATGATACACTTCTGTAAATGAGGGAAATTTTACTGTTTGATATACTTCAATATTATAAATTATTGAATTTTGTTGAACAAAATTGAGTTCTCATTTAAATGGTTAATGCTAAGCTTAAAAACGGACTGGGGAGCAGCGGAGGTAGGGGAAGACTGTGGACCCTCTCGAGGTCAGCTAACTTTCTCATAAATACTGGAAGGCAAATGCCGTATTCCTCTTTTTTTGGTTAAGATTCCAGAGGAGGGAATTGAGACACCCAGCTTCGGTTGTTGTATGTCATGAGAATTGCAGAAGGATGATTTGTGTAGAAAGCTTGCCACTAAGTGTCCTGACATACCAGTTTAAAAAAACTAAAGCAAACAGGAGAAAAAAAAAAATCCATGCCAACCCCCAAAAAACTGTTCTTCTCTATTTTTGTGTGTGTGTGTGTGTGTATAAAAATTTGTTGTAAACATTTCATTTCTTTACCACTTGGATTTAATAGTTTAAGAATTGTTTAGTTCTAACTCTTCATGAAATACAGGTTTAAACACTTAGTAAAAAGTGTTTAAATGACACAAAGACAGGCCTTAACAGTGTGACTGTTGATACCTGATATAGAAAACAAACTATACAGAACAAGAAAATAAAGGCTTATCTCCTTATTTTGGGGTTTGGTTTTAGGCAGTGAGAGAAAACATGATAAAGTAGTTTCTTTCCAGTATATTGTGGGACTGATTTCTTTTTCATAGTTCCAAGTCTGTAATTTTGTTTGGAGATTTGTGGAACTTTTTTAGCAAAGATATCATTGCTTTATACCTCTTCAAATCTGATTTTATTAAGGATATGTTTAGTGTGTGAATATGTCTTTACTCTTACAAAGCTGTCTTGTGTCTTTCATGTACCAAATACAGATGCTTTGATTTATATCTTGACATGGCAAGTACTCTAAACTATAGGTATTGAGTGTTAACCCATTTCTTCACAAGCTGTTGCTTCAGACATCTTTGTTAATCCAGCAGCTATTGTAGAACCAGTATTGTGTGTCAATTCCTGCTTTAGTATCAAAAGCATAAGACTGAACATTTGTTTTTGGTACTGCTTATCAGGTGAACATTTGCTTCAGGAAAGAAACAAAGCAGATATAGGCCAAATTAGGACTGTGAAATTAATTCATGTAGCCTTGTTTACATGTCTGTGGTAACTTTGTCCTTGAGTTGTTGGTGTGCAGAGTTAGAATAGGAGTTTTTGTTTGTTTTTTTTTTAAATTGTCTCAAATACACAAATGCATCAGGATATTTCATTTTTCATTATTTATCTGTCTGAATCTGCAAAAGTCATCTGGAATCTAGCATACTACTACTGCATTGCTACAATCTACTCTCCTGGAGTGCAACACAGGCTGCCAAATTCTCTGTAATGAACACTTCAGTATTGTGCCTGTCAGTCTGGAGAAATGATAAATCTATGCAATATATTTTGTTACTTAAAATACAGTATCCAAAAACTGGACGTCTCTGCTATACCAATGAAATGATGGTACCTATGCATGTATTTACATAGCTGCAGTATGTAGTATACTGTAAGTGGTATAGCTTTATAGATTAATTTCTACATTTGAGAGGATTTTGCTGTACTAATTGGAGACACGGTTGCCTCAAAGTGGATAGATAGGGTAAATCGATGGAAAAAACCTTTTCAGATACACCAGAATAACACACAGGAATTCAGTTCTTTCAACACCAGCAAATATTTACAGGTGCCTTGAGTCTAAGCTATTACAACCCTGACTCTTCGAACTAAACATCATATATTTTCTTAAATTGTTCTGCAAATGTACAGTGTTGTTCCTTTCAATTGCAAGCCTTCCTGCATCAGTGCAACACCTAAACAGTACTCCCTCTGGCATAGCAGGCTTTGCAAGACCCTTTGTACAGAAAGGCTAGAAATTTATTTTGGTAAGTAGGTGCCTATATCAGGCATAATGAGGAAGAGCTCTAATGTATTAGTTGGAGGAAGCCTGTTACTGTGAATTTATCCAACCACAACTTTGTTTTAAAGCTGGAGCAGCCCACACTGTTGTGTCTTTTTTTAGAAAGAAGGCTGGGGATGGTGTCTAGGGGAAAACTTGAACCTACAATTTTATCTTCAGTATGAGGCTCAGCTTGTGTTTTCATGCTGCTAAGGGATCTGGCATATCTCCCGTGTGCAATCAGGAAAAAGCTTCCAATTGCCCAGCTCAAATTTTGTCCTGTCTGTTCTTGAAGAGATAGCAACAAATTTGGACTTTAAGAATATCTGTCAGTCAGTGTAGCCTCCTGTTGTGGGTGTCTCCTAGAACTTCCAACACTGACAGTGTGTTTGACTCATATCAAGTAAGATTTCAGGACTAGGAGGAAAAGACTCCTTGGAATCCAGTTTGACAATACAGGGAGAACAAGTCTGATAATTGTATTTGAAGTGTGGATGACAAGTAGCAAATATTTGGCAGCAACGAGAATCTCCTTGTACTGGTCAGGGTATATTAAATACATGGTCACACCTGAATCTTTCAAAAGTAAAATTCACAGTAGGGTTTGTAATTGCCTGATTTCCTGTTTGAAGAAAATTTTACATTTATCAATGCATCAATTACTGTAACACCGAAGACTGTCTACTGTGGGGTTTTTTTAATTGAAACAGCTTACATTTTCATGTGTTTGTTTCTGACTAATGTAAATTGACACTTGGAGTTCAGAGATAACCTTATTTGAATAAAGATGCATATTTTTAGTAAGCTTTTTTTCTTTCAATTTGGTACATGTCTATGAAATCCAAGCAAGTGTATTTGAAGTATTTCTTACCCTCTGCTATTTGGGGAGTGTGGACACTTTGAGATCTGGGTTCAGTCCTACCTGGTACTGGAGAGTTAATGGTGTTCAGAGGCTGAGGCTCTGCCTGTGTGCAGGAGACAGGCGAGTGCCCTTGGTTAGAAGGACACGCTGCATCCAGCCTGGGTTCATTCTGTGCAAAGGGATTATATCCTCTGTGTTGCAGTCAGATGCAAGAGTGACTCTAACTGTAAGAGATGTGCTCGAAAGCTTGTGTTAAGAGTATCAGACTTGCCTTGAGTATCAGATACTTGGGTCAAATGTGAGATAGTATGTCAAGTTCTAAGTCTCTTAACAGAAAGTTGAGTTGCTCACTGGCTACTATCAGTATCCAGAATACCTCATCTTCAGAGCTGAAGTTCTTTCTTCAGAGTCTCCAAACTGCTGTCACCTGGGTGCTCTGCTCCTGTTTCCTGGAATACAGCATGCCTACCCAAAACAAGTCTGTGTCTCCTTGGGTTTTTAGGTTTGGGTTGCGTTTTTTACTGTCTCTGGTAACCTTCAACAGGAAGAGTAAGAATTCCCTCATTGACCATCATTTGTCCCCAGCCAGGAGCAATTTCTCTAATAGGTGGAGGAGAGGAATCTTTAATTGATTCTATTCAAGCTGAGAAAGGCCTAAAATATTTCTGTCTTTCTGTGCCAGTGATCTAATATTCCAACTTGTATAAAAGGTGACAGCCTTGTCATGGTTTGGGGACCAGGAAAATCCTCTCCATCTAGAGGGGGGAGAGTCTTGGTCCTTTCAAAGAACACTTAGATACTGCTGAATTATGCTGTTGGAGTTACTGTGACTGTTTTGGGAATGTGGTCTCTGGAAAAGGCTGTGAGTTTGGATGCCTGCCTGCCTGCCTGTAGCACTTTTGCACTGGCCTTCCTGTGAGGCTTTTAGATTTTGCTCTTTGTGATTTGCCTGTTTTGAGACTCTGAATTCTGTTCTGGGGTTGGAGATGCCTGCGTTCTTTGGGTATGGAACTCGGCTTTTTTCATACCACCCAGTTCCATCAGATAAAACAGGAACTGAGCCTTTAATTTTGATTTCATTTAAACCAGAGGGAAAGGACGTCGATTTAAAGCAAAGGAAGTGGCAACTTGAATACTTAATTAGCAGCTGTCTGTATGTTTCATTAAGCCTGTGATCCCTGTAATCAACAAAAAGCAGTAAGTAGTGTATAAATACCAATATAAGCAGTATATAAACAATATACTCAATATAATCAATATTAACAGTAGCTAAAGCACCTGCCAGGAATGGAAATTATTCTGGAGGTACCGGTCCTTGTTGACACACAAGGTAGGTGCTTAAAACTTGGTGCTTTGGGTACTCTGTACCTACACAGATTTGTGTTTTTATTTAATTTGATGCATTCAACTTCAGACTAATGCATGCTCAACATTTAGCATTCTCTGCTTCAGTTGGGATTTGCTGTCTAACATCTGTGATCTCAGTTCTGTTAGCCATTTGAGCAAGTACAACATGGTTTTGGTAATCAAGGTCAGAGTTGGTCAGATGTAAAAAGTTGATTCTTCCCACAAATTCAGGCAATTTATGCATAGTTCTGAAAGTGCGTAGGGATTACAAAAATCCATTTTGATTTAAGAAAAATGCTTTCTTGGTACTTGTAGTATATCAAAGTAGAGATAAGTTTTGATTTGGAATATGTGCATCTGAGCGATACTCCATTTCAAAAAGAAATCTAAAGTTTCTTGTTTAATCACTAACAATCCAGGATTACAGAAGGTCCTGCGCTTTTTTTTTTTTTTTTTTTTTTTTAAATAGTAACAGGTCTGCTTTAATTAGAAAGGCTCTAATACAGATTAAGGCATTAGGCAAACTGGAATCCTCCCATCTCTCAGTGAAATCATGAGAGTGCTGGGAGAACCATTTAGATAATCAAAATTGTACAATGTTTCACCAAAGCATGCATAGTCAGTCAAGGCAGAATAAATGCTCAAAACCCAAAATCATCAGCTTTTGAGACATAGCAAATTATTTTCTTTCCCAAAATAGTCTATGATCTAGGTGGCAGATCCTGCAAATCTTCGCCTGACTAGACCTGGTAAGGCTAGTGATATGAATATAGCAATAGGGCATGCAACAAGAGGAGGAGGGGTAATGGTTTCAAACTAGAAAAGGGGAGATTTAGGTTAGATGTAAGGAAAAAGTTTTTCAATATGAGGGTGGTGGATCACTGGAACAGGTTGTCCAGGGAGGTAGTGGAGGCCCCATCCCTGGAGACATTCAAGGTCAGGCTTGATGGGGCTCTGAGCAACCTGACCTAGTAAAGATGTCCCTGCCCACTGCAGAGGGATTGGACTAGATGACCCTTGAAGGTCCCTTCCAGCCCAATATATTCTGTGATTCTGTTTCTATGAATAAAAGTTGGAAAGATAAGGACCTACACAAGCAATCCACAAACAAAAGCCATCAAGGCTGTATTACGGCATATAGAATCGGGCAGATTCATTTCTCCTGTGTTGACAGCTAAGATTAAAACCACTAGGTATCCTTTGCAGCAGCAATCAAAGCGGGGACCTAGATGGAGACCAGCCTGGGGCAGAGTTGAAATAAGACCTAAGGAATGGAAAGTAGGAAGGTGTGAATTGCTTTTTTTGTGATTACTTTCTGGAAAAGAAAGTAATGATAGCAGTAATGCCCCATTCATCGGTGAGACAAACCAACCACATGAAAAGTGGATGAAGAAAAATCACTCAGTGTTTTTTTTCTGTTCAATGTGATAAAATATTAACGGATAAAAAGGATTGGGTTTTTTTGTTTAATGAATAATTCCAGTTTCCAAATCTCATTCGATTGTGTAAATCCCAAAGGCTCAGTAGCCCGAATTTTACAATTTTACTAAGGCCATTTAGTCAACCAGGTTTTAAATTCAGATCTGTTGTGTTCCAAGGAATGTTTTCTCCTCCCTGAGAGTTTTAAGACTGAAGAAGTCAAAATGCTCTTGCACACTATAATTGATGTTGTGACTGTGTACAATTAGCTTAAGGTATTAATATAAAAAGTAGGTAGCTGCATCTAATGATTTTTTGGAGTAATCTGAACCATCTGCCTCTAGATATTAAGGAGTTCACTCTTTAATCCAGATTATGGCTGACAAACTGGTTTTGGCATTCATGTTTCACTAGCATTGTGCCCTTGAAGAGCTGATGTGGCTGTAGAAACTCTCTTGCTTACAATTGTTGGTTTTGAAAACATTTTTGGTTTGGTTTGGCTTTCTTGTAGTTGTTTGCTTGTAGCTCCTTTTTTTCTTGAGAAGATGGCCTTTCTAATGAAAAGTATGTTGAGCAACCAGGTAAAGAATTTGGGACTTGGAGGTGGAGGGGAAGAAAGCAAAGAAGAAAGCACCCCTTCTGATCCAGCAGCTGCTGCAGGAATGACCAGAGAGGAGTATGAGGAATATCAAAAGCAAATGGTTGAGGAGAAGTGAGTACCTGTTCCCTTATTATCAGTATGGGGCTGATTCTTGGTAACTCTGCAGATAAAAATAACCCCGGAAAAAACCAAACATTCAGCTGTCTTCCCTTTTTTTAAAGCAGATGAATCTTTGCTAAAGAGACTTCCCAAAATAAAAGCTCACCAACTGAAAATGATAAAATATTATGTTGCCCCTTTCCTCGCCCCCATATCCTGCAACTCTCTTTCACTTCTGCTGCTGTCTCCACACCTCGATGATGCTGGATTCATTCCTAGTCGATGTTAGATTATCTACCAAATTTTTCCATAGGTGCAAAGCTGTTTGCAGTGCAGGAGTTAATTCTAAAATGTGTCTGATTTGTTCTCCTGGAACTGCACATGGAGTGCACTTCCAATACAAAATATTTTCTTTGTCCGCATTTATTACGGCAGACATGAAAAAGTAATGAGTGCTATGTTAAATGGATGATATTTATCTAGAGAAAAGTTCTACGTTCTTTATTTTCTGTAGTTGCTTTTTCAGTAGTTTTTTCTAAAATCTACTAAATACAGTGAAACTTTTCAACAGATTAAATCTCAATTTTATATTGTCTGTTATTATAATTTTTATCACTTGCTGTGTTTAAATATCAAACTAGAAGTAAAATAAAGGACTTAACATGCAGGAGTTCAAACCATGCATAATTATAAATAAAACAATTGACTTTTAAATCTGAAATGCATCTGTTCCTCTAATGGTCAATTACATAATGGTTGTGTAAAGCCTTCATGTAAGATGATTATAGGTGAAAGGTTAATGACTGACAGAATCTGAGGTATCCGGGTCTGTATTTAGCAGCAGCCATTTTTATCATAAAACCCTAAAGACGTATCACTTGGTTTGCAATAAAATTTCTTGGTTTGGCTCTGTGCTTTGTCAGGGGATATTTAAAAGTGAAATAGCTGCCTGCTGGCAGAAGGATGCTTTATTGAGACTGAGAAGCAAAACGGGATTCCTGGGATAGGAAAAATGCTTGGGAAAAGAGTTATTTGTATAGTTTTCAAGTGCGGCACATGTCCGTTACGTGCTGAGCGATGTTGAGGAATCAGCGCAGGAGTACTTCTGAAAGTCCAGTTTGGGACTAGAATAGGAGCATCTGGAGTACTTTCAAAGAGAAGAAGTCTGGCCAGTGCAGACTGGTGTGGTTATGTAAATGTGTGCCGGAACTCTTTGTCATGGGCAGAGCATCCATTGCAGGGTTCTCTGGGTTTTACCCAGTTCTTGGCTGTACAAGAGTGGAGGTCAGAGAGGCAAAAGTGCCTTGCTGCAGTCCTTCTCGGGCAGTTTGCGTTTGATGCATGACTAGCTTGGCTTGGTTTCTCACGTTTGGGATCTGGCTGGTTTGGGGTTTTTTTGTGATTAAACACGGAAAAATGCACAGATTGCTATTTCTCAGGAAAATGTGTAATACACAGGAACAAACAAGTGCCTTGTGCTGGTGGTCTCCAGCATGGTCACATAGAATTTGCTTCCAGAATCACCAGAGTTTAAGCAAG
Source organism: Podargus strigoides (assembly GCA_028020825.1). Lineage (NCBI taxonomy): Eukaryota > Metazoa > Chordata > Aves > Caprimulgiformes > Podargidae > Podargus > Podargus strigoides. The sequence continues at coordinate 15,974,954 of CM051663.1, forward strand.
AGGGGACCACCAGTTTGTGCTGTACATCACAGGCTCTTGACTGTCACCTGTCACACAACTGCTCTTATACCTGTTTTCTATTCCTATGAAGCTTTGTGTTCCAAGGAATAATTAAGCATAAGATCAGGCCAGACACTAGGGCCCAGACAAGTAGTAATGGCCTCTCCTTCATTCTTCATGGGATTCAAGGGGACTGTTCTGAGAACAAGCTTGGGCCTCTTAGCATCACTTTACTGATATTGCCCCTTTTGTGCCTTTGCATAAGTTATGTAGCTTTTGGAATAACTCCTGCGTGTAGCTTTTCACAGCCAAGCAACTGGTTTGGTCTAAAAGACCGTATTTCATTTGTATCTTGAAAAAGCATTTTTTCTGACTTCCAGGATAGAAAGAGACGCAGCGTTTGTGCAGAAGAAAGCTGAGCGAGCCTGCCTGAGGGTTCACCTGAGAGAAAAGTACAGACTCCCAAAGGTAAGCCTGTAGTTCCTGACCTCATCTACTTCAGTGGCCAATTTGAATGCAAACTGACTGCCAACGCAGAGTTCTGGGAAGGACAAGTTGCTGCCATGGCTGGGATCCCCCCTGCAGCTCTGTACGGAACTGGAGGTGGCTGGAGCCATGCTTTTCCCTAGTGACTGCTGCTTTTAGGCACTTTTTTCTCTGCAGTTTTCACCAGATTTCCTGTCCTAGTTCTCTGGAGTCTCACCCACAGACACCAAGAGTCCACCAATAAACTGGGCTTTCCTGCAGATTATTTAAACCCATCACATATTCCCACTTTTCAAGAACTGATCTTTGACTTTATAGCCACCTCTACATGTATCATCTCTGCTACCTTCTCCCACAGCGCTGAACCTTTTCAGAGAGTGCCTCCAGTTATGACTTCTCCTGCTCCTCAAAGTAAATTAGTAAATTAACAGAGGGTTTATTCAATCACTTCTGTCTCCATCCAGATCTGTGGGGACACTTGCGTTCTTTGGCTGTCTGTGAGCACTGGCCTTAATGGTTCCACATAGTTCCCTTTCCTGTCGGGAGCTTTTGGTGGTAAAGGGGTTTTTGTACAGTTTCCTCAGTGGTTTCTGCATCTGGGGCTATAGCTAAACTCCCCCATGAGTGGGTGCTGGGATGTGCTCTCCAGTGCTGGAGGACCATCACCTCTGCTGTTAAACTGCCCACTTTGCTCTGAGCCAACGAGCCCCGTAGGTTCTATTACCTGGCGTAACTTGGGAGCAAAGGCAACTTTACGGAATTTTAAAACTTAACTTAGAGCCTGTGAGCACCGGAATTGAACATTTATGCATATTCTGTGGCAAGCACAACTAAATACTAGAACATTTGCAACCTTCTCTGCTGAACCGTTTAAAGAATTTCCCACTGAAATATCAGAAATGCCAGAAGGGAAGGACCCAGCACTCAAGCAATTAAAAATTAACAAAGTCACCTAGGCTCAGAAAGTGATTATAGAATGTAAACACAAATTGTAAATAATGTATTTTTCTAGTATTAGTTTGATGCTGTTTCTAACCCTGAGCCATCAAAGGCCCTCTAGTGCCACGTTCATAACATTGCACCACTCTTAAAAATAATAATTTGCTTGAATCCTAAAGGAAAACTGTAATTTGGATGAGAAGTGAATCAACCTTGTGACTTGGATAAAGTTATACCAGATGTATTTAACCTGGCAGGCCTCATTCATAATCGGGGATGAAAAATGCATTTTTCTCTAACTTTGAAAACATGGGATTTGCAACCAAAACCTTGCTAACTGACTTTCCAACTCATTTCAGATCAACAAACTCTCTGTAAGGACACCTGACTTTTAAAATTATCTGAAAACACAGTTTGTAATCCTCAAAAGAAGCTATACCTACAGCTTCTCATTCAAATTATTAGCCCATGAGCCTTTCACAGATGGTTATCAAGGTCACACACTTCCTTGTACTTTAACTCTGATCTCTTTTTCACTCTCTAGAGGTTTTGCTATTACAGCAGCGGGTCCCTCTTACAGAAACGCGTATCTCCACGCTGTGCAGCCCAGTGTTTGCAGGTGTTATCAAACCTGTGGTATCTCCTGCAAACTGCACAGACCTGCCTGCCTGGGGTGAATTGAGGGCCCTGAGCTCCTTCAGCCCAACAGCATGTTCCCCGGTGAGACAGATGGATGATGCATATTGCCTGCACACAGCACTGGGCCTGGCGTAAGTGCAAGGTCTGCTCTGTGTGTGTAAGGTTGATATTTGTTCCTGCAGTGGATGTGTTAGGGAATTGTTGGCAAGCACTCACAGCTATAGCCTGGCATCAAAAAGACTAGAGAAATGCACCATGTGTTCAGATTCCCTCCAGACAGAATATCCATCTGGAAGAGAAAGGTCTGTCCCTGGAGAAACACAGATACATGTTTGTGTATGACTGGTGTGGTGTGTAGGGGTAGAAGGAGCAAGGGCAGATTACCCGCTATGCTCCTCTGTGTTCATCAGTGTCAGCGTACCATTTGTTCTGGGCCGTGGGTGCTCAGCGTAGAGACAAGGAAGAGGAAAATGTATCCTGAGGGCAAGTTTAATTACAGAAAGATTAATTATGCAAAAAAATGAAGTACAAGATTTTAAGTGCTTGATTGGATTGTAGAACTAAATCTCTAAACACTAGCATTTTAATTAGCAGCTGAGTAGTAAAATATCATCAGGCTTTGTTTTCCTCTTGGAGGCATGTGCTGAGCTAGCTCCTGAACAGCACTTCCCCACAGGCTCACCGCGCTCTGCAAGGCCCCAGCTTTAATCCTGAGAAGGGTGAGTTTTAGAGGCTTCAGGACACTTACGTGCCCAGGTCTCAACTAAATGTCAGTGGAGCTGAGTCTCTATGATTTTGAAAGTCTCCCATCCATAGTGGTTTTTTCAGTCCTGAGGTGTTCAGGTCTCCACTGTAACCCTTGGCTGACCTCTGACGAGCGCACTGCCACAGCACCCAAGAGCATGCAATTGTGATCTGCTGGGAGGTAGGACAGGAGCTCTAAGCCAGCAAAGAAGATATTAAACCTATGCCTACCTTTGCTGATTTACAGTGGTTGCAAGTAAATTTTGCAGGATATGCTTTTCTGCATTTCTGTCTGCATATATAGCATTTCTTGGTTGAAGGTCTGCTTTCTTTTCATCAGCCCTTCTTAAAACATCTATCAGGAAGAAAATGAAATTACTACGTGCACACTATACGTCCCCGAAAAAAATTCAATGACAGAACACTGCAGCATCAAAATGCTCTCAGACCTTTGATAATGCATTAATTATTTTGAAAAATGAAAAGTAATTTCAGGTAGCCTAGTATGGGACAGAAACCCAGAATATTACCAGTATCAATCACGAGCACACATTGTAAATGAAAGCATGAAATTCAGGACTAAGCAGGGCCCCCTTTTCAGTGCAAAATCTAAAGCTCCATGCTATCTGGGCCAGATGTATTAGAGAAAGCAGTCCCTTAATGAACCTAATCCTATTAACAGAACTGTCAACTTAGGTTTGTCAGAAGAAAGATGTTTTTAGCCATGAGACATTTGATCTATGGACAACTTTTGCATCTTTGGAGTATTCAATTTATCGCCTCCATACAAAATGTTTTAAAAATTACATAAATACATGAATAAATATTTTAATAAAAAAAAAAACCCACCACACCAAACTGTTTTTTTCATTTACTGCTTTTTTTCTAAACTGAGATCCAGTAATCAATTAACTTCTGCAAGGTCTAACCATGGGGGCTTGAGGTGATGGTGCCTGTGATGCAGGACAGCAGCATCTGACAACAGGCCTAACCAAGCTGTCCAAAGCCTTCATCTGCAGCCCATCTGCATGGCAGCCCCTCCCCATGAGCCCCACCACCCCCTGCACATAACTGATCTGCACATATATCCGCCATGTCACCTTGCCCTCTGTCAGAGTATTGTCACATCAGTGCCGCTCCTCTGCCCAGGTGTTGGGGGTTGTGTTCTGATGTATGAATTTCTAGCACCTCATGAAGGGACTATGTCATTGGCTCCAAGGAGGTGGATGCTTTTCTCCAGTCAAAGCCCTTCTGTGGGCACTGCTCTACAAGATTCTCAGTTACTGAACAGCAGGATGTTTTTTGTTCACTGATATTTAGAAGGAAAGAGTATTCAGATGCAACTCGGTGTCTTTTCAATAACAAGTGCTGCTAAAGACATTAAAAAGGAAAGCTTCTTGCCATGAAAGGGACGTGTAGTCATGTAATCTCAAACAGCTCTTGTTTTATTGTGCTGTGATGGGAATATTGTTTGGACTTGATTTAATGAATAGCGCCATTCCAGAATTAAAGGATGTTTTACATGTGTGCAGCCATTGCATAAGCTCTCGCTGTGCCACAGGGGATGCGCATTGACCAGGCAGGAAGAGAAATGTGTCTCAGGAGAAGCTCTTCAGTGCATACAGGCTTTAGAGAAGTATCTAAGAAGAAGTATTTGCTAAGCTTGAAGAATTCTTTTGCTGAGCTAAATATTTTCTTAAGAGGCCAGAGTGAAACAGCTGTGGGTCCCCTGTGGAAAAATGGAATGTGAGTGTCAGGAGGCAGCAGGCTCAGGATTGCTTCCTGAGAAGGTCCAGGCTGGGGCGTGATGGGGCACCCCAGCACAGGCAGTGCCCTCGCCCACTGGCACAGTCCTGTGGGCTCTGAATGCTGTGGGCAGAGCTGGGGCTGGCAGCAGAGCCCAGCCACGTGGAAGGCAAAGCATGGTGCACCCAGGAAATCTGGTCAGTGAGCCAGGCTCAGCTGTGACAATGCTCAGGGCAGGACTGGGGGCCTGGCACAATCTGAAGTGAGGTTTCTGGGGCCCCCGGGCAAGGGGGTTCTCACTAAGCCAGTCTGGGCAGTGACGATGATGCCTACGAGACCCTGACAGCTGGGGTGCCAAGCAGCCTTTCCCTGTGCCCAAACTGATCCCTGTGTAGGGGTGGCACAAGAGGGTGTTTATGGGGGAGAAGGCTGGTGGTTCCAACCTGTGGCTCCTCGTACCTACTTGTGAGGTACCTGCAGCCCTTGGATGGCACAGCTCAGTGTGGGGCTGCTGTACTGCTTACCACAAATCCCACCTGCAGGTCAATGTGCGTCATAGGTGATGAATCGCAGGATCAGGTCTGGATTCCTCTACCTAAGGATCTCTGCATGTAGGCGTAGGTAAGTTTTCTGACAGGGTAAGTTAGACATAAGAAAAGCGATACATCATAGAGTGATGCTGGAAAACAGTTTGGGTCTGCTATGGATTAGTCGGTGACTTTGATCTCTTGTTTACAATCAGACTTCATATAAACAGACCTTTAGCCTGTTTCCTGTTTACACCTGTGTATCATGTACATATAAAGAACTCTGTATCATGTTGCACCTGTAACAAAATGGATCTGAGTCTGACAACATCAGATGCATAATCAGGGTCAAAGAATGCTACCAGACACTAGGACTCTATCGCCTATGCTGTTGGATTGTCAGGAGAGTGCCTGACCCAGTTTTGGCCTGGGCACTCTCCCAAGCAGTTCCCAGGGCCAGTTTGGGAGTTAGGACAGGCATTCCCAGTAGGTAGTTAGATGGGACCACCCTGTTTGGTAGGGCAAGAGAGTTCAATAGCATTGCCAGTGGGTTGTTCCAGGCCAGCTGGCCTTTAGGGCAAGAGACCAGTGCCAGGCGTATTTAATTTACTAGAATAGATGTGTTTAGGATCTGTGTGTTCTCAGAGATCCTAAAAGGGTGGCAGAACGCTTGCAGAGATCTGGAGGCCATGGAGATGAAAGTCAGCAGGAGAGAGGCTGTCCAGTCCAGCACAGGCTTGCTGGGGTCCAGAGGGGCGCTCTGTCTGTTGTGTCTCAGAGCCCATGGCCCCAGCTGTCCTGGCCATGAGGTCTGCCTGTTTCCAAGGGCTAACTCTCCCGATGGCCAGCACTTCCTGATTCCAAGCTTAACGCATTTTTTCCTGCTACGCAATCACTAAGGAATACTTCTGCTGATCGGGATATTGTTTCTGGCTCCCACAGATCTGACAGCAGCAACCCTTATCCAAAGGGATCATGAAACGTCCTTACCCGTTTTAGCCATGCAGTAGTAACGATTACGATAAACCTCTCCATATTTTCATACGAGATCATGGGGAGAAATCAGGTTACAGGCACGTACAGTGACAGCAAACATAAAGCTGTGCAAATACATGTAACAGTGAACAGTGGCTCCACAGCCAAGCATCCCAGTCTACCTGTCCTTGCTAAGGCCTGAAATCATGCAGACATTGCTTGCATACGTCCCTCCATTCATTCCTGCATTCATTCATTCACGCAAACCCAAGACCCCTCTCACTCTCCAAAACACCTCCTGCTGACAACATTGCTGCTTATTCATATCAGGCCTTTGCTGCTGTCATGCTTCATTTTGAAGATGTAATGAGGCATTAATGCTTATCTTTGATGTGTGAACTGTGTCAAAATATCCTGTTCTTCTGAGCTCTGGATCCATCAGAAACCACCATAAAACACGAACAAAATCCCCATTGTTTGAAAAGCTGACATAGCCCCACTGACAGAGCGTTTCAGCGGGCAGGCAGGAAGCAAGTGTGTGTAGCGCTTACTGCATCTCAGCCCTTTTAATTGCTTAACCAGTTCTTTCTCCTGTCTGCTTTGCTTTCTCAGACTCACACCCAACTTCCATACACTCTTTTGTTGTCCAAGTCCTCCTTGGACAGTTACCAGCGCTGCAACACTGTGCTGATTATATGCCAGGCAGCCCCTGCTCCTCATCACAACTCAGAGATGCCGACCAAAGACTGAGATACAGTTTAGGCATGATTTGGGGAAGATAGATGGGGATGCTTTTTCCCATAATTCTTTCCTAAGTTTCATGCATCTTTATTCCGGAAGGCTTCAGTTTAGTGCTGATACCTAAAAATACCCACCAACGAATGACCAGGGGAATGGTAGCCACACAGTTTTTCTACAGTTATTGCTTCATCGACCAAATCGCACGACAGCTGACAGCCTAGGCAGCACATAGCAGCATGTCTGAAGCGGATACAAGGAACTCAGAGTGGATTTCCTGCAGTGTCAGCATGCTGCCACAGCTGCCACATACGGCAAAGATTTCAAAAATGGCAAGTAACACTGAGGGCTCTAGTTTTGAAACCGATGAAACCCTTCAAAGAAATATAATTGACACTGAAAAATCTTAGCACTTGTATGGGGGCTGACTGAGCCCCAAAAATCACCAGTTGCATCTCAAAACTTTGACTGAATTTGTGCATATGTTTTGGTTCTCCCCAAAACAAACAAATGAACGAACAGAAAAGACTCATGGGTAGGTCCTGGGATAGCAGAAATACTCTGATGTACTGGTTTTATGTTCTGCTTTTTTATCAGAGTGAGATGGATGAGAATCAAATACAGATGGCTGGAGATGATGTGGATTTGCCGGAAGATCTTCAGAAGATGGTGGCAGAAGATCAGGTGGAGGAAGAGGACAAGGACTCTATCCTGGGACAGCTGCAGAATATCCAGAATATGGACATGGATGCGATCAAAGAAAAGGCACAAGCCACCTTCACCGAAATTAAACAGGCTGCTGAGCAGAAATGTTCTGTGATGTAGAAGAGACACCACTATCCAAGGGTTGTGAATTTGGTCTTGTCTCACAGGGGCTGCAGAGTGAGGGCAGGCAGAGGAATGCACTTAGCTCTATAGCATTAAATGTAAATACAGAGAGACTTCAAACCCTGAGGGGGGTCAAAATTTATGTGCTGTGATTGCTTAGTGCAAAGCTAGAACTGATCCCCATTTTTTAACATAGCATTTTTCCCCATGGTAAAAAAAAAAGGCTTTAAAAAAGCTAATATTGGGGAAAAAATGTGCCTTTTTCCTTTTTTTCAAAGTGATCAAAATGCTATTAAATGTGTACTTTAAGCAAAATTGTGCTTCTGATGCATAACATACAGATATCCACTCATTTAATACTGCTTTCAGACATAAATATGTGTATTTCTAATAAAAGCATCTGTTTCAAGCATTTTGAAACAAACCCAATATTCGAATGTTGATATTTTCTGGGGAAAAAAAAAAATGGTTTTGACCATCTCTGTAGTAAATATAGCAGAAGGCAAAAAGTGAAGCATATAACTCTACAGCACGGGACAAAAAGATAATTGCACCTAGAACTAAGTGGGGACTTGTACGAGACCAAGGCTTGGCAGCGCTCAGCAAACCATGGTCAGTCAGCAAGGCAGGCTTCTCCAGGCTGCTTTCACCTCACTGCCTCTGGGTCTCCAAATGCAGTCCAAACGTCACGTGACAGCAGTGGCCCTCTGCCTGGCTGCTACACATGCCAAATTCTGGGGCTCAGGCTACCCACTAGTAACTTGCTTAGGCCAAAATGAGCTCACCACATTTACTCTTGGAGTTATCTCCATACAAAGCTAAACATAAACCTGGCCCACCTGGAAGATGATGCCAGGGTAAGGCATCTAAACCCTGAGAAACAGCGCAGCTTTCACTGGCGCTGAATTCAACTGAGCCTGTGGGACAGGCAGGATCCGGTTCCTTGGGATTGTTCAGGACCAAGCAAGATTTTCTTTGCTGTTGTTCAGGTTTTTCTTCCCTGGGGAAAACTGAAGTATGTGCTGGCCCGATTGCATCCCACTCCCCAACAAGTGGAGCATCTCTGGTTGAGGGATGCCTACCAGCTGCAGCCTGCAGTGCTGCCACGGCCACCAGCCCAGGAGCCCAGGCTGCCTGGGCAGGCAATGATGGGACCAGCAGAGGTCAGCTCCACGGAGCAGGGTCCCGTGCTTACAGCAGATGGGAGCATCGGTCTGTCTCTGCACTTGCATAGCCATTGTAGTTATCATGCCAATAACCCACGCAGAGGCTGGGCAGCCCTTGCACATGGCTGAAGTATGCAGTGCTGCTCCCGAGGGGCTCAGCTGTTCTAGAGAATGAAGGACTTTGTAAATTCTCCAAGAGCTAGCCTGTGAGTGAAATTTGCAAATGAATACACACAGCACCTTCCTACAGGTTTGTAAGTCTCATTTTTCTCTCTGTCACCATCCAATCAAGTAAAAATATGCATTTTAAATGAATAAATGCACTAAGTAAGGTTTGTCGCTTTTCTTTCTTTCTCTTTCCCTTCCTCCTCACTCCCTTCCTTCTTTCCTTCCTGCCTGCCTTCCTTTTCTTTCTTTCACTCTTTTGTCTCTTTCTCTTCTCCCTTTTTCCTCTCCTCTCCCTCTTCCTTAATCCTGGCCTCAGGTATTGGTCTGTGAAGTGCAAAAGATACAATTCCAATGCACTCCAGATGTGAAATCCGCTCTGTACTGAGTCCCCCCTTTGCTGAATTGTCTTATCTATAAAACACCAAAGTAAATGAGCCTAAGGCTTTCGACCTTTGAATTAAAATGTGCCTGGGACACCCTGAAAATCTTACTGAGAGCATCTGGTGGTTTAAAGGAGCTAATTAAGTTCATCAGCACATATAGGATCAGCATTTTCATGGTTTAAAGGGTCAGAGAAGAAAGTACAGTCAGAACCACCAAACAAGCGATTAATGAGAGTCCAAAAAAACGTCAGGGCTGGCAGAAGCTAGCAGGGGCTGGGAGGTGGCTGCGGGCTGTCGCATGACAGGGCCCTCCCCATCCACAGCAATGACCAGGGCACAGCTGCAAATCTGTCTGGCCCTCAGCAGGAGCCTGATCCTCACTGTGCCAGAGGTGGCTGCCCTGCTCCCTGTCAGCACCCGCACAGCTCATCCCCCCCAGCACTGGCTGTCCCTGTCCTCGAGACACCAGCTGCAGACCTGGGGAGGCATGTGGGTAGGAGGTGGCGGGGCCACATGGGGTCCACGTCGCTGGGCATGCAGCACTCTAGATGCTTAGCCCTGGGGACAGATCACGGGGGAACCTGGAGCAGAGCGAGCAGGCAGACAGGCAGCACACCCACTCTGCTCCAGCTCTTCAGAAAGAGGAAAGGTCTTTCTCCAAGGTCTTGCATTAAACAGCCTTTCTCCTAAGCCTGCCTTAAGAGGCAGCAACTGCATGTGTGCGTGTGTACATGTCCGCACACAGGGATGCACCTGTGAGCATGTGTGCACCAATGCACGTGTATGTGCACCTATGCACATGTGTGCATGTATGTGCATGTCTGTGTATGTGTGTCTGTGTGCTGCGTATGTGTGTGCTGCACGGAAGAGGAGCAGATTAAAGCATTAGGTCACATGGGAGCTACTGCTGGACAGACCCTACCTGGGATTTGGGTTCTTATAGTTAATAGGATCGCTGGAGCTCAAGGCCATCATCCCATCAAGATAAATGTCTCTACTGCCCACTTTTAAGCAATCCGAATTCAATTAGGCTAATTGGAAAACAAGTAAAGAAGGATTGCGTTAATATAGCCTTATAGAAGGAACCTCCACTCCCTCCTGATGGCTCAGCACGGTGAACCCAAATGTCAGAGCCCTTGCACCAGGCCCATGCTGCTTACCACCCAGGGAGGGCTGCCCCGCTCCAGAGCAGTCACAGCTGATTCCATACCCACAGCCAGGATGGGCACTCAGGGCAGCACGCTCCATGCAGGCTCAGGCACAGTGCTGCACGGGGGCCTGCTCAGCACTCAGGGATTCCTGCATGCCACAGAGCACCTTGGAAGTGGTGGAGAAAACACAACCAACTCCCCTAGGGGCAGATAAAGGAAAATCTCACCAGAAAAAAAGCAGGAGGTGACTGTCATGGTATGAGTGATGCAGCGATGGGAGGACGCAGCAGCTTCCTCATACATCATGCTTTCAAGAAGTTTCTTAAACTGCACACTTAGGAACTTCTGGAGGGAAAAAAAAAAAGCGCCATTTTTTTACAGTTTTTAACAATCTGTTGGATGGTACAGAGTATGCAAACTGCAGCAGGGTACAGGTTCCTGCTGGGTGAGCGTTTCCCTCTTTTCCTTGCCTCCCCAACCCCACACCTTGTCGATTTGCTGTCTGACCTTTAAAGTCTTGTTTATCTTTCAGGGAGGAGCTCTCTGCTGCACATCACTGGCCTGAAGAGTGATGTCCCATTTGCAAAGTGACTTCAGCTTCAAATGTCTGCTCTGCAAGCCAGCAATTGTTTCAGCCTGACATAAAGAAAAGACAGGAGGAAAGGAAGTAAGAATCTGTGGCATTTTATGGTGCTGATTTCATTGTGTGAAGCCACGTCCCACACATATGTCTCAACAGCATCAACAGGATCCAAACTATTCCCCTTCAGTCTTCACTATGCGTGCACGGGAAGGAAGTATCGCAGACTGCTGTGCTTCAGCTGTTGTCCATCTTGAGAATTTTTGTTAGCTTCCAAACACAATTTCAGCAGTAATTGTTGTAATAATACACTGCAAGAAGTTAAAAAAGGTGATAGAATGGGGGCTATCTTTTGAAAAGGCGAGTAACAAATCCCATCTATTTTATCCCCTAATGAATATTCTCAAATCTGATCCTGACTGCCCCTGTAAATTTCCAAAGGTGAATGGTCTTTGTGGAGCTGTGACGTACCAGTTTGTGAGCCTTCACACTGGTGTGACGTCTGTCCCAGGGAACTCTGTGGCAGCAGGGGATTTAGCTAACAGCCAGGCCGTTAGAGCCAAAGGGCAATGGTCCAACAGTTACCTTTCTTTGCCATCCTAAACTCTCTGGGTTAGTCTCTGATCACCAGTCTGTTAAGACTTCCTCCCTCCCCAGAGCAGAGTGATGCCTCATGTGTGCATCAGGCACCAGAGCCTACCTGAAGCATGGCAAGAGAGAAAAGCTAGATCTGGAGCTGGAAGAGTCAGAGCTGCTCTCTGCTCTGCTACAGGGTTGTTTTTTTCCCAGATTTTTACAGACTGTGACCAAGCAAGGGAGTTGCTTCCTCTCCCCTGCAAGAAGGGTTCTACAGTGACAAGTGCAGTTCCATATGGCAAATGCAACTGTAATAGCTTACTGCCGAGGAAAGAGGATCCGTCTCTATTAGGAAGGTCTCTTGTGTACTGTGTGGGATGTGCACCCTGCTTTGCAGGTGGGAGTTTTTTGCTGTACATTTGTGTTGTAATTAACAGCAAAAAATGTGAGTCCCTGTATTTGACAATTTTGACAGGTGCCTTTAAAGCAGCATCTGTGCCAGGACCCAATGCCTTGCATGGCGCTTACTGCCAGACCAGAGTGGGCTAAAGGGTTTTTGCTCCTTCATCTCACCTTGCTATCTTTTTTTTGCTACAATAAGCAAAAACGATTCCCAAGTTTGCCCAGGGCTTGGGAAAGGGCTGGCATGTTTTGTGCTGGTTGTGAGTGCCATAAAACCCCAGCTCCAAATTAGAAGAAATTAGGGACATTGCACAGTTCATTCATCTTCACTAATAGAGTTCTTGGGAAATACACATGTAGATTAAAGGAACACAATGACCCCTGGCTGATTGCTTTGAGTACCCTTCAGTGCCCCCACAATGGTATTAACTTGCTTTTTATATTGTGCACAAAAGCCACACTAACCTTTTCTTGTCTCTTCTGTTGGCCTCTTCCCTCTTTGCCAACGGATGGCTGAGGTCTTTCTGCCCCAATCCCCCGCCCCCAGAAGCAGCCAGTGAAGGCAAACCTCACCTGAAGCAAGTAGGAAAAGCCGAGCACTTCTAAAAAGAATTAACTTTGGGACATCAGACCATAAACCTTAAAAAGGTGTGGCACTGGCAGATGCAAGCACTGCCAAGCTTTGTTTTGAAGTGATTTCTCTGGAATAATCTACACAACATGTCTCCTGTTGGGGCACGGGGGGAAGCAAAACTGAAGATTTGTCGAGAGAGGTCATATCTTTTATTAGACTCACCAATATATCTGGAAGAAGCAGCATTCCTCAGGCTTGAAATGGAAGCATCTTCAAAGCTAAGTGCAGGCTGAAAACCACTCTGGATGTTACTGTGTTTGTCACTTACACCTGCTGGGACAAAAGATGGCCAGTGCCTCAGAGGAAGGGGCAAGTGCCAGCACAGTGATAAAGCGACAGAAAGAGAAAAGCAGGAAAAACACTGAGTGGGAAGGAGCATGTTGGAGGCAGGAGACATAATGCTGTTGCATGGTTAGTGCTGTCCCGAGCCCGAGTCCTCCATCAAGCCGACTACAGCGTGAAGTGTGGCTTTGGCTCCAAAAGCCTTCTGCTCTCCCATGGTGCCATGCCCTGCCCTCTGTGTGCGGAGGACAGGGTCACAGCATTAGCTCTTCTCACAGGGGCTGTCCTGTACCAAGATCTTGGAAATTTTCCTCAGAAATACTGCCTCGCGCTTTCTGCAGGCTTGCGAAGGCTGAAAGGCCGAGCCCAGCTCCTTTAGGCGCCTCCAGAGTCCCTCCTCCCCAAAAGCTGGCTGTGCCGGCAGCCAGGCGCAGGGCCAGTGTCCCGCCGGGGGACAGGGCGGCAGCTTTCAGCCCCGATGGCTTCACCCTGTGTCTGACACAGAGCAGCGTCGCGGCGCCCTCCCCTACGGCACCTTCAGAGAGGCCACCTATGAACCCCAGACAGCTCCGGCACTGGAAGGGATGGCGGCTGGAACTGCCAGGCGAGAGAAACGGGGAGAAGCCCTGAGAGCCCTCAGGGCTCTGAGCCGGTTGTCCCCTGGGCCAGGCCCGCCGGGGTCCACAGACCCTGCGAGCAGACCCCTCTCCCGGGCCGCCCTCCCGCACCCGGCGCACCGGCAGACGCCCGTCCCACGAGGCGTTCCGACGGCGTTCGGCCCAGGCAACGCGGCCCGCGGGGCTCCGATGGCGGGACTCGGCGGGGCGCCGAGCCCGTCCCAGCTGCTGGCAGCAGCGCCGGCCAGCCCGCCCGGCCTGGAGGGCCCCGGATGGCATCGCCCGGCGCCGCCTGGGGCCAGAGGGCGGGGCGGGGGGGGGCGGAGGGCGCTGCCCGCGGGGCCCTGGGGATGCCCTGCCTCCCCCGCTATGCCGGAGCGGCGCAGGGGCCTCGCCTTCCCTTCGGCCCACCGCCCCCCGGCACTCCTCCCCCGCCCCAAGGAGGCCAGCCCGCCGGGCGGCGCGGTGCCAGAGCTGCCCGCGCCGCCCCGGGGCCGGCAGGGACAGCAGAGCTGCGCCGGGACCCCGGGACCGCCGCCCCATGCACCCGCCCGGCGCCCCGCTCGCCATGGCCGAGGGCGCTTTCTCGCTGTCCGCCCCGGCAGCGCGGAGCCCCGGGGGGAACCCGTCGAGGCTGCACAGCATCGAGGCCATCCTGGGGTTCCCCAAGGAGGAGAGCCTGCTGGGCCCCTTCCCGCCCGACGGCAGCGCCAGGGAGGCGGACAGGCGGGGGCTCCGGCATTGCCTCCCCAAGATGCCCGGAGAGCCGCCGCCGGCCGAGCCCCAGGGCCGCGCCGAGCGCTTCCAAGGTGAGCGCGGCGGGCGAGCGGCGCCGGGGGGCGGGCGGGCGGCTCTCCTCCACGCCCTCGGGCGGGCCCGGCGGGGAGGTCGCCCTCCCGGTGACCCGCCTGTCCTCCCCTCCCAGAGCCGTTCTGCCCCGGCAGCGCCAGCCCCGAGCTGCCCGCCGGCAGCAGCGGCGAGGGGAAGCCGTCGGAGGAGGAGCAGCCCAAGAAGAAGCACCGGCGGAACCGCACCACCTTCACCACGTACCAGCTCCACGAGCTGGAGCGCGCCTTCGAGAAGTCCCATTACCCCGACGTGTACAGTCGCGAGGAGCTCGCCATGAAGGTCAACCTCCCCGAGGTCCGCGTCCAGGTAACGCCGCCGCGCCTGCCGCCCCGGTCCCCACCCCACCGCCGGCACCCCCGGCCCGGCCCGGCCCCGCGCTCCCGGCGCTGTGAACCTTCGCAGAGCCCGCCTGGCCCGCCCCGGTGCAACTCCGCGTTCCCGGCGCCGGGCAGCCCCCCGGCCCGGCGTGAAGCACTCCCGGCGGCGGGAGCAGCGCTGTCGCGGCACGCAGACGGCCCCGCTAGCCCCGGCCGGTGCGTGGCTGAGCGGCCCCGCGGGGCGCTGCTGGAGCGCCGGGAGCTGCTGCAGCTGCCGCCGCCCGCACGGCCCCGACGCGGCGGCTACGGCCGGCGGGACTCTGCGGAGCCCAGGGTCTTCTCCCGTTCGGCAGCCGTGGCGTCGGGCCGTCTCGCTGCCCTTTGCCTGGCGTGTCTCGGCCCGCGGCAGCCGAAGCTGCTGTGCACCAGAGTGGCTGGCGGGTGGCCGAGCCGGGAGGCTGTTTTTCTGCCGAACGCTGGGCTGCGGGGCTGCCGAGCCCACGGGGGATCGCGGCTGAACCCCTTCTTGCCCCAGCCCGGCACTGCGTGCCATCCGCTGCTCTGTCGGGTTTCACCCACTCCATTTTGTGCACACTGCTGCACCCGGCGGAGATCATCTGTCCCCCGTGGGGGCCGCGGCATGTGGCCCCGCTAACGCGGCTGTGCTTGCAGGTGTGGTTTCAGAACAGACGGGCCAAGTGGCGGCGGCAGGAGAAGCTGGAGGTGACCTCCATGAAGCTGCAGGACTCACCCATCCTCTCCTTCAACCGCTCGCCGCAGGCTACACCCATGGGTCCCCTCAGCAGCAGCCTGCCCCTGGAGACATGGCTCAGCCCTCCCGTGCCCAGTACCACCGCCCTGCAGACCCTGCCCGGCTTCGTGGCCTCGCCGCAGAGCCTGCCTGGCAGCTACACGCCACCGCCCTTCCTGAACTCTCCGGCAGTGACCCATGTGCTGCAGCCCCTGGGGGCCATGGGGCCACCACCGCCTTACCAGTGTGGGGCCACCTTTGTGGACAAGTTCCCCTTGGATGAAGCGGACCCACGCAACACCAGCATTGCCGCCTTGCGGATGAAGGCCAAAGAGCACATCCAGTCCATCGGCAAACCCTGGCAGACAATCTGAACTCCCTCTTCAGCATCTGGGAGAAACCCACGGGGATGGCCGGTCCTGGAACCACCACGGGATGCCCTCTGGCTCCCCTGGACGGCCAGGCAAGAGAGGGCTGTGCCTTGCACCAGCCTGTCCCCCACGCCTTGACCTGCTTTATGTTCTGTGATCCTTTAAATTCCCCCTTCCACATGCCCTGCAGAGTTAGGGGCCTGATCATAGCTTAGGAAAAATACCTCTTTTGCTCTCCCTCCTTGGCTGGACGCTTTAGTTGCAATAAAAGCTGCAGTAGGGCGAAGAGCTGTGTGAGGTGGCTGGGAACCAAGGCCTGCATTTCCTGGGGATAGTTTTTCGCTTTTGCACCCTTAAATGGCATGACCTGCGTGAAAGCTGTGTATGGTGTTTCTGCACCTGAATGGGCTGCTCAGGCCAGACCCTTTGCCACCCATTTCGCACAGAGAGGTGGGACAGGCCTCGCTGCGGGCCCTCCTCGCTCCCCTTTGGCAGCAGGACCCTGCCCGAACTGGCTGTGAGGGCTAGCGGCTGCAGCCCCAGGGCAGGGAGCCACCCAGCTTGGGGCTCCCCACTTGGTGAGGATGGGCCAGGGCCCTGGCTGACCATGGGCTGGGGTAGCCCTGGCTTCGGGTGGGCTTTGCCCACCCCTGCCTCAGCAGGCTGTCAGTGCCAGTTCCCTGGCCCTTGCTGTCTGCTCAGAGAAGGGGACTGGCAGGTGCTGCAGTGCCCTGTGCCCCTGCAGCCCGGCTGCCTGCAGAGGGAGACAGGCAGTAGTGGACAGGGTGCTGGACGCCTGGCTGGGTGGCTGGAGCTGTCAGCAGGGACTGCTGGTGCATCCTGCCTGGTGTGGCTCTGCCTGGTGCAGCCCCCGGCGGTTGGCATGGCGCTGGGCAGTGCTTGCTCTCCCACCCACCCCGTGCCCATCACCAAGCTGACGAAACTAAAACTGTGGCATCTTTATTTTCCATTATCTCCGTTACTGTCTGTAATGGGGCTGAGAAGCTGTAATGAAACACCCCTTCTCCTCTACTGGGCACGGGGTGCTCTACACACTCTGGAGGTTGTGGCAATTAACGTTTCTCATTAGAGAAGAGAGAAGGATGCACAAGTGCTCTCTTTGTGTCCTGCAGATGATTCAATGCAGACTGGGAGACCTCTCCTTTCACCATTTCCCACTCATTGTGGACAGACAAAGGCTGGCGTCTAATTATATTTTCACAATCTGTGCGTATCTCGTAGGAGTCCTGTCAGAAACAAGTATGTCAGCTTTGTTCAGCTTCACTTCAGAGAGCTTTTTAACCTTAGACAGCAGTTTCCAAACATCTCTTCAGAGCCTTCTCTGCAGCAGCCCCCATCTATTGTCTGGGATGCTTCTTTTACAGATAATAGTAGGAATCCCTCTATTTTGAAATGCCTTTTCCTCTCCCCGTAGCTTCCCTGCAGATCCAGCTTGCCGCTCTGGACCAGAGCACACACAGTGCCCAGGCCCCCAGACTCCCCTTCCCTCAGCTGTGCTGGTCTGGGGCGTGTGTGGAGGCCCAGTGAGTGGCCCCCCCTGAGTTCTGGGGAGATGTAGCCCTGCTGGGGCCAGTCTCTCCTGCTGGGCTCTGGACCTGTCAGTGCCACTGTGTGTGTGTCTGTGGTGGCTTCCAGCTTCCCCAGCAAGCAGCTCTTTGTTTCTTTGGCAAAGAAAGTGCTGTGCTGTCACTGTCAGGACCAGGGAAATATTTTGCTAACTTCTAGTAAGGAGACCTGAGTAAACTTCTGGGGGGAGGAGAACAAAAACTGTGTGGCTTCAGTTTTTAGGGCTTATTACAGCAGTCCTTTCACAGGTGAGCTTTGTTTGCATCATCAAGGATGCCGGGCTTGCATGGAGGTACATCTCTGGTGGCTATGTGGGAAGGGTGGCTGTTGGTGTGCTCGAGAAGTACCTGTGCACCCTGGGCTGCGCCGGTAATGGACACACACTCACAAATGACTGCACAGGCTCTGCACACTCTTCCTCAGAGGTACGAACAATCCCACTCATCATTACTTGGCTGCAGTCAGGCCACAACTCTGATGCTGAACACCCTCCTGCATGTGAGCACATTGAACTGTTGACTGAAAGATTTTTCCTGTGCTTATTGCTCGTGATTAACAAGCCACTCCCCAAGATTTCAGCGGTGCTTTTCTGCATTTTGACACCACTGCCCTCCCTCCCTGTCGCCTCCAGTTCTTCTGTATCATGTAAAGCCATTGGAGAGATCCCCTCTGACTGTTTTATCAGTGCTGTAACCAGCACTGACGCTTGGTTACTTGAGATAGTAGAAGAACAACAGTAGATAAAAATACAATGACAAAACAGCAGAAGTAGCAGCTGAGAACACCTGCTCACTTTTATTAAGCTCCTGATCCAGCACCTGCAAGCAAAAAATGGAAGATTATGTCAAGCTATGGTGATTGTTCTTTTATTGCCATGTTAAGCAGGTCTGTTACACATTGTACATGTGAACCCTGTAATGCATAAACTGTGTGGTTGTGGCCTTCAAGGAAAGCTATGAGTTTATTGCTGAAAATAAACATCTTAACCAGCTAAACATAAATGGGCACAGACAAGTAAATATTTTTCAAACAAATAAAGAGACAGAGGCATATGCAAACTCATACCTTTTTTGCACCCCATCTAGTTTTCTGTGTTCCTACACTTCCTTTCAAATTGTCCCATTCCATTTAAAAAAGTAATTTGTTCATTTTCTTGTAAATATCTTCTTCTTAATTGGGTGCTGCGTCTAATAATCCTGCCTCAGCTTGTTAACTGTACAATAGCAGTCAGAGTTAATGACCCATTAGTGATTAATTCCTTAAACAGCATCTAATTGCTCACTGTAAAACCTTTTCTTAAAACTGGATTAAATCATCTAGATCCTTAACCACTTCTTTACTCTAACTTTGCTAAGGCTATTAGCCTGGCCTTTCCCAAGTGATCTACTTGTTCTTTTGCTTAAACTGTATTAGCAAGGTAGTATTTTTAGTGTCTATATTTGACTCTGTTGCAACATCTGAAGTTCTAAGGAAATAGTACTGCCAGTGAAAAATATTAAGAAATTTGCTCCTTTGCCATGAGACACTTGCAGATAGTGAGTGTTGTTATGCTAACCATGGCATACCACCTTTTGGGAGAGGTGGACTTGTAGGACAGGGTTTGTCAGTGGCTGCAGCTACTCATGGAAGTGTGTAGGCTTTGGCAGGAGAAGCTGTAAATACTTCTTAGATTTTTCCCAAGAGTAACTTGGTCTTCACTCAGTGTCCTGAATATGGGGCAGTTGCCAAGGGCTGCCCCAAGAGACTCCTGGGATGGATTGCTAGATGGAGCATTAATAAGCATTAATTCAAGCTGCAGTGTTTTGGGGCTGGACACTCATATTCTTTCTTCTATGCTGTCAGCATCTTCCTGTGTTAGTGATGCCATGGGTTATAAACCTTGGGACTTTATCAACTTCCTTCAGTAGTTTGTCAGCCGCAGAGTACCATTTACAAATTTCTATCAAAGGAGAAAACAGTAGAATAAAACAAAAGAGAGCAGAACAAAAAGCTAGTTAGACCAGGATGCTGGTCACCCTGATAACATTACCAGTGTTTCTGGTAGAATGACTATTGTATCTCCTCTCTTTGAGCATCTCTGTGTTCTGCCAATGCATGATATGAAAATTGGCTGACATTTGGCAGTCATCCCTCTGTCATATGACATTTCTGCCCCACTAAGAACTGTGAAATGAGCTCTGAAATGTTTGGTTCTGTGTAGAAATGCTGTTAAAGTCAGCTAGGCAAGACATTCAGGAGTTTAAATGGAGGCAGCAGAAATTTGGATGGAGGAAAGGAGAGAGAAAAACTGAAGCTTTGGCCACTGATTACAGAAGGAAGTGTTGGGGTAAACAAAGAGGATGGTGTTCCAGCTGCTGACAAGTGCAGGTAGGTCAGATATCCCTCTGACTCCATCTCATCAAAGCAGCAGGTGTAGAGAGTAAAAGACAGGCCTCTGGGCAAATCCAGAATGTCAAGGAGGGGATGCTAGTGTTAAGCAATGCTTCTAAACAAAGCGCTGCTCAGAAGACCGGCTCACCAGCAGCTTGCTCTTGCTCAAATGCCTCTGCTGACTGCAGGATGACATACGGCAGGCAAACCTGCAGTTGTTCATGAAACTGCATGAACCCCCATTCCTTCCCCATAACATCATAAAAAATACCTTTCCAGGTTATTTGATGCTGCCTCTATCGGATAGGGTAGTGCCGTTTTACATGCAGAGAAACTGAGGCACAGAGAAACATGACTCGCCCAAGCTCAGACAGGGAAGGTGTGGCTGTTACCTCACGCTTCTTCTGCCAATGGAGACCCCTTTGGGTAGTGTGAGCCATCCACACATGCCTGGCACATATGACACAGGTTTTGTAAGAGAACCCCTACTCTAAGTTCCATAGCTGGAGGCCAAGGGCACTAACAGTATGTCCTGGTAAACTGCTGCCCCAAGTTGACTAACAGGTGTATCCCATACCACTTAGATCATGCTCATGATAAAAGGAGGGAGTTTTCTGAGGATGGGGAGTTTGTCTTCCTGAGTCTTCTCCCTCTTGATCTCCTGCTCCTTCTGCATGTCAAGGACCAGACTGAGTATGACCTTGTATACTTTATGTTGGTGATCATATTAGTTTTGTTGTTTCATTAAATCTGTTTAAACTTCAACCTATGGGGCTTGTCCCTTTTTCCCTGATTCCCCTTTGCAGCTGGGAAAGGGGCATTGGGTGGGAGAACAACTGCTATAGTTTAGCTCCGGGTACAGGCTAAATGTAGACAGAGCAGTAGATGCCTGTGCTTAGCATCCTGCCTGGAGTCTGTACAAAGATCTCTCGAGTTTTCAGATAGTGCTTTGGCTTCTGTGCCAGACTTCTTCTCTTTTATTTCTTGGGTGTACAACACATGCACACACGCTGGTGACTGGCCACACAAAGACTAAAGCCAGCTTCCCAAGCAGCTTTTTGTGGTGCCCCTCTATTTGCTCAACTCCTCCACTCTGCCTTCAGTGCTGCCAGGCTGAGCAGGGGAACGTTAATTCAGCTGTGTGAGCAAAGCTTTCTGAGGATGCACTGGTATCCCTGAGGGTACGTGGTGCTGGCTGAGCCAGTGTCACAGGGTGATCTGTGCCTCTCTGGGGAACTGAGAGCCTGCCCTCCATTTTGACACAGAAAGAACTTTCTCCTGCCCTTCTAGGGGTTCCTCCTGTCATATTTCTGAGCAGCTTTCCTCCTGGGTGTCCTGGCAAAGCACTGGGGTATAGCTGTCCCAGTCTGGCCCTGCGTTAAGCCAAAATCAACCCCCTTGATGGTAGAACCCAGACTGCACGTGAGCTTTCTCCCAGTCCCTTCCTACAGGAGGGAAAGACCCGCACACCACATGAGCAGGGGGTGTTTCTGAAGGGCTAACCCGAACTCCTGGCAAGACTTTGCATTGTCTTTGGGTAAGGTGGCAAACCGGGACAAAAAGAGAAAGGAAAGTTTGAAGAAAATAAGCATTTTTAAGTTATAAAAATCCTGGGACAGCAATTATATACACCGTGTGTTCCCTTTGGCTGGTATAGGTTGGGGTGTTCGCTGAGGTAAATGAGATTTACCCTGGAACTCAAAGTATCTCGGATGAAGCGTGGAGGTGATCACTAGTGGTCTGACTGTACCCAGTTGGCACTGCAGTGCCTTTTTTTCCACAGGCCTGAGGAGACCTGCAGGGTTGACTAAGAGGCCCAGAGAGCACACGTTGCGACATTAATGAGTCCGCACCTCAGTTCACTGCTGCTCTGGGAGTAAGTCAGCAGCGAACCGCTACAAGAGGAAACGAAAAGTGGGGTTAGAATTGCCTAACGGGGCCCGGGGACAGCGGGACCCCACCAGGTGCGCCGCCCGCCGCCGCCTCAGCGCTTCGCTCCCGCCCATCCGTGGGCCGCGCGCGCCCCCCGGCGGAGGCGGGCGGTGCTGGGCTGTGGGGCTGTGGGGCCGCGGGCCGGGGCGGGGCGGGCGCTGCGGCTGTGGGGCGGAGGGCCGGGGCGGGTCGCCAGCTCCCTGGCCGCTTCCGCGCCTCCGTGCTGACGGAGCATTTGCCCGAGCGCAGTTACTTTGTACCAAAACATGCATTTGGCTAATCATCTCTTCGTCGGTTCTCTGTTTCAGAGAACTGCTGGGGTTGTCAGGGACCTCTGGGGGTCACCTTGTCCAGCCCCTGCTCAAGCAGGGTCACCTAGAACTGGATGGCTTTGGAATCTCTCCAAGGAGGGACGCTCCACCACCTCTCTGGGCAACCTGGGCCAGTGCTCATCACCCTCACAGGGAACAAGCGTTTACTGATGCTGAGAGGTGCCTGTTGCCTCTCGCCCTGTCACTGGGTATTTATACACGCTGTGAGACCCCCTGAGACCTTCCTCCTCCAGGCTGAACAGCTCCAGCCTTTCCTCATAGGAAAGGGCTTCCAGACCCTTCATCATCTTCTGTGGCCCTTTGTTGGACTCCCTCCAGTTTGTCCATGTCCCTCTTGCAGTGGGATGCTGAGAGCTACAGTGCTGCAGGGGTGGCCCCCCCAGTGCTGAGCAGTGTCACCTCTTTATCCAGCCCTACTCCTGCTCTGTGTGGAACTGTGCAGGGACAGACATTTCCTCTGTACAGTCCAGTCTGTCAGTGCTCTCCTGCGAGCAGATGATCTCTGTGTCTGGGCTTCTGATTGTGTGACTGTCCAGGCCAGAGAACAAGTGAGCCAAGAGCACTGCTTGGCTCAAGGAGAAGAGCTTCAGTGGAAAATGAATACTTCTGTTCTTTCTCCGTTCCTAGCTATGGAACGGACAATTTCCACTGTACTAACTCAAATAAAAGTATAAACTCAGCCTTTTTATTAGTACTATTTATTGTGACTGTTGAAATGTCATGTAGTTTTGAATTAAGAGATGAATTGATTACATAGGTAAGTCATAGAATTAATTGGAAGACCCTTCCGTGACAATTACGTATATCAAAGCCATTCAAATGAGAAAATGCAGCCTTGAAAATGAAGTAGAGAGTTTAGTCATTGCCAAAACATACAAGAATATGTGCATTTTGATATTTTACACAAAGGAAATCTTGTTTACAGAAAAGAGACCTTGTTGATTATCTGATACAATCAAGTGCTTGTGAAATATAGTCTCTTACGGAAAGTATTCCATTTCTTCACGATTTAGAGACCTTCTTTCAGCTTGAAGTGCTCTCTTTCATATTCACAACTTGAAGCAGATAGTCTATCATCTAATAAAAAGAAAAAAATATTATTTATAGACCAGTCCTGAAAAAAACTAATTCACTAAGTTAATAAGCCTAATATATATCTGCTTTGTGTATTCAAATAACAAGCACATTCCCAATAATCTTTCCAAAAGAGACCTCATTTGTCTTGGTTAGTGTAATAACCAACTGCCAAAGCAGGAGGAAAGTAATTCTCCCCAGTAATTCAGTCTGCCATCTCATTTATATAGTGTCTCATTAGTGTTAAAAAGGCAAGTCATAGAAACAATTTAAAGCTTATTTTTCAACTTACTTTAATGCTAAGGCAAACTTGCAGGAAAGATTTCCCTTCTGCTGTTTAATTACTTTAACTGTAATTTATTCACAGAATAAAGAGCAGGCAAGATCTTCATTTGCCTGGTATTAACTGAAAATAGAACAAAATAACTCACGTATACTACCCTAAGCCTAATTCCCAGAACTATTACACTCATCTCTTTGGCTTTTTTGATTATTTGTGTGTTACAGTGCTTTCCCTACTCTGGATGAGTCCTTTAGAAAGACTTTTTTTTATTCTTGGGAAATATACAGCACAGTATGAGCATCAGTAGTGAATAAGGCACTGAACAAATCTGAGCTAGTAAGAAAGACCCTGATTTAAGTTACCTGGTGTACATATCTGTATTTACTGCTGCAGTCTTTAGTGCTGGGGATTTCTGATCTTAAATTTAAAATTCAAATTTTAAATTAAATCAGGTAAATTTGAAAGAATTCAGGAAACAAAGTCCCAACACAGCCTGCCTTTGCTTATGTTCAGTAGATGGGAGCACAGGGTTGCATACATGCAGAGACAGACTCCTGGTGGTTAGTGCCTCTGCAAGTGCATACTCAAGTCTCTGAGAATTACAGCCCCCTCAATGGCGATACGGTCTTGGGACAGCTATTCCATCAGCTGACAGTAGGGTTCACGATTTGCCTTGTTTTGGCCACATTTCAATACCTCAATCCAACACACCATTTCACAGCGAAGTAAATATGGTGTTTGGTTTTTCTACAATCAGTCTCTATTTCAAACTTAAACAGGTATATGGCTGGAAAAGTATTTCATGCCAAGTACAAACTTCTGACATGCACCGCACCATTATTGCCAGTTTACCAGGCCATCTTCCAGCCAGGCAGGTAGCTACATTCATCATTCCTGTACATGGACATCTTCATTAGCTGTGGTACAGCAGCGCCTTACACAAAGGTGTTGTCTAAGCAAAGTTTGTGCAACACAGAACCCCTCACATCCGTCAAAATCTACAGAATCAAAACCCAAAGGTCATTTATGCTCTTGTAACACTGTGTACATGTATGACTGAATTTTGTACGTATACCAGAATTCCACTTTTATAAATAAGCAAGGCCTCCTTTATTAAAAATAATGATTCACTATTTAAATGTTTAGGAAACTATCACAACCCTCAGAAACGTAAAGCACATTCCTTTCAAACTTCAGGTCTTCTTCATCAGGAAGGCAGAGCTCAAAAAGAGATGTAACAACTTTCAGGTGCTGGGTTTTTACTTTCTGAAGCCAAAGGAAAACCAACACATCGCATCTTATCTAAGTTGTGTATGGTCAGGTGTCCAACAGCAGCAAAGCATAGGTTACGTCCTACTTTCATCATTATGTTTTCATTCAAGATGAACATGAAGTAATTGTTGAATGCTAGAAATCAAAGGTTCTATGACAAAATGAGGTTCTGCAAACTGTCATATATATTACTCACATGAAAGACGATTGTTTTTTACTAATCATTGGAGAAATCTGGGTATTTAAGGCAATAATGTCATTATTCCACATATATGTTCAATGTCTGGCCACAAAAATGTGCTTATTAATTTACACACGTATGGGTATGATTTAACTTAACCAGAGGCAGCTTTCAGCCTTCGTAAGTATGATTTATTACCAGATAAAAGAAGTAAAAATATTTCCCTCTTTACATAGTATAATGGAATTTGTTCATCTAATTTGATGACAAAGCTGCACACTGCAGAGCTGAAGATGAAATAGTTTCCTTTTTAGATAGTATTAATCACAGTTATTATAAGTATCAATGCCATAAAGCCATAGCCAGAAAGAACCCTACAGACAGCGTACCTAACAGTGGTGTGAGAGACAAACCACAGCTTAATTTAATGTGTACTTTTTTTACCCATATGCAAGTCAAAACCAAACTATTCACTGACTTCACTGCATGAGGATTTCAAGAGGGAGACTGGGCTGAAGTTATCCTGGGAATATTAATTACATCATATCACAGTAGAGTATGGGAAAAAGAAAATCTTCCATTAATGTCTTTAAGGTGGTGTATTAATATTTTTATTCTATTTCAATGTCACCCAAAAGAATTCTGCATCTATATCACCATTACTGTACCAAATGCATTATAAAGAAACAAATCTTCTAATAAATTCTGCACTTCTCGTTATATTATTTAGACCCTGATTACTTTCTGTAAAACCTCGCTGATACCCTTTCCAAGTATATTTTCTAGGATTTTCCAAAAGAATAGGGCTGAACCTGTTCCAAAGCCTTGCACGAGATGCATTTCTGCTGCTTTTCTGGACAATCCACTAGTGAGAGGAAGCTGATATGTTACTGTAAAACAAAACTGGAATATATGGAGTGTTTTTACAGGTTTTATCTTACTTACATCTTTCCAGCTGCTACTGTCATCTGTCTCCCAGGTGTTCCTGGTATACCAGGGAAGCCCTCCTTTCAAAAAGTGAGCACTTTTATTTTCATTCCTTTCCAGCAGCCGTAGCAAATATTTTGAGATTTCTTCCCACTGCAGATAGTCTTCCAGCTGCTTGATATTTTCAGGTAATGCTGAAAACGGTGTTTTGTTTTCTTCTTCAGAAACGTAAGGAAAATCTCCAGTGCTCTTTTTTCCCATTAAATGTCCTGTAACAACAATGACAGTAGCATGAAATTATAGATTTGATGGTGCAAAGAGCAGCTGGAAGTTGTAATTGACTGATGGTACGGAGGGAAGGGAAGGCGTTAGATCATGGCAAAGTTAAAGCACAACTGGGACTGGAGGTTTTGTCACAGTGTCACACATAATTAATTTCTTCTGTCTCTTCTGCTATGTTGTCAGAGAAAACATTGCTGAGAAGGGGGAAGAGATAACCGAGCATTCTGCCTGGAGCTAGGAAGAGGCACCTGGTAAGATTTCCCGCAAGAAGAAAAGGCTGGAGCTGTTGGGTTTAGACTTTCCCTACCTTGATGTGGGAACTCTAGTGTAAACCCATGTCTCTGCGTCTTTCTAGGAGCTGAACTGGACACGCTGCTGATATACCACACTTTACTGTCACCAAAATGAAATCCTAGCTGGCTTCAGGCTGCGAGGGAGCGACTGGGAAGGGGAGAGGCAGCACCGGAGGCGCCACTTCCCGAGCGAGCGCCCCATTGCTCCGGCTGGGCCCGGGGCTCCCCGAGGTGCTGGCTGCGCCTTGGGGCGCTGGGAAGCTCATGGCTCCCCCCCAGCTGCCTTCGGGCCTGGGTCCTTGCGCCTCTGAAGAAAGCGGAGGCCGAAGGGGGCCCGCGGCTCAAGGTGCTGCCGCACCCGAGGCTCAGGGACGGGGGACGCTGCTCGCCCCCGAGCGGCGCGCAGAGCCCACCGGGCGCCGGCGGGTCCCGGGGAGCCTGTGGGGGACTCGCTGGCCCCGCGCCGCCGGGCGTGGAGCCGAGCAGGAGCAGCTTCGCACGCCCACTCCGGGACACCGCGCTGCCGCAAGCCTCTCCCCGGCGCGAAGAGCCGCCGCCGAGCAGGTGAGCGCCGTCGGGGCGCCGGGTGGAGCCGGGGCCGGGGCCAGGGCTGGTCCGGCGGCGCGGGCGGCCGTGCGGGGGCGGGCGGGCCGCAGACTTACCCACAGCCCAGTGGCTGCCGCGGGGGTAGATCTTGGTGAGCGCGGGGGCGCCGCCGGGCTGCAGGGGCGCCGCGCCGCCCTGCGCCGTCAGCAGCGCCAGCGCCAGCAGCGGCAGAGCGCCGGGCCGCCGCGGGCCGCCGCCGCCCATCCTGCCGGGGCCGCTGTCGGTGCTGCTGCCGCCGAGCCGCCCTTCGCTGCGGGCCGGCTGGTGCTCCCGCTCCTGCTCCGTCTGGGCGAGGCACTGCCGCCGCCGCTGCCGCTGCCCCCCATTTATACGGCGCCGGGACCAAGGCAGGAGCGGAGCTCCCGCGGCTGACGCCCCCTCACGGGGCCGGGGCTGCGGCCGCCCCCGACCCACCGCACGCCTCCCCGCCCTGACGGGCTGCCGACGGGGGGAGGCGAGGGGTGCCGGCCCCGGCTTGCCTTCCCAGTCCACCGCCGCCCCGTCCTGGGCTTGAGCTGGTCGCTCTGGCTGCCCGAGGCGGCGGGCGAGCGGTCCGCGGTCGCCGCTGGAGGGACCCTCGCCCTGACCCAGCGGGAACCCCCTCGGGTTCTCTTCTCCGTCACATTCGACAAACAGAACCTGCTCCAGCGTTCGCTGTCCCCTCACCTCCCTGCGCCGTACGTGGGGTGGTGCCCTGAGGCTGGAGGGGACCACCCGGCCCTGTGGCCCCGGGCCTCGCCCCGGTGCGGACCGCGGCTGGCGGAGGGAGTCCCCGCTGCGGGGACAGGGGACACCGCGGGCTTCCATAGACGGAGAGGGCACGGTGCGGCTGTGCCCGCTGGCGCGCGGGACTCTGCGGGGACTGTCCCGGTACGGAGGGGTCCCGCTGCTGGAGCGGGGCGAGCGCTGCGCCTCTGTCACGGGACCGTTCTGTTAAAGAAGTTCCTGTTGAAAGGAATCTGTGCTCTTTACGGAAAGCACAGAAGTGGTGTGCGGCTCTAGGCTACAATGACCCAACAAGTTGAAAAATTTTTACAAGAGGTTATGAAAACAAATACTCCAGCATTTCTTAAGTGGGAGGAATGGCTGTAAAACAACCAAACTCAATGGGCAACATCACTTGAAGCCCCTTGAAATAGAATCTCTTACACAAAGAGTTTCTTTCCATTTCCGATATCACATAAATTTTCTGTCAGAGGCGACCGCAATGTGACACACGCATTTACAGAACGTTCTTCTTTCCTGACAGAGACCCTGTCACTCTGAGCTACCTGGAACAGGCACCTTTGTAATGGTGAACGGGTGGAAAGATTTCTGTCCTGAAGCGGCAGTGCGGGGGGGGACAGGATGGATGAGTCACTGGGGAGGACAATGTACGGCTGCAAAGGCCATGAAGAAGTGAAAGGCTTCAAGGCGTACTCAGCTTCGGACATGTAAGTGGTTCCACTGCAGTGAAGGTGGATGAGTAGTAGACGGATATTGGGTCCTGATGTGCTGTTTGTCCCAGAGGAGAGCAGTGGGGACAGGGATGAAGTCATGTGGAATTGGTACAGTTTATGTGATGATTTTGCTGTCTAGAGAGCTGTGTGGGGAAGTAGGATACACAGTTAACAGTGCTGACGGTAAGGAACTTGCAGATCCTTCACCTAACTCTGCAGAACTGGAACTGAACTATGCCCAGTGGAAACTACCCAGAATGTGAATTAACATAATTGCAGGGCAAACTACCTAGTACAATCACTTTTGAAGTCAATTGTGTATCCTACTGTATGAGCTAAATTATTCCGTTGTTTAGTCTTAGTTTATTGCATCTTCTTTTACTGATTAATGTGATTCATTCTTTTATTTTGGTTATTAATTATGCATTCTTGTTTAATTTACAGTAGTATTCTCATGCCTCAATGATGAGTTTCACTGCACAGCCTGCAGTACAGCTACAGCTACAGCCAACATGTGCCCTGTGCTGAGTGACAGCTGAGTGAATACAGTATTGCCATCCGTATACAGAACTGACACCCCCAATAATGGACCTTAAATACTGAGCCCTTAGCAGGCTCCTGTGTCTGTAGGGACTGTTAGAGGCAGGCTTGTATTTTTCCAAAGCAGCCTAGGCTGCACAATTTACACTTTCCCCAAAATATATTGGATTAATTTTAATATGTGCTTTACACATCACAAACTCTGCTTTGCTTCTCTGCAAGATATAGCTGGGGCTTTCTTCTACCTGGTGAAACACTTGCATGGCTTTTGGGATCAAAACATCTATCAGGACATTCTTAGGACCTTCCCCATCCTGTCAGAATTACTGGCAATCAGTTTTGCAACCCAGATCCAGCAGAGCCCAGGGGGCAGGGTAAAGTGACCCACTCTTCCACATCCTGTAGTGGCAGAGCACATGTGCAGTGGGCTGAAGAAAAGGTGATGCTGGAATGGTTGTGCCTGAACCGTGACAGAGAGCCTTGGAGTCGGCAGGCGCAGAGTGTACCGATGGCAGAGAGAGCCAGGGGCATTGGCCTGGGCTGGGATGTTGCTACCGTTGTCAGTAGCTGTCACAGACTCTGCTGCTGGCAGGAGGGAGGGGAACTGTGGCTGTGATGTGCATGCACTCAGTGCTGAGCACCATCAGCTATACTGTTAAGGTGAGGATGCCGTGGTTGCAGTGGAGCATGTGCTTGGGCAATGCTTTGTGCATTTGTGTTTGAACATTGAGAGACAGCTCTCTCTGTTTTAAAATACCTTTCTACCTTTCATATATCCCATGGCAAAATGAACTATTGTTGCACTTCATGGCAGGAAAACATTAATGGATTTTAAATTCTGTTACCACACTAACAGTCTTTAATTTGCTTCCTTTACATTTTGGACAACTATGATTGTTATATCTGCAAGGCAGATTTTATGGAAACAAAAAGGGATGAAAGAAAAATGGTGTGCCTTTCATTGTTTTCTTTGTAGTGGTCCTGACATTAGAGACAGCTTTAATAGACGTACAGAGCAAACAATGGTTTAAGCATATCACCAATGTAATAACAGGGCCCGATCACTCAGGAATACTTTGTAAATGTTGAAGGTGCTGACTAGACTAATCTCCAGCACTTCAGGTCAGGGCAGGCATTCTGCAAATAACCTGAAAATTGACTCTCTCTTCCCTGAAGAACTGAAGACATTTTTCAGAGAAGAGCTCCACAGTTTAATAAGGCACAGTTTAAGATATTTGATAACTGTTTGTGCTGTGGTTTAGGAAGTCCTAAACCTAGACAGTTGAAGCTTAACTAAAGCAATTGGTTATTGCACATTCAGGGTATGTCAGTGTGCTGCACTCACCATCACAGTTTTTGTGACTGTTGTGGTGGAGGGGTTCAACAATTTGAGAATTCAAATGGACCTAATGTAATTGCAAAAGAAACAAAGCTTTGTCCACAGCTGCTTTATTTGTAAAACTCAAATCTAGTCAGAGGTTCATATTTCAAACAGCTTCAAAATTCAGGTGATGGTCATGTCCACGTTGATTTCCATACACCTATGTACAAACACAGACTATATATATCACATACATACAGTTTCTGCCGACAGCATATTCACAGACAAATGAGAGAGAGGCAGAGTCAGTTCTATATACAAAAGCAGCATCCGGGAGCATAAATGATGACAGAAGAGATGGAATATACTTATTTAAGCCAAGCTGTGTAGCAGAGAAACATATTGAATTTTTGTCATGTGGGTGGCTTACGTTTTGTTTGCTTTTGGCTCCTAAAATGTTCAAAGAAACACTGATAAAATCCATGCATGCAGAGGAAAATGTCCTTTTCATCACTGTTGCTCACTATCTTGATCAAACATAGAGAGAAATGACTTGCTAACAAGGCTTAAACTGAAGTTACCTCTCCAGTGACTCCATGTAGTCAAGTGCTGAGAAGAGAGAAGTGGAGGAGGCTGAACAAAGCCCATCTCCTGGGAACACAGCAGTGGTCATGGCCACGGGGAGCAGCCCCTGTCCTCACCACAGGGATCTGTGCTGGTGCCCAGCCCTCACCCGTGGCCTCAGCATGAGGGTTCCAATGATGCCCACAGCCCCCTTCCGCACACATAGGTCCTGCACAGCCCTGGCTGCACAGGGGCAGTTTTCAGCTGAGCTGTGAAAAGGCAGCTAACGAGAAAGAAAAAACAAATAGCTTCAACCAGTCTGAGCTTCTCCTACTCCCAGCTGCTCAGTTAAAAACATACTGCTTGTGCCTGTAGCATCTTCCTCGAAACAAAGAATCATCTACAGGCCTTGCTAGGATGGAGGCATTTGCTTTAAAATGCTTTTTTCTTTCCTCCAGTGACACACTGCACCTTATTTCATACCAACAGCCAAGCTGGTGGCCCTTCCTGGGGGTATCAATGTCTGAGCAGCATGGGAGCTGAGGTGAACCAGTAACTACAGCTTCAGCGATCAATGGAGGACCCTGCCTCCAGTTAATAAGACAGCAGGTCCGCCAGTTAGATCCTTGATCTGTCCTGACTTCCAAGGGAAGTTGCAGCCAAGAAGCAGAGCAGGCAATTGAAGAATTTGTAGAAAAGGGAAAGCACCTTGATGCATCAAGTATGTAGGAACTCAACCCACTTCTTATTATTAGCCCCATCTATAACATGCTGACGCATATCCACAAGCAGAGGTTATCCTTTACCTCTGAAAAGTGTATGTAAAATTCTGCTTGAAGGACAGGGAGCAGGAATATACATAAAAATAATTTGGGGCTGGCTTGTGCCCATGCTGCAAATTGTTTTAGAGGTGCTAAAGATGAATGGGATAGAATAGCACAGTTTAGCTGGAAGGGACCTACAACTATCTCTAGTCCAACTGCCTGAGCACTGCAGGGCTGACCAAAAGTTAAAGCCTGTTAAGGGCATTGTCCAAATGCCTCTTAAACACCAACAGACGTGGGGCTTCAACCTCTCCAGGAAACCAGAGCTGATACGGAATTGCAGCTGCAATGTGAAAAGTCACCTTCAAATGTCAACCTTACAAAATAATCAAACAGCAAAGTGCATTCTCTCCACTGCAAACACTAATAATATGGTTGAACAAGTTATTGCACGTGGCTGATGGAAGCTGCTTTGGTGGATGCAGTTAACAGATCTCCAGGCATCCAGCTAAAACCAGGAAGTTAAACGGGGCCCATGCTGTCACCCAACACTGACAGCCATGTTTGACTATGCAAGTCGAGTCTGCAGGTTAACATTTATCAAGAAGAGTTAAAACAAGACTCACAGTATCATACCCAAGAAATACAACCTTTTCTGAGCATGAATTCAGACACTATCCTTGCCTCTTTTTACTAATCTGCGTTTTCTCAACACAAAAATAAATTCCTGTAATAATGTGTCAAATTTGTCATTTGGGTTATGTCCAAAAACCCAGTCTCAGTTCGAGCTGACTGTGATTGCACTGGGGTCAGTGGATAGGAATAAATTCTCATTTCAGTAGTACTGGGGGGAAAAAAAACCCAAACCAAAACAGCCTGTAAAAAAAAATAAAAAATAAAATCTTACTACACATACCCTGTCTCCAAAAAATTAAATTATTTTTTCTTAACTGTGATGGTACAAGTTCTGGGAAGACTGCATTAAGGATACCTAAATTATTCCACTATGTCATTTATTATACTCAATTTTATTTCTACACAATTTGACACAAAATAAGTCATTTTTATAATACAGTTTGTAATGAAAACTGCTTAGTAGGACACAAAAGAAGTACTATTACTTGGAAAAATTCAGCAGTTGTCTGCCTTTCAGCACAGGCTGTTACAACAGAAGAGGTGCCATTATTGTATAATGGTATATTTTTGTAGAGGTAAGGGATTACAGAAGAAACAAAACTCTATAGGAAAAAAACATCATGCTGTTCCTTATCAAAGCTACAAAAAGAAAGCAAACAAGGAAAACGAGTTCTGCTTTGTTGAAGGTACATCATTGACATTTGAAGCCAAGCAGAGAAAAATCCAGAATTTCATATAAGACAGTTATCAGCTAAGTTTTAAAATGAAAAATCAATTTTCTGATTTAACACTATCCAGGTATCATATGATAGGAGAGAATACATGATCAAAACTCAAATATGAGTTATGTCTTACGATATATTGCTGAAGTACACTACTGTACTCTTCATTCAGTAATTTACAAGTGTTAATAATGCCCCATCAAATCTTTTTGTTAGGTTTGGTTTGTAGCTAGGATCATAAAGGCAGAATGGTCAATAGCCTCAATTCTAGAAACATACACAGTCCCTAAAAATCAGGCCTCTAAAGATCAGGCCATCAGGTTCTTGTCCCTACACCACAAAAGAGCAAGTTACAAATTCAGAGAAAAACCTCCGAGTCTCCATTTCTCAGTTCTTAATCAGAATGAAAGCCCCAGATCCAGATGACTTTCTTCAGGCATGTCTGACTGAACTCCTACAACTCGCTACCTGCTCCAGATGCTGTGTCCTTACAAGTGCTGATAAAAACAGTTGGTATGGTTGTGAAAAGAGAGCACTGACAGAGATTAAAAATAATCAAGCCAAAAAAACCCAAACCAAACAGAGGGAGAAGGCTCTCTGAAAGCAGCATCTATTTAAGATCGTAAATATGCCATTACACAAACAACCAAGAACCAAAAGCCTTACTCATTAGTTGAACAGTTTATTTAAACAAGACAAAAGCTTGCACAGTTTTGTAACCATATACAGAAATGAAAACATCTGAAACATACCAGGTTTTTTCCCCTGTATATTTCACTTTGTACTTTGTTCTTGGAAAAGTGACTTTTTTCTCTTTCAGGATTCCCGTTTCAGCAGTACGTACGCTCCCATCACTGCCAGAAGAGCATACTGCAAAAGAAAACGGAGAATGGAACCCGATTAGAATTTCTCTCTTCAGAGAAGCTCTGAAATTACAAATTGTTCAAAACCTACCCTCTCCAACATTACACCTTCTAGATGGGTACACAATTAGAGAGCCGTGTTCCTACAGAATTACAGGCATATTTTAATGTGATCATATCATCATAAATAGACATCACAAGTGTATACACTTAACTTACAAAACTCCTATAAATTAAATGTTCTCAAACTATTACAAATGGTAAGTTCTACTGGATAATGGACAAGTAAAATGAGCAAGAAAACACGGCTCGTTTTAAATAGGTACCAAACCACAGAAATGTATTTATTAACATGTATTCTTAAATGTATTCTGAAAGTATTCTTAAATGTATTCTTAAAAATTAGTATCTTTACTTGCTATTTTATAGTTTTAAATTTAAGTATTAAAAATCTCTGTATACATACCTTAAATTTTGGATAGTCATTCATTATTATGGTTACCATACCAACATAAGGCAAAAATCTGTAATTGACAAAACAGATGAATGTGAAATTAATCCTCAAATGTTACATGGAAATGTTTCAATGTCCCTCAGACTTGAATATTTCAGTGTAAAACAATCATTTACACCTGTCACTAATGCATATCTGAGTGGGCTTTTTCCTTAAATAAAAATTTAATCAAGTTATTTGAGAAAAATCTTAGAGACTTCATCTCAACTGGGGAAGGGGACAAATCCAAAAGCTCAAACCATGCATGAAATCCCTGTAGAATGTGGAAATAAGTTCCTAGATTTCTAGCAATTACAAGAAGTTGGCCAATTTTGTATTTACTGGTGAACTATTTGTTAAGTGTGCCATTTAAATAAACAAAAAATTTCCACTGTCCATTACAGGAAGCAACTTTTCCAGGCAGTTTTTTTCATTATCTTTTAAATTTCTTAAATAAAATGGTACTGTACTGGATCTAGTTTATACCAGTTTATATGTCTATTTAACAGCAAAGAACATGGAAGTTTTGCATTACTTACCCTCTTGCTCTTCCAACAACATCTTTCTTCTCTAACCAGTTCTGACCTTCTTTGTATAAGCCTCTATCATCAACTTCATTATTATCACCTTTAGTCAGAAATTTGATGTTCCCATTTTCTCTACAAGGCAACGAGGTGATAAACTAAATACCACTAATTTAAAAACCTTCATTAACATCTACAAAGCACAATGAAGATGAAAAGGGCTACAAGATTAGATAACAATGTTTATTTCCAGTCCTGCTTGTCCAGCTTATTTAACAAACACCATTAAACCATTAACATTACAGACTTTACTGACAGAGTCAATAGATTTTAACAAAAAATGTTTTTTTAAAACACTCGTAGTTAGTAATTTGATGTAAGCAATTAAACAATGGGCATGGAAGGTATATTGTCCATCCAGGGCAGGCACCAAAGCAGTATGTGCCTATCTGTCTGGGGGAAAAATTAAAATAACCACCCTCTGCTTTTTTAATAGAACAGAACTTTAACTCTGAAATAATAAATAAGACTCAACTAAGATGTGAGGGGTTTCCCCGCCCCCCCCTTTTTTTTTTTTTTACAAATTGTGGAGTAAAATCCTATGAAGTCATCACACAAGAGATTTAATTTACCTGATTTTAAATCACAAATTGTAGATGAGTTAGACCCTAAAAATCTTCCTTTCAGAAAGTGGTTTAATAATACAATGCTTAGGCAATTTTCTTCTAAGTTCTATACACTTGTTTAACTCTTAGTAACCATGTTTATGTCAAAAATAGAGCTTAGTCTTTCCTTTGATGGAAAGAAATATCGAAGACCCTATAAAGCAGCTGCAAATCTGCATTGAATTCAGTACTTTGTCACTCATTGCAATACAGTTTTAGGTCACTTGTTAATTGTTAAACAATATCACAAGTTCCAGGCAAAACCTCACTTATGTTGGATATTTGTTAATATGGCAAATAAAAAAACCCCCATGTAACCAGTCTTTAAATAACATCATGCAGACAAAACATTATGTGAGGTTTTTAGGGCATTGTATGGAGAAATACAAGCTACAGCTCTGGGAGCAAGGCTGCTCCTTGGGGCTGGAGCTGACAGCCTCACCTTTCCTGGCCACTGCTTTTTGTAGGAACAGAGGTTTAAAACCCTGAACGTGCCCAAACCATGACCTCTCCCTCATGTTTCAAATGAACAAAGTATCTTATGCTACGTTAGAAAACCTGCCATGTTCTGCTCCCTTCCAAGCGTTCGGTGTATGTGCAGGTGATGCATGCAAGACTTTGGTTCAACACTTCTAGTTAAACAAAGTCATTAAGTTCACAGTCTTCAAAATGATTTTGCTCAAGAAGCTGCTAATTGCAAGCAATGATATCAAGAAACATGGAGCTTCTATGAAGACATATTAAGTATTAGAAAAAAAAAAAAAGAGAAGATGTAATTCTTGGATATACATATTTGTTTGCAAAAAGCATTGACGAACACATATTACTCAAAAGATAAACACCTTCAGTTCATGGTCAGGGCTTCCTGAGGAGCAAATATGTCAGTGCTTGCCACCTCCAGGCGAGCTTTTGACTGTGCAGAACCAGCAACAGAATTGCCTTTCTTTCGTTTGAGAAGGAACTATTTATCATACCAGGCATAGGCAATAAAGGTGAAAACAAGTAATCTACCTGTTGCTTTTCAGCATCAATTGCTGTTGGCATTGTAACCAACAGACACAAAAAGAGTAAGAATCTCTTCTTTCATGCTGAGTCAAATCTCTTTTCTGGAAAACTTCAGTTAGGAAAGACCACATACTTGTCAGACTTAACCTACAGTTCTGATTCTGAATCTTCACCTTCTTTCTGAGGTTTGCTTTTAGAAGTGGCAATTTCTCATAACCAAAATCCCAGATCTACAACAGCCAGTACAGAAATGCACTCTGCTCCCATACTTATTGCTACTGCTGGCAAAAATAATGCCTCTAGCTTGTGTTACGGGACTCCTCTTTGGCACAGGTTTACCTGCAGCATATCCTCCCCTGCCTTTTTCATAAAATACTACCCAATTAAAAAGTAACTGAAAGTCACGGTAAAGGAAACTATATTTAGAAACAAGGAAAATGCCAAGTTGCATTACTTTTCATGTATTTTGATTACTCTGTGAACTATTGGAATGTCTCTGCCTTCAACTTTAAAAACAACTATTTCACCAGCTCTGATTGGGTCATCGTGGAAATTTGTTAAGAACAACAGGTCTCCCCTGTGAAAAGCTGGTTCCATGCTGCCGCTACAAAAAAAAAAAAAAAAAAAAAAAAAGTTATTAGCATTATGGTAAATGAAAGAACCATGAAAACAACATTTAATTCTTACAGATAAACTCACAATTTTAACTGAAATCTGTAGCTTCACCCACTAACACTAACACAAACCAAAGCTCAGCAAATCCCCAAGCTGAGCCGACCCATGGAATATTTCCTTACTGCCTCACTGAAAGAAAGAAAGAAAGGAAGGAAGAAGCTGTACAGAAAAGTAACACCATTGGAGCCATGACGAAGGAACAAAATGAGCCATTCTGGTTAAGAAAACCAACTTGCTAGTGAAAAGCCAAAAAAAAAGTTTCCCAGTACAACAGTAACAGTTGTACAACAGTTTCCCCAGTACAACTTCTCTATATAGAAAGAGTTATGCTTACGTCAGAGATTGCTATTAACAATTAGGAAATCCATGCTTTTTTCCTAAGCCAGCCATGGCATCTTTTGGTAACAACCTTTTAAGGCAGGATTCCAGATCCCCTAACTAATAACACAAACAGACAATTCCCATCACAGTACTGTTATTTGCTGCATGCATCTCTTGCTGATACACATGCAGTTTCTTTAAGGCTGAATCTTCCATGAACATGTGTTATACTTCACATAAACGATCAGCACTCAGGGAGGGGCCTGCACCACCGGCTCTTTATATACCAGAAGTAAGATACCACTGAGAGAAGCAACACACAAGTATAATTTACTCAATAAAAGGAGTTTTACTGTACTACAACTTCAGAATATACATGAGGTAAAGAGAAAGAAATTAGCAAATAGACCAGAAAGTGTTCAATGGCTTCAAGAAGTACATTTACTTCTTTTCTTTAGGAGACAACAGAAGCTTCATTGGATTATATGTATTTCTGTTACAGCAGAGTTGTTTTTGGAATCCTAATACCTATCCAGGGATTACTATCCCCAGGTAGCAATATATATATTTAAGTAATCTGTTAATTATTAGCCTAGATTTTGAAAGGTTTTACATATCTACTGCAACTGCAATTACAAAAGCAGCCTTCATTAAATATCCAAAAACAGTGAGAAGCAAATAAGTGTTGGACTACTTCTTTAAGGAGGTGAGATGGACAAAACACTATTTGGGCTTGAACAAAAAAGCCTTTGCACCGACTTACCTGAGGACTACCACAATGGGGCTTTCACTCCCAGTAACGACGATCAGCCCTTTCCATATCATAAGGGCAGAAGACACTATCATAGCGAAATTTAAGACTTGGTAATACAGCTATACGAAACAAGAGAACAGTTTGTACAAGTTACCGCGTTACATTTAGAAGCACAACATAGGATTTCAACGCACGCGCTCCACGGACTCACAGTCCGGGCACGTGGACTTCATGCTAAAATGATATTCCGACCGAAGGGTGCCGCAGCAGTGCCGAGCCGGCAAGCCCACCGCACACACAGCCTGAAGCTTCCACCCGCCCTGCGCCTCTGCCTGGGCTCGCCGTGCCTGGGCAGTACCGGCACTCGTTAGTGCCAGGAAATCACCTATAGGGGCTTCTAAAATAAAGCAGCTGTATGGGAGCCGATCACAACCCCTGACCCCCACCTGAGCTCACAAGTATTCAAAACACATATAAGCAATCTTGTAAGATCAGTAGTAGCAGCCACCCCCGGCCCGCACGCCCCGGGGTCCCCGCACGCCGCAGCCGCTACCTGCCGCTTGTTCATGCGCCGCAGGTCCCCGAAGAGATCCATGGCGGCGCCCCCGGGAAGGGCCGCACCCAGCCGGCAGCAAGGCACCACCGGCGCCCTCCCAAACAGCCCACTCAGAAGCGGGCGCGGGGGAAGACACTCGTACCCCAAACCCTAGCGCTGACCGCCAGCCGCAACTACCGCCCGCCAGGGGGAAAAGCGGCGCGGCGGCCCCTCTGCTCCTCGGGAGTTGTAGTCCCCCTCCTCCCGCCGCCCCGCTGACATTCGGCGGGCCTCCGTGGCTACCTGGACTACAACTCCCAGCATGCATCGCGACAAAGGGACCTGAACACGAGGCCCCTCGCCTCGTGCCCCTAGGGGTGCCTAACCAATTTGCTGCCCGCGGGGGCTCTCGGTGGGCGCCGAGACCCCACGGTACGGCGGAATGGCCCAAATTCGTCTGTGGAGCAACAGAAGGGCGGCACCGGCGTCCTGAGCCACCTCTTTCGGGTCAGGCGGCTGTCGGCGAGCTCTCGCTGGCGCCGTGGCTGCGTGTGCGCAGCTCATTGGCTCCCGGGCCGAGAGGCGGGAAGAGCACCCCGGTGGGGCGGGGTCCGGCGCGAGAGGGCTGGGGCGGGGCGGGGCCAGCGACACGGGAGCGCTGTGCTGAGAGCAGAGGCGGTGGCGCGGGCGCTGCGGTGGCTGTGGGGAGGCCGCTGGATGAGGAGCCCTCGAGGTTGCTGTGGGAGCAGGCACAGGTGTCTGGAGCGGGGTCTGCTTCAGGCAGCACGAGAGCCAGGGACAGCAGTCTGTGTCCAGACTATCCAGACCACTCACTCTGGCAGGCTTCCAGATCACCTCACCTTGCCTCAGCAGCTGACATTCACCTTAAACAGAAAAAATCCCACAAAGTCCTAGAAAAAGCCACGCTTTTATGTGGCAGCAGCGCAGTCCCTTCCGCAGGCCTGGGTACCCAGAGGAATGAGCTTGTGCTGCTCAGAAAACGGCTTCCTCAGGAGCTCAGGCCCTCCAGGATGGGACAGAGGGTTTATACATACAGCTGTCAACTGCTGGCCCTGCTTTGTCCTTCATCACACAGGAACTGATGTTTATAAAAAATAGGACCTCACAGAAAGTGACGAGGGGGCTGGATTTGGTTTAGGGGTGATTTTGTGGACGTTTCTCTTGGCAGAAATGCCAGATGAAGGAGTTCTGTCCCTAGGCCACTTGTCCTACAGCACTGCTGCGGCTATGCTCTTAAACCAATATGACTATGCAGTGATCTGGATTCTCAAGTAATGCATGGAAAAATACTTCCAGATAAAAAAGATGGGGATTATGAGGAGAGGAGTCTTTTTAAACTGCATTTTCTCTCAAATTCAGTTCATTGCCACAAACAGACCAACATCTGCTGGAAGTTAACTTCTTTCCATGACGAAGGGCTGACCAGATGATCTCTGGAAAACTCTTCCAGTCCTGCGTTTGAGTGATTGCATAAGTCTGAAGCAACAACCAGACAAATAGGTACAGGACATTGCCCAAAGCTTGTTGATTTCCCAGGAATTAAATGAACCAAAGTAAGTGAGGTTTTCACCAATTCAGGATTAGTTCCTGAAGACGGAATGACAATGGAAGAACAAAGGACATAGGGCAATGCTTCTAAGATAAATGGAAGTAAATCATTTGTCTGAAGGAGCACTGGAAAGGTATTTCCACACTTTGCCAGAAGTTGCTCAAGACTTTGTCAGCAAACAGCTGGAA
Source organism: Podargus strigoides (assembly GCA_028020825.1). Lineage (NCBI taxonomy): Eukaryota > Metazoa > Chordata > Aves > Caprimulgiformes > Podargidae > Podargus > Podargus strigoides. Next base: position 16,015,541 of record CM051663.1, read on the forward strand.
AAGAGTGACTGACAGTGGCAGAACTGACATTAGATCACAGAGGAATGCGTAATGGTATCACAAATGAACAGAAATGGCAAATGGTCACTGGAAAGAAAGCTCCAAGGGCACTAGCCTAGGCATTATCAAGATAAGATCCTTCATCTTCTCACCTGATTGCTGAACAGGTTGCTCAGAGAGTTTGTGGAGTCACGTTGGGGGTACTCAAAACCTGCGAGCACAGGGCTCTGGGTATGGGTCATGGGGACCTGGAAAGAGTGGCTCATAGCAGCTGCACCCCACACTCGCATGTCAAAAGACCCAGATGATCTTTGTCTGTCCAGGCTTTGGCGGTGTGCTGCAGCCAAAGCACACGTGTTCTTATGGTTCTGTAGGCAGCGTTCCATATGGCTGCCTTGTCTACTCAGCCCGGGTCATGCAGCTCTCCTTTCAAACAAGGAACTTCAGCATTACCACCAATCATGGCTGACGGACGGCCCCGGAGCCACAGCAAAATACAAGGTACAGTTTGTCCTTATCCCTCTTTCAGCAGATGTAACATTCAGAAGTAATTACTAAGACAGGAACAAGAAGGTATGGCTGATATAATGCCTTGCTGTAATGTCTTGTGGCTGCTGCAACCCAGAATAAATCATGAGACTTTTGAGGCTCTTGCAGGATTTCATTGATGCAGAGGAGACAGGGAGACTTAGGATGCTGTTGTGCTGCTACATCTTCCTGCAAACAGAGCTCTCTACAGGCTCGCTGTAGTTTAGAAGTCACAAAACAAATTGCTCAAGTAAATGGATGAATTCGCATCCTAGACCAGAGTTGTGATGCTGCAGCCCACAAAATGAAGGCAAACAGCTCCAGGTATTACTTGTAGGTAGTGCTTTAATTCACAAAACAGGCAGAAAATTATTCTTGTGTATTGTGAAGTAGGACAACATTAATTCTGGAGTTGAAAGACATGCCGTTTGGCAGGGAAATGGCAGTATCTTAGAGAAAGTAAATGACAAAGACTGGTCAGTGTCTGAACAGTTCCTTGCACTCATTCCTGAGGGACAGAATTAGAAGTGGAAGGTCAAATGATAACATCTCATTTTGTAACAAGTAGAGGGAGAAAGCAGAGCTACTGTATAGAGAACTAGAAAAGCAAGAAGGCAACTTGGTGTTGAAAACTGGTAGGATTGAAGCTGCTCAGTTTTTTGCTCACAAAGATGCCACATTCTTTTGTCCAAGGCACAAACCCACACTTGATTATGAGACTGTAGTATCTTTGTGAGTATCTTTGCCTGTCAATGTGCTATTGATTAGAGTTCCAAAGCTCAAAATCCACTTTTCCTTACTCGTTGTTCATGGTGAGTCAAGAGAAACGTATTAGGAACGTGCTTTTCTTCCTTTTCTGCAGATGCCAGGAATCACCCATACCTCATGGTGGCTTTGTTATTTCACTGTCTGGATGATTTAGATTATTAAAGGTTACATGTATTTTTAAATCTTCCCGTAGTCTGGATGTTTGACTTCAATATTTGTACAGGAGATCTTTTGGAGCTCTCCAGCTAGAAAATTACGCTATTTTTTTAGTACACAGAAACATGTAGCTCTTGACATTCTGGCTGATTTGCCAGACCTTTGAAAACATCCAGGTGTCAGTGCTACTTGTATATGTAATATTTGAATTACAGTTCTCTGTTTTCAAAGGGATTGGTCATGGGCAAATAACTGGCACCTTGCACCTGAGCTGAAAAATGTAGGTCAATAGGCAAAGCTGGAGAAGTCCATTTGCAGCCACTCCGAGTAAAGCACAGGAGAAATGCAATGACTGACTTCCCCAGTGAGCACTCTTTTGTTCCAAATACATTTGGAACCACTCTGTTTCTGTTCCTGTGGCTCAACAGGCTGTTAGAGCAGCCAGTAACGCACACAGGGCTGTCCAAAGCAATGGGATGCCACTCACACCAGTACCACACTCTCTTCTGGATTCCTCTAACACTTGGAGCACTGAGCTGCCCATTTTGATACCTACACAGTTCTGATGACTTTTTCCTCAAGTTTATCTGCAGCTCCTAATTTCTGGTCACCTCAGTGTCTTGAACTATATCTGACTTTCCCACAATCTCTTCTCTCTGCTGTAACCGTATTACCTGGGAAGATCAGCAGTGTTGTAGCAGCAACCAAACTGGCTGAAAAGGATATTTGTTTACTTTGCTATTTGCTTAACCTGCACTGAAGAACTGGGGCTAAAACACTGCCTAGGAAAACAAAAAAAGAACTGACATACATGATGGCACTTGAAGCTCTCAGTTATAGCACCCTGTAAGATGATCTGGCCCCTGGTGACTGGGTTCAATGTGTACGAATTTGGGTTCTGGGTGCCGTCTGCTACTTGATGCTTGTGCCTTGGCTTTCATGAGCATTTGGAAAGCGCTTGACGTTACAGGAGTGGAGCGCAGCACATGTGGAAACATCTCGGTGAGGGAAACTGTCCACAGCAAGGCTGGTGCTGCTGGATGAAGAGCTGTTTCTCTGCATATAAAGGGCAAACAGCCACAGTATGTAAATGTAATGACCAAGTGAGACTGGGAGGCAGCAGCTCGTCCAGTTCCAGCTGGACTGTATTCATTGGGACTGCTCTGCATTTTAACTGGGAAAGTGACAGTCACTTAAAGCAGGAAATATTGTTGTACTTGACCCTCAATATTCATTTGGCGTGTGGAGCTGTGGCAGTGGTAGCCAGGGGTGGAGGGACTGGAGGAGAGCGATGCCGATCATGCAGTGTGTCCACAGCCCCGCCATTGGATTAGAATTCTTGAATACAAAGTAGCGGAATTGAGAAGATAAAATAAACCAAGTGGATAAAGGCTTCTGCCAAATCACGTTAGGGTACATATCTGTGAAGGATACAATGCTCAGTTTGTTTTGCTAAGAGTCACATTACTGCTCCAAACACATTTTTTCCTTCAAAGTAGAAACGAGGGGGTCAGAGAAGAAAACTGTAGTGTCTCCAGTTCAGTTTCCCGATGAATTTGGATCGTTTCTGATGCCTTGCTTTGCCAGGTCTTTTCAAAACACCCTGTGGCAGCGGAGGAGAGCATGGTGCTTCAGCACATGGCTCTCTGCTCATCTCTGCCTAGCGTCAGTCATCTTCGGTGATGTTTTCAGGGGTGATGGGGATCTCTGTGTGTGTCAGTATCTGCCAGGGCTCAGTCTCACCGCCCAGTGCTGGCACTGACAGGCGGTTTGCAGCTACCTGTGCCGAGGTGGCGCAGGCCTGCTCTGCTCAGCGGCGGTCCTCTGCACTGGGGTCCCGTGACTGGGCAGGGACCTCTGCTTGCCGACCTGCAGGGGCGTAGGCAGCCCAGGCAAAGTGCTGCCCAGAACTTTGCAGGGTGGTAGCAGCAAATGCACTGCAAGGTGTCTCACTGTGGTGCCCTCAAATGGCCCATTTGGTCCCCAGGGAGGAAAGCTCTCTTTTTTCTAGCTATGAAACAAAGAACATTAAACCCAGTTGTGGTACAGTCACTGCTGAGGAGAAAATAGAGTCTTTTTCAAAGGAAAGAAGTGCTCAGGGAGGAGACAAGAAGTGCTCCTTCTCATGCTCCTTCTGTGTCCACCTCTGGCTACAGAGCCCAGTTTGTATGCGAAGCCCGGGGATGTGGGTCGGGTACACTTGTGCCTGCTGTGCTTGCTATGTTCTGTACTTATTTCTCTTCCCACTTCATTACTCACCCTTCATCCTTCTGGGCGTCTAGACAGATAACCTTTTAGTAATAATCTGAAATTCAAATACAAAGAATTGACTCCTGAACTGCTCTAATATTTGAGAAAGGTTTTAAAATAAAATAGGTTTTTCTGTGTCCCGCTATTGGCCTGGCAGTTGTGTGTGTATGCCAGGTGTACTGAGAAAGGTAATATTAACAGAATGAAAAGGTCAGAGTTATATAAAAATCCTTTTAAAACTAAATAGACCTGCTGTTCTGAATTCCCCACAGATACAATGAGGTTAAGAACTGAGAACATTTGGGCCTTTGGTGGGTCAATTTGTGCATCCATAAATGCCCTCCTGAAATAATAAAACCAGGCAAGTATATAAAGACAGCGATGGTGGCCAGGCAGATTTTAATTCTGCTGTACCTAATGCTGCAAGAAGGCTGGGCGAGGTAAATACGTCCTGGAGTGAGTCAGGACCAGCCCAGTGAATAGCAGGGGGGACTGTGGAGGTGAGTGCAGAGGGGCACCATGCAGTGGTGGGCAATGTACATGTGTCATGCCTTCTCACTCAAGTGCTTTGTTCTCTTCTGCTTGGATTCTTATCACTAAATCGAGTCCTACTTCAGTTGAATGATGAAGCGGTGCCAACAGCCCAACCAAACCTCCTTTGAGATCCTGTGGCTAAATTACACTTTTTACACGTGTGTGTGAGGATGAAAAGCAGGTTTCCACCTGCATGAAAGTCAAAGGCCTCTCACTTTAGACTGGTTGCATTAAAATAGTAGCTTGGTTACCCCCCGCCATGCAGTGGCTGGTGCCAGACCCAATCTGTTGCAAAATGGCGTTATTCCAGGTTCTTGCAGTGAAGAAAGAAACCCTACAGGGCAGACATGAGGTTTCTTGCACAGGTATTACTCTGTCAAAATAAGAGATGGAGGAATCCTTCCAAAGTGTATTTCCTATAAATACACTCCTTACCCTTGCTGAAACCTTCAGATTCATCATTTTCTGTGCCACTGAGTTCCACTGTTTCACTGTGACCGACTTAAAAAATACAGCCTTTATTACTTTTGAATGTTCTTCTCCTTCTGGGGCATGGTTCCCCTTGGTGCATTGTGACGAGTCCTCTGTACCACCCACCACAACTGTGCTCCAGCCTGGTCCTTCTCAGCGCCCTCTCGATTGCGCTGCAGCCTCCCCCATTGCTGTCCCTGGGTTGGTCCCTCTGGATGCAGGCAGATGCCACACAACCATAAAGGTCGTCCATGGCGACGTCCATGGCACCTGTGGTGCAGAGTCCCAGTGGTGGCACCACACAGCGCACACCGCAGGGCCCAGGCACTTGTCCTGGTGCCAGCTGGCTGCCTGGCCACGTGCAGGTCCCCTTGGTGCCAACGGGGCTCAGCAGGAGGGGTGCGCCGTGTTCGCCTCTCCTCTGAGCCCCAGGGCCTGCAGCACCGGCTCGGTTTTCCTGTAGCAGAGCATTTTGTGTCCTGCAGGGCTGATTGCACAGAAGGATGTGTCTCTGCCTGACCCGGTGTCCCACTTCCCCGCGCTCATTGTTCCCTCTGGATGGTCTTGCCGCTTTTCTCAAGGGCATTTTTGTTGCTGGCAAATTGAAGGTTTTGGAGAGCGTCTCGGTGCGGCCCTGCGCACAATGCAAAGGGCTGGCTCCATGCTGCCTCACCGGGCTATTGTCAACTCCCATGCTGTCATTTGCTGTTACTTCCCCACTGATAAGTGACTGCGTGTCCCCACGAAGATGCATTCAAAACTCTTCTGAGTGGTTTGCGGGTTATTTTTCCATGTGTCCTGCAGCCTCACTGACTCGTTTCTGTGCCGGTTCCCAAGGACCCCATGTATGCACAGCTGGGAGGAGAACCCAGTGTGCAATGTTAAGTACCTCTGTTTTCAACCAGGAGAGTGCCTGCAAAACAGTGGAGGCTAAATGATTGCTTTCCTACTTCACAGAGGTTTCATGAAGTTTACTCTGTTATTGTTAAACCCTCAGAGGACAGAAGGTGAGGACTCTGCTTCAGCAGAGCGTATGAAACCTTTGATGAAGCAGCTGCTGCAGAAGGAGCTGGGGGTGACTCGCCACCCTCCCAGCCAGTAAAACATATGCTTGTGAATAGGGCACTATGCTCCTGACGTGCCTGTGTTGTATTTGGGGTTACTACTTGCTCTTGCTCTTCTGTCTGACAGGGACTCGTGTCCCTGGAGAGCTGGGTGGCCAGGGAGATGAGACCAGCACACTTAGGACCTGCTGACAATGGGACGAGTCACTGGTTCACAGCATCCCTTGCAGGTGTCAGGCAGAGAAAGGGAAAAGAGACAAAAGTATTAATAATGGCTGTGAAAATTTAACTTTTATTATCTGTTCACTGTGTACAAAACACCATTCTGCATAGTGCTGAACTCATTTGTTGTACAGTTGACAGTGCACAGCAACAAACAAGTGTTCAGGAGGTATACACGGAATGGGAAGGGCAGTGACGGCTGGTGTACATCACACACGAAGCTGCACGCTTTGGGGGGAGACGCACCCCAGAACCACTCAATACGCGGGTCACAGAAAAGGCATAACAAGCATTTACCAACAAACCAAATTAAGAATGAGGGTGGAGAGAGAAAGCAGAACTAATGTATCTGATACACAGTTTTCAGAGTGATGACGAAGTTTTACAGTCGTGGCTGAGAAGGATCCATATTTTTTCAAACACTTCCATTTTTAAAACTGTTAAAATTTAATGATAAATAACAGAATCCCACAAATCTTAGGGGCAAAATGCTCCACATTTATTTACATATGAAATGTGTTTAATACAGTTGTAATGGACAGAGTGTATAGTAACATCTGACAGCAGCAAGACTTGTAAGGAACTGAACAATTACTACTGTATATCATGCACCTATCTATATATATACAATTGCTTTTAAAAAAAAGTACAAAATGTTGTCTTTTAGGGATACATACAAGGTATAAAATGCAAAACCAAACCAAAAATATAAGTCTCACAGAGAACCATATATGAAAGGGACAGCATGGTACCTTTTTGCACTATGTGAAGTGTAGCTGTGGTATCAGATGGAGTTTGAAACGGCTGACCGAGCTTCACGTGGGGGTGCTAAAGCTGAACACCGTGGTTACACGTACACAGCCTGGTGTGCTGGCTTCCACAGCTCTGCTGTGTCACACTGAGCACCAAAACATATGGCAATACCAACCCCTGGAACAAGGGGTAACTATTCTCTTTCCATAACCAGAAATAAAGGAAAATACATAATGCTGTGTACTTGCTTCTATAGAATGTTTAATAAATTACATGACAAAACCCATTATCATTATAAAGCTGTTCCTCTAATGACAGCTTATTTGTTAAACCCAGAGCAGCCCAGCCCTTTTGTAACAATTGGAGCTTTGACCACAAGCACCTGATGGCCTAAAAAAATCACTTCATGATACAGAGAGCTGTGCAATAAAGACTTTTCAGAAGTACTTTATCATTCTAGGGGGTCTGCACCTCTTCTGGTGTTGCCACCTAAAATACGCACTGCATTTTACAGACACGGTGGTACCTTTTTTTTTTTTAATAGATATATTTTTTAAGAGAAAGTTTAAAAGCTTCCTTAGACATGTAGAAGCACAAGTTCTTAGAATTTAAAATCTCCCCTTAGCTTGCTTCCCCTCCCCACTCCCCTCCAAGCACTGCCTTCTGGTGCACTCCCATTAGCTAAACTTCCTTTCAGAAGCCTTCAAACAAGCAACAGTTTCAGAGAACCTAAGGAACTGCCCCAGCATTCAGAACTCTGTTTTAAAGAAACTTACTAGGAAAAAAACCCGAAAGAAAACAGGAAACCCCAGTTTTTCCACTAGATACTGATACAAACACATAACAAAGAGTATAAAAGTTATTGGTTTAAATATATACAAACTCTTTTCAACTCAAATACTGCTTCAATGGTTTGGAGGGTATAGACAATGAAGTGAGGGGGACACTTTTATGCAGAATATATTGCAACAGCCTGAACAGTACTGTTAACACTATTATACCTCTAACTTTCTGTAGCAAAAATGTCATTAGTATTCCAATGTGGAGAGAGATTTGTGTGTCCCAAACAATCTGATCACTTTTCAGCTGAACTCATTCGTTTTGACTTAATGAAGGCCATGCCATGTGTTCTCATGTGAGTGTTTAAGGCCGCTTCAGTTTCAAAAGTCTTTGCGCATACTTTGCACCTCCTGTCTGCTGCCACACTGTCAGATGATTCGTCCTCATGATTGGGTTTATTTTCCTGCTGATTATCCTCCCCAGCCCCATTCTGTTTTGATACTGGCTGAGGCTCCTTCAGCTTATGTACAATGAAAAGATGTCTGGAGAGGGACACATGAGACGTGTAGCAGAGGCCACATTCCCTGCACTGGTAAGAAGAACCATCAGATTTATGCTGAGGAATATGTTCATGAAACTGGAGAAGATTTTCTGTTGTAAAGCCACAAACAGCACACTTGTGAACTTTAAAGACATTTATCTTCAGCTTCTTCAGTGGCTGGGTGATTGCACCTCGTGGAGGCCTGAACTCCAGTACAGGTTCTTCCAGTTTACGCTTTGGACTAGGAACCTAAAAAAAGCCATAAACGGTCTATATATCATGTAAGCATAAATACACAGTTCTTTTTGTAACTAGTTGTGACTTGCAAACTTTGAAACCTTTCCCTTGGTAGATTCCAGTACCACTTTGAAAAATACAACATTTGAAATAATACAAACAAATCTATGTCATACATGTCGGAAAACCAGGGGGTTTCTCTACTACAAACTGCACATAAGGTTTGTTTTGTCAGCCCTGACAGAGCTACAGTATCTAATACACTGTATAAACGTGAATCAGTACTTGCCAGCACAGCTGCATCCACGTGCACACACCAACGAGACTTCAACTGCCTACAGAATGTAGAGTATCAGCCTAGGAACTTTACAGCACAGGTTTCTATATCCAGGAAAAAATCTACTCTCGGTGACTGAGTGAATTGTTTAAGTGATTACCTTTGTGTCTTCTTTTATTTCCCTTTCTTCCATATTGGTCGATTCAGTCATTTCTTTCACATCAGGGTCTTTAATGCCATGCATCAACTGAATATGCTTTTCCAACATCAGCCGCTTGGTAAAAGTACGTCTTGAATCTGGGCAGTGCCTACATCAACACACAGCAGAAGCACAGAGATTCAAATGTCATGCTGAATGAAAGTCGTGGCATTCTGAAAAATATCCATGGGACTAGGACAGAAGTCCAGACGGGAGGACAGTCTAGTCACGATAGTGACAATGTTTTTCTAATCAACATTACACACTGTTTTATGTAAGAGAAAAATACTACACATACTGACTTTTGTAGTGGGGTGGGTTCTATATTTGAGAGACTACTGAAAACCAAGTTCACCACTGTAGAACTATCAGCCATACAAACTCTCAGCTCAGCTCAGTTCCGGATTCGCAGTCTTCATGTACGTGCATTCCCAGTAGCCTACTATGTTTTATGCATGCAAGATGGCCTAAATGGTTTGGCCTGTATCTGTATCTAAACACCTGACTCACTTGAATGAACGGGACACTGCCTTTATATAATCAAGAAAAGAAATTCAACTAACAACTTTTTTTGTTGGTTTATATTCTGTTTCTCAATAAATAAAAGTAGAACTTACGAGCACGTATAGACCTTCCGAATGCCTTTGTGCTTGATACGATTGTGGCGACATAAACTGTGGGATGAGCTGAAAGATTTGTCACACTGTCGACATGGGTGTTTCTTCATTTGCTTTAAAAAAAAGAAGAAAAATACATGAATTAAAAAAGCTCAGTAAAAGTCGTACATATGCTGAGCCTTTTAATAATTGTTCAAGCTCATTTCTGTCATTTTTGCTGTTTTGGCAGTAACAACGAAACGGAAACAACATCTTGGGAATTAAATCTAAACACTGACCAAACAAATCTCATTGAAGACCTTTCCAGATTACTTTGGCAGTTCACTTTTCAAAAATCCAGTCAGGGCCAGGACCCCACACCTGTCACTCAGTCTGATGATTCCTGCCAGAATCCGGGTGTCCTGGGTGTGAAGAAGAAATGGATTTTATTGGAACCTCCCAAATTTCCAGTGTTCCCATCTGAGAGAGGGCTCGTGCCTGCTAGTCAGGTACAAGTAAAGGAATGGACAGCTTCATACACTCAGTCAAGTACCTAGAAGGAAAATCACGTTTCTTGATTTGCTTTTTCCTGCTCTAGCAGCGATCAGTTTTCCTTCCTGGTGTCAATTACATTCTCTTTCCTGCATTTACTGGGAAATGGAAACAAACAAATCATGTCATTTTATTCTGCTACTCCAACTGAAGCCAACAAGTGCAAGACTTGAATCAATGCTTGAAATTGGACGCTTCTTGGCTCTTCTGGAGAATCCATCCAAGATCTGTCCCCTATGTTCCAACGCACTCGATAGCAAAGATCTTCAGAGAATAATGTAAAGGATTTGGCTCACTTCCTCTTACGTTTTGAGAAAATGACACATTCCTAAACAATGGAGATGCACAATAATCCACATGGACATTTTAATATGACATGAGTCACCCACTGGTGCCTGATATTCATCAATAATAATAAAAAAGAATTCTCACTCATAAACACTGACAAGCTGAAGCCACACAGAAATGCTGAGGGAACTGAAAAACACCCGTTGTGTATCTGTGCTCCGAGTGCTGAACTTCATGTCAGTGTTCATATTCTCCTTAATGGCTGCATTGCCCAGGAACAGCCCAAGGGAAGCCAGTGGAGATCTGCAGAGGTTATGTCAGCACTGAAAGTGATCATTTACTGCAAAGGTTGGAATGAATGGTGGAAGGTTTGTCCATGGGAAAAGTGCTGTCTGGAACGGCTAAAGGAGTAAGAGCTGTTACAGTGGGATGAGAGACCTTTTGCTGTCAAGACCAAAATCACACAGAGTGTGGGGGGAGGAAAGAAAAGCAGATTTGAAAGGTCATTCATGCAAGTGTGAAGCAGCCCATTAGGAAACATGATATGGTAATTTTACCAGGGCTAGTCAGCATAATGCTGCTAGAGGCGCAGGACTGTTCAACCTACACTTCACACTTAAAGGCCAAGTAAAACAAAAGGAAATCAACATGCTTTGCTCTTCAGTTGTTAAAGGTGAAAACCTTACAGTGTGTGCCCACAATGCACAGTCATTAATGCTAGTGCATTAATCAATGTGTTTTACAGTATGCTTCTCACTGCAATGCTCTGGGAAGAATTTATAAAAATAAAATAAATAAAAATAAAATAAAATAAAACAAAATAAAATAAAATGTGGAGTCATATTCGAGCTTTTCTCAAGAAACAGCCCTGCACCACGCTGTATGGACGTACACGCTCCACCAAGGCAGCCCACGTATCTCTGCTCAGGCCACTGCAGAGCGTAGATGCATCACGCGGAGTCAGATGAGCCATGGGAGGATGGAGTTCAGTAGGACCCTGTCCTTCTTACAGCACCAGCGGCACTACTAGGAGTAACCGTGACACCACCCTCTTCTAAATTCATTGGGAAGATTCTGGATAGAGACCTAAATGGGATTTTGGATGCATTATTTTCTGCAATGGCAGCCAAAACCAGAAGAATTAGAACATTGGTTCTGTAACGAGGTGCAGGAGGATCTGTGTACAGCATCTTGTCTTTGCAGGAAGAAGGAGGATGTTCCACTAGATGCACAGTATGTCAGGATTGGTAAAACAATTCCTGCTTAGCAAACATCTGTCCTTTTGTAGAAACACACTTACACACAAGTCGTAGGAAGCTCAGCATGTGTCTCCCTGGCCGAGTGCAGACATACACCATCCAGTTTCAAGCCAGGAGTTGTACAGACTTGTCAGAACCACCCTTTGGCTGGGCTAAGAACATTTACGTATTTTTTTTAAACATCACTTTTAAGATTAGGCAGAGTCACGCCAAGGTGGTACAAATTTTCCTACCCTACAGCTGGCTTACCTTCAACCAGCTCAGTAAGAGGATACAGAACGTGAGGATCTGTCTGCCTCTCTGCAGACATTTCCCAAGGAGGTCTGGAAACTGAGGAATCTGTCCTAAGAGGACATACATGGCAGGACCTCTCCTATGAACACCTCTGAACAATCCAGCCTGGGGTCAGCTAGGAAGGGTTACAGCTCCAGACGTTCACTCTGATCCTACAAAAGCAGCAATGAGAAGTTTTTACAGGCACTACCTAGCAGAGAGTCAGGGCTAGACCTGCTAGGCTTGAAATTGAAGCAACTAACAGTTCCTCAAGGACTTCAACAGACAGAAACACAAAAATGGTCTTTCTTTTAAAGCAACTGGAGCAATCAAATGGAGACCACATGATCCCAGCTGTTTGTCTGCTTTTTGTGCCCTCAGGCTGCAAAAGGAGAACCAGGTAGAAGAAAAAGTAGTCCAGTGAATCATCATCCTTTGGGTTGGTGTGTTTCGTTCCCAGGGGACTGGCAGTGCAGTTCCAGGACTCTGCAGCAGGGAGGCTGAAGGAACAGAATGGGAGTTACTGAAGGCAAGGAGAAAGATGGAAATAGTCTGTCAGTCAGGCTTGGCTGCCATTTACTTCAAGTTATCCTAAGAAAATGAGAGATGACACTCAGTATCTGGCATTTTCAGCCTTTGCATAGAGTGTTTATAAACAGAATCAAGTAATTTGCACAACAGCTTTGGAGATAAGCACTACAGTTTGAAGGGACATAGAAACCTCTGGAAATGTGCTATCATTTATTATAGCTTATTAGCATCCTGAAAACTACTGATCTTCTCTCGGGATGATTCTTCTGTGCTGAGACAAACTAAATCTGTTATCCCTTCCATTTCTGCTCTCTTTCTGCAGCACAGCACTGTACATTGGTTTAATTCCCTGCTTCCCAACTGAGGAAGCATCAGACCATTTTCACCAGAACCCAGTGAAGGAGAAGACTGAAGAACAGATGACTGCTGAGCGTCAGCATTGGCCTGGACCTTGCTACACCCCATTTCAAACGCAGTTAAGGAGGGGCCATCTGAGCATCGCTTTCACTGCTGCCTACCTGCCCATCTTATTAATGTCCTTTAATTGGAAAAGCTATGGGATGCAGCAAGGACATTGAGCTGTCTTTCTGCTGACTTGAGAATACAGCATTCCTGTGTTGCACTTTCAATCCCTTTTAAGTAATCTATCTCAAATCCAGCTGCTTTAAACACAACATTCAACTTGTTCGACTCAGCTGAACCTACAAGTGTAAGATTAGAGCAATGGCTCGACCCTAGAGTGAGTCTGCCTTTAAAACAAAATGCTATTTGGTGCTCACTGGACCAGTAAGACCAGACTTCATTCCCTGAGTCTAGCAGTTAATGAATTTTCAAGAGAGAGAGGGAACTAAGAAGGCACAAAGGGAGAAATAAGAACCTGGATCAGATCAGATGACTTGGACAAAATACTGGAATGCTTTTCACTCTTTCCATCTCGAAGAGATTTGGTACTGGATGAACAAGTCTACAATGAAGTAAGAGCGTGTGGATTTTCTCAGTAGAACTATGTAGAAAATATCAAAAACTAAGCAGCCAAGAGAAAAAGATGGAATAGATATAAGAACATAGAAGAAAAACGATGAAACTGAAAGGAATTGTTTGCAAAAACACAACTGAATTTGGAAAAAAAGGACTTCCTATTTCAGGTTTAATTCACTTCTTTGTAATTGACTATTACTCGTTTACCTTTCCATGTTCTTTCCTCATGTGAGAGATGTACACGTCCCTCTGCGTGAAGAGCCTATCGCACTCCCAACATGTCCAGCCAAGATTAGTGACTTTTTTGGTCTCTGCTTTCTTTATGGGAGAAGGAGATTTCTTCTCTAGCTTTTCTGTTCCATTGACAGATTTTGTGTCCTCTTTGTTGTGACTGGCTGAGTTCTGAGTTGGGGGTTTAGTACTGAGAGGCAGATTTATCCCCAGGTTTGGTGGCCCCTCCACACTTTTCAAAGTTCCATGCATAGACTACAATAAAAGAGAAAAAAAAAGTACAAAACCAACATAGATGTATACAGTTGTACTGACAAAATGCAAAGACTCTCTGAATCAAAAGTCTTTGTTTCCTTCTTTGTCATACTATTACCAGCTCATGTTCTTACCTTAAAGAAACATGACTGAGTAAAGGTAAGGCCCAGCACAAAGAAACTAGCCAGCAGCACTAACAGACACCAGCCATGGCTAAAGAGTTTCCTTCAGTGGCTAGGTACTGTCACCAAAAAGACACTCTGTAGGTTAAGCTTAAATTGCTGTTTAATAGGGAGGAAAAAGGGCTCAAGAAGTCCTTTATGTTAATGTTTTGCTTTACTCACGTAGTTAGTTGAGCATCCTCAGTTCAAACTACATGACTAGTGCTTTCAACGAAGGAAAGTTTTTTACTGACAGATTTTTACTTGGCACATTGGTAAAGAAGACAAGAAAAGGCAACTCTGGAAAGCTCAGGCAGCTATATTGTTTAGGATACATTCATGTCTACTGCTGAAGCTGAGTTAAGCCCTGTCTTACTCCACGCTCAGGTTATGAGCACCTTAACGTACTGCTGAACGTGGATCCCACTATCAGGGTCTCTCTCACATCTAAAAGACTAGCCATCCCAAACACCGGAATTCTCCCCACAGGTGATCTCAGAAACAAAACTCACTCACTACACTCTTGATTCTGAGAATAGAAGAAAACACGGCTGGTACTCTAGTATAATACTTCATTGTGAAGCTCTTCTGTAAATCCTCTGGCTTTTAGGACGACATGCTGGCTCCCCAGCAAATATCAACCTGATCTGTAGAACGTGTTCTTCTATTTAACAACTTTCAAAAATAACTAAAATGTTATTAAAAATCAAAGTACACAGGACCAACTGCCTGGCTCTAAGAACAAACTGGAGTTCCAGTGGTCTTCTTGTTATTCTGTGCCTTTTTAAAGGATTTTCTCACAGCATATATTGCACGGCAAATGGTGTCTACAAAAGAAACAAGAGAAGATGCCTACACACCTTGATATGATCCATCATAAGCTGTTTCTGTGCATACAGAAGAGAACAGTCTGGACACTTGAAAACAGACACCTTCTGGTTTTCAATGTGCTGATCAAAGTGGCGATAGAGCAGAGGTTGTAGAGTAAACACAGTGTCACACATAGAGCATTTATAGATTATTCTAAAAACAGAAGTACAAGAAACAGTGTCAGTTGTGTCGATGACCTAGTGGCAAGAATCATGATGTTAACTTTTTTTTTTCAGCAGAGACAAGATCTGACATGTTTAAGCAATCATTTCACACTGCCTGAAAAAAGTTCAACTAATTCAAAACATCCTCCAATTTCAAAATATGGGAACAGGAGAAAAAAGCAGAAAAATAGACAGAAAAATCATTCGAAAGTGCAAACAAGCCAGCAAATGGCCGTTAGGTGTGTAACACCAGCAAAGGGCAGTTACGTGTGTAACACCAGCATCTGCCTAGGACACTGCACATTACATGTCTCAGTTTCTGAGCTCACATTATCACTAAAGGACTGTGTCATGTTGCAAAGGGAGTTTTAAGGGAGTGATTGATTCAATCATAATTGGTAATTTCCTTCAAGATTAATTTATTTTTGGCAGTGTACATGGCTCTGAACCTCCTGGATGCCACACCTAAACTCTGTTAATGATCTGGAGCTGCAAGGTCACAGGATGGCTTTTCCCTGCTTTGCAATGACAAGCCTTTAAGAACCTGTCTATCGGAGCAAGGCAGAGACACCACCAAACCCACAGCTTCCGCTCAGAGCCAGTGCAACTTCTGAAATTAGCAACCTGAAGCTCCCATTCTGAGAGGCAATATTGCAATCACAAACAAAAGCTATTTATGTTTGAGTAGCAATATAACTGGTGAATCGATGCCTCTATTAATATCCTTTCAAAAGAGCTTGAGAAATAGATGTAATAACTAAGAAAGCACTAGGTAAGTACTGGACACTAAAAGCACAGCCTCTGAAAACAAGTATGATAGGATTTTGTAATACAGAATTTTGGCTAACAAAGTTACTAAACAACCTGTAAATGCTCTCATTTTTAGCAGATCCTTGTCAAGTGTCTGTCCAACACTACTGTTGAACCATGAACACTGTTCATGGTCTAATGGTTAGGAATACGATGGGAATAAAGGTTGGACTTGATGACCCTGGAGGTCCCTTCCAACCATAATGATTCTATGATTCTGTGATTCTAACAGAAACCAGAAAGATAATCCTCTGATCTAGATGCTGCAACACTACTGCATGGTAATACTTCGAGGCTTGTTTCATTCTGCTGCTGATTTTACAATGAAAAGTATAGTTTCAATTGTGTTCTAGGTCATTATTTACTTGATACTTTCACATTCAAAAGCATGATTTTCAATCCTGAACACGTGCAACTGAGTATGCAGGTTTGTTTTACAATTCAAGGAGTCAGGATGTAACACGTAGCAACTTCAAACCCTGTGGAAAGTTTAAAGGCCATTCCGCTCAGCCCTAACAGAATGTAGAATCGCCTGGGTTCAGCCAGACGCCTGAGCAAGGCAGGCAGTTCACCAGGGAGGCTGTCGGGAGCTGCCTGCGCCACAGCGTGCACCACAACAGCCCTGTACGCATGCTGCTGCGCGGCTCCAGCATGCGGCTAACCGTGTCACACGCTATCTTAGGACAAATACAGACATCACCTCACAGGAAAATACCCGTGTATCACGTAAAAGATGTTTAGTGTTTTGAAAGCTGCTGCACCACAGTATGGTATATCTCCTTCCCGTAAATTTTTCTCTAAAAAAATAGTGCTTGTGGAATAATATACTTTGTACTAATAGTACAGTATGTATCTGTAATCTGGCTTGATAAACAAGAATGTCTCCAATATCCAAAAGTGATCAGCCATGAAAAATCTCTTAGTGCCATTCCTACGAAGTTACACTGTTTACTGAAAAAAGAAAATCTCGTATCAGCTTTGTTTTCCCATAAAAAACACGTAGCATCTTAGGTATGCTACAGGAGAGAGCTTCGCAAAGTTGAAAGACAAGACATCCATTCATTTCCCTACATTAAAATAACCTAATTTCATCCCACTGAGAATCACTGCAGCTAAACCTCATTTTTCATACACCAAATAGTTTACTGTATCTGTTCTGAAACAACCATTTGTAATGTAATTGTAAATCACATGGTTCCAGTAAACGCCAGAGGCACGCAGCCATTTACCCACTGAGCCCAATTCCTGTAAACAGAGTGTGAACCAGGGCGGATCCCTTGGGACTGAAGGGACCACGCACAGGTATCATTTGTCACTGAAAATGGGGGGGACATTAGCCCTGGTAAGTCTTAGCAGTCCTTTTTAGAATTACATTGTGTTAATTCCCAGTAAGAATGCAGAGGAGCTAAGCAGATGCAAAAATCAGAACAAGCAACACACTAGCTGCCTGTCCGAATAATTTCTGTAATGACTGCATTACTCTCCTGTAGTGCTTGGAAATTTAACTTGTGCTAAATAAACTGCCAGCTAAGAACTCGTGAACACATTGCACAAACTCCACCCTGTTGATTGTACAGCACGTGACTTTTCAGATCACCAGCACAGGACAGAACGCAATGTCACAAGTCATTAAAATGCAGCAAGTGCAGTAGAAGATGAATTTTGCTTACTTTGGTTCGCCTATCTTGATACCCGGGTGTTGTGTATAGGCATGGGAGTGTGTGCTGGGAGCAGATTTAAATGCCATGGGACAGATAGGACACTTGTAAAAGACTTCACAGTGAGAACCTTGAATGTGAGACTTGAGTGCCGCCACATCAGAGTACACAACATTGCAATGCAGGCAGCTGCAAAGAGAGTGGACAAGAGTCAGTTCAGCCGAGCCCGGAGCAGTACTGAAAGAAACGGAATCGACACTGATTTTCAAGCAAGTGGAAGAAATAAACATATATATACAACCAGATAAAAGCTACGTTATTCTGTCCATTTAAACAACCCAGGAAGAATCAACATAAACAGAGATTTGCATTTCAGAAAGTAAGGAAAAAGAAATTTCCCAAATTTAATTTGAACATCTAAGAGATATGAAGTCAGAACATGTTTTTATGGCATCACAACAAAACAGACAGAAGGGTCAACAGAGGAGTGTTCTATTGATTGTAAAAAGAACGCTTAAATCCTCTGCAAATTTGTAAAGAGGTGTTACAAAATGCGTCATTGTTACATGCAGTGGATTGTGCAAGGGATGCCACCGTGATTCAGAAACTACCACTCAAATGGAAAAGCAGTAAGGCAAACACTTCCACCACCCTTATTTAGATTTAACGAAGACAGACTGATATTGATTTTCTACACATGGAATCAAATCAGCACTTGGATTTAGAAACAGAACAAGAAGAGCAATTTAAACTCAGGTCAATAAATGGAATCTCTATAATCAGATCAATCTATCGGATTGGAATTCTGAAAATACTTTGCAAAAACATACTTCTGCTCTGTTGAAAATTTCTGACCTTTCCGCATCTATTCTAAAATGAAATGATTAAAAAATTGAGTTAATATTAGTACATAAGAATTTCTGTAACAATGGTCCCTCTTAGTGCTGTACATCTCTGGTCCTAAGTGCTACCAAGTAAGGCCAAGAAGCAATTGCAAGAAGCAATTACAAAATGACCTATCAAACAAACAAATTCCTTATTTAATAGCATTTTGCAGCAAGAGTTCTACAATTTAAACGTAGAAAGCCTCTTCCCTTCAAAAGTGTGATTCTGGTGCCTATGGCGGTAGTATGATTGTTGTCATATCAATAGCAAATTGTTTCCTGATACAGTCGCATGCCCTGGTGACAGCAATGAAGCAGGGAGTGCAGTTACACATTGCCTTCAAGAACCTGAACTGTATCACTTTCAGTTTTATGAAATGCCATCCTTACTTTTTCAAGCACTTCATTCACATTTTTAATGCGATTGAACAAGTTTGTATCTACGTAGTCTCTGCTTACCGATGCATTTTCTAAAGTAAATGGTCCTTGTTTTTCTTGGGGCTGTTAAGATCCTCTCTGCTTAGACAGAGAGGAACATTTCTTCACAGCGGTAACAACGCACGATCCTCTCATTAAGGCGTCACCTCAAGAGAGCTGGGTCACATCTCTCACCTCCCCATCCCACCCTGTCTGGACTTTATTCTGTAGTAATGCAACAAAATAAATGATCCTTGGCATCCACCTCTGTTAATGAGAGGTTTATGATACACTGTGAAAAGCTGAGTAACTGTACTTTAGATTGACAGTGAAGGATTTCTGAGGCTTCTGATGTTACTGGTGTAGGCCAGGAGTCCCTTAAGATGATGCCGTGTACAAACCCAAGAGACACAGACTAGAGGGAAGGGGAGTGGAGATAGCAGACCTCAGACATATAGGATAAGACAGACTACTGCTTTGGAGTGCAACAGAGAAAAACCCAAAGAAACACCAAGAGCTGGGAGTTGTGTCAGACCACGGATTCAGGCTGAAAGCAGACTGCCACCGCAGCCTTAGTGGAAGATTCCACAGCATCTCAGTAAATGGACTTGTGGCACCTTAAGGGAGAAGCGGCTGCCTACTGGGAAGATTTTAAATCACCAGTCAGACAGGATGAAGTGGAAATGCTTTTGGAGTGCTAAGCAAAGCCTGGCTGTACAGGTCACTCTTCTGAGCTCTTGCTGTGCTGCCTGCCATGCAGTGAGTGAAATTCTAGGAGAAAACAATTTTTCAGAAGTTAACATATCCATGAAATGCCTCTTATCCCCATTTTCTCAGTGAGCTGCCACTGCAGGGAAACATAAGAATAAAAGGGAAACTGAAGAGCAACAATGAAGAACCAAAAGCCCAGGCTGTGTGAATGAGAGAGGGAATTTTCTAGTGACGAAAAGCTGAGGAACCCTGCCTTCCCACAGAAAAGAGAGCAAGCAGAAAGGTGCAGTGCACCCCTCGGCATCTCCATCATAAGTTCTGGCAGTCACTACTGATAGTGACTGTTCTACCAGAGAGAAAGATCAAAATGCAATGCTTCAAAAAAAATCAAAATGTTTTTTTAAGGAACTTGAAATGAAGAAAATCCATCTGAATTCTCTAGACTTTCCAATAAAGGGTGTAGCCCTGAATCTGACATTTTATGGCTGGATGAGATGAGCTAATATTCCCGTTTAATAACATACAAAAGCAGATGCCCCAAACCAAGCAGGATCTTAATGTGGTATTTATTCCAAAATTTGTAGGACTAATAGCATTGTTGCCATGACAACCTTAAGCCCATGGAGCTGTATTCTACAAACAATGCTTATGAAAATGGAAAATTACTTTTAAAAGCATAAATTATACATAAATTGACAACAAAAGTAATCATTATACTGACCGAAACCCAACTCTTCGGGTATAATGCAGGCAGTTCTTAGTGACATGAGTCTGGAAGTGGACAGATCTGCAGATTGCTCCACATTCAGGACACGTGTATGGAGATTTATGCTGATGAATTCTCTGGTGTGATGCAAAACTGCACTGGTTAGGAAGCAGCATC
Organism: Podargus strigoides; assembly: GCA_028020825.1. Classification (NCBI taxonomy): domain Eukaryota; kingdom Metazoa; phylum Chordata; class Aves; order Caprimulgiformes; family Podargidae; genus Podargus; species Podargus strigoides. The sequence goes on from CM051663.1 coordinate 16,035,842, forward strand.
TGGCAGATATTGCATGTCTTCTAAACGATAAACCAAAATAGATGAAACAAAAGGTTTGGTTCAGCTAGACATAAGGACTTCTGTCAAACACTGTAAGATAGCAAATAAAAGGTTAGATGTTATGGCTGTGATGTGAACAAAAAGAAGTAGGCAAGTACCACATGCAGGCCCTGCTGACACATTTGGTAGGACCCAGCTGGCAGAACTGGCAGCCAGGCATGTTGGCACTCTGGGCCACTCTGACACAACAACGCTCTTTCCTGCACTGCCAACCCTGGGAGACGCACGCTGCTTTAGAGAAACGTTACCTCAGTGCCTCACAAGATTGCCTTCATAGTCCCAGGGGCCTAAGCACAACTTGAGAATGAAACCTTCTGCTTTTAACTCAGCGCACCACAGCGAGTAAAAAACCCAAACCTACCAAAGATACTAGCTTCATTTTCTTGGATCCTTGCTCCTGAGGAATTCTATGGCAATATCCATAATACCAAGAAAATGGAGCATTATCAGGCAGAAAGTGCGCAGATAATTTCAAAAGACATTTCTCAGGCTACAATACATCTGCATGGTATCAACATACTGCGCATCTGAGTGAAAACCAGAGACAGATAAAACATTGACAAAACTTTTCTTTGCAGGGCAATTTTTACACATGGAGGAGTAAGTTACTAAACTAATTCTGTGTACTTTGTTGCACAAAAATAATTTAAAAGATCTTCAACTAGACATTGACCATATGCCAAACCAGAAACACCGAAACTCTTTGGGTGCTTTGCGCCGTCTTTGGGATGAAATGCAAACGATGCAACCCAGCTGTGAACAGGCTTCACTTTTGCTCACAGTGGCTTTCCATCACTGGAGGGCACAAAGAGCCAAACCCCAAAAAATGTTTCATTTGCAAGAACACAGCTCTCAACTCTAAGCAGACAGCTGACATCCTGCTCATGCTTCTGGCTAACTTGGATCATGGAAGCTGCTTCACTCAACTTCCACAGAAACACTCCTGGTCTCAGAGTCAAGCACAGAGTCTTTGCAGAACAGGACCTTATCTCAACTTCAGGTCATTAGGCTTTGCCTAATGAAAAAAACACTTTGTAAGGCTTTTCAAATGTGTCATTAGAACTGAGTACAGTAGAACAAGAAGCATCTACTGCAAAAGTCTGAAATTCAGTGTGTTTGCTTACCATTTTATTTTGGGCTTAAGGTGGCATTAACTTCCAGTTCTCTCATTCCAACCCATACCAAAATAAAACAGTTTGTGAAAATCATCACCTGCCTGCATTTAAAGTCAAAGTTTCAGAAAAAAAAAGGGTTAGAAGAAAAAATGGCGGAGGTGGAAAATAAAGATACATAAGAACTATGAGTATGAAGGAAAATGAGTTCTGGAGTTTCCATGGGAGCTATACACTTCTGTCTGTAAAGACAACATTAATTAGCCCAGGTTTGCTACTTTGTTCTTCCCCAGTAAAGCAGATGCAGGTTTCATTCAGCCAGGAAACTGGTCAGCGAGTGGGCCCACTCCCTTTAACAGGAATATTCATGGCAGTAAAATGTTACGCAGAGAGGGAACAACTTTATAGGGAGCGTCTTTTCAGTGCTAGGGCTGATGTACTATTGTTTATTTTACGAGAAACATTCTACCTTCCTAACAGGAGTTAAAGAAGAACAAGTAACAGCTACTCACTGCTTTGACTTCCTGCAAACATAAACCAGTATACAAGTTCCATCTCGAGAGCAATTAGCTGGGCACTGGAAAAAAGGGTTAAGCTGTAAAGTAACAACTTTTTTCCTATTAAGTCAGTCAAGAGCTGGTTCAGAATATACACATGGTCAGCCATTACATCCTGCTCACAACTGCAGCAAGATCCAAGGAGGGAATACATCCTGCTAACTTCTGGACAAAAAGCCCGATGAACCTTGCTGTAGGTAGGCACATCTGTGGTATCTTACAAACAGGAATTCACTGACGTGGCATTTCACTGTGAATGCAGGCAATTTCAGCCTGAGCCCGCTAAGTAGTTAGTAAAGCAGGAGCTGAGGCAGAGCCACACCATCCATACAGTCGAGATTATTTCCACATTCAAATCTCTTTCCGTTACAGTCTGTAGTGGTGGGTGCAGCATAACTGCTTCATGGCCACAGAACAGGTCTTAACTTGAGCCAAGAGATTCTGACAGGAACCTGTCTCTGTTTCTATGACTAATGGACTTATTCCTAACTGCAAGACTTCAAAACCTTTATCCTGCACATGGCAATGCGGTTCCCAGGAATATTCCTGGGGCATTCCTGTCTTGATCAGTCTAAGCATGTTTGCAGGTTTTCAGCTTCCCACATAGCAAGAAGCTGCAACACTAAGCTCAACTGAATGCTCTGAATCCCTTTTAATTGGCACACCCCAACAGAAATCCAACTCTATCATTTAATTAATGATCTTAACTCTTATAAGATTATGAAATACATCGCACACCGATTAATATTAACTTTTATTGAATGACGTATTTCTTTCAGATTAGGCCACATACACGAGTAGAGAATTTTAAAATGGTTTGTAAGTTGAACTCATTAGCAATTGTAAGAGGAAAGGAAAACCAACACAAATAAACAAATGGTCACACAGCAAGAGATGCATGCTAGAGAACACCACTTTTCCCTTCCGTGTGAGCAAGACTGCCGAAACCAGCATGCATATCCTCTCAAGAGGATTGTGTGCCATTTATTCATTGCCTAGAGTCCCTGTGGGCAGGGGGAATGCCTCGCTTGCTGACGGTGCTAGATGAAAATGAGAAAAACTGAAGGCAAATCAGGAACGGATCACTTCAAACTACCACTCAGACTGAAAAGGCGGGCTGTTAACGAGGGTGCCAATTAAGTGGATTCCACGGGATACTCAAATTCCAAAGCACATAAAGAATCATTACAAATTCTCAGTAAAGACCATTATTAATTTGGGTATTATAATGTTCAGCTCCTAGAAAGCCAATGCTAAATTTTAGCAAAAACAGACTGTAAATTTCAGACTTCAGGGCCTAAAAAAATTCTAAGGAAGCTCTTATTTAAAAAATATTGACATTCACTATATATGTGCTTGCAAGACTTTTTGTAGTTTTCATTTATACTTTTAATCATGGAGGTTCAGATGATTAACAGCTAAATGAAAGTAAAACCACATCCAAAGTCTCCTAGGCTTATAGATGGAACACTGGAATTTAAACATAGGATACTCTACTTGTCCACTCGTGTCTGCAGCCTGCTGGAAATGAGTCGCAAGAGACGTCTCATCTTGGAAAACTTCATTACACTCCAAACACTTGAGACTGTGCCTACAGAGTTTTGAGGGATCTTCGTCGAGCGGCATAGCTGGAATGACGGGTGTGCTTGCCGGGGCCGATATCACTGTCCCAGTTATGCCAGTTTGGATCTTTGTGACAGCATGCGTGCCAGCTCCCACAGGGCTCTGAAGCATAGATGTGGCACTATTGCTCGAAGGAGATGCTATCATTTGATCTGCTGGGACTGGTTTTAAAATCAGGTGTGAACACTGCATCACAACTCCTTTTTCCTTGTGTCCACGAGCATGGGAGAGAAGACTGCACTTATTGTAGAAAACTAAATTCTTTGTGCAGTGATTACACGTCACTTCGATTCGCACGCTCCTCCTGTCGTAATGCTGGGTCAGGCTCTTCTCGAGAGCAAAGGAGTCGCCGCACTCCAAACACTTGTAACCTCGTGTCGGCAATGTTATTCCAGCATTGGCAGGGGGGCTGAGGTTTGGGATGTAAACTGGTACAGGGTTGACACTGCTCAGCACCTTATTGAATGCTTCCACGACAGAACTTTGCAGAGATGACACCACCTGGACTCGCGACACTTTCTTCGAAGGCTGGGAGGCCGCTGCAGAAATTATTGCCTGCTTCATTTGTTGCTGAGGTTTTGTTAGCACTTGGCGGAGTTCAGAGGTGGTTTGAGCACCTTGAGGCAGAAGATTAAGGTTGGCGAGATGGACTGTCTTTGGCACAAGTTTAGCACTGGCAAGGCTCGACGCTGGCACCACCACAGTCTGCTGTTGGATTGCATTGGCAGCTTTTATAATGGCGCTGCTGGCACTCTGCACTGAAGCAGCAGATATTACAGTGGCTTTCACCGTAGTATTGTTAGCGAGCTTCAAATTAATCACTTGGGAACCTGCTGTTTTAACTGCTGACACAGGGAGAAAGGCAGTAGCCACAGGCTTGATAGTGACCTGTTTTGGTGCAAGTTCCGCAGGCGTAACTGCATTGGTGACAACTGCAGACTGGAGGGGAGCTCTGGGAGGAGAGGAGAGAACGGCAGCAGAAGTTGGCGAGGACAGGAGAGATGTCATGGAAGTCACCATAGAAGCCGTCTGCTCTGGCTTTTTCCCAGAGTCCAAATCCACTTCTGGCAACACTCTGGTAACAGTTCTCTTGATCTCCCCAGAAGAAGTCTTGATGGTTTTTATGCGAACTTTAGGGATTGCTGGTGTTGACCCTGCAGGAGAAGACGGAGACCCTTTGCTACTGTTTTCACTTGAGACGCTTCTGGGACTATCAGGTGGTTTGCCAGATGGCTTTTTAGCACCATCAATGAGAGACTGAGATTCAGGGGATTTTTCAGCAGCCCGGGGACTTTCACTCATGTCTTTTGGCAATGGAGAAGATTCTCCTGAATGAGAGTGTAGCTCTTTACTGGTGTCAGTAGCTGCCTTTTTAGCACTCAGCGCTGCAATTGCAGCAATGCATGAAGAAAGCTTTGCTGATGACTTGGCTTTGGACTGTGAAATGCCAGCAAGATTTGCTTCACTTTTTTCCATGCTCAGTTTTCCATCAAGTACCCTGTTGTCAAGAAGCTTCTCGGAACTGTCTTTTATCAATTTGTCCTCTGTTTTTCGAGCTTTAAAAGGCTCATAGACACTCAAATTCATGGAGTTTGTCTCTGTCTCTCGTTTAGCAACTTTATTTTTATCTATACTACTTGAAACTGGGATTCCAGATTTAATCAAGTTCTCCCCTCCAAGTGCCTTTAGCTTGTCATATTCTTGCTGAGATACAGATCCCGCCAAGACATTTGCTCTGAAACTTGCACGCATCTCCTCTTTATCTGGAGGGTCATCCACCTCAATTTTTTCATCATCATCAAATTCTTCAGCACTCGATATTGGGCTGAACTGGTTGAAAGCCGAATCCTTCAGTGTGGTCTCAGAAGCTGACCCATCATCTTTAAGTGACTTCCCTTCATCTTTACTGTAACTATCAAGAGCTGATGATGTTAGAAAGCCATTATGCAAGCCATTGCCTGTGGAATGATGGCCATCCTTGTCTACTCCTTCAGAAGAATCAATAGTACGCACGTTTTTCACAATGACACTCACACCAACATCAGATGATGATGGGGCATGAGAATCGTCATCTGTGTGAGCATTTTGCTTTATGTGGCTTTCATGGTCATCATGTCCAGATTCAATAGCTGCTTTTGGATCAACCATGTCGGGTATGTCAAAGGCTGCAAGAAGGTCATCAAAATCTGGGGTCTTCATATCCCCCATGGTCATGTATTTGATTGTAATCAAATCTGTAAAATAAGCAGAAAGTCATTATCTCAGTATTTTAAGCTCCAGTAGCAGAGTCTTACAAAAACAAGCGTACGCTCACATATGCCATGCAAAAAGGTCCTGTTTCACTTCTGAAGCAATATGTTCACAAATTCTACATTACAGAACAGTGTTGTAGTGCACATGTACCGTCAAATTACTACACCAAGAGTTCCGGTAATCTATCGCCTTTGCAGGCTGTAGCCTAGTCATTTCATTCTAGGCACAAATCTCTCTTCAGTGACTTTCTTCCCTATACTCCCTGCTGCCTTCTCCTACATGCACTACGACTACTGCAAGTTACCTAGAGACTACCATGAAAAAAAACGCGAGGCACTTGCAATTCCTTCTAAGTCTAGGTTTTCCTTGACATTTCTATTACCAACCTGATGAGCCTCCTTGAAGATAGTAACAAATGTGTCTCTACTACCAGTTTAAGACTGCTGCCCTGTTTTCCAGAAATTAACTTGCTTTGTAAGAATTATGGAGTAAGTGTCTCCGAGTGTTCACAATGCTTTTGTTCAGCAACTCTACCGACTGATCTGTTGTATCTACACTGCTCCTGATAGGTGTCTGATCTACTTTACAGACCTCTCAAAACAGATTCTACAACCTCCAATGTAATTTATCCCAGGCATTCACAATTTTCACTGCACATTTTATTCACCTCTTCCTCACGACTCTCGTATACCATTTTAAGATCCAGTACATAAACTACCCTTCTGCCACAACTGCCAGGACTCTGAAGCCACATTCTGCCTCTTTTTTTCCTCCAGAAACCTTTCAATAGTTCCTTCCCTTAAGACTAAATCCCTGCCGTTTTTCGAAGATCAAAACCAAATGACACCTTGGCTGCCAGACATGCTGTTAGTCTAAATAGCATAAAAGTGTTCTTTAAAAATGTCTGTATTGTCATGCCAAAAAAAATCATCAGGTAGGGAAGACTTAAGTGATTCAATCAGAATGACAGCAATTTATATCCTAACATTAGGCAAACACCAGCCTAATACACAGATTATGAGCAGTTCATTATTCAACATATATTCCTAATTATGACTGACAAACATTATTTACTCTGAAAGCTAAGTATCTGAAAGAGACAGAAGCAATATGCTAATGCAACCAGCAAACCTTCGTCAGGAAACGAGAACCACATCTCAAATCACAACTTGGTGTGGTCTGAAAGACTCAGCAGGCGAGAGCCCACTTTAACCACAACCAGCAATGCCTATCACATTCACACAGAATCCAGGTTCCTCTTAGCGTATCAAAGGTCCCAGGACTTGTCACTCTTGCACAGCTCAGACAAGAGTCCTGCTCCCAGAAATGTAATTTTCAGAACAGGCAGCATCTTGATTTTTTAGGGTAAAGGTCTCATTTATGATCCAGAATATCAATAAGGTCACAGCAGTCTTTATGGGGTGCTTTACAGTTAAGATTTATACCAAGCAATCCGATATTTCAATATTGTACACATCTATTCGCCTTTACAAAAAAAAAAAAAAAAAAAAAAAGGAAGATCCCCTTTGTCTGCATGCCCAAGCCGCAGTGAGGGCATCATGGAAGAGCAGCAAGCCACGGGAGCTGAGCACAGCGCCGCCCAGACGCCGCTGGGCCAGGACATGATTCCAGCTACCACCAGGGGCAGGCAGAGCACTTGGGAACTGGGACAGAGTGAGGAGCTACACACAGCTCAGGTGGAGGCTGTGGTTCTAAGGCTGTCTCTGCAGCCTGTTTCCACAGCGGGCGGTATCAGTTCACATCTGATTCCAATCCACTTTCATGGGAGCTGTACAACTAAGATGCTATGAGCAAATGTGGATGCCTGAGGAGGAAAATGAACCTGAAGGCCAACCTTTCTCAACTATTAATCCAAACTACTGTTTGTATTATACAGTATATTATTCAGGGTATCATTCCCTATAACTGATGGTTAAAGAGCAGGTAATTGTCCTCTTTCCTGCTATACCCTGCACCTGACTGCGGACCCTTCTTATCTGGTCTGTCAAAGATTAGCCCTTTCCCCTGCAGTAGGTACACTTCCAGAAAGACAGCTGGTAAGAATTTCTGTTTGGTTTGTTAAGCAAATTTCCAGAGTTTTTGTTTTCTTCTGAAAGCCAAACCAGAATTACTTTAGTTTATGACTCCTTAGAAGCCTCTCCTTCTAATCTAACTAACTCTATTTTTGAACTTTCTCTTTTTTTTCTTTTTCTTTTTTTTGTTTTTTTTTTTTTTTTTTTCAAAATGGGTATCTCAAGTTCTCTTTGGGTAGGAGAAAAGAGGCAGGGAAAGAGAAGCCTGTACATTTCCTCTTCTCACATTGCCACTGAACTGCCTCTAGCACAAAGAGAACCACATGCAACTGGTTCAGAGTTCACTGCTACTGGCCTTCACTGGGAAAAAGTAGAGGGAAGTTTCAGCACATGGGCAAGGGGTCTTCCTCCCCACACCACATGCAGCTGAACAGACCATCTCTATCTACAGCTGGCCAAATGAAAACTACCTCAATTATCAGGAGATCCAGGTAGGGCTTTGGGCCTAGCAACTTCCCGAATTTCTCCTAGCATGGAGATGAACTCATGAGAAGCAGATAAATCGCCATACTGTTCTTTTCGCACTCTACTTAAAAATGACTTCTAAAAATGGCTTAATGTTATACTTCTGTCTGTGAAATGGGCTGAGACAGTACCGCATGAGTCATTAGGATGTACAGCAAGGATGAACAGAATTTTGAGATTCCCAATTTCATGCAAATTTGAATCACATTCTAAATGGCACTTGCTTCCTGCCCGTTTCCTGTAATGTACTTTTTTTAAGTGGATGACAATTTGTGCTCCAAACCAGCGCGCAGCAGCTGCAGCCAGTCTCGATGAGAGAGCTCCATGGCAGGCAGGGCCCACCTGTGCAGTGCCAGCGACAAACAGGCCCCAAAACATTAGGGTCAAGTTTGGAGCTTCTTTAAAACATGCATTTCCAGCAACATGTATGCATATGGATATTGTAACACACATTCATACTTCTAAGAAAACCAGTCAGTTAATTCATTCAAAAAAGGCTTGGAACTTGATAAACCATTACCCTTCTTCTCGAGATCAAATACCTGAGGCAAGCCTCCCTGCAAACTGACGTGGTGATTGCTGATACAGAAGACCAACCCTTCAGCACTAAGCAGCATTTCCTGCTAAAAAGCTGGCCTGCCTGCAAATTTAGAACCTCCTGGTGAAGAGCATTTGCAAATATTATTAGACTAAAAAAGTCAAACTCCCCAAGAGCATGGCGGACTCCAGCATCTATTCAGGTGTCTCATCTTACAGCCTACAAAAATCCCCGCAAATTCAAAACCTCCTTTGCTAAAAATAAAAATTCATGTTACAGATCCTGTTCAAAAATCCAACCCAAACTGACACATTGAATTTTGTGACAATTCAAGAACTTACGATTTTAAAACTGCTTACTATTCTGGTAGAGAGGAAAAAAAAATCTAAAAGGTGCTCTCATGTACCACATGAGCTTTAGCTGACACTTGGAAAAGAACAAGCATCCTCAGCAGCAAGAGGTACTATCCCTACCTTGCAACAAGAATTCCTGTCTGCAAGCATGATTTTTCTACAGATGTCGATAGGCAAATATAGAACCCCTGCATTCAAAGTATGAAAAAGAGGAGCAGAAATCAGCACAGTGATCTGTGAGGCATTTTGCTCCACCACACAAGCTATTTACTACCCTGTCTAACCTGAGAAACAACACATTGGAGCTGCATTAGAAAGCAGAAACCCATCATTTCAGGCTAAACATGAGCATGCTATTTTCACTTTTCTCCAGTAAATCTCTAGATACCTTATGTAATCTACTGCAAGCACGAATAAAAAGGTTCCCTTGTACTGTCACCCCCTGATGCAGGCACCCTGCCTGTCATCAGCCACCATACAACTTACCCAACATCCACAACCTCTCAAGGCTTTTGAGACTGTCTACTTTATTCTGCTGAGCACAGAGGAAAATACCCTCATTTCATGCTGGAACAGAACATTTTCAATGCTTTGCCTCCATATTTATCTTGATTGTAGATTACCAAACCAGCTAATACAGCCACGACTGGTCAGATTTTTTTTTACAATCACGCTGGGTAAGGCTCTAGAGCTGCTGATTTCCTGTTAGAGGAAGTAACGGTTGTAGCAAAAGAATCCCCAAGGCAAAATGTTTAGTGTTCCAATGTGCAAGCTCTAACAGCCTTTGTTCTTCCCTTTGCTATCCTCATTACTGCCTTCTCTCTCCCCCTCTCTGAACCCTTCAGCTTTCACTGTAAGATGCGAATGCCAGCTCAAATCTAAGTACACATTTACTTTTTAGATCAGAAAAAAAATCCTGTCCATTATCCGTTGCTTTGAGTTAAAAGTAGTCATCCCTCGGGAGCCAATGCACTGCCCATCTGCTTCCCTATTCTTATTTCATTACTGCACAACATTCTAATTCATGCCACTCATAACTCACTGGAGCTCCATCAGACCTAGGCAATACACCTTGCCACCTGGCTGCTGCAAAATCCTCCCTGCCTTACAACAGTTGAAGAAACACCACCCATCCTATTTCTTTTATATGTGTCTTTCTATGTAGGCTATGTTAAGTACATGTTTAATGCTGAAAGCCTTAATTCAGAATTAACTATTGGGTTACTCTCATCTGGCCAGACAAGCAACCTTGAAATAATTAGACAGCAAATTCTGAATGTGTAATGCTGCAATACAACACAGAACAGTTCACTGTCATGTGCTCCACAATTCATGATTGTCACTCAGAGGCCTATGCCGTATCACTACACTGTGAAAAAACGCACACCTGCATATAAGATACTGCAATGAAAAGACTGTATTTAGCTAAGATCTCAGAAAGTCTTTACAAATAATAGCTTTAATCCTATTAAAACTGGAGAACCTTAATCGCATTTCTTTAAACAATTGTCTCCTCACTAATGCGCCAAGTGTGCAATCAGGAGCCAGATTTACTTTTCACATGCATGTACGTTCATGCTGTCATACTCATACCCAAACATCAAATCTCACCTTGTGAACCTTGACCTTTGAAAGATTTTTTTTAGCCAATGCTCAGTTACTGCCACAGATGCATTACCTCTGCAAATATGAAAGGGTTAAAGGCAGCCCCAATCAATAGGCCTACAAGGAAGAAAAAAAAAAAAAGGGAAAACGAGTATGCCTTACAGCATCTTTGCAATGCTTTTATGCACAATTCCACAACAATATTGTTTCCTTCTGGCCTTACAGAAAGGCACAGCACACCCCCCCTTTAACGTCTCCTAAAGAAGAAAACCACAAGACAGCACCCTGTAAATAAAACAGCATGCAAAGCAGCATTCCTCAGTCACAAGCATAACTACAATTACAAATCAATCCATTTTATTTAGTTTAGTTTTAAAATAGACTGCATAACCAGTGTCCCACCCTTGCAAAGCAAAAATATTTTAATAAGGGTCATAAATCTCAGCTCCTGCCCATTCCTTAAGCATAAAAAGGCACGCAAAGCCAAAGTAATCTCAGTTACTGCAAATATGTACATTTACATACAGAATCCTTTATGACTATATTAGCCACATACCAGTGCTGTGTGTCTAAAGTGTGCATTCACATACTGTTTTGGGATGGTATCTTTCTGCAAGCTCCTCTGCTTTTGGCTGCCATGAAGGGAGGAAGCTATCCCACTGTAGTAGCTCAGTGACTGCATTGTGTTCAGGAGCTGATCTGCCTCAAACCAGTTCCAGCCGGTTCTGGTCACCCTACATAAAAAGCTATGGCAACCCTCGCTGAGTTGCCAACAAGTCCCTGAAAATCGCAGGGGCTCTTTTTTCTGTGGTGGTGGGGCCGGCTGCAGCCCTGTCCCCCTGCTCCCGTCGTGCCCGGCCCACGCAGCCCCCTTGCTCCCCAGTGCCGCCCCACACGCTCCCTTCCTCTCCTCCCCCACTTACCTCCCACAACCTGGCTGAAAGCTCTGAGTGTGTGCGTGCCTGTCTGTAGCTAACAAAGAGACCGCAATAAAAATCCTCACAGGATCTCTCTTGCAGCACCAGGCAGGCTCGGCCACAGCACTGGGAGACAGCCTGCTAACCGAGGGCCGCTCCCCCCTCTGCTCCCCCCAGCACCAGGGGCGGCTGCTCATCACCGTCACATCGGCCCCTCATGCCCACAGCCGTGGGGCGGCCGACCGAGGTCTTCTCCCGTCCAGCCTCCCCACTGCTCGCTGCACCTGGGGCCACTCGAGCGGCATTTGCTCTCCTCTGCACAGCGTTACTACAAAGATTTCCCACACACGCACCTCCCTCCCCTCCAGAAATCCATTTCCGCAGCAGCAAGATGCCTGCAAAATAGTTCCTTCGCCCCCTCCTAGCAGCACCGAGTTAGCTGCTGAGCGGATTTTTTTCCTTTTTGCTATTCAGCTATCCTTGAGGCAGCGCAAAGCTCCTGCAGCCCCCCCAGCTGCGGGGGAGACCAGGACACAGCTCTGGGCAGCCTGCGGGGCTCCCACACGCAAAGATGGCTGCTGACTACAGCCCTTGCTCGGTCCCGCATCTCTCTGGGCGACTCCGAACCAGGCGCAGGCTCCCTGCGGTGCCCCAGTCCCTCCAGAGGACGGCTGTGCACCCACCTCTGCCCACGGCGGGTTTGCTCCTAGCCTGCTCCCCCTTTTTTCTCTGCCACCCGAGGCCTTCGTGCTGCGTTGCCTGGCGGTCACCCCAAATCGAGACGTTATTCACCTCTGCTGGCTACTCACCCTCGCACTGGTAGACCCAGTAACTACCTCCGCCTATGCGCCAAGCCCCATCCTCTCGGGGATCTGCCGTGCGACGGCTCTTCTGCAAGGCTTTCCTCCCAGCCACCCCTGTGCTCTGCGGGCTGCACCTGTAACTGCGAGCAGAGGTCTCGGGCACAACCCTTCACCCCCCTTCCCCGCGGAGAGCTGGCGCTCTCTCCACATCCCTCATCCCCACACACCGTGCTGGGGAAAACGACCATGTTCTTCCGCGGCCTCAGCCCCGTCTCCCCTGCACAGCCGGCCCCGACCGGCCCTCCCTCGGTCCCCCAGCCCGGCCGAGCTGCTCCCGCCTCTGCGGGCCACCGCCGCCCCGTGCACCTCGCTGCCGGACCGCGGCCCCCTCCCCTCGGCGCGGCGCCACCGCCACCACCGGGTCCGCTGGCTCCCAGGCTCGGGGTCAGCCCTGCCGGAGCGGGCCTGCCGAGCCCCGGGCGGGAGGAACGGCCCCCACCACGCGTAAGGGGCCGCCTGGGAAAGGGAGGCCGCGGCCCCTTCGCCTGCGGGGAGAGCGGAGGAGCGGGGGGAAGGCAGCAGAGCGGTCACGTCCGAGCGATCGCCCCCCCCTCCCCGCCCCCTACACCTCGCCGAGCCGGCCCTGGCGGCCCCGGGGCTCGGGTGGCCGCGGGGCTCCGGTAGCCCCCGCACTCGCAGCACCGCGGCCCCGCAGCAGCTGGAGCCGCACCGGGCCGAGCAGGCCCAGCAGGCCGCTCCCGGCGGGGCACTGCGCGCAGGCGAGGCGGGAGCCGGGCCGGCAGGAAGGCGACCCCCACCGCATGCAAACTCCACACCCCCATGCAAACACACCTGCTGCGGCCCCGCGGCCCGGCCGCGGCGGCTCCGGCCAGCGGCCTCAGGCGGGCACGCCTAAGGTCCGCGCTGCCTCGGCCGCCCGCGGAGCGGCCTGGCTAAGAGATGGTGGAACATAATGGCAGGGAGGCTCTGCCGGGACTGAGAGGAGGTGGGGGTGGGGGTGCCTCGGCTTGCACAGATGGGGGAGACGCTCCCGTGTGATTCCGTGTGAAACGGCTCCCTGGAGTGTGCCGGGGGCGGGGAGGGCTGCCGCTGGCTCCCGGCGCTCCCGCACAGGCGCCGGGGCCGGGCAGGTCGCGGCCTCCCGCAGCCCGGGGTGGGGGGGTTCCCGGTGCTGCCGCCGGCGCCAGCCGAGCCCGGGCGGCCAGGGAGTCCCGCCCCGAGAGGGAGCGCGGGGTGCTGGCCGGCGCTGGGGCAGGGCCCTGCTAGCGGGCCGGTTCCGATCTGCCCCCCCGGGGCTTCACCGTGGCCCTGCCGGCGGGGACGGGGCAGCGCCGCTACGCCGGCACTGGACCCGCGGGAGGCCCTGCCCGGCGCTCTGCCCGGCTGTGAAAGGGTCGCCTTAGGCCTGGCCGGGCAGAGCCCGCGCGTCAGCGAAGGCCGCTCTGCCCGGCGGTGTGCGGGGGTGCTTCCCGCCTGTCCCGCGGGGCCGCAGGGGCTTCCTCGCCGCTGCCGCCGAAGGCCGGGGGCTGGTAGATCAGACATGTAACGTGCTGGAGGAGCGCGGGGTGAGGCGGCCCTGCTCGCTGCTGCCGCAGGTGTGATAGCGGGCCGGTCCGGCGGCACCTTCCCACCCTGCCGCGGTGTGAGGCGTGCTGCACGCACGGCCAGGACTTTGGGCGGCGGTGGGGCTGCTTCAGTCGCCAGACCAGATACCCGTGAGTGATCCGGCCTGCCTGAGCGGCCCTGCCTCCCGCGCCGATCTGCCTTCGGGAACCGCCTTTTGTTTCCTGAGGAGCGATCTGCTCTTGGCGCCATCGCCGCCAGCTGTAGCGGCAGATTTCTCCCTTCCTGCCGGGGACAGCGTTGGACCGGGGGGCAGCAGGATTCCCAGATCTTCAGAGTTCCGTGTGGGAATCACTTTATTGGATTACATTAATGGCTTTAAGTATATATCGCCCGTCTGAAGTTTATGCTAGAAATTTGGGGGTTTACAGACTATATAGACAGTAACTACATATTCTGTTTGAAATGATGTTTTATTAACGCCTCTTGCGAGCCCATTGGTAAGGCAGGAAGGTCACAAAGGTGTCCTGCGTTGCTGGTGCCTCACCAGTGGCTGTGTTCACAGGTATTCACAGAATCACAGAATGTTCGGGATTGGAAGGGACCTCAAAAGATCATCTAGTCCAATCCCCCTGCCAGAGCAGGAACACCTAGGTCAGGTCACACAGGAACATGTCCAGGCGGGTTTTGAATGTCTCCAGAGAAGGAGACTCCACAACCTCTCTGGGCAGCCTGTTCCAGTGCTCTGTTACCCTCACTGTGAAGAAGTTCTTCCTCACATTTATGCGGAACCTCCTATGTTCCAGCTTGCACCCATTGCCCCTTGTCCTGTCATTGGATGTCACTGAGAAGAGCCTGGCTCCATCCTCATGACACTCACCCTTTACATATTTATAAACATTAATGAGGTCACCCCTCAGTCTCCTTTTCTCCAAGCTAAAGAGACCCAGCTCCTTCAGCCTTTCCTCATAAGGGAGATGTTCCACTCCCTTCATCATCTTTGTGGCTCTGCGCTGGACTCTCTCAAGCAGTTCCCTGTCCTTCTTGAACTGGGGGGCCCAGAACTGGACACAGTATTCCAGATACGGCCTCACCGGGGCAGAGTCGAGGGGGAGGAGAACCTCTCTCTACCTACTAACCACACCCCTTCTAATGCACCCCAAGATGCCATTGGCCTTCTTGGCCACAAGGGCACATTGCTGGCTCATGGTCATCCTGCTGTCCACCAGGACCCCCAGGTCCCTTTCCCCTACACTGCTCTCCAGCAGGTCAGCCCCCAACCTGTACTGGTACATGGGGTTGTTCTTCCCCAGATGCAAGACTCTACACTTGCCCTTGTTATATTTCATTAAATTTCTCCCCACCCAACTCTCCAGCCTGTCTAGGTCTGGTTCCAGTTCACCAAAACTGCAGACTGCTCTATTGCTGACTGTGGCAATCGGTGAGTCTCACAAGTTTAGAATTGATAAATTCTAGACATTGATAAATTGGTTTGGTAACTTAGATTAAAAATAAATGGATTTGTGTTCTGCACTAGTTTTAGTGTTCAAGAAAGGCCATGAAATTCAGCCCACACAAGTCTAGGGCTCATTCTGCAAGTGACTTGTAGTATCAGGCTGTAATATTTCCTAATTCAGTAGGAACTGATTCTTCCTAATTCACTAGGAACTGATCCATTAGAAAAATTGTAAACTAAAGTATGTTTTCTTATATTAGATTTCTGTGATCAGCTTGCACTGCTGATGGCCGCTGCTACTACTCCTTTTGTATTAATACGTGAAATATCTGGCTGCAGTGAATGCCTGAGCCTGGCATTGGTACCGGAGGGAGCCAGTGACACCACGTGTGTGCGGTGCGAGCAGATAAATGATCTGCTCGGGCAGGTGGTTAAACTGATGGAGGAGGTAGAAAGACTAAGAACTATTAGAGAATGTGAAAGAGAAATAGATTGGTGGAGCTTCACCCTGAGGCAAGGGCAGTCAGAAAAGGGTGAGCAAGTGATGGATCCCCTCCCCTCCTGTCATCAGACAGAAGGAGAAGGTTCAGGAGACAGGGAGGAATGGAGGGTGGTCTGTCCTCGGAGAGGCAAGCAAAACCCCTCCCAATCCCCTTCACCCTCCCAGTTGCCCTTGAGTAACAGATATCAGGCCTTGGAACTTCAGGGAGAGGTAAATGAAGTTGGAGGGGTAGATCAGTCTACTGAATCACCTAGGGCTTGTCAGTCACCCCAACACCTTAGGACTTCTTCAATTAAGAAGAAAAGGAGGGTAATTGTGGTGGGCGACTCCCTTCTGAGGGGAACTGAAGGGCCCATCTGTCGACCGGACCCATCCCACAGGGAAGTCTGCTGCCTCCCTGGGGTTCGGATTAGAGAAATTAAAAGAAACTTCCTAATCTTGTAAAGCCCTCCGATTACTACCCACTGCTGGTTTTTCAGGTTGGCAGTGATGAAATTATTACAAGAAGTGCAAGGGCAATGAAGAGTGACTTCAGGGCCCTGGGACGGCTGGTTAGGGGGTCTGGAGTGCAAGTAGTGTTTGCCTCCATACCTCCTGCAAGAATGGGTGAAGAGGTAAGTAGGAAGAGTTTACAGATTAATGAATGGCTACGTAACTGGTGCCAAAGGCAGGGCTTTGGGTTCTTTAATCATGGGCTGCTATATGAGACATGTGGCCTCATGGTGGCAGGTAGAATGCATTTGTCCCAGAGGGGGAGCAGGCTTTTGGGGCAGGAGTTAGCAGGGCTCATTGAGAGGGCTTTAAACTAGATGTGAAGGGGGAAGGGGAGAGAACTGGGTCTGTTAGGGACGAGCCCAAGAGCAATATGCTAGGGCCTGAAGGAAGGTGGTCTAGGGAGGATTTTCAATCATTGAAGAGAAGGGATAGATGTTTAGGCCCTGACCACAAGGCCTCCTGCCTCCCAGGGGTCCCACCAGTGCGCTCTGCTTGCTCTCTGAAATGCCTGTACACCAATGCACGCAGTATGGGGAATAAACAGGAGGAGTTAGAGGTCTGTGTGTGGTCTAAAGGTTATGATCTGGTGGCAATTACAGAGACATGGTGGGACAGCTCACATGACTGGAATGTGGTCATGGATGGCTATGTCATTTTTAGGAAAGATTGGTCAGTGAAGCGAGGTGGTGGAGTTGCTCTCTATGTGAGGGAGCAACTAGAATGTATTGAGTTTTCTCCAGGGACTGATGAGGGGCAAGTTGAAAGTCTGTGGGTAAGAATGAAGGGGCAGGCAGGCATGGGTGATACAGTTGTGGGGGTCTATTACAGACCTCCTGATCAGGATGAGGGAGTTGATGAGGCTTTCTACAGGCAGCTGAAAGCAGCCTCGCAACTACAGGCCTTGGTCCTCCTGGGGGAATTTAACCACCCCGATATCTGCTGGAAGACTTACACAGCCAGCCATTCATAGTCTAGAAGGTTCCTCCAGTGCATTGATGACAACTACTTAATGCAAATGGTGGATAAGCCGACTAGGAGAGGAGCGCTGCTGGATCTTGTACTCACCAACAAGGAGGGTCTTGTTGAAGCAGTGATGGTTGATGGCAGCCTTGGCTGCAGTGATCATGAGATGGTGGAGTTTAGGATCCTGTGTGGGAGGAGTAGAGTACCTAGCAAGACCAGAACCCTGGACTTCTGCAGGGCCAACTTTAGCCTCCTCAACCAATTGTTAAGGGAAGTCCCATGGGACAGGGTGCTAGATGGTAAAGGGGCTCAAGATAGTTGGTCAACATTCAAGGATCACTTCTTGCAAACTCAGGATCAGAGCGTCCCAATGGGTATGAAATCAAGTGAGGGAGCTAGGAGACCAGCATGGTTAAACAAGGAACTGCTGGGCAAACTCAGGTGGAAAAAAAGAATTTATGGATCATGGCAAGAGGGGCTAGTCACTTGGAAGGAATATAGGACAGTTGTCAGAGGATGTAGAGAGGCAATTAGGAAAGCTAAGGCCTCCTTGGAACTTAACCTTGCAAGTCAGGTCAACGATAATAGAAAGGGCTTTTTCAAATACATAGCTAATAAAACTAACACTAGAGGCAATATAGGCCCACTGATGAATGAGGTGGGTGCCCTAGAGAGAGAGGATATAAAGAAGGCAGAGGTGCTGAATGCCTTCTTTGCCTCGGTCTTTACTCCTGCAGGCTTTCCCCAGGAGCCCCTGATCCCTGTAGCCCCAGAAGAAGTCAGGATAAAGGAGGAGTTTGCCTCGGTAGATGAGGATTGGGTTAGGGATCAGTTGAGCAATCTGGATATCCATCAATCGATGGGCCCAGATGGAATGCACCCAAGGGTGCTGAGGGAGCTGGCAGAGGTCATTGCTAGGCCACTCTCCATCATCTTTGGTAAGTCATGGAGAACAGGAGAGGTGCCTGAGGACTGGAGGATAGCAAATGTCACTCCAATCTATAAGAAGGGCAAGAAGGAGGACCCGGGTAACTATAGACCGGTCAGCCTCACCTCCATCCCTGGAAAGATGATGGAACAGCTTGTTCTTGGCACTATCTCTAGGCATATCAAGGAAGAAGGGGTCATTAAGAGCAGTCAATATGGTTTTACCAAGGGTAAGTCATGTTTGACCAACCTTAGTGCCTTCTATGAGGAAATAACTAGGTGGATAGATGATGGTAGAGCGGTAGATGTGGTTTATCTTGATTTCAGTAAAGCATTTGACACTGTCTCCCACAGCATCCTTGTAGATAAGCTGATAAAGTGTGGGTTTGGTGATCAGGTAGTGAGGTGGATTATGAACTGGCTGAAGGAAAGAAGCCAGAGAGTTGTGATCAATGGGACGGAGTCTAGTTGGAGGCCTGTGACTAGTGGAGTCCCTCAGGGGTCGGTACTGGGACCAGTGTTGTTCAATATCTTCATCAACGACTTGGATGAGGGTACAGAATGTATCCTCAGCAAGTTGGCTGATGACACCAAACTAGGAGGAGTGGCTGACACACCAGAGGGTTGTTCTGCCATTCAACGAGACCTTGATAGGCTGGAGAGTTGGGCGGGGAGAAACTTAATGAAATTCAACAAGGGCAAGTGTAGAGTTTTGCATCTGGGGAAGAACAACCCCATGTACCAGTACAGGTTGGGGGCTGACCTGCTGGAGAGCAGTGTAGGGGAAAGGGACCTGGGGGTCCTGGTGGACAGCAGGATGACCATGAGCCAGCAATGTGCCCTTGTGGCCAAGAAGGCCAATGGCATCCTGGGGTGTATTAGAAAGGGGGTGGTTAGTAGGTCAAGAGAGGTTCTCCTTCCCCTCTATTCTGCCTTGGTGAGGCCACATCTGGAGTATTGTGTCCAGTTCTGGGCCCCCCAGTTCAAGAAGGACAGGGAACTACTTGAGAGAGTCCAGCGCAGAGCCACAAAGATGATGAAGGGAGTAGAACATCTCCCTTATGAGGAAAGGCTGAGGGAGCTGGGTCTCTTTAGTTTGGAGAAGAGGAGACTGAGGGGTGACCTCATGAATGTTTATAAATATGTAAAGGGTGAGTGTCATGAGGATGGAGCCAGGCTCTTCTCAGTGACATCCAATGATAGGACAAGGGGCAATGGGTGCAAGCTGGAACATAGGAGGTTCCGCATAAATGTGAGGAAGAACTTCTTCACAGTGAGGGTAACAGAACACTGGCACAGGCTGCCCAGAGAGGTTGTGGAGTCTCCTTCTCTGGAGACATTCAAAACCCGCCTGGATGCGTTCCTGTGTGACCTGACCTAGGTGTTCCTGCTCTGGCAGGGGGATTGGACTAGATGATCTTCTGAGGTCCCTTCCAATCCCTAACATTCTGTGATTCTGTGATTCTGTGAAATGCTAATTGATTTCACAGTTTGTACGTGGCATGAAGGTCCTTTTGCATGCTGTCTTTCAGACAGATTTACTTGTTTTCCTTCCAGCCAGGTGTCCTTGACATCCCCATGGCAGAAAATGTCTGTCACCCTGCATCTTTGACTTTCAAAAAATAAAATGAAGAGAATTTGAAGTGTCATTTACAAGTGGTGCCAGGCTGACAGCTCTTCTCCGATGGCTTTTTAGTTCAAACACACAAAATAACAGGCAATTGCAATGCAAGTGTCCCTACAGTGTCGCTTCTGCTTTTTTAGCATGTTGGCCTTACATCTTAGATCTGAAGTCCTTAAGTCATGTCAAGAGCATTGTGACTCTGCAGGTAAAGCTGTTTTTGTCAGCTGCTGGGGAGACAACGGGTGGTTTTAGGGTTCTCCAGTGTTTCCAGAGGTGGGAACTGGACTCCCTTGCTTTATCCGGGGCTGTATAGGGACATAATTTACATAGTCAGGACAGTTTTGGTTCCCCACAGCTGCTCCATCTGCATCCCTGAAGTTTCCATCTGAAGGTACCTGCTTACCGTACCGTGGCCAGCAAGAAGTGCTGTACCAGGGCCCCCCTATGTGGATGGGGAAGGAGAGCCTAAGGGTGGCTCAGCAGTGAAGGTGGGCTGGAAGAGCCGTCAGCCACAAGGTGCTTTGGCTGTGAGCAGCTGCTGGCAGCACACAGAGTAGACAACCCACATTAGACTAGGATTTGCTCTTCTGCATCAGATGATGAGTGTCCAAAGTGGAGGTACTGCTCACTCCCCCACAGACACTATGCCATCTAATCCTTAGAACCAGGGCCAGAAGAAGTGCCTGTTTCTTAAGACGATACCGTTTTCTCCACTGGCTTTGCAGTGGCAAGGAGCAAAGCCACGGACACTGCTGTCCTCACAGTGGAGAGTCTCAGTTAAGACAAATGAAACCACCAGTGTATTCCTTCCAGTCCGACTGCAGAGCAGCACTGAGGGAGGATCGCCTGCGCTGACAGAGCAGTGGACTTTGCTATCATGTCGCATCCCACGTGCCTCATTCTTCAGAATGGTGAGTTTTGAAACCCACCTTTTCTTTTTCCTGAAGAAAGACATCCAGGATAGCTTGCTGTGACTTCTGAGCAGTCAGCAAGGAGTGCTGCTGACCCAAAACATTTTCCCTTCGCTGCTGCAGTGAATGCTGAACTTGTGTGCAATAACAACTTCTTGATTATTTAACTTCTTAAGGGTTTTGAGGCTCTTGAAATCCATAACTCTAAACCCTGGTGTATTCATCCCACACTTTCTGTGTAGGAATCTGTTTTAATTGTATCAAATTTAACTAGCTACAAGCATAGCTTTTACACATGAAAAATATGCTTGGGCCAAAGATGATTTTGCATGTAGATTGACACAATAAAAGCTAAGGTCAGTTTATGTTTAATTTGTTTATGTCAGAATAAGCAATGCCGTTTTTGTCCTCTCCCAATTTTGTTTTTTGTTTTTACTCGGTAACAAAACATTTCCTTCCTGGCTACTGAAACATCCTTAGCTTAAGCAAGAAGGGTAAAATACAGAGTCTCTATTTCCAGTCCTAAATTTCATTATTTTAGACTAATGGCTTTACAACTTTTGGCAAAAACTTATTATTTGTTACTTCAGTTGATTTTTAAGTTTTGACCTTAAAATTTCCTGTATCATATTATCCACAAGAGCAGAACCCTGCATTTTTTTTTTGTTTTAGGATAGTTTTATTTCTCTTTTTATCACTGTTTAGAATGCAATGGTGTTTTTCTTTAAGCACTATATTGAAACATTCAGTATTAAAAAAAAAAGCTTACAGCTAAACTTCCCCTTTTCAGATGCTCCCTATTACTATTCTCTAGATATTCTCCTGGCAAAAAAACCTTCATTTCCTTTCCTGGTTATTAAAGTAAGTCCCCTATTAGATTTTGGACTAAAAGCTGTAGGATTGCTTTTCGAAAGACGAGATTTATTAGAAGAAAGGGATCTCATATGAGATAGGATGAAGGACTTTGGTCAGCTGAAATGTACAATCAGACTCAAAATACATCTTAACTACTATTGGGGTCAAGTAAAAATTAAAATCTAGGATGACTTTGAATAGAAAACATCTCCTACTCTAGTAAACAGAGAAATATGTGAGATGCACACACAAACTTGCATCACATCTGTAGACTCTCAATGGTAAATTTCTCCTGTTAAGATATCTTCTGGCCCAACAGCATGTTCAAACCTAAATTTGTCATGTGTATCAAAGTGCTGTAGCATTGTGGCACCTGGCCATCTGGGAGCCTCCCGAGCTCTGATTTATAGCCGAGACTCAACCCGCAGGTGGATGGGGGAGTTCAGATTCACCTCCGGCTCCCTGTGGATGCCTGGATCTAATGGGCCATTGGCCAGCCTCCCACACAGCCACCAGCCAGCCTTTGGGGGCTGCATCAAGCCCTCTCTTGAGCTGGAGACATGGAACTTGTCTGCATCAGGGCTGAAGGGGCCGGTCCGTCTGGCTTTTGCACAGCCCGGGTGACAGCAGCCTCGGAAGAGACCTTCTCCCCATCATGTGGTGGTTAGGGTATTCCCAGGATTTTGGGGAGTCAAGTTTGCTCCTTTGCAATTTCCAGCCCTCCATTTCCTACCTCCTACAGCGTACTCAGCTGGCAGGATATTCTGGTAATGGTTCTTTGCTTCTGTGCTTGTAATCTTGTGTCAAACAGAGCAGGGGCAGGAGGAAACCAGACCCTGCCAGCAGCAACGCAAGTGAGGTGTGGGGCTCGGTCCCTCCTGCTGAGTGCTTGATATGTGTGGCAGAACCACGGGTCATCTAGGCTGGACATCAGGAGTGAGTGACCCCATGCTGCAAGGAAAGGCTTGCTGCTCCATGGAGGATGGAGCCTGACCAGACCAAAGGGAAATAAACTTGGTTTTTAGCTTTCAGTTGTTAAAACCAAAACAATTAAAATGTGTGCCAATTCTATCGGACTTTTGAAGCATAGTTTAGTAATCCTTGTCTAGAATATTCTGCAGGAGCAATGCAGTTTTCATTTTCCTCTGGGATTAGCTCAGGAAAAGAGCATGGAATTATTGCAGTAATAGCAAAAATACAGTGATGGAAAATGTGTGCAGACTGTATGCAGATGTATTCAAACTCCTAAGCCCTGGAGCATGAGCTATAGTCTGAGGAGAGAGGTCTTACTATTTCATAGTCATGGTTTACAACTTGGTTTTCAATTTGGTGGGTAATGAAAAGACTTTTACTCCACTCATGAGAGGTCAATGAAGAACAGACATAAACATATACAGAGCTGCTTGGTTTAGGAACCAAGAGGACTTTTAATCACAAATTGTCCAACTCCATGATCGTTTCATGGCAGTGCCTATGTTGCAACACAAGAATCAGAGCCATTTTTTCTTTTGTCGTGGTTGGAGCTGGGCTGCAGGGGCACATTGAGGGCTCATGAAGGCTGGTTTTGCCCTGCACTGAGATTCCCTCAAAGAAAGGCAGTGGCCTGTAGCATCTGTACAAGTCACGCAGAGGCCCCACTGAACAGTTACCTGGTTGGTCAGTCCCATGGATGCACCATACCACATACCCCAGCACAACAAGCAGGTTTTGTGGAAAAGGCTCTCGTGAAAGGTGCGGGGGTGTGAGGGCAGCACGCGCTGCTCAAAGCCATCTGCCCAGCACTGCAGAAGGCCAGACCTGGACCTGGGTTTCCCAGCCATCACCTCACAAACTCAGTCCTCCACCCGTGTCACCAGCACGTTACGCAACAGGGCCACATACGTACTGCAAAACTACAGCTAAGGGCTTTTCCCATGAGCACCGTGTTCTTTTCGGCTTACTAACACCTCCTGAGCGCAGGGCCAGAAAAGCCCTCACTCAGCTTTCTCTACAGGCCTTCGCCACCTGCGTGATTACCATCCAGTATGACAAAGCCCATCCGCTGAGGAGGCTGAAAAATGCCTGCTTTGTTCCCTTCATGTGCATATGGATGGGCTTTTTCCCTTCCTTCTCCTGATATTTATTCAAGTATACGAGGATTATTTCTGAATTATTCATCATACAATATCTGATTAGACTGTGGCTGGGCTGGCTCCCACTGCTTGGTGAATGAGCCATTAGTTTTTGCAGATGGTGCCATTAGCAGCTATTTGAATGCTGTGTGCTCACCTGTGTTTACACAGCACTGGGAGCAAAAGGAGAGCGCTGCACCTAAGCGCAGGCTCGACTGGGAGGTGATTTCCGACTGCAATAGCCCTTCAGTGTCAGGTCCAGGGCTGGCCTCGTTAGGCGCTCCCTAGGGGAGCTATAGGTAAAGTTTCCACAGTGTATCTTGGATGCTGTATGCACCTTCTGTTGAGGCTGGAATCCTACAAACCGGACAAGGGGAGGAAGGAGTTTTGCAACACTTAAATTTTGGTTTAAGCAGGCAGTATGTAATACAATTTTCTCGGAATAGAAAACCTTTGTGTAGTTGGGTACACATCCTACCCAACTACTCATTACATCACCTCAAGCAATGAGGTAAGGTACATAAAAAGAAACTGCTAGCAGTTATGATCATTTCTGTATCACAGAATCACAGAATGTTAGGGATTGGAAGGGACCTCAGAAGATCATCTAGTCCAATCCCCCTGCCAGAGCAGGAATACCTAGATCAGGTCACACAGGAACATGTCCAGGTGGGTTTTGAATGTCTCCAGAGAAGGAGACTCCACAACCTCTCTGGACAGCCTGTTCTAGTGCTCTGTCACCCCCACTGTGAAGAAGTTCTTCCTCACATTTATGCGGAACCTCCTATGTTCCAGCTTGCCTCCATTGCCCCTTGTCCTATCATTGGATGTCACTGAGAAGAGCCTGGCTCCATCCTCATGACACTCACCCTTTACGTATTTATAAACATTAATGAGGTCACCCCTCAGTCTCCTTTTCTCCAAGCTAGAGAGACCCAGCTGCCCTCAGCCTTTCCTCATAAGGGAGATGTTCCACTGCCTTAATTATCTTTCTCCACCAGTGTGTCCTGCAAGTTTTGGTCCCTGTTGCCATTTGGGAGCCACAGCTCAG
Source organism: Podargus strigoides (assembly GCA_028020825.1). Classification (NCBI taxonomy): domain Eukaryota; kingdom Metazoa; phylum Chordata; class Aves; order Caprimulgiformes; family Podargidae; genus Podargus; species Podargus strigoides. Next base: position 16,060,700 of record CM051663.1, read on the forward strand.
TTGCATGAGCAGGGCCAGACACCATCTGTCTGCTCCAGACACTGCTTTCTCCTGCTCCTCTGGAGTTCTGCCCAGCGTTCAGTACCTGCAGCAGCAGTGCTTTTGCTTCTGCCTTTCCATAGCCTGCCCCGTAAAATGGAATGAGCACATCATAAAATAAGGATAAAGGGGAATCAAGAACATCCAGAGCTGGACTCTGAGCAAGTCATGGGAAAAACTGAGCGAAAGCCCCTAGCAGCCAATTAAGAAACCTTTGCAGCTGGAAGAAGCTCTATGAGGTGCAGCACTGTTTCCAGCAAGAGCTGTGTCTCTGCTACTTCTGTTTACCTCAGAAAATGCTGTCCTCAGGGCTGGGGATGTCAGCAGCAGCTCAGCCTGTCTGTGGGTACTGATTTCCAGCTGCCCGTGATGTTCTCCCTACAATTGAAGCAAGAATAAAAATAAAGGTGGCTTGCTGATTTGCAGCCAGTGCAGCCCAGGAGCCTTTCAAGCAGTTGCAGACTTTCAGTGCTGGTGCTTGGTATCTCCTGCTGGAGAAAGGCCATCTGATTCATCACTACTATAGACTGAGAGATGAGTCAGGGTTACAGATTCCCTGTAGTTCGTGTAACAACACTACTTTCTGTACTGAAAACTTCCTTTGCTGCCGCCATAAAGAGCTCTACTGCCCAACCCCTGAATACTCAGCCATTAGCAAGCCATCACCTGAACTAGGGCTACTCCGTTGTGTGACCTCTTTACTGGTGTTTGTGGGGTCTGGGGCTGCGCGTGATGGCAGGGGGACAGGGACAGCAGGAGGGGGCTGATGTTGAGGAAAGCAAACTGAAACTCAAGTGTGAGAAAAGCTTCTTGGCAGAGCAGTGTGTCAGGTGGTGTGAAAAGCCTTCCAAGAGTAATAGACACCCGAAGCCTGGGATGAGGCCAATCAAAAGCAACGATAACTTTGATCAAAGCTTTTGATAAGATGTGGGAGAAGTGCACATGTTGTTTGCATTTGAGTATTAAACTCTGTATATATTGATTTAAAACCCTGGCTTAAATCCAGAATATTTAGATTATTGGCAAGCTCCTATTTATGTTAAACAGTTAATAACTAAAAAATATATCCCCCAAGCCCCTGACAAGCTTTGCTCTTACACACATCATTTTCCCTAGTGATTGTTTTAAGAAAATAAGATTTTACAAATAGCTAGAAGACATCTAAACTCCTCAAAATGCTGTGCTGTCTGCTGAGAGCTCCGCTTAATTCACTGCCTGTGCGTGAATGAGGAACATGGTCCCTTCCTAGGAAAGACAGGCGCTGTTACCACCATGTCCAGTTCTTTCAGATAGCAAATCCTGCTGCCTTTCCTGTGACTCTTCACGGAACGGTGTTCAGTACCAGCTGAGCTGGTCCTGTGCTGGCAGTTGCCCAGGAAATGGTCACGAGTGAGTGTAAGCTGGAGAGGATCAAGGGCTGGGGAAGAGGGAGGGGATGAAGCAGGGGGGCACATAGCCCCTGAGGGTTACAGTGGTCAGCAGCAGCCCCTGCTGGGTTTTGTAAGCCTCCTTGGAGCCAGATGAGCAGCCTCTGGTGGCCTTCCCCTCTTGTGTCCATCAGGGCAGGTGGTGAGGTGCGTTTAGTTTGTTTCAGGTAAAGAGGACAGATTGAGGACAGTTATCTGGCTGGAAGGGGTCCCCCAGGTGACACAGAGCATTCTCTGTGGGACGTGAGGTGGGGCTAGCTGCTCTGGTCTGGTCACCTCCCCGGAACATCAGTGTGTTCCTCCCTCCCCTGCAGGCTGGTGGCTCACCGTCCATCGGTAAGCCATCCGTTGGTGCCACTGGTGACAGTGCTTGGGTGTGACAGCCCCGATTAGATAGCGCTTCATGGCACACCGTGTGCATCGGCTCTTCCGGCCCCTGCCCGCATGGTCTGCAGGAGCGAATCCACTGCTTCAGACCTGGGGCGTCCTGCCTGTCCCTTCGCCCCTCGAAACCTCCGTGTCACCCGTGCCAGCCTGTCCCCGGGCTCAACACCTCCCCATGCTGCCGCCGTCCCCTGCCACCACGTCCCCGCGTGGCTGCTGTGCTCCGGGTGCCGGCAGGGGCTGCTGACACCTCCGGGGCACCAGCCCTGACCTCCTTTCCACAATGTGTAGCGGACTTGAAGATCTCGGATCCCTCCTTACATCGTGTAGCGTAACTGTAGTAGCCCAGGAGTGGAGGTCGCGGCGTTCCCAGGTCCCTGCTAGGGACCGGCGGCTGCTCCACGGGAGAACGTTGACACCTGGCGGCTGCTCCCGCAACTGCTCCCGGGGGCGGGGCGGGGGTCCCCGCAATGGGATCTTACTGTGCTCCGAAGGGCTGGAGAGAGAACCACAGCTCTGCTGGCACTGAAGGTGCAAGAAATGCCTTGTCTTCAGAGAAGGCAAAAAGTTGCATTTTGCACTGGGTACATGCAAATAACAATCTGAGTGGCAAAGTCAGCTGCTGAGCATCATCTCTCTGCTCACTATGGTCCTTGTGACTTCTGAGAGCCATCCAAATGTCCGTCTCACAGCGGTAAAACCAACCCCAGTTTGTGATACATCAGAATTCTAATGATACCTTTTGTACCTTATACATGCCGTAGATTGAACATTTTCCTCTGGGGCAGGCAGCTGGGGTTTCACAGGCAATGTTCCATCCCCAGATGCTACTGCTACTCACCTTTGTTGTGCCCGGAGTAAAGCCAGGGGTGAGGCACAAGAACATGTTTTCTCATAGGACTGCCATCTGCTCATCTCAGCAGCTGCTGTCACCAAGGCCTTGGCATCACTTACGTATGTAAAAATACTACTAATAGCATTCTCAAGACAGCTGTTATTATATATTAACTTTATTATAACTCTTGATTAGCACCAAGACAAGAGTCTGTCCCTGCAATGTACGCTGGACTCAGAGAGTTCCAGCTGGAGAAATACTGTCCAAAAGAACTCGGCAACTCAGTGGATAAACAGATCACCTTAAAGTGTCTGTGGTCTTCTCCAAAGGAGCAGTGCTGGGCTTGGCCAGCCAGCGACTGCTCAGGCAGCAGCTACAAACTTTGGTGCACAATGGGGGTGCTGTTACAGGATAGCAATGAAAAACCAGACCACAGTGAAATGAGAGCTCGGTGGCTGCTTGTGGTACATTTCTAGTACTCTGCAGCTCATCCTGCCTCTGCTGGGCTTTCATTCAGAGACAACATTGCACTCTGTTAAGGCCCATCTAAAACCATGAAAATCATATATAGATGTGCACATAAACTTTGTGTTTTTAAACAAGCATGGTATGAAGTAACTAAGAGTTATAATGCAAAAATGTTTCTATAATTTTAAAATTAAATTTATTAACAGAGTTCTTCAACAGGCATCCTTAGAATTTATGGCTTTCAGTGGTACCAGGAGATTTAATTTATCATTTTAGCTCATCAGGTAAAAGCGTTCATGACTTAATTAGCTGCCTGCACTTGAAGGAATATTTCTTTCAGTTATGTGTCTCTGTTCATCATGCACTTCTGCAGGCGTTTTCCTCCTGCTGTTTGACAAAAGCCAGCGGGCGAGTGCCGAGGACCAGAAGTCCTTCAGTACAGGGCAGCACTTCTTGTGGGGAGGTGGGACTCTGAAGGCCACCTCAGGAAAGGCCCAGGAGGGCAGAGGGAGCTGGCAGTGCTGGATAAGCTCAGCCTAAGGTTGGAGCAGCTTCCGGGCTGTAACAGAGAGGTCAGGGCAGCAGCCAGCACAGGCCCAAGGGTCCCCGCCTGTGTTACGCCAGCTGGGTGTTGCCATTGTTCCTGGAGAACTACAGGAACACAATTTTCTTTCTCTTTTCTAGACTTCACCCAGTACAAAATAGTTTAATGTGGGCTTCACTGACATTTATAAACTACTTTTGTTGGGCTCCCGGTTGTCACAGCTGCAGTTCTCTACCTGCTAGGACACGTAAATGCCTTGGCATGAAGCACAGCTATTTTCTGATTCAAATGAGCCCATTATTTCCACTAAAAGCAGGGCTGATAATCTAATGGGTGTTTCAAATAAAATGTCTTCTTTGCAGCTGCAACATTGAAAGAGAGTCTGCAGCAGCTTCCTGAATATCACTGCCACAGGCATAAAGCAAAACCTATCTGAGAATCAGCAACTCAGTATTTCATAGCTGCTCTGTGCTTCCTTGAAAGACTGTAATGATTCTTACAGACACAAAACTTACCAGCCCAGGAAACACATTGAGAGCTCTTTGAGCGTGCATGGCTCTGGGTAGGGAAGTCACTTGCATAACAGGTTGAAGACACTTCATACTCATTTCAATTGCCTTTGCAAAGCACAAGCAGGGTGCTAGCAGAGCACTGAAGCGATGGGAAGTCCCCGGCCCTGCCTCCTGCATCCGCTGCAGATGCAGGTGCGGAGGCTGGTTGCCGTGGTAACACACACCCACATGGATCCTGCTCTCTGTGCATGACAACAGAAAAAGGATGGGAGACAGCATTTTTTCTTCTTAGCTCTTAAAATAAGCCTGGTATGACTAAACTGCAGCAGTGGTACCTTAGAAATTCAGTAACTCCTCCATTCCCACAACATGGAGATGTTCCTACTCCATTGCTAGACTATTGCAATTACTAAACTAAAAGGATGATCAAACTTTAAAAAACCCCCACCCAAACCCCCAAAATTCCCATGCCCTCCTCCCACACTGGATACCCTAAACCTATCTCCAATTCATAGCAAAAACCTTGGATCTCAAAGTGCCACACTCCAAAAAGTGAGCAGATCTTACTGTCGGAAGCACAGTCCTTGTAAGGAAGGAGTAATACTGAAATGCGTTACACCTACAGCAGTCAGGAATACATGTCAAGGTGGAACTTAATGTATGTGAGACCTGCCAGAGTTCCTATCAGCAGTGACACAAGGAGAACATGCCTTTCCATCACCATTCTCTTTTTATGGAGGGAATAAAACAGAACAATAAAGTTTTTTTCCACAGGCCCTGCTGCCGCAGGCAGAGTTCAGTCAGACGAACAGCACTAGAGCATGTCTCAAGCTGTAATTTCTGACTTGTAAGTCAATTACACCAGATAATTAATGCACAAGTACATCTCATTCATCAATAAATACTTCACTATTTAATACCCTCCGAAGGAGAAAGTCAGAAGCTCAAGCTCGCTTGCAGGTAACTCCAAGCATGGCTGTCATGCTCGCAACGCCGCCGTGAAAACCCATGCGGAAATTCCACCTTTCAGCACAGAGGCCTTTGCAGATCACCACCTGTAGTTCATGATGCATGAACATTCCCGTCTCACACTTCTTATGGCCACGTACAGCATCTCCCTCCCTCGGGGCCCAGCCAACATGCTCTAGGACTGCCAGATCCCAAAGGAAGGGTGCACTCAAATGTGGATTTAAACTGGATTTATCCAGGCCCTTTGTCCTGAAGCCCCCCCACTCCCAGAGATGGATAAGCAGTATGGAAGGTCCCCTGCCCAGGGATGATACTGTGGGTCTATTTAATGCATCACAGCTACTGCTCTTTGGAGAATTGGAGGCTGTCAGAGAGAAGGAATTCCAGTTCAACAGTATCATCAGTGGTCTCTACTGGAACATTACTCTCTGCCACAGCTGGTGAGTTGTTCTGTACTTCATGTCTTGAAGCTGATATCCTTGAAGTCCCATTGCAAGAACATGCCTCTGGTTGTCTGATGCTGTCTGAGCAAACATGGTTTGGATGGTAAATGCCTGGACAGGAACTGGGTTGGCAGTGACTCGGGACATAGTATTTAGCTGCCACTGGACTTGATCCTATTGGATTATGAAAAGGATTATTGGCCATGCAACAGGTCTGGAGACAGTTACTAGTTTTGAATCCATGATGAAGGCCTAATTTAGCAATAAGGGGCTTCCCAACATTAACTTCCTTTCTTTCATCCATTGTATCTTCTATTCCTGGGTACTCGTAGTGCAAGCAAACAGTGAAGATCAAGTGTTCCTGCAAAAGAGGAAAGGGGGGGAGGAAAAAAAAAGTTATACTTCCTCCCCAAATAAACAATCCAGGAAACACTTAGGGAGGCACAGTCTGCTGGAGAAGCAGAGTAACCTTCTTACGAGCTAAAGACATGTATTAGGCAAGACTTGTCTCCGGAGGACCTCTTTTGGTTAATACTTCTTCACCTGACAGTCTTTATTTCAACATGATCAATCTAAATTATCTGAGCCAACTTGTGAGGAATAGATATTAACCCTTAGTTTTTGCAGTGAACTTAGCCTGGTGTAGAGGCAGTGTTTGGGAAGGTCCTTCGACACTAAATAGCTTCCCGTTTCCTCAGGAGTTCCTTTATTTGCCTCTTTGGGATCCACATCCAGGTCCTGTTGCAAGAAAAAACCGAGAACTTCATTGAAGATACAGAATTCGTAGATCACAGAATAGGTAGCAGTATTTCTTTTTTAAAGTCAGCATTTTCTTTTTCTTCAAAGGAAAGAAAACACCAATACTGGATTCCTTGTAAGAGCTCCTGAAACCACTGGCAGTCACAGGCAGAAGGGGTACATTTGGGGCAGGTTACCCTCTTTGGCTGATGGTTCCTGGCAACCTTGCTGTGCTTGCTTCAGGGTTGCTCCTTTTTACCTGTCTTTTACTGTGGAGTACAGTACTGCAACACTAATTCTGTGGGATGAAAGAAAAGAGTGTCTCTGTAGAGACACACATATGTAAGCACCTGATTTCAGCTGTTTAGACCCATGTTACCAGAAAAGATGGTGTTTTGCATGAACAGACCAGGCAGTTGTCAACTTCAGTGGAGGGAGACCACCAAGACACCACCAGGAAGCACTTACGAGTGCGAAGTCTGTGACGTAGGCTCTGCAGACCACAATGTCAGGTGGCTGCTTGACTATCCGTGTGTAGATGATCATGACATTGGAAAACTCGGCTGCAAACCCCAGCTGAATCTGAACACCACATTTGAATTCAAGATACATACTTTCTGGAAGCTCTGCAAATAAAGAACACATCATTGCATTCTAAATCAAACTTTTCATAGTTTTTTTCTATTTTTTACATTTTGTTTTGAAATTCAAGAGTTCTAAAAGGTATAGACCTCTTCCTCCTGCCCTGCCTTTACCTATCATGTACATATTTACACTGAAACAGACCAGGTTAAAAACCAGCCAGGCAGCAACACTCAATATGGTATATATCCTATATATAGGAGAGACAGCTATAGCACTGTAAGAACCTTGGAATTTTGACAGCAGAACAAGTCTTAAGCCCCACTGCCCTTTTAAAAAGAAGTCTAGAAAGCCTGGAGCTGATCTCCGTGTTTGAGTTCTCTTTGTTGTATACCTTGCAAACTCCTTTTCATCATGCGCTTTGACCATACAGTTCACCTGGCTACTTTAGGTGATGACTTCAGAATGAGATCAATGTTGTCTTCAAAAGTGTCATTGTTAGATACAAGCAGACTACTGGGTGACTATCCCAGACATGAGATCAGTCTTCCCTACAGTGTCTGTCTGGTCTTCAATATACTTACTCAGGATGAATTCTGCACATCACCGTGCTCGTTATAATCTCAGGTAGAGGCAAACCCCAACGCAAACATTTCCAAGATCTGAACATACTACTGACATTTCAGACATGAACTTGAATTTCTTCCATTTCCATTCAATATCACAACCCATAGACTAGAGATTATTGAGGAAATACATCCTCTTTTTTTTTCTGTTGTGCTGGTAGGATCATCTAAAAAGAGGCTGTACTGTACCATGAGCTTTGGCCCATTGGAGGTTCCGTGCCAGAGACTCTGCAGAAGATACAGCCTGGTGAATGGGATCAGTTAACGCCCTTTTCTCAGACAGACTGCTGCGGATCTCCAAAGCTTGCTTCCCTTTAGTAAGGTGACACTTGCCCATATCTAAAAACAAGATACATATAGTTTCTCTCAAAATCAATGCTGCTGAAATTCTAACTAAATTACTGTTAGACCAACTAAATGAATGTTAAAAAAGCAATGTTGTCTGGTTGCTGTGGTTATGCCCGTGTCAGCACTTCCATAAAACCTTGTAGTTACAGAAGTATTCATTGCTCATCTGTTCCTTCACTTAAGGCTAAAACACCAGGCCAGATGCTTGCAGAGAATCCTGAGGGTTTTGCATGTGTCCTAGTCAACATGCTCACATTTTTCAAAACCAGTTCAAGCAATATCACAGTTCTGATTCAGTAAGGTCCTAATTCAAGTGGCAAATTTCAAGAATTTGAATACTACCATTGGAGGGGATTTCTTAAGAATGGGAGGAAAGTGGAGTATTTTAGGGGCTGGTACGATTTATTTAACATCATCACTAAGTGTGTCCTCAGCAAGTTTGCAGGTAATTAAAAACTGAGAAGAATGGCTGGTACACCAGAAGGTTGAGCTGCCATTCAGAGGACAGGAAAGTCTGGACAGGCTGTAGAATTGGGCAGAGACCTCATGAAGTTCAACAATGAGAAACACCAAATCCTGCACCTGGGCAGGAGTAACCCCATGCACCAGTACAGGGGACTGACCCACTGGAAAGCGGCTCTGCAGAGAAGGACCTTGGGGACCTGGTGGACATCAAGCTGACCATGAGCCAGCAATGCATTCTTGTGGCAAAGGCAGCCAAGAGGAATAACATCATTTTAGCCAGTGTGCTGCCCAGAAGCACCTGCTTCTTGATAAAAGCCGCTATTTTAACAAAATGCAACAAGAAAGAGCTTGAAGTAGTATAACACATTTGCCATGAGAAGAACAATCAAGCAAAGAAGCTTTTAGTAATGCATGCTGAGAAGACAGTGCAGTAAGCTGGAGTTCACCTTCTGCAACCTCATCAAGCAGTACAGTAATCTTCTTGTCTTCTAACAAACGGTCCTTCAAGAACTTCATGAAGATTCCATTGGCCAACCCTGACTGCTGGATTTCAAAAGCTTCTGCTCCTTGGCACCTGTAAGATCACCAATAAATATCACACAAAGGAAAAACACTCAGACATCTGCATGACTAAGATCAACACGAGGACAAAAGGCGTAAAGTTATGTTGGGAATGGGAAAAGAAACCCTACGACTGGAAAACCAACTCGTGTCTGAGGCCAGCCTGCTTTTCACATTCATTTGCAAGCAACTCCTCCTGGGAAGATTTCACTTGCAGTCACGCCACAGACCAGAGCTGATGGTACACTGGTTACATGAGGAGCTGAAGTTTCTCCTAGAAGACTTCATTAAAGCTCTTGACTACTTCTATTCAACAGCTTTTGCACTTGACTTGAAAACTGATAAAGAGAGGTTATTTAGCTTTATGTTAAAGTAACCTCTTCAAGTAGTTTCAATTGCGGTTTTAACTTTATTCTTTGCACCTAGAATAAGAAATACAGGAGCCAATCTGTATGCTACTCCTTCAATAATTCATTGATTTACATTTCTAACATTTTTTTCTAGAAATTGAACTTGCATTGATAGAGGAGACACGTTACAGAAAAGGGTAAGTCAGTTATGACTGTGGAACGATTCAAAGAACAAAGTGAAAAAGATCGTATGAGGACACATATAGATACACACTACTGGTCCTTTAACACCCTGTAAAAGATTAGCTATGCAATCTCAGTGGTCACTTCTGGCCTCAAAACGTCTGTGGTACAGCAGAAGAAACATTTCCTTACGTTGCATATCCAAACACAATGTTGGCCGTCACCTTCAGAGCATCTAAGACAAGAATTGTGTCGTCATATTCATTTCTGCAATAAATGAAAACATAAAAACGTAAAGTACCAATTTGGGAACTAATGATGGTAACAAACTCTATAGTTGTACAGCGTAGTTCAGAATCTGTATTTTTTTTTTCTCCACTACAATTCTGGAATGAATTCTGACTGCTGAAAGACAAAAATCAGCGTCACCAACACTCTTTGTGACAACAGTGTAAAGGCACAACCAGACACCATGCTTTGCCCGGGTGAGGGCGTGCTGTGTTCACCTATAGAAACTTTGGCTACAGTCTCTTAAAAATTATCTCTGGTAAGCCAGTTCAGGTTATAACAAAAGCTAGATGAGTTTTGTTTTTTTTCCCCAGACATGGTGTCTGCACAGCTGCTATGCAGCAGTATTTTCTATCTGGACAGCAGACTGTGAGGCTGAACGGGGTCGTTGGCATTTCATTAGCAGTGAAGGTTTGAGGCTCTACAAATACTAGAGCATGAGCAGTGTTCCAGTAGGAAACATTCCTTAGAGAGCAGTGCTCAGCAGTGCTGACTAAAAAGCTGATTTCAAGTGCGAGTTTCATTGGGCATAGTAGTCTCTTAACATGGAAAGAAAATCATACTTCGTTTAGAAAAATCCCATGACCCAGCTCTAAATGAAGATACAAATCCCCAGCATAAAAGCACTCCACAACATCCATGCCTCTAGAGAGTTGGAACACAAGCCCCTTCTCCCTCTGTCGTGAGGCAAAGCCATCCCTCAGCCATGTGATGGCAGTTCTTGCTCTTCACGAGTGATGAGATGATACCTTTTCCGACACATATCCAGTAGGAACACATTCAGTCCTGTCTCTTTTTCCTGCATTAGCTTGAGGATGTTCTGCACACACAGACAGTTTGCAGATCGGTAGGGATTTGGAGCATCAATAGGAACCATGAAACTGTTCCCATAGTTTTCGTAGCCATGGCCAGCATAGTATAACAAACCTGAGAATTCAAAATACAGGTGAGTGCAAACACAATTCAGGAGTACACTGGAACATTTCTATCAGCTTTAGCATGGTCAAAAACTTCATGCACGACGTCCACACTAAGTGCCTATGGGACATGAAGATCATTCAAGCTACTCCAAGCAGGTTTTTTATATCAATGTAACTTTGTTAATACCGGAAGGAAGCGGGGGCAGGGGAGGGAACCGCGTTAACATCAACTTCACAACACAGACACAACCAATTACAAAAAAGTAACAGTCACTCATGCGATAGAATCAGTTGGATATTTGCATCAAAGGCACCCAGCTCAATACTCTTCAAATGCTTTGAGTTATGGCCTCTAACAGAAACAATGGCATGTATGATATATAACCCACAGATGTGACCAAGGAAATATGCCAGCTGTGAAACATGCTCTCCAAATATGCCATTCCAAGTTCTGAGTAGCAGTGAGTCAGGGCAGATTTTATGGATGGAAAAAAAAGAACATGGAACAGTTTGGATGGATTTTTTCTTTAAATGAGCGATGCTGTCACCTGTAACAGTATTCTCCTTCAGTTATTAATTTTTTTTTACTTACTGTTCATCATTAGCAATTCTTAAAAGTACTTTACCTAGAAAAAAATAATCAGAGAAAAAACATGCTTACACTATGAGAGCACTGTGCAAGTTTTTAGTTTTGCTGTTTCTTTCCTTTGTACAGTCAGTTTCTCCATTTGTGACTTTTTTATAGGTAGGGATAAGAAATACTGTTACATTTGGAGGGAAAAAAAAGATTATTCAGTGATCACATTTGGTAGGACATTCCCATGACCACACTACCAACAACTCACTTGTAGTTGCAGGATTAAATGGAATTTTCCTCTTGTCTGTTCCCAGTACTGGTTTTGCTCAACTATGGCAAGTTCTAGCTTCTAAAAAGAATATTTATTTATCTCTACAAAGCAGTGGATGGGTCAGATGTTCAATCAGTATTTAGTGCTGCAGCTGGATAAAAACATCAGAGAGATGACAACTTATGCTAACTGGAGATACAGTCTGACATCATCATTCTTACCAAAACGAGCTGTGAAATTTATCTCACTGCAAAACCTGAATACTCAGCAAAAGCAAATTAAGCCTTACCCTAACACACTAAGATCACCTCCACTTAAGTCAGCTTGTGTAGGTAGGCATCCTAGATGGTTTTACTTTTCATTACAGAGAGCTACAACAAATGAGAACACTTCTCTTGCATAGCCCTGTACTTCCTGTAAAGGAATGCCAAGACCCAACCATAGCCCTTCAGAATAAGCCTTTGGTTCTCTTTTATTTGTAAGCTCTGAAGTCATTAACAACGATGCCAAGACCTTGCAAACTGCTCCATTCAATCAAGAGTGCTCCATTTCTTTTTATGGGAAACACACAGGGTCAGGATAAGCAGCCAGCAAGCGTGTACAAGGTAACCTCCAGGATGCAAGGTGGTTTTTCATCTGCCAGGGTCTGGGAAAATGGCAACAGCTTTCTTCAACTAAAAGTTAGATATCTGAAGGGCACAGAATTTTAAGTGTATGTTTAAAAACCTAAACAAGTAAAGGAACCATTGGGCTATTCATAAGATTCCAATGGTTACCCAAGACTGGGTAGCTTCAAGAGAGTTAAAAATGAAGTTAAATGCCAAGTGCATGACTCTGTGTCAGGTCCTAAGTTAAAAGGAAACTCTTAAATTTTATTTCCACAGAGTTTGGATCTGGACCTAAATCAAGATTCTATTTGAGATCATATATGCCTGAGTGCATGCTAGACAAGTAATTGGGCTAGCTCAAAGAAACATAGCTAGCATAAAGCACGATTTGTCACTGTTTCCTCAACCAATAGAAATATTACAGAAATAACAACTACATTTCTTCTACATCCTTGAGCAGATGACTGTGCTATGCTTTTTTGATGAGTACCTGCAACAGTTAATATGTTGAGCTCAAGATCAGAAATAAATCTGCATACCCAGAGTAAGCCGAGCAAACATATTTGGAGGGCCTCATTAGACACTTTGACACAACAATTTTAAGTAGGCTCAGGTTCCTCATACACGTCAGCATCTCAGTGGTATCTGTGTCTCTATCTTGTTCTCGCTCTCTCTTTTTTTTTTTAAAGAAAGCAGCCTAACTATTTTTGGCCTTTAACACATATGGGCCTATGCTTTTACCCTTCATGGGATACAATATTAATTGCACCCTACATTTAGAACAACATAAACTAAGACATTAGAGGAGACAATCATCATCGCTTTGTTTACTACTCCTGCTCTTAAGGAACAGCATCTGCAATGCCGCTTTCCTGGCAGTAAGCAAGAATTACTCCATCAGGCATCAGGAATATGTGTAACAAGGACTAAACAGAAGCAGCCATTCTGCCTTTTCTAGCTGGAGCTATGCCCACTAAAAATGCAATAAATCCTCGTCTATTTGTGCACTGACAGCATCTTTTATATGCTTTAAGCATTAACAGCCACTATCCAGAAAGTACAGAAGGACCATGTAAATAGAAGCAGTTATTGCCAAACACTACTGCAAGAATGCTCTGCTTACCTTTCAGAAATGCCAACTTGCTGGAAAAATGCAACTGCAAAAATATGCCTTAGAGGAGCTTTCCTGTGGTGCTGGTGCGAAACTTAGGAAAGCCTTTCAGTACTTTGTTTCCTAAATTCATGTCAACACTTACAGAATATAAAAGTTCACTCAAATGTATAAGCACTTCTATTTACCAGGGAACAAAAAAAGAAAACTGAAATCAAAAAGTCTCCTACTCCTTCCTGCCATAATTAGTCTTCATGTGCTGCAAGTTTTGGCTCTGACACACGTGGCCAAACGTCAGAGCAGGCAGTTGTGCACAGACAGCATCAGGTAACACATCATTAAAAAAGGCCCAGTGAGAAATAACCTGAGCTTCTGTTCCAAAACCACATCACATCAAGTTTCCTTGGGTGGGGGTTCCCACAGGAATTCTGCAATTTCAGTTGGACAACTGGCAGAACTTTTTGGCAACTGTTCTAAGTAACTTCTAGAATCATTTACGCAACCTTAGCTTTTAGAAAAATGACAAAAATAGTGGCAGTCAGCAGCAAACTCCTCAAAGCCCACAGAAGAACTTTTCTTACTCTCCAAGCCAGGTCATTCCAGGCCCTGTCCACGCAAGACATGAAGGTTTTAGCTCTGCATAAGTTCCACCACGCCCTCCCCCAGCTATCACAGACACCAGTTCCGTCTTGTGCTTTGGCCCTCACAATCAAGTTTGGGCAAGGCAAGGAATCCCAGCTGCGACCTTCCACAGAGCTGTGGAACAACAGCTGTACCCGAGTGTTACTTCAGCGGAAAGTCCTAATAAAGTCAGGGCCTGAAGCCTACAGCTCACCAATGTCCCCACTACTGCCTGTCCTTCTGCAAGGTACATTCTGCAGAAGACAACATGAATTCTTCTGCGGTTCATTTTACTTCAAAGTGCATACACATAACTTAAAAGAACCACATTTTTGTTTTACATAAATAAACTTCTTTTCCATTTGCTTTTTGAAGTAGAAATGCAGGTTTGCAGAACTCCCTCCCTCAGTCCCTGTCAGGCACATTATGAAAAACTCTGGGCTTGCCAGGCCAGTATCCCAGTAACTGAAAAGAACTGGCAACTCAAAATAAGAATTTCTCCTTACCTTGAAAACTTGGCAAAAGAGAAGAGGCCAAAACAGAATGGCATCCAATCTGTTGAGCATTATGCCCTATCTCTAAAGCACAACATTGCTCTCTTATTTCTGTACTGTGTGTTTTAGTTTGTAACACCTTCAGGAGAGACATGCTTTGCCACCACGTCCCACTCCTCCCCCCAGCACACCTGGTATCAGAATGCAGCTCACCGCCAAGGCAAAGCAGAGCCCCTCTTCTCTGTTCCTCACAGAGCTGGCCAACGAGGACTAAGAGCAGACCACTGCCTCCCAAAGAGTGCCAGGAGGATGGAAATCCCAAAGGAAAGAGCATTCTGCAGACATGCAGTAGAAAGACAGGGGATGAACAGGAGGGTCTCACCAGCAAGCCTGGAACACATTCCATGGCACACTTCAGGCTGTTCCTCACCTCCCCAACAGAAATGCAACCCAACCATCCATTTGTGCTGAGGGACTGGCCAGCCCTAACCAAACCATTAACTTGCAGGCACAGGGAAGGGAGAAGGACAACAGAACAGAAGTTTACGAAGAAAGTGTTGAAGAGGTCTCCTAAGTGCAGTAAGGACTGCTACCCACGACTACACATAGTTGTAGTTGCACAGCTTTCAACTACTCTGCTGCTAGCTCACTTCCACAGTACACTAATACAGTCAACACAACAGACAATTCTTGCTCTGGCTTAGAAAACCACTACAAATGAGCACTAATGGCTTCGTGGCACAAATGTGCTGCTTCTGCAGAGCACGTTGTCAGATGTGCTATGCAGATGCAGCAGCTTTTAGCAAACATAGCAATACTATCAAAGAAAAAAGTGCACTGCAGTATTAGGCACAGTTACAGAAAAAAGTTCAAACATTTTATCTGTTCCAAGAATAAAGAAACATTTTAACCAAAGGCAAAGGATCTGCTGGTGGGCATTTTTAACTTACTCTCCCCATTCCCTGGCCCTGTGATTTACCACGGAGTTTGTTTTGCTATCACAGAGTGAGCTGGCAGAGGTAAATACCAGATGTTTGATGTTTGTGTCCTTGATACATCTCAAACCTGAGCTACTTCAGAAGGGCTCTCGTGTTCTTACCATATACTCCTTTGTCCAGGAGAAGTAAAAATTCATCCACTGCGTTTCGCATCTCAGACTCCGTAAGATCCAGCAATGACACAACTTTGAAATCCAGCTGTCTCAGTAAATTGGTCAGTTCATAGACATCTACCATGGGAGCCTTGAGTTGGGGGTGATTCCAGTAGCTCATGTTTCCTATTAACAGGGCTACCTTGTCTGTTGCTGAAAAGACAAAGGACAAACAAAACCACAGCCACATATTCCATGGCTTCGATGCCTTGCAATTTCATTTCTTCTGAAGTGAAAAGAGCATCCAGTCTCACTGCAGGCACAATATTTTAGATGATTTTAAAAGTCATCCTACATCAACAGTATCGCTCAACTCTCTTCTCACTCAAAAAACCATTTCAGCATGGTCTGACAGTCAGCAAATCTGAGCTGTGATGCATCTCGGGCTATGTCCCATCTCGTCCCTTTTTCTGAAAGCACAGTTACTGAATTGCCCCACGCAGGAAGAAATGTAATAAACATGAGAATTCTTCCAGCTGGTTGTCAAAGCTCTGGTGAGTATGCTTTCCCCAAAACCTCACATTTTCTTATGCTTCTTAAAAAACAAACAACAAACCACTTTCACACCTCCGGCTCCCATGTTGCATCTCTAAAACATGGTACATTTAGGAGGAAACTTCTGCAGCTCAGAAGTAAAAAGACTTTTTTTCTGTCTGTTGAGGTTTCTTTTAACTTAAATTAAAAACAATTATACAGAGACGCAAGGAATTTACAGAATTTAGAGGGAAGTCTCCTGATATTCTTAGAGTTTGAGACAGGTTCATTTTGAGTTCAATGAAGCCCAAAGTAATTTTGTTGTAAGTGAACAAAGCAGCAATGAAAGAGGGGAAAAGTCACATTGACACAAAGGCTTTAGAGACCACTAGCCTGAGTTTTAGCCAAAAATGGCACCTGAAGTTACAGAAAGCCACTTATTCAAAGCAAGGCTGGTTTGTTATTTCTCCTCTGCAACAGGAATTACTGTCCCACAGCTGTGGTGGCAAATGAGACCACGTGAATGCCCCAAACCTGCTCCAGAGTCAGTACTACTGCACAGCCAGATCCAGAAGACAACCAAGGTCTTCGACAGTATAAACTATTTTAAACAGCAGAGACTGGGTGACAGTGACATACTGTCATTGAAAAACACTTTTAAAAGCACAAACTTTCTAATTAGTTTAGAAAAGATGAGCCAGGACTGGGGAACACCTCCACTCCCTCTCACACTGGTGAACCTGAAAGAGTGGTAAAACTTTGACAGAGGCCAGCAGCCTTTCCTCCTGGTTTAGCATTGACCAGCCAACATGCCTGACCACAGGCAAGTCTGCCACACAAATTCAAGATGCAATTAAAAACTCCAGCAACTATTCTTCCTAACACACAAATGCTATCCATCTATCTTCATGAGCTTCTGCTCAGGCTCAAAGCACACATACACCATGCACAGGAGAGCTGAGCTTGCAGGGGCAGCATACCCTGAGCAGACAGGCTACCAGTCCTTTTTATCACATCACCCTAATACCACTGTCTCCAGCTGTCGAAGCATTCACAGTCATGGAGTTACACACTGGCTAAGGCTGTGGCCAGAGGAATCTGAAACAGTAAACTGAAACAGGTGAGAAGGTGTAGACACTCCACCGAGTCGCTAAAAATACTGGTGCCCTCACCACAGTTTACGCCTGAAAGGGCATGCACACATTAGAAAGGACTATAAACACACAGAAGTCTCCCTCCCTGCAGTTATTTACACGCACTGCAGGCATTTCACTAGCAGTGGCAGAAGGAACAAAGTCTCCTTCCTAGATACGAAATACACACGTTCATTACAGCTACAAAAGTACTTACCAACAGGCCTGTGGTTTGATTGTTCTTGGAGATCTGCTTGAAATAGATTAACAGAGCACAGGGTCAGTGACTACAGTCATAGAGAACAAACCGCGTGTTCCATACAGCCACACTCTATTGGTACTGCTTTGGCCAACATGTTACTAGTTTAAGACAAAAAAGTGCTTTTTTGTTGTTTTGGTGGGGTTTTGGGGTGGTGGTGTGTTGCTGCTGTTTACCCAATTTCCTCACCCTCTTCCAGCAAACTTGGCTTAATAGGATAGGAACAAATTAAGTTCTACAAATAGTTCTACAAATTAAGAAAGAATAGATGCTTACAGTATAATTGTGCATCTCTCACAGCATTGTCAGTACCACCTGTCACAGTTCATCCTCTCCAAGTGAAATGCAGATGTGCAGATCTGCCCCACCAAATCCCCCGTTATAAACATATCCAAAGAATGTAAACTCTGTGTGAGAACCCAGCCAGGTTTCAGTGACTTGGAACAGCAATGGAAGGTGTAAAATTCAAGTTTTTCTAAACTTATCACTTACCTGCTTTTTGGAGATCACTTAGCTCTTCTGTGAAGAAATACACCAATAAAATCACAGTTTAAGCAAGAATCAAAAAATACATTTTTTATTAATAAAGATATTTGTCATGCCATTATTAACAGAAGCTGAACATTTGAAAACAAATGACCTTTCTAAAATACTTTTGGCTTTGCAGCTCTGGAAACCTTTCATATGATTATTCCACATGCAAAAGAGAAACAATCCTGCAACAACGTACTGAGCTACAGGAGGCATGGCATTACAGTACAGCAGCTGTGGAAGGTACAGGTGCTGTGCCTCCATCCCACAGGCATGCAGGCAGCGAGAACGAGTGAGGAGCCAGATGTCAGAATTGCCCAGTGGAAAAACAGATGTTTGAAGGACTGCTGGAAAAGCAACATCCTGAGCAAGAAATCGTCCTTCCTAAAGCCGTGAGTATTCAGAAAGACTTCACATACAGTTTTCACACATTCTCACCTGTTTGTTCTGGGAACACTGGAAACTACGGAAAAGAAAAAGAACTCACGTGAAGCACAAGAGCTCTGGGAGCAGGCTCGCTCCATGCCGTGGAGCCCTGGGCAGGCATCTGAAGCCACAAAAGCAGGCTCACACATCCACAGGGGAGACTGCTGACCCAAGGTGCTATGGAGCTTAGCAGCAGAATGATGCTGCGTCCAAGCAAACTACACTTTGAGTGTAGACTCCCACAGATAACACAGTGGCTACCTTCTGCTTCAAAGGGCAGTTGAACTACAGGTAACAAGAAATGCTGCAGAGCAGTTTCATTCCAAGAAAATTCTATGATCCTGTGAAAAAGGCGGGTAGAGCGCCATTTATTGTACTTGGCAAATCCGTTTGGTTTTTTTCACTGTTGGTAGGTAAGCTGCAGGGGGTTTGCTGTAAGCAGCCTTACATCTTTATATATGATCCCCTATGATGTAAATCTAGACTTGGAGATGCTCAGCAATCAGGGTATGGTATCAGCACTCAAGGGTGCAATACACTTCTTCCTTCCCATTGCAGCAAAGGACAGAAGCTGCCCTAGTAAGGCTGCTGGAAACACCTCTTGAGGCACAGAGCCGAGAGTGGAGCGGGCTCTGTCCAGCTCCTGAGGTCACCCAGGTTCCTACACAGCTTCAGCTTTTCTTGCGAGGATGTTGCCTCCTGAGCACAGCCAAAGAAATCTCAAGGTCTTTACATTTCACTAGAAACTGTAAGCACGGGACAGAAAACCAGAGCAAAAATCAAACAGTTTTGAATACTACAGAAGAAGAAAGTGGCTTGGTTTTTCTCCTGTGTGCTCCAGATCATCGTATCAAGGCAAAGAAGAGAGAAGCACATGCAGAAGGAACATTGCATCACATGCTTTTCAGCAACACACTCAACAATTCGTCATCCCCATCATTAAGTTTTAAGAATTGATTCACAACTAAAGATTTACTTTACCTTCTGTGCACTCCACTGCCATAGCTTTCCTTCCTTGTGTTTTAAAGAGGGAAAAAATTGGAAAACAATTGCTCTCAGTGACGAGAGTTAGCACACAAAGTGGAAGACAGAGGTCACTTCCAAGCTTCTCTGAAAACTGGCTCATTTTATAGCACTAGAAATCAGCATTGACCACAACACTGCACAGTCATTATTACTAGACTTCACAAGTACTAAACTAGAATATTTCTTAGGAGAGGAAAGAACTTTCCATGTGAATTACACAGCTGTGTTCCCTGATAGGTCTGGGAGCTCTACAAACAGATCTTCTCCAGCTTACCGCAAATACACACACACACTAAACTGTGGCATCTTCATTTAGTGTGCATGCTATGAACAATCTCCCCTGTCCTGATTGCTGAAGGACTCGGTGAAACACAGTTCATGGCACCAACAAGGGTTAAACTGCTTTTAGGTGTGAAAAAACATAAAGAAATCAGCTTGCAATGTGCTGACAAGCCATGTACATGCTAGCAATGCCAAAAAGCAGGAGCATTTCTGTGCTGGTTACCATAAAAACCCAGAGCACTTTATAACATTCTAAAATTCCACTTGCTGCAAGAAAGCACAGCTATTTTAACAAATGAATAAACTGATAATAAAGAAGATGTGCTTGGCTTAATACTGAAAGCTTCAAAAAGAAATTCTAATGATAGGGAAGAAATTGATAAATCAGCTGAGCTATATAGAAAAACTCCTTACCTATAATGACTTCTATCTTCTTGCTGTCTTCATCTTCCCGGTCATTGAATACGTGACACCAGTATGTCCCTTGATGTTCCACATCCACATAAGTTACCTATGTGAGCATCATCAAGGTCATCCCACCAGACCCCAACACCAGACCTGTATCAGTTTCAGTTAAGCCCACGTTCAAGAAAAGAAAAAGTAAAAACTAAAAGCAAAGCCTCAACAAATCCGAGAGCTGCCCATACACTCATTCTTCAGCAAGCCAGGCAGCAGCTGTGTTCTAGGAGTGCCTTCAGGAAAGAATGCAGAACCACCTCACCAGTCTGAGGTGCAGTAAGTACTGAACACAACAGCTTGCAGCAATCAGAGGGCTTTGCAGCGCCAGACAGAAAAAGCACCTTTCACTTTACTGATACTGAGTCTTTGTTGTGTCAGTGGCACGCCAATTCAAACCACACTACAGTCTTACATCCCATGGCTACCACCTGTAACATGGTCAGGATTAAAACTGCACACCTGAGAGCTTCAGAACAGTGCGGGCAAGTGAGCAACAGAACAGAACAACTTACAACAAGCACTTCCGTAAGAGGTTATCAAGGCCATGAAGAAGTTATTTTCTTCAAGGAAGTTTCATGTGATAAGTTAAAGGTGGTTACCCATTAATCCCCCAAGGCTGGCACCCTGCAGTAACTTACCATGTAGACGTTTTTGCTCCCATTTGCCAAGGGAAATCCATTTCTGAACCACTGGTAATGAGGGATTGGGTTTCCAACAGCTCCACATTTTAGTACCAACGCATCCCCCACCGACAGGTTTTGTGGCTGAGGCTGGATGCAAATGCGCAGCTTGTTTTCAGGCAAACAAACCAAGCTCCCTTAAAACAACAGCAAAAAATGATGGCAAATATTCTAACAAAGTCCACAGGTTAAAAACACTTAAACAGGAGGCACTGACATGTCCCCATGGAAAAATGTCTTTGGGAAAGAAACCTCTTCAGAAAACCCAAAATGCAGTAAAGACTTGTCCCACTGATGTGATGTAAGCTTCTGTATATACTAAAATGATTGAAACAAAGTGCTGAAATTCTGTTTTCAAACATCCACTGCACACATATGAGCGCTCCACTGCAAAGGTTTCTGATCTCCATGTACCAAACAGTTCCAAACTGACATATAGTACAGCAAGCTCAGCCCTCCATGTGAAGGTCACACCAGTGATGTTTTATCTTGGCTGCGAGGTCACGCATCTCCACTTTTAGACTAGGCATGGAGACATGTTTTGTCATCAAAACTATTCATGAGTGACAATGAGGGGTGATAACATTTTCCTTTGCATAGTAAAATAAAGGGAGACAGCAATAAGGAGATCTCTCTTCTCCTACTGCCTGAGCTTCCTGGCACATTATAAACCAAAGGTTTTACAGACAGATGTTTCCTATTTCTAATCGATGTGGAGTACTGTTTTTAAAAGCAAGCTGTAGTTCCTAATGCAGACTTGATACTAGCTGGGTACTGTTGACTAGGCAGCTATTTAACCTTATTTACTTCCTGCTGTTACTCCATTCTCCTCATGCTTCTTCCACTTCCATACTTCCATCGTGTATGCTGCATATGGAGATTAACCCATCACTGAAGCAGAGGGATCTCCAAGCCAGTGCCATAAATTCATGTGGACTTAGACTGTTAGAGTTGAATGATTATGGCTTTTCTTGTGCAGGTAATACACATTTGACTCTCAGCTGACCATTTATAAAACCTGTGAAGATGTGATTCACGCCACAAAGACTCAGTTTAACTCGTGTTTCTTCCTCTCGTAGGTTTATTTCAGTAAATTGTTGACATGTCTTCACCGTTGTCCGTGTTGGTTATATGCAGTTGAAAAGGCTACATTAGCAAACATATATTCTACCATGGACATAGCCAGGGAGCCCCAGGCTCTCTCTCTTCCCCAAGTGTTCTGCCACAGAAAGAATCTGCTGGGCTTTGACCAATTTATCTGTTACTGTTCTGACCTTCTAGGGAACGTAGGGCTTCTAGGACCTTCTAGGGAAGGTAGGGCTTCTAGGAAGACAGAGAACCTCATTAGATTCTCCTTTACGCAAACACCTTTCTTCTCAGACTGGCAGCACACAGATGAAAGGGAAACAAACGGTCCTGATTATTAGGCCAGAGCCTATGGGACAGACACTCAGAATAGACTGTGTGTGTCCAGTCACTAGCACGTTACAAGAGTAAACAACAAGAGAGTAAAAGAATTGCTTTTCTGGTCCAAGAATCCTCTCCGAATTAAAAGGAGGTGAGCCTGTATATTTTCTATTTCCCTGTTCTTACCCACCACCATGCAACATAATTTCTGTTCTGTTTTTCTGACCAGGACAAGAGCCCAATAATTGGATACCACATTTATAGTCAGCCCTCTTGGAAGACAGACTTTCAGAAGACGATGTGTTTGCCACTCACCGTGAGACATACCCTGGAGATCACACACTTCAAGCCTTGCCCACCGACTGAACACAAAGGAAGATTCACTGTTCACTCGACAGATGTAAAAGCCAGAATCATTCACGTTCACCGGATTCAAAACCAGCTCTGGAGAATTCCCGTGAGGAACCTGAATTACAGGTAAACCAAGAAATACTGATGTTTAGAGTGATTTAATCTAAGCCAGAATCAAACATTAGAATATTCATTTCCCTGTCCATAACACCAGCCTGAACTTCTTCACTCACTCAAAACTTTAGGATGAGAAAGTCTTGTTCTATTATTTAGTAGCTCAGAGACAGGCTTTCTTCCCAGAAAATGTCTCGATTTAAGACAACTCTGAGCTTTTAAGGCAGTTGAAAAGCTCTTCCTGAAATGAATAATTTTTACCTTTCTCCACAAACAACTTGGAATAATTTCTTAAGCACTGCTTCAGCCAGCACGTGTGTTACACTCAGCTCTAGTCGTAAGTCATCTATGACCAGAAAACTGTCTTTTTCTGTGAAAGGAAATTAATGTTTTACTACATCTATATTTGAACTGTCAGGAGCAGGAAATGACTGTAATCATATTTTTTAAGCCGTGTTTTGGATGATCTAGATACACTTTTAGAAAAGTGTAGAAAATTAGTTAACAATTTCAGTCCTAACAGCAATTTAAAAAGTCCAGGCCTTCAACTATTGATTCTTAGGAGAGCAGTTTCCATCATTCCAAGACCAGCACTGACTGGCATTTGTTCCAGCGCGGCAGTTTCTCAGCGGCCTGTGTTAAACCTTTTGATAGGCTGAGAGACAACTGAACTGCCAGCTTCCATACTGTCACATTCCATGATTAGCCCCCAAGGATGATGAAAAGGAACGACCTTATTGTCTTAGCACACTGAAAGGGTCATTATGCAGCATTTCTTTGTTAGTATAAATAGCAATCGTCTCTCATTGTAAATGAGTGCCACAGTCTTGAAAAAAAAAAAAAAGTATCATCCCAAATCCTTATCTATTCTTGTCACCATTTAAACAACCTGTACTCTGGACCAACTATTACCTCTTTTTCCTGCTTGAACCACTGGTAATGCACAAATGGGTGTCCTGTAGCCCAACAACACAGCTTGACAACCTGACCAGAGTGCACTGCTTGAGAGTCTGGCTGTACAACAATCTTGATACCTTGAATAAAGAATTTACACATAGAAAAGTTATTAAGAAAGACAATTCTACAATTTAAATTTGCATTTAAATTGTCCTTCAAGCAAAGAATGTTCCTGCTATTAAATACACTTGAAAATAATTTGTACTGTCTGTACATGCAGTTCTAATTAGTTATATGACTTTAAGACATTCAAAATTCAAATCCCATTACACAAAACCCATGCTTAAATTGATCAGTATTCCACAGAGTTTACCAAAGATTTGAAGTAGATCATTCAGACATTTTAATTTTAGGATACTTCAATGCCTCTTGCTCTCTACTCACTGAAGCAAATAATGCTTCCAATGGCATCACAGATCCCTTCTGGGACAGGTGTTCCCAGTTTTAAGAGTTTGCTCACTCCCAACAACTTCTTTGAGTTGTTACTCTTCAGATTAAGATTAAGGACAGCCTGAGGGATGGAGCAAAACACTAAAAGTTAGTTTAACTACAACAGAGTGCATTTTTCTGCTATTCTTCATGCATCCTTATGAAGTGCTGGGGTCTGAACCCCCAGCCCTGAATTAAGGCTGACATATGGGTGGCTCCCACAGCCCTTTAAGAGGAGGGGATGAGTTTACCTTTTGGCTTTCCTCCAGGGTGCGGCCGGCCTTGCAAGGAGAGCCCTTGGGTAAACAAGCCCCAGGTGCCCTGCATTTTGATAACAAGTGCCAGGTGTCCTGTTTGGGGATAAAAGCTGGGCCCACTTGCAGGAACGGTTAGAGAGTCTGTCTGTGGAGTGGACGCACTTCACAGAGTTTCCTGTTGGGGAAGGACCTCCTGACTCCTCATGGAACTGGGTCCCAGTCAGGTCTGGCACATTCAAACGCGGGCTTTGTGGGGAGGCAACATGGGGTTACTCCTGTCATATGTAACTGCCTTGTTTTCCTGGTTGTCACCTATCTGCTCTGTGGGTTATCTCGTGTCTCTGTTTGTTCCATCTGTTACGAGCGATATTGTGTCATTCCTGGGGTTGCTGGGGTTGCTGTCTGTTATTCGTGATCTGACTTGTTTGTACCCCCAGCAATCCTCTATATACTGACCCCTTTATGTGAAATAGAACCTACGTACTGGATTGTTGGTCTGCTGCTGGCTGTGTCCTTTTTACTGGGCCTACTAATTGGCAAAACACCTTATCAGCTAAACCACTGGTTTCAGCTTTATGCCTTGGACTCCTGTGCAACATGGGGCTGGGGCTTCCTTTTGCCAGTCTGCAAGGTAAAATTTTCCACTTGAAATTTTAACTGCCAGAAAATAGCATGAGTGAAATTCTGACACCAGTCTGATATGATCCAGTTGTTTTCTTACCCTGGACCATTCCAGAGATCTAGTTACAGCATGACCTCAAATAGAGATCCACTGGTAAAACCAAGGTCATCAGAAGAAGAGGAAGGGGGGAAAAAAAAAAGTCAACTGAAGAGCAGAAAGTTTAACCTCACATTGCTGTCAAAAAATACATGGGCCTATGACCAACATGTTCAGCAACAAACAAAAATTATATTAATTGTTTAATAAGTGAAGGATGAGTGGAAGAACAGGGAAGAAACCAAACAAAACAAGGGAGGCAAGGGCAACCACTCACTACCTCCCATGGGCAGTGCAGTGCCCAGCCAGTTCCCAAGCCAAAGATGGCCAGGCCCTCCAAAAGCCCTCTGCTTGCTGAGCGCCACATTATGTGGCATGGAACATTGCTTTGCTTTGCTGGGCTCAGCTGCTCGATTGTGTCCCCTCCCAGCCTGCTGCACACCCCCAGTGTATTTGCAGGGGGGGCAGAGTGAGAAACAGAGAATGCTTCAATGCTGTGCAGACACTGTTCAGCAAAGCCAGCACACTGGTGTGTTATCGGTGCTGACTTAGTACAGAAGCAGCATTCCAGATTGCTGGGGGAATAATCTTACAGAGCAGGATCACATAAACCAGAAGCTGTGCAAAAAAACAACTGCAAAGAGATCAAAAAATGCCTGTAAAAGACTCAAGACTATCTTGCTCCAAGCCTTCCTATTTCACTGTGCTCTGCCAGGAGTTTTCTTTTTGTCTGCTTTTTTCCCCTGTCGTGCATTTAATCGCTTAGCTGCATGTCAGAACTTTTCCCTAACAGAGGATGTTTGAGGCAGGAAACCACAAGAATTTGATCAAAAGGCTGAAACGTGAGCAGAAACTTGTGGTCAGACTGGAACAGATAGGCAGCATTTGGAAATCCTGTACTCTTTGGCAGGGAAGCAGGCTGTAGTAACCTCCTGTTCTCAAGCAGCCAAGCACACAGGCAGCTACTCCCAAGTAGCTGCAGGACTGGAAAACTCCCTGTCTGCCTTTCTCTAAAACAACCTTCCTCTATAGCCTAGCTCTGGAGACTGCTGCCTTAGTTCCTCATTTCACACTTCCTCTGCTGTTTTTCACAGCTGAAGGGAGTGTGTTAAGTACAGTTCTAGAGCACCAGAATCACCTAACATTAACCAAGACAAAAAGGAAGGCTTTCTCACTACCAAAAAGGAGAAGTTTTAAAGTTATTCTTACTACTATTTTGTGTCTTTATAGTGGAGTTAATCCAATGTGACAGGGAAGTCTAATTTCTGAGAGACAAACAAGTTCTGGAATAAATTAAATGACTACCAATTACTAGAATTCAAACACTAAAGATGTTTTTGCTTACTGTAGCAAATGAATATTTCATTGTTTCCAGTGTAAAACACGCAGCTGCAGTGAAAGAACAAACCAGAACTGACCTGAATGGCTGAGACACTGGAGAGCCTCCGTGTGCTCCAGGGCCTGCAAGAACTCCACCAGCTCCACCACAGTGCACCCCCGATCTCCCAGCAGCTTCAGGAGACTCCAGCTGGGACTTCCTTCTGGCTCCAGCACTTTGAGGGAGCACTGTTCTAAATCCAGGGGGCTACAAAAGAACATGAGAAAGTCATGACATGGACTTTCACAGAAAGGAGCTGAGTTAAAAATCACTTGTAGACAAACAAAAATATCAGAGAAGAACAGATGGGAAGTTCCTAGCTGATTTGGACATATTTGCAGTATTTCCTTCAAGTTTTGGAGGTTATACAACAATGCCCCCACAGACGGAAAGTTGTATTAGTGAGTTGCATGCTACAAAACCAGAGGTGCTCACACCTAACAATTCTGACCAAATGTATTAACAAATCTTCTGATTTTCACTTTTTAAAGTCTCAGCAGAAAAACAAGTACAGCACCTTTCATTTTCATGTGTCTCATTCAGAAGCAGTAAAGAGTGAGTCAGAATCTAACTTCAAAGTCCAGGAAGACTGATTTTCAGAGCAGTTAAAACAAGTGAGTGCTGCAGTTTAACTGGCTTGCATCTGCTGCCCCAGTACATTCATCTCCAGGTACAAGCATGCATAGTTTTAAAGTCTGCTGTGAAGTCTTAGTGCACTTACCATCACAGCAGACTAAAATAACACAGCTAATAAGAAAATGAATGTAACTATGAAAAGAGAATGCAAGTTTCTGTATTGCCACTATAAAGATCAACCGAAGTTTCTTCTGTTAAATCACAGTGCCGTGCAAACCTGGAGGAGAGAGATTTTCACTTGTACTGGATAAAGCAGAGAAACAAGCACAGCAGCAGCCCCGACACGGCCCAGAGCTGCAGCCCGAAGGTTCTGTTTCCGTCTGTCAATGCAGGGAGAGGACACATCTCCAGCTGTGCGTTCCGTGCAGCGCTGGGACCGCCTCGGGCTGCTGCGCTGCACCCTCTGAACACCGCCAGCAGCCTCAGTAAGTGAAATGATCAGGAAGCCATGAGAGAACGTGACGCTCAGAACAGTGAAGGAAGGGACGCCTTTACGCCAGTTCAGGGAAAAGGAGCTGCAGGAGCAGGCAGCGAACGTTCCCCGTGTGCCCTGCCGAGGGCCAGCAGCGGGCCGCTTCCCAGAGCCACACTGCTTCACCCTGCCACCGCTTCACGGGAAGCGCTCCAGTGGGCCCAGCTCCTACCGAGGGCTCCGTGCCCGGGACCCCACCTCCTTCCCTCGCCCCGCGAGTGGGGCCGCGCTGCCGCGCAGCCCGGGAGAATCTGGCGGTGGGGAGAGACCGCAGAACTGCGGCGTCCGGCTGCTGTTCTCCGCTGGAGCGCGGGCTTATGGAGGTGAGTAAAAGGCGATCCTGCACTGCTTCACCGCGCTGCCCGCTGCTAACTCCAGGGGCGACACCGCTCACGGCCCCGGGGGGCGCTCGGGAGGGACCCGGGGTGGCACGGCCCCGCGGTCCCGGCCTTGGCTCTGCCGAGACACCTCTGCCATCCCGCCCGCGGTTCCCGGCCGCAGCAGCCCAGCCCGACGGCCTCGGCCCCTGCGGGGCACCCCCGCCTGCGCCCGTCCTCACCTCAGCCGGACCCTGCCGCGGCTCCCCGCTCGCTGCGCCAGGTCCCGCCAGCCCTTGCCGGGCGCTGCCCGGTCCAGCAGCTCGCTGAGCCTCCGGAGCAGTGGCTCCGCCAGGCGGCTGAGGGGCAGGGACCCCGGCGCGCTCCGCACCGGCTCCGACATCGCCGCTTTCCTGCCGGCCCAGCGCCTGCGAACCACGGCCCGCCCGGGGCGGCGCTCCCGCCCGGAAAGACGCGCTGGGCGCAGCCGCACGGCAGGGCCCGGCCCGGCCCAGCGCGCCTCAGGTGCTGCAGCGCGGCTCCCGCCCTGCCCTAAGGGCACGGATGGCCGCCATGTCGGGGCTTCCCTCGGCCCGGGGGGGCGCGCTGGCTCGCTGCCCCAGGCTGCGGGAACCGCACAGGGCGCTGTCTGAGCCCTTGTGGGAGGAGAAGGTTGAGTGCCCGGCTCGGGGGCCGGGGCCCGTCGGCAGCCCGCGGGGAGCAGGCCGGGCACGGCGGGGAGCAGCCCGCGGGACGCAGGCGGCACAAAGCCCACAGCGCTGCGGGCGGGGTCTGGCTGTGAGGGGAACCAGCTCTGTCACCGAAGCCATGGGTTATCTCTGTGGGACACGCTGGCCCCAGGCAAGTGTCCGGCCTCTGGCCCCTCTCTGCCTCGTGGGGAGGGAGAGGGGTGCTGCTCCCCCAGATGCACTTCCTGGCTGCCCTCCAGGGTAGGTGAGCATGGCCATGGTCCAGGGGGAATTCTCACCTCTGGAGTTACAGCTTGCTCAAAGTAAACTGGAAGGGCCTCAGAAAGCAGGCAGCGTGATTTTCTCATGTTCTGCAGAGCTTTTGTGTGCTTGACTTCAAGCAGGTGAGAAGCTCTCGAGGCCGTAGCGAAGCAGTGGAGCACATTTACGCACATGGTTTAAAAAGCAGCCCAGGGCTTTGTCATGGAAAGCTGAGGCCAGCACTTCCTCTCGAAGGCCAGGAGGAAATTCCTGTGGACTTCTATGGAAGTAGGATGTGTCCTCTCATTGCTGCCAGCCTGCGTGCTCTGGCTGAGGCTTTCCCGAGGAGCCATCTGCTGCGTGTAATGAAATAGTCTCTCCTAAAAGTCAAACTGCTCTGTGATCAGATTCACTGCACTAAGATCACTCCAGCAAAACAACGCTGAAGCTTTCAGCTCCTCAGCTCTGCCACAACACGCCTCAATTCAATGTCTTTGTCTTCTACCACAGCGTCAAACCACGGGCCTGGCCGCTCCTGGAGCTTGCAGAAAGAGCACTTGAGGGTAAGTGCATGCTTCTGGCCTGAGAGATCAGATTGTTGGTACTTTTACAATTACCTTGCTGCTTTCCTCTCCTGTGTGCAAATAGAATGCATACGGCTGATGAGAAATGAACGAAGAGCATGTTACTTTATTCTTGATGCACTACACAAATACAGTGATTTAAACTGTTACTGAACGGGAAAGATTTGTGATTTGCTTCTGCTCAAGTGTAGTCATTTTTGCTTAGCTTGATAGATTATTTTTAAAACATGTTCCATTTAGAATTCTGCTCAATGTTTCTGAAATTGTACTCTGGGACTGTTTACACCAACTTTCAGAAAGGTAAAATGAAATTGCAAAAAGTGTCCAAAAGCAAGTGTAAAGAAAGTGAAAGTGCCACTAGGTATCCTGAAATGTGCATTTTTTCCCTTTCTAAATAGATATTGCATGTCCTAATACTCATTAAGAAAAAATTTCCTTCGTTCCTGAGGAGAAATCTGGTCCCTTGGTGGCATGTCAATGGTTGTCAGGCTGGATGCTCGAATTGCTCCTGCTGCCAGTGTCAGATGCTTGGCAAGTATTAAAAATAGACGAAGGCAGATCAGTGTTAAGAATTGTGCTGTGACTGCTTATTTTAATTACTCGATATGAAGGTATTTGTTAGCTGCATGCAAAGCCAGTCATTCAGCCACCTTGCGTTTAGCCAGCGAGCTCTAGCTGTGGTGCTTTCTGTGTTCCATGGTGCCCTTTACGATGGGTAGCGTGCCAGTGTCTGTAGTATGCCCAAGCAAGTGCAGGAGTTATTGGTAAATCAAGAGGTTAGCAGGCTAGTCTAGGGAATAATCATTGCTTGTCAAAAGGGCAAATCCAGATGCCATAGTTTGGCCCATGGAGTGGAGGTGACAGTAGGAAACTGCTGGTGTTGGGAGAGTTCATTGTCTCAGACCAAGTGTCTTGGAGTGCACGATGAAGCACATGAGCAGATACTCCACAGAGTTTCTAAACAAGATGCGTCTGATGGAGAGGTGTTAAGAGCACAGGTGAGCAGGCTGTGCTCGCAGATGGACATCTGCATCCTCTTCGTACACGCCTGTGAGGGAGCAGGAGCGTGCTTTCTGTGCGTAGGTTTGGGGGGGGGAGTTTAATGACAATTAATCCTTGGCCAGGTGAGCAAAAGGCGTCTGCCAGATGTTGTGTGGCCAGGGGCAGATAAGTCACTGGAGACCTGATTTGTGTGATCTGTGGCTCTTACAAACACACATTATTTGTGGAGCTATTAATTTTTCTTGTGTTTTCAGATGTCACAGACCCAGTGTCAGCTGGGTATAAAGAGACCAAAATATGAGTTGGTGGAAGGATGTTTCTGAATGTGAAACATGGCGATTATCAGTTTTGTTTCTCTTGTGTGCTCAGCCAAGATAACCCTTTATGTGGGCTGATGCGGATTCTTCTTTCCCACTCCTCTGCACTGTGGTGGGTGTAAGGCAGAACACGCACGGCCGTCTGGGGGTATCTATGCACTGATGTGGAGCTTTGAAGGTACCTGGACAATGCTTTGGCTGTCGTAGGGTGTTCCCAGATGCTGATTGTAGAGCAGCACCATACAGGGTTTAAGCATAAATCAGCTGGCCGTTGTGCCAGGCAGGGTGTGAATACACAGAGGGGTCCCTGGCCCAAAACGCGTGTGTGGTAATGATAAGGAGAGGGACAATCTGTGGGTATGGAGTAACAGGCCCTGTGACAGGGCGGAGGAGCAAGTGTATCTGAAAGATAGGAGTAAATCCTATGGAGCAGGGCTGTGGGCTGAGTAGGACTGTACAGAGATTACATGATGAAAGAGAAAAAGTCTTCAGAGAGGTAGTAAAGAGAAAGACACAAATTCTCTCCTGGACTTGTAAAATGCATAAGCTTTCTGTAAAAATAACTTGTATGAATGTAAAATTGCTTACAAAGGATGATTTCAATTCTGGTTGTAACTAAATAAAGTAGAAAAAAAATGTGATGCAAGAGAGGAAAATGAATGGCCACTTTTTAAGTTTAATCAAGTTTGCCTGTTTTGGCATCTAACTTTTTTTTTTGCTGACATTAGGATTAAGCCCACAGTTCCTTCTGAAACCATCAAAAGTGGCTTTGGGTCCAAAACCGCCTCCAAAATTCAAGTCATGGAAACATTGTTCCTTCCATGTGGAAGTGTCATTTTTCAGAACTGGTTTGGTGTCAGTTGGAAGAACTGAGGAAATCTGGATCTGTGGAGGGGGCAGATGCTGGTTCCAGTGTGTGGCAGGAGTGGTTTAGGGCACTGGAACAGGCTGCCCATGGAGGTGGTAGAGTCGCTGTCCCTGGAGGTGTTTAAAAAATGAGCAGATGAAGCACTTGAGGCCATGGTCTAGTAGTTAGGGAGGTGTTGGGATAAAGGTTGGACTTCATGATCCTAGAGGTCCTTTCCAACCATAGTGATTCTATGATTCTATTGTTCTGATGGCCTTTGCAGCTCCTTCTAGACCTGCCTGTGGCATTAGGACTCTGCCCAGTGCACTAAGCATTCATTCTTTGGGTTTTTTAAAAAAACGTAAGCACAACGTGAGTTTAATTTGCCTCAAGGGGTACCATAAAAATTCCTCAACAGTCACAGCGTCACAGAATATTCTGATTGGTAAGAGACGGCAGATATGTTTGCAGATCATTAGAGAACCAAAGCAGACATCTCTCTTACCGTCACTAGCTCAGACCTGGTGGTGTTCATTTCTCCCTTGTGGCTCTGCCTCATTGCCCTTCTGTCATTACCTGTAGCATCATTGGCTTCCACAGCTAGGCTTGAGAAGAGCAGGCAAAGCACCCTTCTACATTTAAACGTTCTCTTGTCTTCTTTTCACCAACTGCTCAAACCCCACTTTGCTGAGAATTGAGCTGATTTTCTGGTTACTGGTCAAGAGCTGATGGTAAACTATCACGGTCTGCTATCTGTCTTTCCTTGGTGAATTTCATTATGCATCTTCTGTCCCACGTTTCCCTGAGGAGCTGAGGGGGTGTTATAGTAACAGTTGTATTTCCCATTTCTATCTAAATTCAATAATTGAAATTATGATTTTATCTTACATCTTCTATTTCCTCCCCAGACTAAAAAAAAAAAAAAAGTCTTTTTATGTTGGGTGGAAAAGCAGCATTTATTGGAACAGTGTTTTGCTTTGATTTCCATTGTTGGATCTGACAGAAGGCACAGCAATCTCATCTGATTTTCACACTGAGAAATCTGAGAGCTCTTTCCCCTCCGTGTAACAATGCAGTTGAACTCAGAAAATGATAACTGCCGGGTACAAGTGCTGCAGTAGAGAGCATTCACAAGTCAGTCTGCATTCAGACACTGCTGCCAGGCCTCTTTTCAGCTGGGAAAATTACCATGCTTTTAAAATAACTTACACCCTCCAAAAAAGAGGAAAGAGGCATCTGGTTTTCTGAAAAGCAAAGATGAAAGTGGATTCGAGAGCATGCAACGGGGAATGTTAGGCAAATACAGATTGAAGAGGAGATGGGTGAAGGCTGGGGGTAATTCCATGACACTGTAATGAAATGGATGAGGAAAAGATTAATCTCTACTGCTCTATTTTTTTTCTGTCAAATATTTACATTTCTTAGAGTTGACATGGAATGCAAACTGAGATCTGAGAGGCTGAAGGTGATGGGATCCAATGCCTTTTTTCTCCAGGCTCTTGTTGCACACATGGTCTCTGTTGTAGTTCAAAGGCCTGTGTGAAGCAAGTGTAGAGTATTGACGCGGGGCCAGCTGAGAGGTCTGCCCATTATTTAAAAGCACTACAATACACACTAATTGCCCTCTGCTTGTCCTCTTCAGCAGGGAAGCCCATATCATGGTGCATTTTGAACAGCTCCTCAGGCTCAGAGGTGGTAGTTTGAGGAGCTCTGCACACCAGCTTCCTGCCCCGTATCTCCTGTGTGATAATCACAGAGCCACAGAATGGTTTGGGTGGGAAGGGACCTTTAGAGTTCATCCAGTCCAACCCCCTGCAGTGAGGTCTTCCACTAGGTCAGGTTGCTCAGAGCCCCATCCAACGATCTTGAGTGTTGCCAGGGATGGGGCATCTCCCACGTCTCTAGGCAACCTGGGCCAGGGTCTCACCACCCTCATTGGAATAATTTCTTCTATCTAGGCTAAATCTCCCCTCTTTCATTTTAAACCATCACCCCTGGTCCTAGTACAACAGGCCCTGCTAAAAAGGATCCTGAAACCTCCTGCAGGCCAGGAGCACTGCACACAGTGGTGCCGGTTTCCCCCTCTTCCTTTCCTGCAAAGCACCTCTAGCCAAGCTGCTGCAGCCAGGCTGGCTTGTGCTACTGGAAAGCTGTTTGTCACCTTCTATGTCTTCTGATGACTTCCAGCTACACCTCCCAGCTGATGGTGTGCCTTTGTGACACGTCAGCCTTGCTCTTCAAACCATCCTTTCCTGCTGGCCTCTGCTTCCTTGGGTGCTGGACCTTTCCCAAGATCAAATTGACAAAACGTTGCCTCTCTGCTGCCTTTTCACTGTCCCCTCCCACTCCCCCTTCCTTCCTGAGAGGCAGATTCCAAGCAAGCCCCTTGCTCTGCAGCCATTCCACTCTCATCTGGCTCCCACAGATCTCACTGACTGCCTTTGATCAGTGGCTGTGGTGGCTGTGCCACGAGGCTGGGTGCTGACAGGTTCAATGACTGCTCTGCTTGTGGTGCTGCAGGGAGCAGACGGAGTACTGTGGGGTGCTGGAAAGGGTGTGGGGAAAGGTTGTGGTGACAGGAGGCTGATGTCTGGTGATCTGGCAGCCAGGAGAGGAACATCAGCTAAAAAGGTCAGGGGGGAGAAGCCGAGAGAAGGAAAAAGAGAATGAACAGAGGTGTCTTTAAATTGCCTCATCAGATTAGCGGGATGATTAGAAGGTTTTTGCTGCTGTTCTTCATGTCGTACCAGTTCTGTGAATAAAAATAGATGGCTGTTTTTCAGAGCTGTTAGTCTGGTGTCCTTCAGGAGATCAGATTTACTTGAAGCTCAGTTCTGCACTGCTTTCCCTGATGACCAGATCCCTGGGTGGTGGCAGAGTCCTGCTGTGATTTGCCTGGGTACCCTGAGGTGGAGAATGACCCAGAGTGCCTCTAGTAGTGTAAAAAAACATCTCAAGTATCTAAAATCCTCAGATTTGGGAAAGCCTGTCTTGTGTTGCTGCATTTATGTGCAGGCCTGCTTAAGAATTTCTTTTCCCAGCACAAATCCCTTGTGTTGCTGTGAAGTGCCGTTGCGCAGACTGGTTATAGTTAGTACTTTCATGTTTGAGCTTGATTTTTAATGATTTATGGTTTTTTGAAACTATGTGTCAATTGTCTACCTTTTAGAAAATACATAGACTCAGTTTAGAAGTAATTTGAAACTTCAGGTTTCTTTTATTTGCAGGTGCACGGAGCAAGATCTGCACCTTATTGAGCTGTCCCTGAAAACGGTTTGCCAGCTGGAATGACCAACTGTGTAGCTTCTGTTGAACTGGAACCAGATGCGAAAACCAGAACTTCCCCAGGGTTCGTTGCTGACCTAAATGACACTGTGGGAAACTTCGGGGTCAAATGAGCAGAACCAGAAACATTTTGCACAGCACAAGAGTTACCCTCTGAAGGTGACCCCACCTTGATTTCACCAGATACTGACTCTTCCACACCCAGTGTTTTACTGCCTGAGGAGCTCAGGAAAGCAGAAGCATTGTCCCCATTTGAAAACTTCTACAGACACTGCCTAACATGGATGTAGAAACTGTGTTGAAAACCCAGGAGAATATTTCCTGCCTGACGGGTTTGTCAGAGAATGGTGACGACCTAATGAATTTTAACAGTTTGGTCAGGGTCACTGCTGGAAAAGCAGAGAAACACTGCAACAGCCAGGTGCGTTCCCACTCTGCAAATGGAATCACTTCTCACACTGACAACTGTTGCTGGAACACGGAAGACTCCCTGTCTGATCAGTCTCTGGCAGGTGTCCAGGCCCGTAAAAAGCCTGGGCTTGCTAGACTTCTAGCCAGGAATACC
Organism: Podargus strigoides; assembly: GCA_028020825.1. Classification (NCBI taxonomy): domain Eukaryota; kingdom Metazoa; phylum Chordata; class Aves; order Caprimulgiformes; family Podargidae; genus Podargus; species Podargus strigoides. Next base: position 16,096,070 of record CM051663.1, read on the forward strand.
CTGCACAGGCTGTTCAGCGAGCAGGCAGATACCCCCACAGTAAATCACAATGGTTTTGTAAAAGATGATTCTGAAAATCCTGCTGCTGTTCTGGAGATTTGTGCAGGGAAGATTCCAAGTGTCAACAATGACTTTTCTGCTGAGGACCTGGAGTATTGTGAATGTTCAGATGTGCTGACAGCGTGTGAAAATGAAATCTGGAAAAAGAAATTAGAATTTTTATTAGAAAGTGATGATGAGGATGATTTAAAACTGAGTGAGGATTGTGATGGGTGTGCTTACTTCCTCAGTGAAGTGCCTGGCCCGTTCCAAGTGTCAGATAACATTATGCCTATGGATTCCACCATTGGCTTCTGCGTGCATCACTCACAACTCAACGGAGCACATGTAAGGAGAGACCCCTCTGTGTCCAGCCAGTCACCTTTGCAGGCAGAGATGACTCTCACTGTTGGACACCACCGAGATACAAGTACCAATGTGAAAGACAAAGAAAAGTATGAAGTGCCTGCTGCATCTGCAGCCATTGAAAATGACTGCCCCAGAACTGAAGAGGAAAATAATGGACATGGCCACTCAACTGCAGGTTTCTCAGCTGACAAACCAAAGAACAAGGATTGTCTTCATGGCACGGCGGACTCCTCTACTGGTGGCATAGGTGCTTCTGTGACAAATCAGGCTTTGGAGACAATGACGGCAAACAGCGGGGCCGAGGACTCACTGGGTGGAAGCTCCTTGCTGCTAGAGCAGGGGGAAAGGAATTGGCTGAAGGAAAAGGCAGGGCACACTGGCTGTACCTTCACAGAGAGTCTGAGAAGAAACCTTCTAAAGCTGTTAAACTCTAAGGAGCTTTGCAGATACGTAGGTGACATAGGACAATCTTGTCAGGGTACAGCAGAGGGTAGGGAGTGCAGTGCTCTGCATCCCAGTCAGGGAGGTGGCATTTCAGCACATGTCCCTGAGCAGACCGAAAGCTTGCACGTGCTGGCTGGTTCCTGCCCTATGGAAGAGGCAGCTAAAGGCTCTCGTTGGGAAAGGAGCAGGACTTGGGGCCTGGCTGAGCTAAAGGGAAACGTCTCACCCAGGGTAAGTGAAGTGCTTATTATTTGATAGGCAGAGCTGCTCTGCTGGTTGAAATGCATTTTCTTCCCTTTTGTCACAAAAGAATGTACAGTTTCAGTTCCTTGGAAAGGTACTGTGCATTTACTTCTGAATGACAGCTGCGGCTGGGAAGGAAATGTGGTTCTGAAAAAGGCCCCAGGAAAGCAGAAGCTGTTCTAATTATAGAGCGAGACTGCTGCTGGTGAGAGACACTAATGGGGCTCTGGACAGCTGGACAGGGAAATCCGATCTGGGGGCTATTGCACAGATCATCTCAAAGTAATGTTTCTTTCAACCCAGGAAGTTTCTCAAGTACCTATTGTGAGCAGAGAATGTTCTGATGTACTTTGTTTTCAGTTTATACTCCAAGAGTGCAATTGTCATCCACTAATGGCGCTAGAAATCTAAACCGAATCAGCAGGGGTTTGCTCTGCATTTCTGACAAGTAGGGCAATTTAATCCAGAGAGTTCATGTTACTGAGGTGAATGGAGCTTTGCTTTTTAAAAATAAAACAATGCAGAGTCTCATGTTCCAGTTGAAATGTACAAACCAGTTAAAAACCCCAAGAGGTGCTCTCCCTGTACTGGCATATGTTGTGCTCTTGGGAGGAAATCCACTGGGGGGACCGGTGGAATTGCACAGGCTGATCCGATGCTCCACCAGTTCTCATAGCTGAGAGTGGATCCTACTTTTTATTTCACAGAGATATTTCTCAAGATATATAAATAAATATGTATGAGTATTCAACCATGAATAATTCTATTTTCACCAACTTTACGGATTGAAAGGTGCATAGCTAATTGCACAGAAAAAAAGAAAAAAGACAGATAAACACAAGCTTTTCTTTGTCTATATTATTTAGGCAGAAATGTCTCCCAGTTCTGGGTAGTGGGCTGACTGTGATCTCACCACTGGGGTGTCTTAAGTAGTCCAAAATCATGGAGTTCTGTTGGAAAAGAATCCATAGGTTTCTCTGGATTTACGGTACATAAAACTGCAGTCGCATTTCAGCAGTACATAATGTTATGGTGAGGGATGCTCTTCTGATGTTCACCTCCTGAGAATGTCCTGACAGCGTGTATTGCCATGCTTTGCCAGAGGCATTGCTTCGTTTGTTCCAGGTGCGCTGCAGTGGTTTGTCACAACCGAATGCATTTGGTTTTCCTTAGTGTTTTGGCATATGCCGACTGTGATGGGACAGATCATTTTTGGGTGATGTTTGAGGCTGCATATGGTGTGCTCTCCCCAGTGATTGAAATGTTTGAGAGGTGAGTTGACACTTCACCTGTACAATGCTTGGCAGGTCTGTGGCTCATCAGCTTGGTCACCTGTGGCTTCTCGGTCCACAAGGAGACTGTCACATGAGAATGTTCCCTGTAGCAGACTGCTGTGAAGAAATAGAATCCTTTTGAACTTCTTCCTTCCTCCATGTTCTCCCTTGTTTCCTTCCATAACTCAGAGGTGACAAAAGTGCTCACTTACTCTCTATGGTCCTTTGCTTTTCGTTTAATTGTTCTGGTGGATGCTGGAACAGAATGGGTCTTGTTAGCAGAGCAGAAAAGTCCACGGGAGGGTCCTCCCTATGAGGAGATTTTACACCAGATTGAAAAGAAAGCTCTGGTTTGGAAGTGTCTGCTTTTGTTTTCCTTCTCCGTCGCCGTGATGTGACCGACTTGGAGCTCACCCCTCCTTTGGTCACAGTAACCACGGCTCTATGATGGACGAACATGGGCTGTGTGTTTCATGGGGGAGTTGAAACACAGATCTGGGATTTCAGCTTTTTGTCTGTTCTGCACACACAAATGAAACGTGCTTGTTCTACTGTGTTTGCATGATTCTGTCTCTAGACTGTTACCATTCTTGCATCACTCCTGAAGTGGAGCAGACTGTCCAGTGATTGAAGCAATTGTGAAAATGTGTGGCATTAAACCCGAGAAATCTTCTGTGAGAACAGGGAACAAAAAACCCAGTGAAGATGAATAGTTGTAGGACTGTGTTAGCTGAAACAAATCCAACCTAAGAAAATACCAGAGGTGAAGCCAGCAAGGTTTTCCAAAACATGTTTAAAGGATTTGGATTTAAGTACTTTCAAACAAAAGTATCATGGAGCTGATGAGGTGGCACTCTGCTTGCAGTCCTACTTTGTCAAACACGAGGCGAGGCTGTCCATGACAGGCCCTCTTCTGTCACTGCTTGCATTTTCCAGTCATCAAAATGTGTGTCTGGGCTCTACAGTGCTGCATGTCTGTAAATGCTTGAGACAGGTGCCGACGTGGACAGACAGACAGATGAGACCGATAAATGGTTCTTGAAATAATCCGCCCACTGTCCAGAGGGCATGAGAGAGCTGTCTATTTTCAGCTTCATACCAGCAGCAGGTAGGGACTGAGTGATCATGTGTCTGACATACTTAGCAAGAAGTCCACAGGTTTCAGTAAAAGCTGGACAGAGGCTGCTGTTGCTGTAAGGAACAGAACAAACCTGTGTTTTCCAGAAGCTGGAGGGGGAAATGGAAGTGGCAGTTGTGGAGCTGAGGTTCCTAGGCTCAAAGGCTCTTGGTAAGTATGCACTGGCCAAGGAGTTTTGAAGAGCGTGGTGGCAACTGCATGGTGCTTGGGGTGGGAAAAGCAGTGAAAGTCATTGACAGAAGTTTTGTATATCTCTGCCTTCCCCATTGTCCACAGCACGTAGTCAGCTCCTCATCCTACCCAAGCTGCATGGAGAAACAGAAAGGATGAAAGGAATTGCCGCTGAAGTGGGTGGCTTTTGCAGCAAAGGAAAGCAATATTTACCAGTCGATAATCCTTTTACTGTGATCTTACGGGAAGTGAGAACCTAGTGTCTGAGCAGCCCCTGCCTCTGCCTGAGCACACAGAGCTCAGGGGAAATCCTTCAGTACATCTCCTTTACTAAGGAACACCACTTGCTTCTTTTCAGCCCCCCTTCTCCAAGTTCCATGTCTGCCAGCACTTATTGTACCTTCACAGCTCTGCTGGAGCCCAGAGGAGTCTCCCACTCTGTGTCACAGGTGGTAACTTCAGCCATCCAGCATGTCACTACAAGTTATCAAACAACTATAGGTGGAACTGGGGCTCAGGAGGGAAAAACACCATCCTAAAACAGTTAGGAAATTGAGTTTGTGACTGGATAAAAGCTAAAAAAAATGAAAAATGTCTACAAACATTGGTGTTTTTTAAACTCAGTCTGATGGTTTTTAATATTTCTTCATTTCTGATGGGAGTAGGTGCAGAGCTTTGGGCAACCACTAGAAATGGTCAAATACAATACCAAAATACATGGTCAAATATACAAACTAATTCATGAGGTCCATGTTGTTGTATCCTCTTAATGGCTATTGGAAAGTAAATATGTTTTTTCAAAGCTTGTCTGCTAAATTGCTTCCTACTTTTACAGATTTTTCTGGCAAATGAATGGTAACCAAAAGCATAAAGCCTGTAGGAAGTGATACGGTTTTGTCAGGTAAAGAATGCAGGCTCCTCTGTCTATGATTTGGTGTGAGTGAAACATGCTCGCTGAGTCCCTGGGACTAACTCAGTGCTGAAGAGGACTAGAGAGAATCTGGGAGAAAAAAAGCTTGGCAGGGACTCTGGAACAAGAGTTTAAGAGCGGCTGTTGAATTCTGAGGGGAATGGTGAAGAGTTTAACAGATTTTGTATGCCAGGCAGATGACAACACTCTCTGCATCCCATGCAAGCCCAAACACCAACCAGGTGTTCTCTTGAATAAGGTCTGCACTTCTTGCATAAATTAAGTTCAGTTAGGTTTATTTTAATTGAGGAATGGCTTGTTTTTCCATCAAGTGACAATTTGGAATATTTTGATAGAGAAGAATACAGGAGGTGTGGAAAGAATATGGCTTTTTCTTCCCTCCCTAGTTTTCCCAGCAGTGCTCCTAAGGTTGCAATGCACATCTCGTTGCTAGAGGAGGGCTGGATGTGCCTGGCATTGAGCAATTCATCACCACTTGGAGAGAGGCAAGATGTGGAATGATCTCTGGCACTCCCTTTTGGAGTAGCACTTGTCACCTCCAGGGGCTGGAGGTGACCCAAGACAAATTTTGAAGGCAGCTTAAAACTGCCCGAAAAGAGTTCATTTCTTGGTAGGAGTCTTGTTCTGACATACAAAGCATGGCAGGCATGGGCTGTGTTCTCTGAAACTGTTCGAGGCTGATGCATGATAAGAAAGCCTCTTTACGAGACTAAAGATACCAGTGTCCGCGCTGGGAGCACACAGGCAGGCATGCTCCCAAAGAACGAAACTCGTCGGTTTGGGTTGTGTGTTGATTGCGTGAGTATGGTGGGACACTCCAGCTGTTAGCAAAAGGCAGAGACACAACTATCGAATTTTATTTTGGTTTGGCTTATTTTATTGTAGGTGTTTTTATCTCGCTGGACTGTATCAGTCATTGATCTGCATTACACTTTATGTTTCTCAGCATTTGGATCCAGATGTAAAACACACCAGGGTTCAGGCTGTGCAGACCCAGGAGTTGATAGCTTGACTGTTGACAAATATTTTTTAAAATGCTAATAAAAAAATAAGGTGTATTTCAAGCCAGGACTTGAGTTCATGCCTGTGTCAATCAGAAATTCTAATTTTTAATTACATTTATCTTGTTTTCTTTTTTGCAGGATCAAGGTGGTAATCTTAAAGTCTTTCTGCGGAGTTGTGAGAGGCTCCGTATGGAGCCCAAAGCAGAAACAGGAGCCACCTCCATGCCCTGTGAGAGTGCAGGAGCCACCCAGCCAGCCTCAGAAAGGCTCTGTACTGGAAAGACTTTGCAAGCAAAAAATGAAAATTTACAGACCTGTTTTCAGCACCATGCTCCTTGTGATAACAGGAAAAGTTGTTGCCAACAAGTCTTCAGTGAGCAAGGAATTAATGTGATTAGTAATGGCAGCAGACCACAGAATAACGTTTCACCTTTTCCCTTCTGGGATACGGACTCTGTTTCTGATAAACAAGAGTGTTTCTGTGCTGTTCTCTCTTCTGCAAAGCTGTGTGAGGAGCCAAGGGAGGGAGAGCGAAGGTATGGTTTTGCCTCACGCTACAGCAATGGCACAGATACTCTCTACACTCCATCACATGATGAATCTCTGTTGGAAGCTAATCCCAAGTCAGTCCTGGAATGTGGAGAACCTCGGTGCAAAGGAGGTGCTGATATATCTGCGGTGCATGACAAGCCCTGGAAACTTCTTTGTGAAGGTGACTCAGACTGTCAGATCCCATTCGAAAACCGGGGGATCACACAGGTAGAAATGAGGCCGACAGGTATCAAAGTCACAGAACTGCACTTTGTACTGGGGGCCTGTTCTGATCATCCCGTGCCTGTGAATGTGACAGAAGAGCAGGAACCTGTCACACAGCCAGCCAGCAGACACTCAGAGAGAGAAGACTGCAGTGTTTCAAATATCCTATGTAAACCAGATGAAGCATGTAACAGTGCATCCATAGGAAACATTTGTCTTGCACAAGTTGGAGAAACAGATGGTACATGTCTAGATTCTAGCACTGGAAATGAAAAGGAAACACCATCCGTTGGTGTACCAGCAAACAGTGTCATCTTCAATGCAGGGGAGTGCTTGGAGCAGAAGCCAATTCAAGTGCTGACTGACAGTAATGGATCCACTCAAGTGGCTGTTGCTTGGGAAGGAAAACTCAACATTAAGGATGCTTCCCAAACATGTGATGCAGATTTTCCTCGAAGCTTACAAAATGCTCAGAGTGATAATTTAGCATGTGACAAAGAAAACCTAGCTTACACGTCAGCTAAGTTGCGTGGGACAATTGGACAGTTCCTTCCTACGGAGCACAACACATCCTTGATAAGTGAGTCTGTCACTGCTGAGGGGTGTCCTTCTAGGGACTGTGACCCAGCAAGAAAAGAGCTGGCTCCTTTCCCCAAAGGGAAGGACATGTTCCCCAGTGAAAATACCAGTCAGGCTGCACATGAAGAACACTCTTCTCTTAACACTATACATACAAGTTCCAAAGAGAATTTACAAGAAAAAGGAAATGCCCAAAATGACACTAGTTCTGACAGTTATCGTCTTTCAAAAAATAACGACTGTCAAGGATTTCAGGTTGTTTCTAATGCACAGAAATACAGCTTTGTGATGCAGTTGCCTAACGTCATGAAGAGTCCCGAAATCCTAACACAGAAGAATCTACCCCAGAATACAGACCGCCTGACAGAACCAGAAACGCAAGCAGCAGCATTCGCTGTTTCTCCTGCAGATCTCTTTTTAAGAGATTCTCATGTAGAAGTGCCCAGACATGAACCATGTCATCCAGGAGAAGTGCAGGGAGAGATGTGCCTAGGTGATGAGCAAAGGACTGAAACCTCACAAGCCTCAGGAGTTCATCGTGTTTCCCAGGGTCACACTACAATTGCCCCTCCTCGTGCATCGGAGCAACGTGTCTTTGTGGTGGACAGCAGCTTCAAGCCTGATGAAAAGTTAAACCCAGATCCTTCCAAACACCCCAGGTGCGTGTCTGGAAGTGCAACATCAGCTTGTACCCTGTTGCCTGGAGAGGCTCAGCACCAAAGCATAGCAGATGGGGATTCCAGAGGTATAGGGGATCAGTTAGACAGACAGCAAGGGGCTGTACAAGACTCACTGCCACTGTTCACACCTGTAAGCCGGTCAGAGGGCCTTGGTACCTGTGTATCAGCAGTAGGGAGTCCTGGTGCCAGAGGCCAAGTGAAAATGGAATCCACACAAACTGCAGTCAAAGTAGGTGGAAACCGGAGTACACTGGAAACTTCCTGCAAAGCGCTGCAGGATCAGTTCCGTAGGGTACCCGAAGAAAACGAGGAAGGAATCTTGTGTGCAAATAAACAAGAGAGTCAAAGCGCTGTTAAATATCACCCAGATGAAACTGAAACGGAGTTTCCTTTGCACACTGCAATTAGCCCCAGGGCTCAGGGACAGCTCAGGAGTGCCAGCACCAAGCAGTCCTCTCCTGGCTTGATCACTTCCAAGAAGCCAACTGAGGTTAATAATTCAATTAAGTCTACTGAGGGTGATAAAGATGAAGCCATGCTGACATCACAGAGTGTGGTGTGTGGTGTAGTTAATTTGCCACCAGTTGATTCAGGGAACAGCCAGCAGTGTCAAGAGCAGCCACCCTGCAGCAGAACTTGGCCGTTCTCCTTAGTATTAACCACATGTGGTCCATCCCCAGTCAATGGGGAAAGGCTGAGAGACCGACAGGGGTCCAAATCCTCCCAAACATCACCAACTGCTGCTGAGCCTGAGCCCGCCAGATGTAAACAAGGCACAGCAAAGGGTGGGCATTCCGCTGCTGCAGCTAAGAAGAAATTGCCACCAGCCACCTTGTCCAAAAAGCCCCGCCTGGAGGAGAGAGGAAATGCCAGCAAGGATCCCAGCGGCGTTACCAAGTCTGTGAAGAGCGAGGCAGGCATTGTGCAGAAAGAAGACAGAAAAGAGCACAGGAAACTGATTTTGAAAAAGGATAGCAAAGGTAAGAGAAAACTGATCTTCATTTCTGCTCTGTCCCATCATTCTGGCTCCAGCACAGGATTCAGATTCATTGAACACGCTGCAGGCCTCCTCCAGTCTGTGGTGTGAGCCCTTTAGTCTGTGGCTGTCATGTTCCCGCAGGGCTGTGTTCCCAGTCAGGCACTGTGGCTCCCAGGTGCAGTTGCCCTTTCTTGGTTACTAGGTGGTTTTGCCACTAGCAGAGCAGTATTAGTATTAGTAGGGTGCCAGTGGTGAACAGAGCGTTTTGCAGTCCTGTCTGGGCTGCAATGAAAGTACGTTTGTACTTCAGCAAGCTGCGCAGCCCTTTGCCAGCACTAGAGGGTGGTGTGGTCAGCCTGGTGTGTGGGCAGTGGTCTCTTGGATTATTTTCAGCTGCAGGAGGTTAGGGCAGGGAAGCTGGAGCCGTGGGTTCTGTTTATAGTCTGTCCCATACTGGCTGTGGCATTTTAGCCCTGATTGAGCAAGGTTCTTAGGCCTAAGGACTTAAGTGCCTACAAATTCAACATAGCAGTGAATTCCAGGTGTCTGACCCTTCGAGTTGGATCCAGCATTCCTCCAGCATTACACAGGGAACGTCAGACTGCAGGAATGGGAGCCTTGAGGGAGATGTGGCATGCCAGCTCGTTCAGAGTGCAGCAGCTTCCAATGAACGCAGTAACAGAACATCTTGCATTTTCCATCCCTCACATCTAGCAGGGATGTCTCACTTCAGCACAGGGACGTGTCATGATCCTGAAACCTTCCCCCAAGTATGTGGTGATTCCATTTCTTTCCAAGTACCCTCCATCCGCCCACTCACGCCATGCCCTCGTGCAGATGTGAATGTGGGTTCTCACTTTGGAACCGTGCAGTGTGCTCTGCCTTTACTGAGAAAACCAGCTGGTCCTTTAGTCAGGGAGAATGTATTTTGATGAAGAAATTACTTTATGTCGATGCCTTTGCAGGCTAGAACTTCCCTTGGGTCCTATTCCATAAGTCCAAACTGTGTTTGCATGGAAAACCTTTCCATTGATGATGTGGGGTACTGATCAGTCTTTTCAAACCTCTGGATTTTAAAGCCTTGGTTTCTGCACCAGAAAAAATCATAATTCTTTACCAGTGTTGTCAGATTCATATTCTTAATGTCTGCAAATCATGCTGGGGTTCCTTTAAAATGCCAACCCAATGTAGTTATCTTCTAATCCTAAACTGTGGCTCTTCTGTTTCAAGCTCCCAAGCTGCTGAAGCAAATCCAAGCAGAGCTGTTCCCTGACTTCTCTGGCAATATTAAGCTCTGCTGTCAATTTGGTGACATCCATGGTGACTCCACCATTACATGGACTAAGGACTCCAGGTTACTTGCTCGACTGCAGAGGAGGTGAGTGAATGTTTCTGAAGGACTGGCAGTTTCTGAATAGCTTTTGGGAAAATATACCAGTGATTCACTCTTGTACCTGCTAAGAGGATTAGGATGATAGGTGTGAAAAATAAGTTTCAGCAGGGAAATGAAGTGTATCGTCCCACAGGGTGTGACACTGGCCCAGGTTGCCTAGGGAAGCTGTGGCTGCCCCCTCCCTGGCAGTGTTCCAGGCCAGGTTGGATGGGGCTTGGAACAACCTGGTCTGGTGGGAGATGTCCCTGCCCATGGTAGGGGGGTTAGAATGGGATGAGCTTTGAGGTCCCTTCCAACTGAAACCATCCTGTGAGTCTATGATTCTACTTTGAACTTCACGTTTGGTATTGAACAGAGGTTTAAGATGACTGGATTAAACAACGGGAGATGTATGTAAGGAAGAATGATCTCTCCCCTCAAGCCAGCCAATTAACCTGACTGGGTGAGTGGAGGCAGTGCCATGAGAAGGGTGGAAATAAAAGCTGCTTAAGGCCTTTATCAGGATATTCTCGAGCTTTTCTTAAAACTCCATTTTTATGAAATATTTTCTTCTGTAGCAGTAATGACATTCTTATCACATAGCTCTTAAATCTGCCTATAATGGTTCATAAATACAAAATTAATGTTACCTAAAGCAAAAAAAGAAAAGCTGTTTCCATCAGAATGCACAGTTCTACAAAAATGAATGGAATTAAATTGAAATGAAGATTATTTTGGGGTTTGAAGATTATTTTGGTAGGGTGGGAGGAAGTATTTTGTCTACTTGCATATTATATTTGGATCAGTCTTTGCAGTGGAGTATGGAAATGCCTGGGATGGGAGGAGAGATGTATGGAATAACCAGGAAAGATCTTTGGAAAGTGTTGATGTGGGAAATGACCATGTTCTGTTGCAGCGCCCGGGATGACTCTCCCGTCTCTTTGGCAATAGCCAAAGCCAGTAGCAAAGACCAGGGAATGTATTACTGCTGCTTGAACAATCCATACGGAAAGGTGACTGCGGAGTTTCATCTGACTTCTGAAGGTAGAGCCCAGTTTATCCTTTTGATTAATAGTAATGAAAATGGAAGTTTCCATTAATTTATTTTTCTTTACTACAAAATCTGTTTCTTTGTCTCCTTGTAGTATTGGACCATCTCTCAAGGTTTCAGGACTGTGAAGGTAAGTACACACTTCTGCTTGAATGTGTGCTCAAATCTTTGTTCCTTCTGGTTTCCAAGTAGAAAAAAGGATGGAAAATCAGAAACAGATGGAGACATGTTGGCAGTTGTCCCATGGGAACCCACTGAAGCCGCTGGATTAGCACTGGGGTTTTGGTAGCTGGCTTTCCCTTTTTGCACTCACCTTCACTGTACCACCCAAGATGAAATGCGCTGTTATTCCTGAGAGTTCTGTAGGTGAAACACCCTCACGTAAGATGGAACGGTTTGCGCAGGGTGCTGATGTACCCGCCACGACAAACGAGGGATGGGAACTTGGCCGTGTGACCTCTCGTTAGCTTGATGCATGAGCGATGCACGTACAGCAAAGGGTGACGTCGTGTTGTGTTGCGGCACATAGGGACACGGGCATGCACATGGTGCTGGGAGCTCTTCTGGCAGAAGAACTTGCCGGTGGTGTTTGCACACATGGTCTGGGCAAGTCACCTGCTGCATAACTTTACTCCAAGAGCAAGATGGGCACAAAGGTTTGCAACGCTTTACCCATATGTTCACTGGTGTTTAACAGTGCTCGGCTGCGGCTGCAGATCGTGCGTTGCAGTTGGTCATTGGTTTGACCACGCTGCACCAACAGAGTACTTCAGGCAGCCAATTGTTTTTTCGTTCTTTTTCTAGAAGAATAAAATGAAACATTTAGTTCCTTGTTAAAGTAAAGACAGGACTTCTCATGTAACAGCACCGTGGAACTCTGGATCAACCCAGAATTTGAGGTAGAGTGAAGGAGCCTTCTGATACTAGCTTTGTACGTGCACTGTTCCCTCTGCACTCCAGTGAGAGGCGACAATGTGCAGAGTCTGATGCAGAGGTAACTACAAAGGAGAGCTGAAGGGTTCACTGCTGCCGTATGCACCTTTCCTCCTCCTATTGATCTTTTTCACTGATGTTCCTTGACTGACTGGAGGCAAGAAGCTCCACTGAGAGGAGCAGGGTCCCAGCCCTGTACTCACACAAGTTAGGCCATGTGTTCTGTTTCCATTGAGCACTGTCATTAATGTTCTGTGGAGAGATGCATTTGTTCTCCCATGTCCAGCCCCTCCCCTGTGACTGCAGGAGGATGTGCTAAACAAAGCCATGTTGTGTTTTAGGTGCGGAAGAAATTGAATTCATGCAGCTCATGTTCAGAGAAGATTTCATCAGTGACAGCTATTTTGGTGGGAACCTGCATGGAGTCATAGCTACAGAAGAGCTTCACTTTGGGGAAGGCATGCACCGGAAAGCCTTCCGAAGTAAAGTATTGCAAGGCCTCGTGCCCGTGTTCAGTCCTGGCCACCCCTGCGTTCTCAAAGTGCACAACGCTATCACGTATGGGACCAAGAGTAAGGATGATCTAGTTCAAAAGAACTACAAACTAGCATTGCAGGTAAGATTCCCCTGTCCTGTGTGAGCCAGAACTGTGGGGAAAAGCTGTCCCGTAGTATGCAAACAGACGGTCTGTTAAATGTTCTTAGTAATACTCCATAGGCATATCCGTTTGTCATACAGGAATGCTATGTCCAAAATACTGCAAGGGAGTATGCAAAGATATATGCAGCTGAAGCTGAACGCTTGGAAGGCTTTGGGGAAGTACCAGAGTGAGTATCTCTGTCTTTTTATATATATATATCCACTTACACGTATATACATTGTCCTGTGCCACAGCTGCCCACTGACTGATAGGAGTAATTACTGAAGAAGAAGAAAGAGGAATCCTGAGACCAATGTTGCAGCTGGAGTCATGACCTAAATAATTCTGAGTGTCAAGGTGGTACCAGAGATTCTGTTCCCACTACAGAAGGATAATAAGGCGTAAAGGCAGTAAAATGCAGGCAAAAGACATGATTTGATACATGTTTAGAGGAAATGATTAGTGTTAGTGAAGTAACACCAGTAGGTTATACCACCAGGAACAGCAGCAGGGGATAATTCACGCCTTCCAACTTGCCATTGCAAATGAAATCTTGAGAGAATCATGGTCATTCTGAAGCTGCTATGAAGCCACTCCTTAGGCAAGTTTTCTAGACATGGAGAGTCTCAGGCCAGAAAGCTCAGCTCTGATTCCAGGTTCTCCCAAAGACTGGTTTAGTGTCCATTTCCCGAATAGATGTACATCAGCCCAGTAGCTCAGTACAGCTCCACCTCTGCCTCTGAGCTGGGAAGTGGCACCTGGAGGATTTGGTAATAGATCTTTTCCAAAGGATTTGCTGTTCCAGTGTCAGGCTACCGAGTGGAGTTGAATTTGCAATGGGTGGTTGAGATTCCATCTGCCTTGCTTCAAGGGTAAGACCTACATGCTTAACATCAGGCTACATCTCCATCTCTGTAGCATTTTCTAAGATAAACAGAGCAAGAGAAGCGTCATCCACGTTCTCCAGAGCTACTGTTAAAGCTACAGCCTTTGGCTATCTGCACATTTGAGGGTAAGAGAAAGCTGAGGAAACGATAGAGCAAGCTCTGCCTCCTCCTAGCTGTTCATTCCTTCTCAGATCACTGCCCACTTTGTCTGTTTCCTGCTCCTTCATTGACAGAACTCTCGGGATTTCACTGGTTTTTATCCCTTCATTTCAGGATCATTCCTATTTTCCTTGTTCATCGCCCTGCTAATAACATCCCCTATGCCACAGTGGAGGAGGAGCTGGTTGGGGAATTTGTGAAATACTCTGTCAGGGATGGCAAGGAAGTAAATTTCCTGAGAAGAGACTCTGAGGCTGGCCAGAAGTGCTGCACCTTCCAGCACTGGGTGTATGAGAAGACCAACGGGAGCCTGCTTGTCACTGACCTGCAGGGTGAGTTGTCTGAGTGGGGGCAGTAAAATGGCCTTCCCATGACACTGGCTGGTGACCACTCCCCGTCAGTCCCCCGAGCTGCAGAGCTTCCAGACTTGGTTCTGAGCAATCTTGCTTTTGGTTTGTGTCCTGTTGGTAGTGCTGAACGTGCTCCTTCTGGAACAGGCAGAGCCTTCTCCAGATGCGGACAGAACCCAGGCCCTCCGCCTGTTTCATACAGCACCTCATGCAGATCAGAACCAAAATTGAGGAGAGGGAGTTAGGGTGTTCTATTTCCAAGCCTCTTTGGAGTGCAGCAGGTTTGTTTGTGTGTGTTACCCTAGGAAACAGAAAGACATGAATTAATTGCCTACTGTGGCAGCAGGGCTAACATCTATTAACCCAGGCATATTATGATGTTTATCACAGCAGCAGAGGAAGGGGATTTTTATCTCGCTTATGTTCTTGTAAGGAGATAGTTTGGAGAAGAAAAAAACAACTCTTGCACTCTTAACGGGAGAGTTGCTCTTCCCCATGTCCCTGTAGTAAATCAGGACACTCAGTATGAGTCAAGTCTGGCTTAAATACTTCAGTTGTCAATAACATCCTAGTCCTTCAATTTTTCCTGTATTTAAATACTTGCCAGTGATCTCCCAACAGTGGGATTCTCCACACTCGGGCCCTGGCTAGGTTTGAAGAAACATGTTCTTTCAAAAATAGAAGAATGGTGAGGAACTGCCCTCCTCACACTTACCAAGTGCCACCCTTCTGCTCCTACGAGTGTGACTCCCCCTAACTGGGAAATTCTGGGCCTGTACCCAGCACAGTTTGCACAGATGCATTTGAAATGGAAAAAGACAGACCCGTGTTGAAGAAAACCAAAACCACTTAGCAGCAAGACATCTAAACCAGATCCCTGAAGTAATTGAAAGGGAGAAGAAAGAACAGGAAACAAGTTATGCTCTGTTTGTCACCTTGCTATTTGTAAACTACTGGTATGAGACTCACTTCATGCAACTGTTAGTGATTCAGAGTACAAACATCCTACTTTTAGCTGGGGTACTTCACAATGCCTGGAGAAAATGGTGTCAAATAATTAAAATTCCAACCTTGACTCAGTAAATAATGCCTCTATATATGGTGCTCTTGCATCTGAAGATACTCCTAGCAATCCCAGTGTAACATCAGCTTTCTGTTTCTGTGCTGTCTTGTAGGTGTGGGAATGAAGTTAACTGACGTTGGCATAGCAACACTGGCCAAAGGGTGAGTGAAAAATGATTTCTCAACAGCATGGTTTTGCTTCACACATCAGTGTCTTCTCAGAGGAAGAATGCAGGGGGAGCGTGCACTGGGAATTTATTCCGGCTTTAACTCTGGAAGAAAACAGTCCTTATCTGACTCTTTCAACTTATTTTTGTTCATATTTGTGGAAAGCTGCCTAGAAGGGAAACACATTTATTTTGTTCTGAAAGGATGGAGCTATGCTGTAGGTTGATCTTTGCTTTTACTTCACACCTTCCTTAGTATAGGCTTATTCACAGGGCATCTCCTGAGGGAAACCAATGGCTCTGGTGACTCACAAGCGAGTGGTACATACTTGGTGGTACAGGAACTGGAGGAAGGTAGGGCTGGAAATGCAGGGCCAGCACTGGCTCCAGCCTAGCGTATGATGGAAGATGGTGTTTGTGCTGTCCAGAGCCTCTGACGATGGAGGAAATATCTCAAACCCAGGCTGCTGGTGGAGCCAGAGCTCCAGTGGGGCCTGCATTCCCCAGCACCTGCCCCAGCAATGCAGATACACACCTCTAGCCCTTCTTCTCGATCCTGCTGCCAGCAGCCAGGGTGACCCTTCTCCCCTGCTACTGCTCCACTGGATGAGAGGTGGGATCTACTGCAGCACTGTGGGAACTGGTGAAGGACAGGCCCTGAAGGGTCCAAGTTTGTATTCCCTGTTCACAAGGGGTTTCAAGGAATGGTGCCGGGGCTGCAGGAGGGGACACAGCTGAAAGCTCTTCTGCACCCAGCAAAAGTGCCAGGGCTTTAGAAGAGGTATTTATGACACAAGCTTTTATAAAGACTTTTCTCGGTTTAGAGGTCTCTGAGGTAGTTTTCCTTTGTATAGCAGGTGGTGACCATAAGCTTTTTGGGAGCCTGTTCCTGCCAGCTGCTTGTGTGGAGGGAAAGTGACTGCTTAGCTTTCGATAGGCCACCTACCTGAGGAAAAAGGAAATGTGTTAAGGGATTTGATGGTCTCTCATTCCCTCCTCTCTCAGAAGCAGTAATTCTGAGCTACAACACAAGATCTGTTCATAATATTGAGAGGCCTGGTTCCCAGTAGTTTGCCAATGGCTTCAGGTCTTTTTGGGAGGCTTAAGCACGTGTGTAAGATAGAGGCCTTTAATATTCTAACTTTCTTCCCCTTATCTTAAGTTTCTGTTAACTAAAGGTGGTAGTTATAGCGCAGGCCAAAAGAACATTGATAGGAACAGGCAGGGTAGGCAGTCCCTCAAGTCAGGTGGCTGCTGGGATGGGGAAGGGGATGGGGGTGAATGCCTGTGACGGATCCTTTCCATTCACGTTCTCTCAGAAACTGACAGGAACAAGCAGATCCTATCACATGTATTCAGTCTTTATATGAAACTGGAGCTTGTCTGTATACCCGTGGTACAGGAAAAAAGCCTCACAGTATCTTAGAAATTATTAAAAATGTGAGCCCAGAATCTTCTAGGAAAACCCTTCCCATTTGCAGGCTGCCATCTGTTCCAGACTTCCACTGATTTACTCTCTTGGCTATGGGTCCAAAGTGAAATCAGCTGCAAGGAAGTTACATCATCCTGTTATAAAACAACAAAGTCATAAAAATTTTATTTAGGCAAGATTGTTTTCTGGAATCAGGAGGTTTATGGCAATGCTTTAGTGGCTGCTGTTGTGCAGCTCACTGTGGGAAATGACTGCTGTAAAAACCCATGTTGGACTGGGGAAGAGGAGGGTGAGGTGAGAGAAGGAATACATGGTGCAAGCTGTGGTAACAATCACCTCGGTCATGTGTAAGGGAATAGCATTTCCCTTCGTGAACAGCCTCTCTCTAATGCTTGTCATTTAGCTAACAAGATTGCTACATCACAACAGACCTTTCCTGGGCCTGTACTTTTCTTTTCTGCTCCTTTCCCAGAAAGGCCACCTCTGCCCTGAGAGCTGCTGGTCGATTTGTAACACTGTGAGCCTGGGTGCAGAAAGCAAATCAGTCCCTGGGCATGCAGCTGTACCACTGGCTGCTGCTTTCAGCAGTGTGCAGCCGTGCTGGGGAGAGATTGGCTGTCTCACATGTTGGGGAGAACATACATGGTCCTACTGAAATAAAAATATAGCATGATACGGTTAAGATTTCAATGTTAGAGAAGATGCAAAGCTGACTTTTTGGTGTAATTGCCTACAGAAATTGCCAGTTTCCTCAGCTACTCTTTGCAGAGCTAATGACCTCACTGGTCCCAGACAGGTCCTCTGCCTCCAGTTCTCCCACGCCTGGGCTGATCACATCAGGGTAAACCAAAAATATCCTTGGGAAATGCTGCTGTGCTCCTCGATGGGTGGAAGAACATCGGTATTGTTCCTGGTTGGAATGGAAATAAAATACAATCCTAATCTCACTCCAAGATTAAATGGGGGATAGAGGGAAAAAAAAAACTGAAAAAGAAATTTGTATAATGGAGCTTTCAAATACTGTTGTGTCACAGCACACACTGCTGTTGATGAATCTGCAGAAGCCAGGATGGCAAGTGTCATGAATTATTCATGGCCATTAGTTAGCCCCCAGTGGTTCTTGTGAGCCAAGCACAATAACCAGCATATATTTAATTGTTGTGCCTTTATTCAGCATTGCTCATTGCTGCTAAGGGGGTTTTTAGGGGTCCAGACTCGTATTCCAAGTCTGAACAAACATTTCTGGATGAGCATTTATGTATCCTTTGTCTTCATCTTTCCCCCCCTTCCTGTACATGCTGCAGAGAGACTGATATTTTAACAATTAGCACTCTTCAGAGTAATTCTGACCTTTGATCCTTTCTGTGTCTGTTTTCCCAGCGAATGGGAGAGGGAAGGAACCTGAAGCCAAGGGTGGGTTGCTCTGTGTGCTGAAGTAGCTGCATTTCCTGTCAGTAGAGGGCGAAGCCTGCCTAGAAACCCAAATGTCTGGACGGGGTTGTTAAAGTTGCTGCTGGGGTGCTACAGGCAGGCAGTGAATCATTTAAATCCTTTCAGTAAGCGTTTCCGTAGATCCTTTGGCGAATGTAAACCAAACTGCTACAACACAGTGACTGGCTTCTAAGTGCAAACCGTAGGCCAGGTGGGAGGCTGTGCACGAGTGCCTAGGGGTTTGTCCAGTCACAGGGATGGAGGCATGGGGAATACCGTGGTTAACAGGAGTGCTGTTTGCCCATGGTGGCTCTGGACGTTGTCTGGTTTCAGGGCATTGCCAAATTTAGTTTTCCTAAGCATGGCACAAGAGAAATTGGTGAGTTTTAGCCTGGGGACAAATGCAACATTTCCCCTTCAGATTTCAGGAAGATTTGATTTGGCCCAACTCCCAGCTGTCAGGTTTGGGAGGTGGAATTCTGTCTGAGTTTTATTTACCAGTCATCTGGTGCATGCGTTAATAGTGCATGCACAGCAAAAGAATAGCTTTGTGTTTCCAAAGGCTTGGGATGGTTGGCAGGTTGGTGTTACTGAGCCCAAACCATGTGAGAGCCGCAGGGACTGTATGAGTTAGAAGCCACTCACTAGTGGAGGCCTTCCCCTGCTCACACACCATGGGCTGGGACAGCACAGAACGGTTTGAATGAAGCTCCCAGGTCCACAGAGCTGTGGTCATTAGGTCTGTCCAGGACAATGATGCAGTCCGGAGGCACATGAGGGTGGCTGTGTGGATGCAGTGACTGACAAACAGCTGAGGGAACTCACATGCAGACCTTTGCTCTCACATCTGTAGATTGGTTTTTCTGTGTCCCATCTGTTTTTAATAGAAACATTCTGTCTCTTGTTCACAAGGTGTTTCTGCTCTTGCTCTTACTGCAAAGATCTCTGGCATTGTTGAATTCTGAAGTTGAAGTTAGCAGAGCATCAGTTGTGCATGGCAGGTGTCTCACAGGATTGTCTGGGCAAATGCCACCAGTTCTGCCCTTCGTTCAGGTGTTCCTTCGAAGACATACAAGAAGTGACGAGCACCAAAGACAGGCAGGAAAGCCATTTAGACACACTTTTATTTACTCCGTGAGAAAAGTGGGTTTGTTTTTAGCTCCGCTTTTTCATTCAAAAATTATTTCCACAAAGAAATGAGTATTATCAGAATTTTATAGCTTGAGAAAAAACACATGAAGAATTGGCTTTAGCTTCACCAAAATGGGCAAAGCAGGGAGCCAGAGCAAGAGGAAGAGTGTCTGGCTAAGGATGGTCAGCATTCAGTGAAAACTCTCACCTGGATGTCAAGGGATGTTCTTGCTAAGCACAGGGATGGCTGCCTGTGCGACTTGTGTTCTGTGCTGTGCCTGGAGCAGACCCCTGGCGGCTCTGGTGGAGGAGCGAGTGTGGAGTCTCAAGTCTGTCATTTCTCCAGAGGAGCCAGGGAACCATTCATTGTCTTGCTGAGCTCCAGGAGGTAATTCTGAAGTAACAATGGCACTCCTCTCAAACTTCCTTTGGGTAAACAGGTACATAACTGGCTTGGAGAGGGGAAGGCAAACCAATCCTTAATCCTTTGGGGTTCACCTGGCTGTGTAGAACAAGTTAGTTGAGTGGTTTCTCCAGAGTTGGGCAGGCTTATTGCCTGTTTGACTTAGAGCCTCACCTTGTCTGGTCAGAGCAGCTTCACGTGACAAGAGTGAGCTACACTTGGAGCTTCATTTCATTGAAATACATATGTAGTGTTAAAAACTCTGCCTTCCAAGAAGAATCTGAAAATAAAATATTGGTATGAGAAGACAAGAAGGGCTCCTAAATACTTAGGATGAGAACACTGGACTTCAAAATAGTTTCTCTTATTGCAGCTAACCGCCAGCAATAATTTAATTCCTTAGGAGATTAAGGTCTGCTGTTCACCTTTGTTATCTGCAGAGTCCTCAGCATCATGGCTGCGACAGCTTGTCTGCAGCCATGTGGGACCCCAGAGGAAGGTCAGCAGGCAGTGGCAGGGTGAGGAGACGAGGGATGTGCGTGCTCTGTCTGCTCCCTGGCTTTGCTGGCCCACTGAGGGAGGGGCAGTGGGAGCCACAGTGGTGGCTGGGGAACTGTGAAGGGTGGGTGAGACTGCTTTCCCCAGGAATGCTCCTTACATCCTTTCTGGCTCCCTGAGATCTTGTAGTCCAGCCTGGGTGAGGGAGAAGCAGAGCAGAAGTTGTATGCGTGGTTGGATGAAAACCCTGTGTGGTTCTGACACCACCTTGTGCAGCAACCTTGTCTCTTTGCGGTATCAAAAGGACTGTTCAGAGAGGATGATGTATACTGGATTTCAGTTTTGTGTTCCTGAGACAAAGTTAGCCAGCAGACCGTGATATTCTCAATGAAATGAAATGAAATGAAATGAAAAACAGTAGTCAGGACACAGACCCCAGACCTCTGCCTCTTTAGCCCTCTTCCCTCTTCAGCCACTACTCGCTCCCTGCTTCCTTCACCTCCCAGTGGCTTACTTGGATTTTCTGGGACAGAGTTAGTGCTTCTCAGAACCACATGGGTGGAAGAGATTTGCTTAATGTTGCTTATGAGTCAGCAGTCATACTCTGCCTCCCCGTGCTGAAAATGACTCTTGAAATCCCATTTGGCTTTTTTTTTTGTTCTTTATTGCTACAGATACAAAGGTTTTAAAGGCAACTGCTCCATTTCCTTCATCGAGCAGTTCAGAGCCCTCCACCAGTGCAATAAGTACTGTGAGATGCTGGGGCTGAAAACTCTCCAAACCAGTCATCAAAAACAGAGGAAATCAACATCCCTGAAAAGTAAAAATCTGCCAAACTCGTCGACTACAAAGAAACCAGTGCCCAAGAAAGCAAGAGAACCTAGAGACTTCATTTCTCCCCAGCACTGAGGTGCACTGTCCCACCTTGTGAAGCTCTTCCCCAGGATGTGTAGTGGCAACGGGCACTAGTGACCAGGGGGGATCTTTGCTCTCTTGCCTTATAACATTTTTTAGAAGTCATCCTGATGCTGATGCCAACAACAAAGGAAGGAGCTGATTTTGTGGTCCTGGTGCCCGAGATTTAACACCGGGGCAAGGTGTTGAAGATAGACTAAGCCATCTGCCTGGATTATTTTACAGTCCTCCTCTGGATTTTGAGTCTTGGACATAGAGTACACCACAGGTCCCTGGAGAACATCTTTCCTTCTATGTGCCTGTGACCCTGTGGGTTCAGCTGCTACCTAAACATCAATGTACTTCAGATGCCACTTAGTAAAAGTTTTGCATGGTATTTTGCACTCAGGCTGCTATGGAAAAAATTGTTTTCTTTCCCAGACTTTTGCATATTGTAACCCTACTGTAATCCTATTCTTGTCATTTTCTCTACCACTTCCATGTGTTTAATACAAGACAAAGCCATTCATGATTGGATGTATCTGTCTCCTGCCCCCCCCAAAATTAGCTAGCATCTGTGAGGTCCTCACAAAGTGATGTCACCAGCTTCAAGATGGGCACCTTGTGTGATCCTCCACAGAATTCCTTGCGTTCCGTGCAAGCTTCCTTGAACCTCCAGTTAACTCTGTGGCACAGTACTGCTGCGCTCGTGCCCATCCTCATGTGGGTTAATGCTTTGGAACCCTCTGAAAGAAACCACTACCTACAGAGGGTGTTGCAGTACCTTGCAGCGTTCCCAACTAGAATAAGTGCAATGACTTTTCTGTGTAGCATGGAGTTGTTTTTTGAGGGAACACAACACGTGCCCCAGGCCAGTACCTGTGTGCTAAACACTCGTGGTTTATCCAAAATGCCAAGGCAGGATTAGAACTGACAGAAGGCGCTGTGCTCTGTTACACTGAGGTGTAGCTTAGGTGGAGATCTGCAGTCAGAGGAGGGAACTGTGCATGTCAGAGGACTGCAGCAAGTTTCCTGGGGGTGGCAGTTGAACACCCAACCTGCAGTGCCTCACAGGCAACACAGACACCGGCCGCTGTCAGGCTTCTTATCCCTGTGTGATTCCCACATTGCAGGTGGTGTCAGACCCACCTGTAAAGAGCTTTTCAGTTTAGAATTTGAAGAGCACAGTAGTAAGAAAGCAATAGGGAGAGAGAATTAATCTCCACTGCTGTCCTGGTACAGAGCACCAGGGGAAGGTTAGGAACTGTTTGCCCACGTGGATGTTTGCCTGAGCATTTTACATGGGCTTCCTTTCCTAACAGCACAGGTAGAAGCTGGGGAGCCTGGGCTGCCATCCCAGCACTGAGCACCAGTGGTGGTGATTCATGGTTGGCAGCTCTCAAAGAATGAACAATGTGGAAGAAGCTGTGATGGCACTGCAAATCATAGCCATGGTCCAAAATTCCAGAGCTGATCTCCAGCTCTTTGGGTGCTCGGATATGGGAACTGTGCTTGGGCAAGCAGCACACAAGACTGACAGAGTGGGAGGACAGAAAGAGCAGAAGCCATTCTTCCAGGGAGAAAAATCAGAGTGCCAGTGCTGAGAAGGGCAAGCAGGACTGATACAGGCTCCCTAGAGAGCGTAGCAGGGAGGGAGGGAAGGGACCACGTTTCTCTCTCCATCAAAGGTTGAGAAAAGAAGTAGCTGCTGTGAAAACGGGACACAGAAGGCCTTGCAGACAAGGTCACTTCTGCTTTCCTCCTGCAGAGAAAGGAGTTCCAGCTCTCTTGCCCACCCCTGCCCCCAACTCACCTGCACAAAGATTTCCTCAGCTGGAAGCTCGTTCTCAGCAAAGACCTTGTGAAAAATCAGCAATAATTATCTGCAGCTCTGCTGATTTCACTCCAAGTCTGCCATAAAATCTTGTGGGTGTGAAATTCCTGGGATTTCCTGAGGGGCCAGCAGGAGAGTCAGCTTTGTGAGCCTTTCTGTTGCTGCTGGCTCTGGCTGTGTTTGTGGATGGCTGAGGCTGCCTGTTTTGCAGCGTTGGCAGAACAATGTCCCTGGTCAGTGCTAATGCCTCGTGGTCTCAGAGATGCCCAGTCTGTGCCAGGTCTTTTGGATCTGGCTCACTACATCTCTCTTTCCAATTCATTTATCTGCTCCTTTTGGGACAAAGGATGAGGCCAACCTTAGGCTATGGGGCAGCCCAGCACAGAGGGGCTGTGCAGCTTTTCAGAACAGATGGTCACAAAGGAGAATTGGGAAAGCAGAGAATGATTAGGATATATGGAAGGTTTAGGAAGCCTGTTGTGGGTTCCTGTGTGGAGACCTGATGTGTTACTGTAATTTCAAGTGCTGAGAATTCTTTTAAAAATACCTAGACTGGAACTCACTTTTAACATACAACACTGGTTTTCTTCCGTTGGTTTTCAGCAATGCACGTTGCTGATGGCTCTTCCACGGCAGTAACTCAGGGAAGAAAACACGGCTGAGGAAATAAAATGAAGTAACTCATTGCAGATGTTCTGTTGGGAAACACAGTGTAATGAAATGGGCTGCAAATGGAAACACAGTATAATCTTGAACTGATAAATTTCACATACTCCTCTGTGCTTGCCTGCAGCAGCACCCTTGACATCCCAGCCATAGGAAGCTCCCTATTAGTTCTGCGGGCTGGGTTACTTGGCACTGGCAGGCAGAGAACATGCTGCTGGATGCTAAGGTTACCACTGTCACTGCAAATCAGAGCACAACATTCCATGAGCCTTCAGCTTGAATTATTCCATGGGATTTAGGCTCCTCAGTGCAGTGTTGGTGCCTGGCTTTCATTCAGCCGTGTGAAAGTTCCTACAGATGATCCCTATTCTTTACAGAAGTTTTCAGAAGAATTCCTCAGAAATGAGGAAATTGTGACTGTTCCCAGAAGAGCAGGCTTGGAATGTAAGGCAGTGACTTCAGTGTGGTGCCCAAATCATACGTACAGTTGTGAGATGGAAGGGAAGAAAGCTGAAAGCATTGGAAACCTGAATAAATGATGTCTCAAGTTAGAGCTAATAGCTTTTTATCAGAATTTTGGGAAGTGTTCTGTTTGAAAAATATCATGAGCATTTCAGTCCATGAATGTTCCAAATGTAATTTGGTGCCAAAATGAGAGCCAGAGTTTCACTGCAGCAGCCAATTGGCTTTGGTGTTCCTTTGTCCTGGGCAGATCCGCGGGACAAAGGAAGTCCCAAGCTGGCTGTGTTTGTCAGAGGTAGTCACCACCTCATGGATTCCATGGAAAGCCACATTCCTGATGTGTTGTCATGATGAGTCCTTCAGGTGACTTGTGTGCTTTGCAGTGGGAATCGGAAGTGCGTGTAGCAGAGCGTGCACTTCCCACGTGTTGCCGTGCTGTTGCTTCTAAGAAAAAGAGCGGAGTCACGCTGGCAGACATGGGAAAAGGTCATTTATTCCTCAGCACAGTGTTGCTACAGTCACAGACTTTGCTGAATTGATGTCTTGTCTACCAGTAGCTATTTAGTGTGATAATGGCGTTTGATAGACTGGACACAAACACCATTGTCACACTCCACAGCTCTGGCAGCAGCAGATCATTGGTCCCTGGCAGCAGGAATATCCATGCATTGCAGACATCAGCGTGGGGGCTTCAAAGTTCTGCAAAACACAGAGCAAAGGCCATGTTTGAGCACATTTGTACCTGGTAGCTCAGGATTCTTGCCCAGGAAGCGGGAGACAGGATTCCGTATTTCTTTGAGCTGAACCTTCTGTCTCAGCCAGCTGTAGTGATCTAAAAGCAAAGCAGCTGTAAGGAGAGGGACAGGCACCATGAGAGCATCAGCGGTCCTGTCCTGAGAGACAGAGTGGTGAAGGGAGGGGTGAATCATTCCCTGGAGGGACCTGTGCCTGTCCTTTGTTAATGGAGACAGCTCAGAACAGGTGCCTGACTTTAACAGAGCTGTGTGAGATCCAAGGACTCACAATGCTAAAGGTTGGCTTTGTTTTCCATGTACTTGTTTTTGTCAGCACTTTAGAACCAGCCTGGTTACAAGGGAGCAGGTTGGTCTGCACTCGTACTCCCACCTCTCCTGGTTTATTCAGTGCACGTTCTCCTGTGGCACATCAGCACTGTGGGGCTGTGAATTAAGCAGTGGGACTGACACACTCTGGCTGTGGTGCTTCAGTTCTTTCCAGGACACCTTTTTCAGTTTAACAGGACAGTGTGCTTCTGTGTGTGTTTTGAGTGCCATGAAGACTGGTTAAGGAGCAATCTAGGAGGGGATGGAGTCACCTTTTTGTGCCGGGAGGTGAGGATGGAACATCTCGCTGTAATGCTTTGAAACTGCCGTCTCATTTTGGTTAAGCTCAGTAAATGCATTCCCATTTTTACATATTTGGGAGCACTTGCTACCCATAATAAAACTAGACTCTCCATTTAGTTCATGATTCTACAGCATCCAAAGTGGAAGTGCCAGCAGACACTAATGCAACTGAATGAGTGGGCTGCCTCCATGTACTAAATACCCCGAGCCCCCAGCATGCTCTGAGCAGCGTTTGATCTCCTCTCCAGTCCTTCCCTTTTCATCCAACTTTGTGTCTTTGCTGGATCTCTTTCTGAAATGTAATCTAGTTCAGCCAGTGTTGACGGGTCACTGCAGACTCATTAGGGCTCTGGACCAGTTTCACTACGGATCTACAAGTCCATCGACAAACGGCATGAGGTGGCAGCACGAGCCGAGTTCTGAGGGGGCCCTGTCTGGCAAATAGCAGAGAAATGAACCTTCACTGCCTGGTCACCGGCTCAGACTGCTTTGGTTTTCAAACCTGATCATTACAACTGCTCTGTCATTCCCATCCTTGACAAGGAAGCAGGCCCATAAGTGCTTGGGCAGGGCGGAAACTTTTCCAAGTGCTTGTCACCTTTCCCTGCATTTGGTCTGTGTCTGTCAGTGCTGCCGTGGAAAGCGCCGCGCGTTCGAACGCGTGCACAGAGCTGTGGGGCAGATGTGCAGATCCACAGGTCGGGCCAGTGTGCAGTCTGGAACATCTCAAAAAAGTGGAAAGGAGCTGCAGTACACCCTATGCATCAAAATGGCACTGAGCCTTTTGAATTCATGGTGGCAAAGACAGTCACCCCCAGAACATATTCTGTCTGGGCAGGATGCAGCTGGCAGTTGCAGATCTGAGGTCTACGAGGATGTTTTTAATAACTGTGCCTATGCTCTAGCTGGTGCTACTGAGAAACAAATGCTAAAGGAACATAAGTACTGTACATTGCTTTCTAATCCATCACAATATTAGTGGTTTGTCCCCTCACCCCTCCTCGTACACATTTTCCTCAGCTTTCTCTCTGCAGCAAAGAAGAAAGGTCAGGCACAATCCCACTCTAATGAAGGTCTCTGAGAACAAGTCTGCCTGTCACTGGCAGAGAGAGTGCGGAGAGCAGTGCAGCCCTGGCAAAGGTGCCTCTAGACTCTCCTGGGAAATGTGTGTGGCAGCAGATAGGCAGGCACATGATCCAGCTGCAAGCAGGCAGTTCGACAGGTCCACAGCTATGTGGAAGCTTCCAGCAATTCAACAGGAGTATTTCCAAGACAAAAGGTAATGAAATAAAGAGAAATGACCTCTAGTTTTTAGTACTGCGATGGAGAAAACCCCCTTGAAACAATGGGAAAGTTACAGTCAGTACAGGGAGAAAGCAAAGTATAAACACTGGAGAAAAAAAGCACCCCTTTTTGCTCCTCTTCCACTAGCCATTTGTACAAAAAGTGTAAGTGGGATGTTCCAGTTGAGAAGATCATTGTGAAGAGCAAGGGTTTCTTAAGGAGTGGATGGATCACAGGTCCCGTCCTTTGGATATATCCAGCCTTGGAAGCGCTCCTGTCACCCTGCTGAAGCCCAGCCACACAGCCTCAGCTTTCCCACCACCCCCTTTTCATACAGGGTAAACATTTAGGCTGTCTTGCCTGCTGACATGGATGAAATCCTCATCTCTCTATCTGCAGGCAGAGCTCACTGTGTTCAGGATATTAAACCCTGTTAAATTACACAGGCAGGCTGCAGGCACCTGCGTTATTTTGCTCAGTATTCAGAATTCACCTGCACTGTTTTATTTTTGTTGGTAAATGTTAGCATTTCCTTTTTCTCACCTGAATGAAAGGCACTCACCATCTGAGCAAAGTGCCAGACGATCCCTGGAGTGTTGGCAGGGCTTGTCAGAGCTGCAGTTCTTTTGCGTGGCATTGTGCTCCGTGTCGCCGTGTTTGCTGCTCCGGAGCTCTGGGTGTTCCTTTGGGAGTTCCCAGCAGTGGTCAGCTGTGGAAAGCCTCTGTTTCCAATGGACACCTTTCCCTCGCCCTTTATGGGATCCTGAGGTTTTAAAGTAAACAATTCATTCACTTTCTGATAAGTCGTATTAAAATATTGATCTGGGGGAGGGAGATGGCCCTCAGTGCACAGAGCCAGAGTCCCCTGTAGTCAAACAGACTGAGGAATGGAAGAAAAGCCCTGAAATCTCCAGTTTCTCTGATTGTTACTACTAGTCTTCCTGTAATATTACAAAAAATATACCCCCAGTCACAGCTATTCTCTTTGTTTTGAGTCCCAGTGGTGAGGTCTTTTCCATGGTGCTCTCTCAACCTTTGTGCTACCTTCTGCTCTTCAGCTATTTAGAAAACCCTCCTGAAGCAGGGACTGCTTTCCAGTTGGTGTGGATATTTTGGTGAAAAGTCTCTCATTTGGGACTCGTACGTGTACACACTGTAAAGATGGCAATTACTAGTAGCAGTAGCAGCACTGGTTCAGAGTCTGCCTATAATAGTAGAACAAGGGTTGGGGAAAAGAGTTATTTAAACATTACCTGTACAATTATACCAGAATCCTGTGTGCAAACTCCAAATGCTGTTCTGAGAAGATGGACGTGCATTTTAAGTCTACAAGAAGGTATGTGACAATTTGCTTCATCATGAAAAGAGGGCAAAAGACCTCAAATAAAAAAACCAAACAAATGCTATTTGTCCAAAACCAGCAGTGAAAGACTCAAATGTGAATCTGACTTTGAATCACAGAGGAAACACGACTTGGTATTTCTGGATTGTATTTTTTGCCAAAACCAAGGTGTTTTCCTCCAAATGGCAATCTGGGACTGAAAGTGAAGCACTGCCACACGCAGGGAGCCGCTGGCGAGAGCCTGCAACAGCATTGCAACATCCATTGCTCTTGCAGCCTGGGTTTTGTCCAGTTCTTCGCGGTCAAATGCCAAATTACTTGGAAATTCCTGGGGAAAAAAAAAAAAAAGGAACTGGGTAGTTGAAATGTGACTAAAGGTGAGCCAAGGACAAATAACGCCACGCACATGACACGTTCATCTGAGGGCCAAATTCTCCCCTTGGAAAGATGGAGGTGGGGCTGCAGGCAGAATTAGCTGACTTTGAAGTTCAGGCTTACTTTGAAGTTGGTCCTGCTCAGAGCTGAGGACTGAGCCCTGTGACCTCCACAGGGCCCTTCCGACCTCAAGCATGCTGCGATTCTGTTATCCTGTTTGATGCGCATGGCTCCTGTTGGCCAAGGTGTCGCCATGCAACGGACTAAATTTGATTTCAAAATGATGAGAGCCTCCAGAAGCCCCTCTGGGAGAATGAACCTTCTTTGGAGCTGGTAAAGTTTGCTCATGAATACTTGAGGTGTTGAACAAAACTCATTTGGAAAGGCTGTTTGAAAGGACTTGGAACCCACAGTGACTTTGTTTAGAGTAGATTCCAAAGCCAGTTTCACCATTCAGTTCCAACTGCAGACTTTCAATCCAGGTTCATTTATGTTACCTGGAAGAGGCTCATCTCAATCACTTCTCCTTTTTTAATCTACACTTAAAATCACAATGGTCTGAACTTGAAATGAAAATAATATGACAGAGGAGGATGATGGTGCTTGTGTAGGGTAAGTGGGGAGAAGTGAGTGGCTTGGGAAGAGCTTTCTCCTCCTCATTTGCATGGCCTCACACTGCCTGTTCTCCTGCTGATTTTTCACAAACCTCAGGTTCAAATCAGGTACAGTTTTGGGGGAGATGGGAAACCAGACTCTCAGGTGAGGAGGGAGCAAAAGGTTCTGAGCAGAACAATCTGATGCTATAAGGTAGAGGCTTAAAAAGGAACTATTGAGGCAGCAGTCCAGGGAGACCCCAGTTCTGCAGCCTCCCAGAACCCTGCTATTTAACCATTTTCCTTCCCTGGATTCCAGCCTCAGAGCTGTTGCACTAATGGCCACTCACGGATGAGAAATGGAGCAGTGTCTGTATGGCTTTGCTCCAGCTCCATCCTCAATGAGCAAATGATCAATGCTCTTCAACTGATCTGGGGTTGGCTGTTTCATCTGGAAAAGTCCTGTTGCGATCTGCTGGGTGTGGGCATGGCTCACTTGTTTTAAAACCTTCAGACAAATCTGGGGCAAAGATTTAGGATCCTTTTATGGCGAAAACTGACACATGTCCAACAATGTAACTGAATTTGGCCCTTTGCTGTGAGCCATTCATTGCAGTGAGTCTGTGCTGACTTACATCCATTTAGGATATGAACATAGAATTTTTGAGAGCAAATTGCAGCAGGAATTCTTGGGCTCAAAGTGGGCAAAGCTGGTATTTCTTTGTTTTTCCCAGATGACTACAGTATTTGAGGGGCATCCACCTTCAGAGACATCCAAGGAAGCACATTGACCAGCACTGATCCAATGATGTAACGGACAAAGGTGAGGCATTGAGGTGAGGAGGTGAGGAGGGAAAACGTTGTGACCCTGGTAAGTCAGTGGCCAGTGGTTAAAGATTACCTGTTCTGGTCATTCTGACTACTAGATAGAGAAAGATTAACTTAGAGCAGTATAAAGTAGAGCAAAGGTGTTTAACCTGGAAACCATGATCTCTTCTGATTTCTGCTGGGGCTCAGTAAACTAAATTGATTGGAGTTTCCCAATCATCCAACTCATGACATCAGTCCAAGATCATCCTGGCATTCCCCGTAGTGATCCACCGTCCTGCACAAAGGAGTCGGTTGAGGATTCTCTTTGGCCCTTTCTGGAAGGAAGGGTCAGGCCGTCTCTGGGGACAAAGTGTTGCAGGGGTGAATTCAGCTCCAGCGGCCAGTGCTGAAACCGTTAGTGAAAAGGCTGTGGCAGAGAGCACTGGAAGTACGGCTGCAAAGGCTGCTCAGTCCCTTCTGCCCACTGTAGCACAACTGGAATTTATCATTATTTATTGTAACTTCTCAGCCACTGGTGAAGTTCACTGGAGGTGGGAGCAGTCATGCAGTGCTTTCCCATGCTCCCCTTGTGCTTCAGGTAAAGCCTTTCAGCTTTCACAGTGAGCAAGGATTCAGTAGGGACTCTCACACACTTTTTATTATTTTTGCTCTTTTGATAAAACCTGCAGACATAAGAATTGGTTTGGCCTCTTGAGAACTCCTGAAGAGAATGTTTGTGTAGGTTCATGCTGACACTTTCACCTGTCCTTCCTCTGCAGGTCTGACCCGGCTCTAGCCAAGTGGTGGCTGGAAAAAGCACTCCCTGCAGCTGGCCTAGGAGTGCATAAAGTACCAGCCCAGAAGTAGCCAGGATAAGGCTACTCAGCTACAGTTTGTAGGTGGTTTGGGTTTTGCTTCTCTATATTCCTCTGCACCTGCTCCTCCAGTGAAACAGAAAGATAACATAGCTACATCAGGAATGTTTCGAAGACAAAGAGGAGTGTCAAAGTTAAAAAAAAAAAAGTCATCAAGTGTTTAATGTGCCATTGTGAACACTTTCCTTGCTGAACAGAAACTTTACACAGATACCCTCTTCAGGCTAAACAGTTTACTAACTCCTGTACTGTCCTATGCAGTATGAAATTGAATTCACATGGCTCTTCCAGTCCTGGGTGCTGTAGCTCTGCTGAACTGAAGTATTTTTCACAAAATCCTGGTTTTCAGACCTCTAAGAAAATGAATTTGCTGTTTCTTTTCTCAGTCTGTCCCTATGGGTAGCTGCTGTTCTCTGTGGGGCAGAGTGGAGGCTCCTGGGGTGCAGCTCTTCATTTGCTTTGATCAATGCAGGTGCTGAGCATCACCCGTTTTGAGTTCTCTTTATGAGATTTCTACAGCAAAACGAGGACTGAAGCAGGGGCCAGATGTGGGCAGCTGGTCCTGTGAGAGAGCTCTCTCCCCCTTTCACCAGGAAATGATAAGCTGGTGGCTGGAGAATGCTGTGGGGAAGATTTGTGTTCAGCAAGCAGAGGTGGTTTCCAGTTGAAAGCCTGGAAGCTGTAGCATTCGTCAGCTGGCCGCGCTGAGCACTTCAGCTCTTGCAGGTAACTTGCACATAGGAGGAACAGTTCGGTGAAACATGGATCTTGAGCTCAAGAGAAAATGAACCAGTAGCAAACCCTGAGAATTGCAGCATTATTTAACAGAAATATTGCAAGAGGAATGATGAATCTACTTGGCAGGCTGTAGAAAGAGGGGGAGTTCCACAGGTGTTGCAGGGAGCAATGAAATGTTGATTAGGATCAGGTATGAGGGACTGGGGCCCTTTCTAGAGCCTTTCGAGGCTGGGGAGTAGTGCTTAGTGTGGCTGGGTCTCCAGAGCAGTCTCTCTTGTGCTGGGGAAGCTGATGGATTGCACTGGTTGTTCCAGTTACTGGGCAGTAACAGTTCTGGAGCTCCTGAGAGTGTTCTTCTGGACTGACCTCAGCTGGCGTGAGGAGGTGCACAGCTGACAGGTATGTGGCCTTTAACCTTTGGCTATGGTGGGATGACTCAGGTTCCAGGACCCAGCAATTGAAATAGGAGGGGGTGTTCCCTTGGCATGTGTCAGATTTGATGCCCTTTAGAGAAGGGATATCTATGGGAGATGAGCTGGATTGGAAGTAAATCACCAGAAAACCTCTCCCCCTCCATCCTCAGGCTGTCTCTGAGGGCAGAATGAAACCGAGGTGCTACCCCGGGGATCCTGAGCCTTGTCTGGCAGGGTGGTGAGGGTGTGTTAGTTAACCTCTCTGGGTGGTTATGCTCTCCAGCAGGCCAGGGATGGCAGTGTGTGTAAATGCTCTTTTGGTGAAGTGCCCTTTGGGTTTTTTTGAGTGAGTGTTGTCAATAAAGCTTCAGGTGTTTGAGAATTGAGCTTTTGCTGGTGTTTGAGAATAAAGAGCATCCTGTCCTCTGCCTCACCGTGAAATTCCTGCTGTGAAAACAAATGTATTGAAGAAAGGGTTGTTCCTTGTGCCTGTTCCTAGAACACACCACTGCAGATGTGGCCTTGTTTGCCAAAGGAGCTTGATCTCACTGTGAAAGGGAAGAGTTTCTGGATGTCTGGAGGGGAGGGTGGTGGTTGAACATGTGGGCTCTGTAAGAAAAACCCCTCGCTCTTTCGAAGCTACTGGGAATTGGATGCAAACAATAGGAATGAGCTGCCTGTGTAATCAGCAGAGCTTTAAAGCTGCTGCCTGGACCTCACTGGTTTCTCACTGGTTTTCCAGGTTCTGCAGGGCTGTGCTGGGAATGCAGCTAAAAGGAACATGAAATTGAGAGTGTTTTTCCTGTGCTTCACTTCTTCATACCTCCCTGGGTGGGTATTAGTGTTGGAAAGCAGTAATTTGCTGGTCAAGCTCCTTCTCTTTGTGGAGCTGATTTTAAATAGGGCACTGAAGATCCCCTTGAGAGAGAGAGGTGCTTTTTGGAAAGAAAAACCCAAAGTGGGGAGGAGGGAGGAGAGTTCTGCTTGGTTTGCAACAAATGCCTACTTTAAATAGCTACATCTCAAAACCATTTTCATTTGGAGATGCTGCGGAGATGCTTCAGGGATGTGTTTGGCCTGAGGTATCTGCTGCATGGGTCTGTGATGGTCCCTGTGGGGGCTGTGTTTCCCAGGCACTGCACAGCCCACAGTGCGGTGCGGTGCCTGCTCCTGAGTCACTGGGTTCCTCTTCCTGGGGGTGCTCACAGCACAAAGCAGAGCTGTAGGGTACCTTTTCTCTGCATCACAGGAATGGGTAAAAATACGTGTTTAGTCTCAGAGGAGCTATCTGCAGCTGGAGAAGCCTGAGTTTTCCCTTGGTTTTTTTTGGTTGTTGTTGGGTTGTTTTGTTTTTTTTTTTTATTTTAAAGGCTACGACTTTCTACTGGCACTAAAATAAAACCACTTTCCAACCTCTTGTTATTTTCTGTTGTACTGGAAGTAATGAAATGCCTGCAGTTCTCGTGTTAGTCACCTGAGTGAGTTGTGTTGTTCGTGAAGTGGGAGATAGGCTTGAGTTCGTACAAAGATGAAGCGCAGATCAGGTATTTTTACATCCAAGTAATCACTTCTTTTCATGTCCCAAACTGTGCAATTTGCAGTCATTTCAACACAATTTACTTGTCAGGCCCATCCAGGGATTCAGAGATTATTCTCTCTGCTTACCAAGTTAAAAAAATAAACTGATACTTGCAGGCTAAATTCTGTATGCAATGAAATGTGGAACTCACCTGCTGTTCTCGAGTGCTCCTGGAAACTCGCTCTTCTTCTGAGGGAGTTTATTATGACTGGGAAGGACAAAGCCACACACAACCAACATGAGTCTGTGTCCCTGGTGGAAGGTGGACTGTTCCCTCTGGGTACAAGCTGAGGTTTTTCCAGCTGCCATGGGCCCGTTGTCCCACTGCCTGTGTCTCCCAGCTGCCTTGACCATCCAGTGGTAGGAATGGCATGGTGTAAGGGTGGCACTGGTGTGTGCTGTGCAGTGTGCTGCACTGGGGTCAGGATGGACCCTTTCCCTGGAGCCTGGCTCTGTTAAAGATTACTGGGGCTGAAGCCTACCAAGCCTTCTCGGCTGTGACTCTTGCTGGGGGTGTTACTTCTCTAGGACTTGTCAGCCTGCACTGGGCTTACCCCTGTGACAGGGCTTCATGTCTCAGGGTGACATTTGCCGGGCTCTGTCCTCTAGAGAAATTCATGGTCGTTCCAGCACCTGCCTGCAGGTCAGGGCACTGCTCTCTGCTGCAGCTCTCTGGGGCTGTGGGGCTGTGCTTTGGTGCTGGGGGACAGGAGAGGTGGTGACTGTGGGACGTGGGCTCTCAGCAGACTGGAGGTGCTCTAATGCTGCCTGGCCACCAGTGTGGACAGGAGCCTGCACCTTCATGTGAAATCTACCTTCTGGAGGGGAATGCATGTGAGTTTCCAGTGGCACTGGGGAATTGGGGCATAATATTCTCGTGGCTGTTGCAGCTGTTTCACATACACAAACTCGAGAATGTTAAATATTACCCGTTCTTATCAGCCCTCTGAGCAGCGAGCCAGTGCTGTGCTTAACTTCGGGTAAATGAACAACCGCTCTGGGGTGATTCCTGAAACTGTGGTCTGTGTGGCAGAATTCGGGTTGTTTCACAATTCTTATATGCTAGTAGAACATCAAATTCCATTTTCATGGAGGATTGGTGAGTAACTCACCCAGACACAAGTGCCATGCTGCTGTGACAAGCAGCTCTGGGAATTCCTCCAGTTTGTTGGAGAGAATTTCTCCTCAGAGGTGCTCAGTGAGGCAGCCAGGACAGGTGCCCTCCCAGGCTTGTTGGCTGTGAGCAGAGCAGGACACATGGGAGGTGTGGTGGTAGGGCTGGCTCAGCTACACTCCTCAGGAAATGGGAGAGTTGAAAATTTGTGCTGTAACGAGAGAAAAGGGTAGCAGAGTTCCTACCCTGGGTTTCCAGAGAGCAAATGTAAAGCTACTGGGCTACGTGAGGAGCTGGTTGATGTCCCCTGAGAAGCTGCTCTTGAGGGCCGAGGGCTCCACGAGTGGTGGTCATGTTCTCAGCACCGCTTTTTCACTGGATTGTGGTTTTGTCTCGCACAGGAACGGGCACTCCAGAGTATCTGAAGTGCAGGCAGTGGACATTCTGTGATTCTGTGATTCTGTGATTCTGTGATTCCAGAAGGTTTTTACAGTCTCAGTAAAGGCTGAATGAGAAGGTGCTGAAGCAGCATGGGGAAAGGCTGAGGATTTGCATTTGTAAACGTGCTAGCAGCCTGCTGACCATGCTGTACTGTGGCCTTCTGTTTGGTCATTGGTTTGGTTTTGTGGCTGCATGAAGAAGGAGATGATGGAGAGGATTTTGAAGGCTGCTCATCCGTTAGTGCCCTCAAAAGCCAGCTCTGTGTTCTGTAGGGTGTGGAAGAATGGAAGCACTCCAGTACAGATTGAACTGGGAGGTGATGGGTCCCTTCCCAGAGCCAAGGTGCTGGTGTTGCGTGAGAGTGCATCACTGGCTGAGGCCAGGCCACGGGGGCTCTGGGGAGGGGAGAGGTTGTGCTTGGGCCCGAGAAGGTTTGCAAAGAGTGAGGCAATGTCATCACAGCAGCATTTTTGCCTTCCTTTTTACTTTTTAAACCTGCTGGTGAGGAGACTCCTGGCACCAGTACAGTGCAGGCAGTGACACTGCTTTCTAGGGGCCCTGGAATGGCATCATTGTTGGGAAGAGCTGATTAGAAGGAAGGGCAGAGGCAGCAATGAGGATATTGCACACGCAACTTTCCGAAGTTACTTTGAGGCTTATTTCCAAGTTATCTGTATTTTTACAGCTAAGGTCTTAAAGGCATCGAGAGGGAGAAATTCTGCTCTTGGACCTTTTCTCAGATCCCAGACTGTTGCATGCCCACAGCATTTCCACCTCCAGGACAGACTGCAAGGACTGTCGGACTTGCAGAATTTGACAAAATGTTTCAACTCAACTGGAAATTGCCAGCCTCAAAAAGATTCTATTTAACTTGTAACTGCATTTTTATTTAATTCTGGAAAGCTTGCATGAATGTTGCAGTTGGAATTAAAAATGGTACTTTTGAATGTTATTGAAAATTATACTTTTTATTTGCATGAAGTTGGGGGGGTTTGTGTGTTTGCTGAATCCCTGGCTTGAGGGTTTTTGGTGGTGTTACCCTCCTGCCCCTTGTTTTGGTCTGCCAGTAGAAACGGAGAGCCCAGAGCAAACAATGTTCTGGGCAGATGACCAGGTGAAGTGACTGACTGGTCGTTGGACTCCTGTCCTTCAGGGTACAGGCAGGAGTGCTCAAACAAAGCTCTTGAGCCATATGCCAGTGGCACAGATACAAGGTGGTATGGATATGTATGACTGTATATCCATTGGCCTTACAGGGGGAAAAGGCAAGAAAAAAGGCATTTTTGAATTAGTGATTGTCCAACCAGAAAACCTGAGGACAAATCTTTCTGCAGATGAACTGCGAGTCGCAGTGCCAGTCAGATGAGTGTGTTCTCTGTGAAATGCCATTCCTGCTGCTGCTCTGGTGGTGTTAGGTGCTGTTAGGTTTTCAAATGTTCTGGATTTTCTCTGGTAACCCTTACTTGTGCATGTGGTCAGTGGAGGAAGGCCTGTGGCTCCCCTGAAGGTTGTGGTTGTTCCCCTGATTTCTCTTGCAGCTTGATGTTAGCTGATCCTTACCCTAGCAGCCTGACCAGTTCTTCCTGCGGTCACCACACCCCAGTCCTGTCCCCAGTGCTGCCCTGTGATGCCCAGTTTCTTGGTCTGGGCAAAAGATGCATGGGTCCATCCTGGAACTATTTCCAGAGAAGCTGCTGTACATGAAGCTGTCATTCAACACAAAGTGTGAGAAACTGTCGCTTCCCAAGCTGTGGTGAATATATGGAAGTGCCCTCTGAGGTGCTCTGAATTGCTTCCATCTGTTCCTTATCTGTAAGTTTAGGTCCTACTGATGGGCTTGGGTTGGAGAGTGATTTGTCCTGAGAATATGGGCTGTGGGATGTTCTGGCTCTGTGAACAGGAGCTGGAGGAGTTCAGTTCTGGTCCAAACCTCTGGTTTAGAAGAACTGATACTGCCTGGCCTCAGTGTTTGTCTCTGCACTGAAATCCTGATTCATTGCCCCGGGCTGTAATACCCACTGCAGCAATGACCATGCTGGTGACAGTTCACCGTAAAAGGTTTCCTTAGCAGACAGTGCCGCAGCATCTCCATGACTCAGAATTCTGAGTCCAGAAATCTCCATCTGGTTGCATGTTTTTATCAGAGCTGTTAGTTCTTCTCTGTGCCAAGCAGTGGTTGTTAACAGAAGAAAGGCACAGAGCCTTTGTGCCTGTGCTTCAACTGTCGGGGTTCATGTTCTTCTGGGACAGTGGCACTGCCCACGTGTAGGAGAGCATTTGTCACATCCAGTTGTTTCTGAGAAGCGCTGGGCCTTGTCATGGGCTGCTGCTTGGTACTGTATCGCTGCTTGCCCTTCTGCCCTGGGCTCCGTTCTCCTGAGTGCTGGAGGATCTGCAAGCTCTTGTTGTTAGGCTTGGTGCTGCTCTTACAAATAAAAGGCAGAAAGGAGTGGCAGAGATGTTTCCTGCCTCACCGTCAAGCAACAGAGTCCATTCTAAAAGAGGGAAAACGGAATTCATCATTTGGACCACGTGCTGCTTTCTATTTCTCTTTTAATGTAGAGGCACAGTTGGGAAATAGGCAGTCCAAGATGTGCACGTTGTAAGGAGTCATTGGGGTAACAGCGTGTCATCACCATTATTGAATCATCAGAGGCAGTGAACCATCTGTGTGCTTGAATTGGGAAACACAACTGCTTAAAACTCGACAGTTTTCTTAAAAGCTGTTGTTGACACAAGTAAGTCATTGGGGCAAAGGAGGTTACAGGGATGATGGGGCCATTGGTGTCAGTGGGTTCCCTGAGCCAGATGTGGACTGCGGAGGAAGGGGATTCCTAGACCTGCACAAAATGTTAACCTCCAGCTGCTTCCAAGTAGTTGGGTTTTTTTGTTCTCTCCTGTGTAAAGAGACCATTAAAACTAAAGCTGTGTTCTGTATCACCAGACCAAATATTGAGAGGTTCAGCAAAGAAGTGTCTGGCTACTGCAGGCAACTCGTATTTGCCAGGTATTGAACTCGTGTCCCTGTGTTATCTGTTAACTTTAGTCCCAGGCTCAAAGCTCACGTTTTGTTTAAGGACTGATTTCACAGGGAGGTTGTGTCCTCTAGCTCGGCCAGCGGTGACAGAGGGCTGGACAATTGAAATGGAGTCTGCCGCAGCTTGGAGGAAAGCTCTGAAGCCATAGAGAAAAGCTCTGAGGCACAGAGATGTGTGCAGCTCTCCACCACCAGCACATGGCAAGCCTGACCAGTGACAGAATGCAGCGAGCAGTTGGTCCCCACTGGCAGAAGCAGCAGAAGCCTGGGGATTTTCCCACCAGGTTCTGCATGTGGGTAGCAAAGCTGAAGTTGTGGTTCATTTGTGCAGTTGCATCTGTGTGAGCTTAAGCTGGGAGATGAAATCCTGGAAAACAGAGTAGGGATGTTGGGTTTGTCACTTTGCATGAGTCACTGTGTCTTTGCTACCCAAGTTCCTCACCCTGGTGTGAGGCAGTGGTTGGTGCTCGCTCTGCTCTGGTAATGTGCATCACAGCCAGATTTTCTGTTGGGTGAGAGCGACTGCACTTCCCATGCTGGGGCATCCAGGACTTCTCTGGGCAGCCTGGGCCAGTGTCTCACCACGCATGTCGTAAAACACTTCTTCCTCATGTCCAGTCTAAACCTGCCCTCTTCCAGTTCACAACTGCTGCCCCTTGTCCCTGTCACTTCAGGCCCTGGTAAAAAGTCTCTCTCCATCTTTCTTATCAGCCCCCTTTATACACGAGAAGGCCACAGTGAGGTCTCCCTGGATCCTTCTCTTCTCCAGGCTGAGCACCCCCAACCCCCTCAGCCTGTCCCCAGAGCAGAGCTGCTCCAGCCGTTCATTTGTTCTTGTGGCCTCCTTGGGACTCGCCCCACCAGCTCCATGTCCTTGTGCTGGGGACCCCAGAGCTGGATGCAGTGCTGCAGGGGGGTGTAACCAGGGCAGAGGGGAAGAATCCCCTCCCCGGACCAAAGGATGGACCAAAGTGTAATTTGGAACAAGGCTCTCAGTCAGAAGCTGGGGCAGTAATGGATGGTGATCACCCAGAGTCGATTTCTCATGGTGGTCCCGGTGACGGGGATGTTTGACAGGGAGTGTTTCCCCTTGGGTTGCCAAAGCAAACTCTGGGTGCCTTCCTCATGGCACTGTGGGGTGGGAATGGGAATGGTTGTGGGGTTTGTGTAGTCAACCTTGGGATGAAAGCAAAGCGTGACACTGGATCTAAGGCGCTTGTTTCACTGATGAGAAGGAGCTGGAAGAAGGAATGGATTGAGATGGGGTGGGGTTTTC
The DNA here is from genome assembly GCA_028020825.1 of Podargus strigoides. Classification (NCBI taxonomy): domain Eukaryota; kingdom Metazoa; phylum Chordata; class Aves; order Caprimulgiformes; family Podargidae; genus Podargus; species Podargus strigoides. The sequence continues at coordinate 16,135,290 of CM051663.1, forward strand.
CCTTGTCAGGAGAGGAAGCAGCCAGGTGTCAGGGGTGGCAATAGGAATGTGCTCACTGCTGATGTCACTCCTGCAGCAGTGCCTGCGGGTGCCCAGGGAGCGTGTGGATGCAGAGTCATCACTTGGGGCTCTCAATACACTGCCGGGGGTTGGTTTGCTTGTTTCTCGAGGGCACTGGAACCTTCCCAGCTGTGTGCAATCCTGGCTGGTAGAATGAGGGCAGCTGCTGGCCATTCAGTCAGAAATGGTACTTGGGGGGGGGTGTGTCCAGTTAGGTTTGGGTTTTTTTTGTGGGGGTTTGGGTTTTTTGTGGCTGGGTTTTGTTTTATGTTTGGTTTTTTTTGAGTTGAACAGAAAAGACAACACAAGTTCCGTTGCTGTTAGTAAGTTGTTCTTAGTACTGCAGCCTGGGAGCTGTAACACTGAGCTGGACAGTTACCTGTGTGCAGCTTGGCATCGCTCAGGTGAACTCGGCTGTGTTTGTTGCAAGCGGCGTAGCTGGTTTGTAGAGTGTTACTGTGGGCTGCAGGAAAGTCTGCTGGAGACATAGAAATGGGCACTAGAAGTGCTCAAATAGTCACACACAAAATATATTTGATGTATAAAATGCTGTAGCTTCCATAATTCTTTATTAGATATTTAATCAAGTTGCATCACTTCATTACAACAACTTCATTTTGTCATGTGGAGCTTTTGCTGTCAGGAGAACAGGCTGCAGCTCCCCTCACTGCTCCTCAGAACATTGGTGGCAAAAGGACTCCTGGCCAGAAGCAGATCTTTGCCCCCCAGGGTATCAAATCTGACTGCACTTTACAGCTGGATTAATTGTGAAAATGAGCATTACTTGTAAGTAGGGCTTTTAAAAGCCATTTTAGGGTAGTTTAGCAAAATTTTGAATAACCTTCTAGTATGAGGTGATTTTGAAAAAACCCCGGTGTTATTCAGCAGTGGGAGTTTAACCTGCAATGTCTGACACTTGCATGTTTGGCAATATTAACAATCTGAGTTTTAAGTCGGATTTGAAGTTGAGGTTCACAAGCACAGAGCACAGCAGTGTGGTTTTATGGGGTTTTCCGGTTGGGTTTGGAGAATCCCAAGGCCTTTGTTGCTGCACTGCTGTGCCGGATCCGCAGTGGGAACCGGCAGCTGCATGGGAATGATACAGATAAGGGAGAAGCCAAGGCGTGAGTGGAGGATGGGTGTGACAGTGTGGCTGAGGAGGGGCTGTGCTGGTGGCATTGGGGTTTAACGGGGCTCCAGGTGCCCTGTGCCAGCCCTGAGTGTTGGGCCTGGTGGGGGGTGCTGCCAGTTCTGACACTGGAACTCATCATCCTGGTTCAGTGCCCAGTGAATGCTTGGGAGCATTGGCACGGACCCTGCCCACCAGTGGAGCCGGGCAGGAATAAAAACGCTGCTGGCAACGAGGGGGAGTCTCGCTGGGGGGTGTGGGGTCCCCTTGCTCCATGGGTAACTGGGGGAAACGCCTCTGGGGAGTGGTGGGAACTCGGGAGGGGCTGGCTGAAGCCGTTCCCTCGTACCAGGAGCACCCTGACCATTCCAGTGCCGTGGCTCATGCACATCCCATCACAAAAGAGATGCAACTCACACATCATGGGTTCAGCATGCAACATGTCATGGGGAACAAAACTGATTGGACAGCAGTGTATATTAAATAAATCTTTGTGATTAAGTACAAAATGAGTCCCCAAAGCAGTGGCTGCAGGCGGTGTCTGCAGGCTCAGCGCTGCAGCTTTGTCCTTTGTGCAGGAGCAGCCCCTTCACAACCGAGCTGTTGCTCCCAGAGCCGCGTGCAGGGAGCAGGAACCTCAGTCAGTGTCCCCAAGGAACCCAGCTCTGACTCCACATGGGCCAGAAAGTACCTCCAGGGGGGCAGTGGGGATTGGACCCCTGTGGTACAGAGCTGGGGTCAGCAAATGCACACACAGGGGCCAGTGCAGGGTCCTGGGTCCTTCGTGACTCTCATGGAGCGCTGGGCTCAGAACGTGCTTTGAAAAGGTGACCCTGGCCCCCAGGCTGGCAGGAATTAAGGGAAATGCTCATTTTTCCAAGGGAATGATGTTTAATTGTCATGAAATAAAATCTGCAGGTGCTGCAATCAATGAAAGTGAACCCGAGCTGCAGCGCCAGAGCTGTCCCAGGACTCATCCCGTGCCTTGGCATTGGAAACACTGGGAAGTGCTGCAGGGCTTTGCCGGAGAAGCACCCCATAAATAGAGCCCTGCCGCGCCGCAGGGTGCGTGGCGGGACAGGATGGGAGAGCCGCCACCTTGGGACACCGGCGGCTGCTGCGGGGAAGCTTCACTCTGAGGAGCAGCGCAGTACGGCCACTCTGCCGCAGCCATGCGGGCCCTGCGCCGCCGAGCCGGGAGGGGAGGCGAGCCGAGCAGAGCTTGCTCCAAGCGGGGAACGGCCCGGCCGGGTCAATCCACGCCCTCGAAGCCCTGGGCGTTCTCCACTGCCAGCAGCAGCTTCTCCCGCAGCGCCTCGAAGGACTCGAACACGGGCAGGTCCAGGCGGTTGAAGCTGGGCACAGGGAGAGGGGGGCGCTGACACACACGTGGTTCAGTGAGTGTGTGTGAGTGCACACACAACTTGTGTGCAAGTGAGCGCATGAGTGAGCAAGCATGTGCCACTCAGCGAGTGTGCACACATGACTGCGTGAATGAGTGCACATGCAACTAAATGCATGAGTGTGCATGTGTGAGCGTGCAAGGGAGTGCAAGTGTGACTGCAGCTGCATGTGCAACCCAGTGCACGAGTGTGTGACTGAGCGTGCAGCTCTGGACTCGGTAAAGGTAAGTGTGCAACAGTGCACAAGTGGGTGCGTGAGTGCACACGTGACTCTACCCACATATGACTGGGCAAGTGAGTGTGCATGCACACCTGTGAATGTGCATGATTTGGAGTGAGTGTGCGAGTGTGCAATGAGATTGCAACTCAGTATGAGTGTGTGAGAGTGAGTGCACACACTCAACTGAGTGCAGCAGTGTGTGTGTCTCTGTGTGTGAGACAGTGAGTGCGTGACTTGGTGAGTGTGCAACTGAGTGCATGAGTGTGACCCAGTGTGAGTGTGCAAGTGAGTGCACACGCCTCAGTGCAGGAGTGGTTGTATGAGTGCGCATGTGAGTGCAAGTGCCTCAGTTGAGAGTGTGTGCGTGACTTGGTGACTGCACGAGTGTGAGTGTGCTACTGACTGCATGCATGTGACTGAGTGTGCAAGTGTGCTGGCAGGACTGCGTGTGTGCAGGAGTACATGACTCTGTGAGTGCACGAATGCACACGGGTGACTGAGTGGAGGAGTCAATGCACACACGCGAGTGAGCGTGCGACTCAGAGTGCGTGACAGATTGTATGAGTGTTCTGATTCAACTGTGGGTGAGTGCACATATACGACTGCATGTGCACACCTGAGTGCGTGCATGTAAGCACGTGTGACTGTGCAAGTGTGCGTGCGACTTGGTGTGCATGTTAGTGCACAAGTGTGTGGGTGACTCGGTGAGTGTGTGCGCATGCGTGTGAGTGTGGGACTTGGGGAGAGCAAGTGTGTGTGTGCACCAGTGTTTGAGTGTGTCTCAGGTGCAGTCGCAAACATGCATGCGTGTTCACTCAGTGCACACTCCCACTCACTTGAGGAAACACAGTGCACACTCATAGTCACTTGAGTAAACACTGATTGCACACTCACACACTCACTTAAGTGTTCACTCATGCACAGCGTAGTCACACTTGAGTAAACACTCTGTACTCACTTAAGTAAACACAGTCATTGCACACTCATACTCGAGTGAGCACTCACACTTGGTGTGCACTCACTTGAGTAACTACTGAGAGCCCATTTACTTGAGTAAACAGTGCAAACTCACACTCGAGTAAACACACTGAGTGCACACTCACGTGAGCACTGGAGTGAGAACTCACATGCACTCACACATTCAGTATGCACTCACATGTGAGTAGACACAGCATGCACTCACTTGAGTAAACACTCACTTAAGTGTACACTCAAACACAGTGTGCACTCACACTCGAGTAAACATAGCGAGTATGCGTGCACACTCATTGAGCGGGCACCCACACTCGAGTGAGCATTCACACTCGAGTACTTACTGAGCACACCCTCACACTCAGTGCACACTCACTGAGTGCACACACTGTGCGCTTGCGCATGTGCACTCACACACACTCACTGAGTATGCACTCACACCCATGCACACTTGCGCTCCAAGTTGCGCACACACACACACACTTCGAGTGGTGCACTCTCACATGCACTTGCGCATGGAGTTGTGCAGTCCCAGAGTGCTGCACTCACACATATGTGCACTCACTGAGTCACGCACTCATGTGTGTACGCTCACACTGAGTCACACACTTGTGCCATTGCGTGCACACACACACAGAGTTCTGCACTCACACATGTGCACACACTCACACACTCATTTGCAGACTCACACACTCACTCGCAGACTCACACACTCACTCATGCACTGTCATGCGCTCACCTGCACAGTCAAGCACTCCTGTGAGCAGTCACACGTGTAGGGACTCCAACACCCGTGCAAATACTCACTCCTGTGGATCTGTGCACATGCCCTCATGCACTCACTTGCACGCTGACAGCCACACGCTCGTGTATGCAAATATGCACTCCTTTATGCATGCAAACCCTTGCACATGCACTCACACACACACGTGCAGTTGCTCGTGCACACTCACACATGTACGCACACATTTGCACACTCACCACGTGTGAGCTCGGGGCAGCTTGTCTGGAGTCCCCCATTGCTCGATCGTAAACAGCTGAGGACCATTTGAACCTGGAAGGAAGGAAAAGCAAAGCCTGAGCTGGAACTCGGAGGATACTCCAGGGCAGGGGATGCTCCAGGGGAGACACCAAAAGGTTTGCATGAAGCAGAGGCGGTGTGAGGGGGTGGCTGCAGGGCGCAGGCCCTGGGGAACCTCACCGTAAAGTTCAGCAAAGCCGTTCATGGGCACGCGGGAGGTCCCGGTCACGAACTGCAGCAACCGGATCCGCTTTTCAGCATCCATCAGCAGCACGGCCTACGGGCAAACACCCCCGTCACAGACACGCCAGCCATTCCCACCAAGGAATCCTCGCAGGAGCAGTGGAGAAGGGAGGTGTGGGGTGCAGGCTCACCTTCCAGAACCACTGGATCACGGGGTGGTTGGGGCAGTAGCCATTCTTGTAGATCGTGTGCTGTCTCCAGTCGTTCACGTCGACATCGCCCAGGCCGCACATCAGTAACTAGAAAGAAATTGGCACCCTGTTGTTTTACTAGAGAAAGGCTTTTACGTGGTCAATGGATTTCTGAAACGGGGAGGAACCTGATTTGCCAATTCCCATCCCTAAGTGATGAGTGAGAAGCCCAGAAGGGAACACAGATCTGTGTGACAAGTGTTCCCCAGCTGTTGTCTCTGGATGTCAATTAAACTCACCTCTAGCTCGTTTTCATCAAAGATTTTAATCAGGTCGATGGGAAGCAGCTCTGTGAAGCCCTGAGGAAAAGCAAAGGTGAGTTAACACCCTCACCCCACACAGAACTCAGTGCTTATCTGACAGAACTGGGGGGGTTCAGCAGGGCGCCCCCTCCCTTGGCACTGCTGCCCAAGGAGTCTGCGTGGAACACACAGTGTTTGGGGGGAAAAGGCAGGGAAAGAACCTCACCTCCAGAAAAGCGTTCATTTGTTTCTGAACTCTGTTGACAAACCTCCACTGGATGACCAGGCTGGAGCAGAGACAAACCCACGTCAGCACACCTTTCCTTCCTCCAGAGCTCTGACTAATTAACAGTTCTCAACCAAATTTGAGGAGAGATGTAATTGCACATTAACAATTCTATTGCATATGTTGCCTACAGATCAACAGGTGGATGAACACCAGCTGCAGTATCACAGGAAAAGGCTTGCACAGCACTGCTGAGCACCCACAGCATCAACCCCTAACAGACTCCAGAGCAATGCTTCACAAACCCAATTCCTGTCCTCCCCAAGCACATTCCATTCCTCATTTGCATGAAGGCAGCAATTAGAAGAACGTTTTCTCCCTTTTGAAGAGGCACTAATTAAAAATGCCAGCTTCACTTATTATTTGACATTCTGGTAGGCAGAAAAGGAATCCCAGAAATGTATACGTACTCAATGTATTCCCTTTTGTTCTCGTTTGTCACCATGATTTCTGACCCATTTGGCTTCAGGTCCACTTGATATGTCTATATTTCCAAAAGAAAAGCAAACCACAATATCACTTCAGGGCACATCTCTCACAAAAAGCACTCTCCATGAGCAGAATTTTACAAGTACAAGCTCACAACCGTGAGATATTGCCCAGCATTTAAGTCCTTTGTGGCAATAACCAGTAGTAAAGGTGAACACGGGGACTTGTGGGATAACCCTGACCCACCTGGCCAAAGTTCTCCTCATCAATGCAGAACATGAGATCCAGCTCCGTGGGGTCGTTCTCCAGGATCCACTTCAGGGAGTTGTAGTATTCGCTGTCCTGCGGCAAATGGGGATTAAACAAAGCTTCAAAACTGAGCTCTACATGTAGAGTTTGACTTAGAATTCAACAAATAAAACCATCTCAAAGTAGAACTTCCAGGGTCTGGAAGGATGAGGACTCGGTTATTGGCGCAGCTGCTGTAAAGCAGGGGGAGCTGGATGGTTTCATCTGGAGAAACTGTTCTTAGGAGCTGTATATTCGTGTCACTTCTCTTAATTGACTTTTAATTGCACCATGACACAACTGCCACCCAACAAACTGACTCTGCACATCTATTAGGTAGAGATGGACAGAGGGAGTGGAAATTACTGGTTCCAAAATGTCTGGAATGTTCTGGATAGAACTGTGCATTCTGCTCCAGACAATTTCCACCCCACCTCCTGAGGCTGCAACGCCAACGCCAAGAGGGTTTCAACATGCCCTTACCACTGACTCCATGTCCTTCAGGGTTATCGGCTTCCCCAGCATCATCTTGTAGAAAGGTCTGATGAAGAAGCCTAGGAGAAAGGGAAGTGTCACCTCCACTGCCCAGGAAGCCATGATGGCTTGAGGAGAACATGTGATACAAGGCCAGGGAGGGCAGCAGAGCCCTGCAGTGTCACAACTCACCATCCAGCAGCTTCCCGTGATACACTGCCAGCCCGGCAACCCGCCCGATGAAGGTGAAATACGAGAGGTGATCTTCGTTACAGAGACCTGAATTAGGATTAATCTGAAGTGTGTAGTTGTCCCTTTTTTGGGGAAAGAAAAAAAAACATCGGAATCACCAAGTCTTTGAATAAGCAGATACTCAGATAGAGCAGATTTATTCCAGAGCATCTCTGAAACGTGCTGAGCCCCCAGGAGAGCGGCAGAAGATGCCCAAGGATTATGAACTGCTTCCCCGTGGAACTTCACCCCTTACACAAAATTGAACAAACAGCCCTTAGAAATGGAAATATTTTAAGGGACACTTACGTTGCTGAATACTCAAAGAGCCCATAATAAGGGTTAAACATCTCCTTGGACAAGAGAAAAAACCATTCTCTGGCCACACCGCCGTAGTCAAGTCCTTTTTCAGACTCAAATTCAATCCAGAGCCTGGCTTTGAGTACGTCAGGTCTCTTCACAGACATGATTCTGCGGTAGGACTCCTCAAAGATGTGATTTCTGTGGAGCTTCATCTCAAATCTGTTCGGTATGTCAGCCTAGGTGAAAGGAGATGGGATCTGTTAGTACCAAAAAGTCTTCAGTCTAAGAATGGCTGCCCAGCAGCCATGACTGAATGCCAGGTGAGACACCTGATTGGTAAAGCTTCCCCTTATTGTTTCCTGGTGCTCTCCAAGCCTCCAGGTTGGGAGCACACAGTGAAGTGAGTTCTGCACCATGGTCCAGAGATTCCTCTGACTCTGGGCAAACCCCTCTCCCAGTCAGGGGTGGTGTTGCTGAGTGTGTCAGAGCACGCTGTGCCACCCCTCTGTCCCTCGTGACTCTGCTGTTTCTCCCAGCCCTGCTTTCCAACGTGAAGCAGCGTGTTGCTACTCACTGGTTTCTTCAACTTCTTCCGGAAATAGTCGTACTTCTGTTTGAACTCCCTGGAGTAGGGAACTGCCTGGCAGAGAGAGAATCACACCCACACATTATCCCAGCAGTGCCACGTTCCCCCCAGGATTTGTTAAAGGGTATTTTACACTTGCTTTACACTCAGACTACTCAGCTATGGAGCTCCTGAGTGGAGGGAGCTTCACTCAGCAATAACACAACAACATCAAAGAGCCTGAGCTGCTGCTCTGTAACACCCCTGCCTGGACCAACTGTCCCAAGCCACAGCACTGAATGGAAACACCAGAGCAGCACTTACTGGACCAGTAATGGCTGGGTTCTGCAGCCGGGGGTCTTCCCACTGAGTGATTTTATTATCTGTAAAGAACAAAAGGAAGCTTATCATTACTCCTCTGTTACCACACTGTGAATTTCTGTTGTTTTTTTTTCTCCCTACACCTGGTTTCCCTCCCATTTCCACAAGGCAGAGTTTCTGTCAGGGTCAGGCAAGGTTGCGTCCCCCCATCTACACCAAAAGCCCAGTAAATTCAAAAACACTCGTTCAGGAACGCACAAACAGGAGAAGGCAGCACATGGCCACTGCTTTGATTGCCACCTCTGTTCTACCTGAACATGGTCTTGGATTCAACTCGTATTAGAGATACACAGACTTCATGCCTGGAAGGTAAAGGAACCCCCCAATTTTGTCTAATGGCAAACTATGGTAACTCCTTGGGAAATTCTGCATCAAGAGAGCCCAATCTTCAGCCTCTTTCCATCTAGAGTTCAGGAGAGCAGCAGGAGGGTGACAGGGGAAGGTTGTACAGGACCACGGGGGGGGAACTCGCGCTGCCTCCAGCCAACTGCTCCTCCCAAGATTCTGAACATGACAGAATCACAACAAAATGATGACGTTGCGACAAGAAGACAAACGTTCCAAAAACCAAACTGGGCACCAGCTGCCACGGCAAGGTTTGGTACCCAACTCCTGCCTGGAAAGGGTGCCAGGAATCCACGGGCACTGCTTGGATTGATGAGCTGTGCAAGCACCACAGGAGTTTGGGAATAAACACACTAAGTTCCAAGACAATTGTTTTTCTGGCCACTCAAGGTAAAAGCAAAGAAGCAAACCCACTTGTATGAGAACACCCATGTTTCCCACGTTCCTGCAGCTGGAAATGAGCTCTGAGTTTTGAGCCAGTTTTAAAATGGGCTGGGATTTGAAAGGTGATATTCATTAAAAGGGAAGAGAATTCCAAAAGATCACAAGCGTGTTTCAAGCAATTGGATCTATCCGTGAATTTAATATTCAAATCCTATTTTATTTGCCTTACATGAGGTCTCTGCAGCGGGGAGGAGCTGTTAGACAGCCCCAGCAGCCCTGCCAGACCCAGGGAGCAGAGCCTGCCACCAAGGCATGACGCCCTCCTCTGCCCCTTGGTGTCCTCCTTCAGCCTCCTCACTCCAATCCCCTTCCTCAAAGGTTACTGGTTGATACCAATTCATTTCTTACACCTACTGAAACTGAGAGCCACCAGCTGTGGTGGTCATTTCCTGTGACATCAAAGATTCTGGAGATGACTGCAAGTGAAGAGCGTACAATGTCCCTGACAAACCTTGGCCTGATTTGTTTGTCAGGGTAATCCAGTGACAGGGGCTTCAAATCCTAAATGCTGCCCCAGGGCTCAACTGCCCCAGCAGCTGGTAGGGTCCCACATGAACCACCCTACCTGGACTGGGAGCTCAGGATTCTCTGTCATCCCAACTGGATGTGGGTAACAAAGCCATTCCCTTTGCAGCACATCTTTGAAAATCTATCACCTCTGCTGAGCCTGCACACTAATATAACGCTCTGCCTTTCCTCAAAGATCAGGCTCTCGGGCCTTTCGGGTTCCCTCTTCCCCAGCTGCAGAGAAACAGCAGAGTCGGTGGGACTGATACTGAAGAGAAAACGTAACGCTGGCAAATCTAGAATAGGAAGACTGGAATTCTGTGTGTTTGGCACAGCATAGCTAAGGGTTCTGAGTTCTCTGTTTCTCTGAGGATGCCATGAGTAGAAATCTCTCCTTAGAAAGTCCAGCTGAAGTCTTCAATAAGAAAAAAAAGAAGGAACAACCCAACCTTTCTGGGCTGCTTTCCTTTCAAACAACAACAACAACTCACAGAGCAGCTCTGAGATGCTGGAGGGAGACGAGTCTACAATGAAACACCACTGACACTGGAACTCCACTAACAGAACCGGGCAGTGTGAATGGGCCGGGTGCAGTTCCACATGCTGTGAATAGGAAATAAGATCAGAGCCAGCACTGCCACAAGATACTGCTCAGTGCTCATTTCCCCACTGCCTCCGTGTGCAGCTGTGGCTAGACGATCTTTTCTCATCTTATTTTCTATTCCTAGTGTGTATTTTAATTTATTAAGTGCAAATAAGCCATGGGATCATCAACAACAACAACGACGAATCCAAAATATCCACGAGAACAAAAGAAACCACAGAGAAGAAATGTTAATGCTTCACAAGTCAGAGAGGGACAAAGCTTGATGAGCCAATTAAAGCAAGCTTTCAGTGAAGATACAGTACCGTACGAGGGCACTGAGTCTCTGTCAATGTCTCCACATATCAACACCTGGCTTCCTAAATGAAGAGTAAAATTATATAAAGCTTTCACTTCAATATCGATGAGCTCCCTTTGTCTATTTGCTGTAGTGCCTGTGGTTACTTACTATGGTCTATGTAAAACGTCCTTCCGTCCAAATGGATTCTTTCCTCCCAACCAGGCTGGAATTGGGAAAGAAGAGAGAAAAAAAGTGAAGCAGGACCGCTCTCACCTAGCTGAAAGCAGCACATTGCCCACCCCTACTGAAATCATCTAAGGATGCTTGGGAGGCAGAAACACAACATCAGCACAGATGTGTTAAGCCAAGGCCAAAAATCTAGGAGGATTCACAGAACTGGCTGTTTACACAGCTCACTGGAGCCAGTATATGTTCTTTTAAAACTTGGTTCTGGCACCAGGGTTTAAAACCGTCTCCTGCTGGGAGGACACGATCACAAAGAACAGATGCTTCTGCAGGGGAATGGAGTGTGGATGTGGAAGCCAGCATCGTGGTGAGAGGGCCCTGTTCCCAGGTCACAATCAAGCTTTTCGGTGCTGTCTCTAAACAGGGCTTCAGCATCCTCAGAAAAGCGATGGCAGCGACCTCCGTGCCCACACACAACGCAGGGCTGCTCTCAGGGCTCAGGAGAGGTGAGCCAGCAGGTACATATTCAAATACATACACACAGCACTTACAGGAAGAGGGCCCAAGTCATTGGGGTTCAAAGATGCTTTGGATCTCAAATGCACTGGGAACTTCAGGCGTGGATCCTCCTGCAACACAAACACGGAGCTAGAAATCCAAATCCAACAGGTCGAGTCAGATCTGCACACAGAATTCTCTGGGAAAAATCTTCCTACATCACACTCATTCTTTTACTTTTGGAGAATCAAGCAAGACACATTCGAGTGCTGGGACATCACTCCTTCGGCTCGCCCTTACCCAGGTGGTGGTTTTGGTGTTGTGGTCGATGAAGAAGGGCCGGCCGTTGGGCGCAATGCGCATCTCCCAGCCTGGGGGAAGGAAGCTCTGGGCCACTTTGTGCTGTGGTTTTGGGGAGTTGTAAGGGGAGGGCTGTGGAGACTGTGGGTTGGAAAGAGTGTCCTTCACCGCTCGGCGCATGGGGGAGTCCTTTATCCCCTGGGGAGGAGGAAAGACACCACCGTTTGCCACCTGTCACTTAGTACTGCAGAACAAACCCAAGTTGGTTTCACAGCAAACAGCTCCTCACCTCCAGCGGAGCAGACAAAGTCACTGTGGGGGAGCTGAGGCTGCGGGGCCGTCTGAGCTGGGGCTCGCTTAAGTGGTTGCTGCTGTTTGCTGCTGATCCAACCATGCCATCTTCTGCCAGCTGTTTTGGAAGCAAAACCAAGTGAGCAAGTTGTCAGAAGGGCAGTTCAGGCAGAGCTGATATCACAAGGAACACAAATTCCCACTCATTGCCATTTTTTCTGATTATCCTGAGTTGTCATGACAACACTTCGGGTGTTTTGGTAATTTCAGAGCTCTGAGGAGCTGCTTCACCTGAAATCCCACTCTCCACGCTGAGTGGGAGCTGAAGGCAGCAGTGCCACAGCCCTTCCTACCTGCACAATGGGTCGTGTCCACGTTGTGGTGCGGTTGTTGTGGTTGACATAATAGGTGCGTCCCTTGGCGTCCTTCCGCTCCTCCCAGCCCGAGGGCAGCCCCGGTGTGGTGTGGGCATAGGGCACCGCAGGTTGTGCAAGCAAAACATCACTGCATCGCTATTTTATAATGGCAGGGAAAAAAAAAAATGCATTGTAGCACCAATGCCAAAGCTTCTTAAAGAAAAAGAGCCTGGGGAGAATGTTCCCCACTGCCCCTCTCTGCACCTCAGCAGGGATGTTAGGAGGGGAGGATGCCCAGGGAGATTTTAGCCCATCCACTCTAAACAAATCTTCATGTTAATGAAGCTCAGTGGCTTGCTGGTTTAGGACTCCTCTGGAGACATCACTTGGATAAGGGATGGAGAGCAGGGTCCTGGCTGTCAGCAGAGCAGAGAGGAACAGCAGAATCCTCAGGACCAGCGTTGCTCTCAAGTAACCGCTGAAAATACTCTGAGCTAGAGAGGTACCTGAAACCCAAAGCTCCTCATCGCACGATGGAGCCAAAACTGTGCTTGAACTTTGAGAACTTTTGAAACAAGACCAAACCAGAACTCTTGGGTCAGTGGCTGTATTTCATTCAACACACTGCTGCCTGGTGAGGAAAATTCCCTGACTGTCCCAGCCCTACACCTACCCACATATGATGCAGAGACAGTGCTTGATAAAGAGTACTATTACCGTTGGCTCCTCACCACCCGTGACAGTGGAAGAACGGGCTCTCCTAGATGGACCACTCTGCTGGTAAATGATAATGAATGGTTACAGGTAAGTACATTTAGTGAGGAAGCTCCCAGATTACTGTCACATCTTTAGGAGTGAGGAATCACAGACACACAAAAAGAACACAATTAGATGGAAACAATGTTTAAGATAACAGCAAAAAAAGAGAGCCATCAATCACCAGTAACTGAGACTCTCATACAGAAACCACCAAGGGAACTGATTTCAAGAGTTCTGGTATCCAATTCTGTACAGTCAGCACTGCTGATGATAAGAAGAACATTTATTCTAAAGGTAACATAATTTCCCCCCTCCCCAACCCAATTTTGCACATTCTGCCTGTAAATATGGTATTTAAGAACAAAACGGATCCATCCTGGTCATCAATGAGCGCACACCAGAAGTCAGATGAAAAAGATGGAAGTGATGCTGTGAATTTGCAGTGTTTAGGAAAAAAGTTATGTATTAGTTGCTAGAAGATAAATTTGCATTAGCTAAGGAAGGATGAAGGATGGTTAAGATCACAAAGTGATTCAAAAAGCCAGGCTCCACAAAGTGCGAGTAAATAAAGCAGCAGAACCCCCCTGGAACAGCCTGTATTCCAAGGCAGCTTTGTCTAGCAAAGAGAGAAGAGAGTTCAGGCCTGTTTGTACTGGAACCACACCACTGTTCACCCAGCAGAGAAAGCAAAGAGCTAGGCAATACTTCAGCAGCAGTTCTCTGAGCAGCTCTAACACACCTGGGGAACAGCAAATGTACCCTCAACAACTTGTAAAGCAGGTGAAAAAATTCACCACCATCGGCAGTGCAAAGGGCTGCCCAGCAGCGAGAGAGAGAACAGGCACAGAAAGACACCAGCCTGAAGAACACCTGAGAGGGAAGTCCTGGGCCTGCCACAGTCCTGAGGACACAGAGATGGTGCTGCTGCCCTCCCCCACCCCAGCTGAAACACCCCTGGGAGGGTTCCCTCTCTTCCCAGTATCTAGAGTCTGGGAAACTACATTTCCATGCTAGATAAGTGAGTGTGACTATGTCCTCAGGCCCAACCAGTGTCCTCATTTTCCTTGCTGCCCATGCTCTGGATTTGGTGTCCATGACTGTTCGGGCTGGTCATAACCCCGCAGTGGTCACTGCTCTGTATCCGGCTAGAGCTGACCTCAGAGAAAACATCATTTGGTAACAGAGAACGTTCAAACCAACAGAAAGGAAGAGAAGTGAGTTTTGCTTTACCAAGGACAACTGAGTCTGCTCTGCAACTGCGTCTGTGACGCTGCAAGATCTTAATCTTGAAGAAGGATCCCTTTGCTGGAAAAGAAACAAAGAGAAATATGTCTTTAAGTACAGGTACCTTAAAATGTGGGGGTTTAGTCAGTAATTTTACTTTTCTCCCATTTAATCCAAACCCCTAAAAAAGAGTATTTATGTTGCAGTGCCTTTAGTTTTAATACTTGGACAGAACCTGGGGGGAGCAGGAGCAGTGTAAGGAAAACGTCAAACTCTAGCTGCATACTTGGCTAATTCTTAAACTTACTGCTTATATATATACAGAAAAAAAGGTGTAATGACACCTTGCTTCTATGTTACACTAAAGATGAATGTGGAAGGATTTGTTGAGTGAGTCTGAAGTGTTTCTGGCATTGCACAGATAGGTGAGAGGGACAAAACACCTCCCCGTTGGCAGTGTAGCTGCAATTTTTATTGCACCAATAAGAAAGATGCTATCACTTAATGGCTCATAAAAGAACCATTTTGTAGAGGAATGTAATTATTGAATTAGCTTAATTAAGATAACTTTGCAGCTCTAGCATTGATTTATTATTGTTAGGGTAAAAAAAGCGTGGGCTGTGATGCTGCCAGCAAAACACTTTGCTGAACCTCCTGCCCCCCCCAATGATTGGGGTTACACCAAACCACCAGCAGGTGACAGTACGAGAGGTTTCTATGCAAAGAGCAGCATGCCACGTACAATCAAAGAGCTGAGCTGCTCCCCATTGGAATCAGGAGTGACCTGGAGTCTTCTGCTCAGCTCCTCAGAGAGCTCCTGAGGGCTGGTGCGGGACACTGGAGATGCAGGGGGAGGTGGCAGCGACAAGGTTAAGGAATCTCCGCTCGCGCTTGCCTCCTCTGAAATGGTTTCCCAGGGCTGAAAAAAGAGAAGAAACCACGTTAAGGCCAACGTGGGTGTGATCATCAGCCTAAATATTTAAGGACGCGAACCAATGCCCAGCACACACGCGCAAACATTCTGCTCAGCGTGAAGCAGTCACAGGGAAACATGGTTTTCACGTTGACTTCCAAAAGGTCTTCATGGTGCTGATGACACAATGCTTTATCATTCATGAGAAACACATCAGCTCCAAGTTCAGTTAAAAACCCCAGACCTTGCCATACCTCAGGAATGTCTCCACTCTCCACAGGTTCTGGTTCCAAGTCCTCACTGATGTGTCTCCGAGAGCGGAACCGCCTATGGGCTGCTTCTTGGTTTATTTGTCTGATGTTGTTCTCTGAGTCAGACCCCACGTCACTGGATAGAGGGGAAATCAAAGCACGTGAAGGAGAAAGGACCAAAAGAAATAATGAAACCTCATTAATGCTGCTACTATCAGAACGAGAAGGACAACACACCCTTGGGTAATTTAGCCACAGTTATGAAGATTCCAGAAAGAATAATCATAACTGTTGGAATAAGCAATAGTGGGAGAACAGTCCCTCACATTAAACTCGGTCGGTGCCACTGAGTGGTCCTGTTGTTATGGTTGACGTAGTAAGTCCGCCCCAGGTTGTCCACCTTCTCTTCCCACCCAGGAGGCAGCGGAGGAGGTGGTAACTCCTCCTGACGTTGAGATGCAGAGTCGCTGGAATCAACCACATCCCATCCATGCTTAGGAGGGAAGGAAAAAGAATGAAATGTACAAAATTTAAGTTCAAGAGAAGTTCTTTCACTGCTTCCATCAGCAGTCAGACCTGAATCTCTGCTAACTTGGATGCTTCCCTCACCATGAAGCCTTACCTCCGACTCATCCCTCTGATCGCCGTTTTCTTCCTCTTGGCCACCATTTTTAGGCAAGTAAGCCATCTTCAGCCTCAGGAAACCCTTGACACGAGATTTGTGGCTGGAAGACAAGGAGGTCCATCTCATCCAACAACCCTCCAACAGCTGCAAACAACAAACCTTGCAGTAAGAACTGGTTGAAAGCACAAAGGCCTTGTGCCTCACCTTCTTGGCCTTAGAAGAAAATCCTTAAACGTGTACGGCCTTTCCATGGCTGGGGCTTCAGTCTGTAAGTATTGAAGAAAACAGCAAACTAAAGGCTTTGCCCACAAGCACAAATAGCGTTCCCACCACAGCCACACATTTGAGTAAGGCAGTGGTAGGGGGTAGAGCTCTCTGCCCCAGTGTGGCACCATTAGACCTCACTGTGAGGGGTTGTGGTGGCTGACCCCGCGCTCCTTTGGGAGCACACACATCAGGCATGGGGCAGGGAAAGGGGAGAAAACCAACTCCACCAACCCCTTCTGACTTCTTCCAGTCACCCACCACCAGTGCCAGCAGAAGCAGCATAGGGGTAACTAATTCTAGAAGGCAGGTGGGGGAGCAACCTGTACTGCAGCTACTGGAGGAATAGCTGCTCTGAGGTATGCGTTGCGAGTTTCCCCAGAGGAAATCTGGGAGGGGGAAAGCAGCTTCTGGAGCTGAAGAGATTTTC
Source organism: Podargus strigoides (assembly GCA_028020825.1). Taxonomy (NCBI): domain Eukaryota; kingdom Metazoa; phylum Chordata; class Aves; order Caprimulgiformes; family Podargidae; genus Podargus; species Podargus strigoides. Next base: position 16,152,005 of record CM051663.1, read on the forward strand.
TGTGAAGCTAGAGAGTCAGGAAGGGTTTTGTAGAAGAGCAGCCCCAGGCAGGTGTGGTGCTTACCGGCAGGTGACTGAGGGGCACATCCACCTGGCCCAGGAAGTCGTCTCTTGTCTGTCAAACAGGGGAGAAAAGGCAGAAAAAGGAGTCATTTGACATCAGGAAAGCAGAAAGTGATCAACATCAACCCAGCCACAACGAGGCAAGTGTGGAGATGGCCGAGCACCACTCTTCCAGCAGTCACTGGGTTCCAGCCCTTTGCGGTGGCTGCATGGGCAGCAGCCACGAGGAGCCCTGCCCAGTGACACAGCAAATACCGACTCTTCTGGCTCATGAAGAGAGCTTGACCCAAAAGGGAACACTTCCCCACAAAGACGTGTTTCCAGGGAGACAGGCACCTGCACACACAGAAGCCAGCTCCCTTGAAAATGAATTCATGGGAAAGCCAGACTGAAACCAGACATTGGTGATGCTGCACTTCCAAGTTCTTTGAGTGGCTTCCCCAAACGTGAGCAATTCCAGCATTTTCATCTCATTAATGAGACAGGAATTTTCCAAAGAAACCACATGGCATTCTTAGCAATCAACTGCCAGGGAAATGACTTCTCCCAGCTCCCCTTTCTAATCCCATCCAGCAGCCCCAGTGATTCCCAAAGAACCTGCTGCTTATTTATAGCCACGCTATGCCCTGAATTCCAGGAAGCGCATCCTGCTGCTCCCAAGCCAAGTTTAAATACTTCTCACAGCGCAGCATTCAGCCCAACATGAAAATTCGTATTTTATGTGCTAACATGGTAAGAATCCTGTTTCTCCTACCAGGAGAGCATAAAGTCATGTGGTTCCCACAGCCTGGACATGCTGCTGTGGCACCAAGGAGCCCGAGGTCATTTCCCCATCAATGTCTTTGGCAATCCCCTTTCCTGCTGAATTTCCATTCTGCTTTATGTTTTTATTTTCATCTTGCACCTTCAGAATGAGGATCCATCTACACTTCCATGTAAGGCCTGGGAGCAGCCAGATGCTGCTAACACATTCTCATGGAATTGATTCCAGAGCTGGGTGACACCATCCCTACAGTGTTACTGTTTATTATAGAGGAATTAATTATTAGGCCTTTTATTTATTTAAAAGGTGGCATTTTTCATTGTATTCTAAACACCCACAAAACAGATAAACATTCCTAAATTTCTACATACTTCTCTTGCATTGCCACTGCTTCTTTAAAGGTACTGAAAAGCACTGGGCACCTATGCCAAGATGTGCTGCATTCCTGAAACCTAAGTCATGTCCAGAATCCCCCTGGCCAACCCAGGGCACAGACAGCGAGATAAGGATTGATTCCATTCATTACAATGAAATGGTTTCCTCTTTCCATCCCAGGAGGGCTGGAGCAGGCTCCCTGTGCCCCCCTCTGCCAGGGGAGCAGTTATCACAGGGTATGATGTGACGCGTGACCAGAGTGAACACCTGCTGTTATCAGTGCTCCTGCAGCAACTGCCTGGGCCTGGCAGGGCAGCTCCCTCTACACAAAATGTCCTGTAGGGATAACAGAGAAACACCCAGTGCCAGGCTGAGCTGGAACTGAGCCTTCTCTGAACACCCCTCTGGGTGGGAAAGGCTGAGGGAATGGATGGTACCACATGGAGGCAATGTGCCAAGCGCGGTGCCTGTGGGAAAGGACGAGCTGTACTGGGAATAAAAGCTTGCTTCTGTTTGCATAGCAAACACCAGGGGGGAAAACCCTTTGGAAGGGGATCCAGCAGCCTGCCTGCTGCTCAGCCTTGCTTCTGCCTTGAGCAGGGAGCTCCAGCCCTGCTGGAGCAGGCAGAGGAGGGAGAGGAGGATGCGGAGTGGTCAGCTCCATTTGCCACGCGTGCGTGTTTGCCCTGGGCTGTGCTCCTGCTAACGCGTGGGCGAGCTTGGCACTAGAAGAGCTCTTCCTGCCCTTTTGTTCTCTTCCCCAGTTTCACAGGGATCAGCTTTCCTGAGCAAACATTGCAGCGAGTGCTTGGGAGTTCTGCCTGCTTTGTGTTAGAATGGCATTTTAAACGTATAACCCCCACCTCACGGCACAGAGTCGCGGGGTTCCAACAAAATACATTGGGAGCTGATTCTAGAAAAAAAATAACATCAGAAAATGATAAAAGGCAAAAGACTCCTTCAAATGCTGCCAGATGTAATGGCCTCTTTCGGGTCAGACAGCTGGAAGAACGCCCTTGGTACCTTGGGAGAACTTTGCTGGAGGACATGTCAGTGCGCTCACTCCGATTCCATTGCTGCCCTCTCATTTCTCTGCCTCCTCAGACTCTCAGTCTTTTTCCTTTGTCACTGTTCCCTTTTGTTTAACCTCACTCTGTGGTTCCTCCACCAGCCACATACCTCAAGTGCTGCATCACCATCCAAGATAAACACAGTGATGGGTCTTAGAAATAAAGCTGCACCTTCAGTTTCTCCAGCCTCGGAGACACTTCAGCCTGAAGTAGCTGCAATTCCAGCAGCAGGCCGGGACCCCACGGCTCTCCGTGGGAAGCACAGCTTGTCTAAGTGGGAGTTGTTGGGCTGCCCATGCAGCCAAGGATTTTCCTAAGAGTTCACAAGGGGTCAGAGAAATATTTAGTGGCCTTCCAAAAGCGGCTCTAGTCACTTGAGGAGGTTGTGTTATGTGGTCAGGTTACAGGGAAGCTGAAAGAAGCGTGGAGACCTTCAGGCTGCCTCCAACTGCTTGTGGTGGTGGCTCCTGTAGTGGGTCCGTGTGGCAGTAGAGGATGGGATAGCAGGAATGAGTGCCTCTGCCCAAGGGAAAACTGGGTACTTTGCATTTGCCTCGAGTCCTGCTTTGTTCTACCTCACTGCTCCCTTGACATCAGTACATACACATACATAACACATAATGCTCAGTGGTGTTGATAAGAATTCCCTGTGCTGGCACACACGCTCTGATAGAGCTTTAAAAACCCTGCAGTGGTGGCAGTGCAGCAGCTCCAGCAGCCTCCCCACGCACAACTGCTATTAAAAAAAGTAATGCTCTTTCCAGCTGGATGTTTTATTCCGGTTTCTTTATAGAGAAATACAGGCAGCCCTCAGGGAGAAAAATACCTAAAGATGCAGTCTAATAAAAGCCAGAATCCTTCCCAGGGAACTTGGGGAATGGGTAGGGATAGGGTAAAGACAGCCCTGCCAACTCTTGGCTCCAAAATTACCCATGGATTTCTTGATTCTGCAGGCTGATTTCCAGTACTTGCAACGAGGAGAGAGAGAGGAATGAGAACTGCTTTTGTCCTTGCCAGCAAACTTAAAAAGGCTTGAGGGATGGAATTCATCACCTCTACCTGCAGACGTCAACAAGGGCCTTATCTGCAGGGAACAGAGGCTTTCCAGATAGCATCTGCACCCCTTGTACAGACAGGGAAGGGAAGGGAAATGCACAGCACTGTTCATGGAAGCTATTTTAAACATCCAGCTAAGGGCAACGTGAATTATGGTCTAGAAACGCCTATTAAAACCCAGACAGGAGACCTGGAATCAGGGCTCCAAACTTAGACACGTGCAACATAAAAGATAAAAGTCCTTGTGTAGCACTGGAAGAGAAAGCAGCCTTTTAAAGGCACAGACCACCTCCCACACTGCCTGCTCCAGAAATGAGGAAAGACTGAAACCTCTTCCAATTCCAAAGCACCACCATTTCCCATCCCAACTCAAGGCTTAAAAAAGCATCAGTGTGGGGGCTACTTCAAGATGCTGGATGATGGGAAATTAAGCGGTGAATCCTGCGTCAGCCACAGGCTGGTGAGTGATCAAGAGCACTAAAATACATTGTTAGATGGGTCTGAGTGAGGAGTTCTGCTTACCTGCACTGCAGTCATGTAGCTGCCAATTGCTAATGACCAACACAGCCACGCTCCCAGAGACCCCGCATGACGAACAGAGTAGATTTGTCACATGGCGCAGTATGTATGCACGCTTTGCACTTGCCTCTTGCCTTACATAGAAAGCTCATCCTTTGCTTAATATTTTCTAATGGCTTGTAATAAAATACATCCTGCTGGCCCCAGAGCGTTCCTGCCTGCGAGGGAAGCTATGTGAGAGGTCATAAACACTGGGGGCAGGAGGACTGCAGACGCCCGCCTGCGTGTTTGCGCTTGGGATAAATCCGGCCGCAGCAGCTGCTGCTCCCAGCCCCAGCTCAGTCACAAACACCCCAACTCCTGCAACAGGCAGGGAACAAGGCTGCCACGCTTCACGGCTGCCTGAACTCATTGTACACAGAAACCAGAACCAAGAGCAGGCAGGGCCCCGCTCCCACGAGCAGCTCTGCGCCACAGCTTGGGGGACGGGAACACAGGAGGAGAACGTACCAGCAACACAGAGCAAACGCTCCCCTGGTGACTCCGTGGTCACAGCTGGAGCCAGAGCAGTCCAAGCTCTGCACACAGCATCGCTCAGCCCAGCTCTTAGCCACCCAAACCACCACCACTTCATCTGCCATCTCACCCTGCCGTGTGTTAACGATCCTCCCAGCTGACGTCAGCCCGAATTAACCACGTGACATCAGGATCTCAAAATATTACACAGGGTGTAACCACAACCCGGAGCAAAGTTACATTTGATCAGAAATAAGAAGTGATTCCTGGCTTGCATCAGCACAGACAGTGCAGGCGCTGCAGTTGCCTCAAGGGTCTGCAGAGCAGCTCCGTGCTTGACTCACACAGCATCGTACTTACTGCGGTAGGAGCGGGGCTGCCACCACCCTCTATCCCAACAACCTGACTTTGTTCTTCGGGCCCACGGGTGACCAGAATCCTGAAGTGCTGCTGCCTCGTGTTCTGATCTGGTCTGATTTTGAACAGGCATCCTTGCCCTGGCGGAATGCGCTCTCCTGGATCGCTTCGAGGTATTTCTGCCCCGTTCCCACTGCTCCCACACGGGGCTGCACTGGACCCATCGGCTGTGGGGCCGGTTCCTTCCGCTGGCGGCTGCATGGGGTAGGAAGAGCTCCTTTCCAGCTGGATCCGCGGGTACCTCACCAGTCTGTCCCCTTTTGTTCCAGTAAACCCAAAGTTATACTCGCCTCCTGCGCCCACCCCGGTTGCCTGCGGCTGCTGGAACTGGAGAACAAATAACTTTTTCCCTGAATTCACTGCCGTATCTGGCATGTGCTGCAGAGACCAGCGCCGGGGCTCTGGGCTTGGGGTGCTGCTCTGAGCTTCAGCACCCAAGGGCAGGAGGGCAACCTGAGGCACGTCAGCGCTCGAAGCCCGATGCTGAATTCTCACGCCGCTGATGTTTAAACTTGAAGTGGGTTCATTTCCCTCATTTCCTTGAGCAGCTGCTGCAGCATCCTCGCTTGGGGCGCTGGGAGGAACAGCACAAAACACTCTATGCTTGCAGCCCAGAGTTCCATTAATGTGGTGCCCCGACTCCTCTGCCAGCCAGGGGGGAGGATGCTCAGGAGCCACCTTTGGAGGGCTGGAAGAAGCAGCAGAGTTTTCACCCAGGGCTGTGCACTCGTTGCGCTGGAGGGAGATCTGCATCGAGGAGCTCCTTGTTGGCCGCGTGTCCACGCTGTTCAGCAGCTGGGGGATAAACATGGATGTGCTCCTTTTTAAGGAGCCCACTTCTTGCACATCGCTGCTGCTGGAATCCACTGTGTGCCGGGCGAAAGCAGGGGGGCTGCTGCTTCTTGGCAAAGTGTGGAACGCCAGGAAAAAGTCATCTTCTCTCTCCCGGTCGAGGATCTCAGATTCAGGGGCTGTGTTGCTTCGCCCAGAGCCAAAATGAAAGCGCAGGCGATGGGCCATGGTTTGACAGAAAGAAGAAAGGAGAGGGAGAACAGCAACAACTCAGGCACTGCCAGAAGTTAAAAACCAGAGCGGTGAACTCCAGGGAAAAGTGTCCCATCTGCCAGTGCCACACATTGCACAAATAGCCCCAGTGCAAGTGGCATTCCGGGCATGAGCAGGGCCGAGCACTCTGCACTCCTGCGCCCGGTGACACAGGCTGGGACAGTGGGGGTCACGTGGCCTGGCCCCCCCTCTCCAATCGAAGCTGCTGGAGGGGTTTGTTTGCTCTTTATTTAACGTCAGCAAGAGCCTGACCCAGCACCTTCCCAGCTGCTGCTTTTCCATCAGGGAGGAGCGGCCCCAGCGGGATAGCTCTGGCAGCTGCCCCAGGCAGCGCGCTGGGCACTGCTGTAAATCTGAACCGTGTCGTGTTCACAAGGCACGGTGCTGGAAAACACACAGCAAAGAGCTCTCACACAGCAAACCCAGCAGGAAAGCGTGAGGTGGCAGGAGGCAGAGTTTCCTTCTCTGCTTTCCTGGGCAATGCAGAACAGTGCTGGGAGCTGCATGGCGTTTCGCACCGCTCCGTCCTAAAGCCGGCACAGAAACTCTGCCCAGGCTCCAGGGAGGAATCAGCAGCGTGACCAAGAGTGCGGCTGCCAGCAGCTCCGCTCTCCCACAGCCAAAAGACCTCAGAGGAACAACAGGCAGCCAGCGTACAACCAAACTTGAAACACCCCCTCAACAGCTCTGGCACAATGCAGAAACTCAGCGCTCCCAGGATACTCCTGCTTGAAGCGTGCTCACTGCTTAACACAGACCAGAAAAAGGAGCGTGGGTGGTTTCAGTGGGCGGACGTTTGTTTCCCAGGAGAACAGAGGAGGTGCAGGTGGGGGCAATGCTCCATCCAGGCATTTCAACCCTCGTTTGCAATCCACCTCTTTCCCAAAGACAGCAACTGAGCATCACAAGGGAACTGGAAGCTCCAAATGGTGGAGCTGCCAGCAGGCAGCACAATCCCCCATTGTTTCACGTGGGTATGAGCCAACAAGGAGGAAAACACAAGCAGCTTCCCCACAGCCCCAGCCCTGCAGATCCCCTGGAAGAAGCACAGGTGCTGATCTGATTTTCTCTTCTTTCTCAGAGCAAGCTGACAAGATCAGAGACAGCTGTGCTCTCAGTGGCTGCGTTCCATAGAGCCGTGCGATCAGTACAACGCCAGCAAGGCAGGCACTCACCAATCTGTTCTCATCAAACACTTCAAACAGCAGCCGGTGGTTGCTGGGGTTTACCTAGGAGAGAATTCAGCTCACGTCACTTCCAAAGTGCCACGTGATTGCTCGCACGTGTTCTAACCATGGTGGCAAGGAAAGGGAAACTTACTCGGAAATAAAACTCCTCGTTCCATTTGGGATTCAGGGTCTGTAAAAACAAAACACACATATTGAACACACTCCCATTTCTTTTGCAATCAGCAAAATGTGGCAATTTGCTGGGGGCGGGGGGGGGGGGGAAGGAGAAAAAAGCACATTATTAAAAAATTGGGAAAAAAAAATATTGCCTTTAAATTATTGAGAAATTCTCTGAGTAACCCAAACGTGGGAGGATCTTTGAGTGAGATGATCCTAAAATAGACCTTAAGTATAAATAGGATTCCATGAGCAAAAGGCAAATCACCGAGAACCTCACAGCAATAAAACCTGAAGACCTTGCACTCCCAAGATCCATTTAAACCCAGCTGAAAACAACAGGTATTGTTAAAAACCCAGGGAACTGAACAAATGAAGCATGGTCTCCTACTCAACTGCTGCCCATCAGTAACTGTGATGCTGCTTAACCACCACTGCCATCTCAGGAGACACTGGATGTATCGGGCAGCACCATTTTTGGGAGATGGGTAACTGCAGAAGTTTCTTCCACCTTTCAAAGTCCAACAATTATGAGGTTAAGTCTGAAATTATGTAGAACATAACGCATGGGGAAGGCAGAATGACTGAGAGGGATCACAATGATTTCCCAAGAAGCAAGGGGAGAAAATAAAGCCCTACATCCATGCCACACTCCCCATCTCCCCCCATTTCATGCGCTGGCTCCAAAGAGTTTCTCCCCAAAGCCCCTTCACAGCCTCTCTGTACAGCACAAGGTGGATTTACCCGTGTCAAAGGGTGCTAAAAGCAGGCAATGAACAAAAAAACACCACCAGGAAACAAGTCCCAGTGGTTACCTGGGAAACACTGAATGATGCAATGAGGCTTTCTAGAATTGGGTTCCAATATTCTTCATATTTCCAAAAGAATAGAATAAAAATGAGTATATACACACCTTCTTGATAGTTTTTGTCTGCACAAGAGCAAGTTCTCTGTTCTCATCCGCTACATACAGGGAAAGCTTCACATAGGGGTCACTGCAAAACAAGAGCTCGTCTTTAATGGGAACATCATTTTACAGTCAAATAGGAGAAATTGGCCAGCTGACTGGGTAACAACAGCAGCTCCAAACTGAAAAGTGCTCACAGGAAAACCCAGTAATAAGCTACTGAAACATTCCACATGTGTTTGAATAAGCTCCATTAAACACTGAGCACAGCATTCAAGATATTTGACCTGCAGCTCTGCCCCACTGCCAGGGACAGTAATCACTCGCTCGCACGTGGTGCTCCACTCACAACAAGGGTCACTCGCCCCTTGAGGCTGCCAGGACAGGGAACAGGGATTACCCAGAAGTGGTTCTGCTGTTACTGAACCACCAACCAAGAAAACAAAGTAAGAATGAACAAGACATCACGTTGGATTGATTTTTGGCTCAGCAGATGCACATAAATGCATCTACTTAAACTGCAATTAAATTCAGCGCTAAGCACCGAGGCTGAAAAGAAAACGAAGCATCATTGTGAGTAAAAAGAAATGCTGATGCTGCTTTCAGTTGCTTAATGTGCTGTGCAGCCTAACCGTTACTGGCAAAATAGTTTGGTAGGAGAAGGGGCAGAAACCAGATGCTCCCTGGAGCCTGCAAACACTGCCAGCCCACCACACGCCAATGCCAACCAACCAACCAAACACCAACCCCAACCGCACATCGATGCCGACCCCCGCACACTGACCCACGGCAGACATGCCAACGCCAACCAACCAAGGAAAAGCAACATCATCATAAAAAGAGGGGGAAAAAGTCAGTCTCAAGGCATCTTTTGCCAGTGATAATGACTCAAGTCACAGACAGCTGCAAAAACAGTGTTCAAATGATACTGCAAACTCCACCTCCAGTGTCTCCACCTTCCAAGTTTGTTGGAAGCTTGAAAGGAGCAGTGAAGGCCACCAGTTGCGGGTCACAGGAGCCACCCTGTGTCCTTTGCTGCTGCAGCTGGATGTGGGAACCCTGACCTGGGAGCAGAATGGTGTTTGGCACAAGGAGAAGGCAACGGCAACGTGTAATTAGCTTGTGGAATTCACTGTGGGTAGGAAATGAACCGGGTTCAGAAAGGACTGAGCTGGTCATGTGGGTAATAAGAGTCATCAGCTAATTGCATCAAAGACTTTGGAATCCTCTTGCCTCAAGTCTGATGTTAATCTTTAGTTACTGAGGTGAAACTCAAGCTCTGGAGAAGCACGTTATCTTCTCACTAATACAGGCTGAAAGAAAAGTTTCTTGCTATTGATCCCAAGTGGAGAAGATGCAAGTTCTGTACAAAAACACTGCCATTGAGAGTCGTGAACCATCAGGAAGGGTTGGCTTCAATGAATTAAATCCCCCGGACATTACCATGTCAACAATTGCCTGAAAAATGCAAGTTATGCAAATACCTCACGGAAGGCAACCAACCTCTGTTGTTCCCAATGAGCAGCAGTCACCGACATCCTACACATTGGGCAGCGGCCTGCAGCCACCTCCTTCGCTGGGGCTACCCAACCCCACTCACATTGGCCACCTCAACGTCTACATGGCACCTGCACTGGTCAACCTTCCTAGTCATGAGTAGGGAGAAGGCCAAGCATCGGAGAGTAACCACAGAACCAGCAGCTCATCCCTGGACCTTTAGGAACAGAACCACTACCTTGGGGAACAGAAACACACTCAGCACCAACATTTTGTATGCTAGAACAAATCAAGCCAAGAAAATTCTTCCTTCTTTTAGAGATGAGAGAAAATTTGCCATGAGTCACCACCTAAGATTAAGTCCTTAGTTACAAAGGTGACTGTCGCGAGAACATGTTCATGAAAATGGACTGGAGCAAAGCTTGTGTGCATAGGAGTTGGTTGCCTGTCAAAGCTCTGCAGCCACATCTCAGAGAAGGCAGCTGCTTTCAAACACAGCCAAGGGAGGCTGTGGATGTGAATTTTCAACAAGAACAGCTTCAAGAACACTGATCCAAACCCGCGGAGAGGGGGAGTTCAGCTTTGTTCTTGTGTGCTATTACTCATGCCTCTCAGGGGGTTTTGACAAGATTCACCAGCACGCTTCCCATCTTCTCCAACTGCTCCTTCTAGCACAGGAGGTACCAGGGAAGGTACTAGAAGCACCAGTGCTAAGGCAGTTCTTTTTGGAAGGGTCTGCAGAAAAGCTACTGGACTACACCCCCACTGCATCCTGAAGAACGTGCTATGGATAAAGAGAAAACCTTGCTGCTTTCCACACTCCTGGTTAAAGCTGAGCAAATTCTCTGGTGCCCTCTGGTGACAGCTCCCAAAAGTCAGCCAGAGCCGACTTGGCTGTGTCCCTGCAGACAATTAAAGCCACCGCACGATTTAATGACTACTGATCCACTCACACCCACACTTCACAGCCAAATCCCCCTTCAGGACAATTCTTTATTTCACTGTTCTTTCAAATGCCTTCTTGAAGCGGAGCCCAAAGCATTTTTGGTGAGCGCAGCCTATGGTTCCATGCCTGGAGCTCCTGGCTGGCTCTGTCATCACCCCCTGCTCCTCTCACCAGCACCTGGGTCCCAACCCTTCTGCCAGGAGCAGCTTGACAAGGCAAGAAAAGGCAAGGGACTCACTGAGCAGCAGGAGGGTGAAGGGAGGAGACACATTGCATACACCAAGGATGTACCACTGACAACTTCCACGCAGAGGAAACAACCACCTCTGCCACACGTGGTCCCTTCTCCTCCTCCTACTCCCCAGAAAGGCACGTGCCCACCTCAGACACCCCACAGAACAAAATGGTGTCACCCTCTGCCCAAGGCTGCTCCCAGTGCCTTGTGTTTTTTCTTTCAGCATGCTAATTTCATAGGTGAAGCACCAGCAGAAAAGTGGCTTTCTATGCTTTATTTTTCCCCCAAAACAAGCCAGTATGAACTCTCTCCTACTTGAGCAGCTGCCACCTTGTCAAGCAGCTTTGTTAACTCAGTCATTCGGGAGGTTTGCAGCACAGCACTCTCTGGCCTTGCTCCACCTCCAGGAACCCCAAGCCAGGCTACAAGCAGGACTGGCACCCTGGCACATGCCCCATTCATCATCAAAGAAACAGAAACACAGGAGAACCCCACAGAGAGGCTCACTGTTCCATTAAGAAATGAGTCATTTCAATAAGAGCTAAATTGGATGCCACTTCTTCCATCTGGGACTGAGTTGGTTCTGTTTAGACACATAAATCAGTCAAGGCAGAACACCTACCTGGCTCCAAAGATGTCTTTTTTTGCTAGGTCAATGCCAGACACCACCTTCACCCTGAGGATACGAGACTCCTCCTGGTAATCGAAAAGAAAACAGGTTGAATGTTTATCCTGCAATTCATTTGGAAGATCAACAGCTGGCAACAGGTCAAGCTGTGGATGAACTCGTGGCCTTTAGGAGTCTTCCCTAGGTAGGATTCTGAAAAGCAAAACCTCTTGGAAGGAGGTGTACGCTCCACCTGCTAAAGAACGGCCTGAATCCAAACATGAAGAGCATCCAACTCCACTTTTTCCTCCCCCACCCCACCCTGTTTGACCAGTTTATTTTTGCTACACAAAGAGGCCACCAAAATTGAACCTGGACAGGATCCGACAGAAACAGGTCCTGCAGTCGCCCGCATGAATTCTACCCTCTTCTCCCCGAGCTGCAAGATACAAGGTTCAATTACAGTAATTCAAACCTCTGTTCCTTGCGGCTCAGTCAGAAAACAATGGTGTTTTCCCCCAGGTTCACCCTGCCATGACCACACCGCACCTCCTCTGTTTGCTTTGGGTAGCTCAAAGCCAGAAACAGATTTCTCAGCTGGAGCCAAGATTTTGGAGCTTACTGGGAAGGTGGGAAGGAGCCCAGAAGCAAAGCCGTACCTGTCCAGTCTAACCCCATTCCTCTGAAAGGAGTCTGGATTAAAGAATAATAAAAAAGCCAAAGGCTTAACCAGCACTCCGGAATTAGCCAGCCAGAAACCAAAAGCCAACCATGCAACAAAACCCAGAGTTCATCAACAATGAACAGACCCCAATTCACCTCGGGAACAGCTCAGGGAATACACTGACAGACTTTTTGGTACATGCAATTCACATTTTTTAATTGCTTTTTTAAATTAACAACATGTTTGCTTTCACCAGACGCTCTGAAAATCAAAGTAATTTCTAACACCTATTAAAGCATTTACATAAATAAAACTTGCCCTTGGATTAAGAAAATATCCCAGAGCTGGGAAGTTTAGGGAAGAGTTATGGCAACACCAGGGGAAGAACGCGGGCAAAACGCAGCGCCCTGAGCTGTGACCAGTGAGGACGGAGCACCCCCCTCAGCCTCCCCCCTTCCAGGGATGATCCAGGAGAAGCAGCTTAGTCCACACTGGCTAAAACAACATGGATGTGCTGTAAGAACCAAGTTTTGGGGTACACAAATATGTTCTAAGCACCCCCTAAGAAGAAAGCCAGTGCCCCACAGGCAGGTGTAAGAAGGGTGCTGCAGCCACCTAAGTCCACCGCCTGCAGGGGGACACCCTTCTGTGGCTCCCAGTGGCACAAAACCCCAGCCAGGCATTGGGGCACCCATGCCGGGGACACCCCACAGCTGGAGTGCACCTCGGCATCCCTGAGCACCAGACTTACCCAGCGCTGCCCAACAGTGGCGTCCAGCCCAGGAAGCACCGCCAAGGCTCCCAAGGGCTTGGGCAGGAGGTGACGGAGGCAATAAATGCCCATCACCCAGGCAACGAGGTGAAAGGACAGCATCGAGCATTTCACCTGTGGAACCGTGGTGGGGGAGTGGTGCTTTGGCTTTGCTTGGGTTTTTTTTTCCTCCTCTCCGCCCAGAGACATTTTTGATTTCAAACCAAGATAGGCAGCAGTGAGGTAAATTTCCACTGAGGGGAAGGAGCAAAACCAGCACCCACTGGAAAGTTCCCTGTGCCCCAGCAAATCTTTTTCCTCCACTCAGCACCTCACCTCTGCTTTTATTCTATCTCCAAGTTTGCAAAACATAACCAAACAGAAAAGTCAACAGATCTTTAACTCAGTGTTTTGGTGGCAAAACACATCAGAATGGAAAAGACAACAAATCTTTAACGCAGTGTTTTCACTGAATTTTTGCTCTATGGCTTAGGAGCTCTAGGAAGAGGCACCATGTTTGTGTTTTCTTTGGTTAGAACCACACAGCTGGGGGTAAAAACCACGAGGCAAAATTTCAGAAAGGCAGGAGTTGGTCTCCAAGGGTCCGTCCCACGACACTGCTCTTGCACATGGGCAAAACCAAGCGAGCAAGGGAAAAACACATGCGTGGAACAGCATACAGAGAGCAAAGGTGCACACACAGCAGCCACAGAGTCATGAACCGGGGCTCAAAACTCCCAGTCCAATGCTGGAAGCACACTAGGAAGAAACAGGCCCAAATCACCTCATGAAAATCTGCTTATGAGGTATTTTTACTCCCTTTTGCTTTGAAAAAGAAAAGTGTTGCAGGTGAATGGCGATGTTTTTACAGCAACCAGTTGAACTCCATGCAGCTGGAACAATGTGAGCAAGCATGTTGAACCAGGTCACCTGTGGTCTTCAGAAATCCCTCAGAGAATGCTGAAGAGCTTTAAATGAAGGGACTGGCTGTACTGCACTTGATTCTCCTTATTTAACACACAGCCCTATTTTTATCGCTCACTGAAGGAATTCATCCGAGCGCCGCGGCGTTTTGCGCACAGCCTCACTCAACTCTGCACAGATGTCTTCACATCCAGCTGTGCCAGTAAGGAAAAAACCTCTACCAGCTTTCTTCCTGGTTTTTAACACTGCCAGAGGTTCCCACATCCCCCCTCTGGCAGAGAGCAGAGTCCATGACACCGGTAAAAAGCTTTGCCAAACAGGGAGCCAAGCAAGGCTGCCTGGTTTCATCTCAGATATTCATTATCCTCGGGTCAGTGTCCGGACAGATCTATCACTTTGCAGCACACAGGGGAGAGCAGGGCTTCAAAACTGATTAGTCAAAAGAGAAACATCAAAAATCCAGTTCCCCAGTGAAAGTCCAACAGTTTGGCCAGTAAGGAAGCATGGGCTGAATCCCCAAGGAAGAGTCTGCAGTAAGAAGGCACAGAAGGACGCGACAGATTTCAAAGCACCCGTTCTAGTACAATTTGGGTTTTATCTTTCACTAAGCCAACCTCTGACACTGGTTGGGTTTTTTTAAATACTAAAAGTGGTGGGTTTGGTATGATCAATCCTCTGGTGCATGAGTCTGTGCCACCTCCAGCTTCAGGTTTGCTGACAACCAGCAAGCTGGACTGGGGCACAAAGGGGAAGGGGTGTTTTCAAATTGAAATACTGATGATGCTCCAAATGACAAGTCAGAGATGACTTGGAAACAGGTAAGAAGAGCTGTTATCATGTCACAGATTGCTATCCACAATTCCCTAGTGACAAACCTCCCAAGTGCCAGTAGATAACCAAGAAATGGTATCTTAAACTAGGCATCCAAACCAGAGAGAAGACGATCCCATATCGACCAGGCAAGGCTGAGCTGTGCTTCACCCCAGTAGCCCAATTAGCTGCCAGCTGATCACACAAGCCACATTGACGTCACCACAATCTATATTCTTGTTGGTTATTGAATGATTTCAGATCATAAACAGGCAGCTTTATCATGGCTGTGCTGTTTAATAAACACAATAAACCCTGCCTGGAGGCTCAGCTTTAACCCAGGGGACTCCAGCACCTCTTGCCCCACCGCTGGCTGCTTGGTCCAACAGACTCATCCCCATTACTTCTGCTTGGAGGAAACACTTGGTAAAACACTTGGTAAACAGTTAATAAATGCTTTACAGTTGTTTGCTTTGGGTTTTCTCTTTTAATTATATTAATTACTCATAGGGAAGCCCTTAAGAACTTGTGAAATGCTATAAATGCCTGGATTGTTGCTGGCTGGAGCCAAGAGGTGAGCGCACTTCTTCCCTCAACAGCACTTGACATTGACGAGACTGAGGAACGCTCATTAAAATATCCAATGCTCATTAGCCAAAACAAAGCACAGACTGTATTCTGCCAGGCACTGGGGATGCAAGAGGTGACTCCAGGCACCCAACAAAAGCCACATTCAGAAGGGCTGCGGGGCAGAAAAGCCATGATAAGGTCATTCCTCAGCTCACAGCAGGCCATGGCCAGAGGAGCCCAGATGTGTGTTCTTGGAAAGACAAGAAATGAATATTGCAGTGAATGCAGTTCATCAGGGAAAGCTCTCGGGCTAACAGAAATTACCAGAATTAGTCTGAAGAACAAAGTCAGCTTCCTCCAGGCAGGTTTAAACGAAGTCATGTCCCCTTTCAGAAATAACAATGATCCAATTTTGCTTCTAAATTCTTCACGTGGCTGCACAAAGCGAAGGGAGAACAGCCAGGACCAAAATCCAACTGCACACAGGAGTGCCTCCTTCAGCCAGCCACCACTTGGGGAGCTTCAAACCAATACATAACCACAGACACGTGATGTTACATTACTTGTCCTATACATCATTCCATATTGCAGTTGCTTCTACTGAATAGAGCAAAATCTGCCCAGAAGGTCAGGTAACAGCTTTGGCACCACTTTGAGGACCCCAGTTTCAGCTTCTCAACGTTGCTGGTGCTTGAAGCACAGAGCCCAAGCTGCCAAAAAACCCAAAGGCACTCATGGTGCTGGCAAAAGACAAACCCAAAACCTGTGCCACACAACACGAATCTAGAACACAATAAACTCTGAAAAGTGGAGAACCCATGCTCTGAGAAACCACCTGTCTGCTCCAGGACTTCAGCAGCCCTGGGGACTTCAGCATCACCAAATCATTTGGACTGGTAGAGATGTCTCTAGTCAAAGCTGCTGCAGGGCCAACACTGACTTCAGACCAGCTGGCTTGGGGCTCCATCCAGATGGGGCTTCCAAAGCCACTCATCAACCCCTCTGCCCTGGTGCAGAACAGTACTACACGCTGAGGAACGGGTGTACAGGGAGATATGAGGCAGGTAAAATACTCTGGGTTTACTAAAGGTAGCACCACATGAAATTAACTGAGCACATCGCTTTGAGTTGAAAAAAATGGCTGCACAAAGTCTGTGTTGTAGCTCTTACTCATCCAGACTCCAGGGAAGCGACAATGACACAGCACCGCACAGACTGCCGTTAGTTACACGGATGGGGACGGTCACAGCCAGAAAGCAGCTTGTGAGGATGGAGGAACACCCGTGGTACTCTCAGGCTGCTGAGACCCCAGGAACATCTCGTTCGTAATGAGAATGCTCTCAGACTTGTCTCCTCCAAGCCTCTTCTCAACCATTACCTTCACTAATTACCAGTAGTCCCAGAACTGTCGGTGAGAACAAGCACCAGATCGGCCAAGGCGATACCAACACAGCAGAAGAGAGATCCCCTGCTGGGCAGGACCATGTGGCTGGGAGGTTCCAGAAAGTTCCTGAGAGGCACCAGAGACACAGGACCTCCCTTACAGCAGAGCAAATCCCCCAGACTGGCATCAGCTGCTCCAGCGAGGCCCACGCTAATGAGATGCAAGGTATTAGCTGGAGGTCCACAGCCCACCTGGCCATGCTGCCCCCAGCAGCAGGGGGGCACACAGGGGGACACTGCAAACAGCCCAGCACATCCCACTGACCCCACCAATCCACAGTTTGGGTCTTTTTAATAAACTGGCCTGGAGGAGCAGGCAGAGGAACAGGCACAGGGGAGGAAAAACCCAACAATTCCAGCTCTACACCCTGAGTCTGCACCAGGCAAGGCCTCGTCTGGCACAGACATTTCAAGAATCAACTTCTTGGCTTCGTTTTGTTGGGGCTTTGGGTTATTTCGGTGGGTTTGGGGTTTTTTTATAACTATTTTAACTGCAGTTGGCTTCTAGACCTGTACAATTGAACCAGGAATTACCAGGTCATTGCTGCTGCTTTGCAGCAAACAACCCCTTTCCTAAGGGTTTATTTCTTTTCTTTCCTTATGGGAGAGGAGTGGAGGGAGGTAGCAGGGGAAGGGAACGTGGCAGTGTTGGGAACTGGGTAGTGGGTTAAGCAGCAGCTCCAGTCCTTGCTGCAGGTAAAACCCCGGCAGGTTTGAATCACCGAGCGCACCAGCAGGAAAACCACATTCCTTCAGTCACCCAACCTGCCACTGCATTACTGCCAGCTCACCCCAAAGAACAGTGTTTACAGGATTCCACTTCATTGCTTCCCAAAAGGGGACAGAGCTGCCTAGGAACCCCTGTGGGATCCTGCAGTGCAGCAGCCAAGTGGACTGGGGGGCAGCAGCAGGCCAGGGCTCCCAGCCCACCGCTGCTTCCCAGGAAAACAGGGGCTGTGCAGGGAGAGGTGGCACCTGGAGATGACATTTGCCATGACACAGTGCCCTCCAATGGCCAGCCCATCGCACGGATCATGTGGCCAGAAGCCACTACTCCTGTGCAGGACTCAGAGGTGAGGTACCAGCACAATTTATTTCAAGATTCTCCTCCTCCAGTGCTTCCCTTTGCCCAGGACCTCTCTGCAGACTCCATGAGGGTTGAGCACGGGAACTACAGCCCACGGGGCTGCGTAATGCTGCCCACGCTTCCCTCTGTGCCATTCCCTTTGCCCCTTTCTCCTCTTTTCCCACCCTATTTCCACGTGTGGTCTCCTGCTATGTTTTGAGATGATGGCTGCTATGCTCACAGGTGGGGTGGCTGCAGCCATCACTGCATCCGTGACGTGGGACCAGCGTGGGGCACTGCAGAGAGCGCAGAGGCTTCCTTTGCCACGCAGATGTTCCAATAGCTGGGTTTGCCCTCAGGAGGCGAGCACCGTGGCCACCCTTCAGCAGGGACCCTTGTGCCAGCTGGGGACACGAGTGCCACTGCAGCAGCCACCCGCGCTCTCCCGATATCTGTCCCGCCCAGAGGCCGGTGGAGAGCGGGATGCTGAACAGCACAGCCAGGGGATTCCTCCGTGTATCCCTTCCTCTTCAACACCCTGCGCGTGTCCCCGAGGATGGGGACAGGGACAAAAGATCCCGGCGAGTACACATCCCCCCACAACCGCAGCAGCCGGTCTCGGGTTCGAAAAGCTTCCAGCTTTATGAACCTACAAGAGCAGCACCTCCCGCCCCACCCCACCCCCAACACCCCCTCCGGCCACCGCACCTCCCTGCCCCGGACGATTAACAGTGAGCCCGCTGCGGGACAGCGGCACCGCACCGCGGGGTGGGCCCGAAGGGGCATTCACCGCAATTAACGGCGATGCGACCCGTTCTGCTCACGCACATTTCATCAGCGCGCCCCGCACACAGCTCTGCGGGAACACCGGCCGATAGAGCCCGCACGCCGTCATCAGTTATCAGCTATACCGGGAGTTTACCGAGCTTCACCAGCGCCAGGCACCGCGCAGTGTCCGGCTCCGGCCCCGCGGGAGCGGGCAGCTCGGCTAACCGGGGCACACCCCCTCCCCCCCCCCCCAGTCCCGGGGTACCGGCACCGCCCGCCCCTGCCACGGCGGCCTCATCGCCAGCCCCGGCTCTTTGTTCGCCACCAGCCCCTCCGGAGGCGTCCCGCACACCGGGCCGCGCGTGGGCGGCGGGCACCGGGGACCGCACCTGCGGGCGGGGGACGGCGCTCCCCGGGACAGGGCGCCCCACGGCGGCTGCGGGCGGGATGCGGAGCCCTGCGGGGCGGGGCGGGCTCGCGGGGCGCCCTCCCGGACCGACCCTCGACCTTCGCCCGGCCGCCGGGTCTGCCCGCCCGCAACCCCCCCGCCGCCGCGGTGATGGCGATGGGGCGGCACACATGCTACCGCCTCCGGCCCGGCTGCCCGCGAGGCTCCTGAGCCGCCCCCCGCCCCGACCCACCTCGTCCTCGGCGAGCCCGTACACCGGTTCCACCGCCGCGGTCGCCATGGAGCCGACCTCAGCGCCGCTCCCGCGCGGCCGCGCCCGGGGGCTCCGCGAGGGCTCGGCCGGCCCGGCCCCGCTGAGCCGCCCGCCTCCTCTTACTGCCGCCGCTGCTCCCTGGCCCGCGGGCGGCGGAAGGCGACCGGCGGGAAGGGGCCGGGGGCGGTGCTGCTCGGGGACGCCGCTCGGGGGTGGCGCTGGGGCCCGTCCGCGCTGCCGGCTGAGGCGCACGGCGGCCCCAGGAACGCGCCCCCCCTGCCCCCGGCGGGGAGCCCCGGCGGCGGCGGCCGAGCGGGGCGGGGCGGGGGCTGGCCCACTGGCGGAGGCGGCTGCCGGGGGCGGGAAGCCCCGCCGGGCCGGGCCGGGCCGGTTCGCTGCCGCGACGGGGGCAGGAGGAGGGGGAGGGCGCGGAGCCGCACAAAGCGCGGGGGGCGGTGCTCTCCGCACCCCCGCCCCTCCCTACCCCGCGCGGGCCGCGGCGGGAGCGCGCGCGAGCAGCGGCGCGCGGGGCGGGCGCCCCCCGGCGGGCGCGCGCGGGAGCGGGCGCGCGGCCTGTGGGGCGGGGCGGGGCGGCCCCGTGGCCGGCTCCAGCCCAGCCCGTTACCGGGAGGCAGCCGGGGGACGGCAGCCCTGAAACTGCCCTGCCTTCAACACAGCACCACCGCGGTGGCTCGGTGGCCCGGTGGCTGGTCTTCCCCAGCATCACACTCCGGCCCTGCCTCAGTTTCCCCACCGCGGAGGAGCTGTCGAGGCGTGCCCTGGTTCTCGTGCCGAGAGGAATTCGGTTTGGTGCCTCGTTCGCTCTCACACCGGGATATCGGTTTCTTCCTGTGCTTCCCAATCACCCCCTCGGATTACCTCGAGAAGCAGCGGCTCCCCTCGGTGCAGGATTCCCACTCCTTTCCTCCCCCGGGGTCCCCAGGGGATAAACACCCGCCTCTGACTGAAGGGATCTCCAGTGACAGAGCAGAAAATGAGCTCTCTCTGCCACTCACACATTGCTCTGATTGGATTATGAAGCTTTGGTAGCAAATCCAGGCTGGAGATGACAGATTTGCTCCTGAATATGACATGCATAATTCCTCTCCGGAATTGTGCTTTGAATAACAGGTGACCCCAGAGAGCTGGAATTCATGAGAGGACACTGACATCAATCTCTAGGCACAGCTCAGCTGGTTTATAACAAAGGCCCCTTCGTTATTTCACAGTCTGAGCCTCCAGCCGTGGCCCCAAGCACATGAATGTTGCCATGAAAGTGCCTCTTCTCTCTATCGACCAAGAGAGCCCAAGACAAGGATCTCCAACAAAGGCCTCCACGTCCCACATTGCAAAAGCTGTGCTGTTTCCACTATTTGTAGCCATTATTTATTTTCCTGCTGGACTTAACTGGACCAGCTGGTACTCAAATACTGGGAGATGCTCCTTAGAAGGTCACCGTAACTTGCCAATATGTTGACTTTACACTGCAAATCCCTTGTACTTTTAATCATCTGCTGACAGCGGACATAAAGACAATCTAAGTAAACCAGGATCTTCACAAATGCAGATGGTTTGGGCTTTACGGAATTGGCTTGAAGGGATTAATAGAGCCCCAAGCTAAGCAGCAAATGCTCTTTAGGAAATGAGAGGGACGCTTCACCAAACTGCATTACGGTGATCCGCTGCTGCCACGCTCTTCTCTTTCCTGGGAGCTCTACGTTCATGTCAACAGGTTGCAAACAACTGCGGAATCCCTGGCAGACCTCCCTGGAGAGAGCTAAAAAAGAAACGAAACTCAGAAAGAACCCTGAAACCTTTCTGGGAGAGCGAAGAAAAGTCAAGTGTCTCAAATGTACCTGTCCTGCCTGGCTCACTCAGCACCGGGACTGGAATCTCCTGGTAACACAGCAGTGTAGGCAGGGGTAGGTGAGGGACAGCATCCACCAGACGAAGAGATGAGCTGTGATGACAGAGACAGAAACTGGAAGGGACTGAGTTGTTTGCAGTGAGTCACACACTGCGGATTGAGGAGGGAGGAGGGCAGCCTCTCATCTCCCTGGCATCTCCCCAGCAATGCTGCCCCACCTGTTACACCACCCAGGCCACCAGCAGGTCCCACCCCCTCGGTGTCCTACCCCTGACCTGGCCTGACTAATGCTCCAGGGACGGGGGAAATAAACCCCAACCGTGAGGCTGGTGTCATTAATATGCAGGCTCCTGGAGTTTGGTATCGTGGCTTTGGGAAGCTGAAGCCTGGATCTGATCACGGGGAGGGCGCAAAGGGATTTGGACCACAGCATTTGGCCTTTCAAAACATCCATTTCAGCAGTTTGGGTTCTAAGCAGTGCTGGCTTGGGTCTTGCCTGAAAAATAAGAAGAGGCTCCTCTCCTCTTCATTTTTCTCTAAAGCACCAGGTATGATTTCTAGGTTAAGATCTAAGAGGGACAATGTCACCAATTGTGTACTCAATCACCACGCTGAATACGTTGGAAGATGAAAAAAAGATCAGAAACTGTAGTTTGATGTCATTGCCCTTCCAGGAGTGAGCCTGAAGCTCCCTTATCTCCCTGCCTGAATTTCCACATGAAAGGCTTTTCCACTCCTTAGACAGACAGCTCCCTCCTACATTTTGAGCTGCGGAGGATCCACAGCCTGTGTCTGCAGCTCTCTATAAAAGGGAATTTTGGCTGAAGATTTGGTACTTACAGCATTAGGAAGGTTGCCCTACTAAATCTGCCTTTTCTTAGCACATACATCCTATGAAAGCTGGTGTGCCACCTTGAGAACTGGCAGGATGCCACTGGAACACATGGGCATGACAGGACGCTCTGGAGAAGCTGGAAACGTGTTTGCCCAGGGTAGGATTTCACGGCCAGGATGCTGCAATGATATTTTTGGCTGCCGTACCCTCTGTGAAAATCCTTAGCCAATGTTTTCAGTGTTCACTAACGTCCAGTGTTCCATCTGAGGCAGCTCCCAGCTGATTAACAGAGACTTCAGCAATTCCAGCTTACCTCCATGCCCCTGAGGAACATTTCTGCCCATGCAGCCAAGCTAAGCAGTGGCTTCCTTCCCCGCTCTGTGCTGGAGCTGCTCTCTTTCGGTGTCAGAAGCAGAAGGACAGCTTTTTCTCTAGGCTCATTCATTCTTTGGCTTCTAGGGTTTGGTAACTAGATTGCCCAGCGAGTGGACTCATGTTTTCTGCTCCCACCAGCACCCAGATGAAGGGACGAGGCCGAAGTGTGCTGCCATGCAGTAGGAGGAGACACCCAGCACAGTCCTGCTCCTCATCAGCACACCCAGCCTGTATTACTCTGAAAGGAGACGAGACCCACAGCGCTGAGCCAGGGCTTAGCTCTTCCAGGCATTACAGATAGATAGACCTGTTTTGTCTTTACTTCCCTCATTTCGTTAAAATAAACTATCATTAAGAGCAAATCCCAAAGGAGAGGGACACCTAAAGACTCTATAACTACACCAACATGAATGCTAAATACAATCACTGTTACGTGAGATCCTATTGACATAACTCAGGAGATTTCTACATGGTTTAGTATCTGATTTTTTTTTTTTTCATCAAAATCAATTCAACTGGCTTTTACAGCCACTGAAATGATTGGTTAAGAGGTTTTCTATAGCAGAACTGCTCCTTCCTCCCACGTAGCTGGGTTTGTTGCCTGGAGCAGCACACCAGCTCATTTCTCCAGAGTGGTGCGAAGCAGTGCTGGGTAATTACAGAGTGGTGCACTCCTGTTCAGCACTCCACGTGCTAATAAAGGCTGACTGCACACGCTGGTCCAAGAAAGTGCCACACTGCGTGGAAAGGAGCTTCGAGGCAGCAGAAGGAATGCCCTGGTCAACAGCCACGAGGCAAACAGGCTCCTGGTGAAACAGGGACTTGCTGCAAGGATTTGTATCTAATCACTGCCTGCAGGGCAAAGCAGCCATCATTTACAAATCCTAGTGTTTCTGTTGTTCCCTCAGGTAGGAGGAGGCTTTGTTCTCACTCGTCTGGAGCTCCGCTCTGGCTGGGAGAAGTCCAGGTTATGGCAGTGTGAATATTGTGGGAGCTGTGTCTATCTTGATTTATCTGATGAGATTTTCTACAAGTCTCGTGTACCCTTATCTGAGTTTTCATCTTATGCTGGAGCTGCTCTAGAGCCAGTAATTAAAATACTACAGCCATTATCTTTTTAGATAATCCAGCCCTCCTCCTAGTGCACGTCAGTTTATATTAATGACATCCATTATTGGGGCTATCTCTGCTTTTTTAATGTCATCTTTATAAAGGATAATTTGTTTGCTTGCCTCCAATTCAGAAGGGCTCAGAAATTTGCTTCTAGGAGAATTCGAGGCAGGTCAGTCAAAATGGGTCTTTTCCACCATCTTTTGTATTCCCACAGCAGAGTCACAGCCCCACCTGATCGTGCCTGAAGTTTCAGGAGGAGCAGCAGTGATCCCCAAAACATGACCTTTTAAACCCTTGAAAATGGGACAAACACACAATTAATCACATACAAACTCCTTCAAGGGAGTGTGTCAAGATATTTCAGCCCTTTCAGGCACTTGGATCTTAGTGGTTAATAAGCTCTTTGGTTCCATTTAGGTTTGTGTTGCTTTTAAGAACTGCTGCACATTCAACCAAAGACCTTGAGTAAGCATCCTACCAGCTAGATACTCCAAGTAGCAGAAACAAGGGACAAAGAAGAGGGAATGAACAAAGCAAAGAGGAAAATGAGATGAAGGGATTAATTAGAGGAGAGCAGAGAGGAGTGTAGTGAGCAAAAATGTGAGTAGGAGGCAAATAAATTGGAGGTATAGGCAGGTGAGAGGTGCATAAAGCCATGAGGATGGGACCAGATGACAGAGTCGTGAGTCAAACGCTGAAGCACAGAACAAAGTCGACAAAGGGTATCCCAGATTCTTCTAAGTCACACACACAAACTTGTGCAAGGAACACTCTCTGCCAGGGATATGTTATGCAAAATCAAGACTCCTCTTTGCAGGTTAAGTAATGTTTAAAGAGTGAGTCACATAGCTGCTGCATGGATGTGAGCAGGAGCTGTGACACTGGTTCAAAATATACAATAAAGGGAAAGAGTGGGATTAAATATTGTGCAAAATGTACAAACTGACAGCATTTCCAAAAGTCCAGCATCCCTAAGCTGCTTCTCTGTGCTGCTGTGAAAATCCTGGGATTTTCAGAATGGGCTGCATAGCCCAACACCTTTGATATGGCTCCCAGGAAAGAGCAGAGGTGGCGGGGGACAATTTCAAACAGGCTGCATGGCTGAAGGAAATCACCTCCCTCACGCTGCTGAGAAGCTGCTGCAGCGACCCAGCCCTCTCCTCATCCTTCTCTTTGTAAACACTGAGGAATGGCTCTGGGACAAGTCAGGACTTTCTGCTCCATTCATTTCTTGGCAGAGCAGCAAGATGTTTCCTTCAAGGGCTGCACCACCCTGCTCTCTGCTTCCAGCCGCCCAGCAGCAAGTGGGGCTCCCTCTACCAATGTTTCCTACGAGGTCAGCAACACAACTGCAAGGTATCTTTGACAGATAAAACATAGCCAGTTGTTTCTACTTAGTCATAGGTTTTTATGTTGCTAGCTTGGGCCATAACATTTCCAGTAGAAAACTGGGGGAGATGCTTTTGCAGCTCAGAACTACCCTGAAAGACTTGCAGGATTTGATATTGATATTTTCAGGCTGGATTCCAATGGCCTTTCCTCCTCCATGGGTTCCATTAGTAAGTACAGGATAGCGAGCTGTAGTAGAGGATGATTACAAAATGAAGTGAGCTGAACACTCCAGTGAACTGGATTCTCACCTATCCAAGGGAGAGTCAGGAATCATTCTCCAGAGACATGTTCTAGAACAAGTCTTAGAATGTGACATTTGTGTAAGCCTTTGCAGTTCATTTATTGCTGAGTGGGAGGAGGATTAGTAGAGAGAGGAAAAAAGGCGTTAGTTAAGGTACTGAGTCTTCTGTGTTGTCCAAAACTCCAGCGTGCGTAGCTCTGCAGATAGTTATACAAAGTCAACACAGAGCTCTGACTGATTTTGAATCAGTTTTATTGTATACCTGGGATTTTCTCAATCATATTTTGATGCTTTGATGTAATGAGGGCTTAAAATAGTATGAGGGAATGAATTTCTAGTTAGCTGATGCTCCCCTGCAGATTAAGTCTGGAATTTACTCAAATTTAGTCCATCACATCAGTGCATCCCGTCCTGTGATGTTCTAGCAAAGGCTGAGCAGATTTTTTGACTAGAGTTAAATGGGTGCAAACTTGCTGTGATGACTTGAGAACCACTGGAGCTGGAAGAATGGAAAGGAGAAGGATGCTGTGACAGGTTTTTAGAGAGCCTCTATGTGGCTGCTGTGTTGTAATGCCTCTGGAGTACACATAGCCGTGGCTGTTGATGTAAGCCCACTCATGAAAACGTTACATAAAATGACTCCTGAGAGGTGGCTAAAAGCAGTAACTTCCCTTCAAACCAAACAAGCTGACTCACTTTCACATGGCCCGGTGCTGGGAAAACAGAGCTGCTGCTGCGATGGAGAAATCCCGTGAATCCTGGCGATGACTGCAGACCCACATGGTTCCTTACCTACTGTCATGGCCTGCGTAGCTAGGGAGCCCTTGCTGGAAACCTCTGTGAAGCCAGGATTGATCCGGATGTGCTTCAGAAGGAGCTGCAGCACCTGAGGACCCACAGATATGCGAGGGCTTGTGTGTCCGTAGGCAGAGCCAACGCGAGGTGTTGCGTGGCTGCTTCTCCATCTCTTGGCCAGCGGGAGGAATAACAGCACTGAGGCTGCACGAATGTCACCAATGCTCACGTATGTTCCCAGTACATGCTGGGATCCCCACAAGTGGCCACTGGCACCATCAGCAGAATGACACAGATCCTGCAGGAAGGAATGAGGGCAAACTGAGGAGGCAGTGGGGGCTCACACACCTCCATCAACCCCTTGGATTTGGGATCCTCCTGCCCTACTACAGCACGTAACACAGTAGGATGTGGATCCCACACGGCAGCAGTGGGCTCTTCATTGTGCCCGTGCTGTATGGAACAGTCGCTGCATCTCCCTGAGCACAGCCCAGTGCTTTGGACGTGGAAACAGCCACGTTTGGCCCGGGCCATTAATCACTGCTGCAGCAGTTAATCACTGCTAAAGGGCTTTTTTATCACTTATCATCTTCTTGCTGGAAGGGCGGGTGCAAACCTAGGCCCAAGGTACCTATGGAAAACTGATCTGGAAACCAAACGTTCGGCCCTTCAGCCAAAGCACCAGGAAACCTCTGCTGCTTTGTTAAGCCCAGATATTACGGCTTCATTGGTTAATTAGTTAATGAGCCAGAGGATGGCTCTCAGGTGTTAACTATACCATGACTGAGCATCCTCCATCCTTCAAAGCATCTGGGGAGGGGGAGCCCATTCTGCCCTTTCCCGAAGGGTTCAGCTCCGATGCCCCTGGCAGCGTTTCTCTGCAGGGTAATTAACACCGTGGTAATTAGAACGGGATGACTCCATCCCGTCCCTTGAACCCACTCGGAGGGGGTCCCAGCGCTGCGGGTGCCCGTGCGCCCCCACCACTCCCCTGGGGGGTTCCGCAGGGTCCTGCCGCCGCCTCTCCCCAGGGGCGGGACTGGGTGAGGGTGGGGCGCGGCCCCTCCCCTCCTCCTGCGCGGCGGGGCCGGCCTGGGGAACTGGGGGAACCCGTCAGTCCGGTCTGGCGGGGCTGCCGCGGGGAGGCCGGGCGGGAGCGGGGCTGACCGCGCCGTGAGCGGGCCCTGACGAGCGGAGCGGCGCCGCGCCGGGACCCGCACCCCCAGGTGCTGCGGGAGGGAGGGAGAGCGGGGGCCGCGCCGGGGCCGGGGGAGCGGGGCCGGTCCTGGTCCGCAGCCGAA
This sequence comes from Podargus strigoides, assembly GCA_028020825.1. NCBI lineage: Eukaryota > Metazoa > Chordata > Aves > Caprimulgiformes > Podargidae > Podargus > Podargus strigoides. The sequence goes on from CM051663.1 coordinate 16,178,964, forward strand.
ACCGGGAGGAGCCGGGGAGGGCCCGGCGTGTGGTGCCTCCCGAACCGGAGGGTCTCTTCCCCTCAGAGCCCGGCGGGACCGCAGCGCGGTTTGAATGCAGGGAGCTGCTGACACCGAGCCCAGCTCTGGCTGTGGCACTGCATGGCCTCGGGCACATCACTTAACCTGCGGGGCTCGGCTTGGGATGGAGGACGTGGCTCTGCCCGTGCCCCCGGGAGGCTGCCCCTGCTCTGGAGGTGCGGGGTGACATCTTCAGGTGGCTTTTTGGCAAGCTCGCACAACTCTTCTGGAACGTGGTGTGTTCAGTGGTGGTTGATTCTTTTCTTCACCCGTTCTTATATAAATTCGAAATATATTTTTAATCTGATAATTTCAGTCAGTCCATAGCTGCTTTTGTTTACAAAACGGTGTGCAGTTCTGTACAGGAAGGTGTAAAGCAAAAGCAATATCTAAGGGGGGGGGAAAAAAGGGGGAGGGGAGGAATAAGCAGTGGAGAGAAAACAGGAAACAAATGGAGGAAAGAAGCAGGTCATTTGGCAAAGTGATTTTCTGCCAGCGAGGAGGAGGAGGTAGCACCAAAGGGTTTGGGGAACTAAACCAGAAATCTCTTTGCTAAGAAAGCTTTGAAGGCAACTTTATTTCACTCTTTGCCTAGAAGAAATTGTCTTTTGTTATTGCATGCGTGGTCTTGTCAGGTGGAACTTGGCCACAATGAACCATTTTCTAATGTTGTTTCGTTCTAGATGGAGCCTGATTTCGAGACGGAGGCAGGGGGTTCTCCTTGAGTGGCTGGTGGTCCCTGAGTGCTGGCGGGACAAGCGGCTCAAGCCACTTCCAAGTGATGCGGTGTCTTGGTTCAGGCACAAACTGCGTTGGATAAAGGTCAGGTTGGGAAAATAGTGTCAATTGTAGATGCTGACAGGGAAGGTGTGTTGCTGTGTCATCTCCCACCTCGTTAGCAGGAAGCAACCTTGTTTTTTTGCAGTTAAAAATACTTGCTGGTTTTGATGGAGGAGGGTAATGTCATGAACATTGAAAGGCAATGTAAAGGCAGCTTGAAACCCCTTCCAAGTACACTCAAACCTCCAGCTTGAGCAAAGGTCACTAACTTTATTATCTTCTGCAAAGATAACTTGTCTTGACTTGGACTTTAAATGATGGTGAGTGTGCATATCTGTTAATGAGAAATCCTAATGCAGATCATGGGTGAAATCCATAGCTGTTGACATGTTGGTTGGTTTGTTAAATGATGGGAAGCTTTGATGGGCAGCATTAGGAGTGAAGGCATTGTGAGATGAGGTGCTGTTGTCAACCTTTCTATTGGTGGAATGGTTGAGCTGTGAGAGCTCTGGCAGACAGGAGCTGTGTGTTTGATTATTTTATAGTCACTCAAGGAAGTAAAGGTAACTTAGGTATGAAGTAGCTCTATAGATTGATGAGTTTCAAGCACATGATTTGCATGGCAATCTAGTCAGAGCTCAGTGTTTGGGATGAATGTTGTTTTCTTGGCCCATTTGTGCTGATTCATGCTCTTTTGAGTGACTGCTTTAGTTTCCTTAAAACATCATAAAGATTAGCTGGAAGGTTGGAGTTACTCAGAAGATACCTACACACCTGTCCAAGCACTTGTTACCTGTCGCTTCATTTCTGTTTTGAGCAATATCTGATTTGTCTCTTCTATTTTGGAAGCAAATCTAGTTGGATTCTTTGCCTGTCTCTTTGCAGGAGCTCTCGTTACAGGCAGATTAGTTGATTAATGCAATTTTAATGAAGGGTGATGCTCCTGTTAATGCATTTGGCTGGGCTCACCCAAGTGAGAGCAGGAACCATGGAAGGACTCTGGCTCTGACTGCTGCTTTGGGAGGGTAAAATAGTGGCATGGTTTGGTTTGCGACATGCTGTGAAGGGACTGATGACTGACAGGCCTGTTCTGCTTCACATCCTAGGGTTTTCCAGCCACAATAAATAAAAATGACAAATGTAGTAGCATTTTAATACCAGGTGCTGGTGGATGTGCTCTCTCCTCTCTCTGTCCCCTCCTGGCCCCGTGGTAGTTGACATCTCTGCTGCTCTGTGCTGTTAGTTCCTCCCGTCTCCTCTTTCACCTCCCCACCTTCCTCTGAACTTCTGACATGGCTTTCGCATCCTGTTAGCTCTTCCCATGCGCACCAGGTGTCAAGAAACTTAACTCTCAACCACTTTGTCACCCTGTCACTAGAGGACTCCTTCACCCTCGGCCCCACAACGCTTGACATCTCAGCTAACCCTTTGCATGATTAATTAGTTCATCCATCATTAAACGGTTAATGAGTAAAGATTAATAGACTAAAGGCTGAATTTCTGTGTGTAGGGGGAGGAGTTGATTTTGTTTGTGTCGGAGTGAGAGCAATTCAAAGATCTGGTGGTGTCTTTTGTTTTAAGGATTGCACCCATAAAGCATCTCCAACTCTTCCCTCCTGGCCAGCAGTCCTGTCATTTGAGCAGCATATTAAGTGCTCATGGAATATTTATATCTCCCTTATAAGAGATATTAAGGATGTGAGACAATTCAGCTTTTCAGAAATAGAATTGAAGGTGGATATGGACAGGGTTGGATGTCAGCCCCAGTGGTCACTGGTTGTGTTAGCAACAGCATACAGGGTGTAGGGTGGCACTGGGCTTGGTCCCAGTGATGGCTGGAGGGGTCCACAGTGTGAAGACAGAGCTGCAGGGGGCATGGACATGGCCACAGCTCAGCTGGAGACCAGCTCTCCTCTGATGCCACTCAGCAGAAATGTGGCTCCTGCTCCCATGGGCGTTGGGGGACTCCTGTGGCTCTGCAGGGGACGGCGTAATGGCTGCTGGGAGTCAGGTCTTTGCGGGCTCCTGGAGTCCTCCGTCCCACTCAAGGTGTGCTGCATCACAGGGTGACATGTGGACACAGGGTGTTCCTTACCCTGTGGTGTGAGCACGTGTAATTACACAGAGCAGAATGGTAATGAAGGACTTGCTGCGAAAATAACTGCCTCCTGACTTTGGTCTAGGCTTGGAAAGTCAGCCCGTGCCTGCCACTGTTCCAGGGGAACTAGTTTCCAACCTAGTTTTTGGTGACCAGCATCAACAGAGTAAAATGACAGCGTTGTGGTTTCATAGAATCATAGAATGGTTTGGGTTGGAAGGGACCTCAAAGCTCATCTCGTTCCAACCCCTCTGCCATGGCAGGGACACCTCCCACTAGATCAGGTTGCTCCAAGCCCCATTCAGCCTGGTTTTGAACACTTCCAGGATAGAGCATCCACAACGTCCTTGGGCAACCTGTTCCAGTGCCTCACCACCCTCAGGGTGAAGAACTTCTTCCTTATATCTAGTCTAAACCCACCCTCTCTCAGCTTCCATCCATTACCCCTCATCCTATCATTACAGTCCCTTGTAAAAAGTCCCTCCCCAGCTTTCTTGTAGCCCCCCAGGTACTGGAAGGCCGCTATGAGGTCTCCCCGGAGCCTTTTATTCTCCAGGCTGAACAAGCCTAACTCAGCCTGTTCTCATAGGAGAGGTGTTCTAGTCCTCTGCCCATCTTGGTAGCCCTCTTCTGGACTCACTCCAACAGCTCCATCTCTTTCTTGTGTTGGGGGCTCCAGAGCTGGACACAGTATTCCAGGTGGGGTCTCACGAGGGCAGAGTAGAGGGGCAGAATCCCCTCCCTTGCCCTGCTGCTCATACATCTTTGGATGCAGCCCAGGACATGGTTGGCTTTCTGGGCTGCAAACGCACACTGTTGGCTCATGTTGGTCCTATCATCCACCAACACACCCAAGTCGTTCTCCCCAGAACTGTTCTTGATCCACTCATTGTCCAGCCTGGATCTGTGCTTGGGATTGCCTTGACCCAGGGGCAGGACCTGACACTTGGCTTTGTTGAACTTCATGAACTTCATGGTCTGGGCCCACCTCTCCAGCCTGTCTAGGTCCCTCTGAATGGCATCCCTCCCTCCAGTGGGTCACCACATCACACAGCTTGGTGTCATCGGCAAACTTGCTGAGGGTGCATTCAATGCCACTGTCCATGACGCTGATAAAGATGTTAAATAGCACCTGGTCCCAGTCCCGATCCCTGAGGGACAACACTTGTCACTGGTCTCCACTTGGACATTGAGCCATTGATCGCAACCCAAGGGTTTCCAGCACTTGCCATGACTCCTTTACTAACTTGTGTCAATGCTGGCAGGGTGCTGGCAACATGATCTCAGAAAGGGATTCAGAGACCACCTTCGATGAGGATTCCCAGCCCAACGATGAGGTGATGCCCTACAGTGACGACGAAACGGAGGACGAGTTGGACAGCTGGCAGCCTGCAGGTGAACCAGGACAAAACCGACTTGACAGAGGAACCCAGGAGAGCCAAGAGCCGCTGAAAAAAGGTGACGTGGCAGATGAGTTAGGGAAAACCTACAGCTAGTGGATTTGTTTCCTGGTGTTTCTAACAATGAGGCATTGCCTCCTTTTTGTCTTGTCTCTTCCAGACTGCAGCTGGCAAGTTAAAGCAAACGATGAACGGTTCTACCAACAGCCCCAGTTTAAGAGAAGAATATTTCTGTGCTTCACCAAAAGTAAATATGCGGTAAGTTTTCTTTATCTCAATTATGTGTTGATAGTACTTGGCAGGGTGAACACTTTCTTAATCCCAGGAAGATCTTTCTAACTCCTGCTGATGAATGTAAAAGCCACAATTAACTCTTAGGATTTCCATCAAAGGTAGGGAAGTATAACTGGGTTGGGGTTTGGGAATGGAAAATCAAGCTCTCAAGAGAGTTTTTAAAGATGAGATAACGAATTAGAAGGTGTCCTCAGTCCAAATTCCAAGATTTATTAGCTCAACTCCAGCTGCTGAGGAAAGGTACGACTCTAACCAAGGACAGAAGAAAGATTTCACTGGTGAAATACACATTGTGCATCTGTAAAATAAGAAGAATCTGCTGTTGTGAACAACCCTTGGTTTTCTTCAACAGGGAAATGCAATTAAGACGTACAAGTACAACCCCATCACTTTTTTACCGCTGAATCTCTTGGAACAGTTTAAAAGAGCAGCCAACTTCTACTTCCTCGTTCTTCTCATTTTGCAGGTAAGAAAGACCTAGAGAGTACTGACCGTGGAGTGAATCTGAGGTGCAGATCCGAGCTGAGTAATACTTAGGACACAATTCTGTATTTTGTTTATCTTTTGTAGGCAATTCCCCAAATAAGTACCCTGTCGTGGTATACAACGCTGGTGCCCTTACTCTTGGTGCTGGGGATAACTGCAGTCAAAGACTTAGTGGATGACATTGTAAGAAACAGGTTTTGTTTAATATTAAAAGCAAAAAAACTCTCAGTGTTGCTCCTTTCTTTGTACTCCCTACTGCGTATCACAATCATTCTCTGCTCCTGGTTTTCAGGCTCGTCACAGGATGGACAACGAGGTTAATAATAGGACATGTGAAGTCATCAGGGGTGGAAGGTTTGTACTGTTCCCTTCTTAATTTTATAAGGAATGTTTTGCCTCTTTACTAAGTCTCATCACAGATCTTAAACCATAGATGGTGGGGAAGCTCAGCTATTTGTTCTCCACTATTCCACACATCTGTGTGAAAACCTAATGGCAAATGAAAGAATTGCCCAAAGGAGTAATTTAAACTGAACTCTGTGGCACTAAATCTGTCCTGTGGAAAGAAGGGCAGAAGAGGGGGGAAAGAAGAGGTGGGTTAGGTTGACTCCTAAGTTAGAGACCCTTGACTACCAGTTTGCAAGAAGAACCCTACCTTACCTTTGTACTAAGGAAAGCTCAGTGTTTAGAGATGTTATGAGTGCACAGTGCTCTAGATTAAACAGTAATCACTATTAAACTCTCTTGATATTAGGTTCAAAACCACAAAATGGAAAGATATTCAAGTTGGTGATGTCATTCGTCTGAAGAAAAATACTTTTGTTCCTGTAAGTGCTTTTGATACATTTGTTGTGTGTTTCTATGGAGTTGTGTGTGGCTCTTGCCGTGGATTTCTTTGCTGCTTCTTGATCTGTTTCTCTAGGCTGATATTTTGCTGCTCTCCAGCTCGGAACCAAACAGCCTCTGCTATGTGGAGACAGCTGAACTTGATGGGTAAGGCTCCAATTGAGGATTTCATTTGGGCTGACTGTTAATTTTGCTCCACCTTCTTGCCTGTGTCTGTGGTTTTTAATCAAAGGACTTTTTATCCTTAGGGAGACCAACTTAAAATTCAAAATGGCCCTTGAGGTAACACACAGATACCTTCAAGAAGAAAGCGCAATGGCGGACTTCAGTGGTTTGTACAGTTATATCCTTAGGACTATTGAATGTTGCTCAAGCAGCTTATAGTAAATAAGAGGAGTGGGGATGGAAGCATTGCCAGTGATGCTTGTGGTCCTGGAGTTATTTATTTATGAAACCACTTCTCCAAACTGTGTAGGTATGATTGAATGTGAAGAACCAAATAACCACCTGGATAAGTTTTCTGGAACGTTATTCTGGAGGAACACCAGTTATTCCCTGGATGCTGATAAGATTTTATTACGTGGATGTAAAATCAGGAATACAGATTTCTGCCATGGAGTGGTCATATTTGCAGGTATTTATGGATTGGACATGTGTCATGTTTACCAACTGAAAGAGTGAAATGACATCTCTATCTTACAAACATTGCATTTTACACCCCTGTTGTGTAAAATAGTAATACCAGTACTTGTTTGTGTGTGTAGCTCTCTTTCCCCGCCCCCCCCTTTTATTTTTAGGTGCTGACACAAAAATAATGAAAAACAGTGGAAAGACAAGATTTAAAAGGACAAAAATTGACTCCCTTATGAATTACATGGTTTATACAGTAAGTCGTCTTGTTTAAAATTCCGATGTTTGAGTTAATTTTGAAGTGAATAGAGTGAAGGTCCCTGCCCATGGCAGAGGGGTTGGAACGAGGTGAGCTTTTGGGTCCCTTCCAACCCAAACCATTCTATGATTCTGTGAATGCCAATTTAGGAAACAATGTTGGAGGAATAGACTAAAACTACAGCCCAGATTATTTGGAGAGACCCTTTTGTGGGGAAAGTTTGCTCCCTTTCTTCTTCCAGACATGTAATGTTCTATTTTGAACATGGAGATTTGGGATTTAAGTGGACGAGATGTTCCTGAAGGGTTACAAGCCTCTGTGTCCACTGTAGATCTTTGTTGTCCTCATTCTGCTGTCGGCTGGCCTGGCCATCGGACACACTTACTGGGACCAGCAGATTGGCAACTTGTCTTGGTACCTCTATGATGCACAGGACTTCAGTCCTCCCTATCGTGGCTTCCTGAACTTCTGGGGATACATCATTGTTCTGAACACCATGGTTCCCATCTCCCTCTACGTGAGGTAGGTAGATACCTTGGCCTTTTGACTTTTCCACTTTTCCACAATGTGGCTGCCATGTTGAAGCTGAGCTGCATGGTCCAACATCAGTTTGGGTGGCTGTGCAGGGAGTGAGAATACTAATTTTCTTTCATTCAGCGTGGAAGTGATTCGTTTGGGCCAAAGCTATTTTATCAACTGGGACCTGCAAATGTATTACCCCGAGAAGGACACGGCGGCGAAGGCCAGAACCACCACGCTGAACGAGCAGCTGGGGCAGATCCACTACATCTTCTCTGATAAGACGGGGACACTGACGCAGAATATCATGACCTTTAAAAAATGTTGCATCAACGGCCAGAGATATGGTGAGTCTGTCCCATAGAACTCACAGAATGCTGCACTTCTAGGAGAAATGCTCTGTTAAGCCAACATGGAGATTTGATGACAATTCCACCACACGGAGATATTCTATGTATTTTTTCTTTGTGAATGAGTTGTAAGAACTTCGTCTGTCCTGTGCCTTCTAACTGAGGTGCTTGCACTGCAGGAGACTGTCGGGATGGAGCAGGGCAGCTTCAGAGTCACCCAGAGGTAGGTTGGTGATGTGGTGCTGAAGGCCAGAAATGTTCCCTTCCCAAAGCATGAGGAGATGCAGGTGGGCACAAAGCTATCGCACGTGAGAGAACTGCAACTCTGTTTTCTATGCAGCAAGTGGATTTCAGCTGGAACGTGTATGCAGATGGAAGGTTCTTGTTCTACGATCACTATCTGATAGAGCAAATAAAATCTGGGAAGGAGTCAGAAATTCACAAGTTCTTTTTTCTGCTTGCCATTTGTCACACGGTCATGGTTGACGCTTCGGATGGTAAGTATGTTGGTTTGATTTTTATTAATTAATTAATTATTTACCTGGTCTAATAGCATGGTTCTCTCTGTCTTCACAATTTCCCTGATATAGGTCAGCTCAATTATCAAGCGGCTTCCCCAGACGAAGGGGCCTTGGTTACAGCTGCCCGAAACTTTGGCTATGTTTTTCTGTCACGAACACAAAATACCATCACTCTGAGTGAAATGGGGATTGAAAGAACCTACGATGTCCTTGCTATCTTGGATTTCAACAGCGAGAGGAAACGGATGTCTGTCATCGGTAAGCTGGTTACAACCAACCTTTATCCAGAAGGGCACTTGTAGTTCATGGGGGAAAATGTGTTGAAATGGCCTCTGTCATGAAAGAGAAGAGGAAATGCCCTTGGCAACCAAGTTACTTCATTGAACAGTATTAGAGATGATGAAGAAATGTGATCTTGTAGTTTGGGTCCTTAACAGCTGTAGACTGAAAAATCTAGTCTGAAACTCTGCCTTTGTTTAAATGGACTCTAAGGTTTTGTTCCACCTCACCTATTTAATCTACTTTGCAGTAAGAGAACCAGGTGGAAATATACGGCTCTATTGTAAGGGAGCTGATACAGTCATCTATGAACGGTTGCACCCGAGGAATGTAAAGAAAGAAGCTACAGAAGAAGCACTAGATGTAAGTTTGTATCTTGTATACTGTTTTTAAATTTAAAATGGTTTATTTCTTACTGTAAATGTATTAATTTCCTTTTCCTAAACACAGGATCCTAAGGCTTAGGTTTGGATTGCAGAGGAAGAGTTTTGTTTTGTGGATATGGGTTTTTTTTTAATCATCATCATTATTATTATTTTTCAGATTTTTGCAAGTGAAACTCTGAGGACGCTCTGTCTGTGCTATAGGGACATTGGTCATGATGAATTTGAAGCCTGGAATCAAAAGTTTGTGGAGGCCAGCGTAGCTACAAGTAATCGTGATGAAGCTCTGGACAAAGTATATGAGGAAATAGAAAGGAACTTGATTGTAAGTCAAGCTTTACATTTTATTCTGTAAGAAGAAACAGATCTCTTTGAAAATAACCCTTGTTTATTAGGATGTTTTGATTTAGATCTTGCCAGTATTTCATTGGCTTTAGAGCCACGCAAAATTGTAGAGTTTATTAGAATGAGAGGCAATGTATTGCTTTACTGAATCCTTAGCTTGAGCTGTACCTTAGCTTGAAGGCATTTCCAGAATAGTTTCATTCCCTAATGACAATGAATCAGTTTTCTATCCATGTTTATCCTCCCAACTACCTGTATTTCCCATCTCTTCCAGCTGCTGGGGGCGACAGCTATCGAAGACAAGCTACAGGACGGAGTTCCAGAGACTATTTCCAGGCTTTCAAAAGCAGACATTAAAATCTGGGTGCTTACTGGTGATAAAAAAGGTGGGGTTTACTACCTGGGGCTGCTCCCAGCAGTTACTCAGGACAGAACTTGAAGTACTTTCCTCTTATTTATTTATTTTTTAATCTTAAATTGTAGAAACTGCTGAAAATATTGGGTTTTCTTGTGAACTTTTAACAGATGACACCACAATCTGCTATGGAGAAGATATCAGGCAAGTGAAAAGCACAAAGAATTTCTTTTGTGGGACTTAAAAACATTCACTATTCAAAACGAACCCAGCACCAACACTGGTTTATCCCACAGTGACTCTGATTCAAAGACTGAACAGTATTTCTTGGCAGTTCAGCTTTATGTTGTCTGTTTTTTTTTGAATTATAAATTTCCAAGACAAGCTCTGAATTCAGCATGTATTGCATTACTTTCTTGCAGGTTTGCAGGACTGAGCTGGCTTAAAGTTTATCCTTGATTTTTCAGTGCTCTCCTTCAAACTAGGCTAGAAAACCAGAGGACCAGAGCTGGATCAAGTACCCAATCCTCTCTGAGAATGAACGAGCCCTTCTTCCAGGGTAGCAGAGATCGTGCTTTGATAATCACTGGCTCCTGGTTGGTACGTACAACAGACCCTCTGTGGACTGGAGATTTAATCCCACCAAGTACATTCATCTCATCACTCTTTGTTCACTCCTCTGCATGAGCATTTTGTTGTTGTTCTGCAGAATGAAATCCTGCTAGAGAAGAAAACAAAGAGGAAGAAACTTAAACTGAAATTACCACAAGCTGAGAAGAGACAAAGGGCTGAAGCTTACAAGGAACAGCAGCAGCAGAACTTTGTTGATCTGGCCTGCGAGTGCAGGGCCGTGATCTGCTGCCGAGTGACTCCCAAACAGAAAGCCATGGTGGTAGAGCTCGTGAAGAAGTATAAGAAAGCCATTACTCTGGCTATCGGGGACGGTGCCAATGACGTGAACATGATTAAAAGTAAGGCAGCTCTAATGCTCCTTTTGGTAGGGAAGATCTCCTCTGGGCCTTCTTCTGCAGTCTCTTCGCTGTTACTCTTTGTTCAGAAGACTCCACCATCTCTTTATTACCCACTTTAACGCCACGTGGGTTTTGTTAGCTTCTGTGCCTGTGCTTTCCCATTTTGAGGAACCTGTGAAATGGTTAGTGGGTTTTGCTGATGTCTTTTAGCTTTTTCTGTAGACCTTCCCTGAGGAAGGAGGCACTTGAATTACACTTGGTAGCATGTCATGGGTTACAAAATACACAGAAGAAAGCAGCAGCATAGCTGCCCCTTGCCTGGAGGCATCGGCCATGCTGGTGCTCTTTGAACTGGTCTGCTGCCTGAGAAATCCCACTGAGAAAGCAGCTTCTGGGCTATGGTTGATGCTAGGAGTATGTTTGTAAACTCTCTGGCCAGTTGGGTGGAGGTATGAGCAGTAAAGCAGCAGGGCAAGGAAGGGTGTGTGCGCTGCTGGGTCAGTCTTTCTGTGCTATAAACAGACATCAAATGGGGTGGAAGAACCTGAAGCAGGGAACTGGTAGTGCCCTCGGTTGTGTTGTTCCTCTTCCTCTGTTCAATATAGTGTGCGGTGTTTGTTTCGTTACCATAGCTGCCCACATTGGAGTTGGGATCAGTGGCCAAGAAGGGATGCAAGCCGTCATGTCCAGTGACTACTCCTTCGGGCAGTTCCGCTACCTCCAAAGACTGCTGCTGGTTCACGGGCGATGGTCTTACATCAGGATGTGCAAGTTCTTAAGATATTTTTTCTACAAAAACTTTGCTTTTACACTAGTCCACATCTGGTATTCCTTCTTTAATGGCTTCTCTGCCCAGGTAAGAAGACCTGTTTGTGTGTCATTAATGAGCAGATCTTTGTTGGAACAGCAAAGGCTTAACCTGGGAAGTGGTGGGACCTGAGGTTCAGTGTCACGACTGTAGAGGCAGGAGGGGAGGAAGGGGTTGTTCTGTAGTGGAATTGGAAGGAAAAGGTATCCTCAAAAAGAAATGATGAACTACTGAAATGCCTTTTCCTCTTGCAGACAGCGTATGAAGACTGGTTCATCACACTGTACAACGTGTTGTATTCCAGCCTCCCAGTGCTCCTGGTGGGCTTGCTTGACCAGGTATTCTTTGTTAATGGAAAAGATACTCCTTGCTTACCCTTCCCAGCTGAAGTGGTAGGGACTGAACAGGTTTTGAGTAACTATTTGAGAGGAAATCTTGTTGTGGTTTTAATTCACAGTGCTTTTGGCCTTCCCTGCTTGTTTCTCCATCCAACTCTTACCTGCTGATTAGGAAATGTTTCTGCTTTCTTAGGTGATAAAAGCTAAGAAAGAAATTCAGTACCAAATTAAGATCTCACTTGAGTATTTGTTAGAGACTTCAAGTCAGGACATGTGGCGATAGCCATGTACTCTTGAAAGCTCACATCGAGAACATCGCAGCAACTGTTTGTTTTCTTTTCCCCCTTTTTTAAGGATGTGAGTGACAAACTGAGCCTTCGGTTCCCCAGCCTCTATGTTTTGGGACAGAAAGATTTACTTTTTAACTACAAGAAATTCTTTTTAAGTTTACTTCATGGAGCTATAACTTCATTGATCATCTTCTTCATACCATACGGAGCTTACCTTAAAACCATGGGACAGGATGGAGAGGCACCATCAGATTATCAGTCGTTTGCTGTCACAGCAGCCTCTTCTCTTATATTTGTTGTCAATTTTCAGGCAAGTAGACTTAGCTTCCTGATCTCTTACTCTGAAGAGACTTTGGGGCATGTTTCTCAACTTGCCTACCAAAAATATGCAAAAAGCTTCCTTTTTTTGCCTTCTCTGTCCTCTTGTCGTTGCTCTCACTGGTGTGTAACTGGATGAGAGATGACCAAAACACTGTCATTCTTAGTTGATGTTATTTTGAATTAATAAACTCATTTGGAGCTTTTGTTTGCTTTCAGATTGGCTTGGATACCTCTTACTGGACTTTTGTTAATGCTTTTTCAGTATTTGGGAGTATTGCACTTTACTTTGGGATTACATTTGACTTCCACAGTGCTGGAATCCACATTCTCTTCCCTTCCAGCTTTCAATTCACAGGTGAGTCCGTGTGCTTTGTGTTTCTCCTGCCTGTCTCGTGTAGCTTTGTCACTTGAGCATGACTACGGCCAAAGTGTCATGGCGTGAACCACAACTCCAGCCAGAGTGTCATGGCATGAACCTGATGCCTGGGAAAGGAAGTGATACTAAATATCAATTCACTTTTGAGGAAGGGATTGGTTTAAGTTTAAGAACCTGTGGCTTTAGTAGCTTATTTGTGTTTTAGAACCAGTTTACTTGATCACGTCCTATTCCTTTTATTCCTAGGAACTGCTCCAAATGCTCTGAGACAACCCTACCTCTGGCTGACCATGATTTTATCGATCGCTATTTGCTTACTCCCTGTAGTGGCACAGTGTTTCTTATCCATGACAATTTGGCCATCAGAAAGTGATAGAGTGAGTAAAGCCTGATGTTATTTGGGTTTTATTTGGGTGGTGTTGAAGCGCCACTGTTCTGTGTGATCGATAATAACCTGTCTTTGCATGCCTGAAGATCCAGAAGAACCGCCAGAAGTACCTGACGGAGGAGCAGCAGTGGAAGCGCAGGCAGAGCGCCTTTCACCGAGGGGTCTCTGCCCGGCGCTCTGCTTACGCCTTTTCCCACCAACGGGGCTACGCTGATCTCATCGCTTCGGGGCGCAGCATACGGAAAAAACGGTCTCCTTTAGACGCCATCCTGGGCAACAGTGCAACAGAGCCTGCTCGTGAAACAAGCTGATCTTCTGGGAAGCAGCTTTTTAGCCCACTGATTGTACAGAAAATGTATTTTTTAAACTCAAGATCTTTTTTTAACCAAACGGTCTAAGGATATGAAGATTTGGATGTTTTAGTACAGAACTTCCTTGTTTGGGACTACTGGAAACAAAGCCAGGCCCAGAGGTCTCTCTTGTGCAGCTTCCCCCCTCGTCAGGGGTTTAGATTGGATATTAGGAAGAAGTTCTTTACTGAGAGGGGGGTTAGGCACTGGAACAGGCTGCCCAGGGAGGTGGTGGAGTTGCTGTCCCTGGAGGTGTTCAAAAAATGAGTAGATGAAGCACTTGAGGCTATGGTCCAGTGGTTAGGGAGATGATGGGACGAAGGTTGGACTTGATGATCCTGGAGGTCCTTTCCAACCATAGTGATTCTATGGTTCCAGGATCCGTGTGCTGGGGGATGAAAACCCTGCCTTTGAACTTGATTTTGCAAACTTTCTTGACAATTGAATAATAGTATTGAATTGCAGCTACATTTCAGACTTTGTTAAGTAGTAATGTGTGTGCCATTTCATTCAATGGCAGCTGATTGGTCTCGGTTGATTCCTGAAATGGTTTTACAGTAAAAATAGTGCTCTCTCTCTGTGGAATGTACATTTCAGAAATTTAATGCAAATAAATAACCCAAATTTTACAGCTTCTTTTCCATAAGTCTGTAGGCGAGAATAGAAGGGGAAGAGGTGAAACGGGCCTAATTAATTTCGCAGTGCTAGAGAAGGGTTTGGGCTTCAAAAAAACAGCCGAAGAACAGCTCCTCCCTGCTGGCCGTCGGTGCGTTGCCGACTACGTCATGTACGTGTGCTCTGCGTCGCCACGCACAGGGGGCGGGGTCCCGTTCACCGGGGCAGGGCGGTGCGGCTGATGCAAGACAGCGGCGGATTGGCTGAGGGCGGCGGAAGCGCGGGGGCGGGACTTCCGGCGGGTTGCGTCGGCACTGCGGGCTGCGGCCATGGCGGGAGAGGTGCTGGGCAGGACGGCGGCGCTCGTCCTGGGTGAGGCCCGGGGGTGGGCGGCCTCTGCGGTGCCCTGCCTCGGCTGTGCCTCGGCGCGGCGGCGCGGTTGGGCCGGGCCTGGCTTATGCTCCTCGACCCAAGCAGCAGCTGGCGGCCGAAGGGGAGCGTGCTCCTCCCGAGGGCTGGGGGGGAGGAGGGGCGTGTTGGGAGCGGTTGGAGGGTGGGGGGGTGTGCCCTAGCGAGACACGGGCGGTGGCTTGGGGCGGCGGCGGTGCCTGGGGGCTGCGGGCCCGGGGAGCGTGTACTGGGGCAGGGGAGGGCGTGTTCCCCCTGCCTGTGACCCGTGATTCCTCGCTGGGCTCCGAGTGAGCTCACGCTGACCTGAACTCTCCGTCTGTGCTCACCTCTGTTGCCCTTCCTGCCTACCTTCTTGTCCTTCCTGACCATGTCCATAGCTGCTAATTAATTTTTTGGAGTAATTGCCTGTATTTGCCATGTATTCCAGAGGAGCTGTATGTCTCTGAGCGAGAGGGCAATGATTCCAGCGGCGATGGGACGCAGAAGAAACCCTTCAAGACCGTTTTAAAGGTAACTGCGGGAAACAGCAGCTGTTTTGCAGAGTGTGAACTGTGCTTTAGGTCAAGTGATTGATGCCTTGTGTTGCTAAATGTCAATTTGGTGCCTGTTCTTGTGACTCTGACCAGAAGGAACAGGACTATGGCGTCTGCTCAGTCTCTTTAAGGATGATTCTGTTATTTTCTCCCCCTTTTTAGGCTTTGATGACAGCAGGAAAGGAACCGTTTCCTACCATTTATGTGGACTCGCAAAAAGAAAACGAGGTGCTGTAGTGTCAGAGCTTCCTAATAGAAATCATTGCAGTGCTCCCTTGTGTGAAAGGGCACCAATTAATCTTTTATCTTCTGCTCTCTCCTTGGATTGCTTTAGAGATGGGCCATTATTTCAAAGTCACAGATGAAGAATGTCAAAAAGCTGTGGCACAGGGAACAAATGAAGACTGAAGCTAAGGAGAAGAAGGAGGTGGGTTGTAGGTGGTGCCAAGCTGGAGGTAGAACACCACCTTTCCTTCTCAAAACCAGTAAACAGCCTCATCATCGTTCCCTCTCCTCCAAAAATCTCCTGTTTGGTTTTCATCCCTGACATTGTTTTGCATGTAGGTTTAGAGCTATTTAAGACATTTATTTTTAAAACCAGGCAGAAGATCTCTTGAGAAGGGAGAAGAACCTGGAGGAAGCTAAGAAGGTTGTTATTAAGAACGATCCTACTCTTCCGGAGCCAAAATGTGTGAGTAAGACCCAATGTGCTTGGTATGAAGTTAACTCCTGTTGGAGCCCTTAGTTTGTACGTGGCAAAGCAAGCCTGCTGAATAGAAAGGACTTGATGTGAAGCCTGAAAATGCTGTCCCAACCTACTGCCTGCCCTGGCTAAGATACTCTTTCCTTACCAAAGCGCTGCTCAGCATTGCCAGCTGTGCATAGACCCTGACTGGAACTTGGCTTCACGAGCTGCTGGGAGGAGCCATTTTGGGGAGGGCCTTGTATAAACTTGTATTGGAAGTAATTATGTGGCAAATGCCTTTTACGTGGTGAATCACTTCTCTGTTTGCTTTTCTTCCTTGCTTTACAGGTGAAGATTAATGCTCTGGAGGCGTACAGAGGCCAAAGAGTGAAGATTTTTGGCTGGATTCATAGATTACGGAGGCAAGGTAAACCACAAGCATTTAGAGGTGACTGAGCCTGTGCAGAGGGGTGAAACAAAGCCAGTAGCCTTCAGAATTCCCATGCTCACAATGTAGCAGACAGCACCTACTCAGAATTTTTTAAACCACACTAGTGATTAAAACATCTTGGGAGTAGGGCTGTGTGCACGGATTGGGGAATAAAGCTGAGGGTCTCTGATTTTTCTTCTCTTTTTACCTAGGAAAAAATTTGATGTTTGTTGTTTTGAGAGATGGCTCGGGTTTTCTTCAGTGTGTCCTTTCAGATGAGCTGGTAGGTTGTGATGCTTTCATTCTTTTCTGGCATTAAAGAAGTGAAGTATTCACATCTCGTCCGTTTGATAGAGATGATTGGAAGTTCTCCCAAACCTACTGATTAAATTCTGTCTCCTACCACTGGAGGTTTATTGTCAGTGTGAGAACTGTTGAGAAGTGACTCTGAGTTCATTGCCTGTGACTCCAATAGATGGCGTAGGAAAACTACAAATTAAAGCATTACCTGACCTGTGCTGTTGTCTCTCTGCAGTGTCAGTGTTACAGTGGGCTTGTGCTCTCTACAGAGAGCAGCGTCGCGGTGTACGGCACGCTGAACCTTGTTCCTGAAGGCAAGCAGGTACGGGAGCTCCTGTGGTTGTATCCTCTTCAACAGTTTTCCTGATGGAAGGAGAAGCAGAGATGGAAATAACGATTAGATTATTATTATTATTAGCAGGATATGGATTGAAAGTTATTGTAAGACTTCTTTCTTACATGTTTTGCAGTATGATGCTGTTATATTCCTTCCAATGGTGTTTCCAAGACAGGATTTTTTTTGGTTTCTCTTGCACTTGGCAGGCTCCAGGAGGCCATGAGCTGAACTGTGATTACTGGGAGCTTATTGGTCTGGCCCCAGCAGGAGGGGCAGACAATCTCCTCAATGAGGATTCAGAGGTGGATGTGCAACTGAACAACAGGCACATGATGATTCGGGGTGAGAACATGGCCAAAATCTTCAAGGTGCGCTCCATGGTTGTCCAGGCCTTCAGGGATCACTTCTTTGCCAATGGGTATTATGAGGTAAGTGTGTTTTCCTTTGGCAGCAGGTGATCACTTCCATGTACTGACTTCAAGGCTGTCTTTGCAGCCTGCACCCCTCTTTTTAACCTGCTGAAGGACATCAGACTGAACTGGTGCGTGTGCATATACAAAAGCTTTGTAGGTGGTGTTCTGGAAGAGTGTGCCTTGTATCACTGTTCTTACGTGTTGTCCTTAATTCTTCCCTCAATAATGATAGCCATGTTCTTTTCCAGGTCACTCCACCAACTTTAGTTCAGACACAGGTGGAAGGAGGCTCAACCCTCTTCAAACTGGATTATTTTGGTGAAGAGGCGTATTTGACCCAGTCGTCCCAGCTTTATCTGGAGACCTGCATTCCAGCCTTGGGAGACGTTTTCTGTATTGCTCAGTCCTACAGAGCTGAGCAATCCAGGACCCGCAGACACTTGGCAGAGTAAGGATATAGTAGACTTCTTGTCTTCCTTATATATATATTTTTTAAATGGCTTTATTTCCTTTACAGTGTAAATGAAAAAGGTGCTGAGGTGGCTGTGTAACAGTGTGCCTTTGTGTTGCAGGTACACTCACATTGAAGCTGAATGCCCTTTTCTAAGTTTTGAGGATTTGTTGGACCGTCTGGAGAACTTGGTTTGTGATGTAGTAGACAGGGTCTTGAAATCCCCTGCCTCGAGCCTGCTGTACGACCTCAACCCGGTAGGCAGCGATGTGGAACAGTTGTGAACAGCCAAAAAAGTGGGGAAGAGTAGTGTGGATGCTTGGAGTGTGGAAGTGGACTTGCTGATGGACTGGAAAAGTATTCTTTAAAACCAGTCCTATTCCAACTGTCTGGCTGCTCTGTTTTCCAGAGCTTCGTGCCTCCTAAACGGCCTTTCCGACGAATGAACTACGCCGAGGCCATTGAGTGGTTAAAGGAACATGATGTGAAGAAGGAAGATGGCACTTACTACGAGTTTGGAGAAGTAAGTCTTTCTGAGGCTGACATAGATGTTTTTATATATAAATATAGTTATGGTTTTATACATAAATATAGTTTCTCCTGAGTTTTTTTTTAAAAATTTAGGTGCGTTAGGATGAATGTGTGGTCTGAAACTGTTTCATGCCTGATACATGTGGGACTCAAGGTCTTGGAGTGGTTTTGGTTTTAAATATTAATAAAGCTTCCTTTAACCTTAGGATATTCCTGAAGCTCCCGAGAGACTGATGACAGACACCATTAATGAGCCCATCTTGTTGTGCCGATTCCCTGCAGAGATCAAATCTTTCTACATGCAGCGCTGCCATGACGATCCCCGGCTTACGGAATCTGTGAGTTGGTGGAGGCTGTAGTATCTAAGGAGTAGTTGTGTGGCAGCTGGGAAGAGTGGTGGTTGTTAGGAATGCCGCTGGCATTGTGGTTTTGTGGTGTGGTTATTGTTTTTGGTTTTTTTTTAGGGTTTGTTTGGGTTTCTCTTTGTTTGTTTTACAGTTCAGTGTAGCCAAGAAGTGAGAGAACTTAGTTTATTCCACCTATATATTGGGTCTGGAAAGCATTGCTTGCTTTCCTGTCATAGAGAATTAAAATTCCACGGTGAAATGTGTTATGGAAATTGGAAGTTTGGGTTATTTTTCTTCCCCCTCCTGTAGGCAGCTTAATTGTCATAGTGTTGTTGTAGGTTGATGTGTTGATGCCCAACGTGGGTGAAATTGTTGGTGGCTCGATGCGTATCTGGGACAGCGAGGAGCTACTGGAAGGCTACAAGAGAGAAGGCATTGATCCCACGCCCTACTACTGGTACACTGACCAGGTGCGTAAAACAGATGCCTTGTGCTGCTTCTCAGAGAGATTTGATTCTTCAACTGCTCTTTGATGCAGTCTAAGTTGGAAACATCTTTTTGGTGGCCCCAAGTGGGTAGTCATGGAACTGTTGGCAAAATGCAAGGGGTAAAAGTTTGCCTTCTGTTCAAATGGCTGCTGGTTGCTGCAGTCACCTGCTGCCCTTACCAGATTGCTAGAAATGGTTATAAAAATTCACATCTACTCTAT
Organism: Podargus strigoides; assembly: GCA_028020825.1. Classification (NCBI taxonomy): domain Eukaryota; kingdom Metazoa; phylum Chordata; class Aves; order Caprimulgiformes; family Podargidae; genus Podargus; species Podargus strigoides. Next base: position 16,198,173 of record CM051663.1, read on the forward strand.
GATTTGAATTTCACAGCGCAAATACGGGACATGCCCTCACGGTGGCTACGGCTTGGGGTTAGAACGCTTCCTCACCTGGATCCTGAACAGGCACCACATCCGAGATGTCTGTCTCTATCCCCGCTTCGTCCAGCGCTGCAAACCCTAACTGCGTGTGTGAGAAACTCCTGGAGAATTCGGCAGCCTTGGAAAATACCCCCACGCTCTGCGATACCACAGCCTGTGAGACCAAGACTTACTCCAGCCCCTTGCTAAGACAAATTTAGGGTGTGAAGATAAACCCCTTTTTGAAAGGAAAGTGCTACTAATTAACTGGAAGAAGCCTAAGAAAAAATTGTTAGGTGCATTTCTGCTCTCAACACAAAAAAAAGATCCTGCTAAGATGTCATTTAAAAACCAACATCTGCTTGTGCTTTTAATTTCTCTGACTTCAAATATGCCAGGCATTTGATTTTTTAAAAAATTTGCTTTCATTTTAATCTATTTCCTGTTATGGTGGCATGGTGGTGAAATCAGGAGTTGGAGCTCTTTGCATTCCCACCTTCTGAAAATGGTATGAAGGAACATCAGCTCAAGAGCTCATATTAAGCACTACCCTTTTTTAGCTCCTGTTTTTAATGGGATTTCTGTTTGAGTTTATTCAGTAGCAAGGTATCGAGCACAAAATTGGGATGTGGATTATTTATATTTTTTCCAGATTATTTATTGGTTAGAAAGGCTGAGACTGCTGGTGAGGTGGGCTGGGAGTGACAGCTGGGGGAGCCATGTTGTGGGAGCACTGGGGTGATTGTGGTGCCTTCCTGCCATCTTTTTCAAAGCAAAAATGAGGGATCGAAGACCCAGAGAACTCTAACTCTGAAATACAGTTGGGTTTCAGCAGTGTGTGCTGCCTGCCTTGCTGTCCCCTCTGGATGTCGTTCCAGCAGTGCTTCCCCACGTCGTGCTCAAGGATGTCATAGCAGAGCAGTTTCCTGTTTCCTAGCTGCTTCATGTTCCCTTGTGCTACTGCATCTGAGCAGATTGTCTGGCTGGAATCAAGAAACTAAATAGAATTAATGAAATATTTAATGTGTTGAGTCACCTATATGCTTTTTAGTCAGAAATAAAGCAGTGGTAGGGGCATCGTTTGCTACCTGAGGCTTGATCTGGATTTGCTGTTCAGAGTTGTTGAGCTGTGCCTACTTTTGTTAATTAATCATGGGGTTTGTTCATCTTGCATGTTATAAACTGGTCTAAATCAACTAATAAATTATGGCAACCTCAATTGGTGGTGTGCTGGTGCAGTCCCCCTCTTTTTTCCCCCGGGCTGCATGGTGCTGTTGCAAGTGATGGGAAGGGTTGGGAGAAGATATTGCAGGAAAAATATCACTTGTTGGCAGTCAGTTTGCAGTCCTTAAACCTGGCAGGGCTGAGCTGCTTCGTAAAAGTTAAAAGCCTCTGTATCAGAGTGGCTACTAGAGGGACTACTTACTGGTGAAGAGGTGCTGGTGGAAGAGGCAGATGAGATAAGGAGCTTAAAAGGTGACTGGGCTGAAAGCTGCCAAGGCTGCTGTGCAGTTCTATCACCTCGTGATGCTGGGCAAACCTGGGGGGGAAAGAGCCCTGGATGAAGCAAAGGCCTGTGCAAATCTACCAGTGGAGTAAGGAGGGGGTAATTCTTTACCTTGCCGACAGGAACGTGGGCAGGTGAGATGCTGCTTCAGAATACACCTTGACTGTGTGAAACAGGAGGGGTGGAGCTCCTGATGGATGGTCAAGGCTCAGTTTTGGATGAGGAGGAGGAGATCAAAAAATGATAAATGCAACTTGGTTTTATTTATGTGTCCCAGCAGCTGCGGTTTTGTATGGTCTCTGTTCTCTTTTTTATTGTCTTACAAAATTTGCTGAGTTTGATCATATCTCTGATTTAACACTGACGATGATTCTGGGTGTTTCTGGCAGCTCTCCAGAAAGCTTGTTTCCAAGCTCTCTCCAGCAGAAAATCAAGCTTTAAAGTTCTTAATTCTGGGTTGAATGAATCCCATTTGCTCCTCTACATGTTCTTTGGATGAGCAGTGTTCCCAGTGTTCCCTCCCATCCGAGGGTGATGCTTAAGTCCTTACTAATACAAGTACCCAGGTGACAGGGCATGGCGACGGCCGTGGAGGAGAGAATTCCTACAGGGGGCTGGATGGTGGGAGAGGCCATCGGTAATGTCCCCGGGAAGAGGCAGGCTGGGATGCCCCAGGCTCTTCATGGAATCATGGAATGACAGAACAGAACAGCTGTGGTTGGAAGGGACGTCTAAGCACACCCAGTCCCACCACTAACTGAGCACTGCCCAGTCACCACTACCCCATGTCCCTCAGCACCTCATCTACACAGCTCTGAAATCCCTCCAGGGATGGTGACCCCCACACTGCCCTTGGCAACCTGTACCAGTCCTGGACAGCCCTTTGGGGCAGGAATTGTTCCCCATATCCAATCTAACCCTCCCCGGGCACAGCTTGAGGCGGCGGATGAGCTTCAGTGCTGAGAAAGCCCCCGAGGATTTTTAAAAAATATTTTAAGCCTTGTCTTTTTTTTTTTTTTTTTTTTTTTTTTTTTTTTTTTTTTTTTTTTTTTTTTGTGTGTAAAGGATCTGCAGCATCCTCAGGGCCGAACCTCAGCGAGGCCCCGCCGACCCCGTCCCCCTTCCCCGCCTTCGCTCCCGCCCCTCGTCCCCGCCTCCGCTGCAACACGGCCCCGGGGGCGGTGCCGGGGGCGGTGGCGGAGCCGTGCGGGGGAATGCGGGCGGTCGTGGCCAAGATGGCCGCTGCTGGGGCTGCTGGCGCTGGACGGGCGGCGCCTCACCGTGAGTCTGGGGGCTGCTGGAGCAGGGGTGCGGGGGGTGCGGGCTGCCGGCCCCGCCGTCGCGGCTGGGAGGGGAGGGCAGGGCAGGGCAGGGCGGGAGCGTCGGCCTCGCGTTACACAACGGCGGCGAAGCGGCTTTGCATAACGCTGCTGGTAGAACCGGGGCCTCCGGTGCCCCCCGTGCTGGGAGCCGTGCTGGAGGCTGCGGGGGGGCGGGGGCTGCCTCTGCTGCGGGGAGCCCGGGGGTCCGGTTAGCAATGGTGCTGCCTCTACGTGAGGGCAGCGCTGCGGAGCTTGGCTCTTCCTCCCTTAGGCTGCGGTTCGCTGCTATGGGGTTCGCTTCCCCATGGCTCAGTGGTTTGGGGTTCCCCCCCTCTCCCCTTCCTCAGGAGCTGAGTTTTAAACAGAGCCTTGAAAGAAAGGCAGAAGCTTGCAATTCCATGGAATTGCTTGGATTCCAGGACCTGGAGCTGAAGGGAGGCAGCGCCAAGCAGCATAACACTGTGTGTGTGGAGGGACCAGTGCCTGTCTGGTGAAGAGCCTAGTGCTGGGTTGTCCATGTGCTCTTATCTTTCTTCCAGTTGTCAAAAGCAGCAGCCAGCTGAGGCTCCCGGTGCGATGGAGGGGTCAAGCGGCCGCGGTGACAGACAGCACAAAACCTCAAATTCAGCCCGAAGCGCAGTGAGTTTTCAGGGAGGGCTGGGCGGGTGGCACCCGCTCTCCTCGCCCTGTCCCTCTCTGATACTGCATGCTGCGCTCTCTGCAGAGCAAAGCTGTAGTGAAACGTGGCAGTCACTGGGCCTTGTGTCTGTGTGATTGCTTTTATCTGGCTCCCTGCACTCACCCAGCCTCTGGTTTGCTCGGTTCTGTGGGGCCTTGTTCTGTAAGAGCTGCTCCCACCCTCTGCTTCGCTCTGCTGGGAGGGACCTTACCCTTAAACAGTGCACCTGGAGAAAAACCTGGAGAAAAACCCATTGCAGGGGATTTTCTCTGTATATTTCCAGATAAGCTCCTGCCTTGCGAAATGATTCCTTTTTTTTAAACAAAGATCATGTAACTACTTGCTCTCTGTCTATTCATAGTTTTACATAAGCAGGGTGAGCTTCTAAATAGGATGCTAAAGATAAAAGCAGAGAGTTGATTGTTTTGCCATAAGAAGAATTCAAAAAGCAACGAGTAGGTCACTTAGGATTTGAAATCTCTCTTGCTCCCATAGGAAACCTAAAACAGGAATCTTGATGTTAAACATGGGAGGTCCAGAGCGGCTGGATGACGTACATGATTTCCTCCTTCGTCTCTTCCTGGACAGAGATCTAATGACACTTCCAGCTCAGAAGTGAGCAACGCTGGGAACTCGTGGGGTACAGCCAGCCTGGGGTGTTGCTGTCTTAGCTGTAGGCTGGGACATTGAACCCCTGTGTTTCATCTTGGGACCAGTCAGTGCAGGAAACAGTGTTCTAAATCTCTGGCAACAGGCGTGCCAACATCGTTTCCTTCTAATTACAAATTGTGGTTTCCTGTCACTTATTAAATTTGGAAAGGGTGATGGTATACAACATTAAACAAAGCATGCAATGGTGGTTTGCTCTAATCTGGGGAGGTGGCCACAGCAAACCCACTGGTAGTGATTTCTGAGATTAATTTCTGAGATTAATGTGTACCTTTTGAACGCTGTAGTAAATTAGCACCGTTCATCGCCAAGCGCCGCACCCCGAAAATCCAGGAGCAGTACAGCAGGATTGGAGGGGGCTCACCCATCAAGAAGTGGACGGTGGTGCAGGGAGATGGCATGGTGAAGCTGCTGGACAGCATGTCTCCTCACACTGGTACAGCTGTGACCTCCTCTGCTTGGGAAATGTTGCTTTTGCTTATGGATAAAGGACACGGGCCTGGTTTGAGGGCTGCCGAGGAGCTCTGCTGGGAGAACAGACAAGGTTCTGTAGATGAAGGTGGCAGGGCTGGGTTGGGTGATAGCAGTGAGTCCAACCCAAGGACAGCAGCAGGAGATAAGGCCTCATGGTTTGCCTTGGGTGGAAATAGATACTGCCTTTGCCAGCCGTTCCCTGGTGACAAGGAAACGGGAAAGGTGGATGCAGCCTCCCTTCCCTCTGCGGAGCACAGTATCTCTCTGAACCTTGCTCCCTTGCAGGCTCCTTTTACCTTGCTTGGGACTCTTGGGGCCATGTTTTTTCCCAGTGTGTCCTTTCCCAGGTTCAATTCCTTCTGTCTTTTCTCTGGTTAGGCAGACTTTTGTTTTTAAAAACATGAATGAGGTTACTGACTCTCAGAGCTCCTGAAGTTGGCTTGTTATTTGCTCCTGCTCCCTGCTGGGAACTCTCTTGCCTACTGCAGAGAACTGGGGCTAAGTGAACCTCTTCTCTGAATCCTGCACCAACATATGGAGCGGAGACTGAGCGCGGGACATCTGCTTCCTTCAGAAAGCTGTTCAGTGTTAGTTCAGAGCTAGTGACCCGCAAAGCCTGAAAAAGAAACTGCTTTTGTTTGCCTGAGAACCTCTGTCCTCTGTTTAAAAACAAAATAACCCAGCAGACCTCCCCTCCCTCCCTCCCCCTGACCAAACCACACCCCCCAAACCTCAGAGCTGGCAGCCTAAAGATGAAGGGATGGAAGATGGGAAGAGCTCAGATGTTGTCCTTGGAGTGTTATGGAGAGTTCTTAGGTTTTTTTCCTGCTCTTTCTTTTCCTGTGCTTTGGCAGCTCCTCACAAATACTACATTGGCTTCCGCTACGTCCATCCTCTGACAGAAGAAGCAATTGAGGAGATGGAGAAGGACGGCATTGAGAGGGCTGTCGCTTTCACCCAGTACCCCCAGTACAGTTGTTCCACCACAGGTGAGCGTCTGCGCAGGAGCAGAGCACCCACAGAGCCTCTAACTCAGGCACTCAGGCCAGCTTTTGTTACCATCATTATTGCGAGAGAACATAAACTGAAGGCTCAGGAACACGACTGAGTAAGCTTCACCTATTCTAATCCAAGAGGCTGCCTTGGCTGAGCATGGGTTTGTAATTCTCTGTGTTGCAGGAAGCAGTTTAAATGCCATTTATCGCTACTATCATCAGAGAGGGGAGAAGCCAAAGATGAAGTGGAGTATCATAGACCGATGGCCCACACATCCCCTTCTCATTCAGGTAGGGATTTGTAGCAGAGCCTTGGAAGCTGGCAGGAAGAAGAGGTGTGAACAGAACAGCTCTGATACGTTATTAAATTGGCAGCCCTGGGGTTTTCTTACGCTGGTTGGTGTAGGAGAAGCTTGGTATCTCTGCATTGTCAGCTGACTTGCAAACAGCAAAGAACTGACTAACTGCACGTATTGATTGAGTTTCCTTTTCAGAAATATTTGCTCCCAGTAAAAACACAGTATCATGTGAAACCACAGAAGCATTTGGAGGAAACACTTCACTTGGATCGAGTTGTAGCTTCTAACAAAGCTCATGACATTTTTAGCTGTAGGATGTACTAAAAGGATGTACTATTTGCTGACTTTTGATTCAGGTCTTTGCCTTTTTTTTCTGTCCTGCACAGTGCTTCACTGATCACATCCAGAAGGAACTAAACCTGTTTCCACCTGACAAAAGGAAAGACGTCGTCATCCTCTTCTCGGCTCACTCGCTGCCCATGGCGGTGAGTTAGGGCGAGTCATTTCTGTCAGCCTTAGACCAGAGCCATGGTGGCTGGGGTCATGGAAGGGTGTGGGGCTCACCCACCTGGGAATATATTCCCTGGAAGAATGAGGTGTGGTGTTTCTGTGTTGCAGGTAGTGAACCGTGGTGATCCGTATCCTCAAGAAGTGGGTGCTACTGTCCAGACAGTCATGGAGAAGCTGAACTACTCCAACCCGTACAGACTCGTGTGGCAGTCCAAGGTACGTGCTCAGGGAAGCTGGCAAGGCCATGTGCTACCATGAAGCTCTTTAGGTGATGGCATTTATGTTCTTCCAATTTAAGAAGTTCATAACCTCAGTGCCTTTTTCCCACTTTCAGCAAGTATTTCTGCTAGAATGGGTTGGGTTGGAAGGGACCTCAAAGCTCATCTCATCCCAACCCTCCTGCCATGGGCAGGGACACCTCCCACTACACCAGGTTGCTGCAAGCCCCATCCAACCTGACCTGGAACACTTCCAGGAAGGGTTTTTTGATTTATTTCCCTCCTCCTTTTCTTCCAGGTTGGGCCAATGCCTTGGCTGGGTCCACAGACAGATGAGACCATTAAAGGGCTGTGCCAGAGGGGAAAGAAGAACATGTTGTTGGTCCCTATAGCGTTTACAAGTGACCACATTGAAACACTTTATGAACTGGATATTGAATACGCCCAAATTTTAGCGAATGAGGTAAGTGTTGATGACTGTTTGGGTAGTGGTGCTCTGAATTTACTTTACCTGTTTTGAAATTAGTTTCATAATTGCTTCTTTTCTCCTTGTTTTTGATCCAGTGTGGAGTTGAAAATATCAGAAGAGCAGAGTCTCTGAATGGAAATCCACTCTTCTCCAAGGTATTTCCTTCGCTCCTGTAGTTATAAAAGCTTGCAGTTGTGTGTTTCCTGTGTGGATGTCGGCGTGTAGTTTGGAAGGATTTTATGTTTAAGGGGAAAAATGAAACCCCCCGTACTTAATCTCTATACCACAAAGTGGTTTGGATCCATTTGTAGTCATCTTTAAATGAAATATTTCCCTTGGGATCTTACGCCAATGCAATTTGAAAGCAGGATTTTCTCCTGGAGTAAAGGGAGGTGGTGCTTAAAAAGTGCAGCCTTGCTGGTCTGTGTGATACAAAGTGTTGTTTTGTTTTTTTTTTTATTTTAAGCAGCTAGATTTGCTCACTTATGATTTTTTTAATGAACTGTCTTTCAGGCTCTGGCGGATTTGGTCTGTTCGCATCTCCAGGCGAATGAGATCTGCTCAAGGCAGTTAACCCTCTGCTGCCCGCTCTGCGTCAATCCCGTGTGCAGGGAGACCAAAGCCTTCTTCACTGACCAGCAGCTCTGATGGGGGAGCAGGGCTGGGAGCAACAGGAGCATTGCCCTGGCACAGCAGTGCCAGGGAATGCAGCCATGTGAGCATGCTCTCCTCTTACACACTCCCAGCCTGGTAATCTCTGACCTTCACCTCACATAACAACCCGGAGAACTTGACTTTTTTTGGTTGAATTTTTTTTTTTCCTTATATTTTCTTCATTTGAAGGTTGAGATGATTTGGAAATAACACCTGTATTTTTTTTTTAGTTTTTGTTTTTAGAATGTAAAGATAAGGCTTTGTTTTGTTTGGTTGTTTTTTCTTCTGCCAGAAACTTCCGGGGAGAGCTTAGCTGGGAGAGTAGAATGCACAAGATTTGTTTACATTTTCTAGAAAAACCACTCATTACCCGCAGGAAAGCCTCTGCATTTGAAGAGTGTAAAACAAAAAGCCTGAGGAACGTGCACAAACTCTGTACGTTTCCAATCTTGCAGCCATCTATTGAAACATGGTGGTTTATCTTTTCAGCAAAATGATGATTAAAAAGGGCTTGCTTTCTTTGGTGAAGGAAATTTCGGAGGTCAGGCTTGCTCTCCAGAAGGTTTCCACATTTGCTCTGTGCTCTCTACTGTGGTTTTTGTGGGCTACCTGTGGAGTTCCATAGGTCCGATTGATCTAGCTTAATTGATGTTGTTATTTAAGAGGGAGATGAGAAGTCAGGATTCATCTCCCTTGCAGATGCCTGAGAGCAGGCAGCCTCCCACGCTGACAGCTGCCTGCTTAGGCGTTCCGATGTCAAACCCTGGATTTTATCTGGGAGATTTTTGGCACTGGTCGCATGCACTCCTAACCCAGCAAAACCCCCGGGAGGGCCAGAGGAGGAGCAAAGCTGTGACAGTGTTCTGTGGGACTGAGCCATACATGTGTGTGTTTAGCCATCACCTTCATGGGTATCCGTGTTTACTTGACGTCGTTAGCACTGACACGCCGGCTCTTTGGCGACACAGGTTGTTTTTCTGTGAATTAATTCAGCCAGTCATAGTGGTTGAGAAGCCCTCGTGCATCTTGAGAGACGATTGTCCTGTCTCCACTGCCAGGCTGCAGCTTCCCATGATGTCAGCCAGACTTCAACTCCTTCAGTGCCAGGACTTCCCGCCTGGCTGCTGTCCCTTGTCACTTGAGCAGAGAGGAGTCTTCCTTGGCCACCCATACCTGTGCCTGTTCCAGTGGTGGGGAACTGGGAGCTGGGGCTTCCCTTCTTCCTTTCTTGCTCCGTTCTTGGTCTCTGCGCACTGCCCTGACAGGAAAAAGGAGCGCAAAGCTGATTCCTAAAGAATAAAAATGTCTGCAATATGTGTGGGAAGGGAATGCTGTCCTTATGTCTTTCTTTGGATAAAGAACTGATTTTCTCTGTTCCCATTTCTCTGTTTGATGCTTACAGAAACAGTCTGTTTTGCAAAACCTCCTTGTACCTCTTTCCTGCTAGCTGAAGGGGGTGTTGACCTTCAAACCCAAGTTGTGAGCAGCACCTTGAGATGTAGCTGGAAACTGAAGGCCATACAGGTTGGCTGGAGGCAGCACTGAAATTATGAGCTGGTGCTCATTACGTTTGCCCTCAGTCATAAAAGGTATTTAAATGTACTTTTTAGTGTGCTAACCACAAGTGAGAGAATCACTGAGCTTGCTGCTGCTCTTAGACCATAACGTAGAAATCACTTTTCATGTAGCTTTTAGCAGATGGATTGGAATCTTCTAATCCTATTGTTGTGTGGAAGTATTTCTGACTATGCTACCAGTGGAATTCATCTGACCTAATGGGAGGAGGGATGGATCCCATCCACGTGCCTTCTTCAGTGCCCTACTGGTGACATGTAGCCACTGCATTTGGGAGAGTGTGGGTTGTAACCCGTAGTTAAGCATTCAGTTTGCCCCTCGGGCAGATTGGAAACATTTGGTGCTATAACTCAGGACCCAGGCTCCTCAGATCCCAAGCATGTCCTGCTCTGCTTGAGCTGGTTTGAGTGTAAGAGAGACAATAATCTAGTTGGATTTTTTCACCATCACTTCTGCTCCTTTTACACTTATTTCATGTGCAAGTGTTTATCGTTTCCATTCCCCCTGACAAAAAGCAGCCAGCTGGAAGTGAGCTTCAAATGTGTTGAGGTGGTGTTGGATCCCAGGAGGATGTGGAATTTGGAGGGGCTGGGATTTTCGTAGGAATATCTAAAAGCTCACTTCATTTTCCCTTTCTACCACACACCAGGGAGTTGGAAATCAGTGTGAAGTGTAAGCTGAGAGAGAAGTTTCTTTTCTTTTTCCGTGCCAGATGTGTACAAATACTTTTAGCCCGATATCTGTATTTCAGATTGAACAAAGACTTCCATTTAATGTAAGACAAAGAATTTGTATAATCTTCCTGTGTATCGTTTGCCATAAAGGTGGAATTTCAATTAAATTTTTTGGAAGAAATGGCTGAGCTGTGCCTTTGTTTGTGGTTTTCTGTCTGAAATTTAGGGGCCAAACACAGCCTGAGCCTTTGTTCATGTTGTTGACCTGCTTTCTGTAGAAACAGGCTCAAAAAAGTGGTGGATCGAAGATCTGCACCAGTTTGGAATCCCATCTTGATGTCCAAAGGCATTACCCACAGAGTACTAAAGAGCAACGCTACTGCCTGATTTATGGCGAGGTTTCCAGGGGCTCTCAGAAATGCATGTGAAGACACATTTACACTCCCTAGTGGCAAGGAAAACCTGATGCAGCAGCGGTGAGCAGAAATACTCTGGCCGAGCTGAAAGCATAACCCAACGTCGTGCCAGGAAGGTGCTGTGAGATCTCAAACTGCAGAACAGACGGATGTGGCTGAGAGTGAGAGGGGTGGATGGAACAGAGTCAGCCAGGCTGGGGCTGAGCCTTCATCCCCATCTGTGTTATGGCCAGGTCCCTTCCAAAGGTGCTCTCTGTACTGCGCTGGCCCCTCGCAGCCAACTCCTACAAGCACTTTTAGTGCAGTTATTAAGCCGTTAGGGTCTACGATTGTCTTTTACTGCTTTGTGAGCTCTTCTGGTGTCAGGCATGAGGAGAGGGATGTGTAATGTGAGCCAAGGTGTTCTTGTTTGCTTTAATCTACTGGTTTAATATATTCTGGCTTCCTGCCCTCATGCCATTCCGAGGTGGACCTCGGAGTGGTTCGCTGAGGTTTGATGCGTGCGGAAGCTGAACGGTGTTTTTCCAGCTGATGGTAAGCAGAGCTCATCTCAGGATTTTTTCTCCTCTCTCTGTATGTGTGTGCACTGGTGCTGGTTGTTTCCACCCAAACATCGCCCACCCCACTGCGGTGGAGGAGGAGGAGAACATGGTACCCACTCATGGAACCACACTCCTGGCCCTTCCCTGGGACTGGCAGCCATTCCGCTGTCCTCACTGCACCACACGGTGCCTTTTCAGCAGCGCCCCTCCCCCCCCACACCCTGTGTGTGAAAAATCAAACAGGAACTTTTCATGGCACAAGGAAGCAAAAGCGTTGTTTTCCTCCTTTTATTGAACTTTGGCAAATAATATGGGTGTGTGTGTGTTTTACATCGAGAGCTAGAAATGAAAAATTGAAAGCAATGCAATACTTGTTATTAAGATAAAGGACATCTATTGGCACAACTCATGGAGTAAAAACCCTTTAATGATAAAATAACATTCACTCTTTAGCTACTTTTTATTTGTCTGAAAAACTCAGCTTATGACTCAGTTCGACGTCTCACCTTCCACAGAGTTCAAAAAGGACAGAAAATGACATAATAAAATAGACCTTAAATTGCATCATACCTTGGCAAATTTTAGCAAACTGGGCCACCTCATGCTGGCCCAAGCAAGGAACGTTGTCATCCTCACACCTACCCCCCGGTTGCATTTGGGCTGAGTACCACGGGTGTAGGCCCAAGTGGTGCCTGGGCTGGGTACCGTGGGTGTAGAATCCAGCGGTGCCTGGGCTGAATACTGTGGGTGTAGGCCCCAGTGGTGCCTTGGCTGAATATCGAGGGTGTAGGCCCCAGTGGTGCTTGGGCTGGGCTGGAGCACAGAGTGACTCTGCTTATTGCAGAAGAATGTGGAAAGCTTTTCTGGAAGATTAAATGTTATTACAATCATTAACTGTCTCATGAAAAAACCAACACCCAACTATTTAAAATTCTTGTGTCTTTGGCAGAGAAATAAGGAAAAAAGAAATGAAACAGATGATATTACAAAGCTTTCCTTCTCATGGCCTCACAAGGCCAAATAAAAAGATGTCTCTTTGCACTAATGAAAGCACATTTCTATTCTACCCTTCATGACAGACAATAACAACACTCTACTGACGTCACTTTGGTAGAAGCCTGCGCCTTCCATGGTCCCCTTCCCCAAGCAGTGCTCTTCTACGCGGAGTAATGCCTGCTTAGCAGTTGATTTGGCTTTATGTCCAGTGTGAGCAGCGAGTAGGCGCTGTGTGAAGAGTGTGAAGCTGGACCCGGGTACTAAAGCCAATTAATTTGCCAGGCCCTGGGAAACTGGGGGGTCCTGTGACACCAGGGCTAAATCCAAGGGGGTGTAAAACCTTTGAAGATGCACCCAGGGGTCTGCCATAAAGCCAAAGGAACTCCTGCTCCTGGGAAAAGACGCACAGTTCTGCGCAAGACGTGTTTTCAAGTGACTGACTCAGGAATCCAACGGGTTGGGGCCAGTTGGCCAAACTTGTCCTCAACTAAGAAATGAACTGAACCAGAATTCCATTTGATTCCATGTTTAAAACACAAATAGATGAGAACTGAGCCAAACATCAGTCCTGGATGGCATGAGGTGAAACTGTGCGTGTTTTCACAGCTTCAACGTCCGCACGACCCTACCACGACTGCTAACGGCTACGAGGCTCCATGCATCAATAAATAAACCCCAGCCAACCAAAAAGGCCTATTTGCAAATCCCCAACCAAAAAAACCAAGAAGCTGCCATTAAGAACCACAATGCATCACACTGCTAAGGTTTTGCCTCATGCATAAAAACAGTTGGGCTGATGGGCAGTTGCTAATTCGAACACTACACCGTCACACAGAACAATTAGCTCTTCAGACCAAGTAGCACAAATGTAGAAAATAATATATTTTTTTCTTTTTTTCTTTTTTTCCGTGGGTTTCTTTTTTTTGGTTGGTTTTCAACAGAGCAAATGAACACAGATTGTTTCTTCAGCAAAATAGGAAACTGTAAACTTTGGGCTCGTTCTGCAACTTTTCCCCACTAAAACAACCCCACAAGGGGACAAAAGACTGACGTACATTTTTGAAGCGCACCTTCTCCGGCTATTACAAAAGCACAACCTAAAACGTAGAAAGCTTTTTTTTTTTCCTTTTTTTTTTTTTTTTAAATCACAGTTACCGAAAAGAAACAGTGAATAATTTATTACGTACATTATCGTAACATTACTCTAAACAACTATTTTCTATGAGGTATATCGGAGAAAAATTCGGTAAGGGATCGCACGGTCTGCGTTGCCAATGTGCCCAGTTTTGTATTAAAGCTTTGGAACCATGGAGAAAGAAGGAGGAGGAGAAAAAGGAGGAGGAGAAGAAGAAGAAGGAGAACAGAAGGAGGAGGAAGAGAAGGAGTACAAGAAGGAGTACGAGAAGGAGAAGGAGGAAGAAGAAGGAGAAGAAGGAAAACTAGGAGGGGGAGGAGAAGGAGAAGGAGGAGGAAAAGGACAACTAGGAGGAGAAGGAAGAGGAGAAGAAGAAGAAGGAGGAGAAGAAGGAGAAGGAGGAGGAGGTGGAGAAGGAGGAGGACATCTAGGAGGAGGAGGAAGAGAAGAAGAAGAAGGAGAAGGAGTATAGGAAGGAGAATAAAGAGAAGGAGGAAGAGAAGGAGGACAACTAGGAGGAGGAGGAGGAAGAGGCAGAGGAGGAGAGGAGCCTTTGGTATGACTAGGAGTTGTGTCCTTTGCAGGGCTGCCTTGCAAAGCACCACAGTACAAAAAGCCCACCGGGTACGATTCGGCGGCCCAGTTGAAGCTGAGGTATTCACAGGAAAAATAAAAAATCAAAGCACAGAGAGGTCTAGACTGGCAAAGTCATTGCTTTGGTTCAAGCAAGGCACTCGTCCCGTGGTCATGTCACACTTTGCAAGTGAAGCGTGAGTCCAGGAAGGAAGGTGACTGCCAGCTCTGGGGATCCTCTGCGTCCGGTCACCCCTGGGGGTGCTGAGAAGGTCTCACCCCCCACGGGGACACGTCCTCTCCTCCACGCCCAGAAGGCATCCTGAGAATTTGTAACGCTTTGGATTGACCACCCAGGTCAACACAACCACTCCAGCCACCAGAATGTGGCCTAGGGAAGGACGCGGAATGGTTTCATGTCCCCAAAAGGGGAAATGTCACCCCCAGAGCTGGCAGCTGCCACACGAAGGTGTTTGGTTGGGTATCTGAGGGTCACAGCTGGATGTGATTGTGGGTGGAAAGCAGAAAAGAGCTGAAGGAAAATGCAGACCGCACAGCGAAAGAAATCTTTGGTATCTTTGGTATCATCAACACCACGAGTAAAATTACAAATGGAAAAAGTCAGTGAGGTAGCCTCTTTGGTTCTCACTACAAATACAAAGGGTTTTTCTTGGATTTTTACATTTTTTCCTTTTTTTTTTTTTCTTCTTTTTTCCGCCCCGCCCCGCCCCCCCTCCCCCCAGAAGTTCATCCTTGGAAGCAGCTATAGTTTCAGGGTTCCTCTCTTTATTTTTTTGCTTGGCGTGGATGATTTTTACCCCTCCAAATTTGCCCTGTTGTTCTGACAGAAAATCAGCCGTCATGCTTTAAAAGTAATTCAAAATCAAGAACAAAAAAACCCTCTACAAGGGCATCCTGGGGTGATGAATAAGTTAAATAAATAAATTATATTCTGAAGGCTTTCTGTGCTGTAATAAAGGTATGTTGCACTTTCTAAGCAGATGGGGAGAGATTAACTTAAATAATTTAAACCTTGGTATTTAAATACATAATATTAATTAAAAGATGAAATTAAACCCACACTCCTGTTGTATGAAACTCCTTAGTTTGCTCCTGTTTGTAGCAGAACCTATTGCTCTACCACAAGCTTCACATCTCTGATGCGCTACAACAGGAAAAATGATAAATAAGCAAAATGAATCCTAAACTAAACGACTGAATTAAATAACTCCAAATCATTCACATTGGAGCCTGATCCCAATTCGTATTCAGGCAAAAATCCTGGTGAATTTGCAAGCTAAAATGCAACTCAAGGGGATTTGGTCTGAACAGAGATTTTGGGACCTACTCTAAGACTAAATTAAATAAATCACGTGATTGAGAGCTAATTGATTGGGTTAAAACCCACTAGTGCCTGGAAACAATAAAAATCCTCCTTCGTAAATAGAAAGTAGGCCAAGTAGAAAGATCCCCCCTGTCTTCAAAATACTTTGGGATTGTGACAAGCAAGAAACCCATTGGGGTTCATCGGAAGCTAGCGTGCTCTTCGCAATGGCACGGCGTTCCCACATCCCTTGATTTGGAAGAGGAGATCCCGATTCCCTTATGCAGCTTTGAGCGTAGGTTGCTGGTTTAAGTCCTTCTCAGGTCTTTGGATTCAGCTTTAGGTAAGAGAGAGGTGGAATAAAGCTATTCAACCAAAGTCGTCAAGCACATTCTTTGTTCCTTCACGGATGAATAAGCGATATCCAAGGTTGCTTGAAAGTTGAACTCATCTTGGATGTGCCCACAGGAGTAACTCCAAGTACAGGGTATGGAAGATGCTGGGATACTATTGAGTCTTTCGTAGCAGAATAAATAAAAGGAACGAGTTACATGACACAGCTCTATAGATTCATAAATATATGGGATATACACATCCTGAACAGAAACAAAAAGCACAGCTCGTGGACTTCAGTTTTGCAAAGCAGTTAAAAAGAAGCTTTCATTTAAATACAGAGATGGAGCACAATGGTATCATGGCACTCCAGTTCTGAAGAGAAATTTGGACCTAGGTCTGCGTGTTGTGAATTGCATTGTCCTGACTTTAACCGACTGACGTAAGGTGTTGAATACGTCCAAACAAACTCCCGAACTGCCACGTGAACTGCTGAAACCTCAATTGCAAATCAGACTGGGAACTGACAATGACATACACAGGTACATATTTTGCAAATGTTATCCCTGGGGAGGAGAAAGGTGGAGGTTACTCAACTGATTTCACCTACAGAAGGATGGATGTTCAAAGCTCTAGACATACAGACCAACTCTACCCAAGTCATACCAATGGACACATTTTCCCCCCGTGGCTCTGGAGAGAGGAGATGTAGCAGCGTAGTATCTCAACATCTTGCACTTGGAGTCCATACAGCTCTCGGAGAGATCCCGTGTCAAGCAAAAACAGGAAAACCATCACAAAAGCCACCCTTTGGTTGCTCAAAGAAACAGAAGTGATTACCTGTCTGCAGCTCAACGGTGCTCTACACGTTCAGTTGTGCAAGAGGAGACAAGGAACTGAAAGAAAAGTAGTGAGAATCTTCATCTTTGGTATTGTAGCTGTTGAGGTTTTGGTTGCTCTGTCCTTTGTTCTTTTGAAAAAAAACCACAACTGCATAGGCACAAATTAAAGACAATCTTCAACTTTAAGATGACTGAGTTGTCAAATGAAGCAGAAATCGTACTGGCTTTGTTTTGTTCTCATTGTCAACCCTTTCTTTGAGCTCTGCTTCCTCAAATGTCTCACAAAACACAGTGTGTTACTTGTTTGCTTCCTTTGCTTTGCTTTTTTTTTTTTTTTTTTTTTTAATTTTAATTTTAATTTTTAAATGGAACAGTTTGTTGCAGAAGAAGTAGGTGCAGAAAACGATTCTTTGGTTTCGATTAAATAGCACATAAAAAAACCCCAAGTCTCAAGTGTTTCTTAAGAACACCACGGACTCGTTGCCGGGGCCTTGGCCAGGAAGGGGCCGTTCACTGGTAGGTGCGTGGCTGTCGGAGGTGGAGAGAAGGGCTTGGAGTTCAGGAGGCTTCTCATTGCCACCCAACCACCCGCACCAGCCATGACGGCGAGGAAACGGCGAGTTCCAAACATCTTTGGCTTGCAGTAGTCCTGGCTCTTTGGTGTGCTGCGTTCCCGCCAGTGCCAGCTTGGGGAACCGGGGGGGAAAAGGAACTTAGGGGATGCGATAGATCGAGAAGGCGTAGTGAAGCCGGATCTAAAATGGTCAGTGGCATCTGAAGGGTTTGTTTCTGGTTTTGTTTTCCTGCTTGAAAGTCCCAGAAAATACTGAAAAAAATGAATCAAAAACCATTGAACACAAAATATGTTTTGCAGCGAGGAGAAATTAGATCCTCGCTAACCAAAAAAGCCGTCTTAATGACCTAAAAAATGCCCCCTAGACCTTTCCAAATGTTGTGTTTGCTCTGGGTCACAGTTCAGTTGAGCTCCTGAGTGTGCATCTGTAGTAGGTACAAACACAGAGTGTGCTTGAGGCTCGTGCGGTGGCAGCGGTGTCCCCCAACGCTCACTCCGGCACCCCACCTCGCTCAAGAGCTTTTGTGCTTGATACCTTCAGCTCAAGTGAAGTGAATTTTTTCATCCATGATCAAGCTGATTCAATTCAACTAAAAAGCTTCCAAAAACACTTAACAAAACCATGCCTGAGTTATAAAAACAGGTTCTAGGATGTGTGTCAGATTTTGTGCTGCATTCTCATGTGATGCAGGGCAGTGTGGCCAGCACCGGCGCCCTGCTGGTAACTGTTGGGTACGGGAAAGTTGCCCCCACCGGCCTTTCTTTGGGGCTGAGGAGAAACTTGCCTCACAAACACCTCCTGTTTCAGACCTGCTTCGCCTGTCCTGAGCATAGTAATGGATAGAAAGAGGCTGCATTTGGAACGTGCACCTGCTAAGCCTGATTCAAAGCCCGAAGAAGTGTCCTGGGGGTTTGTTTCCAGGAGGATTGTGCTTTAAGTCACCAGTGAAAGCCCCTGCCGCCAAGCCGCTCTCTCCATCCCCCATCACGCTTTGCTACAGGTGCTGGGGGCCGAGGAGGAGCCCCCAGAGCTCAGATCATCCTGCCACTTCTCCAGGCTGCGGCGCCGAGCGTTCATGAAGAAGTTGCTGACTGTGGTGAGCTCCAGGCCCAGCTGCTGGGAGATGGTGATCTGCATTTCTTTGGAGGGACGCTTGTTCTCCTTAAAGATGGCAAAAAGCGTTCGGCGCTGGAGGTCCGTGAATACCAGGCGGGATTTCTTCTGCGAGTTGTTCCGCTCTTTGTTGGGCTCTTGCTCTTTGCGTTTGCAGGCTGGGGGAGGAGAGACAGAGAAAGGGGATGTCAGGATGTGCGTGGCTGGCTGTGGACACACAGACAATTGGAGGCAATCATAGAATCATCATAGAACTGCCTTGGTTGGAAAAGCCCTCTAAGATTGTGGAATCACAGAATTGTTTGGGTTGGAAGGGACGTCAAAGCTCATCTCATTCCAACTCCCCCTGCCATGGGCAGGGACACCTCCCACCAGACCAGGTTGCTCAAGGCTCCATCCAACCTGGCTCACCCAGTCCAACATTAACCTGGCACTGCCAAGTCCTCACTACCCATGTCCCTCAGCACCACATCTCCACTGCTCTGAAATCCCTCCAGGGATGGGGACAAATGGCTCAAAGCCACACGGACACAGCACCCGCCACATCTCTTCAAAACCCAGACCCGGTGAATCAATTTGATTCCCTCTCGGAATTAAGTATGCACAGACGAAAGGGCTTGAGATCAATACAAATTAGGTTAAGTACTCCACTGTGTACAAAATCATTATGGAACACACAACGATCCCAACAAAGATGCAAATAATCGGCACGTGCGCCTCCACCCACTTCCTACCAGGAGTAGGGGTTGGTTCTTTTTGTATTCAGCCTGATTTTTCTCTCTCTTAATTCCAAGGTGGAGGGAACGCTTTCCTCTAAGTCTTGCATGAAGGGGTTTGTTCCAGGCCAGGTTGGATGGGGCTTGGAGCAACCTGATGTGGTGGGAGGTGTCCCTGCCCATGGGGACGAGATGAGCTGAGGGAAGCAGCGGTGTCCTCACCCAATACGGGAAGGAGCGGGCACGATACAAGGAAGAAAGCAAAGAAGGTGTGTGTGGGAAGCTCTCTCTTCCTCAGTGCTCTTCCTTCTTCAGCTGCTTGCCAAAGCTTAATGCCTCAGCCCCCCCCCCCCCTTTTTAACCACCCATTACAGTGAGCTGAGATGTGCTGGAAAATCACCACTCCTCATAAATATGTTCCCTGCTTACTTAGAGGTATTTTGGGCTCAGAGACAATTTGCGTGTTGGGAAACTGCCAGCCTCTCTCCCTCCTCGAATAATTCCTTTGTGTAGCATTTACTGCTGGGTTCAGTTCCGCCCTCCCCCCCATTTTTTTTTTTCCCCCACAATGGACTAG
This sequence comes from Podargus strigoides, assembly GCA_028020825.1. Taxonomy (NCBI): domain Eukaryota; kingdom Metazoa; phylum Chordata; class Aves; order Caprimulgiformes; family Podargidae; genus Podargus; species Podargus strigoides. The sequence continues at coordinate 16,217,405 of CM051663.1, forward strand.
TTTGGATTTTATAGCTCAAAAAACCTCCAAAGAACCCCAAACCGCTTCCATTTCTTTTTTGCTTGCATTTCTATCCACCATCAGTGAGTTGCCAAGGACAGACGGACAACAACCCCTCCCCTCGCCATCAGCCACAGCAGAGGGGGAGGTGGGGTCACCTCGGGTGTGGGGCCCCCCACTCCTCTGATATGGCCCCCCATGGTTCACCAGGGCCTGGGCTGCTGTCTCCCTGGGGTGCCTTTCCACTTTTCTGTCCCCTCTCTCCTTTGCTTGTTCCCTCCATCCCCCTCCCGGCCCCTCCATGCCTCTCCCGTCCTTTCCATCCCTCTCCCGTCCTCTCCATCCCCCTCCCGTCCCCTCCATGCCTCTCCCGTCCCCTCCATCCCTCTCCGATCCTCTCCATCCCCCCCCACCCCTCCATCCCTCTCCCGCCCAGCCGTTCCCCGCCGCTGTCCGTGGTGCTGCCGCTGCCGCCGAACAGTCGCGGAGCGGGGACAGACGCGACCGGGACTTTCACGCGTGGCCCCGTGATGGAGTTTAGAGCACAGCTCCCGCGGAATCGAATCCTCCGAGCCGGGGGATGGGCACGTCCTGGCTGCCCGGAGCAGGGATACCACGGGGCGATGCGTGGCGGGGGTCCCTGGAGAAACCCACGGGAGAGACAGAGACCCGCGGGGACAGACAGAGCCCCCCGGCTGCTGGAAGCAGCCCATGATTTCGGTGGGGTTACACGACGGAGCGGGTAAGGGACCGCGTCGCTCTGTCCCCGTCAGCCATGGAGTTGAGTGACATTTCTCCCGTGTTTATCTAGCAGGGGGTTGGTGACAACGTCCCGGGGTTCAAGCCGGGCACGGGGAGGTGGCTTCGTGTCCCATGAACCCGAGCGGTGGTTGAACCCTGCCCTCCCAACTCACCGCACCTTGATAAGAACCGAGGTGGGCTCGGCGTCCCCGCGCCTGCCCACGCGTGTCTGTGCGTGTCACAGCCCACCCCTTCACTGGACACCCGCACCCACCCGGGAGTAGCTTCCACGGAGGGGAAGAGGGGGGTCGCTATGTGTCCCCCCCCGCTCGCGCCGCCTCCGCACCCGCAGAACAATGGGGGCTGCCGCGTTCCGCTCCCGCACCAGAGGGCGCCCGCGCACCCTCCGCGGGACAATGCGGTGCGGCCGCGGGGCTGCGCGGGGCTGTCCGGGGCTGCCGGATCGGACACCATCCCCGGACACACACACCTCCTGCCGCTCCGCATCCCCGCTCCCTCGGGGATGCTCGTTGAGAGTGCAGGGCGGGGCGGGGCGGGGGGAGCCCTCCAGCACCCCGTCGGGCAGAGCTGCCCCGACCCCGCCGCTCGGTGCTGGTAGTGGAGGGAAGCACCCGGTGGAGCCGGCCGGTGTGGTGGCACTCGGCTCCCGGTGGGCTCACGCGGGACACCGACCCGCACCTACCTGCCAAGCGCAGGGCTGACATCCTCTGGAACTCGGGTTCCTGCAGCCACTTCCACATCCTCCGGAAGGTTTCCCGCCCGGACTTGAGTTTACTCCAAGGTTTGGGATTCCGCAGCAAGTCTGAGAGGGTCCCCTGAGAGCGGCACAGCACCCGCTGGGCGAAGATGGCCTGGGGGATGCTGTACCGCTTCAGCTCCGCCGTGATCCTCTGCGCCACTTCTTTGGTGTTGATCTCCTCCAGCTGCCCCGCACCACTCACCTGCGACCCCGAGGAGGAGGAAGGTGGCCGGTCACGGCCTGAGGGCAACGTGGGCCCATGGGGCGGTGGGTGAGCGGGATGCATGGGGTGGTGCATGCCGTTCAGGTGGGTCAGCATGGCGGGGGGCGTCGCCAAGCCCCGCGAGAGGTGTTGGTCCCCCCGTGCCAGCATGGCTGTGTGGGCGTCGAAGTTGGGGCTGAGCATCTTCTCGTGGCTGGGCGGCCCGTAGCCATGGAGGCCCTGCTGGGTGTTGTGGAGGGGGCCTAGCCCATTGCCCAGTGGTGAGAGGCTCTGCCCCATGCTGGGCATCTCCTTGTAGGGACCGTAGAGGTTGTTGATGGCGGGCAACCCGCGCTCGTCCCGCATGAGCGCAAAGCTGCCGCTGACGTTGCCTGAGAGGCGCTGGTGGTGGTGGGCGTGTGGGTGGTGGAACTTGTCGGAGACAGTGGAGATGGGTGGCAGGGGCTGGAGCGGCGTCAGGGTGGTGTAGGTGCTGCTCATGCCTACGCCGGGCGGCGAGGACTCGCAGGGCACGCTCATGGCATGGTGCAGCGGGATGGAGAGCTCAGGCCGGTACTCGGCGCTGCCGTCCAAGAGCGAGGCCATGCTGGACACCATGGCAGGCCGGGCTGCGGTGGGGGCCAGCTCCTGGTGAGGCGGCGGTGGCACCCGGAGCGTCCCGGTGCTGCGGCCGCCGTGGTGCGGGCTGGGGCTGCCCATCAGCTCCGGCTCATGGCCCGCCGCCCCGTGCAGGCTGCCCAGCGGCTCCATCGCCATCTCGGGGTTCATGGCGCAGGCACCCGGTTCCCTGGCGCGGCATCGACGGGCGCTGCGGCTGCTCCTCACTCACTCATGGGGGCGGCGGCCGCGCCGGGGCAGCGCGCCGAGGCCCGGGGCCCGCCCGCTCCGCCGGCCCCGCGGGCAAGCGGGCAGCGGCCGCTCAGCCGGGCCCCCGCCAGCCCCGCGCCATCTCCTCGTCTTGCCGCCGCCGTCTGCGGGCGGCGGGAGCTGTCCAGGGCGCGCTGCGCGCTCCGCCTGGCCGCGCCCGCGGGGCCGGGCCTGCGCCGCTGACAGCCGCCAGGGCGGGGCCTGCCGCGGGCTGGGGCCGGGCCCGCCAATGGCGAAGCGGGGAGGGGCCGCGAGGGGCGGGACCGCCAATGGCGACGCGGAGAGGGGGGGCTGGTGCGCACCCGCCAATGGAGGCGCGGAGAGGAGCGGGGCGGGGCGGAGCCAGCCAATGGCGGCGCGGCGCTGGGCGGGGCGTGCCGGGAATTGCTAGGGCCTTAAAGGCGCCGCGGCCCTTTGTAGCCGTGAAGGGGGGTGTCTCGTTGCCGGGGATGCTCACGTACCGCAGCGCCGGGGCTCCAGGGCCCCGGTTGCTCCTGGGAGACGGCCCTGCAGCCCCCGCCAGCCCCCACCAGCCCCTCAGGTGCCTGAAGTCACGAATGGCCCCTGCAGCCCAGTCCCGCAGCCTGTCATGCCATGCCATACCATGCCATGCCGCACCATGCTGTGCCATGCTGTGCCATGCAGTGCTGTGCCATGACATACTGTGCCATGCAATACCATGCCATGCCATACCATGCCATGCCATACTGTGCTGTGCCACGGATCCATTCAGCGGGGCCGTCCCAGTGTGGCCGATGGCCCACTTGGCTGGCGAGGGCCATGGTTAAAGATTAAAACTGGATCCAGTTTGCAATATTTATCTTGGGATCAGGAGCACCCCGGCTTGTTTGGTTTGAGGGAAGCGCTGGGAAATGGTGACACTGGTGTGGAGACACTTGGCATGACTGGTCACTGCAGGGGCACAGGGTCCTGGAAGTCCCCGTTGCTGTGACTGGGGGATGCAGTGGTGCTGGTGACATGGGCAGGATGGGGAGAACACCCAAGGGAGGGGGTGCATCAATGGGTGCCCCCCACAGATGATGGCTGGGACGGTGGTTTTCACTCTTGGTGGATGAATCCAACGTGTCTGCGGTGTGGGGACTTGGTAAACGTTCCCTATGGGACCACCATTGGCAGATCCCACCACCTACGATTAAGGCTTGGGGGAAGAAGAAGAAGAAGAAGGAAGAAGCAGACACAGCCAAGTTGTACAGACTTCCAATGCACAATAAACTGTTTTATTTGAAAAATAACTCAGTGGAGAGTACCATGGGTTGGCATATGAGTCAATGGCATGGGCACATTCACACCAGAGAATCACCTCACTGCCGTCTTGTCGCCTCCTTCTCCCCACAGGATGCTTTGCTGTTCACCTCAGCCTGTGCCCTGGTGCGCTGACAAACATCAGCCATTTAAAAAGAAAGAATGCGTTTAGTAGGGCCATTAAATAATGAATCTTTTAGTACAATGATGGCATTTTATATTTTTTTTAATATTTTTATCTTTTTATTGAAAACAACTCCATCAGGCATTGAACTCTATAGCCATAAAGACACATTCATTTGCAGAAAACTTGTTTTTTTTTCCCCTAAATAATCTAGTTTTGCAATGTCCATCCATAGTTATGTATCAAACATGCTTTGCTTTTGGGTAGACTCCACAATTAAAACCGGTTGCCAAAATGACTTAGTCATTATCTGGCTCCCATTCACTGAAAAGATGCGAGCAATGAAAATTTGAACCCAAGATGTATTTCTATTCTTATGTACACCCCAAATTCACCCCCTCAGCCTTGGTCCTCAGCAGAACACGGCCACTGCTCGCATCCTTGCGCTCTGTGGTGGTCTGAGCCTCGACCTGGGCTCTCAAGCATGACTACAATATAAAAAATGGGTGAGAATATCAAGAAAGACTCATATGGCACCATATGGCAGAAGACACCACCATCACTGCACGACTAGAAGGGTTGCTAGAAGTTGTACTCTGCTGTGGGAGCGGTGATGAGCACAGGACTGACATGGCAGCATGGAGAGGGGAGCCCTGACCCCCTCCACAGCAGAATTCTGAGACCAATTGAAACCCCTAGCTAAGGTACAAGCCATATTGTCATCTTCTTCCTTCACGTTATTCTTGAAAAAAAAGGGAAAATTCAGTAAATAGGAAAATGTGGAAATTGGGATCCACGCTGAAGAACTTACAAGCGACGACAGACCGGAATTCTGAGTGGCTTTCTCAGCTGGCCACGGCTGAGCTATAAATAGCAACATATACAAGAGAAGCAAAAGCTTTTCAAATCAGCGTTAGGAATTCTGATCAAATGAAGTGGAATGCTAAAATATGGAAATGATCTTCCACCGGACAGAGTGGCGTTATCTATAAAAGCCAAAACATTTCAAGGTCAGCAGCCACAGCATTTGCTAACTGCTTCCGCACTGCTAAATATGCTTAAATTCTTCCATGAGCAGTGAGGAGGGTGATTCAAAAGCATCTTTCTCTCATGGAAAAGATTTTAGGGTGGGTATTTTTTGGTTTTAGAATTCTATCTTAAGAATGTTTAATTAATTTTTGGGCACTTTTTTTTTTTTTTTTTTTAGACAATCATTTGGCACTTAAAGATTTGGGTTCTTAGGCACAACGGGACAAGGTGAGTTTGGCCAGGCCTTCACCATGCATCCTGTAGAGCAACTGGAACTCTGCAGGTAGCTGGTGGGACTCCTGCCACTTGGTGGTGAATTTTGTTCCCTTCTTATCATAGTAGTGGTATGGGAGGTCCTCCCTTGTGTTGGGGTCGAACCCGAAGGGCCAGAAGCCATACAAATGAATCTCTTCGCAGATGGCAGAAGCAAGGGTGTACATGAGAATACCTGTGCTCAGTCGCTTGGGTGACAAGTGTTTGTTCTTCCAGTATCTGTGAACGAAAAATGAAGGCATGTTAGGCCAATTTTCCCTTGGATCACCCTGCAGCTCTCTGGTAGCATCCCTATTTGCTAGCTGAGAAGAAACTCTTCTTCCCCTCCATCCACGTCCCCGTGCCATGTGTGAAGAACCAACCCAACTCTACTCTACCAGGTATTCATTGGTAAAGAAATAACTGATGTACTTCCTGAAGCACTACACAGTTTAGAGGTGACTTGGCAGTGCTGGGTTAATGGTTGGGCTTTATAATCTTAGAAGACTTTTCCAACCAAGGCTATTCAATGATTCTGGAGAGTCCCAACCAGATCAGGCATGAATCAAAACCCAAACAGAGTTGTCTTTACATAAAAATAAAGACATATTTGGACAAGTTAAACACAAGGCCAAACTACACACCGGTTAACATGTTGCATTATATTTCCTGGCCAAGCCAACTGGACCTTGAGTTGCCCTCGATGCTCAACAAAGAAGTCAACCAGCGTTCTCGTGACTGTTGCTGACGTGTGGAAGAAAAAAGCTGGGATCCAAAGAATGGCCCCGTCGAGCTTTTTCAAACTTAAAAAGAAATTGTTGCGATCTTGAATGGTCAGCAGATTGTTATAATATTTTTCCAGGATGCTGGGGTTGAAGGTTGTGAGGTTGGTTTTCCTTCCGACATCTTTTTGGAAAGCTTCGGTCGGAGCGAAATTGCAGCGAAAAACAAAATCAGATTTATCGATTTCTTGCCCACATTGACTCCCCGTCAGGATCCCGCTGTTGCCAACCACGGCGCAGATGTTGTAGTGCTTGTTCAGGATGGGCGAGACATCAGGAAGCAGTGAGCGGAAGTTATTGCTGATGGAGAAAACGTATTTATGGCTGGAATAATCATAATGCATCAGCTGTCCGATCCGAACGCTGCTCTTGGTCAACGAGAAATTTTTGATGACATCGACGTGCTGAAGGATTTCTTGCCTAAAAAAGAAAACACAGAATTATATTTCCCCTCTTTCTGCAGTCTTTATAGCTAAAATGTATATATGTAAAAACCCAATAGGACAAAGCATTAATGGAGTCCTGCTGGGTGCCCTAATTATGGGTTATGGCTGAAGGACAAGCGCAAAGGCAGATCCGGAGGCATTAGCTAAAATTACCAGGGGGTGGCACAGAGATAGACATAAGAAGGACCAGATGGTGGTGCCAGGAATGATGCAACGCTGAGTGGTGGCCATTGTCCTATCAGTCTGGGAGGTCCTGGGATCTGAGATGTCGGGATCTCTGATGGATCTGGGCTCAAGACCCCTCGCTGGAATGCCTTTCCTTGCCTGGCCCCGCAGCTGGAGGAGTGCTGGAAGTTTAGCTGGGTGTGTTTTGGCCTCTGTTGGCCTCCAAACACAGTGTTTCATGGCTGTTATAGTCCCAGTTGTATCAAATTTTCAAACCCATTTATCTTGAAAGAAGGACAATTTCACTTGCACCCCGGGAAACTAGGTCATGTTGCATTTGGTAAAATAACATGTGGTGCAGCCTGGTGTTCTGCTCAGAAAGATCAATCTTTCCACCATAGCTGTACCCATCTGGGGGAACACCTTTGTCTCTCACTTCTGGGGAATTACTCTGAGTATTTAGCAGAGCCTGGGTGTATTTTCTTAACTCCTGGAGGAAAAGGGGCAGCCTGGGGGAGGGTGAGAAGGGGAGGCGTGGGGCTCGCTCACCTCTGACGTGCGAACATGGTGCGGTTGAAGGTCCACTTGGAGGGTTTCTCCTGCAGCTCGTGGCTCAGGGAGTTGGTCATGGGGACGAAGGAGGGGTCCAGGAACTTCAACGCGAACTGAGACCTGGGAGAGAGCCCACGGACACGCACCCACGCAGACACCCCCGCCCCACCCCCGCGCACACCCGTTAGCGGCGCACACCAAGCCCGTGTCGGCCGAGCGGCAACAGCACCACGGACAGCGCCCGCCGCTCTCTGCCGGGCCCGGCCCTACCGGCATCTACCGGGATTTACCGGGATTTACCGGGAACTACCTGGCCGTACCGGGCTGGGCCGGGCTGTACCGGACTGTACTGCGATCTACGGGGCCGTAGCAGGCTGCACCGTGCTGTGCCAGGCCAGGCGGTACCGAGGCGTACTGGTCCGTACCGGGATCTACTGGGCTGTACTGTGCCATGCCGGGCCGAGGGGTACCAGGCCGTACCGGGCTGTAGCGTGCCATACGGGGCTCTACCGGGCCGTGTTGTGCTGTACTGAGCTGTGCCATGCCAGCCAGCGTGCTATTGGGCTGCTCCCCACCTCCCAGCCCCCCTGGGGTATTGCGGTTCCCACGCCCCCCCCTCCCCCCCCAGTCCGGTTCCCCGGGGGTCCCTCCCTGCAGAGGGAACCGCATCCCTGGTGCTGGGGCTGCGGGGCTTTCCCAGGCCCTCTCGCCGAACCGAGATGCGGGAGAGAAAGGATGGGAAGAAAAGGGGGGGACCCCCATCCCCGAGCCGCGCCGCCCCCTCACCTGAATCCCGCGTGGAACATGTACATGCGTGGCCCCCCCGGGCCGGCGGCGCGGGGAGCCCCGAAGATGTTGTCCTTCTTGAGGGAGACATAGCTGATGAGGGAGAGGATGAGGAGGGCGATGCTGAGCATCACCAGCCCCAGCACGCTGGCCACCCGCACCATCTTGCAGCTCCTCATCCCGGGAGGCGGCCCTGCGGCTGAGCGTGGGCGGGGGGGGGGGACATGAGGCGGGAGAGAGGGGTGGGAAGCGGTGGGGAACGGGGCCCGGCACCACCGGCAGCCGCCGAGAAAATGGAGGGACCGAGTGGCGGAGCGATGAAATGGCAGCCGGGAGCGGCCGCCCCGCTGTCCCGGCCGCCGTGCTCCCCCCCCACGCCGGTAACCACTGTGCATGCACCGACAGTCACGGTGCTTCCCCACAGCCCCGGTGCCGCCTGACAGCCCTGGTGTGTGTCCCCAACAACCTCAGGGTGTCCCCCCCACAGCCCAATGTTTCCAACTTGAGAGCTCCAGGGTGTCCCCCCCCAGCAGTGGGATGTGGGTACATGACCTGGCATCCCAAGTGTGCCCGCCTCAACATCCCTGGGGTCCCCCTACCAATCCTGTGGTGCCCAGAGCACCCTCCCCGCCAGCCTTGGGGTCCCCTCCAGTTGGCAGCTGCAGCAGGAGCCTGCTGCAAACAGTGGTGCAGCACCATGGTGGGTGCTTGGAACCCTGGTGGGACCTCTGTGGGACCTCAGTGGGATCTTGGTGGGACCTTGTCCATCTCAGCACCAAAGCCCTGTGGTTTCCCTGAGTCACTCTCCTGAGCAAAAGTTTCTGCTGAGGCAGCGCCGGGGTAGCTAAATGCTTTGTTGAACGCTTGCCCGAGCGTCCCTTAAAGTGCTTTCAGCCTCGGTGGCTGCTGAATTGGGTTTCCTGGGACAATTAGTTTCAACCTAAGTGCCCAAAGTCTCCTCAGGTCCTTTTCTGAGTGTGATGGGGACACAGGCGAGATAGGTTGATGACAATGCGGTGGTCTTCAACCCCTCCTAGCCACCCTCACCTTCTCTCCTGGGAATCATCTCAGAAGGGCCCATGGCCTCGTTGGCACTGTCAGAGCGGACTCCAGGCTGGCCATGTCCTCCAGGCATCACCTGGCCACCATCCGTGGCTGAGCTGTGTGCTCATCTCCAAGGGCTCCAGTTCCAAAAGGTGCTTCAGCCCCACGTTTGGTGCACTGCTGCCAAGTGTGATGATCTGTAACTCTTCATGAATATTGCATGCGGATCCACTTAGCTCTGCTTTCCCCTCTGTAAGCTCTGCCAGGGCTACACAAACCCTCTGGAGATGGGAAGAGACAGAGCACAGTGGTCCTCACACTTTCCCTCTCCTCCAGCATCCTTTTCTTAAGCACTAAATCAAGGAGTTCTTTCTTACATGACCTTAATTTCATTTTCTAGCCCTGGCTAATGAGCTCTTTGCCTAATGAATCATAAATTACTTCAAGCTTTTACTTAGACTGGGTAAAAAATCATCAGTGGCTCCAGCCCGCTCCCACCGTGCCCACACAGGAGTGGATTTTTCCAGTTGAAGCTCAGATATTCTCAAGGCTTAGTTTTGCAGCTAAACAGCTTCTATTGCATTACGTGAGCTCTGCATGGCATGTTTGTCTTCATTATTCCCAGCAAATTAATTCCTAGGTTTTAATCTGGTTCTCAGCTGATGAATGGGCTTTTTAGTAAACCCTTAATAATGAGAATAAAAAGCTTAAAGTAGTAAGGGAGGAAAAGGTGTGTATTTGTCTTTGCTATGCCCATTGTCCTGACAGTCAGTGGTGCCGTGTCATAACTCAGGGTCTTTGGCATCAGTTCTATTGACCAGATATAAAAACCAGACCTTGTTTGAATCTGATTCATTTTTTTTTAAGGGGGTAAAATTCCCTATAAGCAGGAGAGGGAGGTTTGGAAGCTGGGGGACAGGGGAGCCACAGTGGGACTGTGCACTGTCCCTGTGGCTCTCAGGGCTGGCTTGGTGGCTCCTGATGAAGGGAGGGCTGAGCTCTCCCTTGCAGAGCAGTTATCAATTCCCAGCTTGGCAGGTTTCAAGCTGATTGCCTTTCCTGGCCGTGTCTCGCTCTAAATGAGGCTTTTCATGGATGATGGATAGAGCAGCTCCTCCAGAGCATAAATCCTCCTCAGCCTGGCCAGCAGCCACGCTTCCAGCCGGCTCCCAGCCCAGCTCCACGGGACGACACGGTGCTCTGATGGCAAGTCCTCAGGAATGACCCCCGCCCTTGTCCCCTACTGCCTCCTCTGCTCCTCCATTCCCCACAGCTCCTTTGGTTTTGATGCCTTCTACCATACAACCACCAGTTGAAGTTCCTATATTCTGTGATCAGGGCATCTTTCACTCTTTTCTTGACAAGCTCAATGTGTCAGAAACTCTTTTAGCTGGTCTATTTTTGGCTCGCGAATAATTTTGATGGCTATTTTCTCTTCCCTCCCCAATTCCTCAGCATCCTTTCAAGATGGAAGCGCCACAAGAGGCTAGCAAGTTGCCTATGAGTGCTGCATGCTGAGCTAGGAGCAGCTCACCTCCTTCTCACCCACAGAGTTCACATTTAGCTAGGGCTTCCATTAGCCCATTTTTTTTTTTCCCCAGTAGCTTTTTAGGTATCATGTTCCATTATTTCTTTGAAGCTAAACACCTAAAAACTAGATGTTTTTGAGTAGTCTCCTCTGTGGTACCCTCCTATTTACATCCATTGGAGTAGACGATGCTGAAATGCATTGGTCGGAGTCATGCTGCTGTGACAGAAGGTCCACACTGCTCCATGCCTTCAGTCCGTATCCCGTATTATTTCCCAAGCACTGCTCAAGGAGGATCTCCTCTGTCTCTGAGAGCTTCCACGGATTAGCAGGACCATTTATATTAGCCCTAAATCTCCTTGATCCCCAAATGAGCCCTCTAATGGGATTGAACCCACCTTTTGCAGGCTGCCTGGGTCTATTCGACTTTAAGACAGGTCCCCATGTTCCGTTGGTGTGGGGACCCAGCTCTGTGGGGACAGTGGGCTTCCCTTCTCCACGCTGTGCTGCTATTCCCTCCTTTTACTCCCCCGCCCCTCGATTTATTATTCTGCAGTGGTTGTGGTGAATTGCACTTGAAATCAATTAGCACAGGTACTCCAAGATGAATGTTCATGCTCCACAAAAAAAGGTGATGAAAACATCCCATTTAAATAGAAATCAATTTCCCTTTCATGTATTTCTTCCTCGCTGCTGCCCAAAATTAATAGTTTTTAGATATTTGTGCGTGAGGAGGAGACTCTCCCCTCGTAAAGCGCTCCTCCTCCTCCTCCTCCTCACTGGTGCAACCCACCGCCGCAGCACCCGGGGCTGCTCTGTTCGCCTGCGCTAGGTCAGGGGCGGTTGTAATTGCCTCCTCCCTCCTCATCTTTTTGTGACATCAGGAGCCATTTCTCCACGGGGGACTCTTTAATTCTGGCAATCATCAGCCCAGGAACTGCAGCAAATGAAGCCTGGGCAGTGACAGCGCTCACCATTACCCGCTGGGCTTGATCTTTATCATGAACCTCCGTGTACCAATTAGACTAACAATGAGCAGAGAGCCTGGGTTGGAGAGGTCGACACCACCACCACACTTGGCCGGCAGTGCCCTCAAACTCAACCCTACCTTTCCCAAGGTCCCCTCATTCCCAGCTCTTCATGCCAAGGGTCTTTATAAACTGCTTGTCCAACATTTTAATACTGCAATCATTTCATTCCTCATCTTCTGTAGTCTACCCAATCTAATCCCCATGTTTAAACAAGCATTTGTCCTCTTCATTTTCCGTAGAGGCATCAAATTATTGTTCAGCCCCTCTCTCCTCATCCCTTCCATCTAGTTTTCCATCAGTAGTATTATTAATCTCCTCCAATCATTTTTCCTTACCATCTGTTTTACCACAGGAGTCCTGCACTGAGACTGGTCCAGGAGAAGACCATGAACCTTGGGATACCCCAGCTCTAATCCTGACTGTCATTCCTAATTTTTCCTTCTCTTCTCTGTGTTGTTACCATCTTGAGCTGAGCACAGACTGGGAGACTCAGAAATCAATTCAGCGCTGGAGTTGCAGCCTCGGAAGAGCTCTATGGGAAAAGCCTGCCACCTTCCTGGGATAGCCAGTGACAGAAGATAAATCAGCTTAGATTTTTTTGCCAACAAGCCATATTTCAAACTCATAATCAGTCCGCTATCACCCTTAGGTTTCCTTCAGCACTATGCAATCTCCTTCCAGCTCCATGTGATTTATGTGCCCAGGTACCGACACCGATTGTACATTTCTAGACCTCTCTTGTATAATTTCTCTTGGCTGCATTTCCTTAATTATCCTCTTTCTGACCTTCCTTCTCCTTCCTTACTCCTCCTTCCACATCCTCTTGGGCTTCTTTGCCCTCCATTGATGTCTTCTCTCGATTTATGGTGTGAGGATGGTTTCTGAATGCCCACAGCCCAGGCGATATTGGGGTTTGGGGGAGTGGCATGTTCCCCAGGCTGGAGAGGAGATGGGAGTAACCTCTTGCCGGGCTGGAGCCAGGCACGATGCTTGGAAAGATGTGCAGTGAAGGACGTGGAGAACCCCTCATTCCAGGTGCTCAAACCACTGGGAAATTCCTTCCCTGTGTGTACATGATTTCCTGACCTTGGCGTCAGGATTTGTCACCTCTAATGTCAGCATATAGAATCACAGAATAGCCTTGGTTGGAAAAGACCTCTAAGATCATCAAGTCCAACCACTGACCATCATTGATGGTCCAACCATTAAACAAGATCAGAAACATATCCCAACAACAGAAGTGATGGAGACATCCCGCTTGTCCATTGGGCAGAGGACATGGACCAAAGACACCACTGCGGGGACACTGCTGAGCCCATGGTCACCTTCTCCACGTGCAGGAGAGGTGGTTGACCCTGCAGCGCTGGGGCAGAGCTATCCTATGGCGAGGCTGGGAGGGGGAAAAATCACACCAGTTAACTTGAAGAAATCACTGGAACATCTTCATAATTAATATATGAAAAATGTTCCTGCAGCTAATCAATAAAGTTGTTAGAAGGAATTGATCTGAGGGGGGGAACTCCTTTTTCTTGGGCACCATTTTTCACCTGGTGAGAACAAAAAGCTCCCTGGGGTGCCATCTAATGCATTGGTTCTTGGGAGCCTGACCCCCCAAAAAACCAGCAAGACAATGAATTAAAAATTTAAATCTCATTTTGCTTGGTTTTAATCCATGCAACAATGAAGGAGGAGAAAATGAAGAGCATCACTGGCTGGTGGGGGGCTGCGGTGCTGGCCCCAGGGCAGGGGGTTTCCTGCTGGTATCAAGCCACAGTGGCTGCGAAACTCAACCTGGGCGGATCAATGAACAATTAATTACTGTCATCAAGCAGAACTCTGCTCAGGGAAGACAGCACATTTATATTTCTCAATTGCTAATTAGTAGCTCTTGCCTGGCTGACAGTTGTCTGTTAGCTCAGAGGAGTGCGGCGGCAGGGCTGGAGTGGAGGGTCACTTTCTTAGTGGTAATTAAGGCTGGATAAACTTGTTTGGAAAAAGGCTGGAAGCTGGAAGGTAGGAAAAAAAACCCAAAACAGCCAAATAATTAAGACTAGGATCTTTACAAGAGCTTTTAGATGTCAAAGCTGCCAGCATTTCATGTGGGTTAAGTGCTGACCTCCTACAAGAGCATGAAAATCCCAGCCCCAAATTCATGGTTTAGATGGACATTGGGTGAAGAAACAGAAGACTGGGATGGTAACTTACTGTTTGTAATTAGCTCAGTCAGGTAAAACTCCTATAAATCAATCATGGCTTGGCTAATAAATAAATCTTTGCTCAATTACTACCTGCGAAATGTGGAGAGAAGGCTCAGGATCTCTGATTTACCACTCCCCTCATGCTGAATTGGAAGAACGAAGATGAAGCGGGTGGCCCTGCTTCAACATCACACCCCCCTTTATTAATTCTGGGGAGGCAGTTCTTAATCTAACGACTAATTCCAGGAACTCATAATGGGTTGCTGCCTCCGGGGACTCACTGGGGGGGTTTTGCTCAGGCTGGTGCTGAGAGGCAGAGCAGCGGGGTCTGTCTCCGGAGGAGGGAGGATGATGCTGTAGCTTTCAGACGTGGGGGAAGCTGGCCAGAGTTTCCTCATTAGCTCATTAATTGTGAGATAAAGCCCAGAAAATGGCTTGGAAATGGAAGAAGCACCCCAACTAGGAGGACCCATGTGCTCCACAGGAGCTGGCATCTGTGTTGGGAAGGTCTGAAGAGGTCTTATCCACCCTGGTCTAGTTGGAGGTGTCCCTGCCCATGGCAGGGGGGTTGGAACAGGATGATCTTTGAGGTCCCTTCCAGCCCAAACCAGTCTGTGATTCTATGGTTATTCCCCAAAACAGGGGAACGTACCTTGGCACTGCCAAGACTGGCTTTGGCCACCCCAACTACGAGGTCACCCCTGGCCGGGGAAGCCCTGGGGACACATCCTGATGCTCCTGCGGGGACACGTCCCTACCCATCACCAGCCAGGGAATGTCATGGGAGGCTGAGTTGGGTGGCACATGGGCATAGGGCTGGGGTGGCATCAGAAACAGTGAGAGCACTTGGCATTGGTTATCTCCCCTTCAAACAATGCAGTCCTGGCTCAGATATTTTTCATCCCAGTTGAGGGTACAGTGTCAGCCCATGACCTTTGTCACCCCCCACTGCTTTCTGGGATGTAAATTAGGGGCTTTTTTTTCTTCTCCCCCCTCCCCCCCCAAATCTGGACAGATGAGATGGACTCTTACTTGTACATCTCGGAAGCAGATATTTACTGTAAGCCCACTGCTCTTCTCAGCGGGTGGACCAAGATAATACTGTCATTATGTGCTCAGAAAATGCTTTGTAAAATTTTGGTAAAGTATGTGGTAGCCTCCAGAGCAGATAACATCTGCCTTAAAGGACTTGGAGTGCTGTAAACAGGCTTTAGAAAAAATAGCACCCACCGCTTCACCATGGGAGTATTGATTTTTGGTGTTGAGAAGGGTCAAATTCAAATGGCTGGCACAAAAGAGAGGCTGCAGCTCCTCAGCCATGGGGCTTTTCACAACGAACAAAGTCAGGCGAAGGGGAGGGAGGCAGTGAAAGGGGACGGTGGCCACGCGCCAGCGTGCCTTTCCCACGGGAGCGGCCAGCTGCTGCCCCCGTGGGGACCCTCACCGTCAACCTCCCCATCCTGTTGGAGAGGACCCATAAAGGGCTCTCCGTAAACCGCTGACCCCACAGGCACTTGGGCAATCAGATACACCCCGGTGAAGCAGCAGATACATCGCGGTGTAAGGCTCAGGCTGAGCATAATGTCAGTTGTAGAAATCCACCGTCCAAGTTATTGTCCCAAGGGAAGGCTTTGAAAAGGTTTCCTAGACGCGGTCTAACGGGAAGTAATATCCTCCGCAGCAGAAAATAAAAATGCAGAAGTGGCACAGGCAAAGCTAATGTTGAAAGGAAAGAATTTGACCCAAAGAGCACGTGGCAGATCCAAATCCCCTTCATCCACACGGCATTATTTATTCATATTCACATTGGACGGACCATTGGCTTGTAAGAGAGACGCCATCGATCTCTCTCTTGCTCATAAAGCACATCAAAAAAGAAAAGGAAACTTCAGGTGAGGCTGGGAAGTGAAGGAGAAATGATGACGGGATCTTGGAAACCAGGTCTGGAAAAATGCAAGTGAAATTTCAGCTTTTATTCAAAAGAAGAAATGTGACTGATCCCTGTCCATGGGCAGGGACACCTCACATTAAACCAGGTTACTCCAAGCCCCATCCAACCTGACCTTGACCACTACCCCATGTCCCTCAGTGCCACATCTACACCTCTCTTAAACCCCTCCAGGGATGGGGACTCCCAGCTACATGGGGCAGGAAGAGGAGGAGGCTGAGTCTGTGGCTCCTTGTCAGTCAGGGCGAGTGGAGGCTCCTGCCCTGCCTGGAGGATGAGGAGATGATGCTTTTTGTGGTTATACACAGGAAGGAGTTGTCTTCTTTTAAAGGGCAAAACTAAATGTCTTTCCCACTCAATTAAATGGAATTTAAGGCATTGGAAAAGCAAATGGACTTCCATTTACGGCTTGGGGATGGCAGGAGGGCAAGCATCAGTGAACAAAATTGTGCTGGGAGCCCATTTGAGAACAGAGTTGTTTGTTTAGCATATTGATCGACTTTTAGCGTGCGAGTAATTAACATGCATTACTCAAACTCCCCCTTTTTCTCAAGTAAACTTCCTGTGATATTTCCAAGCCATGCATGCTCAGCTGAAGCATGAGCTGAGAGGTGGAGGGAAATGGTGCCAAGGAGATGCAGGGAAGGTGGGATGGTGGCAAGGATGCGTCATGGTGTGCTCCACCCCTAGTGGCTTTGAGGATATTTGCTCCTTGTATGTGCATACACAGTGTGGGAGGGGTGATTTCTTTCTCCCTATGGCCATGGGTCCCCTGGTACTCAACCACCACCACAGCATGAGGAATCATAGAATCATAGAATGGCTTGGGTTGGAACGGACCTCAGTGATCACCTCGTTCCAACCCCCCTGCCATGGCAGGAACACCTCCCACCAGACCAGGTTGCGCAAGGCTCCATCCAGCCTGGCTTTGAACACTTCCAGGGATGGAACATCCACAGCTTCCTTGGGCAACCTCCACTGCCCTTCACCCAGAGCCACATGAAGGATGCCTCTACTCCCTACTCCCTACAGCAAAACCTGCTGCCAACCACCTGGAGAAGAGTGATCATTCAACTTCCTAAAGCCAAACCCAAGCAGATAACCCCAAATCCCCCACAGCTGCAAAAAGCAAGTTGAAACTGTTTCGAAATCCATCGCTTGGCTTCATTATTATGCAGGGCAATTTTTCATTCATCGGGAATCTACAGCAGCATTTTAATAGGAGAAGCTCCTTACTCTGTTTCTTCTTTTCCCCTGAAGAAAAATAGCTTAATTTCTCCACTTTGATAGATTTTCCTGAGCCTTCAAAAGGTAGAAAACAGACTCTTGAAAATCGGTCATTGAACTATCCACAGGCATTTTATAATGGCCGTAAATAGGTCTAGACTGAATAGCTCTCCAGGCATCAACTTGAACGGTGTCCTTGACACTGTTATTATTATCCCTCCTGCAAAAAAAGAAAGTCTGAGAGCCTCTTCACACCTCTGCGGCACGAGAAGGCTGGAAGAGCTCAATTCTCCCTGCCATATCTACGCTCCCGAAAATGGGCGAGATGGTTCTCAACCCCATTTTGGCCTCTCTTCAACCTTCTTCCCTCCGCCCCATCCTTTCAACCTTCCGTCTCATGGGATTAATTCTTATGTAATGAGAGACACGGTGGCCAAGCTGGAGGTTAATCAGGAAGAGCTCAACGTTTGTCAAATAAATAAGGTGCCGCTTGGATTTTTTTTCCAGCCTACTTGTGAAGCAAAAATAGCGTGCCCTAAAAATGTCACCGTGAGCACAGAGATTTCTCGCTGTTGAAAATGAGCACAGCCATCACCTACTTCTCTTCTGGAGCAGCCCTGCAGCCCTTTTCAGGCTTGTTCTCCAGGCCCAGGAATCCCTCCTGCCCCAGGAGCTGTTCCCATCTCCCTTCCTCCCTCAATGACTGAGTAAGCAGCAGATGCATCAACCTCAACTGATTCACTGTGTGGTTCAGGAGGTAAGTTGTCCCCAAGAACCCTTCACCCATGTTTTTACCAGCACATCTTCTCCTCCTTGTAGACCTTACAGCCCATGAAACAAAGCTGTGAGTAATTTACTCATGGGAGAACGGAGAGCAGGGTGGGTTTCTCTGGATTATCACCCTCTACAACTACCCGAAAGGAGTAGTAACTGTCAGAGTTAAAATGTGACTGGAAAATGGCCAGTTCCTAAAGCAGAACCTGGGATCTACTCGGTCCCTCCACACCCTCTGGGATCTACTCGGTCCCCTGCAGTCCATCCACTGGCAGCTTACTCAGGGCTTCACTCTCCTGACAAATCAAAGCTGCCATGGCACGGCATGGTGCCCCTGGCTTGGAAAAACAACTGGGAAGTGAATTTTCAGCCGTGTCAATCGCCTGCCTTGCTGGGAAACCTTCAATCCTCAACTCCAAATCTATATTTAATCCCCTAAGTGGAGCCAATAGTTCCATAATTCACATCTATTAGCTAAGTACAGTAATGAGCCCTCTGCTTTTTTTTAAACCGGCAGTTAATTGTCTCCCTCCTCCCCTGGCAGTGCAAAAGAACAGCCAGAAAAGGCACCAAATGAATCCCACAAAACCACATCTCTTTTCCTACAAGGAAAAGCCATGAAGAAAAGGTTTGATTCAGCTGATTAATTTCAATGGGTGTTTAAATCCTCAGAGGAGTTGGCTGAGATGCCTGGAGATGAAGCTGTGAGATTGACTGGGTGGTCACCCTTCCCAGCTCCACCACCCTCCTTGGCTCCATCACCCTGCTTGGCTCCACCACCAGCTCCACCACCCTCCCCAGCACTCTCCCCAGCTCCATCTCCACTTCCATCCCCCGTGGAGCTCCTGGCTTGGGACTGCAACCAATTTCAAGGTGGTTGGATCCAATTCACTTTCCAATGATTGGGTTTGGGTTTTGGGTTTCATTTCTTTGTTTCCATTCCTTGCAGCTCAGCAGACGACCTCGCTCCAAAGGCTCCTGCTCAACCATGGATAATTAAAAACTCCTACCTATGATGTCCCATAAACCTTTGAGACGACGCATCTCAGGGGGGTACAAGACCATCAGCAGCTTCTCCGATGGCCAACCCTACCCCAGGACCCCCTGGCTTTGCCACCACACTGGTCACGAGAGGGTGGCAGTGTGTGGTGACACCGCCAAAGCGGCGAGGACACAGGAAGAACTCCTTGGGGTTGGAAATCAAATTTCAACTTGCAAGAAGTGCAGATTCCACCCTCATTTTCATTGTGTATTGTGTATTTACTCCACCGTAAAGCGGGAGTAGCTCTATAGGAGTGAATAAATGCTTGTTTAAAATCAGTTACTTCAGTAAATAAACCCTTAACTCTGCCCCCCCCCCCGCCCCCCCTCCCCATTTTTAGCTACTCCGCTTTTGCAACAGCTTTCCAATTTACAAAAATCAATTGGTGTCCTAGAACCCATGCTCATCTTCCCGTAGATGTCATCCAGCCTTGGTTTTAAAAAGAAAAAAACCCCAAAGCCCACAATCAGCATTCAGGAAAGCTTCACACTGCTTGCAGCAGCAAACTTGCACTTTTGAATTTTTCATATGGGATTAATTTTTAATTTTCAACCATCAGACCTAGAGGGAAGTTCCCTAGGAGCCCTCCTGTCTTCAAAGCGCAAACTATGGCCATCAAGCATCAAGTCAGCACACTTGAAGGTTCCAGTGTAGAGATGGGACCTTCGGAATTCCCTTGGCACACGTTGGTTTGATATCATAGACTGGGTTGGGAAGGACCTCAAAGCTCATCTCATTCCAACCATGAGCAGTGACAACTCCCACCACACCACGTTGCTCCAAGCTTGGATACTCCTGAGCGTTGATGGCCTCCAAGTGAGACACGTGTGGATGGATTTTGGTTGGCCCAACAGCACCATCCCACTCTATTGAGGAGATCTTGGCTCAGTCATTGGTTCTAGGCACAATGGATGGATTTTGAGCTTCTATGGGGCTCTTCTGCATGAACACGGCATGGGCAGAGCCCATTTCGCAGCGTCCCTGAGCCCGCAGCCACATATTCAGTTAGCAAAAAGCAATGCACACACACACAAAAATATCTCCATCTTTTTGCATCAAAAAGCAATCATGCCAAATCAAACCCGATTAAAATCCTGGGATGTAGATTTATAGCAGGAAATTGCTTCATATTTTCATTTCTATTAAATGAGGAGACAGTGGTGAGCACCGAGCCCCCAATCAGTTGCTGTTTGGCCAAGTAAACAGCAAAGCCATCGCATTTTAATTGATGAAATCCTTCTGCCTTTTCTTTTTTTGTGACCTTTGATATTTGTATGTTATCGATGCTTTCTCGAAACCATCGCGTGAAACCACCTTGAAGTGTCAAGCTTTAAAAATGAGCTGCCTCTTTCTCCTTTCTCCCTGTCGCAGCTCGGATTATCTCGGCCTTGTCAAAATCCATTCTCTAGTTAGAGCTTGGAAATATTTCCCTCCTGGCTCTCAAGTATTGATTTTTTTCAAAGCTCAGCTCTGCCTCTCAGCTGGGGAAGGGAGAGGTGAAAGTTCACCGGCATCACCCATGGAAAATACTGGAGCCCAGGGATGTTGTGGTTGCCTCCATCCCTGGAAGTGTTGAAGGCTGGATGGGGTTTGGAGTAACCTGGTGTGGTGGGAGGTGTTCCCATGGCAGGGGGGTTGGAATGAGATGAGCTTTGAGGTCCCTCTCAATCCAACCCATTCGATGATCCTCAACAAAATCTCAGTGGTTGAATTTCTTCCTGTTAAACGTGAGCCTGAGGCCAAGGAAGAAGCATCCTCCAACACATGGGTGGTAGATTTCTGGAGGATCAACATTCCCTTGTTTGCATGGATACAGATTTTGGGAGTTAGAACTTTATCCACAGTACCCTCCTACCTCCATAATTTCTTTACACACCACACCATGACACCCACGCTCTTCAATCCCATCCAGTTTTATTTCACAAGCATATTTACACCAGGCAGTTTAATCCACAGAGGACGGGGAAGGGATTTACCAAGAAACTGGTGGAAAAGCAGACACTGAACACCTTCACCCACTTTCATCATGTCAGCTTTAGCTTGGAAACTGCCAATGAAGCTGCACACATCTCTATGTTTACAAGGACGAGTCCAACTACAGTATGACCATATCACTAAAGCACTACAAGCTTACACTGGGATGACAACACACGTTTCACTGCAGAGTTGAGAGCACGTGAGGTCAGGCAGAAGCTCAAGGCTGGGCTGGATAGAACCCCTGGCGTGGACTGGTTCCAGTTTGGGGGGTCATGGTCATTTGGAAAAGACCCTGATATTCTACTACAGAAATACTCCACTATACATCCCCCCCAAAAATAGATTCAACCTGACAGCATTTTGCATTAAACATTCCTAAAGGTCTTAATTTCTTGCTTTGAAATTATTCTTCGAATTATTTTTAAATAGATATGACTTTCATGTACAGCGCACTACACAGATCACCTACCAAAAAATAATATACATCAATATGTTTAAATAAAATCATATTTTATAGGTTATTTTTATATTAATATGAGCATCAACCAGCGTATTTTCATACCATTAAATATTTCATAGAATTAAGATATGTAAGGAGACAGAGTCACAGCTAATGTTATGCTCCCCCAGTGGCGTGGGTGTCCAGTCTCATCCTGGGGATTGGTTTTAGGGGGAAAATCCCCACCTTTTTATATTTTTTTTTTTAAATAAATACTTGCATTGGTGGCAAAAAATCCCACCATTACATATAAATATTCCATTATGTTTCCATTCCCCTCACTAAGGAACCCAAGTGCTTGGCTCTAAGATGCATCCCCCGCCATCATTCAGTGGTCACAAGGAGAAAGCAGACGTAAACACAAACTTCTTTTTTTGGTAAACACCAAGATTTTGTGAGTCAAAGAGAAATGCATTCAATGAGGGGTGAATTCAACACCCAACGTGGAAGGAGTTGGGTTGAGCCCTCCTACCAAGCCTGCTCTTTGCCCCATCGTAACGTTACTCATTGCCCAAGGAGCGTGGTTCCACGGTGCCATCGCCATCCTCCTCCTCAGCTGCAAAGGAAAACCAGATGGTGTCAGACGCTGGGAAATGCCCACCAATGTGGGCATCCCATGTGAGGAGCAGAGACAGAGAAAACGAAGAACAACTTGGAAATAGAAGCGGATTTCTAGCACGAGGGATTTACCCTAGACCATGAAGCGATGCTCCTTGCCGTCGTGAGCCATGAGGATGACGTTGCGGTTGGAGGTCCAGATGAGGCGGGCCAGCCTGAGGGCGTTGTGGGAGCCCGGCGAAGCCGGTTGGACTGGGGGTACCTGGTAAGTTTTGATGCAGCGGAGTTGGGGTGCGGAGTTCAGCATGCCAATGCTCCCCAGGAGAGAGGTGTTCATCTGCAGAGATACCCAGATGAGATTCACTCATCTAACCCACATAAAATCCTACGCTCTTGGCCATTTAACGTCACTGCCACATCCTGAATTGTGATGAGTCCAAAGGAGAAGCCATTACTTTTGCCTGGCTCTTCTCGGCGGTGTCAGAGAGCGTAAATCACAGCATCTTCTAGCAGGGAGCACACGAGCACCCGCTGACATTTTCACAATTTAAATCATCTTGAGTAATAACCCTTTTAAGATGACTAATGTCACTGATTTTCCTGCATTAATAATAGTGCCAAATAAAACACAGAAAGGGAAAAAAAATCACCAGTGCATGAGGTTACATCTTCAAACTAAATGTGTGGGGGTGTTTAACTCTTTATGGAAGAGTGAACTCAGCTTTCCTACCCGTAGTATGACGAGGGGAATGCAAGGAAGCTCCCCACTGAGCTGTTACTCAACGATGTGTTGGTGGATGTGTCCTTACCTGCCAGAAGGAGAGGTGGCTGTCCGAGTTGGAGTAGGTGGCGAGGTAGCGGCCGTCAGGGGCGAAAGCCACCGCGGTTATTGGTCCTTTATGGCCGTGGATAGTCTGGGAAGAGAGAAGAGGAACGTAGAAGATTGAATACCTGCATACATGAGCTTCTATAAACTCCCCTGAGGAGCTAAAGGTTGAGTCCAGTTGGATGAGGAGGACAGGAGAGTGGGATGTCCTCCTTTGCACCTCAAAGCACAAAACACAACCCCCGCCGCATCACACATGCAACCACGGGGAGCGGGAACGTCTTGCCCATCCTTTGTGGCCAGTCTTGATTCAACCAGAAGCTTGAAAGGGCAATTAATTAAATGATCCCATGTTTAGACCCATCAGACTCTCGAGTGCTTAACAAGTAAGTAATACTTGTCAATAAAATATGGTTTGGTAATCCAAAGGTAGGAAATCAATAGTACTAGCACACTTGTTGCTCTTTTTTTACTCCTGCAAACGTGTTCTGATAAGTACAATCCTGCAGGGAATTCAGCTGCTTTTGTTATTTAAAGGAAGTGCTGCTCTAATTGACGCTAATCCTTTCCAGCCAAGATTTATTTCTTCACTCCATCATCTAATCACATGCTTTGCAACGCTCATCTTGTGTCTCCGAGGCAGAAGAAAGGTCTCCAAGGTCTTGAAGTGGTTTCTTTTGGGTTCCAAATTACATGCTAAACCCTTGTGGCCAAGAGGTTTAAGGGTTTTGTCAACAAAGGCCACGTTTGCAGACAGAGCAGCCGCTGCTGCGCCACGCTGTTTTCCAGTTCACTGCACAACATCAATTACCTTTATCAAACACCAGTATCTCATCTCAGTCCATTATCAAGATGGAGTCTTCTTTGAGCTGGACTGCAGCCCTATCTAGAGATCAAGGTTGGCTGCAGTGCCAGAGTGAGTGAAAAGCTGTGAAATAATCAATAATCATCAGCAAATTGTAGGTGATGGGTTGTGAGGAGGGAAGTTTTTTGATGAAACCTCAAGCTTTTTTTCTTTTTTTTTGGTGTGTGTACAGCTGATAAACCTTAACCTTTGCAATACCTGAGAACTATGACTCACTTAAATGCTTTAAAGCTTTGACTGCTCTGAACCCCACTGGAATCGCTTTGAAGCAGCAGTGGACAAAGAAACCACCCTAATCCCTTGTTTGGGGGGATTTTTATACACACCTCTTTGTCATAGAATGATGGAATGGTTTGGGTTGGAAAGGACCTCAAAGATTACCTGGCAAAACCAGAAGTGATATGGAAGATTAAAGTCATGTAGGAAGAAGCTAGTTATGTTTTATTATAAGCGTCATGGAGATGGCATGCAAAAAAATCAAGAGGCAGAGGCAGCAAGCGGTGCTGGGTCAATACTGTTCACTGAGACATTGTGTAGATAATCAACAACAAGGCCCTGGGTTCTCTCTCTGCCTTGCAAACAGCTGAAGGGCAAATCAATACCACCACGGGAAGGACACTGCCCGGCTCCCCTTCCCCACAATACACTGCTGCTCCTGGAGGAAAACATTGGAGAACCAACTCAACCTTGCGTCCAGCGCTGTGGGGCATTGGGAATCCCATGTACCACTTGGAAAATATTTAATAATATTAAATTGAGGAGGGGGAAAAAAAAGAGAGAGAGAACCTCATCTCATAACTTCCAGTTTTTATAGGGGAAGAAATCACAGTGATTTATTTACCTGACATTTCCCGGTGCGGATGTCATAGAGGGCAACTGAACCATGACGAGCTCCCACTGCTATTCTGTGACTCCGCTCGTAATAGCTTACCATGTAGAACCTGAATTGAAGAGGAGAAGAACCAGGTGAGATCTGTGGTAGAGAACCAAGAGCTAAAACCCCTTTGTACATTTGTTGTTTTAAGGCTCTAAAGTAAGAAATATATCCTGCTGGTGACCTCGATAGTGTTCTTGGAGGAAGAACTCACCTGCAGATAGCTGGAAAACATTCCTGAAGCCCCTTTTTCTTCACTAAAGATCCTTCAAGGCAATACATGATGATGTCCATAACCTTGGAAACAAAAAAAAAATAAAATCACTTGATATATTGTGAGAGGCCCTGGGTTCCCTGCTCGCTGCAGGGGGGTTGGACTAGATGACCCTTGAGGGTTCCTTCCAGCCCAATACATTCTATGATTCTATTGTATTCTATGTCTCATAATAAATGTTCTAACAGGGAAAAACAGAGAATTTCTGGGCTTGACTTCATCATATCTAACTTGAATATGCAGTTGGGATAAAACAAGTAAGAACTGTCTGGATATGAATGATTTACAAGAGCAACTGGAAGCATTCAGAATATCCCTAAAGAGTTAAAAACCACCAAACTACTGGTAAGAGCAGCCTCACCTCCACCAGAAGGTCCACCACGTCAGTAGGCATCTTCTCAATAAGTATCTCAATGACCCTCAAGATCTCTCCTTTAGCCCGAGCAAGAGTAGTGGTGTGAATATTCTGCTGCGACTGTGTGTTCGCTGCCAGGGCCGTGTGTCTGTGCACCTAATGAAGAGCATGGCGTAAAAATTCTCTGCTTTACTTAGTATTTCAGAAGGTTTGTGTCTACATTGCTTAAACCAAGTGGGATTTTCCACCTTGGAAGTTTCTCCCAGCTCACCTCCTTAGCGATGGTGGTGATGAAGGCTGGTGGTCTGGCGGTGGCGATGAGGGAGAGAGCGTGGCGAGCGGAGCGGGCTGAGTCGGCAGCTGGGTTGAGGGGCAGCCCCATTGTAATGCTAAAAGGGCAGCAGACAAAGAGGAAAGAAAAGGTGCATTAGAAATATAAAGTGAAAAAGCTTCAAACCAGCTTATAATGTCAGTTCAAGGTCAACGGGAGCGCTCCAACAGTTCAAATAGAATAGACTTCCAACAATGAGGAGTGATTAGGAGTCAGGGTGTTCCAGCAGCAAATCCCAAATAGAATAATTAAGCATGAACATTGAAAACTCTCCGTGCATCTGGCCAAAAAAGACCTTGTTAACAAATTATCATCTGGATGTGCTGAATACTTATCAACCCACTCCGAGCCAGGACGCGGCAAACGAAGAACGGTTGCCCAAGAATTAATGGTTTCTTCTTTTACACCCAAGAGTAAACCAAGAAGGAACCCAAGATCCCTACTGTCATCATGCCAAGACATTTTTTAGTCAATAAATATGAGATAAAAAGCTCTTTTTTTTTTTTAGCAAACATCCTTAACGTCAGGGAGAGAAGGCAGGCAGCTGCGCGCCGTTACTGTGTACATGGTAAATCAGGCACAAAAAAAGGACAGCCCAGCATGGCAGCGGGAGGGTAAAGATGGACACTTAACCCCCTCCATGCACACTGTTGCTCTATTTCTTTCCCTCTTTGCTTGGTTGGGGTCGCTACTGGATCTGGCAGGAATAGAAGAGCCCATTTTCAATCTAAATCTCGTTAGGGATTAAAAAGCAAAGGCTCCTCAAGGCTCCATGCTGATCCATTTATTTATTCCATGAGATAGAGAGCCAGGCTAATCTTTATGACAGCTAAAGATGGAATCACAAGCTGAAAATGACTCGGCACCCTACATTGATGGGGTTGAGGAGGTTTAGAAGGGAGGTACAAGACAATCTTGATGTAGGACCAACTTAAATAAGTTGTTCTCTGACCTTCGAGACAGGTCGCGCTAGATTGAGCTGATGATTTCTTAAGCAATCCTTAAAACTTCCCTTGATGCCCCAAGACAATTCAGGGTCTCCAAGTTTAGCTTCAAACCCTTGAATCAATGATGTACAGGATATATAGGCTAAATAAATGAGATACCTACTTAGCAAGTTGTTTCTCGGCATCGGCGCAGAGCTCCAGGAGGCCCATCAGTACGGCAGAGACATCCATGTAGGGTTCCCAGACGGTGAAGCCACGTCCGATGAGGTCGATGGCTGTTCTGCG
Organism: Podargus strigoides; assembly: GCA_028020825.1. NCBI lineage: Eukaryota > Metazoa > Chordata > Aves > Caprimulgiformes > Podargidae > Podargus > Podargus strigoides. Next base: position 16,243,978 of record CM051663.1, read on the forward strand.
GATGGTGCTGTGAGCGGGGAGCTTGGGGCTGGGAGGTTGCAGCAGAAGGAAAGTCAAGGCCTTGCCTGTCGTGCAGAGCAGGAGAGAATGGGATAAGGAGGAGAGAGGTGTAGAATGGTTCTGGCTTGGTGTGGAGAAACACCTACCTTGTGTAAATGGAGCTAAGGAAAAAGGTGAACTAACCAGAAGTCAGCTTGGACATCTTTGTTTAAGCTTTGACTTGGCTTAAAATGAAAGAATTAATATTGACAAAAACATCAACTAAGCTAATGAGTTGTTAGTTAAGGCAATAAACATGTCACACGAGGAGTCAGCGCAGTAAAGAGGTTAATTAGCCCTGGAAAATCTGATTGAGGCCATGGAGATCTTCGCTCTTCACCCGCCCATGGCATGAGATGAGCGTTGAGGTCCCATCACACCCAAACCATTCCATGATTCTCTTCCATCCCACCCCCCTGCCCCAAACACCACAGCAAGGACAATAGGGGCTACTCACACGTATGGCGGGCCAAGGAATAATTTGATCCGCCACTCGTCAACCCAAATCCCTCAGGGATTTGACTGGAACTCCGTGGGCGAGTGAGAAGTTTGGGAGGTTCAATCTCAGCTCCAAATTCTGCCCCGATCACCCCCAGTAGGACGATGGCTGTGGCTTGTTTCCGTCTCTCTTCGTAGGATGTCGAGATCTTTTTCATTTGGGGGAGAACAGACAGACAACCTAAAAACCGCCCCCCAACAAAAAAAAGAAGAAATAGGAGAAAAATTAACAATGGGGATTATTCTTTAATTGTTTTTTTGGTTAAATTTTTATGACTTCAAGTTTTTGGATGATAAGCCTTGTTCAAGCGACAGCTCTGAACTCAAGATGAATTGGCCCAAACTCTTGCTCTGTGCTTGGTTTGGATCCTGTTTCATTGAGTTTCTTCCTTTGCTTGGCTGAGCACAACTCTGCTGATGGATTTCTACCCTAGCAGAAGCGGGGGAAGTGAGCGGCGGAGCAGATGCTGGAGCAGGGGACGGTGGGGATGCTGATCAATAAACGAGGCGCTGACCCCGGTGAGGAAGAAAGGAAGAGAGAACACATGTGCTGCTTCCAGTAGGAAATTAAACCACGGGGGTACTCGCTGCTGCACCACCCCCCTTCCCTTCACTGCTAGCAAGTTAACCCTTGAGATTTGAGAACAAAATAGCACAGCTTTCATTTGTCTCTTGAATATCTGGTGTTTGCTCCCAGCGACACGCCACCGTTTAATCACGCTAAAGGGTGACAAGGAGATCCATTTCCTTGACAGGAGTGTTGATCACCCTATCAAGAGGAAGAAAATTAATACCCACCCAAACCAGTGAAAGGATAAAAACCCTTCTCTATTTGGTTTCTAACATGCTTCCACATCAGGAGTTTAAATTCTGTTAAATAAAAAAAAAAAAAAGGCTGGGAGTTCTTGATTACTTCATTTCAAAAGCAAAGAGCACAGCCAGGAGGTCATGAGAAATTTAACACTTTGAAGCTAAATAAAACACTAAATCCCATGTTAATTGGCTTTGCCCACTTCTTGGGGAAAAATAATTTGATCCCAGCTTACAATAAAAGGATTGAAAACCAAATTAAGTTCTCCAGGTTGAACTGGAATAGGAATCAATGGATTGGAATTTTAGGAGAGATGGGCTGCTACCAGCTACTTTATATCCCCTGATGAAAAGGATTTGGGTTGCTCGCAATTGCAATCATTCCTACACACACAGCTCCCTCCACTGGCACAGCAGAGAAGGGATCTCCGGGAGTCCGGTGTGGAACTGGGAGAGGTGTTTCAAATCCAATACAGCCCACACTCTATTTGGTTTTTCAGTCAATTAAGCTTTAAGCTGTCTGCAAACAAGACTTTTGAAGTTCATTTGGAAGGGCCTCAAATCAAGTTGAAGGTTGAGAAAGGGCATGCTGGCACTTTAATTGCTTCTGAAGAGCTATTAGGTGCTGCAATTGGCCTAGTGAAGCTTAGATGATCCATTTCTTTATCAAAGACTCGTAGAAGAAGGATGAACTTCCCCATTTTTCACACACCCAATCAGTTCTGTCAGGTTTGGACCCTCAGATCATGTCAACGCTCACCTGCTGTGATATCATCGTCAACCAGGTCGTGTTCTTCTTCCTGAACTTTGGCTTCTGTTCCCAAGGAATCTGGGCTTGCGCTCCCAGTCTGAATGGCTTCTGTGGTTACTCCAGCTGAAAGACACCCCCAAAAGAGGCAGTGAACCTTGTGTTCTTATAAGTCAAGATGCTCAACCACATCTAGAAATAACAAAGCCATTGGGGTCCAATCAAACTATCTTTACTCAATGAGAAGTCCTGTTAGAATCGATGAAAGTTTAATGAAGTTGGACTCAATTAATCTGCCGATCTCCTTAAATTGCTTTCATTTCATGCTGCAAATATCTACTGGGATGAATTGGATTTGAGCAATATGAGAAGCAGGAGAAGTGCTTGTGTTGAATTTCTAGATTGCAAACAGATTTCTGCTGAGACTGAGCAGCGCTGCCCGCAGTCCATGACATTAATTCACTCCACACGCTGCTCCGATCGATCCTGGGCAGCTCTATGCTCGTTGCCATGGCAGGGCGTTGGAATGAGATGAGCTTTGAGGTCCCTTCTAACCCAAACCAGTTTAGGAACCAAGTTATCTTCAGGTTGAAGGCAGCATTACTCACGTGATATCACGCTGTCGATGTACTGTGGTAAATAAGGAGCCCAAGCATCGATGGTTTCTTTCCGACCTGCCTGCTCGATTCTTCTCAGTTCTGCTAGCAACAAGGCTTGGGCAGCTTCTCTGACCTGTAAATACAACAGGAACATCATAAAAACTCAAATAGCAAATATTTATCAGCATGCTTGCAGTATAATTTAGCAAAGATAAGAGAACACTAAACACATTATATATATTAATATGATATATTAAGGGAAAATGTGAGCAGGAAAAGCCAACATCAAAACCTCACAGGATGAAAATCCCTACCTCCAAGCATCGATCCTGCCACCGACGAGCCAGCATCTCCAGTAGAGGTGGTCTGAATTTATCCAGTCCCAACAAATCGGGGAGCATCACACAATGCATAGCAGCAAGTTGGCTCCAGCCTGTTCAAACATAGCACGAGGGAAAGATCAACAGCATAAAGAAATAAAGCAATGTGAAATTTAAAATGTAAATTTAGATTGGCCACTGGCATGGTGGCAATTTTCCTTCATGAAAATGGATTCAAAAGAGGAATTTGCAGTTTAAGAGTGCTCTTTCTACTACTTGAGGTGAGAGCAGGAATTTAGAGTGTAATAATCATGGTATGACACCCCCCCCCCCCCCGCCATTTGTCTCTACATAGATCAAATTAAAAAACATAATGATAGGAGACATTATTGAAAAGAAAAGATAAACAGATAGAAAAGTGAGGAAAGAATACCTTCATTGACTAAGAAACAGGTATGTAAAGTAGGAGCAGTGTCAGAGCCAGAGTGAGCAGCTTCAGCGCTAGAAGAAACAGCAGGAGCGACTTGCAGAGGAAAGGAGAAATAAAAGAGAAAAATAAAATAGAGAAAAGTGAGGAGAGCAACTTCTGACCAAACTTCTAATGAAAAACAAAAACTGGAGGGAATCATGATCATATTAAACTTCAAAACCCCCCACACTTCAGGTATTAATCCCCCTCTTTTATTGCGTTGCAGAACGATGGGTTCAAACTCCTGAATGCATGAAGCCCTATTTCCTTTGCAGTTAATCCTAAAATGATCAATTCCATCCCAAGAGCTGACACGATGGATCAAATTGTTCCACAGCAAATGTTTTTTACCTTGCTTAATTTGGCCTTGGGCTGCATGACTTGAAACTGAAGGCGGCACCTTCGCTCTTGCCATCTCTGGAGTGCCCAGCCTAGGTGGCCTAAACAGAAAATCCATATGAAAAGGGAGAAGGAGAAGCTGGATATTTGGATTTATTAAGAATTTGAACAAAAGTTGACATGAGTTCATGTGAATATTTGCCACACCTGGTGGGACCTTTCTTCATGTGGTCTCCAATGAAAGTGGCGTTGGTCATGCTCATCAGTGTGTTGGCCAGGGAGATAACGGAGAGGAGATGCTGCGTGGTGACGGCCCGCGAGACGCCGTACGTCCCCTTTCCCAGTCCTTCTGTAATGGACATTTTCCTTCCTAACTCCATGCTATCATAGGAGGGTTTGCCCACAGGCTGATTATAGCCAGGAAGCATCAGAGACATGTGGCCTCCTCTAGACAGGAGGCCAAAGGACACTGAGCAATGTGGCTTCAGCATCCCGAGACGATCAAGGCAAAGCTCATCTAGAACCGAATTCAGGCCCCAGGCGTGAAGACAGGACATAAAAAGCTTTGCTGTATCCATGGTTAGATTATATTCTAATAAAGTTAAGGGTTTGGATTTGCTCGAGTGATATTCTGGGTCGCTGTCTTCTCTTCTGTGTCTTATTGATTCTTCATCCTCCTCCTCCTCATCAAGAAGATGTTCTTTGATATTCTCCTTGATCGTTTCCTTGACCTGTTGGAAGAGGACAGCTGCTCGTTTACCAGTCAAAAAGGAACCTCCTTTATCAGCCCCACCAGAAGCTTTCTGTAAATTCTCTGGAGAAATGATCGCGGTGTTGGGTCTGGAAGCCTCCTCAGTCAGAAGTTGAATAATCAGGGCTTCTACGTCAAAGAAGAGCACGTGTACATCTGGATCTGTTAAATTCGTCTTGATAGCTTGAACCATCAGGGAGTTATGGGAATATTTGGGTAAATTCCCCTGAAAAAAAAAAAGAAGAAAAACTGCGAGTGAGAATAGAAGGCAGGCAAATAAATAGCCAAGCAGTTGGGCTCTGCTGCTCTCTCCTGGTCACAGCCCAGACTGCCACAACAAAAAGAAAAGCTCTTTGGGTTCGGACTCAGGTAACAGTTGTAGATAGCAAAGAGCTAAACCTAATTTAGATCATCATTCAGAAAGCTTTGAAGAACCTTTCAGTTACAACAATGAAGGCTTCCCATATTTTATCCAATTCTAGATGGAAATAAATCTCCACAACTCACCTTATCAGCCGCTTCAGAAGCAAGTAAGTTGGTGGCAAGAGTCTGCAGTTTCTGATGAGCCACGTTCTTGAGAGCAGCCAAGCTCCGTCTGGTCATGGCCTGCTTCAGGTTGACAGCGGGATGGCTCAAAGAGTCCACGGCCGCTGGGACCGCCTCATCGCAGGCATTCAGGATTTCCACTGCCGTTATTCCCATCACACACCTGTCCAGAGCACCTGAAAATATTTGGAAAAGAGGAAGTTGAAGGAAAACCAACTCAGAATGGCCAAAATATCATAAATACAAGAAACCGTGAAAATAATTTACGCCATGGGACACAACTGGGAGGACAAGAAATGTTTATTCTTCTCTAGATGCAACTATAACCCAATATATATCTATTTAAAACAATCTTTAATCAACACCTTTTGAACTTCACCTTACCAGTATCCATCTGCCAGACGTAGACAGACCCATCTGAACATCCCACCACCAGATAATCATCAGAAGGCCTCCATTTTATTACTTGGATAGGGAAAAGGTGACGGGATGCCAACATGATGCATTTTTTCTCCCGGAGACTCAGCAGACCAACTGAGTGATCACTAGCGACTGAGCAAACACAGTGTTGGACCCTTGCCTAAGAAAAAAGAAAGGTTCAAGGTTGGACTTGATGATCTTAGAGGTCTTTTCCAACCAAGGTTAGAGGAGCTGCATCACTTATGGGACATGTGAGACATGTCAAACTTACGCTACAGTTTTCTGGTGGAACGAGAAGCTGGGTGATTTCCCCTCCATGTACACAGAAGATATGTTTCATCTCTCCAGAAAATATATCCCATATGATCACCGAGAAATCCACACCACCTGAGATCAAATACCTTTGATCATAACGAGGAGAAACTTGATGAGGATAGAGCAAACAGGTGATTTTATTGCGATGGCCTCGGAGAGTGCGGTGAGGTGGCCAACCTGAGAAATGAGGTGAGGAGGAAAGAAAAAATTCAATCAAACAGCCAAGAATCCTTTGGGATTCTTGATTCAATTCCAAATCTGCCACGTGAAGCTTCAATTCACCTAACTTTTGTTTTTCCAAAGCTTTTTCCCATACCTCTCCTCAGCATATGCTCTCCCTGAAGCAGTTGAACAATTGCTGTCTGTGTTGCTGGCACGATAATGATGCTTCCATCCTCACGTCCGCAAACCAGTCGCCCGTGCGCTGGGATGTACACGCTGGCTGTGACTTTCAGTGGTTCCTTGAGGTTTGGGATTAAACTGAGTTGATCTATAATCCCAGCGGGGCGAGGTGTAAGTTTATCAAAGGCTTCTTGGAGGGAGATTGAAGTTGTTGTTTGCAATCCTGTTAAAAAATGAAAGAACAGGAAGGGGTGAAGTGGGAGGAGGATTGGAAAAATAGAATGGTCATTAGGAATGAGTTTCTGAGAAGTTGTTCGTTAAAAGACTTAATTAACTCTACCTTTAGCACCATCTTGTTGTTCCAGAGTATCAGGCACGCTCCAAATACACAATCTCCCTGAAGAGTCTCCTTGGATTAATATCTTATAGTGAAACTCCCTACATCCATAGAAGAATTGAGTGACTGGAGGACATATTAGGAGCTGTTCAAAACATAAATAGATGAACAACTTCAGAACGCTCTTAGATATCTTAGTTTATAGCATATTGATGCAATTTTGCATCAAGATTCACTTGACTAGAGCCTAAGCTCTGCATATATTTGAACAACAAGAAGAATCAAACCAAAGAGAAGGGAAACTGCACCTATAAAGCTACTGGAAAAGACGAAATCCTAAAGCTTTCATGATGCAGGAGTCTTTCGAGCCTAAAAGAGAAATGCAGTCTATACAAAAACCCTCAAAGAAATCTATTTTACCTGTTTATCTGCTCTGTCCAACACGCTGTACAATAAAGGCGGGATGAAATTTTCTACTGCTTTCCCCACGTCTTGGCGAAACAAATCACTGGCTGGTAAACAGCTGGGTTTAAGAACACAGAGAAAGGAATAAGTGGTTATTACTAGTTAACTAAATACTAGTAAGCAAAACCAACCCCCAAGCCATTCAGCATCATGTTTTCCAATTGTTAATACATGAAACACGAGCTCTGCAACATCCATATGATTTTGTAACAAAAGCATAGAATCATAGAATGTATCGGGTTGGAAGGGACCCTCAAGGGTCAAAATAAAAGCCCAAAGATACTGAGTATTTGTTCAAAGATGCTCATGGCTTTATAGCAGAAATAAATTGAGTATTTAGCTGTTAACTACCTGGCTGGTAATTTATAGATGAAGCTTTGTCCATCTTCAGTCCATACGATCACTTTATCAGCTGCCACAAAGTTGCCACCAGTCCAGGTCTGATCGTTTTCACTGGGGACTGAACATAAAAGGGAATAATCTCCAGCATCAAAAACCTGAAGAGAAACCCAAAAGAATCTGGACTGAAGAGCATTTGTATCTAAATGCTTTACTAGCACTTGAATTCAAGGAGTTTCTGTGGTGAAAAGCAAGCAGCTTGCCTTACCCTCCAGTATTTGGAACACACCACCAATAGCGAGCGCTGGGTAAAGGCGCAGAAAGAAATGCTTTGACAGTTCTGACAATAAATAGGTTTGGATTCCTCTTCAAACACTGGTGTGGTATCCTAAAAAAAAAACAAAACCAAAGCCAAGGTTAGATTAACTGATGTGACAGAGCTCTTCACTCCCATACAAACTACACTTCACCAAAACAATAAGGATGAATTTGAAAGTCTTAGTTTACCTGCAGGCGACTCACTTCCGAGGTTATTATCCAGACTTTCAGGATGCCAGTCACTGAGACGGCAACAACAGTATCCTCTGGGGAAAAACATAACTCAATAAATATGAAGCTGCTAAAGACACCTTCATTTTGTCCTTCAGGTTTTCTACTTTTCCTTGGTTCTTGAAAGAGTGGAAAATATAAAGCCATAATTAAAGCAATTAAAAGAATCACCTTGTGTTCTATTGGATCTAATGATAGTCATGGAGCTGATCCAGTCAGGAGATATCTTTGATAATAAAGAATAAAGAACTTCAAGGCTGGCAGCATCCACCACAAGAATTTCAGGATAATGGCCGTGGCATAACAATCTCCCTTCACGTTGAGGCCCAACTGTAAACTGATAGAACTGAATGGATAGGAACAAAACACACAAGTTATAGACTTTGACTGCTTCATTTTTAATCAAACACATAATTATATTTGATTGCCTAGATGTTTAAAAATCACTGCTCTGCACTGATGGGGGGAACTTTGTGCATAGGCCCCCTTCCTCCAGTTGTCTTCCCAAAGCAATTCTTACCCTTACGCCTTCCCTGCATAAATCATCCCCATCCACCTCCCCTGGCAGTACTCCTCTTCCTCCTGCTTTACTAACTGATGGATAGTTACTCATGCTTTACAACACAGAAACATATCCACAGAGTACTAACCTGAATGCCAGTATGTGTACAGGCTAGTTTAGTAAACTCGATGCATCTCCCATCATTCACATCCCACAGACACATCTCCCTAAAACAGAAAAGGCACATTAAAACCACATGGAAAAGATTCCAGCTTTCCAGAGGTTTAAAAATCATTTATATTGGGAGAAACGTCATCATTTGTTAGTGGCTGTATGAATTGTATTTAGAGAAGTGGCCATGATTTAACAGATCTGCAGATGAAGAACACCTCAGGCAACTCACCCGCTTTCAGACGCGCTCACTATATATTGTTTTTCATTGGAAGCAGAGGCTTTGGATAAACAAGTAATTGAAGCTGTATGACCAAACAACAGAGCTCTGGGATTAACCTAGAATCAGGGAGAGAAAACATGAAATCAAAATAACATCAGATTCTATTCCAAATTGATTATTTCATAGAATGGGTTGGGTTGGAAGGGACCTCAAAGATCACCTAGTTATCTGCAGCTTACAAGTCTAGGGTGTAAAATAATTCATTCTCAACCTTCCTCTCTGATTTTCATGGATAAAATAATCACCTTCAAAAGTTTTCTAAGCCCTCTGATTCACAAAACAATATTAAGCAGCTAAACTTGGAAGTAACGAGTTCAGAGCAGCTCCAGAAAAAGAGGAAGAAATTAGTTGGAAAAAAAAAAAAAAAGATGATTGCAGGAGCAGCCACAAAGTTCATGAGTAAAAAATGACTCTTTCTAATCTGAAATAATCAGCATAGGAAGTGTCAAACCCTCATGAGAGGGAGGAAGCAAGGACACATGAACTGACAGGAAGAACTGAAACCCAGAATGGATGCTGTCACGTCAAAGAATAAAATCACACTGCTACACGCTTTAAAAACAAAGAAAATTCAACTTACACTGACTTTCCTCTTACCTCTAGGCCTAAGGAGAGGTCCCAGAGACATATCTGCCCGTCGTGGCAGCCCGTGACGATCATGGACGCGTCCTCCATGAGCAGGAGGGTGGAGATGCAGTGCGTGGGGGCTTTCCTACCCCACAGGACGATGGGCAGAACCAGGCTGTTCCCTGCCATTTCGCTTCCACCCCTGCCAAGTCCGTTAAAAGATTAAGATCACCACACAGTGCCATTTTAACTACTTTATTAAGCATGATTATTTAATCAACAAGTAGAAATAAACCCCAACTATCCAATATTTAATCTACTGCAAGATACTCCAAGCTACCCTGGAATGAGTAACTGTAAAACAAGCCCGGAAACGTAGTGTTAATTGTTATGCAACGCCAAATCAATTCTTCCATCTGGGTGATGGCAAAAGAGAAGTGGAAAATAATTAAACCAATTTAAATCTCTTCCCATTACTCTGAAATCCTTTAAAAATCCACTGTCCTATCAATATATACTTAAACTGAATGAATATTACAACATATAAAAGTATTACACGTAGAAGTAACCTGCTGTATTTTATATTTCCATGCGGAAAGCACTCAAAAAACCTTCACAGCAAAATACTTTCTAAAGATATTCACATTTCAAACCTGTTAGCGAAGAGAAACAGGGGGAGAGAGAGAGAAAAAGAAAAAAAAAATACCTCATTCCTTCTAGTTTTTTATTATGGTACCGCAAGGCCTTCATTAAAAACTTCATTTTCAGAAAAGACCACAAATTCATGTTAAAAGCTGGCAAAATTCAAGCTGCAACCCTCCTCTCTCAGCGGCCAACATCGAATACATCCCCTGTAAAACCCTCCTAGCCTGGCAACAATCAATATATATAAATATATATATATGTAACAGCAATGCTGACGTCAAACGGCTCCTATTTAACCCAATGCATTCTCTCAAATCTCGCAGGCCGCCCCCCGCCATGTCCTTCCCGCCGGGTGTGGCGACTGTGACCGCGGCCTTCCTTCCCCTCGAGAGGTCACCGGCAGCCGGTGGACACCCACCTGTCCCCGCCGGGGTGGTGCGGAGGGTCCCCAGGCCCCGCGGCCCCGCTGCCGATGCGGTGCCCAGCTGACACCGCCGGCTGCCGTCACTCCCACCACCACTGTCGCAAAGCTGCCGGCCGCGGTGACTCCAAGCACCACTGTCGCAAAGCTCCCAACCGCCGTGACTTACGGCAGACAGAGCCAGCCGGAGTCGCCATAGCAACCCAGCGGCGGCACCACTTTGAAACGCTTTTAATTTGTTAAACGTCAATTAGACTGTATCACCAACGTTAATGAGAAGGCTCAGAGGGGCCTTCTTTACCTTGAAGGTGGTCAAAGCCTGGGACAGGTTTCCCAGAGGGGTCTCCAGAGCTCCATCCTGCGAGCCCTGCTTGCCCAAACCCAAGATGGCATGGCTCACTTTCCCACAATTCACCGCGCTTGCCCGTAACATAAATGGCGGCAGCCTCCTCGCTCGCTGCCCTCTTTCAAAATGGCGGCGGTTCTCGCGAGGGAAGCGCCTCCCGGTGTGCCCTGGCGTGGCGGCCGCGCATGCGCCCTGAGCCGAGCGGTGCCCGCCGTGACGCTGCACCGCTGCTGCTGTCGCCCCTCAACGCGGGCCCCGCCGCCTCCCGGTGAGGATGGTGGGAGTCAAGGTGATCGCCAACGACACCGAGTTTCAGCCCGAGCTGAGCGCTGCCGGTTCCCGCCTGGCCGTGGTGAAGTTCACCATGCGGGGGTGAGTGAGGCCGGGGGGCGGGCCCCCGGTTCCCTTCGCCGCGGCCTCCTTCCCGCTGAGAGCGGGAGCCGGGCCAGGCCCAGCAGTAGGTGCCTCCCCTCAGCCGGCCGTGGCGCTCCCGGGCCGGTCTGAGGCTGAGGAGAGTCCGGGGACTGAGGGCACCGCTCCGGGCCTTAGTGGGGATTTGGGTGATTTTAGTTAATTTGGAAGCGAGTGAAGGTTTTAAACTTGAAAAGCGCAGTTAGTTGGTAGAATGCTGTGTAATTTGGGTTACTGATCAGTTGCTGTGTGTAATTAATTACTCTTAGAGTGTTAATAACACTCCCTGGCTGGCTGAGGATCCCAATGAGTCTGGTTATGGTTGTAGTAAGTCAGATTTAACATCATAAGTTTATCATTTCTCCTTAAGGTTTGTTACATGCTAGTCCTATTTGGAGCAGGTGGGTTTTTTTTCCCAAAAAAAGGATAAATTTAACTTCAAAGTGTCTTTTTATTTCCATAGATGTGGCCCCTGTTTAAGGATAGCCCCGGCTTTCAACGCTTTGAGTAACAAATATCCCCAAGCAACTTTTTTGGAAGTAGATGTCCATCAGTGCCAGGTTGGTATTCCCAAACTTACTTCTAGTTGTAAGAGAAAGAAAGAACAAGTGAGGAATATGGTTTTTATGGTGTAGCAACAATTCTCACTGTGTAAGGTCCATTCCAACAATACCGAAATCTGTGAGGGTTTAGGAGGAGCTGAAGAATTTAAATTAATTTAAAATTGAATTAAAGTAACTCTTACAACTGCTTTATGTGTTCCAGGGCACAGCTGCTACCAACAACATATCAGCCACCCCCACGTTTCTCTTTTTCCGGAACAAAGTACGGATCGACCAGTATCAAGGAGCTGATGCTGTGGGTTTAGAAGAAAAAATTAAGCAGCATTTGGAAAATGATCCTGGAAACAACGAAGACACAGATATCCCCAAAGGATATGTATGAATCTTTTCAGATTGAAAAGTTACTCTAGGTGTAAAATTTACATTCAACTTAAGTGTGCTGAGTATCTCTGGAAGCTGAGATGAGGTGGTTAAGGGTGTCTCCCTTTTCCTTTCAGATGGATTTGATGCCATTTATCAATAAAGCTGGCTGTGAATGTCTCAATGAGAGCGATGAGCATGGCTTTGAGAATTGTTTAAGGAAAGACTCCACCTACTTGGAGTCAGACTGTGACGAGCAGGTACCATAAATATTTTTAATTCCAGTCTGCTTAAAGCTTATCTGCTTTTATCGTGGTGGTGTAAGAGAGTGGAAGATGGGGGTTTTATTTCAAAGCTCAGGTTTATTTCTCCTTACTTATTTTGCTCCGTTGTTTTTTATTATTAAAAACCCAGCAATTTAATTTATTTATTGTTTTCACAGCTGCTTATTACTGTAGCTTTTAGTCAACCTGTCAAGCTTTATTCTATGAAACTTCAGGGGCCGGATAACGGTGAGTAAAAATACTATGAGACTACAACTTGAGTAGTACCTATGATAAGCGAGGACTTCCCATTTTGCAACTGGATTGGAATGGAACACCACTCTTATTTTAACACAGGGCAAGGCCCAAAGTACATCAAAATCTTTATCAACCTCCCGCGCTCGATGGATTTCGAAGAAGCGGAACAAAGTGAACCCACTCAAGCCTTGGAGTTGAGCCCGGATGAGATTAAAGAAGATGGAATTGTCCAGCTTCGCTATGTCAAATTTCAGAATGTGAACAGTGTGACTGTGAGTAAAGTTTGTTCTTTAGTTGGCTGAAGACGACTTGAGCTTGTATTCTCGGGTTGGAAGCTGGGAAAATCCAAGCTTGGTGTGGGTTTTTAAACCAACTACCAGGAAAATAATAGTATTTTATATTTAAGTCAACAGGAGAGTGGCTTCTCTCAAGGTTAGGCCTTCATAATTTAACGAAGTGTTGATTTGATGAATTCAACCATTAATTCAACATTTCTCTATTAATTTAGGGCTGAACAGTTTAATTAAACACTTGTGTTTTGGGTTCTTTTTCCTCTTTTTAGTTGTTTGTCCAATCCAATCATGGCGAGGAAGAGACGACGAGAATTACGTACTTCACTTTTATTGGTACTCCAGTCCAAGCGACAAATATGAACGACTTCAAACGAGTGAGTCCTCTTCAAAGGTTTTAAACCTCCTCATCAATGCATGAATTGAGTCAAAAATTCAGTTGTACTTTTTGAGGTTTGCTTTGAAAAAATACTCAGATTTTTTTGTTGGTTAAACCTTATTTGTGTGTTTTATTCTCTTAATCAGGTAGTGGGTAAAAAAGGAGAGAGCCACTAGGAGAGGAAAGCCACTGGAAAGCCTTATCCCAGTCAAGATCTTCACTTTTATCTCCCAATTCCTGGAGAATTGCTTGACCGTAACCAGAGACTGTCAAATCTCTTTTTCATTTCATCCCCATTACCAATAAATCAGTGCTTTGGTTGAATTTCCCCTCGTCTTTTTCTGTTGTAAAACTCCTCTTTGTAAATAAAATTCATTCACTTTTTGCCAAGTTGAATTTTGTTATTTAAATCAAGCCTGGCTCTTTGTTTCTTTTAAACTTCCAAACTCTGCTGGTTTATCTTCAAAAAATGAAGATAGGTCAGAAAACATTGACCTCATTTTCCAGCGTGGCCCCCAGCAACCTGTGCAGTTTGGGGGATTTAGATGCTTGTGCACCCCACTTCAATATTAATTCTTTAATATTTTATTGGTGTGGTGGCTTTTTCCCTCATGTTTATCACAAATACGAATTTTTACATCTTAATTGCCATTCCTGTGTACGTTTTTTTGGAAGGGTGCCCTAAATCGGGCGTTGATCAGCGCTGTCGATGTCTAATACTGTCTTAAATTCCCAGTCAAACTCGCTAAGTGTTTTAATTGGCGTAATTAATTTCTTTGTAAAGTTAAATTTGTTCCATTTCTAATTACCATAAATCCCACTAAAGCTTAAATCCTGGCCTAATTGGCATTCTTGCCTTGAACGCAGTAGGATGGTTCTTTTCTGGCTCAACAGATTTGGATGTTTAATACCCAGTGAACTTGCTGGTAGCGGAGATATTTTTCTCCAAAACAGAAAACTGGACGTTGTCTGGAAAAACATTCTTGCAGGCACTTATTTTCTAGGATACTCGTTTTTGTGTGATGATGACTTGATTTATTTCTTACTTCCTTCAGTTTTTTTTCTCAGTGGGGGGGGGGGGGGGGGGTGTAAAGCGTGTAACACACTATATTTTAAAATTATTTATATTTTATATACAATTGAGGGCAATAGGAATGACTATGATTTTGTATGCTAATTGCTTTTTGGGTTCTTCTTGAAGTGCCTCATTTTAAGTATTGCTTTACCTCATAATATTTATAGCAGAGAGATTTGATAACAGTGCTTCTCATCTTTGTAAAGAGTGGTCATATTTTGATAATTTATGAGACTCTTTTGTCACTTCCTTTGGTTGTCTGATGTGTCCTTTACATCATCATACTGTGTGCGTACATCTAAATAAATGTTTAGGGGTAGCTGTCACATGTTTTGCTTAATGGAGAAGAATGATGCTAGGGGAGTTTATTTTCGTGTTTGTACAACCCCTTTATACCAAAAGCAGAAGGGGAGCAAATCCCCTGGTGCTGGGAGGTGTACGGAATCCTCGCAGGGCCGAAACTCCCGCAGTCCCCCCGTGCATGGCGGCGCTGGGCCTAGCGCTCCCGCCTGCCCTCAGCAGGTGGCGCTGCCGGCCAGGCGGAGCGGCCTGGGCCCGGGCCTAGGCGGGGGGGGAAGCGGGGAGAGGGCACGGGCCTGCGCGTGGGAGGGAAGCGGGCCTGGGCCTAGGCCTGCGCGGGGGGGCGGAAGCGGGCCTGGGCCTGGGCCTGGGCCTGGGCGGGGGGCGGAAGCGGGCCTGGGCCTAGCCAAGGGGGGAGCAGGCCTGGGCCTGTGTCTTGGGCGGGGGGAAGCAGAGCAGATTAAAAGAGTAAACTATATCTCCCTCAATTAAAAATAAAGTTACTGTGAAAACTGAAACCACCTGTCCCTGTGCAGAATAATAACTTCAAGGGAAATATTAACCAGCAAAGCTCCACCTTTAGCAGAGAATATAATTTAGCTACATGGAGTGGGGGGACACACATACCCCCCCAAACTATTACCACTTTCTTTCCAGGATCTCCAGCTTCTATATTTCATAGAATCATAGAATCATAGAATGTATTTTGAGGCAGAAACAAAAAATATTCTCATTAGAGAAGTTCAATTCCAGAAGCGGTGTGATGTGGGGTACCACAAGCCAGCTCCTGACTTATCTAGCTCCAAATAAACATTCTATTTGCACCACCCAAATTTGTGTGAATTAAGGTAAACAGTAATAAGTAGTTGATGCAAGCTGATTGATCAATAAAAGATTAAATCACCCCAAGTTAGCACTCGGTTCTCAGATTAAAAAAACAGCACACTGTGTAGTGCTTCCCCATCAAACAATTTTCCGAGTACTGCAGAATGTAAAGGATCGGAGAAAAAGAACCGGAATTCCACAGCAGAGGGGATATTGTTTGCGATAGAGAGGGGTGTGTGTGTGTGTGTATAAAATCCCTTTGATCCAGAAATTAGGTGATTTAAGATGAAATTTGTACAACTTGGGTTAGACAATACCCGATTCTAGCGGACACACATTACAAGAGCTTTAAAATGTTGAAGGTACTCCAACGCTGGATACTAATGGTGCTGAGGAATCTGCAGCTGTCTGATTTGGATGTGAGTAGAACCATTCCTCGGAGAGTGGGAAATGGCAGAAACTGTCTCTAACTATTGTAATTGACGAGATTATCCCATTCATCATATTAGTCTCTGTGAGTACCTTAGTTCTAACTCGAAGTCTTGTTTTTATGTGCCAAAAAAAAGCGCCTCTAATTGAAAAACAATGTGGAGACGAAATCGAAGCTGCTTAACTGCTATGATTTGCCACGTCTGTGTTGTATTCAATTAATTGCACTAAATTTCAGAGGTCTCTGAACTATGTGTCTCTATTAAGTGCTCTGACAGCTCGTCTAATTGTGGGGTGTTTGTTTTTTTTTCTCGAATTCTAAATCTGTAACTGCCAGAGTGAATCTGTATTTAGATGGATGACCCCAAAACCTGGCTGTTGCTGCAGGACCCTCTGGTGAGAGGTGAGAGGGGCGGTGGAATAACTTCCTTTTTCTTCCTGTATCTGCGCACGGAGCTGTGCAGAGCAGCTCTCTCCGCTGAGCCTTTCCAGCCTGCCTGTCATCTTTTGTTTCCCAGGCTTCGGCTCTGCTTTCAACAGACTCCCCAGCTTAATCCTGGTGTGCTCCTCAGCATCTCCTGCTCACCACCCCCATGCTCTTCAGGCTCCTGAGCACTCTGACGGTAGGTACGTAACTTGCCCTGTGCCTTGGGACTGATGATGGGGTGGGAAAGGTTTACCTGGCTTCCCAGTAGTGCCTGACTGGTTCCAGCACTGAATGCTGGTGTGTCTGAGGCTGTCGATAGGATGCTGCTGGGGTTGGAGTTGTAATTGCATCAGAGAAGGGAAAGTTGCTCCTTGCTTTGACCGAGTAGGAAGTGCCTGTGTTGCAGCATTCAAAAACTGAGTTAGAGGCACTCCCTGGAAAGCAATATGCTGATAAATAATAGTTAACAGTTAAAAACCATGTGCTCTGTTGTATTTGGCCTTGTCTTTTAAGGTAGAACAAGATTCTCTTTCGAAACATTTTCTCTTTGGGCCATGAGCAGATGTTCAAAGTGACTTGGTGTGGGGAGTTAGGGCTGTAAAGTGCCACCAACCACTCGACTCTGCAGCTGCGAGTGGCGAACGCGGCGCTTGTGTGCCTCCTGCAGTGGAGCTCGTGGCCCAATTCTAACAGAACTCAGTTGTCTCTTCCTCAAAATTAGCCAAATGAAAATTAACTTGATACGTATGCAGGAGTTTACAAAGAGCGGAGCACTTGTGGAGTGCTGATACAACAGATAAACCACAACACTTCTTGACAAATGCTTCTGGGTGCAGAGAGTTCTGCTGAAATAAGAGGTCTGGTGGGTTTCGTCTTCAGGTTGAAGGATCAGCTGGAGTTCATCCTGTAGATGTTGCATGAACTGTTGGCGTTGGGAGGTCTGGAAGGGATGGGACCAGTACATGGATCACCTCTTTGTTTCTGGTCAGGCCAGCCCAACCAGTGAAGGCTTTTTGCAGCCTTTGGCAGTGGAGTCCCTCAGCAGAGGAGAGAGTCATAGTCTTGGCTTGCTGGCCTAAGTGATACCATATTTCTTCCAACTTCCTTTTCCTCTGGTCTGTATTTCAGCTCAGCTTTCTTCCTCCAGATGCTTGTATCTCATAGACATCTCCTTCCTTGCGCTGAAGCTTGTTGAACCAGATGAGAAGATGGTGTGTCTTCAAACACCCATGTCAGCTTGGTGGCACTGGAGATGTAGTCCCAGATCTGGAGAACAGAGGAGGAGCAGGGGATTGCAGAGCTTCACATGCCCTTTGCAACATGTATTTTACTCCCCAAGACCACTGCCTCTCCTCTCTGCAGTCTCAGGCCACAAAACAGGGAGATGATAAGTGCTGCAGCTTCCCAAGGCATGCTGATGGGATGGGGTTGAGTAGACGATGGCCACCAATGTCCCAATATGGGTCTCCAAACCCCATCTTCCATGCCTGCTTGCAGCAGGGTTTGCTCTGCACGCCTACGAGGTCTCTCTGCAGACCTTCATTGACTTGCGTGGGCAACCACGTGCTGGCTTTCATGTGGCCATCTTAGCTGTGTTCTTCATGTGATGTGTTCTTCCTGGTCTAGATATGTTCTTCACAGTCTAGATATGTTCTTCACGGTCTAGACATGTTCCTGGCTCTGGTTTTCAGTGATGGAAAAAACCAGCTCCAGCCCTGGAGAGCTGGAAGAATGAGACATCTCCTATATACTCCAGAAAGGGAAGAAATCAAGACGTCATTTTCTAGGCCACGCATCATTCTCTGAAAATAAGCTTGCCTATTTTACGTCAGAATCGCATAATTACTCTCTACCTCTGCACAAAGCTACTTCTTTTGCATCTCATTATCCCAAGAGTTTTTAATAGACATCTTCAAGACTCTGTTATCTTTTGGCAGCATCCTGGCAGCTTGGCACACAGTGCGAGCTGGAACAATGACACCAGCTTCCTTTTCCCTCCCCCCTCCTCCTTCAACTGAAATGAAAGCTTTTATACACTTATTTGTTCCCTTTGGAGCTTCTTTATATGATTTTTTTTTTTTCTGACTGAAGGCTGCTTAAAGCACATAACAAATACGATTGCATAATATTTCATATAAAACAATATGCTTGATACTGTTCTCATTTTCCTCTACAAAATGGCTTTTCGATGAATTCACGGCGTGTTATTTCCTGATTCTGACTCAATTAGAACTCTATAGATATAAATGAGAGACATTACATTTATTCTACGTCATCTGGGTAAATATCAACTCCTTCATCAACCATCCCTCAGCTTTCCTTGAAATTATCTTTGGTGCAAATGAGATGATAGCTACAGGCAGGAGCTGTTTCACCGCACAAACCGCTTGTCGCCGTACCCGGTATGGGGGAAGAAAGGGGGCAGATGAAATTAGGGACAGCAGCAAGGTTCTGCAAAAATGAAGGCCTCCAGGATTTTATCCCGTGTTTAGGGACAGGAGGAGATTAGTTGGCTTCCGTGCAAATAATTGCAGTTCATTAAATTTAAGCTGGTGGACTGCGTTGTGTCTTAATATTGTAAGTGAGGTAAGCACACAGAGCTGTTTTTTTTTTTAACCTTCTTGGAAAATGGTCTTTTCCAGTTGGTGATGGAGCTGGGAAGGGGATGAGGCAGACCCTGATGGATGGGCTCAGCGTGGGGAGAACCAGACCAAGTTCTTCACACGGACTCGGGCGCTGCCATGACCACCGATGGGTCCACTCCCAGGGCTTTGACTGGAAGAGCCTATGGTGGCCAAGCAGATATGGAGCGCCTTCCCAGGCCACCCACGGTGCGTCTGGAAATCAACTCAGAACGTTGCATCCATCACACCCAAATTGTTCAGCAACCTCCAGGACAGCGTGAGCAGAAAGCAGCATCTGTTCCTCCCTGCCAGAGCTGCGATGATGGACTGCCAAGGACTCAGCTCCCTCCTCCCAACTTCTCAAGATGCCCCAAAAGCTTCAGGAAGGGCTGGGGAGAGGTTTTACAGGGCAGCCTATGCCTTCCCACTCTCCCCTGTGCCAGGGGTTGGCTCACCCCGGGTGGGAGCACAAGGGCCTGGTGTCCCCGCTGCGGGAAATGCCAACCTGCCCGCACTTGCCATTGCTAAGCAACGGCGGGTGAAATCTCTCCCGCTTTCTGCTGCTCCCATTTGGCACCTCCCACCATGTTCTTTCATGTTGCAGGGATAAAAAGCCACTTTGCTATCTTTGGATGCCAGTGCACATTGTAGCCATCGGCGGGGAGGACGGGAACATCGATCGGCAAAGAGCCTAACGACTGACATGGGGACCTGGAGTGACTGCCTGTACCCAGACACCGCTCTTCGTCTCAGGGCTGAGTGCTGCCAAACCAAGTCCAAAAAGTTCTTTTTTTTTTACGTTTTTTTCACATCAGAACTTCAAGCTGATCAAAGAAACAAACACTTTTAATGAAACATATGCAAGATACTTCCAAGGAGAAGATTCACAATGCATCTGCTGGGGGACCAGAAGGCTTATCAAAAGTGTGAAGTAGGAGGAGAAAAATTACTCGTGTATGATGCCAGAGAAGATTACAGAAATATTAAGCAGAAGGAATGTAAACACGGAGAGCTGGGGAGAGCTGGCGCGTGCCTCACCGCGCCGTGGCCTTCTGAGGATGCTCCTGCCCTTGAGGGAGGGTGCGCGTGGGAGGACGCGTGCTCGAGGGGCTCTGCTCCACAGCGGGGACAGCCATGTCACAGCTCAGGGACAAACCCTACCAAACCATAACTCACTTTAAATATTTATGTGCTGACCTAGCAGTTTGATAAATCTAGGCAGCGTCGTTTCTGGGTACTGTCACCATCAGTTGGGACCCACTGTCCTGTCTCTGCCACTGTTCTTTCCCATCTCTTTTCCTAACACCCACTCAGGAACTCTGCTTGGGAAAGCTTATGCTCCTGTTTCCCTCTCAGCATTGCTCCCCAGGTGTGAGGTGAGGGGATGCTGCGGGTCCCAGCTGCCAGGTCAGTTTTGCCTGAGGTTACCAGGCTCAGCATATGTTTAATATGTGCTTCTGACCTTTCCCAACTCTCTTCTAAGCTCTGCATCTGTGAGACTGCCTGGTCACCCAAGAGGGATGGGTGTCCTTGTTTCACCCTCTTCAGGACATGAAGCCCCCACCGATAGGAGAAGGAAAGAGAGAAAAACGTGGCAGTGTGTGAAACCTCAGTCAGATGCTCCTGTGACTTTTGTGGATGTCCCCATCGAATGGGATGGGACTGGAATAAGAATAAAAGAATGAAATGGAATATTTCAGCTGTAAGGGAACCTCCAATGATTGGTGCCAATGGGCAGCACGACTGCACCTCGCGTGCATGGGGGTGTTTCTCAATCCCTGCCGAAGTTGGCGCGTGTCCTCCGGAATGACAGAGAACTAATGAGAACAATATGTTTGTGAGGGTAGAAATGAGACTCGTTAGCAAGGAAGTCGAAAAGATGGGCTTGAGCTGAGATATCAGGAGGAAGAAGTTCCCAGATTGGTTTAATATTCATCGGGGGTTGTTTGGAAGAAGTCATTGCTTCTTTGTCAAATTTCGCTGCGCACCTGCATGGTTGTTGGAGGTTGGAAGCCTCGATGGTGTGCTGCCTTCCCCAAGCCCTTGGTAATGGTGTGGGGTTCCTCAGGAGAAGGCAGTCTTTGTGTGCAAAGCTCAGATAGTAGCAGGTAATGAGTATTCCCAGCTCAGCAGATTTCTAATGCAAACTCATAGAGAGAAATATTACGCATTTGCCTCCTCATTAAAATTTGAGTGTTTGCGCTCCCACTGCTGTATAAAGATGTTGCATTTCTTGCCATTTGATTCCGAAACCTATTAGTTTTCCATCCTGGAAATGCCTTTAATTTCTTTAATGAGGAATTATTCTTTGAGCTGAAAATGTTTGGTTTGTTGAATTGAGTTGGTTTCCATTGTGTTAATGCAAAAGGTAGTTGAAGTTTCCCTGCTGCATCTTGCCAGTGTGGTTTCTGGCTGCTTCAGCTGGAGATGTGTTGGGTTAATGGTTGCACTTGATGATCCTAGAGGTCTTTTCCACCATTCTATGATTCTATCACATACACAAGGAATCTGTTAAATTCCATTTGCATTAAATTAACTTGGGTGGTCCACGCCTTATCGAACATCTAAAGGACCGGAGGAGAATGTAGAACTTAAGAAACATCTAAATCTAGCAGTGACCTGTTGAGTTGATGTCAATCTGTTTCCTTTTAGGATTCCTCCTCCTTCATTTTTTTTTTGCACTCTCCAACCTCCCCACAACATCTTGATGGGTGGTTCTGGCTGTTTTGCAACATGTGTGGGGTTGACGACTGCTCTCTGCGGTGGTTACCGGAGGTCGTGACTAAGAGCCAACAGACAACGTGTAACACCAATGTTGCCTTTGGGAAAGGAACAATGGAAAATTCTCTTCCTTTCTGCAGCAAAACAGAGCTGTTGCCACATGATTGCTTGTTAGAACTAAACAATACTTCTCTTTCTATTTGTGCCTGATAGAATAAAGCATTGAAATGAAGATGCTGAGCCAAATTTAGCTTTCATTTACTGCCCTCAGGAGAGATGACCAGAATGTCATTAATAAAGTAAACAGCAGTAGGTGGCTTAGGAGTAAAAGACATTAATTCCTGAAAGCAGGACACACATGGCATCATGTCTGTTGGCCAATAGTTTAAAAAGAATGACGTCCGAGTTGTTTAGACAAATGGGACTAGATTTTGGGTTTCTCTCAACTGGTAACCAATGAAAAACCAATCTGAATTCTGATTTCTTTTTGGTCTAATGGTTCCCTGACCTCTGTCTACTGCTTCCAGCATTCATGGACATTAACAGTAGGG
This sequence comes from Podargus strigoides, assembly GCA_028020825.1. Classification (NCBI taxonomy): domain Eukaryota; kingdom Metazoa; phylum Chordata; class Aves; order Caprimulgiformes; family Podargidae; genus Podargus; species Podargus strigoides. Next base: position 16,266,275 of record CM051663.1, read on the forward strand.
AGTGCTCCATGCATTGAGTTAGAAAAGTCATTTTTCATTTCAGGAGAGGTCCTCTCCACCCATGGCAATGCTGAAGGTTATTACAATAATAAATGAGTCGGTGCTGCAATTTATGGAAGGAACTAATGTATTTTCTTACGGAGAACTCTTTAATTCCTTGTAAATCTTGCGCTTACCGGACTCCGGAGTGTCTCCTGTAGAACCAGGAGTTTGTGTGGTTCATTCCTTGTTGTCCAAACAGCTGTTCCTGATCGTCCTCCCTGCAGGTATCTGTTTGGGGATTAGTGATGCTTTGCGTGCTCGTACATCATGAGAAGTGGATGTGTAATTACATTAAATATGCTTCATCTCCTTGGGCTTGCTGATATTGGCTCAACTCAACGAATTTTCTTTTTAGACTCTTATTTTTCAGCATGATATACTGTTTGCAGATAGGAAGCCCCACACCAGGCAGCATCTTGCACTTGGTGCCCCAGTTTTCAGCCCAAGGGTTCCTCTCACATGACTAAACCCCTTGGTTTTGGTGGCCATAGCTTGGTCTGGTTGACATTGTCCTGGGTGGAGACACCGGTTTCTTCCCAATGGGGCTGCTCCTGCTGTCTTTGCGGAGGCTGTGGGAACAGCAGATTGGGACTGGTACTGGGAGTGGCTCTGCTGGGGTTGCTGTACCCAGCCTAAGCTCTGAGGATCTCCAGGAATGGGGTACAACACACATTATTTGCCTGATAGAGCACTGTGCCTCCTCTCTCTGCATCTGAATGGCACATAAACCAGTAAACCTTTGTGAAATGGGAGAGTTAATACCTCTTGCTGCTGGAGTCAGAGGGTTCTGTGCCACCTCTACTGCATTACAGCTCATCTGTGATTGCTTCATCCTCTCCCATTCAAGGTATACTTCTATTTTTGTAGAGAAGATTCTGTATTCAATGTTCAACTGTCAGATTGAGTCCAGCTGTGGTGCTCTGGTTATGGAACTGCAAGTTGCACTTAGATGCCCAATGCATTTTTTATTTTCCTTTGGGGGGGGATCTAATCAGAAAAAAAATCTGTGATTGAAATAGATGAAGACAGTCACGGCAGTCTTTATTGCAGGGAAAAATAAAACCTGCAAGAAAATAAAAAATTAAAAGGAAGAGATGACAGGCATGCTGGGGGATGAATTCCTATGGCGTGTGCTGTAGGAAGGAGCTCTCGGGGTGATTTCCTCCATAGATTTCTGGTGGCTCGTGCCTCGAGGGTGTCCCCATGGCCACCCCGAAGCACACCCTCCACACGTTGCTTTCTCACCAAGCCTTTCTCTGTGATTGCTGTGGCTTCAAGGCAGGAAAGGTCCAAGGTGGTGACACAAGGACGGGAGCCTCTCTGCGGGCAGGAGCTGCAGTGCTGGAGGGAAGTTCACAGCTGAGGCCGAACTAACGCGGCTTAAGAGACTTAAAGGCCTTGGATCTCCCCTTGGGAGGGAGATTAAAGTGTGTTTCTCCTCCAAATTCTCCCCAGAAGAAAACTTCTTTAATCTCATTCAGTGCCTTGTTATCTTCTTTTCCGAGACTCATCCCATTGAACGTGAAGCATCTCCAGAGGTTTTCTGAAGCTCCCAAGGGGTTAACCACCCAGGAGGACTGGGATGTCTCTGTCTGCATGGACAACCCCCCTTTGGAGGGATCTTCTGAGCACCACGGTTCCATCGATCTCCAATTCCACCATTTCCAAAAAAACCCCCACCAATAGCAAGAAAAGAGAGAATGAGACGTGCCACAGACAATCTTCAAATGGATGGTTTTGGCAAGGGAAGAGGAGGAAATGAAGCACTTCAATCTCTTATCAGATGTTCGGAAAATTATTTCAGCTGCTAAAAACACTAATCAAATTTGAGATTTCAAAGGATGCATTCCAAAAATCTTCCCCTTTGAGAATTGCTTTTTAAAAAACTTTTTAAAAATTTTTTTAAAAAAATTTTAAAACCATCTGTCATATATTTCATCCCCAGGCTCAGAAGGCCAATACTCCCCTCCCCTGAGTGCCTGGGCAGGTGGGTAAGCACGGTCCCTTGGCCATCACTGCCTGGCGAGGTGGTCCCCGCTGCATGGAGCCCATTTTGGGGGGCTGTGGTGGTGCCTTGCATGGTGCCAGCACACAAGTGGGGTGTTTGGGGGGCACCACCAACACAGGCTCTGAATTTTGGGTTTCTATAGTTGGTGCCCAGTAAGATGGCTGCTGCTGGGAGGGACTGGGGGAAGATGCTTTGCTGTGCCTGTCCCCAGCAGTGCCTGGTTTTCAGCCCCTAGTGAAGGGAAAAGCAGAGTGCCACCTAGTGGGAGATGCGTTTTTCCATCTTTCACCCCAAAAAGCTGGAGGGGGGGACTCATGGGGGTGGCAGTGCAGCAGCAGTGAGCACCTGGCTCTGCCTGGCCTTGGATGGGACAAGAGGAGACAGGACAGACAGGATGGATGGGACAGGACAGGATGGATGGGATGGGATGGGATGGGATGGGATGGGATGGGATGGGATGGGATGGGATGGGATGGGATGGGATGGGATGGGATGAGTGGGGTAGGATGGGATGGACAGGATGGGACAGGATGGGACAGACAGGATGGACAGAGTGGGATGAGACAGGATGGGATGGGAAGGACAGGATGTAGTAGGACAGGATGGATGGGACGAGATGAACAGGACAGGACAGGATAGACAGGATAGGACAGATGGGATGGGATGGGGTGGGATGGGACAGGACGGAATGGATGGCATGGGATAATACAGGATAGATGGGATGGGACGAATGGGATAGGACGTGATGGACAGGATGGGACAGGACGGAATGGACAAGATGGGATGGGAAGGACAGGATGTAATAGAATCATAGAACCATAGGACAGGATGGCTGGGTTAGGACGAACAGGACAAGACAGGATGGATGGCATGGGACAGATGGGATGGGACAGGGTGGGACGGGATGGGATGTGACAGAATGGGATGGATGGGACAGACAGGACAGGATGGGACAGGATGGACGGGATGGATGGGATGGGATGGGACAGGATGGAAGCCTTTTCCCACTGCTGGGGAAGCATCTTGGGCTTTTTCTTTTTATTTTTTTAAGTTAGACCTCTGCAATCTGATGATCCTAAGGGGACTCTTTTGACATTCTAGCAACATTTTAAATGTATTTGGAGGGGAATACACAAGAGACCTGAAAAGTCAGGTTACTGCAGCATGTGCTGAAGCCATCTGACTGCACCTAGCAAGGCTTTTGTGGCTGCAGATGCCAGAGGACCCCTGACTGAGCCTGTTGGGAGCTGTGGACTGTCACCCCATTATTAAATCACAGGTCCTGAGCATCCCTGGTGCTTCCCCACCCTGCAGGGCTTCTGCAGAGCAACTCCCACCATTCATTTCCTGAACTACTTGTGGTTGTATTGAATGGGCAGTTTTTGTCCCTTGGGGAGGTCGCCTTGCAAAGTGGTGTCCCTTGTATGGGTGTGTGTCATCTCAGGCCACTCAGGACCAGGCAAAGCCCAATGTGGTCCCACAGCAGCATCCCCTGAGAGCCGGTGTGGGAGGGAGCTGCCGTGCATGTTAATGTCTCGCTGGCTCCCTGGTGCCAGCAGTTGCAGCTCATCTGTTGGCAGTCGGGAATGTGCTGAGAAAATGTATCTATTGGATTAAAAAAAAAGAAGGCTATAGGGTGACCAGATGTTCTGGGCACTAAACCAAAACAGTCTGAGGGATGGGGAGGAGGGGAGTAAGATGTCTCTTCTAAAATTGCATTAAGTTCTAGGGGCTGTCTTTTTTTTTTTTTTCTGTGCAAAGAGCTCGATCCTTCAGGGCACGCAGAGCAGCCTAGAGGCAGCAGACGGCATCTTTCTCCATGATGGAATGTTTATCCATCTCTCGCTCTCCATCTGACCTGTGGCCATAAGCTGTACAAACATGAAGGCTGCTTTTGCACTGGGCATCCTCAGCTGTCCCAGTTTCCTCCTGCTCTGGTTGAAGATGCCCTTACTAAATCATCTGGAGTTCTGTTGCTTGGCCCCTTCCATTCTCGTTTCCTCCTCAAAGCATACACAGGGGTTGGTTTGCAAGAACAGAGCCTTGGGTGACTCCTGGAACAGCAGCATCCTGATAGCAGAAGCAAATTCCACTTGGGAATAAATAGTTGCCCCTATTGTCTTCTCTCCACATGACCAGGGTACATGTTCAGGTCTTTCTGATGACTGCAAGAGCAGCCCAAGTGACCAGGTTAAACCAGCCACCAGCTTTTGGATGGTGAAAATTAGGACAGATGAGATTCCTCCTTTGTTCTTTGCTTTCTTGGTATCAAACAAGCAACTTAAAAGTGAAAAGCTTTGAGGCTATAAATAACTCAGCTGTTCAACTGGCAATTTTTTTTTCTTGTGAAAACAAAATCTATTTCTATCATCTCTTTTTACCAGCCTTCTGAAATGACAGTTTTTTAAAAGAAACTTTGGGTTTTTTTTTGGAAAATATGTTCTTAAAACATTACCCCCCCCTTCCTTGCTTTTGGTTGTCTTCAACCTGACTAGTGACTCAAGGAGATGATGGGACAATGGGGAAACAAGTGTGGGTAGACTGGATGAAGCAGACGCATAAGAAAGTGCTGGTTGGGAAGTGGGATGAAGTCTACACGTTGACGTGTAGCTCTTCCAAGCAATTCCCAACACATAGCTTCTCACTGGTGAGCTGCTACAGGCTGGAGTAGGAGGTCATGTCCCTATTTCTCATTTCTGGCCTTCATAGTTTGAAAAACAATAGGAAAGTTCATGTTTAAGGTTTTTACCAACAGCTTGAAATATTGATATCCCAAATTCCGGAATCCTGCGCTGCACAAAGAATGATAGGAATAATGGGAGAGAGAACCTTTGATTATCTAAATGGATGACACATCAAGAAATGGATATGTAGACTTAAATATTAAGACACTCACCAGTTCTTCCAGCCTAAGTACACGGGAAAATCCCCATCCCAGTCCCTTACACCAAATGGAGATGGGAATATCTGCTCACACCCCTGAGGTTCCCAACCTCAACGGTGTGAGTTAGAGGTATGAGTATCCATAAAACACATCATCCTATCCAAACCTCCTGACAACACTTTCACAGCACGCCAGAATGGTGGTGTTTTTTTTTTTTTTTAAGGGTATTTTCTATTTTCCTCCTGTGATCCTGTGTAATGCATAGTCTTGGCATTTCTTATCACTTTCAACCATGCATTCCTCGATTTTTTTTCATCTTTGTTCCAAATTTCAGTGCCGTGCATTCTTTTTTTTTTTTGCCTTAGACCAAAAAGCATATCGGGCGTTCTCATCATTTTAATTAAACTCGGGCCAATCCAGGGCAAATGTTTGATTTTGACTCCAAAGGTGCATGCAAATCTATCGACTCTCGACAAACAAAGGCTTCCGTGTGGATAACCGATTGAAATTCACATTAAATGTCGACTGCAACCAAATTTCCTAGCATGGGAATGAGCTCAAAATGATTTCTTCTTCTAACAGCTTTTCCCTTTCCAGTGCAGCTGCGGAAATGGCACCAGTGGAGGGGATGAACATGCAGCCTGAGCTGGAAAAGCATGGTCCTGTGTTGGTCTTTTCTCCCAGGTAAGTAGTGATAGGATGAGGGGTGATGGTTCTTTTCCAGCTTTGCAAGTAGCTCTGCACAGTTCTTCTCTTTTGTGAATTCTCATCAAGGCTTTGCCTCCTTTTGGCCTCTCCTGCCCTTCCAGGTGCCCACGGCGAGCTCCCTGCGGGGTAGGTAGCCTGCCTGCACTGTGACCTCTTTTACAGCTGGGCTAGAAATGCTTACAACATTTTTACTCTAGCAGCTGATGTGCTTGCTCAGCTAAACAAGGTCACCAATTTCTTCCTCCCCAAGGGGTAACCATCCGGGGATACAACCTTTCACGGGATATCTGAAATACAGTGAATTTCTGCTCACTTGTGCAGGTTTTTTTTTTAGTATAGAAGCATGAAGGAGAGATTAGCCACCTCTGTGCTGAACTTCAGCTCAATATGCTCTGCTAACTCCTTTTCTCTGTTATGAGGATTAAAAAATAGGGAAAAAACCCAGGAAACTCTGTTACTTGTTTTTTTTTGGATGATAGATCTGTTTCAATTAATTAACTTTACCTTGGCAATGATACGAACCTATTTCTCAAAGGATCTCAAGGCTTCTTCCAAACTCTCTGGCTGGAAAAGGGAGAAGAGATGGATGAGGTCTTCACGCTTGCTGCGAGGTCAAGAGTCAGAGGTGTTCCGTGGTGATGGGATGTTTCCCCATCTCTTCCCTAGACTAAACAAGCCCAATTCTTTCAATCTTTCCTCTTAGGTCATTTTTTTTCAGTCTCTGATGGTTCTCACTGCTCTCCCTGGACTGCCTCTAGTTGGTCCACAGCTTCCTCTAAACCCTATGCCCAAACCAGAGACAGTTCTCCGGCTGAGACCTTCCCGCCACTGCCTGGAGCAGAGGATTACTTCATATGTCTTACACATGACACTCCTGTTTATACATCCTGGTATGATGTTTGCTTTGTTTTTTTCCAACGGGATGACATTGTGTACTCAGCCTAGACACAATCCAGATTGCTTTCCTTGGAAAGAGTCCCTTGTATAGTGTTTTCCTAAATAAAAATAATCATTACTCGAAGTTTTCTAGTTTCCCAGTGAGGCACATCCTAGCCAACACCCGTGTTCTCCTTGAAATCGTCGGCAGAAAACAGAATAAGGCCAGAACCAACAGTAATAATACATCATGGATGGCAGGGTCTGAGGGCAACCCATAATTACTGCCCAGCTTTATTGGTAGTTAATTAAAACTAGATCTGAAGATGTCATGTAACCATTACTTTTGTTTGTAACCACAATTTAACTCTATTGGATGCTCTCTACCTCTGGTCACAGAGCCAAACAATTTATTCTGCTGTCATAGTGCTGTCCCCGTGGGCCAATTAGGCAGAGATGCCACCTTCTGAAAGGAAGCCACGCCAAAGCGAGATGTCTTCGCTGCAATCAAGGCAAGTCATCACTTCTGCTCTTTATTTCTCATCTTCCCAATGGATTTTCCTGGGAGGGTTTTACCCCATGCATGGGATTTTTGAACATTTTAATTTATGCGGAGAAGATGATTCTGTGAAAAGAGAACACTGGGGCAATTCTCTCCAGTTATTACTAGAATAGTGAAATGGTGATCTTAATAATTATGCTCCTAAAGCTAGCATTTCATTAGAGGAGGGCAACTCGGGCTCTAGTGACACACTTTGAGCCAACTATTGCTGTGATTTGTTAATTGCCCTTTCGGAATCAAATACTGAGTCAGTGACCATAAACTCTGTTTCTTAGAATACCATGAGATCATAAACTCCTTAATAGCAGAAAGTTTTAATTATGGAGTGCATTCTCTTCCCAATAAGTAGTTCTCAGTGTGATTTCCCACCCCCGTGGGAAACACCAGCACTCCTTCACCCGGAGTAACGCAGGGGTCTCTGGCACCCGGAGCTGTTTTACACCATTCACCTGCTGCCCTGGCTCTGTAGTCCTGTGGTTTCCTTCTCTTTCCCATTCCTTGTGGAATTAATTAGATGAAGAAAAAGGAAAGGAAAAAGCATTCTTTGATGGCTGCTGTGAGTTGCTTTTCTCTTTTTCAGCACCGAAAAGGCTGTTTCCAGGGGTGTGTTTGAAAAAATAACTCAGGAATGGGAAAACCAGAAGAAGAGCAGAAGTTTGACTCCAGCCATCCATTCATGGTGAGTTACATCATCATCTCCATGACTCTTTTTCATCTTTACCTAATAAGATTAGCGGCTTTTAGATGCCAGCATGATTTTAAAAGTCCGGTCTCTCCTTAGTGTGTATTCATATTGTGTAATTCCCTATTAAATTTCACTTCAGCTTCCAGGGGAGGAGAGGTCTCTTAGAGAAACACAGGCATGAAAGAGATTTCCTACCAGATAGCCTTGTCAGATGTGTGGCAGAACTCCTGTTGTACCTAATGGGATTTGCATACCAGGAATTGCTAAAATAATCTGGCCCCCAAAGCTGTGAAGATCATACGTATTAAACACATCTAAAATAATAATAAAGAATCAAGACAAATTGCTAGAGGAGGATGGGAGAAAATCGTTGCCTAAATCTTAACCACTCGCTTTGTTATCCCATGGTGGTTTCTAGCGTTAGGGATATTACACGCCTCTTATAATACAAATATCTATATATTATGTAGTTGTGTGTGTGTACACACAGTGGGAGAGGATCTGCTATGGTTAAGGTGATTATTTTAACCCTGTCATCCTGCACACCTGCCTGATATCTGTATTTTGAGCTGAATATTATAATCTTTGAGCCTTTTTGCTTTTGAGAACAAAACAGAGACTGATCCACCAGGAATTATTGGAGTGATTTTCCTAAGATCATCTTATTCTTTCTGTGCTATGATAGAAATGAGGAGTTCTATGTCCCATCAGCAATGTCTAATCTGCTTTCTCTAACCTGTCTGGCAGCTCCGATCGGAGCATGCTGTGAAAAGGAAGTGTGTGGAGTCAGCGGTAACCATGAATGTGCAAGATAGGAAAAAGAAATCAAGAGAAAAGGAAAAGAGGTTTCCAAGTCGATGATGTGGCTCCAGAATAGTCCTTGACTAGGGGAACCCCTCCTCTGTCTTTCCCATGGAGGATGGAGGATGTAGCCATCCAATCTGAAAGTGGTAGCAGCCCTGTGCCCAGGTGGGGAAGCCAGTTGCTAGGGAAGGATTTGCTTTTGTGCAGTGGTACTCCTGTATCCTCCAAAGCACTGCACATCAGCAGTGGTCTCTGGCCAGAGTTGAGCCCCACACTTGGTGCCATGAGCTGGACCAGCTCCGGGAGGACCAGAACACTGAACTCTGCTGGGTTTTGCATGCAGGACCATCTCACCCCAGTGGGCAGCAGCTCCCTGCCACCGAACCCATGTAGCGATGCTGTTATCTCCCTTTGCCCAGTGTGGAGCAGCCCTGGGTGCCCGTTGGTGGGTGCTGCGGGCCTTGCCGGCTCTGCGCTAGGTACGTTGCTGTTGCATGCACAGGCAGATTGTCCACCAGATGGTACAGCCTACTCTTTGAGAAATATTTGAAAGGGCAACAAAATACAGCAGAAGCCATTTGACAGTCCACATGGTGAGTGCAAAATTAGCCAAAAATGACTCCGCTGGAAGCACAGCCAGTGCTGAGCAAAGCTGGAGGGAAGGCACCCAAACCTTCAGAGATTCACCGAATCAGGGTAGCTTTGGTTGGTAAAGCCCTCTAAGATCATCCAGTCCAACCATTAACCCACCACTGCCAAGTCACAACTACACCATGTCCCTCCGCACCACATCTCCATGGCTCTTAGCCAAGAAAGGGGCTACCAAGTGTCCTCATGGGATCCCAGCAAGAGTTATGACGTTGCAGCTGATGTAGGCAATTAAGGGCACAGGTCTCTGCTGTTCCAGAGCAGACACCTTCAGGTAACTCCGAACAAAAATTAATCCTGCTGCTAACTGTGCCATCTAGTCGTGCTATAAAATCAATTAATTACCACAACAGAACTAATAATAACAGTTTGGACAGAATAGGAGCAATATTATGGTTTACCATCAGAGACTGTGCTGAGACTTTTGCCTCTCTGCTGCCCATGAGTGCAACCCAGCAATTGCTGACTGTAACATTTCTATTGTCTAGTTTATGCTAAATATGCATATCTTAATTGCATTAGTCAAAATAATTAGCTAATATATTTCTTGCATAATGACGAGCTAAGCAAATATCACCCAAGCTCAGTGCTTCTTGCATGAGTAAATTTGGAAAATTAATAGGCTCCCCATTTCCTAATTATCTGTCTTTTATTCCAGACTCCCGACAATGAAATGCTATTGCATGCTCCTGGGTGTCTCGTATTTTGAAAATGGTGAAGCCTTCCCTCTCTTTAAACTGTAGATGGTGTCGAAGTGGAGAACTGGGAGCGTCTCCCACTACAAATGAAAAGCATGCATCTGCAAAGCTGATTTTCCTGGAATTCTTGCATCACTTGGTCTTGGAAGCTGTGGGTTGAGATACTAAGAAGACGCTCTCTGCTCTCAGCGGGGGCCTCCTCGCAACCGTGAGAGCACAGGAGGGAATGGAGATGGCAAAGAAAGGACGGAGGTGTCACCCACCACATTGCGGCTGCGGGTCCTGACTCATGAGATGACAAAGACCGTCTGCAGATGTTACTGGTGATGTTCCAAAACAGAATCATCTAGGTTGGAAAAGACCTTGGAGACTGTTGAGTCCAACTCAATGATAAAGATCATTGAGTCCAACCAACCAAAACACCTCTGGCTGTCACCAAATTGGGCACATCTGGCTCAACTTGATACAACTGGCATCCAGTGAAGGCTTTGAGGGGTAGGAGAGCCCCTTTGGTCAGTGCTGGGCACACCAAGTGACAGGAAACTGCTGCCGCTCTTATCACTTGATGCAAATATTATCATTATTCTTGCTGCTGCACACACACAGAGGCAGTGATCGTGGTGGGTTGAACCTGTGTTTAGTATATCACTGTCACTAACTGTCTCGGGGAACTTCTGCAATATAAATGAACCAGCTGGTATTAGGAAAAAGTGTGAAGATCTTTTTTTTTTTTTTTTTCCTTCGAAAGGGAAGGGGAGTTGAGGGTGTTGCAAGGTTTGTCACATCGAGCTGAGAGATTTGGTGGTTGGAAATGTGGTTTTAGTTGAGTTCAGGCTATAATAATAATAATAATAACAATAATAATAACAGCAATAACAAAAATTAATAAAATTAATAAATAAATAATAATAATAACCATTATTATTATTGCTTTGCCTCCAACATTCACCCCAGGTCATGTTTGTTGCTCAACCGAGGTGTTCTCCTGCTTCCAAACTGCTGGAGGAACATCTGTGCATCCTAAGGGTTGTGTAGAACAGGTCATTGTCACCCCTTGATGTCAGGCAGTTCATTTGAGATCCTCTACCATCTTCTCCTTCTTTCACTTGGACTTCTCAGAAGGTTTGCTATGGGGGAGCATCTGCTGAAGGAGATCAGATGTGACATTTAAGCCTTAACCCAGCACTGCCAAGTCACCACTAAACCACGTCCCTGAGGTCTCTTAAATCCTCCCAGGGATGGGGACTCCACCACTGCCCTGGGCAGCCTGTGCCACTGCTGGGGAAGCCTTTGGGTGAGGAAATTGTTCCTAATATCCAATCTCAACCTCTCCTGGCACAACTTGAGGCGATCAGCCCTTGTCCTATCACAAGGGTGACCCATCTTCCATCTTGACCTGGTCCTTCGGAGGGCAGGGCTCACAAAGGGTATCCCCTGGCAGTGGGGATGGAGGGGTTAAAGCTGGCATGGCTTTGTTCTGGAAGCAATGGACAGGCGGAGGTCCCCAGTCCAGCTCCTGCTTTAATGGCAGCACCATAGCAGCCCATTTCTCCTGCGGCTGTGGTGGTGGTGAGTACTGCCAGCTCGGTCTCTGATTTAGAGACAGCTGTTCTGTTTTCTCACAGTTGAAAATTGTCCTGTCAGCAATATCACCAAAGTGATTTCTTTATCAAAGGTCATTACCAATTATTTTGTAAAGAACTGATGCTTCAGTAATTACCTGATTTTATCTTTTTATTTATTTATTTATTTTTAAATGTAGGTCATTTCCATTTCATTATTGTCATATTATGGCCTATCTGCTTGCAAAGAGGCAGATATTAAACCTGGCAACTTCTCCTTAGTGTCAGAATTATTGCCCTATATTTCATTTGCCATTTTATCTACTGTTCTGGAGAAGATCATAGCTTGTTAAAGTGTGATATAAACTAACACACAGATGCGTGTTCCTCTCCCAACAGTTTCACTCTGAATCCTTGTCCACCAGCTCCGCAGGGAGCTAAGTAGATCCAACCATGAATTGTTGGATAACCAATGATGGGGGAGATGAATCCTGTTTGACGGGCACAAGTGGATCCACTGTAGGTACACTCCAATTTAACAGGGAATTTCCCCTGTCCTGGTAGGAAAACATGGTAGAAGGAGACCTGTCATGTGGTTGTCTCTCTTTAATTTGATTATGAAGAAACAGCAGCTTCTAAAGAAACCTTATCCCAGTGGAGAAACTCTCCTTAACATATATGCAGGATATCAGCATAGGAAAGTAAGAAAACAGCTCCACACACAGATGAATTTATAGTCCTAGCTGGGAGCTATCAGCTAAAAACAACAACGTAGAACCCAAAAAAGCCCCCACCGACCCCCCAAATCTTGGGGAAGATGGTAATATTGAGTGCAATCTGTTCTTTCCACACTCTTTGGTTTATTATTAACCACCACTCCTTTTTATTTCTTGTCATGTCTCGTTGATTAGAAATTCCTTGGAGATGTTTCTGGGGTTGGAAAAGACATATTTGTTTGGTGGAGAGAAAAGTAGGTCAGACCCTAGCCTTGGGAGCCATGCAAGCATCAGTTGACAACATCCAAGCTAGAGTAGATGACAACTGGTTCAGTTGTGGGTTACCCATGGTGCTGTGGAGCTCTTTGGGCTCTTCCCCTCCCACAGGAACTTGGCTATGGAGAAATGGGAGAGGGAGCAGGGACATGGTCACATACTCAGGTGGTCGGGGGTCTTGTGAGAGGTCGTGGGTCTCAGCTTTGATCCCATAACCAAGGATGTGGTATTATAGGAGTTCAGGACAATTATTGCGGAACTCTAAATTCATCCTTACTAAATCCTAGAGGGTTTAGAGGCTGTTCTGCTGTTTCTCGTATGGTTTTACAGTTTATCACAACTCTCTCCTCCACATATGGAGGAATGAATAAGAAAATGAAAAGAATTTTGCCAACTCATAGCTTCTTTGGGCCATATACGTATTTTCTGTGTTTCTTTAGATAAGGACAGATCAAAAAATGAAGTTTTTTCTCCGGCTAGAAAGAATCCCACCACTTTCCTTTCGGCAGCATCCTCTTGCTTTGTGATGGCGGATCAATGCAGATCAACAGAGCTCCAAGGCAGGGTTACTCCCCATCACTACTCACCCAACAAGGGTTCGCGTGGATTTTTGGCACCTGGGAGAAACCCTCAGTTCTGTGCTTGTGTTTGGTGGTGGAAGTTGCACAGCACTGTGATATTTGTAGTTTCTGTGTGACAGAGATGACAGTGGTGAGTGTCTGAGTGGTGTTCCTCTGCTTATCCGAGCACCAATCAGGCAGAGGGAGAGGGGATAAGTGCTGGTGACAGAGTAGTTACTCCACTTAATGACAAATCAAAGCAAAACCCTGCTGGTAAGCTAATTCTATAATGGGGCTGTCTTCTGCTATCATTTCTGTTTCCTTATTGCCGTAAGAGTATTTTAATAATCTACATAGCATTTAATTAGAATTCAGTTACCTGACATAAGTAATTTCGCTGGCCTTTAATAGAACAAATCTCGGGTGTGAAATATCTGAGTAATAAGACCTGACAGGTGGTTGTTATGACTCTGCAAACCTAATTGTCTTCAGCCACATTTGTCCCACTTCTACGGGGAGTGCCACAGCTGCCAGTGGGAATGGGGCATGAACAATGGGGCATGGGCATGGGAACCCACTCCAGGGTTCCTGATGCCCCTCCAAACCAGCAGCTCAGGGCAGCCAGGCTTTGGGGCTCAGATATCACTGGTGAGGAGTGTCCCCATCTCGGAGTACCCAGTGCATGTGTAGTGAGGCAAAGATACCAGAGAGTTAATTAATAGCAGTTATGATTTATTTTCCTTAATCTAGGAGCACCCTAAAGAAGAGCGTGCCTGAGACTTCGGTGCATAGAGCCATCAAGGAGCTGTCAGGGAGTGATGTTCTTGTGTGACCTCACCCTTCTTCCAGCTGGATGCAAGGCAGGAACATTTAGGAGAGCTGGAAAATAGATGTAATGGCTGTCTTTTGCCAGATGTGTGAACAAAACCAGATGTGACAGATAAGCTAACAACAACTGCGCGGCAGCTCACCCAAGGGCTGGGGAAAGCAGCAGCCTCTGTTTGGCTCTGGAGAGGCAGAGATAGCCCAGAGAAGCTGTGGCTGCTCTGGAAGAGTTGAAGGCCACGTTGGATGGGGCTTGGAGCAACCTGGTCTGGTGGGAGGTGTCCCTGCCCATGGCAGGGGAGTTGGAAGGAGATGAGCTTTGAGGTCCCCTCACACCCAACCCATTCTATGATTCTACGATATATACACACAGATATGCATTAGGATTTACATAAGTCATACCTAAAATGAAAAGACACATGTAGATAACTACATGCGCACACTTAAGTTCAATTATTAAAGTTTTAAATAAAAAAAAGTAATTTTCTTACAAATGGAACCCTCATTAGATAACTCCACGAAGGGATTTCCAGGGTTTAATTAAAGAAGCGCCATGTCCTCCATCTACACCAAAATCAGGCAAATAGTTGTAAAATATTACACTCAATTAGACTTATAAATCTTGCACAGGTAATGAACATATTCTTTGGATTGCAGAAAGAGCTGGACACTTATCTTACTCTTGAAGATAAAATACCACATCCATATAATGCATTGCTAAGCTTTCCTTTTACCATCCCTGTCGCCCGCAATCCCATTTTCTATTAAATAATAATCATTGTAATTAATAGACTGGTTATTTTATCTCCCTCATCTGGTTCCAGTCATTTATCAAAGGTATGTAAATGAATGCCCCCCCCTCCTGTAATTAAATAATAAAATAAAAGCAGCTCATTATTTTCTAAAGGTGTTGTGCTTTGAGGTGGGATATAATTCTTCCCTGCGCTGCCTGGGTTGGTGGTTGGTGTTTCCCAAGAATTCCTGGAGGTTGGTTGAGGAGGTAGAAGGTGGGGTGAGAGGGGTAGGTTGTGATTTGGATCTGCTGAACTCAATGCTGGGGTGCAACGTCTTGTATCTCAGGGTCATGACTTACTCCTACGGTGTCACCAGTTTGATCCCACAAACTTTATTCAACGCGATGATGCTCCAAGGGGTTTTTGCCCAAGTGAGGACCTCAACATTGTGTGTGTGTGTCTGATTTCCATGCCGTTAACTCAAAACCAGTTAAAAAAGAGAAGGAAAGCATTTAAAGCCTCTAACATAGCTACTAATAGAGGCAGTGCGGGCACCCAAACAAAAGGGATCTGATTAATGATGGCACCTGAGATAAGTGGCACTTTAACAGACTTGAACCGGTGATGTATGATGACATCATGTCCCCTCCAATTAATGACAAGGGGATAAAACACCTGTATTTAGCCCAGCAGATATTGCTCGTATGGTTAAATGCACACAGAAATTGACTTTTAAAGGCCCAATGTTAACTTCTCTGCTCTTTGTTTCTCTAGTTGTTAGATTATCTGCTCTCACCCCTGTCACCCTAGGTGCTGGTTGAGGAGCACACAGGTGGCTCACCTATGAAAGAACACCAAAATTATCATTCCTCTCAGTTCCCCTGCTAATGAAACAGCTCCCACTTCCCAGGACTGCCTTTGCCATGTCTCCTGAGGTTTCAAAAACAGTAGCTGCATATGGGGCTCTACGGAGGATTTATTTATAGACTGTGTTTCCAACTCTTCCAAGTTGATTGGAAGTCAGACAATATTAGGCACTGTTCTTAAAGTCCCAGCTTCTATACTCTTAGTATTTCATGAGGATCTAAGATTTCAGTGGGTAAAGGACAAACATTTGAGCCTCACGGGAACAGAGAACTACTACAAAACATTCCCTAGAAGATCCTGTGAACATAAGGGTGTCTACCTAAAAATTCAATAGCAAAAGTAAATTTTGTTTCTTTTCCTTCACTTTTTTCCCCTTGCGTGCAATAGGTGATGGCTCATTTTGCTTTTGTCACCTCTATGGCGCGCTGAACCACTCGCAGAGCCCGGTGCTCCTCAGCAGGGGATGGGTGGCTCCCTTTGGCCCTCTGAGGGCAGACACCTACTGTCTGCTGTCACAAAGAGGCATGAAAGCGAAGGAATGTTCAAGCTCACATAGAAGGGACACCAAACTGTGCCCAATTATCACAGCTTTCCTAAAGATCCTAAAATATTGCTTCCATCAGTCAGCCTGAGGCAGAGAATTACATTCATTGCATCCTTCTGAGATCAGCGAAGAAGTTCAAGTTTCTGTTCTAGGGAAAGATTTCCTTAAAGCAGTTTAACAGCTGCAACAACAACAACAACAACCACCAAAAAAAATTAGAAAGGAGAAGTGAAGACATCCATTTTCTGCAATCAGTCACGCGGTGGCAGGTGCAAGTCGAGGGGCATGGCCTTTAGCAGGACCCAAGGGTTGGCCAGAGCCTTGCCAATTAATCATCCAGTCAAATGCACTTGACAGCTTGGAGAAGTCTCCAATTCTTTTTCTCATGATTGCGTTGCTAATTTGGTCTTTAAACTTGCTAAGAACGGGCGAGACTTAAAGAAAAGCTGTCAAGTTTCCTAATAGCATTTTTTTTTTTTAAGAGGAAACTGTTCTAAGTTGATACAATCAGTCATAGCTCATGAGCAGCTAATATAGCTCAGTAAGAAAACATTTGCAAAAGTATTTTCACCAGTGGTGGGTCTCCTCCATGGTGTTAATCTGCACATTTTCTTTAAGGCATGCCATAAATCACAGAATCACAGAATCACAGAATGTTAGGGATTGGAAGGGACCTCAAAAGATCATCTAGTCCAATCCCCCTGCCAGAGCAGGAATACCTAGATCAGGCCACACAGGAACATGTCCAGGTGGGTTTTGAATGTCTCCAGAGAAGGAGACTCCACAACTTCTCTGGGCAGCCTGTTCCAGTGTTCTGTTACCCTCACTGTGAAGAAATTCTTCCTCACATTTATGTGGAACCTCCTATGTTCCAGCTTACACCCATTGCCCCTTGTCCTGTCATTGGATGTCACTGAGAAGAGCCTGGCTCCATCCTCATGACACTCACCCTTTACATATTTATAGACATTAATGAGGTCACCCCTCAGTCTCCTCTTCTCCAAGCTAAAGAGACCCAGCTCCCTCAGCCTTTCCTCATAAGGGAGATGTTCCACTCCCTTCATCATCTTTGTGGCTCTGCGCTGGACTCTCTCAAGCAGTTCCCTGTCCTTCTTGAACTGGGGGGCCCAGAAATGGACACAATACTCCAGATGTGGCCTCACCAAGGCAGAATAGAGGGGAAGGAGAACCTCTCTTGACCTACTAACCACCCCCTTTCTAATACACCCCAGGATGCCATTGGCCTTCTTGGCCACAAGGGCACATTGCTGGCTCATGGTCATCCTGCTGTCCACCAGGACCCCCAGGTCCCTTTCCCCTACACTGCTCTCCAGCAGGTCAGCCCCCAACCTGTACTGGTACATGGGGTTGTTCTTCCCCAGATGCAAAACTCTACACTTGCTCTTGTTGAATTTCATTAAGTTTTTTCCCGCCCAACTCTCCAGCCTATCAAGGTCTCGTTGAATGGCCGCACAACCCTCTGGTGTGTCAGCCATTCCTCCTAGTTTGGTGTCATCAGCAAACTTGCTGAGGATACATTCTGTACCCTCATCCAAGTCGTTGATGAAGATATTAAACAACACCGGTCCCAGTACCGACCCCTGAGGGACTCCACTAGTCACAGGCCTCCAGCTAGACTCCGTCCCATTAACCACAACTCTCTGGCTTCTTCCCTTCAGCCAGTTCATAATCCACCTCACTACCTGATCACTAAACCCATACTTTATCAGCTTATCTACGAGGATGCTGTGGGAGACAGTGTCAAATGCTTTACTGAAATGAAGATAAACCACATCTACCGCTCTACCATCATCTATCCACCTAGTTATTTCCTCATAGAAGGCAATAAGGTTGGTCAAACATGACTTAGCCTTGGTAAAACCATATTGACTGCTCTTAATGACCCCCTCATCCTTGATGTGCCTAGAGATAGTGCCAAGAACAAGCTGTTCCATCACCTTTCCAGGGATGGAGGTGAGGCTGACCAGTCTATAGTTACCCGGGTCCTCCTTCTTGCCTTTCTTATAGATTGGAGTGACATTTGCTATCCTCCAGTCCTCAGGCACCTCTCCTGTTCTCCATGACTTACCAAAGATGATGGAGAGTGGCCTAGCAATGACCTCTGCCAGCTCCCTCAGCACCCTTGGGTGCATTCCATCTGGTCCCATTGATTTATGGATATCCAGATTGCTCAACTGATCCCTAACCCAATCCTCATCTACCGAGGCAAACTCCTCCTTTATCCTGACTTCTTCTGGGGCTACAGGGATCAGGGGCTCCTGGGGAAAGCCTGCAGGAGTAAAGACAGAGGCAAAGAAGGCATTCAGCACCTCTTCCTTCTTTACATCCTCTGTCTCTAGGGCACCCACCTCATTCATCAGTGGGCCTATATTGCCTCTAGTGTTTGTTTTATTAGTTATGTATTTGAAAAAGCCCTTTCTATTGTCCTTGACCTGACTTGCAAGGTTAAGTTCTAAGGAGGCCTTAGCTTTCCTAATTGCCTTTCTACATCCTCTGACAACTGTCCTATATTCCTCCCAAGTGACTAGCCCCTCTTTCCATGATCCATAAGTTCTTTTTTTCCACCTGAGTTTGCCCAGCAGTTCCTTGTTTAACCATGCTGGTCTCCTAGCTCCCTTACTTGATTTCATACCCATTGGGACACTCTGATCCTGAGCTTGCAAGAAGTGGTCCTTGAATGTTGACCAACTATCTTGAGCCCCTTTACCATCTAGCACCCTGTCCCATCGGACTTCCCTTAACAATTGATTAAGGAGGCTAAAGTTGGCCCTGCGGAAGTCCAGGGTTCTGGTCTTGCTTAGTACTCTATTCCTCCCACACAAGATCCTGAACTCCACCATCTCATGATCACTGCAGCCAAGGCTGCCATTGACCATCACTGCTTCAACAAGACCCTTCTTGTTGGTAAGTACAAGATCCAGCAGCGCTCCTCTCCTAGTCGGCTTATCCACCATTTGCATTAAGTAGTTAAATCCCTCTTTCATTTCATCCACCTCTTTTATTTTAGGCAAGACTGGTGAGAAATGATGCCTGAAGGCACAATTTAGATGCCAAAGGCCATGTGGAAAGGGCACACAGTCATGCCTTGATGTTTCAGAGAGATGCTTGGATGTTCAGAGTTAGTTCGCTGAATCCAAAACACAATTAGGGTCCTCAAAATACCTCTGGCTCCCAGGATTATTTGGATTTATAAACTATGACTCTGATGTCCTTCATTTGTCCAGGACCACATAATCCCACTGTGGTGGGCAGACCCATACTGGTGTGCCTGGAGAGGCCTGGTTCAGCCAGCGTGGACTCTAGCCCCATACAGCCCACCCTGCCTACAGTGCCTACATGTGTGCAATACTCCTACACGTACCCAAAGTACTGAGTTATCATGTGGAAAAAAAAAACGTGAAGGAAAGTCCTGACCTTGCATTTAGAGAAAAACACCAGAGTAGCTTTATACTCCGTTTTCCTCTTGTCTCAAAATAGTCAATTTGTTTTGTTTGATGCCAACATCTCATAAACAGAAACAGCTCACTGGGGGATTTAGCTATGAGTTGGCACGTGTTACTTTTAGTTTATGTAAGGTCTTACCCGCAGTTTCTATTTTTAAACAATGTTAATAAAAAGGATTGTTCATCATTATACCAGCTTAGCAGACACAAATCACATGCCTAGGCAAATCTTAAGGGGAAGTAAGGTGATTCATTCCATTAATCCTCTGCTGCACAAAGTCACAACAAATCCTGCTTCTAAGAAGTGGGTTGAGGGCTGAGACCTTCAGGTTCCTCTCTCTCATGTTTGACTCTACTTGCTCCGGGGATGACAGATTTCCAATATCCATAGATTGAAAAGTTGGGAAAGCTTTATTTAGTTTTTGAAATAGAAAAATCAACATGAAAAGTATTTTGTCCTAGAAACAGAGTCAGCAGTGTATTATCTCAGCGGAGTGCAGCTGGAGAATGAATGATGTGAGGCTGTGTTTTGGTTCCTCTACTTCAAGTGAAACACGATGGAGCCAAGTACACGCAGGAGCTGTATTGGCAGAGGGAGGAGAGGAAATGCAAGTGTACGTGAAGTTAACTCTGGGGTTACTCCGGATCAGACACTTCCCTGTAAACAGCCAGGCAGTGGAATTCTCATGGACACAACTACTGCCAAAGACAGAAATTCGGAATCTGAATGAATTTGGAAAGATGGATTCTGTTTGCCTTAGGCACCCACTCTCAATCTTGATATATTTATCACAGAATCACAGAATGTATTGGGTTGAAAGGGACCCTCAAGAGTCATGTAGTCCAACACCCCTGCAGTGAGCAGGGACATCTTTACTAGATCAGGTTGCTCAGAGCCCCATCAAGCCTGACCTTGAATGTCTCCTGGGATGAGGCCTCCACTACCTACCTTATGGGGCTCTCTTTCCCCACCCCCGTCCCCCCAAAAAAAGATGAGCTCTTTAGATGACATCTGTGCATGTTAATGATATCCAAGTGACCTTTCAGCTTCACAGCAAAGCTGTCATCTCTTGACATCTCTCATCAGGACCTACATCCACTTGGAAGGCCAAGTAGTGCTAGTCTATATCATTCCAACTACACCTTCCTTCCAAGAGCAGGAATATCCTCGGAACGTCAAAGAGTCTAGAAACCTTTTGTCATAAATGATCATAGATCTGTACCAGATGGGGGACAGAAAAGCCATGTGTCTTTATTAGCAGCAGCTGGAAAGGGAACGGGAAGGACCGAGCAATTATTTTGTGCTACCTGTCCCAGGGACAGGTGTGTTATGCCAGTGTAGTTCACTGGTTTGTTTGAGGCTTCTTGAGATGGATGAAAATCATTAAAATTCTGTGTAGTCAGCAGTCTGACACTGATGCCACATGATCTGACTGATATTTTCTCCAGAAACTCGGCTGTTGCTTTATAAATCTCTTACTTAAAGTTTTCGGGGGAGGGGAGGTGGCAGGTTTTGATATTTGCTGATTCTTTTCAAGACTTTCTTGACTGGGTCATATGGGAAAGTTAATAGGAATTAGTAAAAGATGGGAATTTATAATTATTTAGTTGAATTAAGCCATTGTAGAAACATGCACATTTGGAATTAAAATGACCTTAATCTGATAGAGTTTGATTTTTCTGCAACGTGAAGTGAGTTAAACTGAATTAAGGCCATTTTAATTCAGTGGTTGGACTTGATGATCTTTGGTCTTTGCCAGTCAAGGCTGTTCTATGGATTCTAAGCAGGGATGTGGTCAGACATTCACCACTGAACTTTGCAGTGAGGAGGTACACGAAACCAAATATATATGATCATATATCTAGCTATAGGAGGAGTCTACAATGTCTCTTCCTGCATGTAGAGCGCTTGGTCTTCCCTGTACAGAGCTGATGGCCCAGCTTGGGTTTGGTTCTTAATGAAAACATATTGCTATAGTCACCTAGCCTCAGCAGCGTGAGCAGAGGGGAGGCTAATAAGGACATTATTGGGGAAAACATATATGAGCCAGGAAGACACATTCCTTTCCCAACATATAAACAACCTGGAATGATGAAGATGGCTGCCGTTCCCCAATAACTACAGACCGTGCATCAATCGCAGTGACGTGGACAGTAACACCATTCCCATGACTAATGCCACAGGAATATCGAACACAATCAGGTCCCCAAAATCTCTCTTTTTTTTTTTTTTTTGTGGTAACCTCATAGTTCTATTCTGTCATTCTGACATTCATTTTTCCTGCTAGGATTTCCAAACTTCCTGCTGTGATTATATTATTCGTTGTATCTTATTAGCGCAAACAAAATGACTCAAATTTATTATTAGGACATGACAGAAAACTGCTGACATGATGGAAAGTTGCGAGGATTCTCCTATTTGGATACATGGAACAATTCTTCTTTATTACTTTTGATGTTGCCTATCACCCTGTACACCCGTCGGGGGTGTTGGGCTCTGCTGAGGAAGGTGGGTGCTGCTAGGATGTGTAGTAGCTGCATGGTATGTGGCGTGACGGGTTCAAAGGGCAGAAGACCAGCCCAGCCAGGTCTGGAGCCACTCGTTATCATTTCCAGTGATAATGGAGCAAACCTTTCTCCTTCCTCATCCTACCCTCTCTTTATTTTACTATTTCAAAGCCTGAAATGTGTATTTTGTCCCGTAGCGAAAAGAAAATGCAGCCATTGTGCTTTCCTTGGAAGTTGCCTTGAAAGGTTTGTGGTTTTTTTGTTTTTTGTTTTTTTTTTTGATGACAAGTGATTTTTTTTTTTTTTTTTAAAAAAATAATAATCAGTTGTCAGCTCTGGAAATTTTAATTCTCTATTCACTAATGTTTAATAATACCATTATGTAAGAAAGAAAAGAAGACAACCCACTTCATTTTGCTTTGGTCTGCCTTGAGGACTGGCACTTGAATCCTCCAGATGAAAGGCTAATACTTTTATCCCTTAAACTACTCAGTCAGCCCCTGAAACTAAAGGACTTAGAGGAGAATAATTGGCTCTTTAGAGAAGAAGAACAGAACAATGTGCTCTCTGCCTCTCAAGTTCCGTTTTGCATCTGTCTCTGGATTTGTCTCTTTGTGTGAATAAATTAAATAATGTTACCTAAAGAATTAGATCGCCAAAATATTCTCTCTTTACACTTTGTTCAAAATTAATTTCCAGATGGCCCTTCTCTTCTCTTCTGGCTGAGGAGAAGGAGAAAATCTTGGCCTGTGTGAACCGCAACCGAGGGTGGAGGGGGGGAACTGTCACTTCATCTTTGTATTTATTAATTGTAAAGACATCGCAAGCTGATGTCCATAAAAAAAACAACCCACCATGTAAAGGCAGGGCAGCATTTACTTTCAAATATCCTAAATTTGCAGTGTGAGAGAGGGGAAGCATGAGAAAAATAGAGGCGTATTTGTATGGCCAATTTTTACTCATGTCCTCTTTTGCCTAGGAGGGAGCACTTGTGCTCTCTCCATTTTGTTTCAGCAAGGGCGGTCTCAGGCTCCTGAATGTTGGCTCTAATGAGCGTACACTCGCCAAACCTTGACCGAGGCTCAGTGCCAAGAGGATTTCATCTCATCGAAGCAAGAATTCAATGTTCACTTGAGCTGAAAACATCCCCGTGCTCTGGCCAGCACAAGGTCAGGAACACTTATGTCCTACTTAAGCCCTATTTTGAGAATGGAAATGTGACTTAAACATTCTGCAGTCTCATGACAAAGGTGAGTTTCAACCCATGGCTTTAAGGATTTTATATCTATTTTTAAAATCTTTTTCAAGTCATTGCATTTGCGCTATTTACAAGACTAGCTTTCCTCCCCTTGGAGTTGTTTCCACTGCTTCTGTGTCCACAGACAGCTCCCTCCTTTTTCACCTGATGCACCTACCAAGGACCATTGATTTTGCCAACAAAGCTTGTGAGTTCCCTTTTTTATCCCTGCAGCTCTTTGCAAATCCATCATGCTTGGATTGTAACTTGGCCATCAGAGCTTGTAAAATCTTCCAGCCAACAAACATGCACACATGTGCAGTAACCTTGATTTAGGATTTTAATCTTGGGGATGTTTATGTAAGCAAAGACACATTGCAAGTGAACTTTAAACATATGTGAAAGGATAAGGGCATGTGTAACTCCAAGTGTGCGAGTAGATTGCTGAAACTAATCTCATTACGGAGTTCCCACCCGAGCTTGATGATAGCAGCGCTGAGTGGTTTATATCCATCTTCATAAGTCATAACTGATTAAGGGGCAGACGAGGTGATAAGCTGATGTTCTTGCAGTCCGTCTCCGACTGTAGCAAAGGAGTCAAGAATGGAAAGTCATCACCGCTCAGGTGCAGGCAGCCAGGGATCTCTAAGAATATCAAGCCCAACCATTAACCCAGGACTGCCAATTCACTGCTACACCATGTGCCCCCAGGGCAGCAGAGACACCTGAGGCTGCCACATTCCATCCCCTTGGGGTGTGTTTGGGGCTTTTCAGGATCACATTTGCTCAACTGGGCAGAACATCTGCTTTGGGGATCCCGGCAAGGCATGATCCAAGACCCACCAAGACTTTGGTAGCTCTCCAACAGATGAAATTGAATTGCCACACCATTACCAGAAGTTGGCTGATGGGCTTCCCAGATTTCCTTCAAAATCTTCATGAACTTTATGCTCTGCACCTTATTTTCTACCCAGAGGCAATCAGTCAGCATAGTTTTCTTTTGACACCAAGAGGTCTTGGGAGTTTTTGTGTGTCTGGTTTTGTTTCTCAGCTGGATGTGAAATGTAACTGCTCTTTCTGGCAAAAACTTTCCAAACAGGATGCTCAGATAATCCAAAAAGGATGCTTCCCCCTCCCCCCACCCCCACATCCCCTCACAAATGAGGAGAAACAGAAACCAGGCCGTGCTGGAGTGAGGAATCTTAATGGCTCCCAAATGTCTTGACACCACAAACCCTTCACACCTGGGGAACCAACATTAAACATCTTCGACGCAGTGCTGAGGTTGGCCCCAGCAGAGCCAACAGGCACTGATGTCACCTCCAGGGACCTCAGGAAGGCTGGGAATGATGGTTCCTGGAGAGCTGTGCCTTTGCTACCCACTGCCTACCACTCCCCACATGTGATGGTGATGATGGTGGAGATGGTGATGGTTTCCCAGGGCAGTGGTGGGAAATGGCCCAGGCTGGGTTGTTGGATGTGACGTGGCATCCTTAGGCGCAGCCAGACCATGGCCTTCTTGCTCTTTGCCAAATATTATCTGCATGTCACGCTGTGCCCTATGGCTGTGCCTGTCCGATGTCCACTTGAGCTCCTCGTACTCCTCACAGATGAGATGTGCAGGTGAAAAAATGAAAGTTCTCTACATCTAAAAGCAGATAGGAGCATGGCACTCTTCTCAGAGGCATATTTCTTTAAATTCAGCCTGTAATGAATGCAAAGACTTTTTTTTTTTTTTTTTTTTTTTTTTTTTGTGATATTAAAAAGAAGTAGAAATTCAACTCCAAAACCCAGATTTCTAGAGGTCTAAATCTGAATTCCCTCTGCTCAAGTGCTCCTGGAATATGACTTAGTTTCTCCAAAGCAATCTGACGGCATGTGAAAATTATTCTTATTTTTACCCTTCTTACCCATATGAAAAAGGAAACACAGTCCATTTGCTGTAAGCCCCTAGGCATCTGCTGATTTGTCAGTTTTATTTAGTTAAAAAGCATTCACTTTGGCTGCATAGGGGACCATTTAGACGAGCTGGCTGGAGAAAATTAGTTCTACTTTCCCAACATTAACTACCCTGATTGTACATTAATTAAGTTGTGCTTGGTGACATATGAGATGTCCTGGTATAAATATTTGGGGAGTTAGGCAGTTTTGACTATGGAAAATGAATATGGAAGGGGTGAAGATAATGTTGGGTGGCAAAAATAATTCTATGCCTCGAGAATGTCAATGCTGTGGGTAGTTTGTGTGCGAGCGGATGTTTAATGTTGTTTCATCGCTTCTAGTTTTGGCTCCATGATGAAAAACTCAGTCCAATAAAACTGAGTTGAAGTAACCCTCTAGTTTCCAAGAGCAGCAGAACGTGACTGTGAAAGACTTCAAATGAGGCCCAGAGGCTGTTCAGGAGTGTGGACCAACCAGTATCTCCCATCCACCCAGAAGTGACCTCAGCAACATGGGGAGCTGGATCAAAAGATGCTTGTAATGAGATGTGGACAAGCATGCTGCATGGGAAAGGGAGTCATTATGTGCAGCTACAGTGCTGTGCAAAGAACTTGTATAGTGATTAAAGGTGTATTAATATGTTTTATAATCCTCCTCCTCATTGTCTGAAATGAAACGAGTGCATTTATCTACTCATACCTTGAAAACAGAGGTGGAATCACAGTGGCTTCTGCCAAAACACTCTTAATTGAGAAATTAGATGAGATTGAATTAACTGCTTGGAGCCTCACATAACATTTGATCCACTGCTTTTCTAATATGAAGCAATTAAAAGGCAGTGTTGGGTTAATGGAGGGACTGGATGATCTTAGAGGTCTTTTTCAACCACTGCTACTTGATCATTCTATGATTTTCCCATTGCAAATACCTACCCTGACCATCCTTTTCAATAATTCTTTTTGAGAATCCCGTGCAACTGGCTTAAAAAATATCAGCATCCATCGGTAATAATTTAGGGGATCTGGCAGCTCTGCTCTCAAGATCAGCTCCCACAAATCCTTCTCCCATTGTTTCAGCCCTTTTCTTCACTCTGAACAAAGGGCTTCAAGGATCTGGTGAGCCGTGAGTTATTTGCAAGCAATATAAAAGTAGTGATAAACCTTGAAAAAAACAGCTGTAGAGCATTTACCACATAGAACAAATAGATATAAACCATGTAGGGTTGTGGGTTTTTTCTTCTTTTTTGCATGCATGCTTTTAAAGCAGAAAAAGTCTGCCTAGGTAGCTGGCCTTTAAGCCTTCAATTAATTGAACAAAGATTTAAAAATTGTTCAATTGGTTTCATTAGGAAGTATATAATAGAATAATAAAGTAAAACAAATGATATAAAGCAGAGCCACTAATTAGCTCTACATGATTGATACAGCTTTGGACTAGGCATTTGATCTCCAACAAAATGCAGTTCCTTGTTAAGAGGATTTTTAATTGATGTGCAGAGAGGTATTAGATGATGTTGGAAAATAATTACTCAAAAGCTATTCATGCATTTGGCTGAACATAACAAATGAAGTTTGGGCTCTGGATCTGGCGGAGTGGACACATACTAATTAATAATGAGAGGAACAAGCATCTTCCAGTAGTTTTTAACCCAGTGTTTACTAGGAGATTGCTTCGCAATTATGCACCATAATGAGGTTGTCATCTAAACAAAATCAACATTACTCAGATGTCATTCGAGATTGCGAAATATTGCAGCCCATATATATGCTCAATTCTTTTTACAGATGGTAAGATGTTATTAATCAACGAGAGCTGTTGCTAACTATCCAGCTGCCATGGGTGTTGTGGTACGAGGGGACATCAATGCTCCTCTCCTTGTCTCAGGCTGTAATATGGGAATTCTTAAATTGATTATAAAAATCCTAACTCTAGGTGCCCGTTCATCACCCCTCCGTACCTTTCCCTGGTTTGGATGCTCCATTTCTAGTTGTCCAGTATGAAGCACCTTGAGCTGGCTGGACTTCCAGGCTGGGTATCCTGACCTGGTAAATAGTTTTTAAAGATCTTTTCTTCTGGCACCTGACTCACAGAATCACCTCCGTTGGAAGAGACCTTGAAGATCATCCAGTCCAACCATCAGCCTAACACTGACAGTCCTCAACTACACCATATCCCTGAGTGCTATGGCAAACATGACTCTTAAACAATGGTGCAAGGGTCTGGCTGGCTGCATTGGGCAACAGAAGCTGCGTTATAACCAGGAGCCTGTTGTTCACATGCCTGATTATTTAAGACAACTGTCATTCCTGGGTGCAATCCTGGACGCGCTGTGCAAATTACATTACTAATTTACTAGCTGGCCAAATGTCACTCTTTTGTCATGCGTCGCGTTCCCTGTAGTTCCAGACAAGCATTCTTCTTTTGGGAGAGAACTTCGCGGCTGATTTCGAAAGTGATGCCAAAAGTCTCACTTTTCTACTTCAAAGAAATGACTCTGACACTTCGCAGCCAGGGCTTTATATTTTTACTGCAATGTGTGTATGGTGGGTGAGAGCACGGCGTGGTTCGAACAGTTGTCAGAAGTCTTATTTTTGGGGAAAAAAAAAGAGTATTTTGTGAGATAATGAAGAGTTTGTGAAGTTTCCTTGAGAAATAAAAAAGGCCCAAACCATCATTTTCTGCTTATTTTACACTCAATTCCTCAGCTGCCACCTCCTCCTCCACTAGTTTATAAATCTGTTAATTACTGGTGTTTATTCTCCTCTCAGTGTTACCAGAGAAATGGTTTTATGATTATATTATTAGGAAGTGATGATAACGTATGTGGGAAAAGGTAATTTTTTTTTTTGTATGTGGGTTTACCGATCGCTATGGAAACAAGCAAATATTTGCAGACCTCAACTACTGATTAATACCTACTGGTTATTTTGGCTTTAGAAAGTTACTGGCTGGATGTGCAGGATTTCTCATGAGCGGATCCCTCTGACAATTTATTTACATGTGTAATAGCCTCATCATAAGTGCCTCTGGTAATTTAAGGCTCCATCACGTTTGCAGCAGTTTTGGAACCAGTCATTTTATCAGTGTGTTATTGAAACACAAGCACCAAGCATTATTTTGAAACCCTTTGGTTTGAATTTCACTGAAAACAATCCTTATTACCCAAAATATTTCTCCCTGAAGGGAAGGAGGCAGATACAGGCGCTGAATAATAGTGTGTTGTTAAAGCAGTATTGCTGGGAGAACTGCTCGAACAGAAGAACTCAAGCAGAGCACTATGGGAGGACTTTGCCAGCAATGTGAGCTGTAGTCCTTGCCCCCATCTCTACAACACAGTGGGAACCCCGAACCAGCCCCAAGTTTGGACACAGCAATAATTAACGTGAAAGATAGACCTACGCAGGCAGAACACTTGACATGGAGTGAGGAAGGAGGATGACAGGAGAGATGGGGGGCAGGTTTGTTTTGATGTGTGAAAGTCTTTTCAGAAGTGTTTCAGAACTTCCTAGAAGAAGAAATGTGCTTCTGCATGAGCTCTATTGGAAGAAAATCTTTCTGACCTGGTTTTGCAGGTCATAAACCCATCACAGAATTCTCTCAGAAAAAAATAAACCTTTGGTTAGTAAACTCTTTACTCTCCACACATTTTGATCTTTCTAGAGAATCCTAAATTCTCACTTCTGCAGTCTTCCAAAAGAAAAGAAAATAAAGAAATAGTTTTAGTTTTGGATTAAAATGGTTCTCCCCAAGTGCTTTTGAAAATGAGATTTGAGCTCTTTGATCTGTCATTAATGCTGTGGTAGATGGAGAAAATGTAGTATCAAATGTCCCTCTTACTGAACTATCAACTTGGCCAATCAGAATTACTAAGCTCCTTTATATTCTTGCCTGTCATAGCTCCACACTGACTCATGTCTTCATGAAATCATATTCTTTGCTTCTATATAAATTTATGATTGGTTAAACGAGTCAAACTGGCAGCACCAGAAACTCAGTGCAGCAGAGACCACCATCACCTGCAGTACAACCACCACACCAGCAATCCAGTCCATTAACTCAAGGGTACCAACCTCTCTCCTGGCACGGATGAAGGATGCCAGCAGAAACTCTGTGTGTTGCATGATGGCATCAGGTTGATGTGCAACCACTTCCACTGCTGCCCACTGCTGCCCACCAATGTCCTCTGTGGGTTCTTGCTGGCTCATTCCGTGCCCCTCCCCAGTTGGCCACTGGGATTAATCAGCAGCTTCTGTTCATGAACAACTGCATGATAGCTTTGATATGAAAACTGCCTTCAGATTTATTGCAGCCTGGCTGTGACTCAAAAGTAAGAGGCTGGCCACTCATGAACTATTTCTTCAAGGCAGTAGGGGCTAGGAGATATAGGGGCTGCGACGGAGGGCAGTGAGGCAGAAGGAAATGCAAAAGGTAGTAAGTGAAGCCATGGTGATCTGCAAGGCCTTGGGGCATCTCTCTGAACATCTGCAGTTACCTCGGGCAAAATCCTATCCCTACTGAATTAGATGGAAAATTTGCTGCTGACCTCAAAATGTCCAGAATTTTGTCCGAGCACTGCTGGGTTGTGTAGCACGGCATCATGGGATGTGCACGCTGCCGTAAGATGTCCTACCATGGGTGCCTTGGTGGGTCCTCTCCACCTGGGGCAGCTCACAAAGGTTGGGCAGGGCTAGGGGGCAGAAGAAGGGCCAGAGGTCTTGAGCTTTCCCTGCTCTGTTGTTTGATGGTAACATTTTCAAAATATTGATAACCTCATCGGCTTGGTAGTTTACTTAGCAATGGTTTGGTTCCCTTAAGGAAGCAGTCGCCAGCTTCTTCATTTTCTCTTCTTAGTCACCAGATTATTGACTCGTAATTTGTCACAATGATATAGCTCAGTTCCTAAATGGGAAATGTTGAAATCAAGCAGCAATTAATGCATTGTAAAGCACTTCAGGTAATTGTGTAATAAGCAGCGCATTACCTAGAGTAGTAACACATTTTACAGCTAAACCAGCAGGAAAAAAAGAATGTTGTGTGGTTTTTTTTTTTTTTTCTTCGTTAGGTTATTTTAGGGTGTGAAACATGCTGTCGTGGAAAAGCAGTGTGAATCCATATTCTGCAGAAATCAATGGATACCCATCTTAGGAGCTGTGTGACAAGGGCACAGCATTTTTCCTAATCAAGCAGGTTATGTGAAAGCAAAGAGTCAAGCTGAGCTTGCTATATCCAGCTGTACTTTGTTTGCTACTTAATGGAGCAGGTCATAGTTATAATACCCCAAAGAAATCAGCTCATCTCAGCCTGAGGAGCAAAGAGAAAGTGTTGGAACTCCAGCAGCTCTGCATTAAATCACTCCTATAGGTCATCTGCAGAGAGAGGACTTGGGGAGATAATAAACCAGAGGAGTTCTGCTGCTGGCACTTCAAGCTTGGCCCCAGGGGAGGCACTCACAGAATCACAGAATCATAGAATGTTAGGGATTGGAAGGGACCTCAAAAGATCATCTAGTCCAATCCCCCTGCCAGAGCAGGAATACCTAGATCAGGTCACACAGGAACACATCCAGGTGGGTTTTGAATGTCTCCAGAGAAGGAGACTCCACAACCTCTCTGGGCAGCCTGTTCCAGTGTTCTGTTACCCTCACTGTGAAGAAGTTCTTCCTCACATTTATGCGGAACCTCCTATGTTCCAGCTTGCACCCATTGCCCCTTGTCCTGTCATTGGATGTCACTGAGAAGAGCCTGGCTCCATCCTCATGACACTCACCCTTTACATATTTATAGACATTAATGAGGTCACCCCTCAGTCTCCTCTTCTACAAGCTAAAGAGACCCAGCTCCTTCAGCATTTCCGCATTCCTCATTCCACTCCATCATCTCTGTAGCTCTGCACTGGACTCTCTCAAGCAGTTCCCTGTCCTTCTTGAACTGGGGGGCCCAGAACTGGACACAATATTCCAGATGCGGCCTCACCAGGGCAGAGTAGAGGGGGAGGAGAACCTCTCTTGACCTACTGACCACACCCCTTCTAATACACCCCAGGATGCCATTGGCCTTCTTGGCCACAAGGGCACATTGCTGGCTCATGGTCATCCTGCTGTCCACCAGGACGCCCAGGTCCCTTTCCCCTACGCTGCTCTCCAACCTGTCAGTCCCCAACTTATACTGGCACATGGGACTGTTCTTACCCAAGATGCACTATCTGGGTTTTGCTTGGGAAAAGCAATATGGCTGAAGAAACATTTATGTATTCTACAGTCCTTAGCAAACCAGCAGACAGTGGTTTTGCAGCTCTGGATAGAAGGAAGAGGCTGTAAAGCAGGTTGGGATGGATAAGGGATGCTGTATGGCTTCTGCGGTCAGAGGACCTGGGCTCTCCACACACTCTGGCAATGGAGATGAATATACTCCCATCCTTGTTGCGCTGTACTAACCCCAGGAGTTGGTTCTGACAGGGAGTAAGGCAGCTGCAATGAGGTCAGGTTGCCCACTGGAAGTTGTGGCTGCCCCCTCCCTGGCAGTGTCCTAGGCCAGGCTGAATGGGGCTTGGAGCAACCTGGTGCAGTGGGAGGTGTCCCTGCCCATGGCAGGGGATTGGAAGGAGATGACCTTTGAGGTCCCTTCCAAACCAACCCATTCTAGGATTCTATGGCTTTAAGAGGGAAGAATGACATATACATCTTGTTCGCTTCTTTTCATGGCGCAGACGGGGAGCGGTTGCCCAAAGCAAATGTTAACCATCATGTTTTCACCTCTAACTTAGAAACATGCTGATCACATTTTCTCCTTCAGCTTTTTCCTCTCAGCTGCTTGTGCCTACGGTTGATTCAATTCAGCCCCACGTTACAATAAAAATCAATAAAAAGCATTTATTATGAAGTACCAGAGATTAAAATAACCGACTTGGCTATGCTATTAAAACATGGGTCGCTCAAAGCAAGGATGCACACTTCACAGAAAAGAAGATTTATGCTCTGTGGAGAGATAAAAAAAACCCCAGTAAGCAGAAAAAGAAGTTTTATTGTCTTCCCAATGAATCACTGTCCTGCTTTAAAAAAAAAAAAAAAAAAGTTATATTATTAAATAAAACTTAGTTCATGTTTTATTATCCATAGAACCGAATCATTATGCCCAGTAGAACCAAACCTCCTGCTCACCAAGCCCTCAGTTGTCTCAGCTTAGGAAATAGGAGAAGAAAAACCACCCCTAGGTTGTTGCAACAGGCAAACTGAAATTCATTTCATTTGTTACGTGCCTATAAACTCCAATCCTTATTAACACTGTAAATATGCCTTTTTACTGGCTCACTGACAGCTCACTTGCTTCCTGCCCTGTCTCCTTAAACATTTATGAGCAGTCATGAATATGCAAATCCGCCTGCAAAATGGTTGCAAGTACCAATGCTGTGTTAATATTTCATACAATGATGGGAGCGAATCAACAGTCATAAATTTTGAACAAATATGGCGCTTCATTAATAACTAATGAGGCAGTGCATGGAGCTCTAGATTTGGCATTTAATAGTGAAAGTGGTGTTTAAAAAGTGCTTATCAGGCATTACTCTCATTTGAAAGAGGGCTAAGAGCCTCCGTGGCTTCTAGGAAGGTTCCAGGGTGAGAAATATTGGATATGCACTCACAGCACTGCCAAGTCACCACTACCCCATGTCCCTCAGCACCACATCTCCACGGCTCTTAAATCCCTCCAGGGATGGGGACTCCCCCACTGCCCTGAGCAGTCTGTGCCAGTGCTGGGGAACCCTTCCACAACTTCTTCCGCAACGCTCAACGTCTACCAAAACTCCTTAATTTGACTTGATTTGCGTAGACAAGGAACATCAATTTCCACTGAGCTGCTGTGCAAGCAGAATATACCCATGATTCATTTGTTTATTTTTTCTCTCCCCTTCCTGCCTCCCCCTGCCCCCCCGCCCCATTTTGGCTAGTTGGGGCCGTTGGGCAAGTGCTGAAGATCAGATGCATTCCTGGGACGGTGGTTGGGCCACCGCCTGCAGATACAACCCCGCCTCCCCAACCAACCACCTCGTTCCTTTTCATTCCCACGTTCTTTCTCTAAAAGACTGTGTAAACCATTCGACAGCAAAGCGAGACTGGGCAGTAAACGTCAAAGGGAAATGGATGGGGGTCAGGGAGATCATTTTTTTTTTTGGGAACCTGTTGATTTGGTTTAGCTTGACCAAAGCAGAAACAGCTCCGCTGTTTATCTTGGGGAGGGGTGGGCTGCAGAACCGACAAGCAAGAACTCATTAAAAGTCTCCAGATCCTGTCAAAATGCCTCCATTTTATGGCTTTCAGGCGAAGGTTGAAGTTTTTGATGAGGTGCATGAGCAGTGACCTCATAAATTGCTCTAGAAAGTGTAAACATGATTTCTTCAAATTCTTTTTTCTTTTTTTTTTCTTGAAATCCAACTTTAATAATAAGCCAAACTGGAACTGCCTGCAATATTTATGTGTGTGGCATGCTCTCTGGCACAGCTTGTAATTATAGAATATTCTTTCTCTTTTTTTTTGGTATGTTTTTAGCCTGCGCTGCCACAAGCTTTTGACACTTTAATTTAAGCATAGTTCAGAAAAAAACCCAAAGATAATTTCTTTTATCCACCTTCGGAGAAAGATAAACCAATGAAATTGCTCCTGCATTTCAGTTTTTAGCTATGTTGATAATTTACTTTTGATGCTAATTAATTACAAGTCGTCATAAAAACAAATTAAAAGCACTACACTTGCAGCAGGGTTTGGGTTTTTTTTTATGCTTATGAAATAATGCATCTTTATGCATCTGTTTACTTGCTCTGTAAAAAAAATGGCATCTATATTCATAGGGAAACAACTCTAACAGTGTTGGTGCTGTAAACCACTCACATGGTTTTAGATATTGTGCTTTTTTTTCTGGCAAAAGGGAAGTCCAGTCTAAGAACCCCAAAGTCCATCAGTTTTGAAATGTGTGTGGAGAGGGAAGGCTTGCATTTGTCCAGCTCGTCCCCATCAGAGGTGGTTTGGGCTCCTTGCACAGGAGCAAAATGATCTCAGAGGTCAAAGAGAGCACAGAGCTGTTCCCTTTTTGCACCTACACTCTGCAGGAGGCATCTCCCAGGGCTTCGGGATCCATCATGCATTGAGTTGGTGCTGGTCCATAAGGGAAAAAGTGACCTGGTATTGTGTTGTGATGCTGCTTCATTCATCAAAACATGGTTGTTTTTTTTTTTTTTGCCATGAAATCATCCCTATCTTTAAGGTTTTATGAGGGAATGGCCCCATTTTTCATCTGAGATTCTGGTGAGGTGGTGCTCGGGAGATGGAGTCATGGATGTCATCTGTGTCCTGATGGTGCTCGGCTCTGCGATGGCTCCTGATCTTCTCATGTAGTTTTCCATATGTTGTAAATAGTTTATGGGAGAAGACAGAGGTCTGCAGATAACCCGCAGGTTTCGGGTTGATGCAGCTGGTCATTCTGACCCTCTGGGATCTCACAGGGAGGAAGAATCTGAGCCAGAGCCAACTCAGAAAACTTCCTCTCACCCTCGCCAAGTCTCTCAGCTGAGTCACCAACAACGCATTATCAAGACTTTGTGTATTGACCTAATTTCTGGAAGAAGGCCTTGAATTCCTTGGCAACTTCCAATACGAAGAAACAGAAGCTTTTATGGGAATAGATGTGCAAATGAATAAAACAATGCCATACAGTCATCTCTGCAGTATGGAACTCACCAGTAAACAGCAGAAAGAAAGCTCATGTTCCACACCAGAACTGGTGACAAGAATCACACCTGGGGGGTCTGGTCTCCTGGTGGCTACGGAGCTGGGAGGTGCCCATCTCAGGCTCCTTTGTGTCATTGTCACAGCTCAAATGCTCTCTGTGGACAGAAGATCATCCACCAACTCGAACGGAGGCAAAGGTTCCACGCTGCTGGAGCTGGTGGACTTCATCCTTGGGTATTTAGACCTGGCTGTGGAAGTTCCGGGGCTGTTGGCCGTCACCTTCTGGGACTGAGAGGAGCAGCAAACAGGTGCATCTACATGCATGCTTATTGTATGTTAATTATCAGCACCAAGTATGCCAGAGAGATTTAACTAGGCAATAGATACAGATCTAACTAAATACCATAGGTGTTAAAGCTTGAGTGACACATTTTTGTTAATCAAATGATGCTGAATTAACATACTGTACAATAATTGCCTTGTTAAATTTAAATTAAACCCTTATTTGAGACACATAATCTGGAGTGTGACTCACTGTTCTAACCACATTTAGGTTGTTGTCAGTACAATTAGGATTTTGAATTTACAAGTTAGCTTTTTTTTTGGTTGGTTATTTATTTATTTATTTATTTATTTATTTAATCAATCACTATAGCAACTGCAAAATTCAACAGGAGATGTTCCCCCTTTCCAGGTCCAGTTTATTGTTTTTTACTCCTCTTGCTGGTGGAAAAGCAAACTTCAACTACGTTCTGAAGCTCAGCAATTTCAGAAGCTTCTCCAAAGCTGAGCCTGGCCTGGGAGATGTGAGGACCTGGGAAATCCATCATGTAACCTCCAGGAAAAACCTTTTTGTGGTGGTAAAAAAAATCCCAACCCTGCTTTTGGTGCTGGTAATTCTTAAAAACTTCCATGCTGCCCATCCAAACCCGTTTTTCTGCCTATCCAAACTCCTTTTTCATTGCTCTGTTCTCCAACAGAACAAACAATAAAGGCATCCTCAACTTCCCCAAGCCACGGCAATCTCAGAACTCCCCTCTCAGCTGAGTTTCCCTGGTAGTCAGATGAAGTTTCTCTTTATTTGTCCTTCAAATGTAGCTCTGCTCTCCCTTTGGGCTGGCTCTAAAATCCACTGCGTGTTGGTGGATGTGACCTTTTTCCTTGACTTTTCGCCTGGCTCACAGTTTGTATTGGAAAAGCTGTGAGAAAGTCAATCAAAGAGAGGAAAATTCTCCTCCTTGCTGGTGCTCAAGGGTTGGGAAGACTCCCACACTCACACTTGCTCCCTGCTCGATTGTGTTATGTATTTACTCAGTTTGTCCAAGAGTGGAACATGCCAAGGGGGAAAAAACCAAATATCAAGTGAATTTTTCATCCAGAATAAAAAGTATTTAGGCTGGCTTTGAACCTTAACCAAACATGCAAGCTGGTTTAGACGATATGCAGCTCAGTTTGCTCGTGCAAACAAAGTGAAATATTATAGAAATTACACCAAGTTCATGATTTC
Organism: Podargus strigoides; assembly: GCA_028020825.1. Taxonomy (NCBI): domain Eukaryota; kingdom Metazoa; phylum Chordata; class Aves; order Caprimulgiformes; family Podargidae; genus Podargus; species Podargus strigoides. The sequence continues at coordinate 16,302,649 of CM051663.1, forward strand.
ACCCAAGTGCAGTTGGATTAAAACATTTGGGAGGCTGCAAAGAAAAAACATTTCTTTCAGAACTGCTTTAGATGCAATTAACGCCACTCCTGCTTCCTGAAACACTACTCCAGTTGAAGTCAGGGTAACTACCCAGTGTCTTGCCCACGCCTGAGCAGACCCCAGCGCCCACACCGCCAGCACCTGGCACCATTAATAATCCTGTTCCTTGAACTCCTTCTTTATACCCTTCCAGGTTGAGACATTGACCTCAGATTTACAGGTGGAACTTAACGAGGCACATGTTGCAGCCAGATGTCCTGAAAACAGATACCACGTATATATGTATATATCTTAGTACATGAATAATCCTGAAATATTCATTATGAGGCACGCTTGTGAGCTCTGCCTTGTTATTAGAGTCCCAGTCTTGCACGTCAGCCGGAACAGATGGAAAAAAAAGTGGGGAATGTATTTAACATTCTTGCTAGTTTCTTCCAAATAATTATCTGATTAAAAGTGCCAAATGAGATTTTCATTTGCCCTTCTTCATCGCACTGGGAAAAGCTTAGTTAAATTGGCTAGTATGCAACACCATAGAGTTATGGCAGGAACTAAAGAAGGAGCAGGCCTGTGAGTGAATTTGAACTCCAGAACATGGGATTTAATACGGTTCAACCTCATAAATTCACAACTGGGTCTTTGTGCAATAATCATCACATATAAATTCTAGATTAGGTACCTTTCAATTATAATAAATGCATTGAAGGTATTCTGTGAAGAACAGCTAAAGAAAGAAACTGGGGTGCATGGCATGGAAATGGCCCATGAGGACTTCTTCTGCAGTGCGTGGGCTGGAAACTTGCTGGGAGCTCAGCAGGGGCTCGCTGGGAGCTTGCCAGGGCTTCGCTGGGGGCTCACCATGAGCTCATCAGCCTCGGGACAGGTTGGTGATGTCCCCACGAAGCAGCCACCATGGTGGATGGTCTGGGATGAAGAGAATGGGAGGGAGGCAGGGAGGTTGTGTGGTGTCCACCACCCTGCAATGATATTTCATTGGCCATGATCTTGAAAACTTCATTCTTTTCCTACTAGTGAAGCGTTGGGGTCTGTTAATAGGTCACAAACTGCTGAAGAGAAGAACAACAAGACTTCTACTTCCCTTTAACCCAATGGAGATCATTGTCTTTCTCAATAAACACCTGTTTAGAGTTTTTAAAATGTCTGGTTCCCAAGAGTTGTGTTATAATAAGGCACGGGGTTTAATTGCATTGAAAGGAGATTTAAAAAATAAAAGGGTATGATTTCTAAAAGGACACAATACTTAGGATATTTATGGATCCATTTAACATATTGCTTTGGTTTAAAGAGGTGGGGATTTACATGTGTTAAGTGCTCCTACAAATCTCCCTTACCCTTTCTTTGGAAAAGGGCAACACAATAATAATGGTTAAATTTATGCGTTAAGATGTCTGTACTGTAGAGCTCTGCACATCAGTAAACTAAGCACAATAGACTCTGCTTTTCCTCCTTTAACTCTCTTCACTGAAGTGCCTTATTATCCCCTTACCTGTTGAACAGTGGGCGGGAGCTCTGTTGTACGGCTCCATCTCTGCCAGGGTTTCAATGAAGTTCATGAAGTTTGTCTACCTGTTGTTTAAAGTCAACCAAATTTAACTATGTTGTATATAAGCACAGAAAGGTTTGATGTTGTAGCCTACGAGAGCAGGAGTGGCCACCTGGTGGAACCTCCTTGGTGGGTGAGCAGCAACGGTGTTGGTGCAACCTCCTACCAAACCTATAGCACCAAAAATGGAGGTTACCTATTTAATGGACCATCACAGTTCAATGGTTCCAACTGGAAGCAGTTGGTTCCAATGGAACCAACTCTGGTTCAAGCTGCTCCAAACTCAAGAGCGGTGCTGTCCCATCAATGCCTAGAGGTGACGTAGCCTTGTCATTGTGGGGAGGTGGCATTTCTCAAGGCAGACGTGTAACGTTGCGCTGCTAGAGCAGATCTTCCTCTCCCAGCATGAAATGTCAGAGATGTTAAATATGGTGCTAATTGCTATTTGTTTATTCTTCTCCTTCAAAAACCTTCGAACCAACTGAAATGAACCCTCAATGAACTTTTATCACTGATAACACAATGTCTTAATTTAGATGCCTGTAGATGTGGAGGCTGAGAAAAGGCACTCATGTTTATCTTACCCTGAGCTCAGTGCAGAGCCCTGGAGAAAGGGTGTTTCCAAAGGCACTGATAGTCAGACAGTCTCCCCTGGGAGGACGATGTGTTCCCAAACGAGGCTTGTTATGCTGATATTTACCACGGATGGATTTTTAAAACTCCTGACTATGTTTGCTTTGCCGATTTTTTCCATCCTCCACTGTGCTGCTATTTCGAGCGACATTTCTCTTGCTCTGAATGCGTGCTGGGCTGAGAAGATCCCTTGTCTAGAACCCTTTCCAACTCTTAATAGAAATGATGGTGAGACACTGGCACAGGTTGCCCAGGGAAGCTGTGGATGCCCCATCCCTGGAAATATTCAAGGCCAGGTTGCATGGGGCCTTGAGCAAGTGGAAGATGTCCCTACCCATGGCAGGGAGGTTGAAATGAGATGAGCTTTAAGGTCCATTCCAACCCAAACCATTCTATAAATTTATGACACGTTCAATAAACAAAATATTGTCTGATATTTAACTCCTTCCCATGTATTTGGGTGTAGGACTAAGTGCTTATCCAGGAACACCGAGAGCCTGACTCCCCATGCTGTGCTGCAACCCAAGCGAGTGTGAGCACCCTGCACCTTCTGCTGTTATTTTAGCTTGTTTGCTCTGGATTATTTCCCAAACTCAGAGCAGTATTTTTCAGCATGCTGAGATCATGCAGTGCTTGTTTACCTATGGCTGAGGACAGTGAGGCACGCTTTCCAACCTCTCCCTGTGAGCCAAGGGTTGGAAACTTCCTTTATCTAGAGATAAGAGCGGAAATTCTCATCTAATCCCAGGGCTCTGGAATCTGCTTCTCTGAGAAAATGCCTTCCAAAGACCTGGGAGAAAACTGAAGAAAACAGGCACGACAAGAAATGACACTGAATGTCACGGCAGGGGGGCTGGAATGAGATGAACTTTGAGATCCCTTCCAACCCAAACCATTCTATGATTCTGTCACTTCCAGTGGCTCTGAGGAAGGGACAAACATCTGGAGACACCATCCATGCTGTGCATGTCCTTTCTCCAGGGCACACACAGCAGCGCTTGGCCAACCATGGGGTGCTACAGGCAGAAGTGTGGCCTCGTCCCTAGGCACAGCCCTGCCAAAGGCCTCTTCAAAGCCACCCACAACCCCACGCAATGGACATGGAGCAGCCTTGGGGTGGCTTTGTTGGAGACGGTGGTGGCAGCCCCTCACTCCTTGTGTATCCTCAAGCCGCTACGCAATAACCCAAGGGATAAATTCTTCTTTATTTTTTATTTTTAAATATAATTGAGTGATATTTCTCTGCCCTGAAGCTTCAGAATGTATTATTATTCTAAAAGAAATTATTGAAATATCTATTTATCTGTGGGGTTTTTTGGGGTTTTTTTTTGATGGCCTCTATAAATGAGTATTGCAGCACTGAGTCCATCACCCTCTGGCTGCGCGTTGTCCCCAGCCAGGATGGTCTTCAGATTCTCCCATCGACTGCTCCAGGTGGGCACATCTCTGTGCGCTCGATGGGTTTCCCAGGTGTCTTTGCAGTCTATCAATTCCCATTCCCACTCTCTGCTCTCTTTTTTTTTTTTTTTTTTTTTAATTTGCCTGTTTATCTACAATCTGTCTATTTAAATTCCTTCTAAACAAGATGGGAATATCTTCCTGCCTGTTTGTAAGAATACTCTGTGTCCATCTGTTATTTACATCATTCATTTTCCTGAGGTGTCTCCAACAAATCCTGGCTGGATGCTCTGTATGCGTTATTAATAAAACAGCTGTAAAAATACTAACTGTACAGCCTAATTGTCAGCCCTGATTAAGAGCCAAATTTCTCCCCAAACGGATGCTGAGACGTGGAACGTGGCTCTTCTCCAGATCTGACCCTTGCAGCTCACTCTTCCCTTTACTCTTTGAATGTTACAAAGAAAGCCCTCGCCCTGCCGCCTTCCTCTTTGTTTCATCACTGTGGCTCCTTTTATTCTTTCCATTTGCCACGTTTCTCCCTCCCTTGCTTCTGCATGGGCTGAACATGAAGTTCAACAGTTGCTGAAGATGAGCCAGCAGTGTGCCCAGGTGGCCAAGAAGGCCAACAGCATCCTGGCTTGTAGCAGCAATAGTGTGGTGAGCAGGACCAGAGTGGTGGTTGTCCCTCTGTACTCAGCACTCTTTCAACGGGTATCTTTTTCTTTCATATTGTGGCCAAAACTTGGGCCCTGTTTTTGCTGAATCTGCTTTATTTGAGAGCATTATTTTTTCCTGAGTGGAATTGGGAAGCCCACTGAAATTTTGCTAAATTTAGAAGAGCTGTCCCTGCGTTTCACTCTGAGTTGTGCTCTCCCAGGAGCTGTAGTCTGAAGATGAGTGTTTGTGGCATTTTTTATGTTACCATGGGGATTGCTATAGTAACAATTATTCTAACCCTTCATTTATTAATTTACTTTGTTATAAAACTAAAGGTAAAACAAATAGCCAAACAAACAATAGCTTTAAAGATATTTCACCCTCCCCGTGATCCGTGTTTAATGTTCCAGCTGAAGGGCCTTGAATTTGTGTTTAAAGGACAACATTTGCAGATAATTTAATACAGTCAAAGGAATGAAATTCCACAAGGTTTCCTTTGAGACTGGAAAACAACAGCTGATCTATGTCATAACACATTACAGCGCCCGGCAGTTTAGCAATCCTTCTGCGGAGCATCCCTCGGTAGAAAGAAGCTCTGGCCCTCCCCTGCCTGCCGGCGATAGCTGCCACGGAGATTTTGGTAGTCTCCAACTCATCTTTTCTGCCACTGTAGAGATGTGGGATGATGGGGATTTAAAAATCAGCATGGTTTCCCCACAGCATGGCTGGGAGTGGGGTAGGATCCAGTCCTTGGAGTTACTGACTTCATTGGAAGAGGCAGTGGTGGAATACTCATCCCTGGAGTTATCTAAGAGCTGTGTAGATGTGGTGCTGAGGGACATGGTGTAGTGGTGACTTGGCAGTGCTGGGTTAATGGTTGGTCTGGATGATCTTAAAGGTATTTTCCAACCAAGGCAATTCTATGACTCTATGACTCCCCCCATCACTCAGCCTTAGAAACATTTCCTTGGTTGGAAAAGACCTCTAAGATCAAGTCCTCATCTGGGTCCCGGGGATTTGGGGGAAGGAAACGTGTGGCAGAGCTCCACTGTGGGGAAACACAAGCAGAGACACAAAGGAAAAGCAGAAAGTATCGAATATATTTTTTTCAATGCCTCTTTTATTTTACAAGGTGCAAATATTACGCTTTGCAGTTACGTAGTAAATACCAGATTACTCGGTAATTATGCTTAAACATTACCTGCAAAAATAATTGCTATATTAAGGGTAGTTATTCAGTCCCTTGATAACCCTAGAGTTTACTGCTTAGAAACAAGCCTATCATTTATTCCCTTCACATAAAAGCTCAGGTATTGCATATGATCAATCGAGGGTTTTTAATGGAAGTGCTGCTGATCTAACCTAATAACCAGAGGATCATAAAAGGCAATAAGAAGCTTAAACCACCACGTGAAGCACAGTCTATATAGCAAAAATGGGAGCCATTCCAAGGCCTCAAAAGGTCTTCAAATCATTTTCTTTTTATAGGGTAAACGTAACCACGTCAAAAAGAACCCCAAACTCGACATTTTCAAGTGGTTTAAAACTCGCTGTAAAACCCTACTTCAGGCACAAGCTTTTTTTCTAAGGTCTCAGCCCTACAGCTATTGTTGTGTCTCTGCAGTTCAACTTTATTTTCCATGAGTGGGTTGTTGTGTTCATATTTTTTTTTTAAGTAAGGATTTTATTGATTTTTTAAAGAAAAAATTATTTTCCTTATGTATTCCATGTTGTGGAATGAGGTCTCTGAAAGAGAGCTCGGCTGCAGCATGGCAGCCACTTCTTTAAGACCCACCTAGGCCAAATAAAAGGCTAAAGATGTGAATATTAAACCTGTGATCTCGAAAACAAGGTGGGGTAGTTTGGTCGCCAATGGCCACTGTCTTTCAGTGACACCTCCATCCCATAGGTACCTCTGCAAATCACCCACTGGCTCTATGAGATGGGTGAGGATGGTGGGTGCATGGTTGAGGTCCATGTGCACCAGCAGTGGGACCCCCAGTTTGACCTGCTCTTCCCTTCCCTGCACTTGAGTAGCGTCACTAAGTGCACATAGGTCCTGAAGTGTCCAGTAGTGTGTCCACATGCCGTTGGGTCCACACTAACCTCATCCTGCAGGAAGAACATCTCAGGGGTAGGGAGAAGTCCCCATGCACCGGCAGGTGACTGCATCCTTTTTGGCTGTGCCAAAACCACCCAACTTCTCGCTGAGAGTGATGTGATGTGGAGCTCATTATGCAGAAAGTGAACACGAGGAAATCTGTCTCTTTGTGAGGGAGAAAATGTCATTCTCTACTTAGTGCTGCTTTGCATATTCTTTTGTAAACACTAAAACTGTTGTTGGCAGCAAAAACGGCTTCTCTGGGAAAGTTACGGGGTAGCAGTGCAGGTGGAATGGCACGAAGGGGACAAAGAAGGTCAGCTGGGCTCATCTGCAATGTCAGGATGGATTCTGTTTGGACCTTACATCACCCGAATATGTACCCCCGAGGGGATAACGATAAAAATTGATAAAAATCAGTAAAATTTGTCCTGGACTGCTGGGGGAACCAAAGAGTGTGTGGGGTTGCAGTGGGCAATGGGGAAGGGTGAGACCCAGGGTTGATTTCTTCCTTATATCTAGTCTAAATCTCCCCTCTTTAAGTCTAAAACCATCACCTCTTGTCCTATCACGACAAGCCCTAATAAAAAGTCTGTCCCCATCTTTCTTCTAAGCCCCCTTTAAATACTGAAAAGTGATTTAGGCGCTCCATCACCTTTGGATTTCTCTCTACTGGCAGAGTCATTCCCAAACCAAATGCCCCTGATGTTTGCAGGGCGGTTTGGGTACCCCATGCCCAGTGTTTCTCTGTGGGAGCCACCATGGCTGGTGACAGAGCGGAGTGTGGTGTTGATCAGTGTTGAGCATGGACAACCCCATAGGGAGAACCCATGCACAATGCTGGGATCCAAGCTGCAGAAATAAGACATATGGTGCCTTTGGAAACTTTACTCCTTGTCTAGAGAAATGATTTACAACTCTTAGCTTTTAAGACATTTTGTGCCCTACTTAGAACTGGGGCAGATTTCCAAAAATGTTTGGGTATTAAAAGATCCGACGAAGTTCTCACCGGGTCCTTCAGAAACAGTGAGGCATTGACACCTGTGACAGTAAGCAGCCTAGTTCCACACGATATATCAGATGCTTCACTAGAAAATTGACTTTTAAAGGAGTGATCCCCATGTGCTGTTGTGCCAAGAAGCCCCAGGTCCTCTGAAGGTATTTTGGCACCTCTTGAAGGCAAGAGCATCGGCCATGGGTGTTTGCAGAGCCTGGATGTGTTGGGTCTGTGCAAACAGGAGCACAGGAGGGGAAAAGTTGTGAATGAAATGGTAAAGGAGAATATGCACAAGAGGTGGTTGGGGTGGGGGTCTCCTCAGCTGTCCCCTTGGATAATCACAGGACCACAGAATGGTTTGGGTTGGAAGGGACCTCAAAGCTCATCTCATCCCAACCCCCCTGCATGGGCAGGGACACCTCCCACCAGATTGTGTTGCTCCAAGCCCCATCCAACCTGACCTTGAATACTTCCAAGGAGGGGGCAGCCACAACTTCCCTGGGCCAGTGTCTCACAAAATGTTTTCTCTGAACTTCTGAAAAACTCCATGAGCTCTCTTCACTTGAAGGTGACATTTATTTTCAATTCTCCCCACAATACGATGATGAAATTTGAGGAACTTTAAATCCAACTTTTGCACCCAATCGCCATCAGAACAATTGCAATTTTATCATCTTAACAAATGTTTGTTTCCCATTTGCATTTGACAATGGAATTAATAAACTCTTTTACCCATTGAAGTTTTATGAAAAGTGTATCCCTTGACCCCACTTATCTCATTGAGAGAATTGTGTGGTCTTTCCAGAACGGTAAATGAGGGACTTTCAAACACCTCTGATTCTAATTTTCCTGGTAATAGTAAGGACATTTAACAATGGCCCTTTTGTTTGTCTCCTACCTGCCCTGTAGCCACAAAAGCAGATAACAAACCAGCCCATTAATGTCTAGGATTTGGCCACCATGGTTTCAATAAAAATTAATATGCGGGCTAGCCAATCACGTCACACCCCATTTCAGACTTGAATTGCATCTGTCAGTCCAAATTCGGACTCTGCATGAGGCATCCAGCACCGAATCTAGTTAGACAGCTAACTGAATTAAAACAAAAATCTACAGATGCATGATAAATGCACAGGATGCTATGTCACACATGAATGACTTCTGTGCAGGCCAAATGACAGATGTATTTCCTCGACTCCAGGCCAGACTCCAGCACAAACCACTCTTCATTTATCAATAATTGGGCCTTAATTTCATTTGGCAGTGCTAGAGCAGCATGCTCAGCTTCCTCTCCAATAGACTAACACTAATTAGACTCTTTTTTTTTTTTTTTTTTTTTTTTTTGGGCATCAATCGTTTTATTTTATCCTCTAATAATCAACAATAAGCATAGCTATATCTTGCCTTTTTTTTTATGAGGGACATGGTTGGCTTTACCCATAACTCATTATTAGCGATAATGGAATGGGAATGGGAACCGTTCTATTATTTATGTCTACGAAAGTGAGAGGCATTGAGGTAGGAGCAGAGGGATCACATTCTGGCTATTCACATTGAATCAACGTCTCCGTTCGTTTGCCACCTCTTTTGAATAATAAATGTCATGTTCCATTAGTCCTTATACACCAAAAAAGGAGATTTTAGTTAAATAGAGTCTATTTCTCAGGGTGATTTTAGGCACAATTCAAATGTAAATGTGGCACTGAGTATCTAAGCACTGGGACCATTATGGTTCCATCCTGCACTGCTGAATACTTCTGGGTGGTGCTGGGCATCCTGACACCGCTCAAAAAACCCCCATCTCCATAGGAATTCTGGACACCAGGCAAGAATGGGTTTTGATCTTCTCACCCTTCTTCCCTCTAAGCTCAGAAATGAGTACGATCTTCCCAAAGCCTTTTTCCTGCCTCCAACACTGTTCCAAGCTCTAGGTTAAACCCTCTTGGTTTACTCTGGGAATCAGTGCTGCTAGCGTTCCCCTCCACGTTTTCTCCCTGTGTTTTTTTGGCACAGACCAGATCAGTGATGTGGTCCTCGGGACTGATTGGTATTGCCCAGATGATACGTTGGAGTCTGCTGCGTGATCCAATCTATGGCGTAATTGAAGAGGATGAAGGAACAAAATTCATCCTCGTTTCACCCCAGTAACTCCACCAAATTCAACAGAGAGCTCTCCATATGGTCCAACACAAGTTAGGTAATGTGTATATTATGCCATAATAAATGAAGTCTCCTAGGTCTTACTGGCTAGTTATTATCAAAGATCTCTCCCAGTGATTCCTTGTGATTGGAACAGAACACAGCAACTGGAAAAATGATAAATAGTGCTGCCGTGCAGTTAGGAGAGTGATGGCAAAATCCAGCCTTGCAAGTCTTTTGCTAAATAATACCATGCCCACATGTGTTTCTCTTTGGAAAAGCTTAAACATTCAAAATTCCAATTCATTTCTTTCCAAGATGAATGCAGATGTACTTCAAGGGCTTCTGCCCAAATCAGCTGTGTAAATCCTGGGAGACATCTAACTCCAGAGGGGAAGATATCTGGAAATGCTCATCAGCTCTAGCATTGATCCAGTGAGCGAGCACCTGGAGTCAGGTTCTCATGGAATCACAGAATATTCAGAGTTGGAAGGGACCTCCAGAGGTCATCTGGTCCAACTCCCCTGCTTAAGAGCAGGATTCCCTAGAGCACATCACTCAGGACTGCTTCCAGGCGAGTCTTGAAAATCTCCAGAGAAGGAGACTCCACAGCCTCTCTGGGCAGCCTGTGCCCGTGCTCTGTCGCCCTCACTGAAAAGAAGATCTTCCTCATATTTAAATGAAACCTCCTATGTTCCAGCTTGTGCCCGTTGCCCCTCGTCCTGTCACTGGAAACCACAGAAAAGAGTCTGGCTCCATCCTCCCTCAACCCACCCTTTAGGTATTTATAAACATTAATTAAATCACCCCTCAGCCTTCACTTCTCCAGGCTAAAGAGTCCCAGCTCTCTCAGCCTTTCCTCACAGGGGAGATGCTCCAATCCCCCAGTCATCCTCGTTGCCCTCTGCTGGACTCTCTCCCATAGATCCTTGTCTCTCTTCAACTGGGGAACCCAGAACTGGACGCAGTACTCCAGTTGCGGCCTCACCAGGGCAGAGTGGAGGGCGAGAATGACTTCCCTTGACTTACTGGCCACACACTTCCCTATGCAGCCCAGGGTGGCATTGGCCTTCTTGGCGGCAAGGGCACATTACTGGCTCATAGATAATTTACTGTCTACCAGGACTCCCAGATCCTTCTTCTTGGAACTGCTTTCCAGGAGGTCCCCCCCTAACCTATACTGGTGCCTGGCATTCTTTTTCCCCATGTGCAGCACCCTACACTTGCCCTTATTGAACCTCATGAGGTTCTTCTCTGCCCAGCTCTCCAGCCTGTCCAGGTCCTGCTGGATGGTAGCACAGCCCTCTGGCAGGTCAGCCACCCCTCCCAACTTGGTATCATCAGCGAACTTGCTGAGGATACACTCTGTCCCCTCGTCCAGGTCATTGATGAATATGTTGAACAAGACTGGACCGAGTACTGACCCCTGGGGGACACCACTGGTTACAGGCCTCCAGCCCAACTCTGCTCCATTGATCACAACCCTCTGTGATCTGTCACACAACCAGCTCTCTATCCACCTCACCTTCCCCTCATCTAACCCACACTTCCTGAGTTTCCTAATGAGGATGTTATGGGAGACAGTGTCAAAAGCCTTGCTGAAGTCAAGGTAGATGACATCTGCTGCTCTTCCCTCATCCAGCCAAGCAGTTATAACATCATAGAAGGCCAGCAGATTGGTCAAACATGATTTACCCTTGGTAAATCCATGTTGAGCACTCCCAATAACTCTCTGTTCTTCAACATGTTTAGAGATGACCTCCAGACGAGTTGCTCCATCACCTTTCCAGGGATGGAGGTGAGACTAACCGGCCTGTAGTTTCCTGTGTCTTCCTTCTTGCCCTTTTTGTAGACTGGAGTGATGTTGGCCTTCCTCCAGTCTTCAGGCACCTCTCCTGCTCTCCATGACCTTTCAAAGATGATGGAGAGTGGCCCAGCAATAACATCTGCCAGCTCTCTCCGCACTTGTGGGTGCATCCCATCAGGGCCCATGGACTTACAGATGTCCAGTTTGGCCAAGTGGTCTCTAACACAGTCTTCCTCTATTGAGGGAAAGTCTTCGTCTCTCCAGACCTTCCCTCTTGCCTCCCATGGTTCAGGATTCATGATAGACGGCTTTAGCAGTGAAGACCAAGGGAAAGAAGGTATTCAGTACCTCTGCCTTTTCTGTGTCTTCCACCAGGAGGGTGCCTACCTCGTTCATCAGTGGGCCAACATTTTCCCTAGTCTTCCTTTTTCTATTGAGGTACTGAAAGAACCTCTTCTTATTGTCCTTAACTGTAGCAGCCAAGTTGAGTTCTGCTTGAGCTTTGGCCCTTCTAATTTTCGCTCTGCACAGCTTCTCTACATTTTGGTACTCCTCATAAGTTGCCAACCCCTTTTTCCAAATGCTATAGACTTTTCTTTTGTTCCTGAGGTCCAGGCAAAGCTCCCTATTTGGCCAGGCTGGCCTTCTTCCCCACCGGCTCATCTTTCAGGACCTGGGGATGGCCTTCTGAGCTTTTAAGAGTTGCTCCTTGAAATATGCCCATCCATCCTGGGCACCTTTCATCTTCAGGACTGCCTCCTAAGGGACACTCTCAACCATGCTCCTAAGCAGGCCAAAGTCTGCCTTTCGGAAGTCCAGGGTGGTAGTTCTGTTGGCTCCCTGTCTTGTTTCTCCAGGAACTGTAAACTCTATCATTTCATGGTCGCTCTGCCCAAGACAACCTCCAACCTTTACATCCCCCACAAGACCTTCTCTGTTAATAAGCAGCAGATCCAGTAGGGTGCTGTCCCTAGTTGGCTCCCTTACCAGCTGTGTTAGGAAATTGTCTTCCACTCACTCTAGGAACCTCCAGGACTGATCTCTCTCTGCTGTGTTATATTTCCAGCAGACATCTGGGAGGTTGAAGTCCCCCACGAGAACAAGATCGAGCAATCATGAGATCTCTGCCACTTGCTTATAGAATGTTTTGTCAGACTCTCCATCCTGGTCAGGGGGTCTATAACAGACTCCCACCAAGATGTCTGCTTTATTGGCCTTCCCTTTAAGTCTTACCCATAAACACTCCACACTGTCATTCACATTTTTGAGTTCAAGGCATTCAATTTTGTTTCTAACATAGAGTGCCACCCCACCACCTCTCCTTCCTTGCCTATCCCTTCCGAAAAGTTGGTAGCCATCAATCGCAGTACTCCAGTTGTGGGAGTCCTCCCACCATGTTTCTGTGATGGCAACTAAATCATAGTTTTTGTGCTGCACCATGGCCTCTAACTCCTCCTGTTTGTTGCCCATGCTGCGTGCATTTGTGTAGACACACTTCAGCTGGGCTAATTGTCCCACTGCTTTTTTGGGGGAACAAGCCCTAGTTCCCACCTGACCACTCTCAGACTCTTCTGTGGCTTCCAACCTATTATTGTCTCTCATGTCTCTGCTACTACTTGAATCACCATCCCCTACCTTCACTGAGACAGCTCACTGCAAGAGCTTGCCAGCACTATTATCCACAAGCACTGGCATGCTGCTCCCAGGCATCACTTTGTTTATTCTGGTTCCGCCCCCGTCCCCCATCAAACCTAGTTTAAAGCCCTTGCAATGAGTCCTGCTAGCTCTTGTCCTAGGATCCTTCTCCCCCTTCAGGTTAGGCTTCCCCCACCTTTTGCCAGCATATCTGGTGACCTGAAGATCAACCCATGATCAAAAAACCCGAAGTCCTGCCGGATGCACCAGCCTCGGAGCCAGGAGTTAATCTGCTGACTCTTCCTGTTTACCCCTCATCAATCCCTGCAACTGGTGGGATGGAAGAGAACACCACTTGCACTCCCGATCCCTTAACCAGCTGTCCCAGGGCCCTGAAGTCTCTTTTCATTGCCCCCAGACTTCTGGTGACTACCTCATCACTGCCTACTTGAAAGAGCAGTAAAGGGTAATAATCTGAGGGCCGAACCAGGGTAGGGAGTTTTTTCCATATATCCTTAATCCTGGCCCCAGAGAGGCAGCTAACTTCCCTAAGAAGTGGGTCTGTCCTGCATATAGGGCCTTCCACTCCCTTTAGAAGCAAGTTACCTATGACTAGGACCTGCCTTTTTTTTCTAAGCGAGGAGGTTCTGATGCGAGGCATGATCTGACTTGGCCTCAGTGGCTTCTCCAAATTAGGCGAACCATCACCCTCATCCCTGGCTGGTTCCCCTTGCAGAGCACCATATCTATTTTGTAGGGTCACCTGGGGAGGTGGGACAGTTACCCTAGGGACAAGCTTCCCACACCACTTGCGCCATACAGGAATTTGTCGCCATTGCTCACTGTCCTGTGAGTCATCACGCTCAGCCAGGCGGAGAGGGGACAGGGAATGCTCTGCATCATGAGCCCTGCCTGACTGTTGGGCCTGGTTCAGGGGGGCTAAGTCATGACACCAATGGTCTATTTCCCTCTCACACTCCCTGATACTCCTCAGCCTCTCCACTTCCTCCTTCAGCTCTGCCACCGTGCATAGCAGATCACTGATCTGCTTGCACATCACACAGCCATTCTCTGCTATACTGTGACAGGCTCAAGCACTCCCTACAGCTGGAAACCTGGACCTCCACATGACTACAGGAGACCTCCGTCTGGGTTTCCACAGTCCTCCTGGAGGCAGCTTTTTTTGCCCGAGTGGAAACCATAGATACTGATGATCAACCAGGCTAACTGCCTGTTTGTAACTGCTAATTGCCCTACTATTACTCCTTCCCACACCTCAGCTCCTCTCTCCCCTCCCTAGTTCATGGCTCCTCAGCACCTTACCTGCACACCCTGCTCATGCTAACTTCCTTGTGCAAACTGCTGTGCCCCGCCTTACAGACGTAGCATGCCCCTGTTTGCCCGCTCCTGTTCGCTGCGCTCCCCAGGGGCGTTTAAAAATCTCCCATGCGGCTCGAGGCCTCGCCTCTGCCGCACCTGATTGGCTCTCGCTGACTTCCTGGAGCCGTTGGGGCTCGGGCTGTGAGTGGGGGGTGTCCCTGGCTCAGGAATCCCTCTGCACAACTCGATCGAACCCTCACTGCCTCGGCCTGACCTCAGTCTTGTCACTGCTGCTGCCGCCACTGCTGCTGCTGCTGCTGCTGCTGTGTCTCCTTTCCTTTTATTAGATGCCACCCAAATAAATGCAGTCTTGGGGCACTTCTTTAAGTTCTTCAAACTTTTTTCACCATTATTTGAAGACTCCTTCTGTCCAGTTACTCCTTGTACATCGGGAGCATCCCCGGAGCATCCACCACACCTTCCCTCCCGCTGCCCCCACTTATCGATACCTTCCTCCTTCCCAGACTTTTCTGGTCTGTTACCATGGCAATCCTTTGCCTCAATAGGGTCCTTGTGAACTTGTTTACGATCCCAATTATAACATTTTCAAATCAAGGCTGATTATGACAGCTCTGTGTCGCCCATCTGTGCCTGATCCTATCAGCACTTCCACAACAATGCATTGGCAGGGTCACCATCGCCCTGCAGCACACATTCCCCCGCGCTCCCAGCAGCCCCAAACTAGCAAATTTAGAGGCTTGCAGGGAAGTGGGGAAGCCTGGGAGGGCAGAGAGGGAGGGCAGAGGCACATGGAGAGGCATTCGCCATGCTGGCACCTCCCAGATTCCCTTTAAAGTAAGTAAAATGTAAAAAAGGAACTTTTCTGTTGACTTTGGGGTCATATCCCTGCTTGTGTCCTCATGGGATTAGACAACATGGAGGGAAGCTGCTTGCAAAAGAGGGAAGGGAGATGCTCCAGTCCCAGGCAGCTGGGAAGCTGTGGGGTGCAGAACCTCCCAACCACCAGAAGCCATGGGGTGTAGGACCCCCAACCACCCAGGAGCTGTGGGGGTGTAGGATCCCCAGCTACCCAGAACCCATGGGGCATAGGAACTCCAACCATCCAGAAGCTATGGGGTGTAGGACCCCCCCAACCACCCAGGCATGCCTGAGGGTGCTTCAAACAGAGTCTTTTTTCTCCTGTCTGGTCCAGATGGACACATCCATGGTTGGGCAGGACCTGACTGAGGATGGGATTTAATTCTTCTGAGGCTGGACCTGCTGGCACCTGTTTTTTGGTAGGAATTTGCAACAGGGATGAAAATGTAGCTACTGGAAGCATCTAGCAAGAACTGGAACAGAAAGCCTGTCACTTCAAGTCTTAAAAATCAAGACAGATATCCTTCTGGAAGAGGTTTTTTTTGTCAAGCTCAGCAGCAGGACTGTGCTGGCCGGAGCTATTCTGGGGGTTTTGATTAAATTAAAGGCTGATAACAGTCCCTTGTCTCTGAATCTGTAAAAGAAAAAAGTACACTTTAAAAAAAAAAAAAAGTGCCAACTCGTGACTCAACTGCAAGATGCGCATATTTCTCACAGTTGTTTTTTTTTTTTTTTTTTTTTTTTCTTCTCCTAAATAACTCCGTGTTCTCAATGGGTTCATTATGAGCCTCAGAAAGAGCATTGTTGACATCAGCTTGGGATGGAGCCTCCGTTCCCTTCGCTTCCGTCCCCCTCCCTTCGCCGTCCCAGGGAATGCTGCTTCCATTGGGTTTTCCTGATGAAGATAAAGTGAATGGGTCTGTCAGTGTGGGTCTGCTCAAGTATTTTCTGACTTAATAACAAAATAATAAGAAGTGCTTTGGCAGATAACTGGAAAAGTTGCAGATGTCTGAGAGAAGTTCCATATCAAAACAATATTTCTTTGGCTAAGGACAAAACAACCTAAAACACATGAAGAATTTGTGGGCCCTTGATGAAAACATTGCTGGGGAGTTAGGGTTTTGAGGTGGAAGATTGTTCTCCTTGGCCTTTTTCCCAAGAAGAGTTGAAAAACAACCTCTGGTCACTTGGGGATGGGGTGGTGAATTCCTGCATTGAATTCCTGATATCTAATCTAGCTTTTTGGGGAAATATAAATGAATTGTGATAGTTAGCTCCGTATGATGTGTTCGCTGCCACCAAACCCATGGAATGAGGTGGATATATCCCAAGCCTGGAATGGAGTATGGATTTATTCTCTCAGTACAAACATCACAGGAGATTATAGGCATGAACAGGCTTCCAAAGCATCATTTCTCGTTTTTATTTTCTTGCTCATCTCATTTTCATTTCATTTCTGTTTCTCTGATTCCAGTTTCAAAAATTCTGGAACAGCAATTGAGAGACTTTTGCTTACGAGCAATGAGGAACTTAACAAGCAGACAAAGCTGGTCAGTCGTAGCTTTTGAGTAGCATATCTCCAGCCTCCTCCTGCCCACAGTCAGGCTGCCTTTGCCCAGGTTGGAAGAATGAAGTCCCATCTTCATGTGCATCTGCTTTCCCCGCATGGCTGCACCGTGCTCTCCCACGTGGCTGTGGGGACCTGGTTCTCTGTCAATCCATTGGCAACGCAAGAAAAATGATGAGTTTTGGGGTGGGTTTTTTTGTGTTGCTTTATTTCTATTTTGTTTGTGTTTTTTTTTTTCAGCGCCATTTTCTGGGTTTGTTTGTCGTTCAATCCTAACTTCATTTCAGATGTGCCTGTGGCGGATAATTTTAGTTAAATGCTGCCTCGACTGCCAGAATACTTCCACCGTACTTTGTGGTTTTTTTTTTTTAATCCCCCGAAGCTGAGAACATCTTTCGCTTAGTTTGGAGAGACACAGCTGAAAAATAAAAGAGCAGAGAAGGCCTGCTTCTAAAAATGAATGTGTCTGTGCATCAGGGACACCTTCCAGAGGTGGCCACTGGTTGTTGGGTTTTTTTAAGGACCCATTAAAGCTTTATGATTCATCTTCCTTGTTGGATCTTTGGTTTTGATCCAATTTCCAGGGCATTTGAAAAGCAAACCAGAATCTGTTGGGTTACCTAATCTGTTTGGCTTTGGGCCCAGGGTTGGATTTAGTCATACAGCATTAATTAATGGCTTTAAAATGGAAGTGGGGAGATGTAGGCTAGATATTAGGAAGAAACTCTTGCCTGTGAGGGTGGTAAGACACTGGAAGAGGTTGCCCAGGGACGTTGTGGCTGGAAGTGTTCAAGACCAGGTTGGATGGGGGCTTGGAGCAACCTGGTCTGATGGGAGGTGTCCCACTAACTGTGATATATATATGCCTATATATCTATATATCTATATATATCACTGCTTCCCATTCCTAAATTTCTCAGGAGAGGGTGAATAAAGGCTATTTGCTAAAACAAAGACTTAATATTCTGCTTTCTGTATCATTCACCTGTTTTTTTTTTTTTTTTGCTGGTTTATTATGATGGAAGGCACAACTCCATTGAGAGATCGCTGCCCACTGAAATTTTTTTAGAGAATGGGGAAAATTGTATGCGGTGCTAGAATTTTTGATACATGTGTTGGATTTAATTGAAGCGACATTATCATAATTTACCAGAGGAGATGTGAAATGCTTCGATACAATAGCTGATGGAATGAAATGTTGAAGGGAGTCGCAAGGAAAATGACAGGTTTCCATTTTCAGTCCAAACAGCCTTCCAAAAATTACGGGTGCTCAGCAACAAAGATGACACCTAGCTAAATTCAGGAAGTACAAAATGTTCATCTTCATCTTCAAAAGAGATGGTGGAAGCAGAAATCAAACCCAATGGTGGAAACCTCTGAACTCTTCCTCCTTTGCAGGAGGGGGACATGGAAGGATGCCATATATCAGGGATGGAGGGTGTCAGTGCTGAGTCGTCATGAGAGGACCTTTCCATGGGAGATGGGGATGAGGCAGATGAGTGGGTGTTGGCTGATTTGCTTTGCTTTACTGAAATGCAACAATTGCCTCCATTCAGCAGATGAAGTAATGAGTCACGGAGAAGCCGATGGTTTGCACGTAGCTCTGGAGGACATCTGCATCCCCACTGGCTGGCCTCTACCCCCACCTCCATCCCTCCTCCTCCTCTCCTTTGTGTCCTTCACGATGTCCTTCACCTCTGTTCTCTGAGGTGGGAGGCTCTGCAGTGGCAGAAGGGACTTTGCTTTAACGTCAACGATTCCATCACTGAAAACTAGGGGGAAGAATTACACTGGGCTGCGAGCCGCTGCTAAACAGGCAGCTGGCAGAGGGAGGGATGTTGCTTTTTTCCTATTACCTTGTGCACATGAAGGACAATTTGCACAAATCCTGGAGAAAAAAGGCAAATTAAACACCTTTACGTTGAACAAAATGCAAATCCAGGCTTCTCTGAATCTCTTCTACAAAGAGGTTGCCAGTAAAATCCACAGCTGTACTATAGCGAAATCCTTGCCGGCGAGCGGTTAGTAAAACAGAAGATTTGGTGTTGCTTGTAAAGACATCCTCCTCCTCTGCTGCAGAGCTCAGGAGACAGCTCTCATCCTTGTTTCAAGCAGAAGGTAACGATGGCGACTTGGCAAGAGCCGCCCCTGCAAAAAAAAAAAAAAAAAAATTCCCTCTTTGGATCATGAATCAGTACCAGAATTTCTGTGTAGAGGAACATTTTGGGAGGATTTATAGTGTGGCAGGCGAACATCAGATCTGCTTGTCACAGATCATGTTCAAAGGCTACAGATAAAAGCTTTGCAGTTTACAGCCTTGGAAAAATTCGAATGAATTCCCCCTGCTGTGAGCCCAGAGCAATGAGGAGCAGAAATCATGCCTAAAAGCCATGGCAAAAAACAACTCCAGGAAAACAATGGTCATAGAGGTCCTGATCTTGGAGGTCTTTTCCATCCAAGATGATTTGACATTTCTCCTCAGAGATTTGAGGATGTTCGAGCCTGAAATGCAGAGTAAAAAGCCAAAAACATTGCAACTCATAGGTAGAAACCCCCCTAAATTTGTCCCCAAACCCCTAAATTCACCCAACCCCCCCTAAGTTTGCCCCCGACCCCCCTAAATTTGCTGAGAGATCCCTTCCAAAATGAATTTTTCACATGGAAGAGATGTAGAAAAGCTCCCACTGAACATGTTTTTTCCAAAGCTGTTGCCTCAATGTCACTTTTATCACCCCGTTTATGACCATCTGTGTTTTTATGCTATTCCCGCCATGCTTGTGCCACACAAGATGCAAATGTAATTTCCTGTCGGAATGGCACAAGACGAAGAGTAACGAATGAGTAAGGAGTGACATAAAATAATGAGGGGTGGCTCCAGGTGTGTGTCTGGAAGGGTTTTCCACCCCCCGAAGAAGGGAATTACCTGGAGTATTGAAAGGGTTCAAGCTTCTATTCCTCCACATCCGGTGGCCACATGTGGGCTTGGACCAAAACTCATTTCAACGTGTCTTTCAAGTCTTTGATTACCTCTTTGTCACAGGTGCCACCTCTTTGGAGGAGCAGGAGTTGGATTGTCCACTCATTCCAGCTTCACCTATTCCAATGAGTCCTTTTACCATCAAAGAGTTGATGAAGGACTCTTGTGGAAGAAGGTAGGAGATGAGGATCACCTGGGGACAGTGGGAATGGCCAAGTTTGAAGGAAGATGGTGCTGGGTTTTGCTGCGAGCTCTTGAGGCATCTGCAGGATTTGGACATGTGCTCAATGAATGGCCTTGGTTGGAGAAGACCTCTAAGATCATCCAGTCCAACCCTTATCCCACATAACCTTCGGTGACATGTACAGGTTGTTGTGTCCTCGTTGTCCTTTAAATATTCATACCTCTACAAGTGTAGCGCTTCGGAGGAGAACATTCCTCAGGGCTTCCACTGCCTGGTTTTAACTTTTGTAGGAATTACTCCTTGAATAATAAATTGCCATGAATTATTTGTAGGTTTGGTTTTTTTTTCCTGTAATACACCAGAAAACAATTCCCACCTTGATTTTGAAACATGCGACTTTACGGTCACCTCCGCGAGTGCTGACGTCTTCACCTCACACCTCGTCAAGGTCATAGGTTGAAATCCCGACAGAGACCAGGTGGAGGTTTCTTTCATCATCTGTGAATCCAGGAGGAACGCAGATGTTGGGGGGTGAGGGCTGCCTTGCTGTTCTCCGCCTCACTGGGGGATGCTCTGGGAAGGTAGTGAGGGTGATGGAGGAGCACCTGTGTTCTTCTCCTGGTTCTACACGTGCGTAGGAATGGCACTTCCCCACCAAAGACCTTGAAGACCATCCAGTCCAACAACTAACCCAGCACTGCCAAGTCACCACTACACCATGTCCCTCAGCACCTCATCTACATGGCTCTTAAATCTCTCCAGGGATGGGGACTCCTCCAGGACAGAAGCCACATCACCCAACAATGTATCCAGTCACCAGTCTGACCCAGTGACGAGCGCGTCACTGGCATCTCAGGGCGCAAATTGGGGTGGGTTGTCCTTATCACCCACCTCCATGCATGAACCTTTCCTCATCTTGTGCTCTCAGACCCACCTGAGCTCCTTGTCCGTCCTGTTGGGTTGGTGTAGGACATGTCCCACTATTGAAACCAGCTGCCTCCCAGCCACAAACGCTGATGGAAACCAATTGTATTTTACTCCTTGATAAATTACACTGAGTCAGGGAATTAATTATGAGTAGAGGAATTGTTTCAGTGGGGTGGTGAGTAACAACTCAACGCAACTCATGGCAACTCAATGCGACTCAATGCAACTCAACGCAACTCAACACAGCTCACTGCAACTCAACGTCCCACCTGAAGAGGTTGAGGTTCTTCAGCCTCTTGGACAACTTCTAGGTGAATTTTGGAGGGTTTGGGATGATTTCTTTCATTATCTGGCCTCCACACCAATAAATTCGGCCATTTTGGAGAAGGCAGCGGTTGCAAAAATGACGTTCTTCGCGTTATTAATTCATTTTGATTATTTTTAAATTGCTTTTTATTGTTTTTTAATTGCTTTTTATTGATTTCTTAGTGATTTTTATTTTTTAAATGATGATATTTAAAAATGGATTTTAATGGATTTTTATGGATTTCCTTGGAAATACATGATTTGTTTTGATGGATTTTTTGTTCTGAATCGATTTTTATGATGTTCTCATCGATTTGGAAAGCATTTTGATCGCTTCATCATTTTTAAAATAAATTTTTATTGAGTGCTTTATCGACTCCTTATTTTTCTCGATTTCGTATTTTTTTCTTTTCTTGGTTTTTCTTGATTTTTCCTGATTTCCTTTTGATTTAGCGCTCATTTATATTCATTTGTTATTTCTTTTTTTTCCTTGAAATTTCTTGATTTTTAAAATTGATTTCTTATTTAGATTTCATTTCTATTTTTTATTTTTACTGCTTTTTATTGCTTTCCTTTTCATTTCCTGTTTAATTTTATTCCTTTATTATTTTTAATAGCTTTTTATTCATTTTTATTGACTTCTGATTTATTAATGAATTATTTTGATTTCTTTATTCTTTATTTTTTAAAAAAAATTATTGCTTTTTATTCTTTTATTGATGCCTTCTGTATTTCCTCTTTATTTTTATCAGTTTATTATCTTTGATTTTTCAGAATTTTTCCTGCTCTTTTATTGTTGATTTCCCTTTTCCCTCTTCCTCTTTCTTTGCTGCTTTATTATTTTTTATAGGCTTTTATCGTTTTTCCTTGCCTTCTTATTTATTCCTTATTTCTTTCCAGTTATTCACTCTTGATTTTTTATTTTTATTGTAATTTTTGTCTTCTTATTTATCAATTATTTATTAATTATCGGAGCCTTATTAATTATTTATTTACCATGTCTTTTGAATTATTTATTTTCTATTTTATTTATTTGCTTATTTATATTATTTTTATGGCTATTTTTAGTTTCCATTTTTAGTTTTAGTTTTTAAATTTTAATTTCAATTTCAATTTTAATTTCAATTTTAATTTCAATTTCAATTTCAATTTCAATTTCAATTTCAACTTTTATTTTTATTTTTATTTTTATTTTTATTTTTATTTTTATTTTTATTTTTATTTTTATTTTTATTATTTTTATTTTTATTTTTATTTTTATTTCTATTTCTATTTCTATTTCTATTTCTATTTCTATTTCTATTTCTATTTCTATTTTTATTTCTTCTGTTTCTATTTCTATTTTTATTTCTATATTTCTGTTTCTATTTCTTTTTTTTATTTTTATTTTCTTTATTTTTTATTTTTATTTTTATTTTTATTTCATTTCTATTTCTATTTCTATTTCTATTTCTATTTCTATTTCTATTTCTATTTCTATTTCTATTCCTATTTCTGTTTCTGTTTCTGTTTCTGTTTCTGTTTCTGTTTCTATTTCTATTTATTTCTATGATTTCTATTTCTATTTCTATTTCTATTTCTATTTCTATTTCTATTTCTATTTCTATTTCTATTTCTAATTCTAATTTCATTTCTATTTTTATTTCCATTTTTATTTTTATTGATTATTTCTTCTTCTCCAACCTAACACCGGGCTTTTCCTTCCCAGTACAAACACCTCCTCCCGCATCTCGTGTTCACCTCTCCTGTGCCCATAGTTTTCTATTACATTTGATTTACTTTTGCCAGAATAAGAATGCTATGAATCGATTCTGTTTTTAATTTTATTTTATGTTACGTTATTTTATTTTATGTTATTTTATTTTATTTTTTAAATTTTATTTTCTTTTATTTACAATGCCACTGCTTGAAATATGTACTCCCGCCTGTAATTGAATTTTTGGAAGGCTGGAATTAAAGAAGTCAAAAGAGCAATAAACAGAAGCATTAGTAAATAATTGCGGGGGAGAAAGGAGCAGAAATCATCCAGATTCAATGATTTTCTATCAGATTTGAGCTCTTTAATTTTAATTTATGGTTCACAGACGATTTACAACCACCGCGGACTTTGTTTGCCTCTGCTTTCCCCTTGATAAAAAGCTTTTTTTTTTGCATTCTGAAGGTATTTTAATAGCATTTCCCCATGTTAGTTAATTTTATTTTAAATTTAATTTAATTTAATTTCAATTTTTTATTTTATTTTATTTTATTTTATTTTATTTTATTTTATTTTATTTTATTTTATTTTATTTTATTTTATTTTATTTTGGTTTGGTTTGGTTTATTTTAATTTTAATTTTATTTTACTTTATTTTATTTTATGCCTGTGTGGGTGCGTAGTGCATGTGTGAGCGTGTGCATGCTTAGATGGGTGTGCACATGCGTGTGTGTACATGTGTGTGCATGCATGTGCAGGTGTGTTCATGCATGTGCATGCTTATTTGGGTGTGTACACATGTGTACGTGCGTGTGGAAGTGTGTACACGCACTTGTGGATGTGTTCACACAGGTGCATGCCTCTATGGGTGTGTACATGCATGTGGATGCTTATATGGGTGTGTACACATGTGCACATGCATGTGCAGGTGTGTGCATGCATGTGCATGCTTATTTGGGTACATACATGTGTGTACATGCATGCGCAAATGTGTACATGCATGTGCAAATGTGTACATGCATGTGCAGATGTGTGCACTCATGTGAGGGTGTGTGCATGCACATGTGGCTGTGTGCACACACGTGCATGCCTCTATGGGTGTGTACACGTGTGTGCATGCATGTGTGGGTATGTGCATGTATGTGTGGGTCTGTACATGCATGTGCATGATTATATGGCTGTGTACACATGTGCACACACATGTGCAGGTGTGTGCATGCGTGTGCTGATGTATACATGTGTGTGCATGCATGTGTGAGTGTATGCATGTATGTGTGGGCATGTTCATGAGTGTGCATGCATGTGTGAGTGTATGCATGTATGTGTGGGCATATTCATGTGTATGCATGCATGTGCAGGCGTGTGCAAGCACATGTGGCTATGTGCACGCATGTGCATGCCTCTATGGGTGTATACATGCGTGTGCATGCATGCGTGGGTCTGTACATGCGTGTGCATGCTTATATGGGTGTGTACATGTGTGTGCATGCATGCATGTGGGTGTGTTCAATTAATCTCAATGGACTTAATTAATAGTAAAATACGGTGGGGAGGGGTGTTGCAAATAGAATTCCACCATCTTACTTTCTGACTACTACTCTTTAACTACATGAGTAAACTACTCTTAGGCCTGTGTATTCCAGTCTGGAGATGGAAAAGACTCTTTTTGCTATGCTAATTGAACCCAATTTTCTTGGAAACGTAAACAAATTAGCCTCGATTAATATGCTGTTCTCCTCGCATAATTAATTATCAGAACAGTAAGGAATAATAAAAAAAGGGGGGCTCTGTAAATAGTTTAATAAAGAACTAATTTATGCAAAAAAAAAAAAGTAAATGCCTCAAAAAAAAGGGGTGGTGGTGTTGTCATCACATTCAAATGATCTGGTTAAATCATCCAGTCCAACCATCAACCCAACACTGCCATGACCTTCAACCATAAACTCAACACTGCCATGGCCCTCATGGTGATGTCCCACCTCCACCACTGAGCGGGGTGGTGGGCAATGGCAAATGCTCCCCATACGCAGAGAAGATGGAGGCAACGAAGCTGATGGTGGTGCCTCCATCTTGCAGCATGAAGCGTGTTCTTCACTGCAGAGCACCTAACAAAGCCTTCGGGCAGCCTTTTCAAGACCTTTTGGGATTATCCTGTTGTCCTAACCTCCAGTGCATGGAGGTCCCAACACCTTGGTTCATGTTCAAGGCCACGTCTTCACCCCACATCCTCAAGGGGACGATGACACAGCTGAGGGACAGGTTCTGCGTGGACTTTAGGTATTTGCTGGCCCAACTCCCAACACCTTGGTTCATCTTCAAGGCCATGCCTCTTCCCGCTTTCAGTTTCAGCCTCTTATTGGGGTAACAGAGAGGGAACCCCATGTCCCCATCCTCGTGTTGCACAGAAGGGACCCCTAGGTACACCCCAAAGTGGAACCTAGTGGCTTCCTCTCAACGAATCACACACACAGAGATACACCCCCCACCCTTTTTTAACCCTCTGGGTTACTTGGGGGTGCAGTGGGAGGTGAGTAGGAAGGTTGTTTCATCAAGAAGGATTACTAAAGAAGGCAGCTTGGAGGTTGATGCTGACAGAGAAATAAACAAACTCCTTCCCCGTCAATTAAAAAATCGTGCGCCGTCGCTTTAAGAAAAAAGAAACTCCCAAAAATATGAAGAACCAAAAAAACCCCCCAACCAAGCCCCCCCCCAAAAAAAACCCCTGCCATTTCCAGCCTGGGCTTGATTAATGATTTTTCTATCTAATAAAAGGTTCACAAACCATCTGTTTTTCTCCCTAATGCCTTGCCCAAAGGTTTTTTCGTTCCTATTTCAGGCTTGGGGCCAACTGACATTCCCCTCTTTTTTTTTTTTTTTTTTTTTTTTTCCCCAAGCCTTGTAAACAAACCCTTCTCTCTTTTTTTTTTTTTTTTTTTTTAATCTTCCAGGGCTGTTTCCTACCCGGCGTTATGCATATTCATGGCGAGTAAACATTTTTAGTGTCTACACTTAATCTCTTCCACTGGCAATTACTGCTCGATGCTGTTTTGTAATGCAGAAGGGCCGACGCTTTTCCCTTCTAATAACAGCTGGGTCGCAGATGGGGCCCGCAGTCATCGTGGAAAATAAAAATTTACAAGATGCCAGTGGAATTTATTTCGCTTTTTTTAAAATGGAGTCGCAGGAGGAACCTTTCCATTCGGTGAAATCTGTGAGCTTTTTGACATTTAATCAAAGCTGGAGGTGGTGGGGGGGTTCAGGTAGGGTCTGGAACAAGAGGAGGATGAAAGCAGGTGGATCGTATTAGGCAACGCCGTGGTGAATTTATTTTGAGGTGATTGGCTTCCAAGAGTTGACGATGAGGATATATCTTGCTTAGCAGCCCGCTTCTTCAACGAGGACACTGAGCTCTCACCGCCTACTCAGCCAGGTTGGATGGAGCCTGGAGCAACCTGATCCAGTGGGAGGTTTCCCTGCCATGGCAGTGGGTTGGAATGAGATGATCTTTGAGGTCCCTTCCAACCCAAACCATTCTATGATTCAGCCAAGTGTTTGGGTTGGGACTGGTGGCGATGGCGACGAGCAACCTCCTTGTCCCTCCCACAGCTATGTCATGGCACACTCCTGGCATGGTGACAGTAGGCTGTGGCATGACGTTGGTGTGGTGTGGTCATAGTGTGACCATAGATAGGTGACCATAGCACCACGTGGTCATGGTTGGCCATAACTGTGGTTCAACTGTGACACATCCCAGTGATTCCAAATAGTTCTAGGTGATCTCTGAGGTTCATAGGTAGTCAGGAACGGTGCTACTTCTCCAACAGAAAAATGGGAAGAGGCAGTCTTGATCCATAAACCTAAACAGATATTTGCTCAGTTACTGCAGAAACAGCCAGAAGAGGGACCAGAGATTAATTAGCATACTCCGAGCTGACATCACAGATGATGTTGACGAGGGTGCTTAAAAAGCCAAGCACTGATCTGGGCATTTCAGTTCCGTTCTGAAAAGAAAAAAAAAAAAGGGTAATCAGTCCTGACAAATGAAAAGCAAAGCTTCAGAAAGGAGCTGCAGAATAATGGGTGGCTCTACTGCAATGTTACGTGCGCCCCGTGAAATATTCAGGATTTGAGATGGGCTTCCAGGGGCTCTCTCTCCATATCCTTGTGGTTTTATGGGACGATCTCAAGCTCATTCTCCATTACTCATCGAAAGCGATGTACAGCACCAGGCGTCGTAGGCCATGATGTTCCTCAGCTCCCCAACTTTTCCTTCCTTGATAGACTTAGTGTAAAGGACGTATTTGCTTTCAAATGCATAGGACAATGATCCCAGGTTGGAAAAGACCATGTTTGTTTGGAGTAGACATGAAGTCTGGCACATTCAACTGGTTGTTAGCCATTGGCCTGCCCATTAAAAACAGCCCATATCCCTTGACATCTGTACCTTCTGCGCTACCACAATAACCCTACTCTCAGTCGTGCAATCATATAGACCTCAATTCTTTTTTTCCTGGCACAACCTCTACTTTTAAAAGTAGCAGCAGTTCTCTGAGCACCATCAAAGCCTGAAAAGATTTGGCATGGGGTATAAAAAGGACCCCAGCGTCCTTTTGGACCTCCTCACCCTTCGCTCTGGTTGCTTTGGGCTGCACAAGCTGCAGGCCTTTTTGTTGATGTTTTCTTTAAATATTATTTTGTGGGTTTTGGCAAGGGGGTGACGGGAGCATAGTAACCAGCTGGCACAGCCTCTTCCCTTTGATTGCAGCATTGATTGTGCACCACATGCCCTTCGCCTCCTCCTCCTCCTCCTCCTCCTCGCTTTGCTCCATCACTGGAGTTGATTGCCACGGCCATTCGGAGAGAAGGTTTGGCAGCTGCAAGACCCAGATGCCGATTTCTTTTCGGCAGTGGCCTGTGGGTGTCAGCTTGTCTCCCTGTTTGGCATTTCCTTTGGCAATGAAACCCGCTCGGTGTCAGTGTGGCGTCTGCGGGATGAAAAAGTTAGCGTGGAAATGGGGAAGTGGAGAGGATGGAAGGAAAATTCTCTTGAAAGTTGCATGGAAGAAGGAAAATACAAGCCTGTCTTTGACTTAGGACTCATCCAAACCACGGTGGCAGCAGGTAACCACAGAGGTGTCCTGGCCAGCGGGCTCCTTAGGTGGCATCATTCCACTGTGGGTCTTGCTGGGGTACCAGTGAGGAGTTGGGTCTTGCCAATGGGAAGGGA
Source organism: Podargus strigoides (assembly GCA_028020825.1). NCBI lineage: Eukaryota > Metazoa > Chordata > Aves > Caprimulgiformes > Podargidae > Podargus > Podargus strigoides. Next base: position 16,330,708 of record CM051663.1, read on the forward strand.
GTCATAACCCACACATGCGCCACAGCCCACGGTGTGACACCGGATGCTCTTGGGGACAAGGCTGCTGAAGGATATCGCTAGCCACATCATTACTGATTGTCAGAAAAAGGAAATCAGAAATGGAAAGCTGATTATTTCCCAAATTATTCTTTTGCTGCTGACTGCAGTAATGAAAACTGAAGGCCTTAACCATTTGTGGATGATTCCTTGTGCCTTTTTCTCCAGTTAAAATAACGAGCAGATTGCAGTCTGCAGCAACTAAAACTCCTTCTTTTTCTCCTTAAGATTCTCCTTTTATTGATTCAGCGAGATCCACGTTGATTTCCATCTTTCAACCCCAACAGGATCTCTTACATCACATCCCAACAAGGCAAATCCATCCCTCCCATCCATGAAACACTCAACTCTACACCAAGGAGTTGCATTTAAGCAGTAATATTTCAATGTTATTTTCTTAATTAGGGTGGTGAAATCACGGTGTGGCTTTCAAATAGCTCTTAATTAACCTTGGATTGCTCTGGGAAAGGACAGAGTTGCTTCATGCCCCTGGTGGCTGGGAACCTCGCCACCACTTTTAGCACAGGCATAGGCAGGTCCTCATCGAGGGAGATGTCACGGTGACCACAGGGAAGAAGTTTGCAGTGAGTCTAGGAAAAAAAAAAAGGCAGGAAAAAGATTTCACACTCTGCCTTGTGTCTTTGTCTTGTCACTCCAGCCCACTGCTCTGGAAGGGAGTGCGGCTTCAAGTACAATGACAGACGCTGGGGAGTCATCCAGCACCCAACGCCTCCCCGGAGCCTCATGCTGCTGCTGTTGAATGCCAGCCCGGAGATGCTGGGGTAACGTGGAATGGGTTCAGCATCCCCAAGTTCCTCATCCTCTCTTTTGCTCAGGGAGAAGGGATTCTGGGAATTCATAGAATTGTGCTGTCCCTGAGAATTTAAGCATTCGGCCGCGTTTCAGGCTTAAATTCCCAATGGTCACTTGGAAGTGAAGCTCAGCGCCTCAATAGGCTTGAAGGAATTGCCAAGGATTAGGTTTTAATCAGTGATCTGAAGTAATTTAATATATTTCCAGTGCTCTTTTCTTTAATACTTAATGACTGATGATTAGGTTTGTGTATCAGATCTGAAATCAGCAAGTTAGGCGGCAATTAATGTTTGAAGTGCTTCGTAACTTCAAATATAATGATCGTATTTGCAAAGTAATTATGGAATGTATGCGCCTAATAAATAATAACATTGCCACAGCGCTGTTCACCTGAAAAAAAAATGTAGAATAGAAGTAATTCAAATATGAAGCAGGTTTCTACTCCTGCAGAGCCTTTGGGTTCATCCTTCCCTCTCCTGTCCTTAGCGAATGAGTTAGGAGAAAGGGAGAGCTTCCACCACAATGGATCATCCTACCTTTAGGTATTGAAATTCAAGATATAAATGAGAGGACATGGATTTAGTAACTGGAGACCACTCTCTTAGTATCTTTTACCTGGAAAAATAGGATAATACTTCTTTGTCTGCAACCTTGTCTGGTGGGAGGGGTTGGAACGAGATGATCTTTGAGGTCCCTTCCAATCCAAACCATTCTATGATTCTATGATACACACAGGCTACTCAACATGGAGTAGAAAGTCCACATGTTTTCTGCCTGACCACCACTAGTGATGTGAAATCCAAACTTCTCCTGTTGGCAGAAATCTGTTTTCTCCTGCACCTCCATACTCCTCGTAGCTATTCATCCACCGCTCCCAAAATAAACTTCGCTTGAATCTGAGACAGGAATTGACAGTATGAATCATGCTGGTCCAATCGTCATCTCAGGAATTGGAACATGGATGGTTGCCTGTGGAAATTAGAAAAGTAGCAAATAACTGGATGACAGAAGTAGGGAGAGGAAAACTTGGCCCTGCCAAATCAAAGCAAGCTTTACTTGGCCTTCAGGAGCTTTGGAGAACCTCACAGTTGAATTATCTCACTGTTCGAGACGATGTCCTTTTTTCCCCTCAGTAAACCAAGTGGAAGTCTGTGTATGAAACGCGTGGAAGAGAAAGCCACATATGAAGCCTTTATTTGATGAAGAGCTGCTTGACTCAGGAAAGCTGATAAAACCTCTATAGACACCCTTCGGTACAAATAGAGATAAACCAGGAAGACATTTGACAGAGGAGCAGCTTGTGGCTGCTTATGAAATCAGCCAAGCTGGTTATGACGAGCCAGACCCAGAACACAGATGAAATTTGCTTCAATGAATCTTGATGAAAATGATAACTTGGGAAAATTCCCAGAGAACGGGGAATACTTTTAGCACGGACATGAAGACAGCTCATCCAGGTGTAGGAATAGACATCTTCTCCTGACCAAACCCCTTTGGTCATCTCAGGAAAACAGCCAAAAAAATGATGGTGGCTACTGAGGCGGGTTTAGCTCCAGGCTGCAACATCAGTGCTAGCTCTCCCCTTCCCCCTTCTCGAGTCTTTCACCTACTTGGCTGCGTACCAGAAAGAGCCTGAACAAAAAAGTGAGAGACCCTGAAGCTTGAAGCCACTCTATAGTTAGAAGCAACGCTAAGATTAGAGAGCGAGAAGTGTGAGAGAGCTGAAAGCTTGTGAATTGTGCTAAGGATAGGAAGTTAAAAGTAGGAGGCAGCCAAACTAGATACTGAGAAATCAGAAGTTAAGCACTAAAGTTGGATGAGATTCTGGGTAGAGAACAGAGCTTCTTAACTGCTCTGGAGGTAAGGTAGTGCCTAGCAGCCAAGGATGTTCTGCGAAGCCACGCTGTTGGGATCTGATAGCCTCACTTCCTAAAAATAGGGATTTAGAGCACATCTTTTGATAGAATCCGCAATTCCCGTCGAGTCCCACAAGACCAGAAAAGATGCTTTTTCTTGCTCCCAGGGAAAGTCCTGTCTCCCTTCAGCATTCTAGACAGAGCCGGCAGCCAGCCAGGTTACCATGCATTCTGACTTACTGCAGTGCTTCTCTAGCCAAGAGATTTGCATTACTCAGCCTCTACTCACTTCAGCAGGTAAATTATCTCCTGTGTCCCTCAGTACCACATTTACAGGTCTCTTAGAAACCTCCAGGGATGGTGATCCACCACCACTCTCTTCCAACTTGACATGCTTGACAACCCTTTGGTGAAGAAATTGTTCCTACTGTCCAATCTAACATGCATTGGGCTAGTTAATTCCATGTGTGAGGGCTCGTAGACTCTTCAAAGAGAGTCTCTGCCTTTCCTACAGGGACATTGAGCAACTCCGCTCCTGTTGAGTTGTTCTTCAGCGGAGCAGAGTTGGGTTAATGCTGAATGTTTTGGAAAACACCATTCCCACTTGCCAAGGCAAATCCTTGGAGATCTTTCCCATCATTAGGTTAATTCAAGAAGAAATGTTTGGAACAGCAGTCAAGGGATTAAAACAATCCACCAGAGAAGTTGTGGCTGCCCCATCCCTGGAAGTGTTCAAGGCCAGGCTGGATGGAGCTTGGAGCAACCTGGTCTGGTGGGAGGTGTCCCTGCCAATGGCAGGGGGGTCTGGAACGAGATGAGCTTTGAAGTCCCTTCCAACCCAAACCATTCTACGATGATCACGACCTTTCACTGCGATAACTCATTTGGTGAGGGCTCTCCAGGTTCTCCCACCCCCACCAAAAAATCCTTCTCCCATGTTATCATTTGGAAAACTTCTGATAAAAAAAGAAACAACGCTTTCATTTGAAACAAAACCTCACACAGTTACCGGGTTTAATAACAGTTTTGACAGATGAGATTTTCATCGTCTGGTTTGGTTTGTTTTTTCCTTTGTGAAGGCTCCTACGATAAACTCCAAATGCTTTAAGCTAACAGATGTGACTATAAAGTAAGGCTGAGCGTGAGGCATCGGGAGCTGAGGTCTGTCAAACTCTAGAATATAGAAATTAATTCCTAGTTTCAGCTTCCACTGAGCATTGGAACATCTCTTTTCCTCCACCTTTTCTTTAGGTCTAACCTATTTGGCTTCTCTTACATTACAATCTTGAAGCAACGTCATTTTTCAAGCTTCATTGCTTGTAAGCCCGATGGAAACCTGGCCAACATCCCCGAATCCCCTCACAAATTCCAGTGCAGACACATCCAAGTTCTTTTTAATTTTCACTTGCGATTCTTCTTGATGTATTCAAGGTGTTAAGTATCCATCTGATGGCTGGACTCGATGATCTTCAAGCTCTTTTCCAACCTAGATGATTCTGTGATACGTATATGATACGGCCATTACTTCAGCGATGTCTCTAGGTTTTATTGTAATATCCAAAAGAATAATGAAGACATAATGGGGTCTTGCCTCATGCCTACAATTCTTAGGTGTTGCTGGAATCCAAAGGCGTGCATAAATGAATGAATAATAGCCACAAGGGTGATGGTATGTAAACATACGAAAAAAAAAGGGCAGATGAAACCAAAGTAGTGACATCATAAAAATTCAAACAAAATTATTGGAGGGGACTGGATTTGATAAGTTAAATGGAAAGAAGTCTTGGCAGAAGGAATTCTCTCTTCTGAGATCTTCCCTGTCGGAGGCACACAAGGTGCAACAAGGACGGATCCACCATCCGAAGACTCTTTGATATTTATGGGGCTTCTTAAAAAGGACATTTATACTTTGATTGGATGTTTCACTACGGAATATCAGCGACTTCCCTGAAATAACTCCTAGTTGTTGGAGTTTTTATGCCTTGCTATCGCTCTATCTCCCATTCTCTTTTCAAACTCAAAGCGCCGTTCATTAAATTCTTTCTTCTCCGGAGCCATAAATGCAGTAATCTAGATCTTTCAAGCTATCCCATAGGATACTCGTGGTTGGAACTGATGGAACATTAGTGTCAAGGAAGCATATTATTTGAGTCTTGGTATAATTAATAAACCTTTTCTCTCCCCCACAGGAAGGCGTTAAATCTCTGCGTCTTGTTTGTGCTGGGCAAAAAAGATTTAGTTACCTCTACCAGAAAAGATGAAAAAAAAAGAAAAGGCTTTAAATATTTAACAGTTGAAACCCTCTGTAAATTGGGAGATTTGAATAAAAAATCAACCCGAGTAGATTTGTATGAAACTGGTGAACAGAAGGAATATACATGCTCAGAGGAATAGATTTGATGCCAAACATCAATCAATCCCGGCTTCGTAGCCTATTTATAATACTGTGGGGGTTCTGGACGGTTGCACTTCACACTGGGAGGACCAATCCATGACATTATCTGGTGAACAATTGAAGTCTTTACAAATAATTAAAACTCGATTGGAAAAATAGAGATATTTGCCACAGCTTTTGGTGGCCATGCACCGCATCATAGATATTGGAGTGTGTAAATAATGAGTAGTTAATGTGGAGAGCCTGTAGCATTATTCGCCTTGCTGCTGTGGCTTTTCTCTCTATCTACTCAGCTGTTGGTTTTAGAGACCCAAAGAAATTCTCCACTTTTCCACCCAGGAGAGTGGGTGATGGGGTACACGAGGCCAGGCAGGGAGGTGGCTTTGTGTGGTAGAGCAGCAGGGGGAGCTCAGCCATCCCATTTGGCTCTTTCCGAATGTCGAGTCCTGAGGACCTTCGGAGCAATTAAACCAAAATCGTGCGTGAATCAATCATACAGACACGAGGGTGTCAAATAATGAAGATAGATGCTGTTGCAAGCCTTGGAATAGCTCCTGCCGGAGCTTGATATCATCCTGAGGAGTAGTAGATTATCCAAGTGACCTTAGTGTCCATGTGGAGATAGGAAGGAGCAGGCAGTGATGTAGAGTTAGTTCATCCTTTCTTTTTCAAGGTAATTCCTTCCCCCGAGCACTGCTGACATGATGTGGATGCATGGAGAGGAGGTTCTCTGCCTTCCTTCTCTCTTTTTGATGAGAAAACATCACAGGGACACACTCTGGTAGTCTGGATTTCAAGGGGCTCTTCAGCTTCGTGGTGGTCAATGTGACCAGGATTCAAGTCAAGGTTTGTAACCCTAAGAGCTAAGCTCAGGACTTCCTCATCCTTGTGCTCTCCTGAGCGTCCTCATCACAACTCCAATGAGTGGTGGGAGAAAGCAGGACTGGGTGAAAAGCAATTGGAGACTGCTTGTAAGAAACAGTTGATGATTATAAACATCACCTCCACGCTACTAAAGCTTTACACTGCCCAACCAGCAGCAGAATTACTCCGGGAACAAAGTAGGGCAGGATTATTTGGTTGCTAAAATGAAAGACACTGTTCTTCTACCATGCTACACAGCCAATTGATTTGAGAAGTCTTCAATGTCTATTGCCTGTCTATACTATTAGTAGGAGGTGCACGGAGTCATTTGAGTGCCAGTTGTCCCACGCTGTGCCCTATGGGAAGCCACTGATTCTTCCACTTGGAGCAGGGACAATGCAACTTAATCAGGCTGACAGGAAACAGGCAGCAATTATAGTGTGCAGCTACATCTGCTGGGTTCCACTTCACCGAAGGAAGAGTTATCTCCATTTTAACGTACGTTTTGATCATGTTTCATTTCACCTCTGCTGTATTCTTAAACACATCCAAATATCATGACAGAACAAGAGAACATTTGGGCAATTTGGGACTCTTTCCCTTTTATCTGTCATTTAATGGGCTTGGTTTTACGTTCTGCAGCGGAGGAAGCTTCATTGTTGATTGGAAACAAGTAGTAGAGAGCCAACCCTAGTACTTGCAAAGTCACCAGTGAAATAACTCCGAAGGTCAAAGCCTTCTGTGGTAAGTTCTTCTCCAAGAGTAGAAAAGCAAGAAGGAAACAAATGAGGATGATGACACCATCATCCTTATTATTACTACTTGGTAGTAATCCTAGAATTGGATGCGGAATAATCTGATGGGAATAGCTGGTTAGAATTTCTTCATCTGAGGGAGACTGATGAGCTGTGCATTTTAAGTCAGCTCTGATTGAATTCAAAGGGATTTACACCACCCTCTACTCTGCAGGTACTCCTAGTAGTTCTTTTCATTGCAGAGACCACTCTGGTATTCCAAGAGAAGCTTCAGCCAAGAATGCAGTGGCGTAAATAACTCTATGGTTACAAGCTCTTAGTAGCTATTACACAACTGAGCCTCTGCCTACAAGATAAGGCTGAATTAAGGAAACTTTGGGAGCAAGGGAACCTTCCCAGCCTCCTGGCCACCTTTAGGCCAGTACACCCACAAGTCCTAACTTGTAGTAAGTACCGCTGCTCACTTCTAAGAGCGTAACTAAAAGAATCATTCTGTTGAGCGATGAATTATTCCCTTTTCATTTCATTTCGTTTGATTTTCTCTCTCTTTCCTATTTCCTAAATTAAATCAACCTCTCTTGATGGAGGATAATCGGCCTTAACTGACTATTACTTAAGGATTAACATTGCAAAGCCGTTCTGTGAGAGAAGGGAAAACAAAGCCACCAAATTGGAGGGGTCCAAGTTGGCTTTGACCAATGCCACCAGCTTTTCCAAGATTTTTTGTTTTACTGTCTGACATCCACAGAACCATTTGAGTTCCAAACAACATTCACGCATCTTCGTTAGCTACTCGCTGCCTGGTGGAATTCTCTATCACCGACTCTTCGAAATAAATCTACTCACTGGTTGATATTAATGAAGTGTCACAGTTCCCATTGTTTTCCCATGGTCTTGCAGCTGCAGCCTTTCACAGGTGCTTGGCAAATTAAAAGGATGCTGGGTTGGGGGGGGTTGCAGCCTGCTCGAAAATCACTCCTTCGGCAGATTGTTAGGGAGTTATTCACACAAGGAATGCACCTTTCCTCATGACAGTCTGCTTTTCTCCGTCTCCTCCCCTTCCCTTTGCTTGATCCTGCTGGTTCTGCTATCAACCAAGAGCTTTGAACCTGAGATCATCAGGTCCAACCACGACGTCCTAGGTGGAAAACTCTCGTTGTGCTTGATGTTTCCATTGAACACCGCAGGGCTGAATGAAAAAAGGGGCTTAAGATGGAAATGAAATGAATCTAGCATTAGAAAAAAAATAAATAAGCAGAATCAAAATCCATTTAACTGAAAACTGAAGCTCTTTTGAGTTAAATCATAGGGAGAGGAGCAGCTTCACTCCGAACTGCCCTTAGAGATAGCCCTTTATATTTTCTTTATTGCTTGTCAAGTAGCTAATTCAAGCAGCTAATTGTGACAATAACTAATCCAACCACCACGTCCTCCTTCCATTCTTTCCCTCTTCATCCCTTTTTGAGTCTTATTCCCATTTGAACATCATCTTTAATTAGATTAGAAGGCCAAGAGACATATGGTAGCACCCAAACCCAACGATCTCTGATGGTCTTCTGATGATCTTCTAGAACTTAAGGAATCTAGATGGAGTCTGATAGGATTTTGGAAGGGTTTGATGACCTAACCCAGCAAAAAATAAGCGTTTAGCTTGGAAAAAAACCCATTATATTTAACTAACAAAAGAGGAGCTGATGAGCTGTTCTCCAGTTCATGGCCTTTATCCAAATCCACCATCTTCTCCCTAATGAACATCGGTTGAAATGAGGTGGTACGTTCTCTAATGATGACATTTGGGTCAAATTGAAATCAAACAGACTCTTTCCACTTGGGATGAAGAAAGTAAACCAGATTTTAATAAGGATTCATAGTAATCCAGAAGAATATTTTTCTCCCTCCTATATTATCTCTAGAGGTCTCTTCCAACTCTGGTGATTCCGTGAGGGAAATGCATCACCAAATGTTTTTTTGAGGGAATAGATGAAACCTGTTCTTACATTTAGGGTCTAAAATGCTTGGAGTTGATGATCTTTGAGGTCTCTCTCACCCCTAAGCAGCCATCTTGGCTGAAAGATGGGCTTGTCACAGCAACACGCTAAGGGGGGGTGACCAGCATCCAGCCTGGTGACATTTTCACAGTGAAAAGAGGTTATTTTTTTGGAAGGCCTTTTGGAAAAGGGCTTTATCTTTGTAAGCCATTCCTCGTTTCACCGTGGGTTACAAAGAACCACGTGTCTGGGGGAAAAAGGATTTCCAGACCAGGAGAGATGTAAATGGAGTGAAAATGAAGATTTGGGATTTAAAAAGTTGAATGGGGGTGGACACATGGCTGGTGTCCCCCATACAGCCCTAAGGGATGGTGGCAAACATGTGACATCCAGTACCCCATGACACCCCCCTTGCTCCACACCGGGACGTCCTCCCGTCTCCCACAGCGCTGCGTGGGTGCTTCATACCCCCTCATTACATAATTTTATGGCATTTTTATTACAATATGAGTGCTTTTAGCTTTAGACACACACTTTTTCCCTCAGTGATCCGTCCCCGCACAACGCTGAGTCGTCGTGTTCCCACCCCCCGCCCCCCACCCCCCTCAGGTCATCCGCGGGTGCGGAGCAACGCGTTGCCTCCATCTTGCCGCCCGTCCTGCCCGCCTCCCCATGCTCCCTCCCCTCTCTCCCTCGTCATTGTCTGCTCGGTGGCGGCGGCGGGGTTTATAAAGCGGCGGGCATTGCCCGGATGTGAGCGGTTGGCGATGTGTCTTCCAGGGCAAGATGTCACCATTCTCCGCGGCTCCGCGGGGGAGGCCGTGGCGGTGGTGGTGAGGAGGAGGAGGAGGAGAGCGCTGTAAACTTGCAACAAGTTGTTGGTTTTTGTTTGTTTGTTTTGGTTTTGTGTTTTTTTTTTTTTTTTTTCCGGGGGGGGTGGGGGTCGGGGTTGTTTTGCTTTTCTTCCCCCCCCCCCCCCCGATTTTTTGGCTTATCTTTTTCTTTATTATTTTTGTTTTTAAAGGAAGGAGAAGAAAAGGGGGGGGGGGGGAAACCCCCGAGCCACCACGGCGCTCGCAGTTTCTCACCATGCGTTCGTAAAAAACAATAGAGGGAAAACTTCTCGGACCGTCTTCATTCTGTTTTTTTTTTTTTTTTAAATTTTTATTATTATTCTAATTTTTTTTTTTTCTGGCTGGGGGTGGTGGAGAACCCCCAACTCCTAACAAAGCCAAGTTATAGTAAAAGTGGCTTGGAAAAAAAACTGTGGAGCATCCCCGGAGCAGGATTAACACTTCCAATACTTTTATTACACGTGTGAGATAATAAAAGCACTTTGGCAGAAGATTTCTTTTTAAAAATTTTTATTTTTATCATTTTTAAATTATTTTTATTCTTTTTATTATTTCCCCCCCTCCCTTTTGGAATATTGTGAACATATTTGTGGCCATTGGAAGGTAAAGTTACGATTTGCTGTTCGGAGTAACTTGTCTGTGTGGTTTTTTATCTTTTTTCTTTTTAATTTTTAATTGTCAATTCTGATGTGTTGTTTAAACCACCCCCCCACCCCCAAAAAAAAAAAAAAAAAAAAAAAAAAAAGACAACTTGGATGTGTAAATAGTACAACATGCCTTAAGGTGTGCGTAAGTACACACTCTCCCCCTGTGAGAGAGACAGCGCGGTAACTCGCGGCTTTATTTCTTAGTGGAAAATGAAACATTGGCTTATTTGATTTTAAGTCAGTATATATATATAAATATATTAAAAAAAAATATAAAAGTATAATATGGTGAGAGGGGAAAAAAGGGGGTGAGGGGAAAAAGGAGGAGGGCGCTGATGTTTGTGTCCCCCCTCAAACTTGAGTTTGCAGCCATGCCCTTTTTAAATCGGAAATTTAGTTGTCAGCACAAAGAGACGAGCGAATCACAACCCCAAAATAAAAAAGCCCCCCAAATTAAAATAAAGTGGAGTGGATAATATAATAAAAGGGGGGGTTAAAAGAAAAAACACTGCCATATTAAATATTCGCAGCCCCAACACAGGCCCGAGCCCTTCCTGGCTTTGCCTTATTAACCCCCCCCTCTCCTCTCGGCAAATTGGGGTTAATTAAAGGCTGCTTTACACCCCCTCCCCCATTTTTTCCTCACCCTCAACTTTATCTCTTTTATTTTAATCTCTTTTTGAAGTGTGGAAAAAAGATAAAGGGGGGGGGAGGGTGGAAAAGTTGGTTGCGGGTGGTTGTAGTTTCTCCGCGCTTGCTACCTCCTGTTGCATTAAATGATGCTCTGGCAGTTATTTGTAATTCTTTTTAAGCTTTAAAGTGAATATTACTTTAATTTCCAGCGTTTCTTGGGATATATAACACCATTTTGTTTTTTAATTAATTTTTTGAAGGTTGATCATTGAGGTTTTACCACCCCTCCATGTTTTTTTAACCCCTTTTCCCTTCCCTCTTTTTGCTTTTAAACCATTTAACCCCCTTCTTTCCCTCCTATTTATGCAGAGTTTTGGGAATTCATGAGGTGTTTGTTATTTTTAATTTGCTGATTTGCCATTATTTCCCTATTTTTAGGTTTGCTGGGGGATTTTCACCTAAATAAAACCACCCCCCCCCAAAAAAAAACCCACAAACCCCAAACCAAAATATGCATCACCAACAGCGAATGGCTGCCTTAGGGACGGACAAAGAACTGAGTGATTTACTGGATTTCAGTGCGGTAAGAACCCAAAATAAAATAAAATAAATAAAAATAAAACACACCAAGGTGGAAATTTTATAAAAAACCCAATAAATAAATAAAATAACCCCCCTCCAAATCAAGGCTTCTAGCTGATTTTTTGCAACTCAAAACCCACCCGAGCCGACCCAAAATGAAACGGGATCTGCTGGGGGATTTTTAAGCAGCGCTTAAGAGCGGAGTAAAATTATTTTTACCTTTAAAAAAGCAAACCCCAAAACATTAATTAAAGCTTTAAAAATGATATTTTAAGATATTTAATGAGAAATCACAGCTTTTTGGCTACTTAGAGCAGTTATTACGCCCCCCCAAATGCGACGGTTTCTTCTCCATCACTCCCTCATTTTTCCCTCTTTCCTTTCAACTCATTAATTACTCATTAATTACTCATTACTCTTTTTTTTTTTTTTTGGTGGGGTTCATCCCTTGTTTCATTTTAATTTGGTGGTGGTGGGGAGCTCTGAGAAACCCCCTTGCTGCCTTGCTTCAAACTTTGTGCTTCCCTCTTTCTCTTGTTACCCCCCCCCCCCTTTTTTTTTCTTACCTTAAATAGTGCTTATTTTAAAAAATTAATTATTAAAATATTTTAATTTTATTTTTTGGGGGGGTTTGGAGCTCCTCTTGGCTTGGTTTAGAGGTTGGACCTTGTGCACTTGTCTAGTTTTGTCAGGTTTTCCCTCCTCCCTCCCCCCCCCCCCGCCTTACTCCCAACCTCTTCCTTCCTCTCCCCATCCCCTCCCTTTCCCCTCACCCTCCCCATATGCCAGGAGTAGCTTTCCACCCCTTTTATGTATTTCTTTACTCACTTTGAGAGATGCATGGACCATCCTAAAGCCCCCCCAACCCCCCCCCTCACCCCTTTTTTTTTGGGGGGGGGGCAAAATGAAGCTGTTTAACTCCCTTGCTTTGGAGGAATGGCTCAGGGAAGTCTGGCCAGGAAACGTAGCCTGAGGCAGCTTTACAACCCCTTTACAACTTCTTGGATTTTTTGGGGGCTCCTTGGATTTTTTTGGGGCTCCTTGGATTATTTTGGGGCTCCTTGGACTTGTTTTTGGGGATTATTTGGGGTTTTTTTGCAAGCTGTGCCTCAGGGAAGGTGCGTATGTCTCTGCTAGATGCGTCGGGAAGGAGTGAGTAAACTTAACCAGGGTGGAAAATAAATGTGAAAGGAGAAAGAAGGGGTTGAGTTTTACTTCCAGTTCCTCTCCTTGATGAAATAAGAATTTAAAACAGGTGGAATTTGGCTTTATTATTATTTAACTTCCTCCCTAACCCCTAAACCATCCCTGCTTTAAGATGGAAACATCGCCACCTTAATTAAGGTTTTAATTAATTAAAAAATCCCCAACAAACTCCCAACTTTTAGTTTTCACCTTTCCCAGAAATAAGAACTGAGCCCCTTTTCCAACTTGGTGTAAACTAAGGATTGGGTTTACACCTGATTTTATGGGAAGGGAATATTGGGTTGGGGATGAGGGGAGGGGATTAATTAGCTTCATTAAAACATGTTGGAATATTGGGGTTGGAGGGGATGATGAAGAGGTTTGGTGATAAATAAACTCTTAGTAACCAATGTGTAAGGGGTTTTTAACTACTAGTTGAGTGAGAAATGGTATTTTCTACTCATTCTTTCTTTTTTTGTTGAATTTTTGTAGATGTTTTCACCTCCTGTCAGCAGTGGGAAAAACGGCCCGACTTCTTTAGCAAGTGGACATTTTACTGGCTCAAGTATGTAAATACATGCTAATTTCCTATCTTATTAAATGATGAAGTTATGCTTTACCTTCCTCATCTTTTCCAGAGAGTAAATTAATTGAGGTTTAAACAGAATTATACCTAAAAAATGATGATGATTTTCTGCAAACTGGGGCATTTCCACCTTATTTCCATACATTTATGATTAATTTATTCATGATCCCCCCAAAAACTTGATATAATTACTCAAATTAATTTAAATAATTTGAAAATTGAGCGTGGGAAGAGTTTTTTTATTTAATTGGGATTTTGAAACCTTCAATATTTTATAAATTAAAAAATTACAACGGGAAACGCTCATGCCTGAGAATTAATTTGATGAATGAAGACTTCATTTAAATAAATAAATCAGCAAAAACCTGGAGTATCAATGTGAATATTTAATATTCAAAAGATTTTGTACTACTAGGAGATTTTATTTTTGGGTTGGGGAGGGTGAATGAAAATCTTTAGGTTCCTTTTCTCTATTTTTTGGGGGGTTTCCCCCCAACTCTTTGATTTTGTAGAAATTTCACCGGAGGATTTGTTGTCTCTCAAGTTGTTTTAAAGGTTGGAGCTGTTACTCTAAGGGTAACTTCTCCATTGTGTAAATAAAACCCAGGGGTCCTGTTTGATGACAAAAGAGCGGAGCTCTTTGCAGTGCAATGTATGAGTATAATAGTTATCTGATGAGTGAAGGTTTGGAGAGACGGCGAAGTAGGAGTAAAATTAGCAGAGATACTAAAGATTTACTCTGATTATGTTGGTTTAAGAAGGGTTTTGGGGTGATATGGTGTTTTGGAATGGGGTGTGAATCCACCTCGGAGTAGAGTGGCGGTGTTCTCTCCCAACTTTAATAATTCTATTTAATAAATAACAAATCATTTTAATCCCATCTCAACAGTTGTAAAGTAGCAGTAAAAATTTTAAGCCACCTTTCTTTTGTAATCTTTTAGTATCTTGCATATGGCTTCTTCTCATCTTTTAAGGGCTGTGTAAAGGGGGAGGAAGGAATGTAACCTGAGCTACAACCCCGCCACATTCCCATGGAGCATTTTTCACATGTAAGGCTTTTGTCAACCCCAGGAGAAAACCAGGAGTAGTGGTTTTTTTTTTTTGGTTTTTTTTTTTTGTTTGTTTGTTTTGTTTTGGTTTGGTTTGGTTTGGTTTTTTTTTTTTTTTTTTTTTTTTAGGTGTTCAGCAGAGAGAGAGCCCTAAAAACCAGTTCAGCCATGCCTGTTTTCCACATTCAAACTGGGAGAACTGGGAGGAAGGCGGGGGGGGGGGATTGAAATGAAGTTACCTCCAGTTTTGATTCTATTTAGTACCCGTTAGTAAAATCCCAATTCTAAAATAAAAGGGAAAGGTGATGATTTACTACCACTTGATTTTTTTACTCTCTGTTTTGACGCAGCCCCGAGTGAAGCTAAGACAGGATTTAAAGCCCAGCGTGTAATTTTACCATTGGTTTAATTAAGGTTTGTCCTGTGTTACAATAGCAACCATTAGAAATTAATCTATCACAAATTAAGCTCAATTTTCACTTTGATTACATCTGGAAATAAAAGCAAAAGGGGTGAGGATGACCGAATCCTTCGCTTATGTCATTAGTGTTGAGAAAGCTTGGAGTATTTACTCTTCTCTGCCAAAGTAAACGCGTAGTGAGGTTGATCTGCACATCCCTACAACCAGGTATATTTAAAAATTAAGTTTATCTTAGTAGTTTTCACGGCAAGGTGTAGTAACAGCATTGTTAATTTTGCCAATCGCTGCTTAACGCCGTCTTTCAAGGCTACTATTGGTAGTAATGACAGATCTGTTGTCTGTGCTGTGTATTGGAAACAACCGTTGTATTTACTGGGTAAGACTTGAGTTGTTCAATAGGATCATTTTCTTTACACCTAGTGACAAGGTTGCTTCTCGACTCAGCGTCTTCTACTCCGCCGTCTCACCGTGGAAGAGTTGCTGGCCACCTCAGCCGTGTAGTGGCCACTTGGGTTTGTCAGCTTCACGCCACTTAGTCGATAAATAACTACTCCAAAGAGGTTTTGTGTGGTATTAATCCCAACTAAGTAGGACTCTTGATGGAATATCAAGCCCTTAATTAAATCTTAGAGGGTTCTGGTTACGTTCAGGAGTTGGGTTTGTGTAGGGTGACGTCAAGCTTGATTGAATTATGGGGTGTGTGTGTGGTGTTTGGATTGGGGGAGCACCTACTTGTCCCACTAAACTTCAGGTTCCGTTTTAGTGAGGGGGATTGTTGCTGGGTGGGGTGAAGACATACTACATATATACTTGTAGCTTTTCCTTTTTATCTGTCCTTATAAAATTAAAGTCCACATTTCCCGGGTGGTTGAAGCCTCCTTCAAACACACAAACCCTGAGTAACTTCCTCTGGTCTTGCAAGCAGGCCATTAATTTACTCCAATTAAATCTTATCTTTAAATATTAAAAGGTTAAACGGACATTGAGAATGGATTTACACAGCCATTACGTCCTAATTGCTCTCTAACATAGTTAGTGAGAGACATTACTTGCTGAGGTGGTCTTGAAATCTTTAATTTATTTACTGAGTAACTTACCACGACCCTGCTGTGGCCACACCTCCTCTCCTTGAGGACCACGATATGTTACACTCCTCACACCTTGATTTACTCAGCCTAGGAGAGTGGGGGACTTACGCCTGGAGGAGGATTTACTCCTGGAGAGTAAGTAGAGGCGCGTGTTAACTCCAAGGATTTCGAAATTTAGTAGAGAAAAGACAGCAATGATGGGACTTTGTGACAGGAAGTCACAGAGTATTTCCTGCAAGAAGTAAAAGAGGAGTGTATTTACTTACTCCTCAGTGACTTGGGACTACTTAGTTATTTATAGTTGCAGTTCCATCAGGTTGTGTGTGTGTGGTTTTCCATTCTCCAGATTTCCTATAAAAAATAAATAGCCGTCGCAGCCACGAACTTAACACTTGAGTTTCTCCTCCCTGTTGCAAAACTTACTCCTTGTAGATTCTGCCACGCTTAATTTTTCACTGCCTCCTTGATTTACTTCAAAGCTACTCTTTGCAGGAGCTTGAGTTGCTGCTCCGAAGAACATGTTGAAGGATAGCTGGTTGTTTTCGGGGGTGATTGTCCTAGATTTACTCCTTTGAGTTGCGTTGTTGTTCAGAGTTGGTGTAAAAATAACCTATTGTCACGGTTGAACAAGCTGGAATGTACAACAAGTTGTAAACAGGATGTACTGTAACGTAGTAACGCGCGATTCCGCTGCGATAGGGCCTTTTCAACGAGTTTCTACTCGTTCTCAGTTATCTTCGAGTCTTCTCAAGGGTGTCTTACTCTGGGTTGTAAATCAGGAGATGAGAAGCTTAAAGACAGCTACATTTGGGTTGTAGAATTGGTGTAGAATGGGTTGAGTTGGGTTGGACCTCAAAGCTCATCTCTCCTTCCATGAGTAGGGACACCTCCCACTACACCAGGTTACTCCAAGCCCCATCCAACCTTTTAGACCCGAGTTCCTTAAAACCCTGAGCCGCCGCCTTCTACTAATACCCGGATGATTACTTCAACGAGTAGTAAAAGGCCTTTTTGTTTCCAATTACACAGAGAGTAACTGCTTTGAGTTCCTGCTTTATATCAACCTCCTTGGATTCGATTACTGCTCAAAGAAATGGATTTCTCTGTCGCTCTGACTTAATTAAATCTTCTCCTAGATGTTACGCAGAGGAGTAGAGCGGAGTTGGCACGTCCAAGTTGTAAATACGTAGAAAATGGGGTGGAAAACTTCTCTGAGCCTAAAGAACTTTTTTATCCCTAGATGTAGAAGACAGAACTAGCTCAGGGTCCTGGGGGAATACAGGACATCCTAGTCCATCTAGGGTAAGTAGATTTATTCTTTGTTTCCTCCCCCTTCATCTGGAAATTTACAACCTGAAGTAGGGAGTTTGACACCTGATTGCTGGGCAGGAGTAGTTGGCTGGAGCTTCTTTAAAATGACCTTTTTTAATGAGTATTAATTTTTGTTCCAACCCGATTCTATGTGGCTCCTCTACTCCGCACAGGTAGCATGAATACTAATGAACTCTCCAGCTCCATGAGTAAAGGTGGAGTAGAGATAGAATTGTAGGTTGGAGGAATGCTCAGAATTCCGTTGCCTTCTCCGTCCTTTCTCCTCGGAGCAAATCCTCCATCAGTTTTAAGTGATGATCCGCAGTGCTAAGGGGGACTACTCCCTATTTACGCGTGGGGGACCCCATAGTTTTACTACAGGGAGACAAAATCCCGACCCCTTTTCTTCTTCCATCCCGTTTAACATCCATTACACCATCTCTTTACTCTCAGTTGTATTTTTATCCCCCTGTTTTTGCTTTTTTTTTTGGGGGGGGGGGTGTTGGAGAGTGAAAAACCTTTTTGTAAAGTCACTCAGGAATTTACAACTGCTATTATTTCTGCTTCTAAAAACACCAATGTGTACGTACAACAGGGAGTAGGAGTGATATAAAGAATTAAGAGCTGTGTGCCTTGAGTGAGAATTCTTGGTGTTAACAATCAGACCCTGAGAATTAATTTGCAGAGTCACCGCTCTACCATCATCTCTTACAACTGCTTTGCAACTTAGATGTAAGGTTTGAGTAAATCTAAAATGATGTTTTTTTCTCCTCCTGATTTATTAACAGAACTATGGAGATGCCACCCACTATGATCACATGACCAGCAGAGACCTTGGGTCGCGTGACAATCTTACTCCTCCTTTTGTCAATTCCCGAATACAAAGTAAGAAAAAGCTGTTTTCTACCCGTTTTACACATTGTTGTAAAGAAAACCAGTCCAAACCAGTAAGAAAACAGTGGTTATTGAACAAACTGGGGGGTTTTTGATACCATAACTAATAGTATCTAAGAATTAAAGGCTTCCTGGATGTTTCTAGAAGGTTCTGCTCATCTTCGGAGGTGTCTATTCCACCCCTGGGTATGAGCTGAGTAGCATCATCACAACTGCTCAGTGGGGGGCAGTATACTCAATCATCCCAACTGGTTTAATACTGGACTCGAATGGATTTACTCGTCATTTGAGGTGGTCTTCCACGCAAGACCACTTTGTTACTCCAGAGGTCAATATGCCTGACCTCATAGCTCGGCGTGGTATACTCGGTGTTTACTTAGGAGTAGCTAAAGGGTAGTGGGTAGTTTTTTACTCAGTCATGCACAGGAGAGAGCTGCGCTGGGTTGAGTATCGCCTCTCGTTGCCTCTCCTTTGAGGAAGTGACCTCAAAGATCATCTCATTCTTGAGTAGCGCCACCTCCTAGGTTACTCAGCCTCTTACTCTTTGCCCATCCTCAACTGGGGATGGGCGATGCCCCAACCTCCCACCTTCACACTTCTCTTTGAGAACCCTGCGTGGGCGTTTTGAGGCCACCAGCTGTTGCCGTCCCCCCATCCTCCTCCCTTACTATCGAGATAACCCCTTCCCTTCCTTACTACGCCGATTATGAAGACGTCAGGCGGGAGTGAGGAGGGAAACCATGTTCCAGATGAGCTCCTGAGGGAACGGTGGAGGGGGTCATTCATGTACAACCATGTGTATGTGTCTGACAGACTGTGAAATGGCGCGGCGTTGCGCGGCTGCGGCGCACCTGGGCCCTTCATCTCCTGATTGATTGGTTTGGTCATGTGGAATGAGCCCATCTGCTCCTTGTTGTTGTATCTTCTTTGTAATGGGGGAACTTCCAAACACCATTCCCAGAGGCCGCGAAAGAGATCTTCGCTTCCACTTCAACATCATAAACAACCCCCCCCCCCCCGCCCAAAGTGGTTCAAGGAGGTGAACAACACAAGTAGGCTGCACCACCATGGCTTACAACTGGTTTCCTCTTCGATGTAAGCTTGCACCCAACTGGGACAATCCCCCACCCCACCAAAAAAAAAATCTACCCAACTCTTCCTCTTTCACTGTGGCAAGTTTTGTTGTCACCCAGCCAAGACTTAATTAAAACCGCTGACATCACGGTGTTGTAATTAAGCACGGCGTTAATTAAGCCAGAGTAACAATTGATTATTTTAATAGTAATTCCTTTTTTTTTTTCCGCTTCTTCTATTTTACAAAAAGCTGCCCCATCCACAAAATAATTTCTTAAAGGGTGAAGAAACTCATCAGCAGAAGGAGCAGCGCTGAGGGAGAGTTTTGAGGGAGGGGTTTGGGAGTGAGTAAAGTGGTTGTAAAGAAATTTGAGGTGGTGTTTTTTTGTTTTTAGTTCTTTTTTCCGCCCCACACCTCCCCCCCCCCAAAAAAAAAATGCTGATCTGCTCCTGGCATTCTACTGGCTAATTATGCATCGGGAGAGCTTCGACAGCTGCATTCATCATCATAAAATGTAATAATTAATGACATTCCAACAAAGCGAAAGATGCAAATGAGGCCCTCATTAGCATTTTCATCTTCGCCTTTGATAATGCTTTTGCTGACAAGGTTGTAATTAATGAAAATTCATGTCGCAGGCAGGAGATTGGATCGGTTTCATCCCCCCCCCCCCTTTACCCCCTCCACAATTCCCAAAATGCTTGCATTATGGAAAATCCACTGCTCTGCCAACTTTGGAGGGAAGATGCACCAGATGTAAATTAGTAGTAAGGAACTTTTAACTCTTTCAAGTCTCACCCCCCTCCCTATGATTTATTCATCCCACCTCCATAAACTACTTGGTTTAGTTTGGAGTGACACCATTAATGTGACCCTCAACCTTGACACCCAGTTCCTCCTAGGAGTATTTAATTCCTGCTAGGAGTATTTAATTCCTCCTATTTAATCCAGTAGTAGGACTATAGTGGTTGGAGATCATCGCGCTGAGTTGCGTAGCCGAGGTGGAGCGGTGAGAAAGCTCGGAGGGAAGTTACGTGTAGCTCCGCCATAAATCTGTCTTATAACTCATCATCGCTGCTTTCTTCTCTTTGTAGGGCTTTACTTTGTCTTTATGGTCTTTAGAAAACTAGTAGTAATGATAGTAGTTAAGAAGAGAAATGCTTTTGAGCTTTGCAAGTCTGTTTTTAGCGTAAGGTGTCGGAGATGATGGTTTTGGTGACCCATCTCTTGGCACATAGTTCGTTTAGGAGGTGGAGTAAAGGCGTTGTAAGGGTTTGGTGTAAATTGAAAGTTCATATCCTTAATTTAATCAACTACAATCAAAGTAAAATCAAAGTAAACTCCTTAATTGGTGATGCATTTCCTGAGTTTTCCCTTTTTCCATCCTCGGCCCCGTTCCGATGCCATCTGGTGTAACATGGAACATTTAACTTGTCAGCTATAATGGATTATCCTGGTAGCAGATTTTTTGCTTTGAGCATTTTACTCCTTCCTTGCATTTTACTCCCAGCTCTGGGCTGGGGGTGGTGGTGGTGAAGGATTGAGTTGGAAATACAGAGAGCTGAGTTGACCTATATGCCCAACATAAAGCAGTATTATCCCTGTTGCTGACCTTAGCCATCATCTGGGCTACAACTAGGTGTAAGTTGGATGGGATGTGGAGTAACCTGGTATAGTAGGAGGTGTCCCTACTCATGGTAGAGGGTGGTTTGGAATGAGTTGAGTGTTAAGCTTCCTTCCAACTCAACCCACACAAACGTCTTCATTCCATCTTCAATTTAACCCCATCTAGAACAGCAACCTTAATTAGAATACTCAAACTCAACCCCAAATCAGTTTAAATATTGAAATTATCAATAATTATGCAAATTAAGCCAATTTTCTCCATCGATAGACTTGGTTAAAACCCACTAACCAAACCTGAGTTGCCCTAAAAGAGAGAAATTTCACTTTGAAAAGGAAACTCGCCACTTAATTTAATGGAAAGAAGGTGGTGTTGGATTTGCATACATATTTAAATATTTGAATATTCATTTTTTTTGAGATTTGGAGAGTTTGCCATTGACTTTGGAGTTGGCTTTCTAGCGGTGGAGTCGCCACCCGCCGCTTGCCCGGCAGCCGCACTGAGCCACTTCTTTGTCTCTCTTTTGATTGGCATGCATTGTCTCGCTCATTTAAATATCTTTACATATGTGTGTACCTATATTTATTGTATTTGATGTTACACTAAGGTGTTTTTACTCCTTGACGTAAAAGAAGATTGGACTTTTGGGTGGTCAATGTCCGTTGAGCTTTGTTTCTATATACATAGAGATCGTGGTAGTGATGAATCCCACATCCAATCAGGGTAAGGGCTAAAAAACCAACTAATTAGCATCTAATTAAATATTCCTATTTTAATATATTTTAAATAATGTAGAGTTTATTTTTAGTTTGTTTATCATTTTTTTGGAGCTTTATAACAAAGAACCCCTCTGGGGTGGGGCTGATTTTAACCAATGCGTCGACCCCTGAGTAAGGGTTATTGTAACCAAGTGCCGAAGCTTTAGTAAAGCTTGAGTTAACCTCTCTACCTCTCTTATTTTATGATTTGGAGGAGTTATGGTGGTGTTTTTTTTTTTGTTGTAGCCATGGGGGTTTGGCACTGCCAACCTCATTGTCTCCGTGCCAACAAAATCTCCGCAGCGCCTGCCGCATTCGAGTTACTTTTGCGTCTCGAAAATTCCGCAGTGAATGCGACGGGGGGGTGGGGGGTTGGTTACTCCTAGTTGCAAACATTCCAATAATCCAATAATTCAACTTAAAGTTTACAACCATCTCGATAAGAAAATCAAGCAGGGTTTGTAAGGATACAAAAATCTTTGCTGGTTGCTCTGTGGGTTGGATTTTTTTTGGTACTTCGGCCATTTTTACACCCCCCCTACTCCTCCCTCCCCCCCTTCCTCCACCTCCCCCCCCCTTCCCCCCAAGAGTTCCTGGACGAGTGCCCATTGATGTCATGGAAACACTCAAATTGCTGCAAATGATTCATGTCGATGCTGAGTTTCTTTCTCCTCCTCCTCCTCTCCCCCCCACCCCGAGTTGGGTTTTTTATTTTAACTTCAAATTTATTTTTCCATCCTGCTCATTGATTTACAACACCTTTTAGGCACTTTTGGGGTGATAGTAAGGAGCTTACTTCCTTATCCCGTTCCTTACTACCCTGATGAGGCATTTTCTTTTCAAAACCTATAGATTTATCATTCAAATTTCCTTCTCCCATCATTTTTTTGCTAAACCTTTCCATAATCTCAACCTAAAGAAAGATTTATGGAGTGAGTAATCCCATGTTTTTTTGGAGAACCACCTACAACTCCTTTCCAAACTCCTTACTTATAAATTATGAATTGATTTTGGTGGCTCCTTTGTATGAGGAACTACTCTAGATGAAAAATGACCCCCCCAAAAAAAAGGACCAACCTCTAGAGTCTTAAATTACTATAGGGAGAAAAGTGAGTTTTGACTTCGGAACTACTTGTAGTAAACACATAGGGCAGTCACCGCTGTCTCTTCTATGTAGGGGTCCCCAACCATGCTCCTCGTTGCAGAGCTGTCCTCAGCATTGCTTGAGAGCTAAAACTAACTAATCTGGGCTAACTGTTTGTTGGGAGGGCGGGATTTATGCCTCAACCTGTAGTAAATTGCATTTTATGAGGGATTTTTACTATTCTTGGTTGTTTTGTTAGATAAAACCTGCCACCCCCCCTCCCCCCCCCCCCCCTTAATCCTCACTGTAAAGGTGGTCTTTGAGTAACGATATGTCTTGTATCAACCCTCTTGCCTACTCTGTCCCTCTCCCAGGTGTAAATTCCATCATCACGAAGACCACAGGGGGAGTTTACTCCTAGGAAAGCGAGGAGTAAAGCACTTGGAGAACCTCGAGGTATTTCTTTCTCTCTGTTTGACATCTTCTTTCTCTTTTGATTGGTTCACAGGTAAAACAGAAAGAGGTTCCTACTCGTCATACGGAAGAGATTCCAATTTACAAGGTTGCCACCAGGTAAGAGAAAATCTACTCATCAGTTATGTACTCCGTACCCTTCCCGAACTCCGTTGTCCTTCTCTGGCCATGCTCCAGCACCTCAATGTCCTTCATGGAATCTCCTCAAAATTCAGTTACTACAGACACGGTCAACTCTTGACTGTATCTACGTAGCAGTGCTCCACGGTGCTGTAGGGATATTGTTGTTGAGACAACTCCAGCCAGGTTTTGTTGTAAGCTCTTTGTAAATCGCAACGCTTATGACCACGTTAATTGAGTCGTTAGGTTAATGAGTGCCAAAAATGGAATTAGTAAGCGCTTTTACTCCATATATGCACACAAAAAAATACTGGCTCTCTCAATTATTCAACCGTATAGTAAGTTACACACCCTTGGCTGTGAGGATGTTGAGACACTGGAAGAGAAGTGAGTGGTTGCCCCATCCCTGGAAGTGTTGAAGGCCAGGCTGGATGGGGCTTGGAGCAATGTAGGGTATGTGTAGATATTCTACTCCTAGAAGTAAAGCTTGTCTAAGTTAGTTTACAAACGCTTTTCTATCAGTTGTTAGGGTTTTTTTTAAATATCAAATAAAATCTTACTAGGCTGAGTAGATTTCATCTTCCTGACTACTCGACATATGGAGAAACCCTGCACAGATTTAGCAGGTCTGGCTTTATGTTAAATCCTAGACGTGAGTAAAATAGACTCGAAGTAAATTTCCTCAGCGCTCTGTCAAATTCTTTGCCGAGGATCTCCACATAGCTTTTTTTCTCCCTGTTTACTCCACCATTACTCAATAGATCCCCCAACGGGGACGCAGGTGGTGGTTTTTCAAAGGGACGTAGTCGTCTAGGTGAATGTGAGGTGGAAGGATGTTTACTACAGGTTGTATTTATGGGGTGGAAGAGATTTGGAATGGTAGGTGATGGGCTGGGCGGTGGGAAAAAGTTTCACGGTGGTGATAGGGGATGGAAATAATACAATCAACATAAAAAATGATTAAAAATTGATAAAAAATGATAAAAATTGCTATAATTGATAAAAATTGATAGATTAAAATGGATAAAAGTGGATAAAAATGGATAGATTAAAATTGATAAAATTGATAAAAATATATACAAATAGATAAACCGGATTAAAATAGATAATTTATAGGTTAAAATTGATAAAAATGGATAAAATGGATAAAAATTGATAAAAATGGATAAAAATTGCAAAAAAGTAATTGTGATTAATAATAATTAAAAGAAAAGTGAACGAGACTCCAAAGTCCTCTCATCCCCTTTTAACCCATGGAAGCCTCAACGAATTTCGTCGCCCCCCGCCAACTACAACTTCTACTAGTAGAAGTCGCCGCCGCCGCCGCTTTTATTGAAAGAGGCTCCAAAAAAATGCATCTTAATTTACAACAAGGAGCTTTTTGTTTTAGTCGCTTGACTCCCTTGTGAAATTTTGCAGTTCTCAGCGGGTTAACGTCTGTGTGTGGGGGTGTGTAGGGTGTGAGTAGGGTGGGGGAAAGAGGGGGCAGAGTCATAATTGGCCTATTTAGAGTCTTTTTGCATGTGAATAGTGTGTTAGTTGAAGCATTACTAAGGCTGTTGTGAGTGACACGGTGATTAGAATTTCGATTAGGGGAAACACATTCTCTACTCTATCAAGTCGGAGTAATTAGTTCAGTCAGGGGATAGTTGATTACAAGTAACATAAAAGTTGAGATTATTTATTTGGGGGGGGGGGAAGGCTTTAATTTTTCAATTTCTTTATTAAATGGGAAATTTAAGAGGAAAAGGTGGTGCCTCCACCTTTAATTCGGGGAACAATGATTTCAACACTGAGTAAAATCAGAGGATTTAGCTCTGCTGGGTAAGTTAACTTTACTCAAGGCATCACCCCATCAGAAACTCTTCAAAACACCTCATTTTTCTCTTAGCATTGATTTTTTTCAAGGCAAACCTTGAGTTTACTCCGTCACTTCTTGTTAGTAAACGACCCAAGTAGAAAGCTTACAACTCCGTTGCCGCTCTACAACAGACTTAATTGTTTTGTAGGCTTTGATTATTTACTCCCATTATTAAAATATATCATTTAACTTCCTCCCTCCCCTCCCTTTATTTTTAGTCACCTACAACCTATTGCAAAATCCTTCTCTATTTACTTAATACAGTGGGTTAATTAACTACTATCGGCAGCGATAGACAGTGAAGCGCGACAAACTAACCACTAGTAACAACAGGATTGTTTTCTTGCCTTTAACTCCTCATAGCATCCAATCTGCTCTTGATGTATAGTCCCAGAGCTCCCAAACTTCTTAAAACCTGGAGTAAATGGGCAATAAATCACTTGTAAATGTACAAATCGATATGGCTTTGTAAAATTGGGTGGGTTTCAGGGACGTTACTCAGCCATGTTATTTTTAGGAGCGAGGAAAACAAGGAGTAAAGCTGTTTCCGACACAACACATCTCCTATTTTTTTTACGTCTTGTAGCAAAATCTCCTCGGAGGTGAGATGGAGATTGGCAACCCAGGAACGCTTTCCCCTACTAAACCCGGTTCCCAGTACTACCAGTATTCTAGCAATAACCCACGCCGGAGACCACTCCATGGCACATCAATGGGTGAGTAACTTTACATTCAACCTTTTTACATTGAGTTTTCTTTTCTTTTGGATCATTTCAACAACTAATTGGAGTTTTGTGCTCTTGAATAATACCTCCAAATTAAGACCACTAGTAGAAGAGCGTCTGAGTGGAGGGGTTTCCTTCATGTTAACTCATTGCTCTACTTCATCTTCCACATCTTTTCAAAGCAAATCCATGTCGGGGTGAAAACAAAGACTTTACTATTCAAGTTTTAAACTATAGAATCATAAAGTAAGCTTGCTTACAATTTTCTAGTGGTTTACTATTGGACTTAAAACCTACAAATTCCCTCCCCGCCCCCTGTTAAAATATTAAATAATTAAAGCCTTTCTTAATAACTGTTGTATCTTATTTCTTTGCAGATGTACAAACAAAGAAAGTCCGCAAAGTTCCTCCAGGTTTACCATCTTCAGTAAGTACCTCACGTCCTGTTGGTTGCCTTACGATCTTGGTGGCTCCATTAGCTTGTAAGTAGATAGGAACTAAGTTCATCGCTGGGGTTCTTGAGTTGTTAAAAGCTGAGGGTGAAGTAAGGTGAGTTAAAAACAAAGGGGTGTTACTCATGCGGTGAGTACGTACACATGGTGAGCGTCCCTTCCGTGTAGGACTGAGAAGGATTTGTGTGGTCATCGAGATGAGTTGGGAGGAGTAGGATTTATGACACAAAGAGGGAAGGGGTTAGGTTGTAGAGGTTGTGTTGGAGTGGTGTTTTTATAAGAGGTTGTATCTTCTTGATGTCAATAGTAGCATCTAGTAAATGTGCTAGCAACTATGTTTTAGTTATGATACAATATACTCATAGAATCATTAAGGTAGGAAAGGATCTCCAAGATCATCAAGTTGACCCGACACCACTGTGCCCACTACTCCACATCTACTCATCACTTAAATCACTCCAGGGATGAGTACTCCACCACTGCCCTGAGCAGCCTGTGCCAGTGCTGGGTGAAGAAATAGTTCCTAACATCCAATCAAAACCTCCCCTGATGCAACTTGAGGCTGTTTCCTCTTCTGTCTGTGGCTTCATGGACACACTTTACTCCTTGAGTAGATGTGGGACGTCTTATTTGTGCTTGCCCTTGTGTGTAGTTGAAAACTCACCAACTCTGACCTTGCTAAGCGCTTAAGGAAGTGGATGACTCAGTTGTACATCCTAAGGAAACACCTGCTTGGTTCCAGAAAAACACCCGAGAGCGCTACTACTAGGATGCAACCTGGAGTATTTTTAGGGGAATTCAATGATTTCTGAGTTGCTTGGTTGTACATTCCATGACCTCCCTTCCTGTGGCTCCTACCGGTCATCAGCTTGATGAGCTCCTCTTCATCGACTGGTAAACAAAATCTTGTTGTAAAATAGATTTCAAAAATTAGAGAAAAAGCATATTTAATTAATAAACTTGAATACATGTAAATGTCATTAAATTAAATCCCATTTTTGAAAGAGGAAATTCATGTTGAAGGATATCTTCGACATGAAAAAACAATTAGAAAATAAGTTCTGAGCGGTGTATTTTACTTCGGGTGTATTTAAAAGTGAAAAGTTGCCTGTGAAATTTGCATATTTTAAAGTATTTAAATTTTGGGGATTATTTTAAATATATATATATATATTTAAGACTGAGGAGTTTTGAGCAGCTGATGTGGGATTTAAGGGGTGGTTTGGTTTAGCTTGAGCAGAGTCTCCCTCTTCAGAGTTCTCTAGGTAGTGCGGAAGATACTTCTTGGGTTTATTAACCTAAATTTGCATACTCCAGCTGATTTGCATGCCTTTCCAGATGAGAACATCTTTTCCCTTCCAAACGCAAACCACAAAGTGACAAGGCAAAAGTGAAATCGCTTGGCTTTGGTGGAGCCAACCTGTGCTGGCGTGGTGGACATAGGACTGGGGCCAGGACCAGGTCCAGGTCCAGGTCGAGGACCAGGTTCAGTCCCAGAACCAAGTCCAGGACCAGGACCAGGACAAAGTCCAGGAGCAGGATCAGAGCCAGGTTGACCAGAACCAAGTCCAGGAGCAGGAGCACATCCAGGACCAGGTCCAGGACCAGAACCTAGTCCAGGATCAGGACCTGGACCCTGGTCCACAATCCAGGAGCAGGACCAGGAGTAGGTTCAGGATCAGAACCAAGTCCAGGCCCAGGAGCAAGACCAGAACCAGGCCCAGAATCAGAACCAGATCCCTTTGACTTTTAACTCTTTTTCTTCCAAACCCACTTGACCAATTGTGTGCCTCCGAGAGCCCTTACCCAAAATCCTCCTCTCTTTTCCTCTCCCACACCTCATTCCTCCTCTCACACTTCATTTTTGATTCCTGTGACACGCGCAACCCGCCCCCCCCCCCCCATTTCACTTTTTGACCTAAGAGCATCTGTTAGAATTTGAATTATTTATTTTTTTTTTTACTCCTTTTTGGCGTTCTGCAAGTGTCGAATTCTATTTAAGGATATTTATGATCACCTCTTGGTTTACTCGGGGGTGTAAAGTACGTCGCGATATTTTTTTTTTAACCCTAACAGACAGGAAAAGGGTTTCGGAACGAGGAAACAGATTGCTTTCAACATGGTGCTTTCCCTGTGACAGTAAAAAGAACAAATCTGTGGAATGAATGCATAAATGTGGACGTTGGAAGCTTTTACTAAGCCTTTACGTTCTGTTGGAGCCCGAGAAGAAATCAAGGAGCACCTCTTGAGGAGTGACAAAGTGGATTTAAATACATACAACCATTTTCCAAGCCGTTTCCCCTTCTACTCTAGATCATTTTACCCCTTCAGTTGATATTCTTTGGATACTCCTTCTTCATCTTAAAATCTCTCTGCTCCATCCCTGGAAGTGTTTAAGGTCAAGTTGGAGTAACCTGGTGTAGTAGGAGGTGTCTAGGGGTTGGAACAAGATGAGCTTTGGGGTCCCTTCCAACTCAAATTATGATTCTAAAAGAAGGAAGAGGAGTCCTATCATGTCTCTACTCCAAGATGTCACCCTGTGGATGTCGCTACTCCTCTGAGTAGGTGGGATTGAAGGTCCTATCCAAGTCTTATCCCTATAGGAAGGACCTCCATGGGATCCTACTAGTAGGATAAGGCGGGTTTTTGGAGTGATTGTTGGTGTTGGCCAGGCACCCATTGGAACATTAAATCATGGAGGAAAGATTGAGAATGGAGAGAGTAATCTTGAACCTTTGGAAAATATGAAAATGAAATGGATTTTACAAATTTTTGCATATTTAAATCAGGATTTTGGAATGTGCAACAAGTTCTCCCCAAGGTTTGAGGTTTCCTCCCCCCCGCAAAATACTCCATGTTGTTTTTTTTCCCTCCTCTTTTCAATGTTCCGTTGGCGCACAAAAATTTGGGAGAATCACCAGAAGGGCTTCTTTGCATTTTTAATTTAGTAACTAACAGATGCATACATTTGCATATTAATGAGTTGCAGATTAAATCATGCATACATAATTGCCTCCTTACTGTGGTTAATGTTTGTCAAAAAATCTCCAGCCTGGGTTTTTGATGGATGTCGGGAGGAAAGATTACAATTTGATGTAACCCTTGGAAGTATTTACAACCGGTATGTAAGATTCGTAGTAGAATCCTCCACTTAGAATCACTTGCTAATAAATGTGGAAGATAGGTGCCGTGTCCCTTTGACTAGCTGCTTTTTTTTTTTGCCTTCCACCAACTCATTTACTATTCATAATCATTAATGCATCTCCTAATTATGCAGCATATGTTTGTTAACGCCTTCCGTGCCGAGTAGTAGAATCATAGAATCCTACAATGGGTTGAGTTGGATCTCAAAGCTCATCTCCTTCCAACCCCTCTACTATGGGTTAGGGACACTTCGATGAGCTGAGGTATGAAGTTCAGCGCCATTGAGTGTTGGGTCCTGCAGCTGGGTTACAACAAGGTGGATCTCCCAAGTAACAAGTGGTAGGATGAGAGGAAATGACCTCGAGTTGCACCATGGGAAGTTTAGATTGGATATCAGGAAACATTTCTTCCCCCAAAGGGTTGTCAAGCACTGGAAGAGGCTGGTGGCAGAGTAACTTTGTAGAACAGGTTGTATTAACTCTGGAGAATTAATCCCTCTATTTGTAAGTAGTTGGAGTAAGTAGATTTAGTAGCGTCGTAAACTCTCGCTGAGTAACTTTACCTCAGGAGGGTTTTGTTGCACGTTAACCTGTAGTAGTAGGGATTTTTGGACCTGGTGGAGTGGAGCTAGGGCAGTGTAAATGTTACACGTGCAAGAATTGCTAAGTAATGAGTAAAAAAATCCTCCTCGGAGGATGAAATCGGAATGAAATGTGTGATTAGAATTCAAGGCCTGTTGAGGCCAGCCTCTGGGGAGCTGGCGGAGAAATGCAGGGGAAGTAAGGGAGGTAAACCTCTACTCGTTCTTTGCTCCTGGTTGTATCTCGGTTGGATATGAGTGGGGAGTGCAAAGGAAAACTTTGCCTCATTTTTTGCTGCTGCTTCATGCCCTTGACGGGGCGAAAGAGTAAAACGAAAGAGGTGCTTTTAATTATTAAAAGTTGAGGATGGCATTTTGCTTTGCATATGCAAATGAGTTGGAGTTCCATTTGGGATCAATTCCCAAAGGAGAAGTGGGGGGGAGGGGGGCTTACTTTTTCTGTGATGCTCTGGATTTGGGAAGCTGAAATCCTGATGTGGTGTGTGTGTGTGGGTGTGAGATCTTAATTTTATTGGGTTTTATAAAATAATTAATAAAAGTTAAAAGGGGGGGGGGTTAGGGGAGGTTGCAGGAGAAGGCGGGGGGGGGGCGGGGGAGCTCACGGCAGCTGCGCACAATGCTGGGAGCGCGCCAGCAGCACGGGGGCCAGATGGCGGAGTTATTAGATGTGCATCATCATCCCCCCTTTTCCCTTCCTGCCACTCGCTTCTTTTAATCAAATTAAAAAGGGAAAAAAAAAAAAAAGAAAAAAATAGCACCAAAAAAAAAAGACAAAAGTGGGTGAAATAAAAAAGGGGGGTTGGAAGAAAAATGGGGGCAGGAAGGGGGGGGAAGGGAAAAAAAAGGAAGGGAAAAAAGGGGGGGAAGGGGAAGAAAAAGAGGCAAAAATAAGGAAAAAGGGAGAAAAGGGGGAAGAAAAAGAGGCAAATATAAGGAAAAATGGGGGGGGGGGGGGAAGAAGGGAAAATGGAAAAAAATGGGGAAGAAAAAAGGGAGGGAAGGGGAAAAAGAAGGGAGGAGAAAAGGGTTTTAAAAAAAGGTAAAAAGAGGGGAAAAGAGAGGAAAAAAGGGGGGAAAAGGGAAGAAAAAAGGGGGGAAGGGAAGAAAAGGGAAGAAAAAAGGGAAGAAAAAAGTGTTAAAAAGGGAAAAAAGGGGGGAAAAGAAGGGGGAAAAGGGATTAGAAAAAGAGGAAAATGGGGAAAAAATGGAAAAAAGTGGAAAAAAGGGTTTAAAAAAGGAAAAAAGGGGGGAAGATGGAAAAAGAAAGGGAAAAGGGGAAATGAAGAAAAAAAGAGTTACAAAAAGGGGAAAAAGGGGTTGAAAGGGGGGGCAAAGAAGGGGAAAAGGGATTAAAAAAGGGAAATGGGAAAAAAATGAAAAAAAGAAGGGGGAAAGGGGTAAAAAAAGGGAAAAAGAAGGGGAAAGAGGGAAAAAATAAGGGGAAGAGGGAAAAATGAAGAAAAAAAGGGTTACAAAAGGTGGAAAAAGGGGAAAAAAGGAGGGCAAAATGGGGTTTAAAAAAGGGAAAATGGGGGGAAGGAAAAAAGGGGGGGTAGGTTAAAAAGGAAAAAAGTGCAAGAAGAGGAAAAAAAAAGGGGAAAAGGAAGGAAAAAAGGGGTAAAAAATGAAAAAAAAGGGGAAAAGGAAGGAAAAAAGGGGTAAAAAAGGAAAAAAAAGGGGAAAAGGGAAGAAAAAAAGGGTTATAAAAGGAAAAAAAGAAGGGGAGGAAGTGAAGGAAAAAAAGGTTAAAAAGGCAAAAAGGGTAAAAAAGGGTCAAAGGGGGGAAGAAGGAAAGGAAAATGGGAAAAAGGGGGGAAAGAAGGAAAGGTAAAAAGGGCTTAAAAGGGTGGAAAGGGAAAATAGGGAGGGAAAAAAGGGAAGAACAAAGGGTTAAAAAAGGGGAAAATGGGGGGAAAACAGGAAAAAAGGGAAAAATGAAGGAAAAAAGGTTACAAAAGGGGGGAAAAGGGTTAAAAAGAGGGGGAAAGGGGAAAAAAGGGGAAAATGGGGTTAAAAAGAAAAGTGTGGGAAGGGTTAAAAGAGGGAAGAAAGGAAAGAAAGATAAAAAAGGGAAACAGGAAGGAAAAAGGGTTAAAAAAGAAATAAAATGGGAAAAAGAGGAAAAAAGGAGAAAGGGGAGGAAAAAAAGGTGGGGAAGGGAAAAAAGATCGGAAAAAGCAGGAAAGAAAGGCTTAAAAAGAGGAATATGTGGGAGAAAAGGGGGAAGAGAAAAGGTTTAAGGTGGAAAAAAGGTTAAAAAAAGGGGAAAAGGGGGAAAAAGAAGAGAAAAAAGGAAAGGGTTAAAAAAGAAAAAGGGGGGAAGGCAAGAACAAAGGGTTTAAAAAGGACTAAAAGGGGGGGGAAGGGATAAAATAAAGGAAAAAGGAGGAAAAGGAAGAAAAAAAGGCTTACAGAAAGGGGGGAAAGGTTAAAAGGGAAAAAAGGGGGGAAAAGTAGGGGGAAAATGGAAGGAAAAAAGGGTTAAAGGGGGAAAGGGTTAAAAAAGAGGGAAATGGGTTAAAAAGGGGTGAAATGTTTAAAAAAGGGAAAAAAGGAAAAAAGAAGTGAAAAAGGGGAAAAAGGGTTAAAAAAAGAGGAAAAAAATGGGAGGGAAGCAAAAAAAAGAAGGGGGGAAGGGGAAAAAAGGGGAGAAAAAGGGGCTAAAAAAGAAAAAAAGGGTTAAAAAAGTTTTAAAAATGAAGAAAAAATGAAGGGGAAAAATTAGAAAAAAGGGTTAGAAGGGGGAAAAAAGAAGGCGAAGGGGGGGGAAAAGGGAAGGAAAATTCTTAAAAAGGGGGAAAAGGGTTAAAAAGGGGGAAAGGGAAGGAAAAAAGGGTTAAAAAGGGGGGGAAAGGGTTTAGAAAGGGATAAAAAGGGGGAAAGGGAAAGGAAAGAAGGGGAAAAGGGTTAAAGAAGGAGGAAAATGGAAGGAAAAAGGGTTAAAAGGGGGGGAAAGTGTTAAAAAGGGGGAAAAGGGAAGGAAAAAAGTGTTAAAATGGAGTAAAAGGGTTGAAAAAGGGGGAAGGGAAAGGAAAATAGCATTAAGAAGAGGGAAAATGGCTTAAAAAGGTGGGAAAAGGGAAGGGAAAAAGGGTTGAAAAATAGGGGAAAAGCTTTTAAAAAGGGGGAAAAGAGAAGGAAAAAGGGTTAAAAAAGGGGAAAAGAGGTTAAAAAGGGGGGAAATGGTTTAAAAGAGGGGAAAAGGGTTAGAAAAGAGGGGAAAAGAGTTAAAAAGGGGGGAAAGGGAAGGAAAAAGGGTTAAAAGGGGGGAAAAGGGTTAAAAAGGGGGGAAAAGGGCAGGGAAAAATAGGGGGAAGCTTTAAAAGGGGAAAAGAGAAGGAAAAAGGGTTAAAAAGGGGAAAAGTTAAAAAAGGGGGAAGGGAAGGAAAAAAGGCTTAAAGGGGGGGAAAGGTCTAAAAAAAGGGAAAAGGAAAGAAAAAAGGGTTAAAAAAGACATTTTAAAAGGGAAGAAAAAAGCATTTAAAAAGGGGGAAAAGGGTTAAAAAGGGGGGAAGGGATGGGAAAAAGGGTTAAAAAAGGTGGAAAAGGGTTAAAAAAGAGGAAAAAAGGCAAAAAGAAGCAAAAAGGGGGAAAAGGGTTCAAAAGGGTTAAAAAGGGGGAAAAGGGAAGGAAAAAAGGGTTAAAAAGGGGGAAAGGGAAAGAAAAAAGGGTCAGAAGGGGGGAAAAGGGTTACAAAAGGGGGAAAAGGGTTAAAAGGGGGGAAGAGGGAAGGAAAAAAGGGGGGAAAAAGAGGAAAAATGTTTGAAAAAAGGGGGAAAATGGTTAAAAAAAGAGAAAAAAGAGACAAAAAAGAAGTGAAAAGGGGGAAAATGGTTAAAAAAAGGGAAAAAAGATTTTAAAAGTGCAAAAAGGGTTAAAAAAAGATGAAGGGCGGGGGGGGGGGGGGGGGGGGAGGACACACAGACGTTTTCCCCCCTTATTACGAATGGTTTCGCCCTGTGTTTGGGGCTCCTTGAGTTCTCTCCAGTTCCTCCCATATGGGAACAAGGGCGAGTGGTGGGAAAACACCCCCCCCCAAAAAAAACTTGAGGCCAAAAAAATCGCCTAAAAATCTAAAAAAAATAAAGAGGAAGTCGAGGGGTGGAAAAATGGGGGGGTTGGGGAAGAAAGAGTTGGAATCGTAAAGTTGAGGTGAAGAGAAACGGGGGGACGCGGCTGCGGGACCATGTACTGCGCATACACGATCCCCGCCATGGGCGGCAACTCTTTGATGTACTACTATAATGGGAAAGCGGTAAGGAAAAAAGAGGGGGTGTCGTTAAATTTAGGGGGTGTGTGTGTGGATATACCTCACCCAGAGTGTATGTGGGGGTCTTAAAATTCACCTAGATGGGAAACATTGGGGGGGATCCTCAATTTTTACCTCAGTTTTCCCTCAGTTTTCAAGCGGTTCTGACGGAGTGCACTCGGGGAGGGTTGAAAACTTTGCGGGGGAGGCGGGGGATGAAATACAAAGAATTCACTGAAAAATCATGAAATGGGGGGGAAAAAAATGAAAAAGGGGGGGTTGAGGGGGTTAAAAATTGCTAAATGAACCCCCAAATCATCCCACTCCCCCCCAGATCATTCCCTCAGTGATGGATTCGTTTGCTTTCAGGCTTTATTTTTAAGCCGTTAGTGGAATGTTTGTCAGCTGGAGGAGCTGATTTTTTAATATTATTCTTTTTTTTTTTTAATATTTAAATTATTTTTAAACATTCCTTTAAAAGTTGATATTTCTGGTGGAGTTTTTGAGGAGAAAAGGCAGATTTTTAAACATTTTGGCAATGTCTGGAAAGGGGAAAGGGTGAGGAGAGGGAGAAATCAATTAGGAAAGGTTGGGGGGGGCAGTTTGCAAAGGTTTTGTTTCTCATTTTGGGCTAATTTATTAATTTTTTATTAATTAATTGGAAGGTGATGAAGTAAAAAAGGGAATTTTTACACCGAAAAAATGAGTTGGGTTGGAATAAATTCAACCTTCCTTTCTAATCCACGGAAAACCACTCTCATCCGTGAACATCTGTTGGGATAACTTAGAGATAGATAAGTTATGGATATTAAATGAACAGATAACTTAATTATATGCTAATAATACGACAAATTCCAATTATAAATTGATATATTAATTAATATTTATTATTATTATTATTAATTCCCCCTCCTATTTTGACATGAAAAAGCTTGATTTTGGGATAAACCCACCAAATTCCCTCCAAAACAGCGGAGATATTTCAAATATTCAATTATTTTTATATTTTTTTAAAAAAAATTAATTAAAATCATAAATTTATCAGCCTAATTAGGATGATTTTAAATTTTTAGTTAATTCCTGCTTATCTAATTCATGTTCCCAAGCTTTTCAGCCTCTTCCCGTGCAGTGCCACCCGACCTCGCATCGTTTTCCCCCTCCAAACTTCCTTCCAAACTTCATCATCTTTAATTAATTAAATCAAATCAAATCAAGTCATCTTTAATAATTAATCCATGATGTCAGTATGCCAATTAATTATTATTCATATTAATTTTGCATTGATTATCTTATTATTTGGGTTTTTTCTTCTGGAGGTTGAGGTGGGGGGTGTGTGTACTGGGATTTTGGGGTGAAATTTGTGGTTTTCCTCTTTTTTGTGGGGATTTTTTTGAATTTATAATTTTAATTATATAGATTTTGATTAATTATTTGATTATTTATTAATTTTAAATTAGATTTGTATTTATTACGATTTAATTAAAGAGGGAATGAAAGATTAAAAGTGAAATTCCTGCTCAAATTGATCCGTTAAGGTTTGGAACACCAATTCCATCTCTGTAATTCCATTAAAATAACACCATAAAGTTCCTAAATCCTCATTTTTATTCCTTAATTTTTACCATTTTTTCCCAAAACCCCCAAAATTATGGATTTTTAAGCACTCATTGATTGTTTTTTGGGTTGAAACAAGTTGATTTTAGCTTTTTTGGGAGCACAAAGAGAAGTCTTGGATGCTGTGGATGAGATTGGAAAGCACTGAGTGGAGCTTTGGGAAGTGGGGAATTCCGGGAATCCGGAGGATTGAGGTCAACGGAGATGGGAAAAGGGATGGAGGGGACTGGAAAGGGGGGGGGGGAAACCCAGGATTTGGCTGGTTTATAGAGGCAGCATTGTTCGGCCTCGCATTCCTTGTCCTCCACTTCCTCGTTGCCGTGCCAGGAAGTGTTCCGAGATTTGGGAATGTTAAGCTGTGGCCGGAGGACTCCCGGTGGCGTCGGCAGTGTTCCGGGGATGGGATGAGATTGGGGGGGGTGGGGGGGCAGGTTGGGACACACACGACTGCGCCGCTTCCTCTGGCTCGAACAAGTAGGAGAGGCAGAGTTGGGAATTCCGCCTTTTTTTTTTATAATTTTTTTATTCCTGCTTTATTATTTTTGCCTTTCTTTTCTTTCTTTTTCCTTCTTTTTTTTTGGCTTTTTTTCCCGATTTTTTGCCCTATTTCCCCGCTCTTTTTCCTGATTCCACCCCCCCACACACACTTTTCCCTATTTTTTCCCCCTTTATTCCCATATTTTCCCTTTTATTCCCCCTTTTCCCCATATTTTTCCCTCCCCCCCACTATTTTTTCCCTTCTCCCCCATTTTGCCCTTTTATTCCCATATTTTTCCCTGTTTTTCCCTATTTTTTCCCTTCCCCCCCTTTTTTGTCCCTATTTTTCCTTTTATTCTCCTTTTTCCCCTTTTTTCCCTATTTCCCCCCTTCCCCCCCCTTTTTTTCCCTTTTTTTTTCCTTCCACCCCCTTTTCCCAGTATTTTCCCCTTTCCCCCCCTATTTTTTTCCCTTTCCACCTTCTTTCCCCTATTTTTCCCTTTTATTCCCCTTTTTTCCCTTCCCCTCCTTTTTCCTTCACCCCCCTTTTCTTCGCCTTCCCCCCTCTTTTTTCCCCTATTTTTCCCCTTTTTTTCCTCCCCCCACCCCCTTTTTTTCCCCCTTCTCCCTCCCTTTTTCCCTATTTTCCCTCTCCCCCCCTTTTCCCCCCTATTTTTCTATTTGCTCCTTTTTGTTTTCATTTTCCCCCTTTTTTCCCCCTTTCCCTTTTTCCCCTATTTTTCCATTTCCCCCCCTTCCCCCCCTTTTTTCCCTTCCCCCCCCCTTTTTTCCCCCCTTTTCCCTCGTTTCCCCCACTTTTTCCCCGTTTTCCCCCCTTATTTTTATTTCCTTTTTTTTCCCTCCCCCCCCCAACAAATCCAACAAAAGAATGAAAAGAAAAAAGATGGGGAAAACCATCTAAAACCATGCAAATTCATTCCATTCTCTGCATTAAAGTCCCTGTTGGGCACCAAAAAACCTAGGAAAAATTGAAATTAAAATGAATTTGCATGCTTTTTTGCATTATTCGATATAATATAGAAATATCATAATTTGAAGTAATTTATTTTTTATTAATTCTCCATTGCGGCAAGCGTCGCATTGGGAACGCCGAGAATTCGGAAGGCCGTGGAATTTTCTTCTTCTTAGAGGATGTTGCGTTGAGTTGGCGATTTAAATATGCTTTGCATATGCTGATGAGTTATCAACTTCCACCTCTTCATCTGCACCAGCTTCCAAATGATATCTTCTTTTTCATCTCCAAAATAATTTAGAAATTGAACTTTATTCGCTTATAAATCGATGGTTGACTCAACGCCACGTTGACATCCTAGGACATATTATGGGATGCCTTTTTTGTGTGTGATTATGGGTTTTAAAATGATTTAATCCAGTTTTTAAATACCTTTTTGGATTGATGGCCAGGAAATTGTGCCGAGGAATTGTTTGTTTC
This sequence comes from Podargus strigoides, assembly GCA_028020825.1. Taxonomy (NCBI): domain Eukaryota; kingdom Metazoa; phylum Chordata; class Aves; order Caprimulgiformes; family Podargidae; genus Podargus; species Podargus strigoides. Next base: position 16,368,397 of record CM051663.1, read on the forward strand.
CTCTTTTTCCCCTTCAAATCTGGTTCCTATTAGACGCGCTCGGCCGTCAAATCGCCGCTGAGACAAGGGGATCTGCTCGGGAATTGAAGTCAAAAAGCAAAGATTTTCACTTAGCTTCGCCATTTTCTTTCTTATTTTAGGATTTTGTGTTGCTCGTGGAACTTTTAAAAGGAATTTTATGGCATTTTAGGGCATTTAATGCCATTTTTAAGCCATTACTCACATTTTACAACCTGCTTGGCTTGGAAAATAGAAACCAAGTCTGTGCAGGGCACGGTGTTCGCTACTCAAGCTTGGAATTCTTGGTGTATGACTATAAAATAAATATGATTTAAAACCTAATGAATAAAGAAACAACCAACCCCCCAAAAAAACCTCTCCCTAAAGTTGGAGTAGTGGTTATTTCCTGCACATGCAGAGCTTTGAGTAGGGCGTCTGCAGCGCGGAAATAACTCATCCCTCAAGGTCAACCTCATTGTTTAAGGTCATCCTACTACTCCAGAGCTTCTCCTCTTCTTTTTTTCTCTACGTTTCTGCTACTCACAGTCCTTTATTTCATTGTTGGTCTTGAGTAAGGAAGAAATAATTTGCTTTGAGACATTACTCAGCCCCCACATACAATGAGTAGGCCATTAAGAGAAGAAATGATTAAGCTATTGATGTCTTTTAAGTGGTGGTTGTTGGAAGTGCTTAGACAACAATTGGAGTTAGGAGGAGGATTTGAAACCTTGGGATTCACCTCCCCTTCTAACTCTGCGGTGAAATGGTTGAGTAAATCCATCCTCAATCTTACTATGGCTATTGGATTTGAGATTTGCTTGCCCATACCTAGAACAGAGGGCAGGGCCACCTCCCATTCAACCAGCTTATTCCAAACTCCATCCAACCTGACCTTTATTACTACAGGAATACTTTCAGCTTAGCTCCTTTTCTTCTCGTTGCTGAATCCTTCACATCCAACTCCTAATAGTTCCTCACTGGACCAAATCCTTCTTAAGATCATCAAGTCCAACCCTTAACCCAACACTACCAAGTTACCATGTCCCTCAACACGGCATCTACACCTCTCTTACATACCTCCAGGGATGGAGACTTCATGGACTTTACGTACAGGTGCTCACCCTCCCTGTGTACACTTGTTTTGCACCGGGCACTTAACAACTCAGCAGGACTTGCAATTTCATCCCTCTCCTGGGGCCCACAGAGGGAAAAAAGGGGGGGGTGGAGTTGGTTTGCATGTGTTTATGTCAAGGCCTCATCTGGTTACAATTAGGATTTGATGGCAACGCCAGGCCCCCAGGCCTTTTGGAGTCTTGCTCCTAGGAGAAAGATCTGGAAAAGCCGACATCTGGTTTCCATTCTTACCAGTTGCAGGTTGAGAGTAGAAATGCGGGGGTGAGGTAGGGGTGGGGGAGTTTTCCTTCCGCACTGCCCCCCCCCTTTTTTTCCAACTGGTTGGAGGATAATGACTGTGTTTTTCATCAACCTCCATGTTCCTCACCCTTTCCCCTTACTCCGCCTCAACACGTGGCCAAAATTAGGGACCCGTGGGTCCACCTCACACTGCTTCCACATGGCTCACCTCTGAGTAGAGAGGGGTGAGGTTCTCCTCCCCCTTTACTCCACCTTGGAGCATTATGTCCAGTTGTAGGCTCTCCTTCAGAACGGCAGAATTGGCGCTCTGCCAATTTTTGGGGGGGCGAGAGGAGGGGGGGGGGATGATCCTCCTCCTTGCTTCAAAATGGAGGCAGGAAGGGATCCATTTTCCTCCTTCCTTTTTCCTCACCATCTGCACCACCAGCACGCAAACCATACATAAAGGAATAGAAACAACCTATAGGTGTAGAAGGAGGAGAATAAATATGCTAAATAGGAGAAATGCAATTGATTTGGGGGGGGGGGGGGGCGGGGTGTGGAAAGGATTTTTTTGAGCTTTAAAGTGAGGAATGCAATGAGGAGAAATCCAGAGGCTTTCCTCAGAGTAAAAAATCCTCCTCATTGTTGAGAGTTCCTGTTTATTTTAAGCCGAGGAAGGCTGGAGGAAGAACACAGTTCCGTCTGGTTGTTGCTTTGTGTTATGGAAATGTCGAGTTGGGAGTTTATTTTAAGGCTTTTATATTTAATTTCCACTAAGTGGGGCTTCTTTTTTACTCGCTGTAGTAAATTAAGCCTTTCTTGTTGGTTTCTCTTGTTAGGTTTATGCCCCGTCAGCGAGTACGGCCGATTACAATCGGGATTCACCGGGTTATCCGTCCTCTAAACCAGCAGCCAGCACTTTTCCCAGCTCCTTTTTCATGCAAGGTATCAAATTAAAACCTAATTTACATATCTTTTCCTCTTATTTTAATTTCTAGAGCTGAAATTAAATGCTTTGCAGGTTCAAACTGGTTGCAACTGGTTGAAACAGTGGTGGAAAGATGTTTCCCCTCTTATCTTACAGATGGCCATCACAGCAACGACCCGTGGAGTTCCTCCAGTGGGATGAACCAACCCGGTTATGGGGGGATGCTGGGTAACTCATCCCATATCCCCCAGTCCAGCAGTTACTGCAGCCTGCACCCGCACGACCGCTTGGTAAAGTCGTAGTTACTTACCATTAAGTGGTTTCTCATAGTAGCAACTCAAGGTTGAGGGATGATGAGTATCTCTGTGGGGCATGAGTATCTTTGTCGGGCATTGAGGTTGACCTTGAAGAGGTTCTGCAGTTTGGGGTCAACTGAAGCATCCCAGCTTGAGGGAGTTGGGGTTGTTCAACCTGGAGTAGAGAAGACTCAGGGGAGTAACTACTCATAGGACAAGGAATAAAGGCCTCAAGTTGCACCAGCGAAGGTTTCGATTGGATATTAAGAACAATTCTTTCCCTCAAAGTCTTAGCAAGCAACCTGCCATCATCTTACTACAACTACTTCCTTTCTCAATCCTTTTTACTACAGAGTTATCCATCCCACTCCTCAGCCGACATCAATTCCAGTCTTCCTCCGATGTCCACCTTCCATCGCAGTGGCACCAATCATTACAGCGCTTCTTCTTGCACGCCCCCCGCCAATGGGACTGATGGTCTCATGGGTGAGTAAGTTCCGGCAGCCATCTTGATGCTCTTTAAGGTCTTTACCACCAAAAACCATTCTGAATATTTCCAACTCCAAGGAGTAAATGACCTTGGAATGTCTCTGATGTTCCTCAGTCGTAGTTCCATCTATTTGGTATTCAAAAATGTGTTTAACACCCAAATTCATGCTAATTCAAGATTCATTTTAGACCATCAGCATTGATGAAATTAAGAGGAGAGTAAAGCAGGAGTAGAATTTGAGGGTTTTCTGGTCTTGTCTTGCAGCAAACAGAGGAAGCGGAGCAGCGGGCAGCTCACAGACCGGTGACGCCTTGGGGAAAGCACTTGCCTCTGTAAGGAACTCTTTCTTTTGGAAATAAAAACATTGACCTGGTTGCAACTCTGAACATAAATCCAAATTTGAGTTTACTAAGACGAGTAGCAAAGGAGGAGAGTCATTTCCTAGGCCGAGGGAGGTGTTAACCCAACTTCTCCACCCCTCCACCATCCCCAGCCAAAGTTCCTTTTGAATTTACCTTTCGATTGTCTATTTTATGTGGTAGTTTCCACCTATTAGTAAGTGTGGTCGCTGTTTGAAGGTAGTAGCTACCACCTCTTCACCTGGTTAGTTGAGGTATAGTAGTTTTCCACCTCAAAACCCTGCTGTACCCCAGCTTCTTGCTGCGGTACCGGTTGGTTTAAGGACCACAATTTTCTGGGCAGAGTGGGTTCCATTGAGTTCTCATGAGAGTTACTATATGTAGATATTAATCTAATTTACACATTATTTCCATATTTCATGGCAAAAGTCAGAGTAGTTAACTTTACCTAATACTACAGTACAGAAACCACTTGGAAGTGGTGCCCTACCAAATGGCGAGCGGAAACCCTCGCCCCGGGCACGGGGGAGGGGTTTGCTCGCCCGAGCAGCGGACGAGTAGTTGGGTTGTTTGCTGCAAGTTGTGTCTTTATTAAAAAAAAAACACCCCAAAAATAAATTATGAATATTTAAATGAGAGGCTAAGAATTCCATCTTCATTTCTGCAGCAGTTTGTGATGGCTTTAGATTAATTCTTTATCATCTTTTAAAGATCTATTCTCCAGATCACACCAACAACAGCTTTTCATCAAATCCTTCAACTCCTGTTGGTTCTCCCCCTTCTCTCTCAGGTATTGTTGTTACAATTCTTTTACTCCACTTTTCCAACCTGTTTTTAAGTAGGAGATAAAGCTAAATCGACTCCTACGGGTATGAGCTATGCAGCATCCAACCCTCAGCTCCGGGTAATTTTCATCATGCTGTGCTGGTGATCCCGTAGAACTTCATGGAGGTGTTTACTACACAGAGTAGAGAGAAGGTTGTTGGTAGTTCAGAGTAAAGAAGTAGTTTACTACATCTTTATGGTGGCTTCCTTCAGTACCCTTGGGGTCAATGAGTTCGAGTATGACCCCATGCCGTACCCTGGGTTGGCCATTCCTTACCCAGAGCTGGAGATAACAACCTGTTGGATCTATATAGTATGTCTCTGGGTTGATTGCAATCCACTTAATTTATTTTAATGATATTTTAATTAGCCCCACTTGATTTAAATACAAAGATCCAAAGGCCTTGGGGTTGTTCTCATGAACAACAAGTGGTTTACATGTCTGCGTATATATAACTTGAACCTTTTTAGAGCCTTTGGAGAAGGCCTTATGGCTTCTCTTCTTTGACCTGAGGTGTAAATCACCCATAAAAGACTACTCCAATGGTAGTAGCAGCCATTTTTGTTTGCGTAGTTGTGATGGTAACTCCGATTTTACTATTAGCAGGCACAGCTGTTTGGTCTAGAAATGGAGGTCAAGCATCATCATCTCCCAATTATGAAGGTCCCTTACACTCTTTGGTATGTTTTGATTAGTGACCTCCTCTGCCTTTAGTACTTTACTCGCTGGTCTTTTCTGTTACTCATCCCCTTCTTGTCACGCAGGTTTTCATTTCTTTAGTGACCTCGATGCCCTTGAGGTTTTTGAGGACTATCAGTAGTAAGTCGATGGTTGGACTCCACGATCTTCAAGGTCTTTTCCAACCTAGATGATTTACTACTGCCTTTAGGATGCCTATCTATAGGGAAAAGAAACACCTAGTAGTAAGGATCTAGGAGTATCTCTCGTTGTGTGTGATCCTGGGATTAGAAAGTGGGGTGGGGGAGGAGGAAAATCCCAATCAGAGAGGAATTAAATCTGAGGTGTATTTATTTCTTTGCTTCTCCTTCTTTTTAATTGTTATTTTTTACTACTATTAGTAGTTATGATGATGATTATTTTTTAATTATCATTAATTTTTAATGATGATGATGATTACTACTAATTTGCAAAGACACGGAGGGCAGCTTACGTACTGGCGTGATTTATGGTCATGAGGAATCATTGAACCTGTTTTGCCCATGAAAATCAAACCTTTCCTCGTCTTTAACCACACGTCTCCTTCCCCCGCTAGGGCTAGTAAACTACTCTTTCCCCATAGAAATGTGGAAAATTCAACCCCAAACCAACCAAAATTAGCAAAGGGTTGAGTAGGAAGGACTGGTTGTCACCATCACCCCCGTGTGCCCTACTCACGCCGCCAGCAGTGCTTAGTGCCCGCCACTGGTTGCTACTCTGCGTTTACTCCTTCTCCTTCTTTTATGTCAACAGCAAAGCCGAATCGAAGATCGCCTTGAGAGATTGGATGACGCCATCCATGTGCTCCGCAACCACGCCGTCGGACCTGCCACTGCCATGCCGGGTGGGCATGCTGATATGCATGGCTTGATAGGCCCGGCGCACAATGGAGCCATGGCCGGGCTGGGCTCAGGCTATGGTACTGGCCTACTCTCAGCCAATCGGCACTCACTCATGGTAAGCCATGGTTACAACTGGGTGTAGGCGCTGTTTCTTGCATCAGGGGACACCTCCCATTAGAGCAGGTTACTCCAAGCCCCATCCAACTTGACCTTGAACACCTCTAGGGATGGAGCAACCGCAGCTAACGTCTACATTTAAGCGCTGACCATCATCCAAAGCCTTTACAACTAAGAGGTGCCATCTCCTACGGGTAGTAAAGCATCTCAACCTAACTATCCACAACCCAACTGGTTTCCTCTTTAAACTTACTCCTAGAATCATACACGTGGTTGGAAAAGCCGCCTAAGATCATCAGATCCAAGCGTTAACCCAACCCTACTAGGTCACTACTCAAGCGTCACCCATGTATGATACCCTATGATATTTCCCCTAGCTGTTACAATCAGTGTTACTCACTGTCTGAAAGTGTAATTTGGAGGGGAAAAAAAAGGCTTGGAAAACTCCAGACTGGGAAGAATTTGGATGGGAAACCAGAAGAACAAAGGAAATACTTTTGGAGTAGTGACCGGTTGATGCTACTCCTCATTGAAAAAGGAAGTGGAAAAGAAAAGTAAACTTTAATTCCACTCTTTAAGTCTCTTTTTTTGTTCATTTTTATTTTTATTCAATCCTTGCCTTCCCTTTTGATCTTATTTATAGCCCAGCCGCCCTCCTCATCTGGAAACTATTACTTTACAATGCTGAGATGAAAGGGATTTGGGGGTGGTTTAAATAAGACTGAGTAATTGGAACCAATCCCAGGGTCAGAGTCCCCTTTTTTTATCCTTTAATATCACGAGAGAGCTTTCCACCAATCAGCTTTCTATGCCTTGACGACACCCAATGCCTACTTGCAGCACCTTACAACTTACTTCCTTTATGGAGTGGTTCTTAGCGCTGCTCAGGATTTGCTCCTGGGTGGGGTTAAGGGGGGGTTCTTGGCTTACTCCTAGTAGTAGAGGTCCCCTTTGCAGTGGGGTGGGGTGCGTAGATGGTGCCCTGTACCTCTCCCATTCCTCCTGGACCTCTCGTTACTCCTAGGCCACCCCATTATTCCTGGACCCTGCTGTTCCTCCTGGACCTTCCATTCCTCCTGGACCCCTCATTACTCCTAGGTCCCCCCTCATTACTCTTGGCCCCCCCATTCCTCCTGAAACCTCCATTCCTCCTGGACCCCTCATTACTCCTAGGTCCCCCCTCATTACTCTTGGCCCCCCCATTCCTCCTGAACCCTCTATTCCTCCTGGACCCCTCCTTGCTCTTGGACCCCACATTAATCCTGGCCTCCCCATTCCTCCTGGACCCCTCATTACTCCTGGCTCCCCCCCATTACTCTTGCCCCCCTCCCCATTCCCCCTGAACCCTCCATTCCTTCTGAACCCCTCCTTACTCTTGGACCCCCCATTACTCCTGGACTCCCCTTCCTCCTGGACCCCTCATTACTCCTAGACCTCCCCATTACTCCTGGCCTCCCCATTCCTTCTGGACCCCTCGTTACTCTTGGACCCCCCATTACTCCTTGTCACCATCCCTCTCCTGAAGTCCTCAAGGTTTGGGGTTCACTGTTGCTTTTCTTCTCACCACCAGGTCGGAGCGCACCGCGAAGATGGTGTCACCCTCCGCGGGAGCCACTCACTCGTGCCAAACCAAGTCCCAGTCCCTCAACTGCCCGTCCAATCCGCTACGTCCCCGGATTTGAACCCGCCGCAAGACCCATACAGGGGTATCACCTGAGTACCAAAGACTCCTTGACTGGAAGAGGTTTCTAAGAGGAGCTGGGTTGCTTACTCACTCGTGGTATCTTTTTTGTAGGCATGCCAACCGGATTGCAAGGTCAGAGCGTCTCTTCGGGTAGTTCCGAAATCAAATCGGATGACGAAGGAGATGAGAACCTTCAAGACGTAAAATCTTCAGAGGACAAGAAACTAGAGGATGACAAGAAGGATATCAAATCAATTACTAGGTCAAGATCTAGGTAACAGGATATAATTAGTGTCGCTTCATTTAATTCCTTGATTGGATTTCGATGAAGTGAACAGAACAGGAGGAAACTCAGAGGTTTCCCCTTATGTGGCTCTTGTAACTTGCTAGTACCTTTACTCCAAGACATTCAATTTGGACCTTGAGCGAGTTCTCCACCATCTAGAAAGAAATTAAATTATGATACATATAGATTGTTGAAGTAACCATATGATACTCCAATGTTGGAAACGTTCGAGGTCAGGTTGGATGAAGCTCGGAGCAATCTGGTTGTAGTGGGAGGTGTCCCTACTCATTGTAACTAGATGATCTTTGAGGTCCCTTCCAACCCAAACCATTCTATATGTAGAAGTGAGGCTTTGACGTACTTTTAGGAGCCGGTAAGAAGTAAACACCTTTATGATGATGTCAGGTGATGGTACTTCATGTTTACTCAATGACTACTCCGTCGCTTATGCATATTCATATTTCAAGCTTTTGTAAGCTAACATTTTTCCTTTTAACATGCAGCTTACAAAGGTTCCTCCTGAATTTGGTGGCAGAGAAACAGATCAGGAGGTGTTTGTTCATGACACGTAGCTCTGGGTTTTGGCTACAACCTGTTGTAAATCTTCGTGATTCTTCTTCTCAGTAGAAAATGACTTCTTCCTTTTGATCTCCCAGCAATAATGATGACGAGGACCTTACACCAGAACAGAAAGCCGAAAGGGAAAAAGAAAGGAGAATGGCCAACAATGCTCGGGAACGGCTCCGCGTCCGGGACATAAATGAGGCCTTCAAGGAGTTAGGCCGGATGGTTCAACTCCATCTCAAGAGTGACAAACCCCAAACCAAGCTCCTCATCTTACACCAAGCTGTGGCCGTCATCCTCAGCTTAGAGCAACAAGTCAGAGGTCAGTGTTGTCACCTGGGTCTTCTTACGTCCCTCTTGGGGACACTTTGGGTGAAGAAATCGTTCCTCCGATCCAACTTGAGGCCATCATGACCTGACCCAATTTCATCCTCTTGGAATGAGTAACTACTAATTAATGAATGATTTGAATATTTCAATTGGCTTTTGGTTTCCTTTTACCCAGAAAGAAATCTCAATCCTAAAGCGGCATGTCTGAAAAGAAGAGAAGAAGAGAAAGTATCTTCAGATCCACCACCTCTTTCCTTGGCGGGACCTCACCCTGGGATGGGTGATGCTTCTAATCACATGGGACAGATGTAAAAAAACTCAACAAATCCAAGGTAAGTTGGTTCTCCTGTGGTCTGGGACTCTTCTGTCCTCCACCTAGTGGAAGGGTTACTCATGGTTGAACTCTCATCCCTGGGTAGATATTCCTCAAGTGGGTTTATGTGCCAACTCAAACCTTAGAAGCGATGGAGTCATGGAATGTGTTGGGACCTTCAAGACCATCTCATTCCAACCCCCAACCATGAGTAGGGGCACCTCCTACTAGACCAGGTTACTCCAACGCTTCCAAGGATGGAGCAACCACTTCTAACATCTCACCACCCTCATAGTCAAGAGTATCTTCCTAATACATGTAGAGTAGGTAGACTTCTATCAGATGTGTTGCTGGAGGAGGGTTTTGGGGCTCACCTTTTTGTTGAGTGATGAAGATCTTTTTCCTCCTCCCATAGGTCCATTTCTTTGTCACAAACAAGAAGACCACTTCTTTACGAGCTGTATTATCTTCAACCCACCTAAAAACTTCTCCTCAACCCCTTTTTCTTTTCTCTGTAATATAAGACAAGTCTGAGTTAGTTCCGAATCGCAGACGCAAGAGATTTCAACTCCAAAATGAGGGAAAAAAGGATCAAAAAAGATTAAAAAGTGACAAAAAGAGACAAAAAGGAACAAAAAGGAACAAAAGGAAGTGCAACTTCGGAGGGAAAACGACTCTCTGGGAACATATCACGCGGTGATGGACGCGTTAACGAGCTGGAAAAAGGAGATGACTGAATGGCAATCTTAAACTCCACACACTGTGGGACGATGCATTTTTTTGGTGCCTAAAAAAATAGTGAAATAAACTTTGAATTTTTTTTTTTGTTCTTTGGGGGACACACCCAAAAAAATTCTTTAAAAAAAAAAAAAAAAGGGAAAAACGCAATAATTAAAAAAAAAAACAATGACAAAAAGAGGACTCATGATGAAAATGGACGAGAAAACGCCGCCGACGATGGTTGAACGGATGTGAAAAGGGGAAGAAGTTCTGGCTCCTCTCACTCCTCTCCCCTCCCCCCCCCACTCCTGAGTTCTTTTCCTGACAAAAACCAGCAAAAAAAGGCTTAAAAAAGCCAAAAAAATTTCAATCCTGCTTAATATTCTTCAAAAAATGAAACTTTTCCACACTATTGATTCCTTTTAGGGTTAGGAGGAACCAGATGGATCTTAGAGACCTATGAGAAAGCTTATCTTATCTCTTATCTATATATATATATATAAATATATATATAAATCTATATTGAAGAAAAAAACCCCATTTTAGTGACTGTGAGTAAGGTTTGAGTTGATTTGGTTTGGGGTTGTTGTTATTTTTCCGCTCCTGTCCCCAGGAGTTTTTATCAAAACCCCACCAAACCCAACCAAGATTTCACTGTAAATAAGGAAATTTCATATTTTTGTTGTTTTTTCTTTATTATTTTTATCCTTTTCTTCTTTTCCCCCCCCTTCATCTTAATTTTTACAACCTGTAGTGCCAACTACTCCGCGGTGGGAAGGTAGGCGCGGGTTGCAAGGCTGAACCTCGCCGGCGCTTGGCGTTCAGCGGTAGGTTTCTACGCTCTTCTTGGGGCTGCGTTGTCCCTCTGTCCCCATCGTCCAATCACCATCCTTGCTTTCACCCCATTGGCTGCGCTCTGAGGTACAAGGTTTGAATCCTTCCCAACGTTACCGCTGTGCCTTCCAGTCTTTCTCTCTCTCTCTCTCATCAACGTCGTGTTGATCGCCAAAGCGATTAACGCCGCCTAATTAACAACAGCCTCTGGGGGGGTAAACCCTTAAAGCTTAATGTGAAGTGAGGCGGTGCTGATTGGTTATTTGGGGGGAGTGGGGGCGGGCTTAAAGCGTCGTGACATTCAACCAACCTTTTTTTTCTCTTCTTAAGTGGATTCTCGAAGCGGAGAGCACCTCCCTCCTTAATTCCCATCCGATTTTTGGGGTGAAAAATGCCAATTTCCAAGTGGCGCGCGGCGTTACAAAAAAGAGCCTTACAAATCAAAAAGCGTTGAGTTGCACTTTCTCGAGGAGGAGGAGGAGGATTTCTCTGGTAATGAAGTTTCTTAACGAACATAGCTAATTAACGACTCAACTACGACTCGTCGGCTAATTAACTCCGGCCACAATCGAAACCCAACTTCCCTAATGAGTTTCAACTTAACGATTTCTGGTGTACAGTTAGGTTAAGTATTTCACACCATCTTTTCTGTCTCGTTTTCATTCCACTTACTGTTTTTTTTTACAGCCACACCAACCCGGCGTGTATTTAAAATAAAAAATACTACGACGCTACTCCTTGGAGTAGATATTTTTTATTTGATATATGATTTTTATTTTATCCCCCCTACCCCCCACCTATCAATGTTGAATAAACGCCATAATTCCATCAAAACAGTCTAAATGTTCCATCTGTTCTCCTGCTTTTAATTTGTTTTGTGGGTTTTCTTTGGCCCAGTAACCAATTGCTACAAGTTGTAAATGTTACACAACCAACAGCCGACGTCTTCTTGTTGTTTGCAAATGGGTGTAAGTCAAAGCTCTGTAAACGCGGTTCGTTGTGTCGTCGCGGTTGAGTTTTGGGGGTCTTTTTGGTGTGTGGTTGGAAAAAAACCCCCAACAAAAGTCTCATTTGCATAGAATTTGAATTTTACATTGATTGAAGAACGTCAAGAAGAAATCTGATGGTTACCACGTCCTCACTGTCACCATCCTCCATGATCTTCAAGCTCTTTCCCAACCTACAATGATTCTTTGATCCCCCCCATCCTATTTTGGATGCAAACTGCATTTAACCCTTGAGTAGAGCTTCAAAACCTGATGTTTGGAAAACGTTTCTCAACCGTGGAGGTGGATTCAAGTCGTAGAAGACAACCACACCAAGGGTTTTCATCCCTATTTCCATGAGGAACGCCGGACTCGGGGTGAGTTGGTCACCTTAAGTAGGTTGAGGGGACTCTACTCAACCAACATTGGTTTGGATCTTCTTCCCTGCGACACCGACAAAGAAGCCATATTTGTTTTTTTCCCAGGAGATTTTTGGACCACGCTTGGGATGGTTCCAGCTGAGGGCGATGGTCGCTGAGATGCTGCTAAATCATGTAAAAAATAAAATATATATATATATACATATATATATATATAAAATATAACAGGAACTTTCTATTTAATTAAGAAATCTAGAAGATGGAGAAGAAATTCCAGCATTCCCAATCACTCCATAGAGCTTCATCCATCTTGGATTGAAGAACTGAGGATAGAACCCCAAACCCACCCCAAGAACGTCTTGTCCATCATTTATGACCCGCCCCAGGTAAGGTTTGCGCGTCCCAAGTTGCCTTTCTCCACCCTTCAATGGGATGAAGCTTTTCCAACCAGGCTCAAAAAAGAAGAAAAATGACTCAATTTGGCGTTTTTTTACCCCCAAAATCCACCTCCACCTTCAGTATGGTCTCAGTTCATCGCCATCTTTAGAACCTGTTTGTCTTCTGTGTAGCTACCACTGATGTTTCTACAGCTCGGTCCTACCAGTGATGAAACTTGTACTGATTGAGTCTTCCGAGGGGGTTGTTTTTTGGGTTTATTTCTCTTAATTTTGGTTTTTTTTTTCTGTTTTCCAAGGTTTTGGGGGAAGATGGGGTGGGGGTGGGGAAGGCATTGAAGACAAGGAGAAGAAGAAGGGTTCACCTTTGCCATAGGCGGATTAACAGGGGATAGCGAAGAACGATGGAGATTGCGGCGGAAAGAAGCACAAATTGAAAACCAATCCTTTTAAAAACAAATTATTTTCAAATTTGAATAGAACTTAAAAATCTCCAAAAATTAATCCATTAGTTGACTGGAAAAAAAATAATTTGAATAGAGGTGGAATATGATGAATTCAAATACAACGAGGGCACCGGGGCCCGGGGGGGCCCTACTTTAATTTTAATTTTGATTCTAGTTTTGATTTTGATTTTAATATTTTTATTTTTTGTTTTTATTTTGTTTCTATTTTTCATTTTTATTTTGATGTCAATTTTAATTTTAGTTTTTATTTTAACTTTAATTTTGATTTTTTGATTTTGATTTTAATTTTGATTTTATCTTTAGATTTGATTTTAATTTTTAACTTTGATTTTGATTTTAATTTTAAAGTTTAATTTTGATCCTAATTTTAATTTTTAATTTCAATTTCTATTTTGAATTTCAATTTGATTTGTTGGTTTCCTTTTGAATGATTACAAAATAAATAAGAACGACTTGTTCTTTCTCATGGGAGTTTTGAAGTCGATTCCTATTTGTGCCGTGCTGGTTTTGAACCCATTTTTTTCCTCATTTTCCAAGTCTTTCTGTAAATGGTGAATACTTAATGATGGAACTTGTGGCCTTTTTTTCATTCTCGTTACTTGTGATGCAAATGAAGTGAAAAAAGATGAAAAAATCAGAAAAAAAAAAAGATAAAAATGACAAAAAAAAGGAGATTTTACCATGTATCAGTGCCTGGCTTTTTTGTTATAAAGCTTCGTTTGTCTAGTGCTCTTTTTTGCTATAAAATAGATTGTAGTCCAACCCCTAGTAGGAGTAAAAAAAAAAAAAAAAAAAAAAAAGACAAAAAAAAAAGAGACTAAAATGAAAAAATAAATATATTTGGCTTATTTTTCACAGGAGCGATCCTTTTATACCATGAATATTATGGGAAAGGTGGGGTGGGGGTATGGGGTAAAAATGCTAAAAAAAAAAAATATGAAAAAAAACCTTAACTTGTCGAAAATCCTGACTATTTCTTCTTTGTAAATTTTTTGGAATCACTCCGAGTTCGAAAAAGTTTGTTACTTTATTTTACTATTTAAAAAACAAAAAAAAAATGAAGAAGAATTGTTATTTTACCATGTGTTGAGATGGAAACTACTTTTTTTTGGGGGTAGGGGGGAGCCGTATTAATTTTTTTTTTTTTTTTTTCCTGGGGGTGGGAAGATTTTTTTTGGGGGGAGGGAGCATCCATGTAACCCTAAAAATTTAAAAAAAAAATCGAAAAAAATATCAATTTAAAAAAAAATAAAAATTGAACAGTTACACTTTGTTTTCAACGTGTGGCTGAGTGCCTCAATTTGCATTTCATGGGGTTTCTGGGATGTATTTTCTTGAGTTGGAAACTTGTCTGAAGAGTTGTTGCGATTCCTTCACGAAAAAATTGAACGATGACAAAAAATACACCTCGGTGTAAAGCCCTTTTGTTTTTTTACTCATCTGTAGTTACTCGATGCTGTCATGTACATGACCGTTCTGTAGCAATAAATGTGCCATTTTTATAAACCCTTTGCCTCCCCTTGCCTTTCATTTACTACCACTTTACTCATTGTTGATGGGACCATCTGATGATGATGATGATCCAACCTCCTTTTGGTGGGGGGAACCATCTGCAGCTTAGCGAAACCCAAGGAGTTGCTCCAAGGTTGCTACAAAAAGCTGGGATGCGGCACTGGGAAGAGTTCCCAGTTCAAGAGCTTTCAATGGGGACATTCCACTGGGAATTCAGTTGGGATGAGGAACCAGCCCATGGCTGACAGCTCCGGGGGAAGCTGGCTTGATATCATACGCAAATTACCGCACAATTCTCTTGGTAGCCAATAAATACATCTCGAGTCTCTTGAGCTTGTCAGTCTTCGAAGCACGGGAAGGAAACGGCTTTTGGAACAGGGGTGCCCATCGCTGGTGGTCACCTAATGTCCCTGAGATGCTACTTCTGGGAAGAGGGGAGTGATACTGGAAAGTTCATGTGGGATGGGGTAAGGCAGGGTGGGATGGGGATGGGATGGGGTGGAGTGGAGTGGGGTGGGATGGGGTGGGGTGGGGTGGGGTGAGCTAGGATGGGATTAAATGGGATGGAATGGGATAGAATTTGGGGGTGGTGGTGGAATGGGATGGGATGGAATGAGAGAGGATTGAGTAGAGTAGGGTGGGATGGGATGGAATAGGGTGCAGTGGAGTGAGGTGGGATGGAATAGGATGGGGTAGGGTGGAATGGGATGGGATTGGGATGGAATTGGATGGGATGGGATGGAATGGGGTGGGATGGGTTGGAATGGGTTGGGATGGGTTGGGATGTATGGGATGGGATGGGATGGGATGGGATGGGATGGGATGGGATGGGATGGGATGGGGTGCAGTGAAGTGGGATGGGATAGGATGGGGTAGAGGGGTGGGGTGGGATGGGGTGGAATGGAATGGGATGGGATGGAGATGGGGATGGAGTGAGGTGGGATGGTGTGGCATCAGGTGGGATGGGATGGTGTGGCATCAGGTGGGATAGGATGGAGATGGAAGTGGGATGTGTGAAGCAGCTGGGGGAAATGAGCAGACCAAAAGCAGCAGTGCAGGAAGAGGTGAGGGATCAAAGCTTCCCAGCTCCCTGGCTGATAGGAGGGGTGGTTCCTAGGTGTGGTAACGAAACCAACCAATCAACCAATTAGAGGCAAGGTCATTTGCATTTTGGGAAGATGGGCAAAGCCCAAGGAAGTATCTCCCCTGGAGTGTGAGGCCCTCACCACCCCCTCCCTCCTAGGCCCTGATTTTTTTCTGCTACTGACACTTATCCCATCAGATAGATTTCTAGAGCGTGTGAGCTGCTTTTAAGCTCTTCCAAACCCACTCAATTGTAATCTAGTGTTAATCAGATTGTAGTCAGCTGTCCTCACTACAGAGGAGTAGGGGCTGAGAGACGAGAGAGCCTTTCCATGGGGTGGTATTTCTATAGTAGTCTTTTGTTAGCAAAGAGAGGGTTTTGATGGTCGTACCTTGATGAGGAGCTGCAATGTTGAAGGAGAAGGTGGTGGGGTTTGGGCAGAGCACTTGGATTTTACTCATCCCTTAGGGTTTGCTACTTGGAGCTCTTGGCATTCCTCCAGAAGTGTTCAATACCTCGGGTAGAGGATTCGTTGAGCTTCTTTATTTCACTAAGCCAATATTCTTCCAGAGAAAAGAAATCATCCGACCGCCTTCTAAATCCCTTCCCTGGCACAGCTGGGCAGATGTGTTTCCCACACTGCAAGGTGGAGCAGTGAAACCCTTACTCAAGTCCTACTCTGACCCCGGGGCTTGAAGATACAAGCCAGAAACACTCACAAACTCAACTCCCTATTCCTAAAATAGCCCAAATTTTATCTTAATAAGATTTATTGATTTGAATATTGATAGGAACAACTTTCCCATCGAATATTTCAACTCTATCAGCAAAAAAATAGAGCGTTGGGGAAGTAAAGTTACAAATTCAATTCCAATCGCCCTTTAAGAGAAGCGCCGAGGGGGTTTCCCAACGTGGAGTAAAGGCCAGTGCAGATGTCCTGCTTGTTAAGCGCTCGGCTGCTTACTGAAATGCGCTAAATAACCCTAAGCCTGCGATTTGAAGATGTCTAAAGAGGATTAAATCAGCTGAACTAGGCCACAACTCTTGGTTGATGTTTTTTTTTATATTTATGAGAAAAATGAGTCACTATGGAAATATCAGAAGGTTCCGCACACTCCTTGCATGGGAACCTGGGTGATGGAGCCAGTGGGCGATGACCAATGCTGGAAATGTAGGTCACGCTGAGGGGTTGAGGGAGGGAGGGTGTCTTAGTGATGCTCTAATCCAGAGAGAAAAATTACATGGTGGGTCCATGCCAACCTCAGGAAGTTCAACAAGGCCAAGTGCAAGGTCCTACACATGGGTGGGGGCAATGCCAAGCACAGGTTGGGTGGAGAATGGATGGAGAGCAGCTCTGAGGAGAAGGATTTGGGGGTGTTGGGTGATGAGAAGCTCAACGTGAGCCATCAGTGTGTGCTTGCAGCCCAGAGAGCCAATCATATCCTGGGGTTTCTGCCAACCAGAGCTTTGGAAAGGTGGAAACCAGCAGGTGCAAACCAAAGCTTGGGTGGAACGTGGAGGAGCGTAGAGGGGAAGGCAAAAATAGTGGCAGGGATTAAAAGCAATGCAAAGATTAAGTGAAAGTCCCAAACAATGTGGAATAAAAAAAGGGAACTGTGAGATCATTCAAATTAATCAGAGATTAAAAATGCAAGATGGCTGAGCCAGTCTTATCTGCTGTCAATTGAACTTATTTTAGCTGAGAAATAAGACTGTCTGATTGGAAGCAGAACGATGAGAAGATCTCTTAAATCTCTACAAAGACCTTACTAAGTGCTCCCAAACCTCCCTGGCAGGGCACAACTCTGTGTCCCCATGTCCCCTCCATCCCCTCAGGTAGATTGGTGTGACCTCACCCTTGCCCTGTCCCATGTAACATGGCCGAGCAGCGATGCAAATGACCTCTTCCAACCATTTATCCAACAACAGCGAGGAAAAGAACTGGAGAAAACTTCACCCAAAAGCAAAACTCTTGTTCCTTCCTAGGGGAGAGGGGAGTTGGAAGTCAGTGGGATCTGAGGAAGTTCAAGATACTACAGCATCAGAGACGGCATAATTAGAGGCAGATCTGTTGAGAATTGTCTTTGCTTCCTTGAAGTCTGGGATCTTTGAAGTGGATGGAGGTACAATTAACTTACACCAGCTGAGGATCTACCAACCCCCGTTGGGTTTATTTATGAGGCGATTATTCATCCTTACAGCTCAACTACCAACCACATCCCTGGAATGGGCTACTCAGGGTAGTGGGGGAGTCCCCAGCCCTGGAGGGATTTAAGAGCTGTGGAGATGTGCTGAGGGACATGGGGTAGGGGTGACTTGGTTGGACTTGATGATCTTAGAGGTCTGTGTAGGAATGCAGGTTCCAATCAGACCCTTTGCTGTTCATTCCTCCCCACAAAGAGTAAAAATTCATCCCAGATGGGTAAACAAGCAGTCGGCTTTTATGGAGAAAACCGTGTGTGCTGACTAATTTCTCTGAGACATTCCTTCCTGTGGATTGAGCAAGCATCTTCCCGCATCCCTCCATTGGTGGGAGAAATGATATCATCCTCTTTTTCATTTGTGTTTAGTCATTCTAGCTCTTTTTTTTTTTGCCAATGGGCTCATGCAATGGAACTGGGCCTTCGCCATGGAGGTGAGCCAAAAATCTGGCCACCTACTGCCAAGGCCTTCATGTTCTGAGCAGTGAGGAGAAGATATTTGGTGGAGAGAGACATCTAGACACATCCAATTATGCCAGCTTCCGTCAGCCCTGGGTTGGAGAAGGCCAGATATCATCTGCTTTAGTTGGGAGGCTGTGGTTTTTGCAGGCAATGCCTTTTTTTGAGCTATTTTAAGAGAGAGGCGACAGTGGGGGGTCGCTCCCTGATCCCTTCTGTCCCTCCATGCTGGGGTGATGGGTTGCAGGGCCAGACGTTGCAGATGGGATTGGTCCATGGTTCCTTCCTGTGCAGCTTTTCCCACAGCCCTGGGTATTGTCTTGGCGGTTGCTTGGGCTGGTTGGGGCTGGTCGGTCCCGGCAGAGTGCCCACAGCTTTTGGTTCTCATTCTTTAGGGGATTGTGTGGGGAGGAGAGGGAAATAAAGGCAAGAAAAACAATAAAGTGCAAAATAAGGAAGTTTCTTCATCTGTCTCCCTGTGGGGATATCAGGGTTGAGTTGGTGACTGAGGAGCTTCCACCATCTGCTCCCGGGAGTGCTGTACAGCTGCACCTTGCCTGAGGGGGGGCAGCAAACTTGAGGTGCTATCTGTGTGTTTGCTGCTGCTGCTGGTTCTCAGAGTCATCTAGGCTGGAAAAGACCTTGAAGATCTTGGAGTAAAATCATCAACCTAAGACTGAAAGTCATCAACTACGCCATATACCTGAGCACGACTCTGTGATCCTCTATGGAAGTCACAAGTTTCTTTCTTATTCATTCTGTTTTCCTACTTGTTGGAAACACGTGGCATATTTCCATGGGAGAAAAGATGTGTGATGATCTCAAACGTACCCATTTCAAGATCATATTGAAAGTCAGGGTGGGTCAAGCAACCTCCTGGAGGGCTGGTATCAATTTGAACCTGGTATTTGGTTATTACACAGGTGCAAGTTCTTCAAACGACTCAGGAAATGAAAAAGAGGGAAGACATGAGGCTAGAAGATTGCCACTTAACTCTGAAATTTGCATGGGGAGAAAGGGCTGTGCTCGGCCAGCTGAACCCCGTATGGGGCTGGGGGTGGGGTGTCAGATGGGTTTGCAGGGGGGATGGGTCAGGATTTGGGGAGCACAGGTTGGGACATGAGCTCACAGTGTTGAAAGCTCAGCCCTGTGTTTCCTTCAGAGATGCCCCATAGCAGCAGGGATGGGAATATCGGGATGAAGTGGGGCTTGGGGTAACCAGTGAGGAAAAGGTTTGTAAAATTTCTACCTCCTTTCAACCTCCAAGCCCTGAATGTGTCAGCAAAGACCAAGCAAAAGGAGCTGGTAGGGTAACAACCTGGTGTGAGAGATTAAAGAGAGGAGTTGGAAGCCAGGGCAGGAGTTGCTGGGGTTGGAATGGGCCAATTCTATGTGGCCAACTCTATGTGGCCAACTCTATGTAGCCAACTCTACGTGGCCCACAGGACTGCGAGGTCAGGTGAGCGCTGTCAAAGCTGAGAGTTAACCCAGGGTAAAATCGAGGGCCTGGACTAAGCTCAGAATAAAAAATAGCTGTTGAGACACACTGTTAATATCAAATAGTTCAAAGGGTAAATCACCCAATCCCAGAGCTGAGCCAGGTTGAAACTGCTGAGCAGATTCTTTCTTTCATCATCACAATACTTAAATTGTGGCAACCTTGAGTTGAAAAATGGCCCCTCAAAAAAAAAAAACTTGTGATCTAAAGCAGAGAGGGAGAGGTGTGATCTGCACATCAGCCCAGCATGGTTTGAAGTGTCTCGATCCTCAACAAGCTTATTCTTGACGAGGCGGTGGTGATGCACCCCCAACCTGCTTGCTTGATGTGCAGCGTCTGTGGCTCGTCCCGCCTGGATTCGAGGAGTACGGAAACATCGAGGGCAATTAAAGCTAATGGGAAACAAATGCTCTGTCTAAAACAGCCGCTGAGAAAGTCAACGGCTTGATGAGAAAGTCGGAATTGGATTCAAAGGGTTTGTCTTACATTTGTCTTAACTCCTGGCTCGAAGTTGCAGCTTGTTCCGATTTGATTGAAATCTGCTCTTAGTTCATCGAGCTGGGAGATTTGTCCTGCTTAGAGCTCAGTTCCTGCCTCACACTCACACTCATCCTGCTGGGGGGAGGATGGGTGCTGGGCAAGGGTTTACTTCTGGGGTCCCTCACCGTCCCTTTGGCCTGCTGTCCCCTCTGAAAACAAAGCATAAAAGACAGGACCTGAACGCATCTGGGCCATCAAGATCTGGTACTAATTAGTGCAGGCTTCCGGCAGCTTGATGCCTGACACAGGGAGAAAGGCACACAAAGAGCAGCACCAGCATGGGGGGTTTGTCCATGGGGAGGAATCCAAGCGTGCTCAGAACTCACAGCGGTATTGCCACCCAACAGCCTTTGGTAGCCATGGCTTATTGATGAGTCAATTTCAACACATGGCACTAGGGTGATGGCAAGGCCAGGTTGGATGGGGTTTGGAGCAACCTGGTCTGGTGGGAGGTGTCCCTGCCCATGGCAGGGGGGTTGGAACAAGATGAGCTTTCAACCCTTCCAACCCAAACCATTCAAGGTTGGTGGGTGTGGAGAACGATGAAGCGCCTACAGCCTGCTCACATCATTTTCATTCCTGAAAAAGAAGAGTATCCTTCTTCAAATGATTAATCGTTGAACATTTAAGGAGTAAAACCTTTGTAGGCATAAAAACATAGCATGAGTAAAAGCTATTTCCAACCATTTTACCCCAGAAACTGCTTCAGAAATGCAACATGGGACTATATTTATAGTAGACAGAACAACTCTCTCGGGAGATGAAGACCATATCATGTAATTAAAAGCGGAATATGACTAACACATTCCCATCCAGATGTATCACACAGCACTTGGCGACCATGTGGAGTGAAAAAAAAAAAAGACCTACTTAAAGAAACCACAAATTCCAGGGGTGGGAGTGTGAGGAGAAGGGGGATAATGAAGCGCTTTGCAATCTATTTTTCTTCCCTTTTTTTTTAAATAAAAAAAAATTTTTGCAAGAGCATGAACATCTGAAAAGCATTAGGTAGGGCCTTGGTGGTGGATGATGGACCTATGGGATGGAGCAACCTCAGTCTGGCACTGGCATAACCCCATGAAAGGAGACAAAATCGTAGACAACTGCCAAAATGATGAAGTACCATCCTGCAAAGAGGCTGGGAATTTAGATGAATGTTGGAAGATGCCTTCAGGTTGGCCCCAGATGCCTATGGAGCTGCACGCTCTCCTTTGGGGGTCTGAGTTGAAACGTGGTGAAGCTACTGGGTGCGTGGGCCATGACCCCATAACATCACTGGGATGAAGACAGCCATGAATTCCTCTCTGTAGGTATCTTCTCCACCAGCCTGATCCCAGAGATCATAGAATCGTAGAATGGTTTGGGTTGGAAGGAACCTCAAAGTTCATCTCATTCCAACTCCCCTGCCATGGGCAGGGACACCTCCCACCAGACCAAGTTACTCCAAGCCCCATCCAACCTGGCCTGGACCACTTCCAGGGATGGGGGCATCTACCACTTTGCTGGATCCATACTCCCATGTTGATAGTTCATCCCTAGGTATGGTACTCCACTCTCCGCTTGCTCCAAAGGATTTTCCTCTAGGCTTTGCTCCATTGGTAGGGTGGAATCAGAAAGTGGAACGTTGATGTATGATATCCACAGCTTCTCCTCTGTGCATGAGGCCTGCTGGAGAGTGAGATGAGATTGGTTTGATGTGATTTATTAGTGACAAAGCCATGTGAGTGACTCATCAAACTGTTCCTTATAACTTCAACCATTCTTTGATTAATTGCTCCAGCACTCGATGCTGAGTTGAAAACTCCATAATAACGCTGCTTTTCCTTATTGTATTTGCTATTTTAAGGATCCAAAATCCTCTTTTCCATTTTCTAAATATCTCCTATGTCTCCAGTCCTTAAGACTCAAGTTCTCAAGACTCAAGTTCTTGAAGATGATGACCAAGACGCGCACGATGACATTTACCAATCCTCTTGGGGACCAGGTCCTGCATCTCTTTGGCCATGGCTCCCTCTGTCTTCTCCCCTACTTGGGGTTAAATGCTAAAGCTTTGGAAGCAAATCGAACAAACGCTTTAATGACACATCCCTCCTTTTATTTTTAATATGTTTTTTTTCTGCTTGGATTGCACCTACTTGTTTGAAATCCATTGTAAATTGAGGCACCCTAATCCAATCTCACATTAATTAATTCTTCCACTTGTCTTCTACTTAAGGGAAACAGAAGAATAGATGGAAAAAATGATGTTAGAGGGGCTGATTATTCTTTACAATAGCATATTGATAAGAAAACGAGCATGCTTTCCCCTCATTTGCAGCACAACCTTGGGCAGGAGTTTGTTCTATTAGAAAAAAAAAAGCAATTTGAAATAAAAAAAACCACGACTCCCTGGCTCCTTGAAAATTGATTTATTTGGGGGTTTCCTCAGCTGTGTGTGTGGGTTTCCACAAGACTTGATTAAATCTGCGCGTTGAAATGTTCCTTTGATTTCATGTGGAGTGGGTTTGATTTGATCATTCCTTCTAGATATGGAGGGGAGGTCTCACCAAAAGCAGAGAGGAAGAAATAAATACATAAGGGAATGGCTTGGTGGTTAGGAAGGATCCATGGGAGATATCCTGGTGATCCCTTAGGAGATGAGTCCATGGAGGGACCTGGCAGCCGAGGGACATGTTGGGTGCAGCCCTCGGTAGAGACGGCATCCCCATGAGTGCTCTCCCTTGTGTCACTTGTTCCTCCATGCTGGAAAACTGCCTTTGGACCTTCCTGGACATGGTTTTGTGGTGACGTGAGAGCTCCTGTCCCATCAAAGCTCTTGTCCCCACCATTCTCACATTCCCAGCTCGGCAGGAGGAGCTGCAGCCTTGAATTCAGATTTTTGTGCCTTAACTTTACCCTTTGCCATGGCTGATGCCACCGTCACCTCCTTATGGGGAGGTGTAAAGGTGTTGGAGAGCGGCCACAGGTCTCCAGTGAACCTAGAGAGGTGAAAACATCTGCTCAAGGTTGTTGAATCAGTAAAGAAACCACCCAGTGAGCATAGCCACCTGAAGTAGCAACTTCTTCTAACCTCGGCTCTGACCTTTCATTCTTCCAGTTTCAAGCCATCACCCCTCATCCTATCACTATAAGCCCTTGTAAAAAGTCCATCTCTGGTTTTCTTGTAGCCTCCCCAGGTACTGGAAGGTGCTCTAAGGTCTCCCTGGAGCCTTCTGTTCTCCAGGCTGAACACCCCCAACTCCCTCAGCCTGTCCCCAGAGCAGAGGTTTTCCAGCCCTCGGATCATCTCCATGGCCTCCTCTGGACCTGCTCCAACATCTTCACATCCTTCTTGTGTTGGAGGCCCCAGAACTGGATGCAGTACTCCAGGTGGGATCTCATGAGAACATCCATGGCCCCAGCTCAGAAAATGACAGGGGTTTTAAATTTTTCTGGCCTAAAATGCATCCTGACCATGACCTCTCCTCTTATTAAAATACACTGACCTAATTTAACTGCTTGGATCTCTGGCTTTACACAGGGGCTGCCCATGGAATAGCCAGCTTAACGACAATTATTCGGGATTTAGAGAGCCTGTTTGCAGACTAAACTGGCACTGAGGAGATAAGTAACTAAAATAATTTGGGATTCAGGCAGACTTCCCCTTGGCAAATAGACTGACACAAATAAAATGAGGAGAGGAGCAAGGGAAATATATTTGTTCTGCTTATTCATTGCAGTTTGAATTTATTTCCTCTACCCACAGCTCTCTTTTACCTCACCCCCCCAAATAAATAAAATGTATTAAGTACATGGAGCACTCAATCCTTCCCACCATCTCCACCACCATGAGAAAACCAATTACAGATGGGTTGTTTCCTCCCAAGCTTTGCTTTTTATTTGTTTGTCATTGTTTGTCGTTGGCGCCCTTGGAAACTCACAGTCACAAAATGCTGCTCCTCTCCCTCCCAGGGATTATCATCATCATTTACGACCTGTGACCAATGAGAAGCCTGGGGTTGACATCAGAAGAGTGGAGAGGTGAGGAGGGAGGGGTGTGCACAGGAATGGCCGTGTCACCCCAAATCCTGTGGCAGGGTGAGCACTAAGCCATCAGGTCGACTTGTGGGGATGCAGCCTCTCATCTCCTTCGCTGCTTTGTGAGATGAAGAAACATCTTTAAATACGAATAAAAAATAATTAAAAATATCTTTTTGCTGGATCAAAACCACCCAGGGTAGAGCAGAGAGTTAAAAAAAAAAAAAGCCTGGGATAGCTCTCCATCAGTGCCATGCGCTGAAGCTGGGAATAACAGATGTGTATTAAAAAAGGAAACCTCTCCTGCTGCATCCCACAGTGCCATCTAGCGTGGTCTAGCTTGGAAGAACCCAGTGGCTGGGGCTGATGGGGATGGTGGGGAAACTGGTCGATCTGACCTGACACACAGTAGAAAAACCTCGGTGGGTGAGACATTTCCTAACCTCTTTCTGGAATCTGTTTGCAACTCCTAAATGCAACCATAAATGGTAGTCAGGCATCTATTTCCATTTTGCTACTGGATAATAAACACAGTAGGAGCTTAAAATACCTGGAGGGACATCCTGCTGTGCTTATTATCCTGTACTTCTCCACTAATTACTAGAGCTAAAACTTTAATACTCATGAATTTGTTTACCTGCCACATTATCAGCTGCTCTGTTTGGTGGCTTCAACACTGACATTGCCTCCTCTTCTCCAGACGGAACCCCCCCAGTTCCCTCAACCATTCCTCATCAGACTTGTGTTCCAGATCCTTCACCAGCTTCATTGCCCTTCTCTGGACATGGTCCAGCAGCATAATGTCCTTCTTGGAGTGAGGGGACCAAAACCGAACACAGTGGCAATGGTGGCACCTACACGCTGCAATAGAGCAAAGAAACAGACATAAAGTCCATCCTTGTGAGCTTCACGGTTCGAAATCCCCTCAGGATGCAGGTCCACCAAGCTAAAGTCCAATCCCACCACCTCCAGCCACCCCTCGCCATGCTGAGAACCGTAAGTGAATTCTTCTCTAACACGACATCATTTATCTGGGACATCAAGGAATGGGTTGGGTTGGGTTGGAAGGGACTTTCAAGATCATCTCATTCCAAAACCACTGCCATGGGTAGGGACAGCTCCCACCACACCAGGTTGCTCCAAGACCCATCCAACCTGGCCTTGAACATGAATTCCAATCACTGCCCAAGATAAAGATGTCAATGCTGCAGGATAATCTGAAAGAACAGCCAATATACAGTCCGCAGGGATGGCAGGGGAGTTGCTAATAGAGAAAGAAAAAGAGATGTTTCAGGAGTCACCTGCAGCCTTGATTGAAAAAAAAACCCCAGAGTTACATTACATTTTTTTGCCTATTTAATTATCTCACTTCCATTTGAGTTTCATATCTGAGCAAATGAGTTGGGCCACGATTATTAAAACCTACTTAGGCAACTCAATCAGTGTAAACTACCAATTTGAGGCTTAACACGTGCTAGGAAGAGAATTGGAGTGGTTGGCTTTTTCTTCTTGGAAAATGAGCTTCTGATAGAGATGGGAGAAGAGAGGCCTAAAACCCTCTGGGGTGGTGATTTCTGAAGCGCTTTAAGAAATGAGGATGAAATAGCAGAGATCCCTCCAATTCTCAATCCTGTTACGGGCTGAAAACACGGAGAGCTCTTGAGAAGCATGGGGACGGGGTGCCTACGGAATCTCTTGAGTTGAAAGGGACCCATAAGGACCCACAAGGCCCCATAAGAAGGACCCACAAGGACCCATAAGGCCCCAAAAGACCCTATAAGAAGGACCCATAAGGACCTATAAGGAGCCACAAGGACCCATAAGGCCCCATAAGGCCCCATAAGGATCCATAAGGACCATTAATTCCAACTCCCAAAGGGAAACAACTCCTTTTAGAGACCCATGTTGTCCCCTTCCCTTGACAAAGCACACCTAGGACCCCAGTCAAGGGTGGGAGGGCATCTCCACCAAGAGCAAGAACCCCTAAAATATACATCCAGGCTTCTACGTAATTCTATATTTTGAATATTAAGACATGCAGATGAACTTTTTAGCTGACACTGCAAATTTAGATTACCTCCCCCTTCCATTTTGATGTCATCCATGCTGTACGAAACAAGTGGTATTTACAGGAGCACTTCTCTTGGTAATGAATGTGATTATTAAAGATGTAGTAGTGAAGCAGGAGCTTTTCTACGCGTAGTAGTGAAGTAGAGCTTGTTCTCCAGTCATTTAAATCAGAGCTGTTTCATTCTAATCACTCTCTACTTGACTACGCATTGCTCTGATGAAACTGTCAACTTTGCTCTCTTGTCCTCAGTGTGAACCGGGGTCCATGCATCTTTCCATGATCAGCATCACCTTCAGCAATCTGGTCTGGTGGGAGGTGGCCCTGCTCATGGCAGGGGGGTGGAATGAGATGAGCTTTGAGGTCCCTTCCAACCCAAACCATTCCATGATTCTATGATTCTATGGCCCTTTTTGGAGGTGATACATTGAGGAACACTCTCCACCCCCACCCCCCCAAATAAGATGTTAGCCGTCCACTTTTCTTCTGGAGATGAATCATAGGCAATTAAGAGGAGCAATTCTAATTAAGTGACATAATTAAAAAACTAATAATGTTTAACATTATTGTTTTATACAATGACATTAGCTCTAACAGCCTAGCAACGCATCAAGGCTTCATTTGCATAGCGGCTGAGTAGATTATTTATTCGTGGGTTTCTTTGGCAACCAAATCAACAATAAGAAGAGCAATTCCTAAATTATCATCATTGATGCCATTGGAATGGCTGCCTAATTTCCTTTTAATTAGCGACTAATGAAATTTGCATTCATTTGGGTAAAAAACCCACCCAAAACTTCCAATCACCTGCCCAAATTCCCAATCAATTTGCTGCTCTTTGCTCCACCTGGAATGGCAAAGTCGTCATCGTGAATGGCTGAGGGAATTGTGCATCCTGATTGGCTGCCACTGTGCTCTTTCTCCTCCTAGATTTTGATTCCAAAAGAAGAGAGAAGACTTGATGGCACAAAACTCAACGGATTTTAAGTGGAATTAATTCTTTAATTGCAGAATAATCTTCTGCCTCTTCCCTTATCTCTTGATTTATTACAGAATATTTCTTTTGAGTCTGAAAATTTCTCATTGGTTTCCCAAGGAATTAATTTAGGGGTTGTTTATTTTTTTTGAAAAGGGTTGGGGGGGGGGGGAAGGAAATGGCTTCTAAATTCAAATGGAGATGCTAATGACTATCATTATTTTATGAAATGATATTGAAACTTGGTACACGTGAGCACAGCCATTTCATTTTAAAAAAAATTACAAAAAAAAATTACGACTGTTTGCACATCAGCTTAATTGCGCTCAACTTCTGCACTGAACAACTTTGGGCTTTGAAAGAAAGGGAGGTGAGAAACTCAAACAACCCCAAGCATGTTCCCCTCAGGGTCCTGGGTTGGGGTCATCCAGTGTGGAGCCACCTCACTGTAGAACTTGTCTCCCCCAGGGTGAGACCATAGAATGGTTTGGGTTGGAAGGGACCTCAAAAGTCATCTCGTTCCATGGGTAGGGACACCTCCCACCACACCAGGTTGCTCCAAACTCCCAACCTGGCCTGCAACACTTCGAAGAATGGAGCAACCACAAATCCCGTGGACAACGTCTTCCAGTGCCTCACCAAGACCATTGGCCAATGCACCCGGTGGCAAGAGAACGATGGAGTCTATTACCTCAATGTAGTGATTTCAATATGGACTTATGAGACAAATTCAATTCATGGACAATCTGGGCCAATCCTTGAAAAGGAAGAGCTTCTTGTTTGTGGCTGGGTTATTTCTGTTCAATCATAGATGCCTCTTGCACGTAGAACTCCTTTTGGATGAGTGAAAGGAAGCTGAAAAAGAATTGCTAACAACGTGTGGTGTCTCTGCGGGGCGTTGGGATTTGGAGGATTCATCTGGCAGTTCAAGATTCTTATTTGAGCTAAAATATGCCAAGAATTACTCGATTTTGACCTCTAAATGTGGTAAAAATGAGCAACCAATTAACCAAGGAACCCTCAAAACCCGACACATTCCGCAGATGCTCAAATATACGGGTGTGGGAAGCGCGGGGAACACAGCCCCCCCGCCCCTTCCAGCCTGGCTTGTCCCCGATGTCACCGCTAGGTGGCACTGTCCACCCACCTGAGAACGTGTGTTTACTTCCTAGATAGCCAAAGAGTAATCCAGCTCGGAGCGCCAGACTATGAGAGTTAACTGACTCCGAGTCGATTCTCATGGTAGTAAATCACTGAGCAAGATGTAGCCTCACGCGTAGCCTCAGCACCGAGGAGATCTGAGGGGAAGCTCAGATGTTTCTCCTGGATCTCTAGGTCAATCATCACTATTTGTTTCTCAGCACGTGTCTGCTGACCCACAAGCCACCTTCACTCATGTTTCAACTACGTTAGGACTTCAGGTTTACTCCTTGCCCTGTTTATCTCACCCACAAGAGCTCCTTGGGTGGATCTTCTGGGCATGGGCCAGCTGGCGGCCACCTCCAGGATGGTGCCAGCTCTTAATTTGGTGTATCCAAGAGGATAAATCCCCCCTTTTTTCCCCCTTGAACAGATATAAATACATATCACTCCTCTACAGGCAGTGAGTAATTTTACTCCTCATTGAAGTCTTATTACTATTGAGTAAGGACATGAGCTTGAAGGATCCAGGTGACTTTGATCTACTCATTCATGGTGGCACCCACACCCTTGGGGAAAAGGTTTCACCTTAGTTTGCAGTTGGGTTTAATGAGTTGAAAGGTCTTTTCCAAGCTAAATGATGATTGGATGTACTCCTTGACTTGGATGTGCAGGTGACAAAGGGGCGGGGCCAGCCCACAGGTGAGGGAGTGGAACCGTCTCAGTGTGGGGGATGAGAAAGGGGTTGTCCGGAAGTGGAGCTGGTAGGCAACATGGCTGCTCCCTCCAAAGGTGAGTCTTGGCATGGGATTTGGGGACAGGTCGTTGTTCCTGGTGGGGTGGTGGCATCCCCTCTTCCCCTGACCCTAGGTGGCATCTAAAAAGCCCTTTCCTTGGTCCCTGGTGGCTTCTGAGTCCCTTCTCCTGACCTTCAGTGCCATCTGAGCCCCTTCCCCAACCCTTGGTGGCATCTGAGCACCTTCCCTGACCCCTGGTGGATTCCAAGCCCTGTTCCCTGACCCCCGGTGGCATCCAACAACTCCCATCCCCATCCCCTGGCAACATTCAGTGACACCCTTCCCCGATCCCTGGTGGCATCTGGGCTCCCTCCTGATCCCTGGTGGCATCTGAGCCCCCTCTCTGATCCCTGGTGGCATTTGAGACCCTTCCCAGACCCCTGGTGGCATCCAAGCCCCTTCCTTGACCCCTGGCAGCACCCAGCGATCCCCTTCCTTAACCCCTGGTGGCTTCTGAGTCCCTTCTCCAACCCCTGGTGACTTCCAAGCCCCTTCCCTGACCCGTGGTGGCTGGAGGTGGAGCCAGAATCCCGTTGAGACAACACTGAAGGAAAAGGAAGAGCAGTTGCTGGTGATGAGCAGGGAAAACCAAGTGCTGAAGATCAAGGTGAGGTTTGGGGTGGGGTTTGAGTAAGGTCTTAGATGATGTTTGCATAATCTATACATATCTTAAAACGATTCTTTCTAGCTGGAAGCCACCAGAGAAGCAGGTGTCCAAGCTCTCAGATCTGCTTCCCAGAAACTCTATGAGAATTACCAGATTTGGTCCAAAGAACTGATAACAAACCATGAGAAGGAGAAGAAACAAATCCAGGTAAAAATCTCCTCTGGGGTGTAAAATATTTACGTGAGCTTGTTGAGCTGCAAACTTCAACCTACGAGCTACTCAATCGCTTCTTCTAGCTCAGTGGGGGAAGTTAAATCAGGGTTTTATCTCTGATTCTTGGCAGAGTTGGCTCAGAATTCCTCTTAATTCCCTTCTTGATCCCAGGCCTACAACATCCAAGGAGAAGAGAAGCTCCAGGCAAGCGTAGAAAACACCGCCCGCCTTGTCCAAGGCATGGAGGCAAAGCGGACCCGCATCGCCGAGCTGGAGAAGCGTGTGGAAAGGATGGAGGAGGTACTTCCACTCTCTAAATAAAAGAATTTCAGGTCGTGTTCTACGCACTTGCTTCAAAAGTGGAGAGAGCAACAGTGAGTAGTCTTAGTTTGACTGGCTTGTACCTCAAGTTGACGTCTACGTGGGTGGTTATTTCTGAACTCCCTGTTTTCAGCCAGTAGTAGAAGCGTTGAAGGTCCAACCAAATACCTTTCACTAATGGAATGTAAATAAAGGTTTACTATCATTTGAATTGTTCCCTTAGGAAAAGAAAAGTCTGGTAGAGAAGAAAAGGGCATTTGAAAAGATGCTTCAACAGATGATGTCAAGGAAGGAAGATGGCAAACGGTGATTAAATGCACATGCTAAAGTGGTTTGGTTTCTTTCTAGGGGATTATTTCACGTAGGGTACTAGACAATTACTTAAGTTCCTCCTGGTAGTAAAATTATTCATAATCATGGAATGGTTTGGGTTGGAAGGGACCTCAAAGCTCATCTCCTTCCAAACCCCCTGCCATGGGCAGCGACACCTCCCACTACACCAGGTTGCTCCAAGCCCTGTCTGTTGAAAGCAACTGGTTGCAATCCAGAAGCCAAGACAGATGTTGATGTCCTACAACTCTACTCCTCCTAGTAATCTTCGTTCCACCTTACACCTACGTATCCTCAGCAACACCCTTACTAGCAACACCTTGAGCTGACCATGAGGTGGGAAAGCAACTGTGTGTGTGTGAGTAATCCTAGGGGTGCTCTACTCTCCCCCATAGGTGCTTGGACCTCCAGAGAGAGATTTTCACCCTCAAGGAGCAGATTGGTCACCTGCAGTGTATGATCCAAGTGCAGCACCATGGCCTACGTGGCATGATACAGGAGGTCAGGCTTGGAGTGGCCATCCTACTGGGAGAAGAAACTGGGGACACTGGGATGTGGGTTCCACATAGATATCCAACTGTGTTTCAACTGGAGGTTTCAAGACTTTTCTTTCCTCATTTTTAGGCAGAGGAACTGAAGAACCAACTTCAAAGCCAAGATGAAAAAATTGAAGAGCTGACAGAGAAGCTGAGCACACTGGAAGCGCAGGTAAGGTGGGACAATGAAAAGAGAGAGGGGGGAAAGTAGTTCTTTACAATCCAGAGGGCCTTCATGCCACTGAACTTTAAAAAAACCCCTCTAACTCCTAAAAAATCCCTTCAACCCCCCAGAACACCTTGTTGGAGGAGCTGGCATCCAGGTTTGTCTCTTCTCTTTTTTTTTTTGCTTGGCAGAATAAAGAACTGAAAGACAGAGTGGAGTTTTGGTCTGGTCAACCCAAAAGTAAAGTTACACAAGCTGGCTGGACAGAGTAAGTATCTCAGGAGTAAGGGAAATGGTTGAACATGTCATTATTGCAAGCCAGGGTTTGAGTAAGCTGAGTCTGGGTAGTTTTGAAGTCACCTTCTCCCATATCCAGGCTCGGAGCTACAAACCTCTTAGTTATTTACTACGTGGTTGCGGAGGGCTGAAGCTTGGCTTGAGTAGGTGAGGGTGTCTGAGTGATCTCTACCTCCTCTGCAGCACCCCACGAGGTTTTAGAACTCTTGGAGCATCCCCTTACCTGCTGGTGACCAGGCTGAGAAAGCAACAGAGCTAAAAGAACGACAATGGGGCTGTTTGTCTCCTACCTTTGGCAGAAGAACTCTTTTCTCTACGGCCTGATGTAACCTCAAAGCACCTCCAGCCTCTCTACAACCATGTGGAGGAAAGAATAAAACCTGGAAAGAAGGCAAGAGGCCTTGAGAGAAAATAACAGCGGGGAAACTGAGTCACGGGTTAGGTTTCTCCGCTGTACGACACGAAGCCAGACACCAGCCAATCAGTTGACAGTTTGTTTTCAAGCCCATGGGTGCTTTGGTAGGACAAGAGTGACATTGGGAGCACTAGGCAGAGAAGACAAAGAGAAAACATGCTTGTAGTAATTAATTCATACAGGATGAGTAGTGTTTATCCAGAAGGTAAAAGATACCTTAAAAAAACAACCCAAAGAACCATTTAACTTCTAGATGTTGAGTAAAATACAACAGCTTGCTTCTACTAGACACTGAAGTTGAAATTAGAAACAGATCAAGTCAACAACATAAAAAAACCCAAACCCACCAAACTTCTCTTATGCGAGGGGGAATTTCTATTTAAGGTGGAATTCTGAAGATTTAAGATGAGGAGGGAAAACATTCAAGACGGTCACAGTGCAGAAAAGAACCCTACAAATCCTTTCCAGTTCCTACCACAACAACAAAGAGTAGCCCTGAGCCATCCATGAAGGACCTGGGGTTACTCAGCGATGCTTCACCAGAGCCCATGATGCGCTGCTCAACATCAACCTGCTTACTAGCAGTTTACTCCTACCTTCACCACCTCTTAGGGCTGTTTAGAACCTAAAGAAGAAATTGAGGAGGGGGGAAAAGATGATTTAAGGAGTTGTTTCACCAAATAGAACTTGATCTCTCTTCCTATATATTTGATTCTTTCCCTGCAGCCTCAAAATCCCTCTCCATATTTTAGGAACTCTCCAAACCCCGCTTGCATTCTTGGCATTGCCGCCCAATTCCCTGATAATTAGGAATTATTTGTTCATAATCAATTAATAATTATTTTTTAAAATTAAATACCCTACTTCCTGCCCCCTTCAACCCAAACCACACCACCCCCCCTCCTAAAACCCCACCATTTTCATTTCCATATCCAGTGTGCGTAGATAATAAGGTGGGTTTTTTCCCCCTCTTATTTTATAAAAATAAAGCTACTTTCCTCTATTTAATATCCTGATTCTGTGAAAAAATAAAGCTGAGGGCAAAAAGGAGGAGGGAAGAAGAGGTGGGGGAAGTTTTCCAGGAAGATGGCACATGAAACCCAACTTTTTAGTTTGGAATCAAAGCGATTTTGCTTCCGTTCCCAGCTCCAAGGAACAGGTTGGGATTTGGTGGGAGGTCAGCCACATTGTGATGAATTCTTTCCCTTGGTCCTCACAGGTTTTTTTTGAGATGATGTTTAACAGGCACATTTCTTCTTCTCTGGTTTGGTTGAATTTAATTGGCCCAAGTTTCCTCCGTTGGCCGTAGCAGAGATTTGCGTCTTGTCTGCGCATTGTTCCATCCGTTTCATGATCAAGTCCAGAAGCGTGGCCACGGCCTTCTCCACGTTCTGCCCAGTAGCAGCGCTTGTTTCAAAGTATGGGATGCTGTGATGAAAAGGAAATGATTAGCTGGGAAGACTTTGAAAGACAAACAAGACTCAACTCTTCACATGGCCTTGGTTGGAGAGGACCTCTAAGATCACCAAGTCCAACCACTGACCCAGTGCTACCACAGAAGTAGTGGGGTTGAATCCCTGGAGGGATTTAAGAGAGGTGGAGATGTTGAGGGACATGGGGTAGTGGTGACTTCACAGTGCTGGGTTAATGGTTGGACTTGATCATCTTCAAGGTCTTTCCCAACCAAACCAGTTTGATGATTCTCCACCTTTAAGTATCTCTAGTTATTCATCAGCTCCACTTACAACACGTAGAGACTATATCGAGCTTCTGGCATAGTTTACTTACCCGTATTTATCTGCCAGGTCTTTGCCTTGCTTTTCATTGACCTCCCTTTGATCTGATAAATCAGCTTTATTCCCAATTAAAACAATATCTGGATTCTCACAATAAGCATTGGCTTGCAGCTGACCTAGAAGCAAAACCAAGCAGGAGTTAAGAGTATGTCGGGAGAAGTCAACCAATAAACGCAAGCTCTAAGGTTCTACTTACTCATCCAATTCCTGACATTTAAGAAGCTCTGTTGACTGGTGAGATCAAACATGAGTAAAAAACCCATGGCATCTCTGAAGAACGCCGTGGTGAGGCTTCGAAACCTGAAAAAAAAACAGTCAATATTTATTAATATGAATTTAGCAGAGGAAGCTTAGAGGTGAGAAGATAAACATGGCCAGTGAGTAATCTATGAGTTCATATTCTGCTTGATTTAACCAAGAGTGAGACAGAGGGAGAAGGGGTGGTGAAGAGGAGAAAAAGCTGGGGAGGGACTTGTGACAAGGCCACGGAGCGATAGGACAAGGGGTAATGGTTTGAAACTGGAAGAGAGGAGATTGAGATGAGATATTCATAGAATCATAGAATGCACTGGGTTGGAAGGGACCTTCAATGGTCATCTAGTAGGGATCAGGTTGCTCAGAGCCCCATCAAGCCTGACCTTGAATGTCTCCAGGGATGGGGTCTCCACCACTTCCCTGAGCAACCTGTTCCGGTGATCTACCACCCTCCTATTGAACAGTCCACCCAGCAAATCCATAACTCTCCAACTTCCAGAGAAGGATGTTGTGGGGGACTGTGTCAAAGGCCTTGAAGAAATCTAGATGACATCCATAGCTATTCTGATGCAGTTACTTCATTGGAGAAAGCCACTAGGTTAGTCAAGCAGGACTTGCCCCTAGTAAAGCCACGCTGGATGTCTTGAATAACCTCCCTGTCCTCCATGTGCTTCAGCAGAGCTTCTAGGAGGATCTGGTCCATGATCTTCCCAGGCACAGAGATGAAGAGAAGAAATTCTTGGCTGTAAGGGTGGTGAGACACTGGAAGAGGCTGCCAAGAGAAATTGTGGTTGCTCCCTGGAAATGTTCAAGCCAAGGTTGGATGTGGCTTGGAGAAACCTGGTCTAAGTGGGAGGTGTCCCTGCCCATGGCGGGGGGGTTGGAATGAGATGAGATTTGAGGTCCCTTCCAACCCAACCCATTCTATGAATTGTTTTGTTACCTTTCCTGTCCTGCCGTGTCCCAGAGTTGGAGATGTACCTTGAAGGCTTTTCCTGAAGATCCATTTGTTCCTCTGCTGTTGTAAACCTAAGGAGAAGAATCAAATCAGTAAAGTGATATCAGGATAATTTAATCTTTCAACCAGGCAAGTATTTAATTTCAATTAAAAAAAGAATTATATCATTGACAGAAGGCAACTCACCACTCGTTTTTCCCGAAAATCGATCCCTACTGTGGTGATGAATTTTGGATTGAACTTATTCTCGGTGTATCTATAAAGCAACGTGGTTTTTCCAACACCGGAGTCTCCAAGAGCCAAGAGTTTGATCAGATAATCGTAGTCTCCATCAGTCATAGTGCTAGTTTGGAGGAACCTATGGCAAGAGGAGGAAAAAACAACATGGTAGTGTTGGGTTGAGAGTTGGACTCAATGATTTGGAGCTCTTTTCCAACATCATGTTTTCAATTGACTGTGGAGATGCTTACACAACACTTACACATCGTTGAAAAAGACTTTGCAAAGGGGTTTGGTTTCTCCTTTGGAGTGTGAGGAAAGGATGAGGAGTCATGCTCATTTTTGCTGGTGTAAATCAGTGTAATTCCACAACTCAGGCCTTTACTTCCCATGTACACCTGCGTGTAGGCAACTCCTTTTACCTCTAGCAATTTATTTTGGCTGCCTACAACGTTGTTACTTTACATAAAGCTCAGAAGAACCAAACTCCTTCTCTTGCTGCTCTGCCTCCCTGTATTTCTACAGCTAGCCAGACACCGCTCCCGCCCCGCCCCCCCCTCCTGTGTCGTCATGACCACAACCAGTGCCCTCATGGTGGGGAGGGGACACCCCCTTGTCCCCTTCTCACCTCCCCCAACCACCCAGGCTCCATTTCATCACACCCAGGCCTGTCTTCACTGCCTCGCTGGGCTGCGGGGACACCGGAGCCGAAGCAGAGTGAGGAGGCAACGGTCACCCTGGTGTCCCCCCACCCACCAAATTCCACCATCACTACTGACCTGTTCCCCGCTCCGCTCCGCCTGCGCTTCCTTCCTCGCTGTTGGTGGCGAGAGGAGGGACGGGGAGGGGAAGGAAGGAGCAAGGAGCAAGCACACGGATGTGGGCGCTTACTCCGGGGCGGAGCTGATGGCGGCAGGGATGGTGGGAGGAGGAAACGGGGTGGGGAGTGGGGGGGCAGGTTTTCCTAAAGGGTTTCCAGCTTTAAAGGGCTCCTTTTACAAAAGGGTTGAATCTAGTAGTAGG
This sequence comes from Podargus strigoides, assembly GCA_028020825.1. NCBI lineage: Eukaryota > Metazoa > Chordata > Aves > Caprimulgiformes > Podargidae > Podargus > Podargus strigoides. Next base: position 16,404,715 of record CM051663.1, read on the forward strand.
TTGTGAGTACATTCCCTGTGAGGAGTGGTATTTGCACAACAAGGAAAGCAAATAGCGTTTGCCCACAGCCAGGGAACAAATATCAATTGGCAATGACTGCCCAGTTTGGAATAATTCCACTTTTCTCCCAGTAAGAAGATGAGCCAAGGCACCAGCTCACCTTTAATTCTCTCAGAAAATTATTTCTCCTTTAAATTTTCCTTCTTGAAGGGAAAACCCCCCAAATTCCTTGTAAGTACATGGAGTAAAACTGGTGTATGCCTTTGAGTAAGCTGTAACTGGTTGCGTGTTGGTTCTTAACTGGGGGGTTTTGGGATCTCCTCCTCCTCATTGCCATGAAACCGGGCTAGATATTATTTCCTTCTCTTCCACTACTGGTTTGCTCGGCCTCAGCTGTAAACCTTGAGAATGAGTTTTAGTGAGCAGAGTAAAATTCTCACAGCAGGGCTTAACCTTTTCCTCCACCGCTCATTAATAATTGAGTTCATCCTCCCTCCACGAGCTCTTCAGTGTTCATTTAATATTCATTGATCTCTCCAACTTCCCCCAGGGAGGAAGGTCACCCACTCTTCATGGCTACCACCCCTCTACTATCAGTAGTAACCTACAATAAAACAAGGTGAGGCATTTCCAGCTACACATCAAAAACTACAAGTGCCACACACTGCAATGTTGAGTAGCGGGAGAGTAGAGACACCAATGGATGTTACACAGAGCAAGAAGGTGATTGCAAGAGGTAGAAAGGACTTTAATAAACCAACAAATAACATAAATAAGTAGTAAACACTGCTTAAAAAACAAAGTCAAAGGGGATTAGGCTGATTTGGGGAACTTCTGAAACTCAGCCTGGTCCTTGAAAAAAAGCTGAGCAAGGATGTGATTGGCTGTGGCGTGGAAGTAGTCGTTCATCCGAAGAGTTTCCAGCTAGGAAAATCAAAAAAAAGACTGTAACTCAAGATCACTGTGGAAGAAACCTACAACTAAATTGAGGAGTGTGTAGCGAGGACGTAAATTCTCACCTGGTTGCCCGTACTATAGGCTAGAATCAACAACAAATCCTCCTCGCACACACTCTTGATATAATGTTGGGTTCCAACAGGGAAAAAGATGACATCTCCGATGCCGATGTTGAAGTTGGAAGTCACTCCTGAGAGAATAACTCCAACCTGTTGCAAATTAATACTCACTACATGTTCTCTGCTGCTTTTGTACTCCCAGCATACAAGAGAGTGGTGATTCCCATAATATTTTGCTTCAGATGGAGAAATCCTCCTTGTTGTAAACTCCAACTTTGACTAGACAAGCCTACTACTACTTGTAATACCATTAATCAAGGTTGGGAAAAGTTTTCTAGTTGGAACACCACTGATTTATCCCTCCCCCGTGTAATTAATTACCTGTCCGCAGCCACTAATGACGTAACCCATCTCATTAGCATTAAAATGAAAATGAGGTTGTCCCAATCCATTGCTGAAGATCCGGAGAGTTGCTAAGGTCAGAGTATTTTCATGCTGCAAAGCAGAGTAAAAGCATTCAGAAAACCTTCTTCGTTATATCCCTGTTCTACACCACAAAGTGGTGACGAAACACTCCCCCCCCCAATTTGCATATTGTTAATTATGCAATTGAAAGCATGTACCTTGTGCAGCGATCGGCTGAAAATCTTCTCTGTTTCATTAAGCCCTGTGTCGTTGATCCGGTAACGAGCCCACTGGAATATCCCTCCTGGAAAAGGATATTGTGCAGACCCTAAAACAACACCAGGTAGTAAGCATGAGGTTATCCATCTTCAAAAAGTAGTAATTAGGTGGTATAATTGCTTACAAAGCTCTTACAAAGTGAGTAGATGTCTACCTTTGAGGTTGTAGAAGTACTGCCACACAAGGTGATCTGGAGATTGGACATAGGTGGCATTTTGTACAAGCTGGTGTAAGTTTGGAGGGAGGTTAACTGCTTGATCTTCCTCTTGTTTCTTGAAGGTTCGGATGAAGCTGACTCCACCTTGTGGCTGCAAGACATACAACGAATAGTAAGTTGAAAGGCAACACCATGGATACACCTCCTCTACATCCTACCCTACAAACCTTTAATGCTCGAGCTGCGATATCCTCTGGGGTGGAGAAAAAGGCGTCATCTAAATCCAAGGTCTGAAGTTCTTCGTGCGTGGTGAAAAACAACAAGAAGATGCAATCTTCTCCTCCTACGTTCTTGATCCAATGCACGGTGTTACGAGGGAAGAAGACGACTTGCCCGGCTGTCACGTTATAAGTGGTTACCACGCTATCATCTGCACCGATGACACCAATCCACACTGTCCCCTGGAACAGCAGAACTTCATCAGAGGATGGGTTGGAAGGGACCTCAAAGATCATCTAGTTGTAACCCACTTACTATGGGTAGACAACAGATTGCTCCAAGCCTTGTCTAACCTCATCCTGCTTTACTACCCATTAAAATTTGCATATAATGTGAATACCTGTAGGAGATAACCATGCTCATTAGCATTAAAATGCCAGTGGGGAGCTCGTAGCCCTTCGCTCTTGATCCGTAAAGTTCCAAAAGTCATTTTGGAATGATGATTGTTGATGCTTTTCCCAAATTCCATTTCTTCGACGCTTTGATAATCATTGAGATCATTCCTATATCTCGCCCATTGAATTTCTCCACCTGGATAGTTGTAAACCTGGTGGAAGTTAAGTAGAGTTGTAGTAATTTGGGAGAGTAGTGAACATTTATATTCCATATCACCTTTAATATCTAGGGTAAAATACAAGAAGTTTGTTTCTCCAAAGAAGCTTGGAGAAGAGGTTTAGATTGATCAATGAACGCTTAAACTAAGAGTAAGATGGAATTGATTCATTCAACTTTGATATATGATGGTAAAATATGATGCTAGAAGATCCATTTACCTTTGATTTCCTCAGATGATTCAAGAACTGGTATTTGAGCTCCGTGTTTTTCTCAGCTGGTTGAGGAGAAGATGGTTTGTTGTCTCCAACATCCATCCTAAAAGTGGTGTTCTGGACATAAGTCAAGGACAGGACCAACACTCCAATTGCTGTGGTGATAATGCAAGCCAAGAGACAAACTAAAAAGACTTTCATGAGGGACCAACCGCCTTTTCGCTCCTGAAATTCATTAAACACCCCCCCCAAAAAAAAAAAAAGCTTTAGTAGATCTTACAACCAGGAGGAAGAGTTTACTCAGCAATTTGACTCTGAGTAAAGATATTTTGATAGTTACCTCTTTCTTCAGCCATGCTTTGGAAGGGCTTTGGATCCTCTCACCATGCATTTCAAATGCTTCGTTATCCATTTCCTGGTTTACTCTAAAGAATTAAAAGAAAACAACACTGAAACTACAAGAATTTTAATTTTAATCTGTGCTTAGTAACTTTACAAAGCCCTTGGAAGTGACTCATCCTCAGTGTAGTAATGCTAACAGTGTGAGAGTTAACTCACCACTGTGTAAAAACTCCCTGCTGTGAGAGTTAACTCAGCACCGGATAAAAATTGTGATGCAATATTGAAAAAAAAACCCCTTGAGTAAATTACAACAAGTTGTAATTTCCACATTCTTTACGTAGAGTGATAAAATGACAACGGAACAAGGTTTGAACCATCAACTACTCAGAGGAAATCAAGAACTCACTTTTCCCTCTACTAAAGACTTGATGATCCTGGAGGTCTCTACCAACCAAGTGTATTTTGTTTAAATTAGTTGGAGCTGGTTGAGTAATTGCTATTTCCAGCCACAAATGATTAAGCTTCCAGAATTTCTTTGGCAACTTCTTTCCTCACCGCTTACGCGTTAATTTAATATAAATTCATTTTGCCCTCAAGTTCTAGATACCGATATGTTAGAATCCAGAAGTAAAGAGCCCAAATCCCCTCCATTTTCCCCTCCAACTATGCCAAGACTTACTACAGAGAAGATCTTCAAGTACTCACTGCTTGTCTTCACCCAAGCTTTGACTTCCCTCTGCCCCGCTGGAAATTAAATATGCGGCGTAATTCAGGAAGTGCCCTCCTCGGCGAAGATTTCCTGTATATGCAAATAAAGGGGAGCATAAATAGTTGAGTGTTTAGCAAATACTACTCATCCCTTGCTGAGAAATGATGAGTTTCCTCCTATCTCAGTATTTTCTTGGATTATTTCCTCCTCATCTTGGTCTCTTTCTTCCTCCTTTTGGTTTTCCCCTAAATCCAATACCTTCACCCCTTGGACTTCATCCATGATCAATATCAAGTTAGGAAACCTGAATATTCATTAATATCGATGCTACTATGAGTTGTTACTTAGGTGTGCGTGTCATAAAAACCCAGCCCAGAAAGCCAACAGTGTCCTGCATCAAAAGAAGCGTGGCCAGAAGGTTGAGGGAGGTGATGCTCCCCCTCTGCTCCGCTGTGATGAGGCCTTACCTGGAGCACTGCGTCCAGTTCTGAGGACCTAAATATAAGGAGGATGTAGAGGTGTTGGAGCAGGTCCAGAGGAGGCCATGGAGATGATCTGAGGGCTGAGGACAGGCTGAGGTTGTTCAGCCTGGAGAAGAGAAGGCTCCAGGGAGACCTTACAGCACGTTCCAGTGCCTGGGGGGGGGCTACAAGAAAGCTGGGGAAGGACCTTTGAGATGGGTATGAAGCGATAGGATAAAGAGTAATGGTTTCAACCTGGCAGTAGGGAGACTGAGATGGGATCTTAGGTAGAAATTCTTGGCTGTGAGGGTGGTGAGACACCAGGTTGCCCAGAGAAGCTGTGGCTGCCCCCTCCTTGGAGGTGTTCAAGGCCAGGTTGGATGGGGCTTAGAGCAGCCTGGTGTGGTAGGAGGGGCTGGGACGAGATGAGCTTTGAGGTCCTTTCCCACCCGAACCATTCCATGATATTCACTTAAACTTGGAAGTAATTAATGAAAAGAAGAAATACATACAGGAAATAGTAAACATATTTTTATGTTATTCCAACAACACAACATTCAAATATTCTTAGATATCAACTTTAGATTCCTCTTCATCTTCACCATCAACCTCTTCTGGATGGTTCCTGCTCTCTTCCACAAGATTTTTAAGCCGCTCTAAATGATGCAAAGCCCTAAAATGAAGAGAAATGGAGGATTTTTAACATCGTTCCTTTACTACAGGGTGCAAAGTGGGAGTAATTTGCGGTCGCTTACTTGTGGATTTAATTAGTGAGAGGGATTATCTCACTGTCGTAGGGTTTTAATTCAGCTCCTGCTTTGGGAGAAAGCTGAAAAAAAAGATAAGGTGGTTAAAAATGTGAATTAAGGGAAGGAAGAGTAGGTAAACAAGAGAGAAAATAGGGAATTTTTACACCATGTTGTCCTGGGAGTATTTACAAGAAGTTTACGGCATCATAAAGTAATTCAGGTAGGGAGGGAACTCGGGGGGTGAGCTCAAGCCACAGCCTGAGTGTAAAAGTTAAACTATCACTAAGTAATATGATTTAACTACTTCCTACTTACTTAACCCTAGTAGAAAAACCCATTTTCCAGCTACTCCCACTTTACTATTTCCTTTTGGGAGCTCTCCAAAGGAAATATTCCATTTTACCCACCTGATTTTGGACCTTTAAACAATCTTCCAAGAATTTATGGACGATCTCAGCCTTGGGGAATGGTAGAGGAGTTTCCACGACCTCTGACGGTTTGCTACACAACACGGAAGGGAGAAGAGTAAAAGGGCTGTAAACTAAAAGTATTGGTTGAGGAGTGAGTTGTTGTGATGAAATTGGAGATATGGTAAAAAAAAGGAAGAGATAAGACATTCTTAGCTATAATTTGTTACATGTTTGCTTATACCTAGTAGTAAGAAACTAGTTGGAAATACAATCCTATTTCTCTTAATAAATACTTTTATATCAGTGATATACAAATACATTATTAAGGCAACAAGATTAATCCAAAATCTGTTGACTTACAAAGCACCTGGAGAGTTTTCCCAACATCTTTCTCCTCCTAGTATATCTGTTGTAGAACTGTCTTGCATTCCAGAGCATCTTTTCACCAGCTCCAAAGTTTGGGAAGAGGAAGCTTGGCTGAAATCTCGACCACCTCTTTCTTGAGATGAATTAGAAACGAAGTTGTAAGTCTTGAGCCAGGCTGGGTAGTAAATACTACTTACCCCTGATATACTTAAATCAGACTTCTGAGTAGTAAACCACCTTGGGTAGTTCTTAAAAGTGGGAGTATCTTGGAGACCAAAACCACTTTGAGGATGGAGTGATGTTTTGTTCCACTCACTGCTTCACTGCCTTCTACGCCGGTTAAAGGGCAGCGATCCGTCTGCTGGAGATGCTAAGAGATCATCTGTAGTAAGACTAATCGAGTCTAGGTCGTACTCAACCCACCTTCTAGAGGTTGAAGGAGGAGAACCCAATCTTAAATGCTGAGTAAAATCATCCAATGCTGAAAACCAAAAAGATTTGATATGAATTTTGAAACTTGTATCAACTTATACAGTTACAATGCGGAGTAACAATTGAATTAAATCAATTCCGACGCGGCTCCAAAACATAAAACACAAGTAAATGTGGAGTAAAATAAAATATCAAACCGTACAACTTTTAAAAATATATATTTATTCAAGACATACCATGTTTTTTTGGGGCATGACACTCAGACAACATCACTTGTTTGGGTGCGCTTTGATGGATGTGGATTTTCGCGGTGTTTTTACTGGAAGACTTGAGGTTTAAATCAAAATCTTCAATGTAAGCATCCAAAGCTTGGGATGCCGAGGTGTATAGTTTCTCCTTGTAGTAAAATAAGGTGGGTGAGGAGGAATTGTTGCTTGTGAGAAGAAAAGATATGGTGGAATCAGGAGAGGAGACGCCGCTCGTCATGGGGTTGCTGGGTTAATCTTCCCTCACTTATTGCTTTTTAATTTAAAAAAATAATAAAATCATAGAATCATAGAACAATTATGGTTGGAAGGGACCTCCCGGGTCATCAAGTCCAACCTTTATCCCATCATATTCCTAACCACTAGACCAGTAGACCATGGCCTCAAGTGCCTCATCAACCTGTTTTTTCAACAACCCCAGGGATGGCGACTCCACCACCTTCCTGGGCAGCCTGTTCCAGTGCCTAACCACCCTTTCAGTAAAGAACTTCTTCCTAATAGCCGACCTAAACTTTCCCTGACGTAACTTGAGGCCATGAAAGAATTGGTTAAGGTGCTGAAGCTAAGCTTAGTAACTTATTTAGAGCCAATACGACACGGCTACAACGATCATTTGCACCCCTTTTCCTCACAATGCAGTCACCGTGGGGAGTAAAAGCACCCAAAGCACCACAGCCCCCTGAGGGTCCACCACTCATCCCTTCCCATGATCCTCTGCACCCCCCCACTCCACCTCAGCCGTTACTCCGGGCCTCCCCACCCCACCTCAGCCGTTACCCCACGCTCGGCGAGTTTAAACGTACTGCATCCCGCTTTCAAATGGCGACGGCGCCACCCCGTGGCACTATGGGAATTGTAGACCAAGATGCGGGTGGAGGCGCCATGCTCGCAAGGACTACAACTCCCAGCATGCCTTGCAGTGGGAAAGGGCTGGGCGGAAGGCCACCATAGAAATGACTGGTTGTAGAGTTAAGTTCCGCAGCGATTAAGAAGTAGGTAAATTACTACTACTACTACTTCACAATTTCCTCATTCTCTCTGTGTTTACTAGTAACATGTGCTGAAAAACTTACTTCTAAGCCACAACTCAACGCGTAACCACAACTCAAGGATAGTACTTTATGCACTATGTGCCCAACTACCTCTAGAAACTTTTACAACTATTAGTTGAACAAATATTTAACATCCTTAGTTACATCTCCTTAGTATTTCTAACACCTCTAGTAATGAGTGCTGATTCTTCTCGTGTCACTACTACAAATGTTTCACTGTGGTTTCAAATACCGTAGTAAACTGTTAGATTGGGAGCTACAAGGGGTTGTATTTCTTCTTCCTTGAGGCTTTGCAGGGGGTTTACCCCTAATAAACTTGGAGAGAGATTCTTGATTCTTCCATTCAGTGAGCAGTTCTTCTTGCACATCTTTAGGTAGTTCGTAAAAAGTCTTTACATCAACATTAGGTGGGAGTAGAATTCCTCTTTGTCTACTCTTACTCTGAGTATTTGCAAAACTCATTTCTTTTGGAGTATCTAATGGAAGTTCTTGGAAGATTTCCTCCTCGACAGCACCAGGAGATAATCTTTCCTCTACAAGTTTACCAGGTGTTGTAATTCCACTTCTGATGCAGTTCTGGTTCCCAGAACTTTGTGAGACATCTTCTACTTCCTGTGGTAAAAAAAACAAACGCATGTGTACCTTCTGTGTAACCTAAGAAAGCAATGAGGTCTCTCCTCAACCTCAGTATCTTCCAACTTACTTGGTTATCAGAGCCTGATGGTGATGCTGTCTGCTTTAAATAAAATCCAATCGATCCCTTCTTACTACTCGGAGTATCTTTCAGGTTGGAAAAACAGATGTTCAAAAGGGTGAGGTGAAAAGGTTGACGGACGTCGACCATCTTGCGAAAGAGTTTCATTAATAAAGCGACCAGCGGGGAGATCACGGCGCTGCTCTCTAGAAGTAAACAAGATGGAAAAATACAATCAATAGTAAATAATTTAAGAAGCAGCCCACAGCTGCCTTTACTCATCCTACCAAGAAATTTACTACCAGGACTGGGTTAAAACATGGTAGAAGTTACTCCACAGTGAAGTTTGATAGTGTGATAGATTTTAAGTGTAGCTATGCAAGATACATCCATGAGGAGCAAGGGAACAGTTGCCAAATATAGCGAATATTATGAAATTAACAGAGAATTGAGGTGGTAGTAGTATCAAATTAATACTTGGTGAAGATTTTCACTTGACCTTTACTCCATTTCTGAAGGAGGTGAGGTGGAACAGGACACTGCCGACTTTCCCGCTGAAACCATTTCTCAGTGGAGGAGAACTGCCGCACACTCAACCTCACCGTGTGGGGTTGTCTTCCGTCTTTGTGGATCCTATGGGTATGTAAAGTTACAAAGTCACTTAAGTATCAGAGGTCTCTGCCAACTTGTGGTTGGTTCCCCTTATTAAACCTTGAGTTAGAAGTTAACACTGTCTCTGAGAGCGTTCTGAAGTGAAAATGAAGTGGGGGAGTCTGCAAGAGCAAGGGAGGAGAGGAATGTCAAGGTGGTTAAGTCATGAGTAAATATACCCTGTTGCTACTCTGGTGTCTTTGTGGAGAAAGGAAGGAGGAAGGAATGAGTATGTTGAGACTGCCAGAAAAAGGAGGAGCACTGAAGATACTCACCTCTCTAAGAGGTTACAAAGCAGTTCCTCGATCTTCTCTTGAACTTCCACTTCTGAGGAACATTTTTTGAAGGAATCTTCACCACTGAAGGACTAAAACCCATCATTTTGATTCACCCAAGAAACTAAAAGCAACTTTTTTTGCTCTTTCTAAAGTATTTCAGACCAATCTTTGTACCTGTGGAGGACCGGAGGGACGCACGGGGGAATCGTCTTCACCGTAGCTGAGTTTTTGGATGCGTTCAGCGTTAGAAATGCCCAACTTCTGCTCTAAAACGGTGGAGGGAAACGCTTGGAGATCACAAATGTTCCTTACACCGAGTGTTTCAAGACGTTTACTTGTTTTGTAACCAATACCTAAAGAAAATGTTGAGTAAGAGACTGGTGACTGGTCTCCAACTGGATTTAAGTGTTATCAATATCTACTCACACTTACCAGGTACTTTTTGGATACTATCAAGGCTGAGGAGTAAATCTTGAGAGCTTTCAGGTAAAAGAAGAGTTTGCTGATTGGGTTTAAAGCATCCAGATACTAATTTAGAAAGTAATTTATTTGAGGCTACTCCAGCACAACCAGTAAGGCCCAGTCTGGCCAAGATGGCTTCTCTGAACTCTTGGGCAATCTGAGATCCGATGAGTAGCCTTACATGCATTGTATCTTGTAAGTTGAGAGCTGCAAAGAGAAAGCAAGAGATGTTGAGTATGTGTTGTGTATCATGTATTCTTGTACCAGAGAGTACTTTCCTCACCTTGGTGGTTGTACACGTGGCCAGACACGCAGAGTGTGGAAGATCCACATTGTTGTAACTGGTTGAGTCTCTTCTCAACCATCTTGGTGACATCCACAAAATGTTCATCCATGCCAAGCCTTTCGACCAAGGGATTAAATTCTCCCAACAACTCTAGGAAGAGAAGATAAGCAAGGATTACTAGCACACAACTACTATTGTAAGGAAACAATTGGTAACTGGCTACCTGTAACCTTGTAGGATATTTCCCTGTATGGAGTAAGATCTTCTCCATTAACCAGAAGCAGTTGAGGACACTTCTCTTTCGCCTCCTTAACAGCCATCAGTTTCTTAACTCCAAGTCTCCGGGCTTCGTAATTACAGGTAACAACAATGTTCTTCTGGCGCACGCCTACAAATTCAAAGTTGTTACGCTCAAGAGAATTTAGTAAGCTTGTAGTAGCACCTACAAGGACTTTACACTCCGCTTTGGATGTGGTTACAACTCTGGCGTGACTGCTTGGATCTCATCACCACACAGGCATGGCTTTAAATTGATTCATTCTTTACTCCTGCTTGAATACACACATAATCCCCAAGTTAACTAGCATCCCCAAGTTAACCAGAAAGATAACTAGTACCTAAAGGCTGGGCTCGTAATGCAGGATTACGGATCATCTCGACTTGGGCGTAAAAGCAATCCAAGTCAATGTGGACGATGACTCTGCGTACTGCTACAGACCGGCTGGGACCTGCTGCAAGGGACAGCAAAGCAGAGATGAAGAGGTTAATAAAGAGGTACGACCAGGAGAAAAGAAAACTTAATAATTTAATATTATTATTTATATATATGTATATAAAAATAAATATATATTTAATATAAGTCTGCTAAGAGCTCTATAGCCTTTTCCAGGGGGTGGACAATGAAGCAGGGGAAATTACCATCAAATATATATATATTTATATATAAACATATAAAAATAATATCCATTATTATCTATGTATATTTATATGTAAATATATATTATATATATTTATAAATATATTGATATATATTTGATATAAATCTGCTAATAGCTCTATAGCCTTACCCGGGGGTCGGCAATGAAGAGGTGAAATCACCAACAAATATATATTATTATTTATATAAATTTATAATATATATATAAATATACATTATATATTCATATCTATAAATATATATATAAGTCTCTTAAAATAGCTCTATAGCCTTTCCCAAGGGATGGGGCAATGAAGAGGGGGAAAGCCACCATCAAAGACCAATTTCTTTAAAAAAAAATGTTTAAAAAAAGAAGCGCGAAATAAAACCTAAAAAAAATAAAGCGAAATAAAATTAAAAGAAAATAATAATAATAAAAAAGGTTTTTAATGATTAAAGCTGAAAAGAACCCCAAGGAGTTGATCGAGTCCCAGTGAAACCCTGGTTTGCTGTTGTATGTTGCGGGGGCTGGTGGTGTATTTTAATATCTGCGGAGGTATTTTAAGCGAAGAAACAGCGTTTACCACACAAAAAGAATTAAAAATAAAGAATTAACAATTAAAAATCAAAAAACCCACAACCGGCGGGATTATGGCTGCCGAGGAAAGGCCCCCCGCCCTCCCCCAGCACCCGCCGCTTCGTCAGTACCCGCGGCCGCCGCTCCCCTCACCACCCGCCGCCATTGCTCCCCCTCACCCCGTTCTCACCCGGCTGAAGCCATTCCTCCTCATCCTCCTCCGCGGGCGGCGGGAAGGGCTCCATGTTGCCTCAAGCCTTCACTCACATCCACCACCAGGCTATAGCCGCCTTCCCTCCGCTTCCCCTTGAGGGGGCGACCATGGCGGCCCGCGCCGCGCAGGTCCTAGCGTCCGCCGCCGGTTGCGCACGCAGCGGCCGCCATCGCTCAAGGGGGGGCTCGCGGTTCCCGGTTCCGGTCCCAGTTCCCGGTTACAATCAAAGCTTTTTGTGAGTCTTTTCACCCCCTTTCTGTTCCTGCGTCACCTTTGAGCCCGGTGTATGGAGAAACAAGGGAGGATGGATTGCCCCGCGTTGCCACCGGGGTGGAAGAAGGAAGAGGTGATTCGTAAATCGGGCCTGAGCGCTGGGAAAAGCGATGTGTACTACTTCAGGTACGGGTCGGTGGGACCGACCCTCCCCTCCTCCTCCCCCCTCCAGTGACAACCCGGTCCCCCGGTGCGACGGGGACACAGCGGGCAGGGAGTGGCGACAGCGGGGAGCGGCGGCAGCGCTGCTCTGCCTCCCCCCCACCCCGCTTCCTTCCCCCGCGCCGCGACCTGCCCCCCACCCCGTCCTTGTCCCCGCCCGCCCCCAGCTTGTCACAGGGGGGTGACCCCCACCATGGTTCCCCTGTCACAGGGGGGTGAGCTCCGCCACGACTCCCCTGTCAGGGGGGTGACCCCGCCATGGCTCCGCTGTCACAGGGGGGCGACCTCTACCATGGCTCCCCTGTCAGGGGGGTGACCCCCACCATGTCCTACTAAAATAGTGATGCCACTTTTGGGTGACATCCCCCCCCCCCCCCCATTAATTACAACCAGTTGTAATTTGCACGAGCTTTACAAGCAGATCGGAGGAGCCCTCACCACTGCTAAACCCTCTCCTTACTATGCAGCTTAGAGTCAAACCAAGAGAAACCACAGCAACCTCCTTTCATTTCCCCCTTCTGATGGAAATAACTACTCAGCTCGTACTCTTAGGCTACTCTACGCTTAAGTCCAGCTTTGCTTCGCAGCAGAGGAAGCTGTTTTCTAACCTCTTTACCTGCAGAGCACCTCTATTTCTGGCTTGAAACCAACCACACCTTCAAACTTCTCCATACCGTCGCTGTTTCTCAAGTAGACGCTGTAGTAAATTAACACCAGGAGTATTTTTTACTCTTTGCTCCACGTTCTAGGAGGTAGGGGATGCTGTTAGTCTGTTAATATTAATTTTTTGAGGCGTTTCTTCGTGGGGAAAAAAATCAATCAAGCAAGGACTTCTCCAGATTGTAAAACTGGTTGACAGCCCCTTGCAGTGGGTTCGTGTAGGTGAAGTTGAACTACAAAAGCTTGACTAAGTGTATCCCTGGGGTAAGCAGATGAGCCCTTTGAAGTAGGATTAGGTTAATTCAGTGATGATTTTTTCAGGGGAGGGGAGGCCCTTTAATTACCCTCACCACCGTCACGGTGAAGAATTTCTTCCTAAGATCTCATCTCAATCTCCCTACTACCACTTGGAAACCATTACTCCTCGTCCTGTCGCTCCACGCCCTTGTATAAAGTCCCTCCCCAGCTTTCTTGTAGCTCCTTCAGGTACTGGAAGGTGCTTTAAGGTCTCACTGGAGCCTTCTCTTCTTCATGTTGAGCTTCTTTTTCTCTCACCCTTTACTACTCATTAATTATGTTCTGGCTTCGTTTCAATAACTTGGCAAAAAAAATAGTTGCCTTCATTAACTCATTTTTTTCCCAGAATTCCATTTGTCTTCTACGGGGAACTTCTTGCCTCAAGGCACCACTTTGAAAAACCAGTGAAGCAACCCAACAATTCCGCATCGTCTTGCTCACTGCTTGCTTTTTGCTCGCTACCTTTACTCCTTGGTCTTAGGGACTGAGTAGCTACACCCTAGTTCTGCTCATCTATTTAACACCTCACTGTTAACCTGTTGAATTTAAGTTACCTGTAGCTAGTTTTCAGTTTAAACCTTCCACATGGTCTTTATGCAGAGAGCATCCTACATCCTTGAGTAAGCTCTACTACTAATCCAACTTAACATCCAACAGCAATGAAATCCTGGGTGGGATCCCTCAAGGTTAGAGCGGGTCCACCACGAGTAATCGACACCATCAATGGAAAATACTACCATGGAATGAAACTAATGGAGCTCTTTACACTAGGTAGCAAACCTGTTGTATCTTCTTGTCCCCACGATACCTACTTAAAAGTCTTTTCTTCTTTTTAGTCCAAGTGGTAAGAAGTTCAGAAGCAAGCCTCAGTTGGCGAGATACCTGGGGAACACTGTTGATCTCAGCAGTTTTGACTTCCGAACGGGAAAGATGATGCCCAGTAAATTACAGAAGAACAAACAGAAACTAAGGAATGATTCCCTCAATCAAAATAAGGTTTGTTAGTAACTACTACTCTTGAACGTAAATCTCATCAGGGATAAGCCTTAGCTTGATGCAGCTGGAAATGCTGCCTTGCCCCTTACTTTTGAGCTATGCATCATTGGCCTCTCCAGTCTTAGCATCCTCTGTTCTTACTGGAAGAGATTGAGATGAGATCTTAGGAAGAAATTCATAGCCGTGAGGGTGATGAGACCTCAGGGAGGTTGTGGTTGCCCCCTCCCTGTGAGTATTCAAGGCCAAGGTTGGATGGGGCTTGGAGTAAACTAGTCTTAAGTGGGAGGTTTCCTTACTCATGGGTTGAGCTGATCTTTGAGGTCCCTTCCAACCCAACTCATCTTCTTCAGGTGCTTGTAGGCATCTCATTACTTCTATTAGGATCTACTCAAACCTCTTCCTTTCTCCTGAGTGAATCTTACATAATCATTTCCTCCTCCCATACATCTGAAGAAGGTGCTGGAGCTTTGCAAAGTTTCTGGATTAAAGAGTTTTCTTTTCATTATCGACGTGCAGTGCTGCTTTTTTTTTTTTTTTTTAAGAGTGGAAGTAATTTGCATAATTAACTGAAGAAAAGATGGTTTGAGTTCCCCTCCAGAAGGTGAAAATGGGTGCAACTAGTTAAGTCTTACCTTTTTATTCCCTTTAAAATGGATGACTACAGAGTGAGTCCAACCTTTAAGGGAAATCTACTCGTCAAACTACTCCTCCTTTACACATCAGTAGAAAAACTTGACCCCACTGTTAATTTTTCTCTATTATTTCTATTAATTCCCCTTCTTTTTCTTTTTCCACAGGGCAAACCAGACTTAAACACCACTTTACCCATCCGACAAACTGCCTCCATCTTCAAACAACCCGTCACCAAAGTTACCAATCATCCCAGTAACAAAGTGAGGTCTGATCCGCAGCGAGTGACAGAGCAGCCGCGACAGGTAAGGGTGAACCTGTTGTCAGTGCTCGTTGTCTTGGTTGGAAAAGACCTCTAAGATCATCCAATCCAACAGTTAAGCACTACTAAGTCACTACTACACCCTCAGCACCTCATCTACATGATTCTTAAATCCCTCCAGGGATGGGAACTCCATTGCTACCTCTTCCAATGCTTGACCACCCTTCCTAATATTCAGTCTAAACCTCCCCTGGCACAACTTGAGGCCATCACCCCTCATCCTATCGCTTGTAACCTGTGAGAAGAGTCCACCTCCACCTCTCTACAGCTTCCTTTAAGTTAATAAACAATTTTATTTTCTCTTTTTTCAGCTTTTCTGGGAGAAGAGGCTACAAGGCCTCAGCGCATCAGATGTCAGTGAGCAAATCATTAAATCCATGGAGCTCCCCAAAGGTCTTCAAGGTATTGTGGTCACTTCCAAGCTTGAGAAGAGCTCTACTACATGCAAAACCCGACCTCTAACTCTTCAATTCTCTTCATTGTAGGAGTTGGCCCGGGTAACAATGATGATACTCTGTTATCGGCAGTTGCTAGCGCTTTGCACACCAGTTCTGCGCCCATCACTGGCCAACTCTCTGCTGCTGTCGAGAAGAACCCGGCCGTTTGGCTTAACACATCTCAACCGCTTTGCAAAGCTTTTATAGTCACAGATGATGACATTAGGTAAGGTTTAGGAAGTCTGTGATGAGCAGAAAAGTGAGGTCGATGAAAGGGAGGGTTGGAATGAGATCATAGAATCATAGAATGTATTGGGTTGGAAGGGACCCTCAAAGGTCATCCAGTCCGACCCCCCTGCAGTGAGCAGGGACATCTTTACTACATCAGGTTGCTCAGAGCCCCATCAAGCCTGACCTTGAATGTGTTCAGGGATGGGGCCTCCACAACCTCCCTGGGCAACCTGTTCCAGTGATCTACCACCCGCCTATTGAAAAACTTTTTCCTTACATCTAACCTAAATCTCCCCTTTTCTAGTTTAAAACCATTACCCCTTGTCCTATTGCTCCATGCCCTTGTGGACAGTCCCTCCCCTGCTTTCTTATAGGCACCTTTCAGGTATTGGAAGGTCGCTATAAGGTCTCCCTGGAGCCTTCTCCAGGATGAACAACCCCAACTCTCTCAGCCTGTCTTCATAGCAGAGGTGCTCCAGCCCGTTGATCATTTTTGTGGCCTCCTCTGGACGTGTTCCAACAGGTCCACATCCTTCTTATGCTGAAGGCTCCAAAGCTGGATGCAGTACTGCAGGTGAGGTCTCACCAGAGCAGAGTGGAGGGGCAGAATCACCTCTCTCGATCTGCTGGCCACACTTCTTTTGATGCAGCCCAGGATGTGATTGGCCTTCTGGACTGCAGCTGTGCATTGGCGGCTCACGTCCAGCTTTTCATCCGCTACAAACCCCAAGTCCTTTTCCTCAGGGCTGCTTTCCAGCACATCATCTCCCAGCCTGTACTGATAATGAGGATTGTCCTGACCCAGCTGCAGGACCCTGCACTTGGTCTTATTGAATCTCATGAGGTTCATCTGGGCCCACTTCTGCAGCTGGTCCAGGTCCCTCTGGTTGGCATCCTGTCCCTCTGGCATGTTGACTGCACCACCCAGTTTGGGATCATCAACGAACTTGCTGAGGGTGCACTCAATACCACTGTCAATATCATTAATGAAGATATTAAACAGCACTGGTCCCAGTACAGACCCCTGAGGGACACCACTTGTCACCATCTTCCATCTGGACATTGAGCCATTCACTACTAGCCTCTGGATGCGACCATCCAGCCAATTCCTAATCCACTGAACAGTCCACCCATCAAATCCGTATCTCTCCAACTTAGAGAGAAGGATGTTGTGGGGGACTGTGTCAAAGGCCGTGCAGAAGTCCAGATAGATGACATCCGTAGCTCTTCCCTTGTCTACTGATGCAGTCACTCCATTGTAGAAAGCCGCTATGTTGGTCAGGCAGGACTCGCCCCTAGTAAAGCCATGCTGGCTGTCCTGAATAACCACCCTGTCTTCCCTGTGCTTCATCAGAGCTTCTAGGAGGATCTGGTCCATGATCTTCCCAGGCACAGAGGTGAATCTGACAGGTCGGTAGTTCCCAGAGTCGTCCTTCCTACCCTTTTTAAAAATGGGTGTAATGTTTGCTTTCTTCCACTCACCAGAGACTTCGCCTGACTGCCATGATTTTTCAAATATTATGGAGAGTGTCGTAGCAGCTCCAGCAGCCAATTCCCTCAGGACTCTGGGATGCATCTCATCAGGTCCCATGGACTTGCGTATGTTCAGGTTCCTCAGATGGTCATGAACCTTATCTTCACATACAGCAGGAGGGACCTTGTCTCCCTCATCCCCATCTTGCGGGCCATCATCTTGAGAGCTGTGAGGAGAGAGGCTGCTGGTGAAGACTGAGGCAAAAAAGTTGCTGAGAACCTCAGCCTTCTCCTTGTCTGTTGTTACTAGACCACCACTGTTGCTTTTCAGGGGAGGCATACTTTCTTTAACCTTCTTTTTCTGGTTTATATACTTGTAGAAGCCCTTCTTGTTTTTCTTGACATTCTCTTGCCAATTTCAGCTCCAGCTGCACCTTGGCCTTCCTGACCTCATCCCTACACAACCGGGCAATGTCCCAGTACTCTTCCCAGGATACCTGTCCCTGCTTCCACTGCCTGTGGAGTTCCATCTTGCCTTTTAGTTTGACCAGCAGGTCGTGACTCAGCCATGCTGGTCTCTTCCCTTGCCTGATTTCTTACATCTGATAATCTTAAAGGTCTCTTCCAACCCAACCCATTCGCTCTTCTAAGTTGAGTTGAGAAACCAGTCCTGCCTCATTGTTTAGACAAGTATTATCCACCCATCTTACTACTTGAAGGCTTGACCTTTCTACCCCTTGCAGAAAACAAGAAGAACGGGTACAACAAGTGCGGAAAAAACTGGAGGAAGCCCTCATGGCAGATATTTTATCCCGGGCTGCCGATACAACGAAAGATCTTGATGTCGAAATGGATCACGGAGATGAAGCATAAAAAGAAATCAGGTGAGTTAAGGTAATCTAGAACTAAAATACAACTAGAATTACTCCAGTTGAAGTAATTTTCCACCCAGAATTAATTTTAATTTCTTTTTTACAGGTACTTTTAACTGACTTATCCCAGGAGGAAACGAAAATAGAGGCACTTTCTCCTTTGGTCTAAGAAAAAATGGACCCGTGCACATTTCTTAGAGCTTTTTAATTCATAGCATTAAAACCAAGGCCTATTTTTTTTTGTTTTTTTTTTGATGTATATATCTTTGCAAAGCAACTTTATTTTATGTCTCCTAAGACTTAAAAATCCTTTCTTTTTTTTTTTTTTTTTAATTTTTTAATTATTGGGCGTTACCCTTTAAAGCTGAGCTTTTAATGCCAGGTTAAAAACCTACTGGAATTCTATTCCTTAATATTTTTTTGTGTTTTTTTTTAAAGGCTAGATCAGGAAAACAGAATGATATCCCCAGGAAAAAAATATTGTGACTCTGTATATAAACAGATTTTTATACCTAGCAGGGAGGGGAGGGTGTGAAAACACCTCAGTGTTCTTCCCTTGTTGCTGTAAAGAGAAATAAATGATTATATTCCAAACCATCCAAAACTTGTTGTGTTTTGGCTGGAACAAAGCAAAGCAAAGAATGTTCCTTGGGATTCAAGAATGTCTCTTCAGCACTGCTCCAGCCACCAACTGGAACACGGGAAGTTCCATCTGAACTTGAACATCTTCACTTGGAGGGGGACAGAACACTGGAAGAGGTTTCCCCAGAGCAGTTTTGGTTGCCCCAAGAAGTTGTGGTTGCCCAAAGAAGTTGTGGTTGCCTCATTCCTGGAAGTGTTCAAACTCAGGTTGGGTGAGGCTTGGAGCAAGCTGGGCTGGTGGTAGTTGTCCCGTGTCATTCCTCCTGAGGCCTCTAGATGTCAGTGTAGCTCAAGGAATGTACTCCCTGCATCCCGAGAAGGGCATTTTATTAGAGACTCTTCCATTTCTTCTCAATTTTATACCGGGACTTCACAACCAGAAAAATTATAGGGTCATAACTATAGAATGATGAAAAATGAAATGAGTTTATGCGGTGGTCTTCTTTGAAGGCCAGGAGAACTGGAGAGCTTTTGAGGTTTGAAAGTGCTTTGGAACTTCTTGGTGACTTTTGGCGTTTTGTACAAGGAAAGAATGGAACGGCAAAAGAGCCCGGAATGAGATTTGTTATTTAGGATTTGTTTTCAAGTGCTCCATGATTTCTCTTCTGATTCAAATAGAAAGCTCCTTTGAATGTAAAGTTATGCTGGAGTCATGTGGTTCTAGAGGTTAGGCCAAGACAGAAAAGGGTGGGTTTGGTGTTTTTTTTTGGGGGGGGGGTTGCGTTTTTGTTTTGTTTTGTTTTTCCATTTAGTAGTGGCTATTGAGTTTTGTCTGTTACTTTTACGTCTTTTTGATAACTGCATCTTTGCAAACAGCTTCATCACTGCCTCCATCTCCAGTGATCCAAATTCCACCCCTTCCCTGGATTCCACTTCATGTTAAAGACTAACACTATTTCAAAAAATGTTATTCTTTTTTACTTGAATGATTAGCCAAAATGTAAAGAATCAAATGAAGATATGAAACTTCTTTTATTTCTGTTTTTTTAAAAATGTGTGAAGACATACTCTGCTGAAAACATTACAAGTAAGTTAACCGCTGCCCAGCCTCAACTCTCTCTGGGCAAGACAACTTGATTTTCTTTCCAAATTTCTGTGTATATTTCCAGTTATTCACGTAAAAATCTACTTACTGAGCTATTTTAGTTTTATCCAGGCTTTTAAGAAAAATAATCACAGGCTAAATTATGTTTTGTATTGAGAAGTGGCCAAAGGCTTCCCTGCTCTTCAAATGTCATTAATCACTAGCAGCCCATGTGCCTCCGTGCCCTAATGGACCCAGTTTGCATGTTGCGCTGTTGCTGAGGAGGTTGTGTCACTCCAACAAAGGGTGAAGTGCCAAAGCATCCTTACAGATGACCCCTTGCCACTTCTATACATCTGGACTATCACCAGTTTACTTTTGCTTTTTAATTTTTTTAATTGGAAAAAGTACTTCCTCTAAATTTAGCCTGATAGCACACAGCTGACACTTGTACTAATAGTTTTTAGCACCTTTAGTATTTAGTATTTGAATCCTTATTTTTATGGATTTAGTGGGAAAGAAATTCACAATTCTGGTGCAGTTTTCATGTTTCAGTGGGGCAATACAAGAACTGTTTCTCTTTTGCAGTGTTTTATGTGGGACTTGACTATTGCTCCTTGTCTGCTGGAGCTTCGTGTACAACTATGGTGGTTTTCATAGAATCATAGAATAGTTTTGATTGGAAAAGACCTTTAAGATCATTGAGTCCAACCATTAACCCAGCACTGCCCAGTCACCGCTACCCAATGTCCCTCAGTGCCACATCTACATGGCTCTGAAATCCCTCCAGGGATGGGGACTCCCCCAGTGCCCTGGGCAGCCTGTGCCAGTGCTGGGGAACCCTTTCTGGGAAGAAATGTTTCCTAATACGCAATCTAAACCTCCTGTGGCACAACTTGAGGCCATTACCCCTTGTCCTGTCACTGTCACCTGGGAGAAGAGAGTGAGCCCCCTTGCTACCCCCTCCTTTCAGGGAGCTGTAGAGAGTAATGAGGTCTCCCCTCAGCCTCCTCTTCTCCAGACTGAACTCCCCCAGTTCCCTCAGCCGCTCCCCATCACACTTGTGCTCCAGACCCTTCCCCAGCTCCGGTGCCCTTCTCTGGACACGCTCCAGCACCTCAGTGCCCTTCTTGTAGTGAGGGACCCAAAACCGAACATAGTATTTGAGATGCGGCCTTACCAGAGCTGAGTACAGGGGGAAAGGAAGTCTTGGAAAGCTTTTACTGTCCAAGGGCCCATTCTGTGTTGATCACTCATGGCTATGCAGTTGTTCTACAAACCTGGTGCATTTTGTAATCCCAGCCTACATCTGCCTGGGCTGGAATGTGGGCAGTGCAGGCAACACTAACTGCTGATACAACAGTCTGGTGTTAGCATGATGCTTGCTTTATACAGGTACTTGACTGTGAAAACCAACTAGCTGAAACCCATGCTGAAAAATTGGTACTTTTTCAATCCATAAGCCATAGATTTCTCTGACCATGCCACATCCCCAACTGCAGCGCAGATTGTCATCAGGAAAATCCAGTACACTGCAATGTCTTCACAACATTCGCACGAGTCTGCAGAAGCTCACTGGCTGCTCTTCCTTGGCAGTTCTGAAGTTGAGTGATGAAAAAACATTGCACAATTCATGAATTTGATAAACCTAGGCATTTATATGATGTATATTCATAGGAGCTGTTGTAGTCACACTTGATATTACTAAATTTAAAATCCAATGATCCTTAGGATTGTTGATTTTTTTTTTTTTTTTTTTTGAGCACCACATTTGCATGAGGTACAATATGATGAGGCTTCCTACAGGCAGCTGAAAGCAGCCTCGCAACTACAGGCCTTGGTCCTCATGGGGGATTTTAACTACCCCAATATCTGCTGGAAGACTTACACAGCCAGCCATTCACAGTCTAGGAGGTTCCTCCAGTGCATTGCTGACAACTACTTAATGCAAATGGTGGATAAGCCGACTAGGAGAGGAGCGCTGCTGGATCTTGTACTCACCAACAAGGAGGGTCTTGTTGAAGCAGTGATGGTCGATGGCAGCCTTGGCTGCAGTGATCATGAGATGGTGGAGTTCAGGATCCTGTGTGGGAGGAATAGAGTACCAAGCAAGACCAGAACCCTGGACTTCCGCATGGCCAACTTTAGCCTCCTCAATCAATTGTTAAGGGAAGTCCCATGGGACAGGGTGCTAGATGGTAAAGGGGCTCAAGATAGCTGGTCAGCATTCAAGGACCACTTCTTGCAAGCTCAGGATCAGAGTGTCCCAATGGGTATGAAATCAAGTAAGGGAGCTAGGAGACCAGCATGGTTAAACAAGGAACTGCTGGGCAAACTCAGGTGGAAAAACAGAATTTATGGATCATGGAAAGAGGGGCTAGTCACTTGGGAGGAATATAGGACAGTTGTCAGAGGATGTAGAAAGGCAATTAGGAAAGCTAAGGCCTCCTTAGAACTTAACCTTGCAAGCCAGGTCAAGGACAATAGAAAGGGCTTTTTCAAGTACATAGGTAATAAAACAAACACTAGAGGCAATATAGGCCCACTGATGAATGAGGGGGGTGCCCTAGAGACAGAGGATATAAAGAAGGCAGAGGTGCTGAATGCCTTCTTTGCCTCTGTCTTTACTCCTGCAGGCTTTCCCCAGCAGCCCCTGATCCCTGTAGCCCCAGAAGAAGTCAGGGTAAAGGAGGAGTTTGCCTCGGTAGATGAGGATTGGGTTAGGGATCAGTTGAGCAATCTGGATATCCATCAATCGATGGGCCCAGATGGAATGCACCCAAGGGTGCTGAGGGAGCTGGCAGAGGTCATTGCTAGGCCACTCTCCATCATCTTTGGTAAGTCATGGAGAACAGGAGAGGTGCCTGAGGACTGGAGGATAGCAAATGTCACTCCAATCTATAAGAAGGGCAAGAAGGAGGACCTGGGTAACTATAGACCGGTCAGCCTCACCTCCATCCCTGGAAAGGTGATGGAACAGCTTGTTCTTGGCACTATCTCTAGGCATATCAAGGATGAGGGGGTCATTAAGAGCAGTCAACATGATTTTACCAAGGGTAAGTCATGTTTGACCAACCTTATTGCCTTCTATGAGGAAATAACTAGGTGGATAGATGATGGTAGAGCGGTAGATGTGGTTTATCTTGATTTCAGTAAAGCATTTGACACTGTCTCCCACAGCATCCTTGTAGATAAGCTGGTAAAGTATGGGTTTGGTGATCAGGTAGTGAGGTGGATTGTGAACTGGCTGAAGGAAAGAAGCCAGAGAGTTGTGGTCAATGGGACGGAGTCTAGTTGGAGGCCTGTGACTAGTGGAGTCCCTCAGGGGTCGGTACTGGGACCGGTGTTGTTCAATATCTTCATCAACGACTTGGATGAGGGTACAGAATGTATCCTCAGCAAGTTTGCTGATGACACCAAACTAGGAGGAATGGCTGACACACCAGAGGGTTGTTCTGCCATTCAACGAGACCTTGATAGGCTGGAGAGTTGGGCGGGGAAAAACTTAATGAAATTCAACAAGGGCAAGTGTAGAGTTTTGCATCTGGGGAAGAACAACCCCGTGTACCAGTACAGGTTGGGGGCTGACCTGCTGGAGAGCAGTGTAGGGGAAAGGGACCTGGGGGTCCTGGTGGACAGCAGGATGACCATGAGCCAGCAATGTGCCCTTGTGGCCAAGAAGGCCAATGGCATCCTGGGGTGTATTAGAAAGGGGGTGGTTAGTAGGTCAAGAGAGGTTCTCCTTCCCCTCTATTCTGCCTTGGTGAGGCCACATCTGGAGTATTGT
Source organism: Podargus strigoides (assembly GCA_028020825.1). Classification (NCBI taxonomy): domain Eukaryota; kingdom Metazoa; phylum Chordata; class Aves; order Caprimulgiformes; family Podargidae; genus Podargus; species Podargus strigoides. Next base: position 16,428,289 of record CM051663.1, read on the forward strand.
GTCCATTTCTGGGCCCCCCAGTTCAAGAAGGACAGGGAACTACTTGAGAGAGTCCAGCGAAGAGCCAAAAAGATGATTAAGGGAGTGGAACATCTCCCTATGAGGACAGGCTGAGGGAGCTGGGTCTCTTTAGCTTGGAGAAGAGGAGACTGAGGCGTGACCTCATTAATGTTTACAAATATGTAAAGGGTGAGTGTCATGAGGATGGAGCCAGGCTCTTCTCAGTGACATCCAATGACAGGACAAGGGGCAATGGGTACAAGCTGGAACATAGGAGGTTCCGCAGAAATGTGAGGAAGAACTTCTTCACAGTGAGGGTAACAGAACCCTGGAACAGGCTGCCCAGAGAGGTTGTGGAGTCTCCTTCTCTGGAGACATTCAAAACCCGCCTGGACATGTTCCTGTGTGACCTGACCTAGGTGTTCCTGCTCTGGCAGGGGGATTGGACTGGATGACCTTTTGAAGTCCCTTCCAATCCCTAACATTCTGTGATTCTGTGATTCTGTGATTCTGTGATTCTGTAATACATGATGAAGCCTTGGCTTTCTAAGATTATGACAGTGATTTGTTTTCCTATGTATTATTCAAATAAGAGCATGGACATGAATAGTTATGTATTTTATAAATTTTCTCTTGCTATTATAAAAATGTACCTGGGTCCGAGAAGATTGCTATCTGAATATGTATGGCCTTCAAAGTAATACCGAAGGGGATATAAGTTAGCTAAGTGATTCTCACTGGCTTTGGTGCTCAGCTGCTTTCAGTAATTGTGGGAGACGGAGAAACACAGAAGTAAATAAATGCATTTTCCATCAGTAAAGAGGGAAAAATATATTTTGACTAACCTCAAATGGGTGCAGAAAGTAAGGAGGAGGCATCTCCTTTAACAGTTTGCCTTAGTAAGCAGAAGCATGTGGCTTTCAGTCCTGATCTGGTGCGCATCAAAATCAATGGGGGCCATTCCGAACTTCTGTAGCAGGACAAAATGTTCAGGTAGTTTCTCATACTGTAAAAATCATATATGCTAGAAAGATAGTAAAATAGAAGTCCTACCCATCCTTCTTGTGAGCAATTTTCACTCCTGAGAGCTGCAGCAGCTTCTGTTGGCATGCTGGGTCTCTGTGACCATTAGCAAGTTAGCTCATTACACAGCACTGAGATTTAATTAAGGCCAGAGTCAAGTGTGTTAAGAGATTTTACTTTTTTTTTTTTTTGGTAGAGAAAAAGTCAGAAATAAAAAATTAACACAATAGTAAGTAGAGCAGAATGGTCTCAATTCATATAATTCTATAAACATGATTTTATAGCATTTTTTTTCTTCCATGTAATATATTAAGATGTAGATTCTGTGTATTGCAAGAGAACTTGATAGTGTGTGAAATTAAAACTACAGGCAGTTAAATTATTGATAGAAAACCAAATAAAACATTTTTGTAATTGTAAGCCACTTCATCTTTAGATGTGATTTAGATGTGGTAAGAAATTCTTTATGATATGCCCGAATACTTTTAGTGGAAACAATTAAGACAACTTACATTTCCTGTCTAAGGAAAATGTATCCTGCATATTTCTGAAACAACCTGAGAAAACCCCACCAGTATTGTGCAACTTCATTTAAAAAGTGAGTGGACTATCGCTATGTGGCATTTGTGTTCATTGTTTCTCATTGGATGGATAATCCAGGCAGCTCCTTCATTTATTGCAAGTCAAAGAATTAAATATTTTCCAGCTTCTAACACACAAACCATATCTTCCTGGATCTTTGGGAGCTCAAGAGCTGATGGTGCTAATAGGGCAACTTACAGTATGACAAACTTACATTTTGAGCAGGCAAAACAGACCAAGCCCAGAAAAAATGGAGAACTGTCTTGTTTTAGAGATTGATCCTCCTGTAGGCTCTACAGAAATAACCCATGACTGCGTCAAAATGTTGTGATGGAATTTCAACCTTTGTCTTATTAGAGACTTCACAGCAGTGCTGATGTAATATCAATAATGAGTAGGCTAAGATAAAGACATTTCAGAGGGATTTAGTTATAGTTTCTCTGATGTATGAATAAGGTCGAACATGTATAAAATCAAGTACTTATGAAAATAAGCCTATTAACTATCGTCCAAACAAACAAAACCAAATATAGCTTCAAAATTGGGCTTAACAGGAAAAAACAAAATAATTAGTGTAGCTCATGCACTGGCAAATCCTTGTGCCAGCATAACTTCTTCCAATGAAAACAGAAACTTAACATTTTTTTTAAAGGTCAGTGAGCCTTCCTAATGATGTTATGTTCCATAGTCATATCTGAATACATGTGTTATTTCTAAATAATTCCTTATATTTAGTTATAGAATCATAGAATCACGGAACAGCCTTGGTTGGAAAAGACCTCTAAGCTCATCCAGTCCAACCATTAACCCAGCACTGCCAAGTCACCACTACCCCATGTCCCTTAGCACCTCATCTACACTGCTCTTAAATACCTCTAAATTATAATTGAGTTATGATTTATAAATTATGAATTAATTATGATTTTCCCTGGTGCAGAAGAATATTGAGCAAACTTAAGGTAGTGTTTGGTGCAATATACGAGCGAAAAGACATGCTCTGGTGGTGTGCATCTCTAAGTATTGTCACTCCAGTGATGCATATTAGTGTGAGAATAGAAGAATTGAGTTGAAAAATGGAAGGTATATATTATGTATTTGTGAAGGATCCTAATGAAGTCCTAGGCTGGAATCATTAAACTCAGCATCTGTCACATTCAGAGCAGCCATGAGATGCTCCTCTGGATGCTCCCACGGCCATTTCTGAAAGTCAAGGAGCTTGCCAAAGGTCTTATTTTTACTGAACATGCAAGTGTCACAAAAAATTACATTCCCAAATTGTTTATAAAGGTATTTTTGAAAACAGTTCTAAGCAAATCTGTATAACCTTTAGAGCACAGGAATCATCACCATGACCATATCCCTGAGCACTATGTCAACACGACTCCTAACACCTCCAGGGATGGGTACTCCCCCACTGCCCTGGGCAGCCCAGACTTGAGAGAGAAAAAAAAGGAAAACGCCTTGGTTCAGCAAGCTGATACTGGGAAACTCTGATTCTCTGTCATATTACATCTCATATAGGATTTGGTATTAGCCTCTTGCTGTTAATATTTTTTAAGCACTTTCTAAAGGTGAGATAATAACTTTTATGTATGCCTGAAGAATCTGAGGTGCTGAGACAGTGATAGCCAGTATAACTTAATTTCAAAAGTAATTAATGAGGCTGTATTTTAATGAGCCTTTTTATATAGTGGTTTCATGGGCGGTTTCATGGTGCCGTTGTTCTCAGGCTGCTGGAGGGACAAAAAGAAAGGAAAACCTGGGAAAATTAATTGAAGAATAGCAGCAGCCCAAATAAAATAATCTATACATCACTTTGCATTTATTTTATCCTCACAGGTATTTTTGAAGCAAAAAAAGGTAGTTCCTTCAATGTTCTAGTACAGAAAGCTTTCATGAGGTTGTAAATTTCTGCCATAGTCTCATAACTCATCAGCCTTCTTTCATTCTTTTGTGCTTTAGTATTCTATTCCCCACTTTCATACAGGAATGCAAAACGGGGTCTAAGCAGAAAGAATTGTGCCTATAATAAGTAAGCTAGCCTTTTTTTTTTTTCAAGGGTAATTCAGTTTCTACATCAAATAATTTCAGAATATTAATGGCCTTTTATAACTCTTAGATAATATCAGAATAGGGAAGAACACGTGGGAGAATAGTTTATATGCCCTAAGGTTGAAATTTAATGAATACTGCTACAAGCTTTGTCTGTTTAATGACTTAAAAGTAGGTATGAAAATAACATAAATGTATGTGCAATATTTTTATAATAGTGAAAATCCAGGGATTTTATACCTAGTGTAGATTATGGTATTGGCCAAAATGTAGAAAAATCTTGATTTTGTTCTTCAAATGAGTACGGATTTTAAAGGATTTTATGGTAATCCCTTTCTGAGTTTTCTTGACTTTTGATAGATAAAACTAAATCTAGAAGGCACGTATGTTGTGGTTTGTATTTGGATGAAGTCGGAGTCTCTCAGTAAAGACTAATCTTTCATTAGTCTGGTGAAAATGTCACAACAGCACTGGCTCAACATTTCTGCTTGTGAGACTGAAAATGTGGCAGAACGGACAACCCAAGGGACCGAGACAGCATTGAACCTTACTCACAACTCAACTGCTAGAACTGATTCATTTCTGTCTTTGAGGGTTATGTATTTTCAATTTAAAAGCTCCAGGTTTGGGAAGCAATCAAACCTCATAGATTTGATCATAGGAGTCCTGTGGAGTTTTGAGGAACCGCAGCAACAATGTGGATTCCTGTTTATAGTCTGTTAGCAAAGGCAGAGCGATATGATTTATTTTAAGTGATAGAATGAGGGCTAATGGCCTCAAGTTGTGTCAGGGGAGGTTTACATTAGATATTAGGAAAAATTTGTTCTCTGAAAGGGTTGTCAGACATTGGAATGGGCTGCCCAGGGCAGTGGTGGAGTCCCCATCCCTGGAGGTGTTCAGGAATTGGATTGACATAGCACTCAGGGATATGGTGGAGTTGAGGACTGTCAGTGTTGGGTTGTTGGTTGGACTCCATGATCTTCATCAAGATCTTTCCAACCGAGGTGATTCTGTGATTCTGTGAATTTAACTTCTAATGACCTCATGTTCATTTGTAAAGCTTCAGTCATTTGCCCAGGGTCCTGAGTTGTAAGCTAAGCTAATTCCTAAATGGCTGAATGGCTTTCTCTTTATTGTAATAAGTAATCGATGATGTTTTGTTACATGCAGATGGCTTCATTAAGTGGACTTTAACAGCTTAAGGTTGGACCAGATGATCCTAGAGGTTCCTTCCAACTTGGTATTCTATGATTCTATGGGCTGTCGATTTAACAGGGGGAAGAGTAGTTGTAATTTCTTCTCCTCTTCTTCCTCCTCCCCAGAGGTGATGTCCAGTGCAACACACGCTCTTGTAGTCACGGTTTTATGCATCACAGACAGACAAAATCTCCAGCAGCTTAATGCGTTCTAACAAAAGGCTTTATACAATTAACACTTAATTTAAAGACATATTGATTGGAGTTTCCCAGTAATGTTAATTTTTCTAAATGCCATCTATGCTGTAATTTCCAGAGACAGAGCTAAATGATATGCTGTCAAATTTGCCACTTTGCAAGAGAGGTGTTTCAGTGAAATGTCTTTGAAAAGCAACTTTTGCAGAGTAACCCAAAATGTTCTACAGACCAAACCATGCAGACTAGTCATTTTATTAACAATTACGATCTGCTGAAGAACTCACGCTGTCTAAAGAGTAAACTCCTTGCAACTCCCACATATATACCTCCTCTGCAAATCTGACATTTCTGAGAGCTGGCCACCTTTCCTTTCTGTAAATGCAGCCTTTGTGCATGTTTTGGAACCTTTTCTCCTAACTGTGTATTTCTTACACCTCTTGGAGGCTGTGGAGGATTAGTTCAAAAAAAAGAGCTTTCAGTCAAAACAAGTTTCTGAAGGAAAATTGTTCCATGTAATAGCCTCCAGCAGCCTGTGAGACAGGAACAAACAATCAGCACCATAACAAATTGTATTTATTTAGCACCCATCACAACAAAGCTATCCCTGGGCACTTGACAAAACTTTCTTGTTTATAGTACAAAAAAGCTGAGGGACCTGAATATGAATTTATGTAAATCACCATCTACATTTCAAAACAGCTGTTTGCAACAACTGTTCTGTTAAATTGGTCCCTCTTCTGAATTTTTTGAGTTTAAAAGAGGAAGCAGATCAGAGTTTTCTTTACCCGCTTTCCAAAATGCTTGAGGTTTGGCAATATAATAAGAAGGAGTTTGGGAGAGTATAATACAAGCTATTCTTCCTCCTCTGCTTTTATCTATAATTTTCAAAAATATGAGCAGCATATTGCTCACAAACTGTGTGTTTTTTCCATCTGTGAGCCAGCCAGCCAGAATCTGTCAACATGATGTTTGGAAATGCTCAGAAAAGCAACAATGAAGTTAAAGGCAAATGAAGCATGGAGTAAGTGGAAGAGTGGGTGTAACTGGATGGCCACCATCCTTTCCTGCTAAAGCATGGAGGGGTTGTTATTGTGTGAGTGTGAATGGTAAGGACCATTTGTGTAAATTCTGTTGTGATTGAGCCATGAATGTTATCATCAGCAGACATTAACCTGTCTCTTTTGCATCCCTACTGTTGCCATGCATTTCCCTCTAGCAATCTTTCCCCTTACTATGTGTTACAGTAATCATACATTGTCCTTGTTCAGTGTTTATACTACTGATGGACTTCAGGTTCATTCTGGTCAGAGGAACCAAAAATCCTCAGTTCCCTTCTCTGCTACATGGGCTTCAGTTTTATGATGACTCAGGACTGTTTGATCCACTGCTTCTTGTCTGAACCCATCCCATTTCTCCTTCAGCCCATTTTTCTGCAGGAGAAGAGAGGTTTGTTGGTGCTGCGTTAGCTTATTCAGATCATCTTTCCAGACTTGGAAGCATAAGACATTGAAGAATCCTCCTTCTAGGCTACATGCACATATTCATGCTTGGCACAACACACAATACCAAGCAGTGTGATGCGGTCGACACGCTGGAGGGGAGGGATGCCATCCAGAGGGACGTGGACAGGCTGGAGAGGTGGACCCATGCCAACCACATGAAGTTTAACAAGGCCAAGTGCAAGGTCCTGCACCTGGGTCAAGGCAATCCCGAGCACAAGTACAGGCTGAGCAGAGAATGGATTGAGAGCAGCTCTGAGGAGAAGGACTTGGGGATGTTGGGTGATGAGAAGCTCACCATGAGCCAGCAATGTGCGCTTGCAGCCCAGAAAGCCAACCGTGTCCTGGGCTGCATCAAAAGCAGCGTGGTCAGTAGGTCGAGGGAGGGGATTCTGCCCATCTGCTCAGCTCTCATGAGACCCCACGTGGAGTATTGTGTCCAGTTCTGGGGCCAGCAACACAAGAAGGACATGGACCTGTTGGAGTGGGTCCAGAGGTGGCCACGAGGTTGATCCGAGGGCTGGAGGACCTCTCCTCTGGAGAGGGACTTTTGACAAGGGCATTGATAGGGTGTGGGGGGGTAATGGTTTTAAACTGGAAAAGAGGAGTTTTAGATAAGAACTTAGGAAGAAATTCTTGGCTGTGAGGGTGATGAGACACTGGCTCAGGCTGCCCAGGGAAGCTGTGGCTGCCCCCTCCCTGGCAGTGTTCCAGGCCAGGCTGGATAGGACTTGGACCAAGCTGGTCGGGTGGGAGGCGGGGGTTGGAACGAGATGATCTTTGAGGTCCCTTCCAACCCAAACCATTCTATGGTTCTATGATAATGGAGAGGAGGGAAGATCAGCATGGTGTAGTGGTAACTTGGCAGTGCTGGGTTAACAGTTGGATTTGATGATCTTAAAGGTCTTTTCCAACCAAAAGAATTCTCTGATTCTGTATTTGTTAGATTCCCTATGCTTAAGGAATTGAGACAAACTAAGACACACAGACTTGAACCTATGAAGGGGGATATCAGGTTAGATTTTCTTCTACTGTTGTGCAGTTTGACTGCTGTGGCAGAACACTGTCGAACACATCACATAAAGGAAAGAATGGGGAAAAGGCTTTTCACAAGCGATGCTTCCTTTGTTCTGTAGTTCAGTCTAATCTTATCTATCAAGCATGGTGAGGCCTGCACGTTCCTCTGCAGTGCGGATGGCACTTGAAGGGCTGCATAGACACACTTACACAGGCCACGCTCAGACACTCGTGTATCAATAAGCAAAGAAGAGTCAATTAACGCACTTTAAAGATGAAAATAGATAAATGTTTCCATACTGCAGTATAGTTGTTACTTTTCTGAAATCAACAGCAGAAAATAAAGCAAATTCTACTTACTTGGCTCAAGTGCCTTCTACACTGGAAAAATAAGGAAACAAATCACAAGCTAAAAAAAATATAAACAGAATACCATTACTTGTTTCTTTCACGTAAATGACAAGGAATGCCATTCTGCATATCGGGGCAAATTACAAGGTTGTTGAATTAAAGTATAATGTTACTAGTGCCATTCTGACCTCTGGAGAATTATAGGGGGGGAATTTTTGGGCAATATTTAATGGCTTAAAAATTATTCGATTACTAGCTCAGGCTACTGGACAGGATAAATAAGAGAACAACCTTTCTCCTAAATGACAGTGATGTTAAGGTATTACAGTCTCAGCATTGATTAGATTCTTCCAATATTAACCACATTTAAAATACTGGAGAGGAAATACAAAAACAGATTTTTCTTCCGTTTCAGAAAGATTTTGGCTTTGTATTTTTACAAGCGATGGCTATTACAGTTCACCAGAGACTGCTCAGATGCAAAAATTGTTTACACTTTGAGTTGCTATAATGGACTTAATATTACAACAGTAGCACAGAGTATTGGTCATGGATGAGGAACAAAAGATCCAAGTGCTCTAAACATCCAACCAAATGTTTATGATCTAAATATAGGACTTAGCAGATGGGAGGATGCAGTTAGGAAATCATGGAAAAGCACGAGACGAGACAAACACTAACAATCTCAATACACCAGTAGCCTAACAACCACCATATTTTTAGTCTAGTGTTTTGAAAAAAAGGGAGTTTTCTTGCAATTGAAATATTTGTTATTCAGCCAAACTGTAAATCTTTTGTGTTCTGAACTTGATTTGTCTTGCTGGTGCTGTAGCAAGAGGAGCAAACAGATGCATGCATCTGTGTGTGTTATTCTATGAAAAGCTCCATAAACCAATGCAAAATGAATATTACACAGGCTCATCCTGTAATGGTGACTGTGCCAAAAATTGATAAACTCTGTTGTTATGCACTCATAAATCTCAGTAAGTTAGGCCAAGAACCATTCGCCATACGTTCCCTCTTTCTCTCGCCTCTTCCAGTGTCCTCAGGTAGGGATGGGAAACCCAAGAGATCTCTGGCTAAATCATCTTTTCCACTTTTAATGTGGCTTGAGGTCTTTCCTTTATTCTTTTTTAAATCCAGTTGTCTGGCAAACTCCACTGAAGCAACAATTTAGCAAGGACTTTACCAAACCATCCTTGAAGCCCCTGTGGGGTGGAGAAAAAGTATGAAGGCACTGCAGTGAAGACTGAGGTCCCTGACCCTTATACCTCTAAAGAAGGCCACAAAGATGATCTGAGGGCTGGAGCACCTCTGCTCTGGGGACAGGCTGAGGAAGTTGGGGGTGTTCAGCCTGCAGAACAGACGGCTCCAGGGAGACCTTAGAGCACCTTCCAGTACCTGGGTGGCCTACAAGAAAGCTGGAGCGAGATTTTTTACAAGGGCTTGTAGCCGTAGGATGAGGGGTAATGGCTTGAAACTGAAGGCGGGGAGGTTTAGATGAGATCTTAGGAAGAAATTCTTGGCTGTGAGGGTGGTGAGACACTGGCCTAGGTTGCCCAGACAAGCTGTGGCTGCCCCCTCCCTGTCAGTGTTCCAGGCCAGGTTGGATGGGGCTTGGAATAGCTTGGTCTGGTGGGAGGTGTCCCTGCCTATGGGAGAGGGGTTGGAAAGAAACGAGCTTTAAGGTCCCTTCCAACCCAAACCATTCTGTAATTCTATGAAAATAATAGTAAAATGTCTTAAGTGAGTAAGTGGGGTTGGTGGTGTTAAAATCAGATGACTAAAGGGTAAGTTGTTGCTGAGTGTACAGCAGCATGGGAAATTCAAAAGGACCCATGAAATCCTGCTCTCGTGCTGCTGTCTGAGGTGGGAAGCATCACATGAAGAGCTTTGGAGCTGGGGCCTCTGTACAGGATGAAAGACTTCCCTCCCGAATACTGGCTGAGAGGAGGGAGAATGACACAGTCCAGTTATGCTAAGGCCAACAGCAGTCAGCTAATATCTAATTATCCTATTTTTTTTCCCCTCTTTTCCCTTCTAGCTGGTACTTTCTGATTTGAGATTTTCATTGTGATTATTGATCTGTTTATATGTAGCCATAATTCCTCTGTGGTAGGACTTATTATTTTGGTTTTAATAAGCTTTATATTAAATCTCTTAAGAGAGGATTTTTTGTATATCTGTCTGACACAGATTCAGTCAATTTTAGAGTCCTTACCTGTCGCTAACTTCATATTCTGAATTTGAAGTAGCCATGAGTGTCATTTCTTTGATTTATTCAGTTAACCTCTAGATTAATAAATCTTTTTTATTTCTCTTGTTGTCTCGTTTTCTTTCTGTGTTAAATGATTTTGTATGTTCCCCTGAGATTTTCTGACAAAAGCTGTGTATCTTTATAACTTCATGTTACATATTAAGTCTGTAAAAAGTCGGAATCCTGTAATTTTCCCACTTTTGCCAAATGCCATTATTTACTTAACTAAACCACTCCTGTGTTTTATGATGGTGAATCTTCTTGAACTTCATTTGTCTCTTTATGCGTAGGAATAAACATAAACCTCTTTTTGTAATGATAATAGTGACTTCATAGCTTGATCTTTGTACTTTGTTCTTTCTCTTCTAGAAGAGACCTAGGTAGGCTGGAAAGACCATTATCCATAGGATTTTTGTGCCACTCAGCAGTATTTAATGCAAACAATATTCCCTCCAGTGAGCTCCTACAGATATTGCCCCCCAAAATTGCTCCTCAGCAGCCATGGGTTTCTGTTTAACACTTTGAGCTGGATTCTTGGTGGACGTACACAGAGGCAGTCACTGATGTTGGTGGAAGTAGACTGAAGGACAGTGGCTGGGGCTTTATTTTATAGACCTGAAGGTTTTAAGAAGCATTTTCCAGCATCCCATTGAATTATTTCCTATTAAACTGTCTATTTTTCAGCTTCCAAAATGTATACAAACTCAGCTGGAAGAGTTTCATGTTTTCACTTCCCCAAATCCTCTGCAACTGCTGCCACATAATACCAAGGGAGGAGAGTGGCTGGAGCCCATTGGCTGTGGGTAATCACCTCTCCCAAGAGACCAGATCCTGCTTTCTGGCAAACTGACGCACTCTTTGTCGTGAGGCTGCATCTGGGAAGTGGAGTCTTTCAGGGGACAGAAGGAGAGGATATAAGTGGAGTATTTAAAGTAAAAATCAAAGCCATCTGTCTACAGCTACAATTTTCTGTTCTTTTGAGAAATAGAAAAAGCCTAAGAAATATTGTATTTTGACTCAAATCTCAAATTGTTCCCCTTTTCTAGAAGTCTACATTTAGCAATATTTTGTTTTCAATAGTGCATTTTGTGAAGGTGTGTCTCCTCTTCACTGGATCTTCATTATTTTTCCTGACTGATTCCTAGACCTTCCTTTCTCCCTCCCTGTCCACCATCTGACATTCAGATGCACACACAGATCTTATTTATATGTTTCTTTATCACTCATTAATCAGCAGGTTGGACCAAACAGCTTGTTTCTTTTGTGTTGAATCCTCCTGTAAGAGCTGTTAGCAGTGATTCATATCTTCAGCTGAAGAACTATTTCCATAGGAATAAACAAGGATTTTGCCACAGCTGGGATCACAGAGACTGTCTTGGTTTCTAAAATTATGCCAGAGGTATTTATTTAAAAATCACAAATGATTTCACTGTCTCTGTTTCTGGCTCTGTATTTCTTGAAAAACCTGCTTCTCATAGTATAGAATTAATTTTTCTCTCATTTTACCCTAAGAAATTTTTCATATTATGCACATTACCATTGCTTTCTTGGTTCTTCTTTTGCTTTTACAGAACTCTCCCTAAGGAATTTTGCTGTAATACAAAAATGTTAACTTTTTTTTTTTTTTAAATTAACAAAGTATTATTTAAATGTGACTTAACAGTGAAGCACTTGCAGAGATCAGTGTAGTAGATTTTAAAGGCTGCCATTGAATTTTAATTCAATGATATAATAAATCCATCACTGCGTACACAAAGAACTGCAATGTAAGTGCAGTAGAATTTGATTAATCTGGTCAGAAGAATCTCAGAGGGTTTCAAATTTTGTGAAGTCTCTTCACTTAATTCAGGAAAACTGAAGTGCTTGGGGCTGAGTTAGTTTGTACCAAATGATATCTTATAGTTTTTTATTTTCAAAAAACGATTCTGTTTTAAATCAAACTGAATCTGATTTTTTTTTCTTCTTTAGCAAAGTACAGAACCATACGGTCAGTTTGTTATTACTTACTACATTTCTATGGCGTCACTGGTGTGTTCAGTGCCCTTAACAGCTTTCAGTCTAAGGCCCTAAGACTACAGCAGGAGATAGCCAAACCATTAGGGAACTTTTCCTGTGGATTTCATTGCAAGTTCAGATACAAAATAGAGATCACAATAGCAGAGAAAGACAAGATATGAAAGGATTGTAAAACTGGAGGCGGCTCAAGGGATCCATCAAGGTAAAACAGAAATGGGGCATGGGAGAACCTTTTCCACCCACAGATACAATCTGCAGGCTAGCCAACAAGCTCTCTACTGAAGTGGCTGGTAATTTCAGGTTGCATTCTCGGCACAGCCCTGGGTGACTCTGAAAGTCAAGGGGAAGATTCCATGCAGCCTTTGAAAAACAAGTCCCAGGGAAGCTGTTTCAAGCCAAAATCACTAATGTCTCTCAGCTGATTCATGTTTCCCGTTTAGCTTTTCATTATCCTTTACCCTTTTTCTCATTTCTCTTTTTCCACCTTTTTTCTTTTTTTAATTCATCATTTTCTACTCCAGTATCTTTGCTCAGTGTTCAGCCCTTCCCTAGCAGAATGGGTATCTAGCTGATTGCAATGCGGACTCAATTCTTCAAACTCCTTTGTGCTTTTAGGAATTTGAAAATAGGCCACAAACATATTTTTTCCTACCCCTGCTGGCATGATATCACTGCTAGTACATACTTGATGATACCCTAGTGCACAGTAGTCACCACTAAGAAATCATTTACGTCTAAAACTTCTCAGCACTTCTTACATCAAGAGGAGGAAATAATTGCAACATCTTGCATTCTGTGGTGTTGTAAGTCATGGTGGATGTTGACATTTTAATGGCAGGCATCATAATTTCTGACAGAACAAAAATTTAAGTAGGAAAGGTCTGTGGCTCTCGCTTAATGACGTAATGAATTTTCTTTCTTCAGAATGTTTAGTTAGTAATTTTGCTAAAGAAAAGTAAAGGAGCTTTAGACTTTGACTAACATCTACCAACAAGAGAAAAACCCTAGAATTCATTAGTGGGTAGTACTAATTACTACTTAGTAATAATTTGTGCCTCCCCAAACAAATATAAATGTTTCCTGCCTGAAGATCTTATACATTCAGAAAACGATCTAGTTTACACTTTCAATTTAAAGCCAGCCACAAGGAAGGATGGGGCTTGGAGCAATCTGTTTTGGTGGGAGATGTCCCTGCCCGTGGGATGGGGGTTGGAGTGAGATGAGCTTTGAGGTCCCTTCCAACCAAAACCATTCTGTGATTCTGTGATGTGAAAACAATAATTATACAAATTAACCTATATGGTGCTGCAGTTTGTATATATTCCTTGGGCCATAATGCAGTCAAATAAACCCCCCTTTCATTTTCTAAAATAAGTCTTTCCCACTTTAATAAGTTCAAACTGTGTATAAGCAAAATACTTTTTTTTTTTTTTTTTGGGTGGAATCTGAAAGAGAAAAAATCCGTTTTTTTTTTCCCACGGATGGTCTAATGGTAGGACATAACACCAAGATCAAAGAATCAGATACTGGAAAAGGGTCCAGAGAAGTAGTGAGATGTTTCTCTTTGGAGACCATTAAAACTCTCCTGGATAAGGCCCTGAGCAATCTGAACTAATTGGCCCTGCTTGGAGTACAACTTTGATTCTAATCTTAGAATAACTTGGTTGGAAGAGACCTCCTGGATGTCATCTGGTCCAATGCCCTGCTCAGAGAAGAGCCAGGTTAAAATTAATTATATTGATCTGGAGCTTGTCCAGCTGAGTTTTCAAAATTTCCGAGGATGGAAATCCCATCCTTGCAAACAGATAATATGATTAATAGAAACTCAATATGAACAGGCCATACAAGGCTACCTGTTTCTACCCACTAGACAGAAATAATGCCTACAGGCATATGAAGGCAATCAGTCATCACAAGCTACTATTCTGTTTCCTTCAAACACTCCCATCAAATCCTGTACCCTCTTCCAACAAGCATTACATAAGTTCACTTATTATTTGCCAAGAAATAGCAACAACCGAAGTACTTAGCTAATTAGACATTTCTGTCTTTCTCTTTTGACATTTACATCAACTTGAAATTTTGCAGACTGGATTACTGAAAGAATTTTAAATGAATTCTGTGGTGATTAAGCATTGAGGATGAATACTAATGCATTTCAAACTGGGTTAGTGCTGTAATGAATTTAACATATGTAGTTTTAAAGTGGAGCAATTAACAATTAAGAGTCTCAAGTGAAACTTATTTATATCTGTGTTAAAAATAAATAGATAGATAGATAGATAGATAGATAGATAGATAGATAGATAGATAGATAGATAGATAGATAGATACCCAAGTCCCCCACCTCACCAGTTTTGAAAAGGCAAAGTTCTCAGCCTGGTGTTTATCATAGAATCATAGAATGGTTTGAGTTGGAAGGGACCTCAAAGATCATCTCATTTCAACGCCCCTGCCATGGGCAGGGATATCTCCCACCAGACCAAGCTGTTCCAAGCCCCAACCTGGCCTGGAACACTGCCAGGGAGGGGACAGCCACAGCTTCCCTGGGCAACCTGGGCCAGTGTCTCACCACCCTCACAGCCAAGAATTTCTTCCTAAGATCTCATCTAAATGTACCCTCTTTCAGTTTAAAACCATTTCACCTCATCCTAGCTTGGCAGGGTGTAGCTTGTTCAGTTTTCCACCCTCCCCAGAGTCAGGTATTTTCTCCTTTTCACTTGTCCACTGGGATGTCCAGACACTTCCACACTCCATTTTCCCTATAGATGTGTATCCTAAATCATGGATAGTAAATAGTAAGAACACTTAAATAGACAGTTTATTGCAATGTGTGGTTTCTGGCCACATCCAGAAAATCACCTATGTAGAAGCTGGATATTCCACCCCCAAATTTGAATCCTTCTTGCTGCCATGTAGCCATGTAAACACCTATGCTCATTTTCACTGGATCCTTATAGGCAAGCTTACCATTTTCCTTTGCATTTGCAGCATAATGAGCATTTTTATTTTTCTTCTCCCTCCCCTTCCCATCCCCTTCTTCTTCAGTTCAGACAGAGCAGAAAGAGGTAGGAGTGATATTCCCTTTGGACTACAACATCTCTGACAGGTGAAAATTGCTACATCCCAAAGGGGATTAGCACAGCATTAACTTACTTGTCAAATACAAATGTCATGTTAATTTTGTCCCTACCTTGATATTCAGGAAGTATAAGCTTTTATTCTAAGATCACTAGAAAGTTTCCTGTGGGTATATTTTACTTACAGTGGAGATGGCTCAGTGGTTCTGTAAATCCTGGAGTGCATGCGTGTGTATGAGAAACTCTTAAATACATATTTTCTATTCATTGTTTTATTTACAGGCTTTAAGGCTTGAAAGGGGCACAGGACTCAGCTCCTAGACGAACTGTTTAGAAAACACGGCCAAAAAATTTCACCAAATAATTTTCTCGTCAAGCCTGTAAATAAATAAAATGATCCAAACACTGCAGCATTTTGTTAGCACACAAAGTATAGCTGCCTGGAAGCTCATGATAAGGGAAAAAGTAATGTATCTCTATTGTCTAAGCTGAGGAAAATACTGAAGGACAAGAAAACAGCATTAAATACTGAGTTAAAAAGTAAGCAGAGTAAACATGTTGTGAAGTTTTTTTCAATACTAAGTGGTTAAGATTTAATTTGTGACAAGGTAAAGAAATTTAGTTCAAATAAAAAATACTATGTTTGTTTTTTAAACTTATCATTTCTGCCTATGATAAGAAAGAGCTGGAAGTGTGTATATCATAAAAAAACAACTTAGTTCCACTCGGACTCTAGTCCTCTGATTCACTCTCATCCCCTTTAACTTACACGAGATCCCTATGAATTTTCTTTGACTAGCAGAATCACAGGATCACCTAGATCCCCTCAAGGTCGTTGAGTCCAACCATCAAACGAACACCAACAGTCATCGACTATACCATACCCCTAACTGCTATGTCAACATGACTCTTAAATACCTCAAGGGATAGGGACTCATCTATCCAGAATTAGGTTGCAATTTGATTTTGACCTGTGAAATTACAATTAAATCAGACATCTACTGATGCAGATCCTCAAAGGTCTTTAGAAAATTTGAAAATAGGAACAGCAAGAATCATAGAATCACTATGGTTGGAAAGGACCTCCAGGAAAGAAATTTCAGGAAGTTTTATACCTCAGTAGTGGATTAGTCTACTGAATTATTTACTCTCAAAGAAGACTGTTGTTCAGCAAAAATTGCTGAGGGATGTTTATTTCAATTAATCATTTATAATCAAAACAGTTTGTCTTCAAGGGGAAGGAATTGATATTGTCAATGTTGTTAGCCACCCCTATTTGGTGCTCTGGCACTAATGGCTTGATGCTTTCCTGGTTCAGTCCAGCCCCTTAACAGAAGGTGCTCAACACTTCCTGTGAATGACTCAGCATTGTATAGGATTAGATCCACCATCCCCCTGAAAGCACAGATTGCTTCTTGATAAATGGAGTTATAAGCAAAATAATCTGAAAAGGTTTTAAAAATTGAATGTTTTTTTTCCGCCTTTTCCCTGGATAGTCTTAAAATAGTCTTAAAATAGAATAGTCTTTAAGGCTGGCAAGGATGATGCTCATTTTCCAGGTTGGAATTCAACAGGGATAAATCAGTTTTGAAGGAGCTGTACACTGGTCCGAGATGATGGATCCTTCTTCTTGTACGCCCTTAGCCAAACACAATAGACTGATATTATTTCTTAGAGTCAACCAAACCCAAAAGAGATACAGTCAAAACTAGAACACAGATGACATATTTCCTAGTTAGGACCTGGAGAGGCCCCACCTATACTTGCATTTTCCTTCTTGACATTAGCATCCTCTCAGGCATCCCAGGATTTCAGTGTGGTTTGGAGCAGAGTCTTTTGGGGTAGCAAGTCTTTGGCACTTGTTGAGGAGCATTCAAGAGCATGTGTCACACACAGAAGTGTTATTATTGCTTTTCTTGAGCTGATGGCAGTGTGTAGCCAGGCTGGTGGCTCCCTCAGGAGCTTGCAGATGGTGGTCAGGATTGGGTCTGAAGGAGAAGCGTGGTAAAACCCAGCCTGGGATGGTCAGGAAGGGCCATGGAATCCTGAACAAGTGACAGGTCATGATGTATGAATGACAATATCCAGGAGAGAAATACACTTCGGGACACTGAAGAGGACGTGACACAGAAGAATAGAGACTTGAGCTTCATGGGAAAAGAAAGCCCAGCCCTGAACCTCTGTAACGCCCAATCCTGCACTACATAACTTTATTTACCTGAATATCACCAGAGTCTGAAAACAGCATTTACTGGTATGAATCCACATATTATATTTTCTCAAAATTCACGTACATAAGACTTTTGTAGAGCTTATTGTTCTGTAACTAATTTTGTATATTTATATATTATATAGTATATTATGTAATATACTAATAATACAATAATATATAATAAAATATATTATTATAGTGGGTTTTTGAATATATCGTTACAATTTTACTCCAATTATACTGAAACATTCTTTTACAAATCATAGCTTTTCTTGCTTTGATTATTTATGTGCATGCATATAAACCCCACACAAATATTGTATATGTGTAATGTATATACAAATCTCTCTATATAATGTGTACAATCTAAAGCATTAAGAGTGATAAACTATATTTAATTTGCTGCCTTAGTAGACAGTTATTTTGGGAGTGAAAAGAAAGTTTTCAAAATATCAAGAGATAAGAAATAAAGGTAAATGGGGAGAAAATGTGATCTTAGATAAACTCTGATTATTTTCTCCTATATCCTGTGATTCATCCCAAGCAAAGCAAAGGGCTTTGGAACCTTCTGCAGATGGAGGGGCTGTTGGTGGCTGGCGTACATGCAGCTGGGTATGTGCAACAAGCAGGTGCATCGTTTGTAGCTGTTTGGGAGTGGAGAAGCACCAGAAGTTCTGCATCTCTCACTGGATTTGTAAAGCAGTGCTCAGAGGGCAGGAGGGGAAGTGCTGGGGAGGATTTCACCAAAAGCCTGCTGGCAATGGCTTGATTTTACTGGATCCCACAGCGGAAAAGGTTTGGACATGGTCATCTGTGGAGGAAATGAATGCAGCTGAGATTCAGAATCATAGAATTGTTTTGGTATGAAAAGACCTTTAAGATCACCCAGTCCAACCCTTAACGCAGCACTGCCCAGTCACCACTACCCCAGGTCCCTCAGTACCACATCTACACAGCTCTGAAATCCCTCCAGGGATGGGAACTCCCCCAGTGCCCTGGGCAGCCTCTGCCAGTGCTTGACAACCTTTTCCATGAAGAAGTATTTCCTAATATCCAATCTAAACCTCCTGTGGCACAACTTGAGGCCATTACCCCTTGTCCTGTCACTGTCGCCTGGGAGAAGAGACCGACCCCCCCTCGCTATCCCCTCCTTTCAGGGAGCTGTAGAGAGCAATGAGGTCTCCCCTCAGCCTCCTCCAGACTGAACTCCTACAGTCAGCTGCTCCCCATCAGACTTGTGCTCCAGACCCTTCATCAGCTGTGTTGCCCTTCATTGAACAACCTAAAACTTTACCAAGAATTGAACATTTCTCCTGGGAAAGTAGAAATTAAGATAGGTCTAGACATCAGCTGGTGTGAAAGGCAGTATTTTCCTCTGTTTGGTTGATTCTGATTCAGGGCAGATTTATGTACCATTCACCTTTTTGTCTGTCCCCCATGGGTATTATTTCTCAGCCTCCTCTTCTGGTATCTTCCACAGCTTTCACAGGAGCCTTTTCTGCACTAGACCCACTCTAGCACATGAAAAGATGTCTGCAGCTCAAATCATAGAATCTTAGAATAGAATCACAGAATTATTTAGACTGGAAAAGACCCTTAAGATTGCTCAGAGACAGGCTGATACTGCAGAGCCCAGTGGGAACATCACACTCCTGAGTTTTCCCGAGGAACTAGAGCAAGGCAGGAGGGTGTGATACAATGTTGGGTCAAAACCCACGATTATTCAGGACTGTAATAGCATTCTTATCAGTTGAGAATGGGTAAAGAAAATGTCTAGAGGTTTCAGATTTAAAGTTTTGGGTTTCAGCCTGGAACAATAGTAACAACTAGTCAGCGTTTGAGATTCTTGCAAAAAGTATACATACCCTATCAAAAGGAAAAAAATTTCTTGACAAATTTAGTTAATAAATCAGTGCAGTTTCAACAAAGTAATTGTACCAATCTAAGAATTGTTTTAGTTATAGAAGCACATAGTTCACTGTAAGAATCGTGCTTTCCTCCCTTATCTAGCAATATGCCTTTCTGTACGATCAAGAGATTTGTCATTTATTTTTCCTATTCAGCTAGCTTTATATGTCAGTTAATGTATTTCAGCCTTGTTCTATCTTTTTTATATCTAAGAACAGGAACATTATCAAGTTAGAAAGTAAATAAAGCAGAGAGTGCTTCCTCTTGTGCTGTGCATACTTACATTATGTGTTGAAGATAAATATATCCAGGACATTGAAAACTGATTGTGTCTTACAAGATAACCAGAATAGCTTTTTCCCTAAAGAGAGGTCACGTTCTAATAATTTACCATTTTTTAGTCGTTTATTACAATAAGTCATTTGAAATCAACTGTAGGCCACTCAACTTGTCAGATCCTTATAAATGAAGATAAATGATGGGAAAAAAACCTGCGAAAATGTCCTGACTGTTATCTGAAACATTATGAAAATATTATTGGCAGGATTACTTAATGGAGATACAACAATTAATGAAATTATTCTGGTTCTCCAACTGCCTCAATGAGCAAAATAGAATGAAACTATCTATTGGGAGCTCTGACTGGCCAGTGCGTGCACAGGGGTATAAGATGGAAGGAATGCAGAAATACAAGAAGGATAGGCTATGGAGAAGGGAGAATGTCAGCAAAAGGTGACCATTTGGCTCAAGATAGATTTATCTTTAGGTTTGCTTTAGTAACACAACTTAAACACAGTTATTTTCATAATATTGCTTGGTTTTTTTTGAATCCCTCACTAAAGAATGCATCAGAGTTTAATGTTTGTCAGAGCGTATAAATCATAGCTGCAGATGTGGACTTTTAGAATAATAATAGTGGCCTCAAAATATTATTATAATAATCAGTTTGTTATGTGTTGTTATCAGAACTGGTTACTGTTATAATTATTAATACCATTATGCTTTTTCAATCATTCTGTGCAGCCCATTATTATTGCCTGTCACTCAGGCCGGTAGCCTGGCATCATCACATCCAGGATGTGTCCAAATCCTGCCAATTCTTTCTGCTTAACAGTTTCCAGATCCTTGTTCAAGCCATCTTCATCCTGTATCTTGATTACTGAAGCACCCTGCCTTTATTCAGACCCGTCCTGAAGAATGTCACAAAGAACATTTTCCCTCTCCATCATCTGAACCATGTCACAACTCTTGTTTTATACCTCTGGAGAACAAGGGAGGGGGACTACATATGTATTCTCATGTCCATTGGTGGCCAGCCCAAATGTATCAATCACTGAGGATATAAATATCAAAGGAGAAGGAAACAATTTAAACTGGAAGCTGATTCTGGCATCAGATCAAATGGATGTAAATTAGGTATGAAAGGCTGGAAATTGGATGGTTTCTGACTACGTGAGGTGTAAAGTTCTGGAGCAAGCTATCCAACACACTGGTGGGGAAAAATATTTTATGCTGGAGGTTATTACGTTTATCAAGGCAATTCTGTGAGAGAAAATTAAGCTTGTGATCTGCACCATTTGGCAGCAAATTCACTGGCATCTTTAAATAAAGATCCAGTTGTTGTTTGTACATCATTTCAGTTCTGTTGATCATACACTGCAAGGTTTGGTCTGGCCTCTTGCAGAAGCTGGACAGAATGTTTTGCCATACTCAACTCTTCTTTGACCTGTGAAATGGGGAGGAGGATGAGGGAAGGGAGATGTCTTCTAATTTAGTGGAGAGTGGTCCTTCCTATAGATAGAACATGCTTCAAGGTGCACTACAGCTCCTCATGGCAGTAATATCCATGGCATTAATACGGTTGGGGTGATTTACTTTTTTGTTTAAGGTGAAACTAATTGCTCTATCTGAGATCAGGAAGGGACAGTTTGGAAATCACAAAGCAGGTTTTTCTGCCGTCTACTGAAGAATAGGTCATGGCCCATACCCAAGGCTTACTTTGGGTGTTTTATTTCTAAGTTTCCTGCTATGCAAGGAAATAACTGACACTGATTAACCAATAATTTCCATTGATCTTTATTCCTGTGGCAAGTTGCAACCATGCCTGTGTGGTGTTTGTTTTTTTCTTTTCTTTTGCTATGGTTCATCATTCCTTATATATTATTGATATAAATATTAGTTTTCACAGTGAGGGTTGTCAAACACTGGAGTAGGGGCCCAGAGAGGTTATGAAATCTCCATCCTTGGGCACATGCAAAACTGTTTTTCCTAGGCAACTTGATTTAACTTTCAAGTGTGCCTTACTTGCATCAGAGGATCCAATACCAGATGATCATCAGAGATCCTTCCAACCAAAAATATTCTGTGGTACCTTAGAGCTGCAGAATATGTAAACTGTGGTGGATGGGAATGTGTGACATGGATATCTGAGAAACACTCATGAGCTACCTGACATTTGCTGGTAGCTGTGAAGTGCAGAACTTGCAAATCCTATGATCCCTTCATCCTATATTCCTGTATGCTTCTCATTCATCGATGAGATCTCACTATCTCTGCAGAATAGGTTGTCATGTTCACCACCATATCCTTTCTGCTCATTAAATGTATGAGCAAAACTTTTCAAATCAGAGCTTTCAAATGAGAGCAACAAGTATCACATGGCAAGTAGAATCATAAAATCATCAAATCATAGAATGGTTTGGGTTGGAAGGGACCACAAAGCTCATCTTGTTCCAGTCCCCCAGCCATGGTCAGAAACAACTCCTACCAGACCAGGTTACTCCAAGCCCCATCCAACCCAAACATGTCCAGGGAGGGCGCAACCACAGCTTCTCTGGGTAACCTGGGCCAGTGTCTCACCACCTTTGCAGGAAAGGATTTCTTCCTAAGATTTTATCTAAATCTCCCATCTCTTAAAGCCATTACCCCTCATCCTATCACTCCATGCCCTTGTCAAGAGTCCCTCTCCAGCTTTCTTGTACCACCTTCAGGTACTGGAAGGTGCTAGAGGGTCTCCCTGGAACCTTCTGTTCTCCAGGCTGAACAACCCCAACTCTTTCAGTCTGTCCTCATAAGAGAGGTGCCCCAGCCCTCAGAAATCTTCGTGGCCACCTCTGGACCTGCTCTGGCAGGTCCATGTCCTTATGTGTGGGGCTCCAGAGCTGGATGCTGTGCTCCAAGTGAGGTCTCACGAGAGCAGAGGGGGAGAATCACTTCCTTCAACCTGCTGGCCATGCTGCTTTTAGAATCATAGAATAGCCTTGGTTGGAAAAGACTTGTAAGATCATCAAGTCCAACCATTACCTAGCACTGCTAGAACATGGTTGGCTTTCTGGGCTGCAAGTACATGTTGACAGCTCATGTCAAGCTTCTTGCTAACCAGCACCCCCAAATAAGATGCTTATAATATGTATTTGACCTCTGATTCTCAACAAGAAATTTTTTTTTCATGAATAGAAAATAGGGTTACACTATTCATCAAAAAAAATAGAGTTCCACACTTCCATTTGATAAAATATTTGGTCATAAAATTTAAACTGTAATGCCTCAGGGTATATTTTTTGAAAATTTTGATCAGTTCTGCCTCTTAACAGATAATGTTTTATAGGCCTTGACCAGGCACTGGGGCTTGTCAATGGATTTCTGCATGACGAAAAGTGGAGCATGTGATCAAAATAATTTTTCTGGGTTATTCATATTCAGATATTCCCCTAAGGCTCCTGGATGCATTCCTTCGTTACTATGACTGAAGTGTGGGAATTAAGATGCCACTCTTATAACTGAACAAGATTGATACTGACAATGTAATATAGGCTTGATTTCAACTTCATGCCAGCTATACCATTTTAGACAAAGATTTTTTAAAAGTTAGGATCCTAAAAAATCCCAGAATTTCATCAGAATTTATATCTGTAATATTTTGAAAATCTCACCTGAAAACATTGTTTCTAAACCTGCCTTAAAACAGAGCCTATACAGTTCATTAAATAAATAATTAAAGAGAAAATGTGTTCATAGTTTCAGAACCATGGTTTTAATTTGGACTTACAAAAGAGAGGACTTGGCAAAATTGCTTTTCCAACTTTCTGTCTCTGATTGACTTTAGTGCATGAGAATATTGTGCTTCCTAATGATGCATGTTATCTGCTTTACTGTCCTAGACTTTAATTCTGGGGCAGTGCTCATATTTTCAACCTACTCAGCAGAAAAATAATCTTACTGTAGAATCTTCTCAACCAAGTTGCCTGAAGGTCACCTTGAATATTAAAAGAGCGCTCGCCTCTTCTCGTTAAGGTCTTTGCTGAAATAATCACAGTCCCAGTTGTCCCTTCCTTGAAAAACCAACCTTAGGGAAGATTCACTGAGACAACATTGCTGTGAGCTTCTCCTTTTTATTGTCATTCTGATGAAAGAACACTGTACTGCTAACAAAAAGGTCATTATGTCTTTCATTAATAGCTATTATAAATTAAACCGGACTAGTGAAACTGGAAGAAATTCATACTCACACCTTACTTTCTATATTAGTTCTGAAGGCTTTGATAGAAACACAGGCAAAGAAACTCAAACATAGCTTTGCTATAGCTGGAAGTTACTTGTGAAATGTTGTTTAAGGTTCGAAGGTATGGATGTCATCAAGAGAGTATTAAGAACGACTGCCTTAAATTTGCTGCTTTTTTCTTCAGTGCATCAAGTTGGCAAAGTGCACTTCTTCCCTTCCAGGTTCTTGCATGATGGACACCAACCAGAACTTTCTCTGATTCCCACCAGGAACCATAGGCTGTGCCTTTATAAAATGTTTTCATGGAAACAAGATACACCTCTTTATTCCTTCACTCACCAAAACTGGAGTTTAGTCTTTGTTCAGAAAGTGTGATGAACAAGTACCTAGTCAGTGGAAGAACTTCTTCCAGCCAGCTTGGAATTTTTGACTTGTACACTCACAGCTATCTATATGAAAATTATTACCTTGCTGTCAACAACCAAAATATGAATGAGGTCAGCTAGACCAGGACATCCTAAATAATATTGAAATCCCTTATTGGTGGCAGCAGTGTCTTGCTGATTCACTGAACTCTTTGTGGTTCTTCACTTTGGGTGTCCCATTTGTGCTAAATTAGATCAGTTCAGGGACACTTGAGAATATCAAGTGGAAATATATTCTTGCAGGAAATGGGAGAGATACAGAATCTGTTTAAGGTGAAAAGCATATTAACATCATTTATTGCTGAACATGTCTGGTAGCAAAAGATGAAATATCACCATTAGAAAATGATGTCTGATTCTTCACATGGACATCATGACCATGCTGTTGTGGAACATGGCAGTAAAATACCAAATCCAATAAGGACATTGCAGGACACAGCAATATGGGCCAACTTCCAAAATTAGTAAATGAAGTGACAGAAAATCTTGTATATAGTGACATTTTTCTTAATATATATCAAAAAACGTATGCTTGGGAGAAAGACTGAAACATTTATCAACATTCCATTTCCATGTTTAGTAAACAGCTAGAGGCAGGTGAACTAGCTCCTGACGTGCAGTGCCATTCATTGCCATTGAATGAAGGATGCAAGATGAAACAGAAATTGCCTGTATGGGTTCCATACATAAATTTTCATAGAATCATAGAAAGGTTTGGATTGGAAGACACCTTAAATCTCATCTCATTCCAAGCCCCCTGACATGGGCAGGGACACCTCCCACCAGACCAGGTTGCTCCAAGCCCCATCCAGACTGGCCTTGAACACTTCCAGGGAATGTTTATGTCTGAGTTTTGTACAGCAAGCATCAGTTATAGGTGTAAGCCTTGGGCTTGACTGACAAATTCTGCCCTCAAGCCTCCCAGCTCCCAGCTGGCTAATATGGCTGTTAAGGCTCTGGCTGCCATTTTTGAAACCGTATGGTGTCTGGGAGACATTCCTGGCTGGAAAAAGGCAAAAAGCTGTGTTCAAGAAGGGCAAGAAGAGGATCTGGGAGGCACAGTCCTTGCCAGTTTATCCTCAGATGTGGAGAAAATCCTCCTGGTTGTCTTTCAAAGCATCTGAAGGACAGGAAGGGTATTGGGATGAGGGTTTTTTTGACCACCTTGACTGCTTTCTATGATGACCTGACTGCCTCCATGGATAAGGGAAGAAGAGCTTATTATATGCACCTTGACTTTAACAAAGTGTTCAGCAACAGCTTGCTTATAGCCAAAATGGTGAGACATGGGCAGAAATATTTATGGAAAGTGCATTAGATAATCAATCAATCCTTGGTTGATTTGTCTTAGCTTTACAGTGTGTTCCTGTGTACCTTTGTGCCTTCATTTATATCAGCAAATACCAGCTGTCAGCAACTTGTGCAAGGATGCAAATCCTGGGTGCTAAGGAGAAGTTTAATTTTTTAAATTGACCAAACATTAACTTTTCTGTTTCTATCTCAGGGATGGTAGAATGTGTGTAGAGATTCATATCTCGTTCTTACTTTGCCCAAGTCAACATGGAGTCTCTAGATCTGACTGGCATGCCAAGCAATCGTGCTGCCACTCCACAGCAGTGCCTAGCAAAAAAACCCTCCAAACTGCCACTTTCTTGACCTATATTCATTGAATCCCCCTCAATATGTCAACCAAGAAGACCACGGCTTGTATTGCCATAGGACATAATGTATACATTCAAAAGAAGGCTGAGATCACAGGAAAACACCAGAGATTATAGACCCCTTTAAGGCTCCTGAATAAAGATTAAGAAATATGGTCACAGAAGGTTAATACGTCTGCAGTTGTGGTACTGTAGCAGAATGCAGAACTGCTGCTTTTAAATATTAAAACTGGAATGGAACCAAATCAGATGTTTGACTTTCAACAAGTAAAAAAAAATCACCTAGTTTAAAGTATTTTCAACATTTAACTTATGTCCCCCTCTCCGTTTTCTTGTACCGCTTGTTAGATTGAATTCTTACCTTTTTATTTTTTTTTTGTTCTATTTTCATATTTGCTTGGGGTTTTTTTGGTGGTTTTTGTTTGAGGGTTTTGTTTGTTTGTTTGTTTTTGGTTTGTTTTTTGTTTTATTTTCCCCCTCTGGGACAAATTCTCTCTGTCTTATATCACTGTGACTTCAGAGTAAGTCAGGAAGACTCATTCTGGATTTACACTAATTTAGATCTGAAAGTTAACATAAAGGAGATAGAAGACTCAGACAAGTGCCATTGCATGCTTTCCTTCACCCCAGTCAGCCATAGCTATGATATGATCTTAATTTCTCACTTGTGAATATAGCAGATTTTAGATACAGACCTGACTTCTCCAGCTACCACACATCTAGGCTGGAAACACATGTGTGGGCTCAGCAACTCTTCGTGCAACAGCAGTTGAGCAAAGCCATCACCAGGAGAGGTAACCAGGGAGGACGCATCCCTGCAGACAGCGTGAATAGAGATGCTATTACATCAGTCTGCATGTGGCTTATTCTTTGTAACATGTAAGTTAACTTTGATCTCAGGATATTTATAAAATGCTTTCCACTCGCATGCTGTCCTAATAGGCCAGTACTTTTTTCATTCTTGTCTGCTCTTGGGTTTTGTGACCAATTTGGTTGTTTTAAAATAACCACATTCTCATCTTTTAGGTTGCTAAGACACACTCTCAGTCTTCACCTTTTTCTGTGATTTTAGTGTTAATTTTACTGTGCAGATTGTCAAGTCCCTTTCTCCTATGCATAGTTGAAAAACAACATAATAAAAAACAGTAGATATACTCAGAGATATTTAAGTTTTTCTCAGGTAAGCCATGACATTTAGTTTAATTACATTTAAAAGCAAAAGGAAAATATAAAATATATTGAGAAGACACAGCAGAAGTTTTTGTTGTTATTCTTACAGTTCCACACACCATCAACAGAGCTTTGAATCACTTGTCTGATAGTTATATCATTCCAGAGACAAACAGATGGAGAGGGAAGACAAAAAAGCACAGCAGAGAAATGTAATAATTTATCATGGCATCTTGAAACTAGTCCACATTTCTTGGATGTATACAAGTGGTTGAAGAGTATATCTTCCTGTTAACCAGGCTCCAAGTCAGCCAACTGCACACCAGATCTCTGGAAACTGTCCATGGCACAGGCAGTGGGACATTCTGACTCAATCAGGAAAAGAAAATCTGATACTACCTTGTTCTCCTCTGCTCAGCAGCAGACACAAATCCTTTCTCCTGACCAACCCTTCCAGGTCTGGGGAAGAGCTTTAATCTCTTCTACACAGAGGACATCATGTCAAAGAACATCAAAGCCAAGCCAGTAGAATCTTTATAGGCAGGCTGGAAGTCTTGCAGCTTCTGAGACACCTGACACCACTTCACTACAAGAATTAGGGTATAATTTAGGTTGAAAGAATCTCTGGGGGTTATGTACTATTCAATACATCCATCAATGATTTGGATGAGGGAATAAAGTGCACTGTCAGCAAGTTTGCTGATGACACAAAACTAGGAGGAGTGGCTGACACACCAGAAAGCTGTGCTGCCATTCAGAGAGATCTAGACAGGCTGAAGAGTTGGGTGGGGAGAAATTTAATGGAATATAACAAGGGCAAGCGTAGAGTCTTGCACCTGGGGAAGAACAACCCCATGTGCCAGTATAAGTTGGGGACTGACCTGTTGGAGAGCAGCGTAGGGGAAAGGGACCTGGGCATCCTGGTGGACAGCAGGATGACCATGAGCCAGCAATGTGCCCTTGTGGCCAAGAAGGCCAATGGCATCCTGGAGTGTACTAGAAGGGGTGTGGTTGGGAGGTTGAGAGAGGTTCTCCTCCCCCTCTACTCTGCCCTGGTGAGGCCGCATCTGGAATATTGTGTCCAGTTCTGGGCCCCCCAGCTCAAGAAGGACAGGAAACTGCTTGAGAGAGTCCAGTGCAGAGCCACAAAGATGATGGAGTGGAACATCTTCCTCATGAGGAATGGCTGAGGGAGCTAGGTCTCTTTAGCCTGGAGAAGAGGAGACTGAGGGGTGACCTCATTAATGTTTATCAATATATAAAGAGTGAGTGTCATGAGGATGAAGCAAGGCTCTTCTCAGTGACGTCCAATGATAGGACAAGAGGCAATGGATGCAAGCTGGAACATAGGAGGTTCCGCATAAATGTGAAGAAAAACTTCTTCACAGTGAGGGTAACAGAACACTGGAACAGGCTGCCCGGAGAGGTTGTGGAGTCTCCTTCTCTGGAGACGTACAAAGTCCACCTGGACATGTTCCTGTGTGACCTGATCTAGGTATTCCTGCTCTGGCAGGGGGATTGGACTAGATGATCTTTTGAGGTCCCTTCCAATCCCTAACATTCTGTGATTCTGTGATTCTGTGATGTACTAAGCAGAGGAGACCTAGGAGAGTTAACTAGATCAGTCTGTCCATGACCATGAATATCAGATTCCTGGCTGGCTTCTCACTATGTTCTCTCCGTATTCATACAACTCTGAGCCTGAATTCCCTTTGTGACTCTAGTTTT
Organism: Podargus strigoides; assembly: GCA_028020825.1. Taxonomy (NCBI): domain Eukaryota; kingdom Metazoa; phylum Chordata; class Aves; order Caprimulgiformes; family Podargidae; genus Podargus; species Podargus strigoides. The sequence goes on from CM051663.1 coordinate 16,457,165, forward strand.
GAGGACCTAAATGCTCAAAAGCATCATATTGACCTCCATCAGAATAATGAAATGCTGCAATCAAGCTAATGTAAGCCAGACTAACTCATCAAAAATTCCTACAGTGTAAAAAAAATATTAATCAGCTATATTAAAATAAGATGTGGATGTACTGATCTGTTTTTAGCAGAGGGCAATAAGAAATACATGAGATACCTTTGAAGATAAACTCACAAATCAGTCTAGATAGCAAAATTTTCTTTGAGATTAAGATAGTATTCAGTAGCTTCATGGCAAGGAATGTATTCTCTGCACTGAGAGAAATAAAGACTACTTACAGAAAACAATTCATGCAGCTACAAAGGCTGTAAAGAAAAATGTGGTAGCAAGGAAGAATATGTACTGCAAAGGTGAGCAACAAAACATACAAACTAAGCTCAGGGTCATAATTAGATGAAAGACCAGACCTGGATATGTGGTGTCTTTAAATTTAGTAAGACATGAACTGTTATGATGGAAAAATATGAAAAAAAGCTACCTGAAACAAGTAGATGAACATGTCAGAGTGTGTCCTTACATAAGGTGAATGGAGTGAAACATCTGAGCTGACAGAGAGGAGCACTGGTTAAACTTACTAGCACCTTCAACCATGGACAAGCTTGCTTGCAACCTTCCTCAGCAACACTTATCCAGTTGCTGGATAATTACAGTTTTCATATCAGGCTGGTTTCACACAACATGGATGGAATAACACTTTTGGGTGGTGGTGGTGCAATCCACCACCGAAGGATCTATCTATATCACTTCAGTAAGCGTTTGCAATACGAGCAGTGCCAATGAACAGTGGTGGATCTACTCAAGGAGAAGATCATGATGTTTAGAAATCAATATACTCAAGTGACATACTTCAAGAACATACTGATAAAATGCAAAGGTCTGGATGCCTAGAATTAGTCATTTATTTATATATAGTCACTGTTTCTATGGTGCTTGGATTCACTCAGCTTCTCCTCAATCAAAAGTGGTTTTACTCTTTCTGTCTCTGAAAGAGCTTTCCACAGGCAAGGTGAGAACATAGGTATCCCACCCCAGCAATCATGCGCTGACCATGCTTCTGAGCAGTTTACCATGGATTTACCAAGTGAAAGGTCTCGCTATGACACTGCAATGGAATAGACACTTGGTTATTGGGGAATGTCAAAAAAATTTTGAAGTTCCTCCACACGCAAACTTATTTGATTTAGAAAAGTTCAGGTGTTTTTATTGTTATTATATTATCCTATCTGTCCTTTCCATCCCCACGTATTAATCCCAGATATATTTATTTATCTGTTACTCAAGAAAGAGTATTTCATTTGAAACTCTCTTTAGCAACAGAGAGAGGAATTCATTGCGGTGCTCTATCTTTGTGCCTAATCAACAGAATTTTATTAACAAGTCCCTTGAGAAGATGATGTTTGTGTTGGAAAGCAAAATAAAATTCTTGTGCATTCAGTGATAATGGGTTAGTTACACACGCTTTTATGAAGGGCATTATCTCTAATATGTGTCATTATAAAAAGACCAGAATATTCATTTATTTTGATAGTGAAAAATGAGTTCTAGAAAGTGACAAAAATTTGTGATTACTCTGCTGATTGGACCCTATTCCAAATTCTCTGAGCTAAAAAGAAAAAAAATCTGTCTAGTTTGATGAGAAAATAAAAAGATCATAACCTGATAAATGCTTAAATGAACTAAAATGAACCTAGCTGAACTAAACCAGCTCAAAATTCCTGTAGTTAAGACAAAGGGCCACATAGAATGGACAATATTTTTGTTTTACTCTTTGCTAAATTATGAGATTCAGAGGCTAAATGCGACAAAATGACTTTTTGTTACACCAGTATCTTTCCTGATGAATATTTAATCTGTTCTTAAAGCTTCTTTTAATGCTAGATAATCTACCATTTTCCTAGGAGATCTCTTAGAAAACTTAACAAGTATGTACACATCATCTCATGCTCTATCCGTTTGCAGGCCTCTGAAAACTTGGAGGAAAGTGAATTCTCTCACTTCCAGTCAAGAAACAACCATATAATTTTTCTCACCCCCCCATCACCTAACCAGGATTGATGAGGACACAATCTACTAACCGTGTGTGGAGAGGAAATCCATGGAATTTGCATTTCATCCTTTAGTACAAAGGGAAAAACCTAACCTACAAACTACTCTGCCACCCCACCCTACCCCACATTTATCAGAGAGCTATGAAGTACCTGTTCTGCTTTGGACTTTTTACTGTAGTAATGCAATTACTTTTGTCAGGAAATATACCACTTAACCTGATTCTAAGAAAAAATGGGCAAGGATTCTTAATAATTAATAAAATGACATTCCTTTAAAAAATGTCATCAGCTTTATTACACTGAAGTTGGCATTAACAGTCCCTTTACCTACAGAATGAGAATTTCTTTAGCTGTTACTGGAATCTGCAGAGAGGCAGGACATGAGTTTGTCAATGAGAAATGCTAAATTCAGGAGCCTAAACCTCCTTGCATTCCTGACTACAATCGTAGAATCAATCATAGAATAACATTGGTCAGAAAAGACCTCTAAGATCATCAAGCCCAACCATTAACCCAGCACTGCCAACGTCTGAGTTCCTTGCACACACACAGATAAAATTCTTGTTGGTATTGACTAAAATTTTGTAGGTTAATATAACATTTGATTGGCATATAGAAGATAAACATTAGCTACAGGGACTGCTCTGTCACATCTTGTGTTGATTTTTTTCCACATGATCTCTTCAGGCAATCCATCCATGAACTAAGAATTGAGAGTTGAAAGGGGTGTTAGCTGTCAGCTCTTAGCTTGGCTCGATATAGACATTGCTCTGACTCTCAATTAGAGAGAGTCTAATCTAGAAGACCTACAAAGCTGGTAAATATGACCTCTGAAAATAATCCTTTTACAGAGGCTTGTGAAGATGGAATATAGACTTGAGTTGCTTGACCTGATTTCATCAGCAAATGCTGATTCATCAACACGAAAACATTTTGCAGAAAATACAACAGTTTTGATGGAACTTTCACTGATTCACAGGCACGAGCCTGTGGGAACTGGCTGCTTTTAGACCAACTCACCTTACTGCTCAGAGGTGATCCACTCTCTGTTACACCAAGGCATCCCTACCCATACCCTGAAGGCAAATTCTTCCTCCTAGTTGCAATGACAACAGGTACACCAAGGCTCCCAGATCTCTCTCTACATTTAATGGGTCTTGGACATGGAGGTAAGAACTCCAGTTCCAGCCAAAAAAGCTACCCACCTGTGCAAACTTTCTGCAATGTTGAGGTCTAACTCCACCTCATCTAGCTTCTAGCACATTGGTGAGGATTGGAGCTAGGCCTACATCTGTACACTGAAATTTCTTAGAGGCAGGCACTTTCAAGGAGCAATCCGGGCCACCAAAGATCTGAAGCTGTCAGTGAAAGCATCAGTTCTCTCCATTTCTTTTACAACATGAGTACACTCTGAAACAAAGCACAGCTCTAGGTACTTGAACCTAGGTGTTGTGGGCTGGGACCAAACTAACTTCAATGAGAACTGCCCCGTGGGACATCTTTTTGCTCATGGCTTTCCTGGTATGGCTACCACCTGATTATTTTAACACTTTCTATGTGGAGTGTCATCCTAAATTCTTATAATAAATGACTTGTAACTTGTGTGACCTTTCATACTAATATACTACCAGTGACTATATTAATGATACCTTATAGGCAAGGAGAGATTTACCGTATCAGGCTGTCTGTAGAATTATGTGCAACGTGCTTCAGTCCAAGTAAATGGCAAGACTGGACCCAAATTATACCCACATACATATATAATATACAAGAGATTCTAAATTCATTTGGATACCTTCAAGGAAGCTTAACCCTGCAATGATTAAACTGCAATAAACCAGCAATTACCATGTATGTCACTCCTTGAAGAGGGGAAAAAAGTCTTGGCTGTAAGAAATATTAAAAAGCAAAACAGATCAGTTGCTAAGCAGTTGCCAAGATCTAAGCATGAAATCAAACCCTTTTAAATGCTAAGTATGAGAAATAAAGCATTCTAATTATTTACACAATACTTCCTGTGTTGGGCTTGCCCTTGCCGAAAACGGGGATGAAATGAAAATCTGTGTCCTGACTCGAATGCTTTGCGGCAGTGGGAAGTCTTTGAAAACTGGGCTATCACTGTGTAGCACTCACCTGAATCATTGTCTGGGAGGCTCCGAGGGATGCACAGAACCACCAAGCTTTTAAGGTCTGTGTCTTAGAATCACAGAATGGTTTAGGTTGGAAGGGACCTTAAAGCTCATCTTGTTCCAATCCCCTGCCATGGGCAGGGACACCTCCCACCAGACCAAGCTATTCCAAGCCCCATCCAACCTGGCCTGGAACACTGACAGGGAGAGGGCAGCCACAGCTTGTCTGGGCAACCTAGGCCAGTGTCTCATCACCCTCACAGCCAAGTATTTCTTCCTAAGATCTCATCTAAATCTCCCCGCCTTCAGTTTCAAGCCATTACCCCTCATCCTACGGCTACAAGCCCTTGTAAAAAGTCCCTCTCCGGATTTCTTGTAGGCCCCCCAGGTACTGGAAGGTGCTCTAAGGTCTCCCTGGAGCTGTCTGTTCTCCAGGCTGAACACCCCCAACTTCCTCAGCCTGTCCCCAGAGCAGAGGTGCTCCAACCCTCAGATCATCTCTGTGGCCTCCTCTGGACCTGTTCCAACAGCTTGATGTCATCCTTGTGTTGGGGGCCCCAGAACTGGATGCAATACTCCAGCTGGGGTCTCACCAGAGTGGAGAGGGAGAATCCCCCCCCCTTGACCTGCTGGCCACGCTGCTTTTGATGCAGCCCAGGACATGGTTGGCCTTCTGGGCTGCAAGTGCACATTGCTGGCTCATGTTGAGTTTTTCATCAACCAACACCTCCAAGTCTTTCTCCTCAGAGCTGCACTCAATCCATTGTCCACCCACCTTGTACTTGTGCTTGGGATTGCCCTGATTCAGGTGCAGGACCTTGCACTTGGCCTTGTTCTGCAAGGCAGGCATCCCAAATTCAGTACTGTGGCTCTCCCCGACTTGTCCGTCAATGTTTAATGAGCTGCCCATGCTGCTCTTTCTTCCCTCTGCCCTTCTTGTCTCCAAGGTTGTGAAAGAGCAGAATGTGAATAGTCAGCTAATCAAATCAGCAAATGCTGAAAAGGTCAAAACTGTTGCGGGAGAGTGTTGACTTTCACAAGCTGTCACGAAAGGGTGGCATTTGAACACAGTGCAGAGAATTCAACTCAAATGATAAAGGGAAATCTGAGAGGTAATTTCTCTGCTCTGGGTGCTGAACTAACAGGAACAGCAAGCAAGAACCTCACTGATCACACCTTCACAGCTCTTTATTCCATCTTTCAAAAGTCTGGGGCCCATATCCCTGTGGGTGACATATTGCTGCACACTATCATACTGCCAGTGACTTACTGGGGTGACCTGTGCTGGCACCAGCGGAGTCACAGCCTGCTCTTCTGCCTCCAGACCGCAATCCCATTACCCAGCTCCTCACTGAAGCAATTCAGGGAGTACCATCAGGAATTTCCTTATTGGTGCCTTTTAGTTTCCCCAGCACAGACATAACTCTCAGAAACTACTCTGTGGAGCTGGTGAATGAGTATTGGCCACAATTAACAGAATACAAGAGTGAGGGCTTGTGTGTTTTTAGCTAACATCATCCAGGGCTACTTGCTGGGGCCAGTTCTGTTTAACATCTTTATCAATGATCTGGACAAGAGGATCAAGTGCACAGTCAGTAAGTTTGCAGACAACATCAAGTTGGATGGGAGTGTTGATCTGCTGCAAAGGGATCTGGAAAGGCTGGATTGATGGGTCGAGGCCAATTGTATGAGGTTCAATAAGGCCAAGTTCTGGACCCTGCAGTTGAGTCACAACAACCCCATGCAACACTACAGGCTTGGGGAGGAGTGACTGAAAAGCTGCCCAGTGGAAAAGGACCTGGGGGTGCTGGTCGACAGCGGCTGAACATGAGCCAGCAGTGTGCCCAGGTGGCCAAGAAGGCCAATGTCATCTTGGCTTGCATCAGAAATGGTGTGACCAGCAGGACTAGGGAAATGATTGTCCCTCTCTTCTTGGCAGTGGTGAGGCTGCACCTCGAGTACTGTGTTCAGTTTTGGGCCCCTCACTACAAGAAGGACATTGAGTGCTGGAGCATGTCCAGAAAAGGGCAATAGAGCTGGGGAAGGGTCTGGAGCACAAGTGTGATGAGGAGTGGCTGAGGGAACTGGGGTGTTCAGTCTGGAGAACAGGAGGCTGAGGGGAGACCTCATTGCTCTCTACAACTACCTAAAAGGAGGGGGTAGTGAGGAAGGGTGAGTCTCTTCTCCCAGGTAACAGTGATAGGATGGGAGGTAATGGCCTCAAGTTGTGCCACAGGAGGTTTAGATCAGATATTAGGAAACATTTCTTCACTGAAAGGGTTGTCAAGCACTGTCACGGGCTGCCCAGGGCAGTGGGGGAGTCCCCATCCCTGGAGGGATTTCAGAGCCGTGTAGATGAGATGCTGAGGGACATGGGGTAGTGGTGACTGGGCAGTGCTGGGTTAATGGTTGGACTTGATGATCTTAGATGTCTTTTCCAACCAGGGCTGTTCTGTGATTCTGTGATTCTAAGATGTCCAGAAATGGAAGGAATCCTCTGCATTTCGAATAACCTGGTCTTCATGCCTCTAATTTACGTTGTTTTGTGTGTCCCTATTCTTGCAGCCATCTCTTCTGGACTAGAAGGATAGAAACCCCTGTGCTCTGGAGCCAATGCCATCATACCTTGCTGGATGCCTGCTGGGTGGTACTCAGGAAAGGAAGAGAGCGCTGTCCACAATGCAGAACAGATAAATTCTGCAACATTAAGACTTGTTTCCCCTGGTTCCTGTTAGCTGGAAAATTTTCAGCGTTTTAACATGTACCATGATCAATTATTTCTAAAATCTTTCTGAGCTGGTATTGAAGATCTTTCTCTCAGCAAAAGTAATCGTGTTAAAAGACATCTCATGCTGTGAGATACTCTGGTCCTCAGGCTAGTTTCATTTACACTACTGTAAAGCAGTAGTGATGCTATTGAAACTAGTGTATCAGTTTCAGGCCTAAGTAATGAGGCAGATGATAAAATCCTGTAAATCGGAGTGTAAAATGCTTTGTTTTCCCATTAATTGTGTTTTTCTGAATATTATTTTGTGCATCCAGGAAGAAAACAGTTGCTTATTTTGCCTTTGCTTTCTTTTCTTAAAAGGATACAGGTAAACAGAGAACAGGATAAATACTTATAAATATTTGTTCATGCCTTCAGCAGGAGGGTGGAAGATGGGATGGCAAACTTGCGCAGACCTCCTCATCCACAATAAGCTAAATGCTTGCAAGTGCAGGAGCTGTTTAGGATAAATGGCACATGTGCTGCAGGCACCTGAGCTGACTTTAAATAAATGATCTGAGGCTATTTGTCTTGCAGGAGACACCATGATGGGTCATTTCTCTTCAGTTTGGAGGAACTTATTAGAGGACCTCTCCTGCAAGCTAGAGATCAAGTATATTGGTAATATGGGTTTGGGGATCCCAAATCTTTGAGGTTTCCAGCTGGGATAGCCCCCCCACCCCCCAAATGCTGGCTATGCTGCTCCAGTCTCTGCTGTAAAGCAGGAGCATGTTCCTGAGGAGGGCTGTCAGCAGATGGGAGATTCCATGCTTGCTTTCTAGCAGAAGATGTGTGTGCCTTCTGTAAGAACACTTGAATTTTGGTTCAAGTGGCAACTTTGAACAGAGAAAACACTCTGCTAAAAGGCTGTGGGCTTCTGGAGCATGTTATTGCTCTTCTTGATCACTCCCACAGCCTTCTCCTTGTGCTACTGTAATATGTACCTTGCTGCAGGTGATAAAGCTCTCCAGTTAAAAAAAAAAAAAAAGTGTATTGTATTCTGTCCTGTATGGCATTAATGTGAGTGCCAGAAAATAGCAGGGCTTGCTCTCGATTTGCATATGCTAAAATGGTGGAGGATTTTTGATGGCATTTTTCTTTAATTACTGTTTCTCAGTTGTATTAAAAACTTAGTTTCAAATAAAGCCTGTATGCCATTTTTCCCAAGCTGGTGTGATCACAAAACGTCTATCCCAGGGTACCCTGTCTCCCACTTTTCTGAAGTGGGAGTTTTTTATCCGACTGCATGAGAATAATGCTGAGGAATGGAGTGGCTCATCACAGCCTGTTAGCTTGAGCTAAAATTTTTTCTCCTTCAACAGCTTTTTGACTCAGCTGTGGCTTGAATTTAAAACAGCCCAGTGACTGTACAGTTTAATTTGCTGAGATGGTTTTATCAATGCTGCAGGATAAGGGGTAGGGCAACTTTACAGGAGTTTCTGCCATTGATTCAGCAGGAGCAGAGTTGGTGGAGAGGCAAGAGGTTCTGAAACCTCATGTCTGCTGTTCACAATCTGCAGGTTCAGGTGCATCATGTCCAGGCAGCAAGCTCAGATGACTAAAGCTTTTGTTTTCTATAATTTATGAAGTGTAAGATTCATCAAAATAGACAATGTTTCATCATAATGAAGGATGCTTGTAAAGAGTCTTGGTCCACTGTGTTTTGACATCATTTATTTCAAAGAAGAAAAACTAATACTAATATCCTTCTGAGCTCTAAAAAACCGGGGTGTCTTCTGGAGCACCAGTTGGCCTCTTGACATTGGTCCCTGTTATCCTTTGCTTTCTTTTGCCTGTACGATAAGATAATGAAATCACAAGATCCTAGAACTGTAAGATCAATTCTTTCAGTGAAGCCAGGATGCTGTTGGCCTTCTTGGTTACCTGAGCATGCTGCTGTCTCATATTCAGCTGCTGTTGACCAGCAACCTCAAGTCCTTTTCCATGAGGCAGCTTTCCAGCCACTCTTCTCCAAGCCTGTAGCGTTCTATGGGATTGTTGTGACACAAGTGCAGGACCTGATAATTGGCGTTATTGAACCTCATACCATTGGCCTCGTCTCATCAATCCAGCCTGTCCAGATCCCTCTGCAGAGCCTTCATACCCTCAGGCAGATCAACACTCCCACCAAGCTTGGTGTCATCTGCAAACGTATCGAGGGTGCACTTGATCTTCTCATCCAGATCATTGATAAAGGTGATAAACAGAACTGGCCCCAGTACTGAGCCCTGGGGAACACCACTCATGAGTGGCTGCAAATTGGATTTAACTCCATCCACCACAACTCTTTGGGCCTGGCCAGCCAGCCGTTTTTTTACCCAGTGAAGCGTATGCCCATCCAAGCCATAAGCAGTTTCTCCAGGAGAATGCTGTGGGAAACAGTGTCAAAGGCTTTACTAAAGTCAAAGTAGACAACACCCACAGCCTTTCCTTCATCCCCTAAGTGGATCACCCTGTCATTGACTGTGGCTCATCATCTGGTTGTCCCGTATGCGGCATGATGGCAGTTAAGATGATTTGCTCTGTAACCTTCACTGGCATCGAGGTCAGACTGACAGGCCTGTAGTTCCATGGGTCCTCCTTCTGGCCCTTCTGGAAGATACACATCACATTTGCCAACCTCCAGTCCACTGACATCTTCCCAGTTAGCCACAACTGCTGATAAAATGATGGAAAGTCGCTTGGTGAGCACTTCCACCAGCTCTCTTGGTACTCTTAGGTGGATCACATCAGTAGTAGGACGCAGATCAGATTTTTCTCAGGAGAAGGCTTGATCACTCTGACGGTTCCCACAAACCCTCTTTTTTCTTGTGGCGTTATTATCTCGGTAACACAGGCAAATGCATTCTTTCCTGTGAAATCCTTCCAGCACAAAGCGTTTTGTGATTTAGTGATAACAAAAGTGAACATGCTTGAACCAAATTATTACATTTGTCTTGGCAGTGTTTTCTTATTAAAAAATAACTTCCTCTCTGGAGCATTATTTGGAGTGAGGAGGGAAGGAAGTGATGTGGATCTATGTGTAACTGAGGGGATGAAGGGTTTCCAGTGCAAGATGGAGGAGCTGTGCCCCCCACTTCTGTCACTGTCCTCTGAGCTCAGCCCAGGAATGAGGCTCTTCTCAATACTACAGTTTCTTCTCTGGCAAAGGGTGTTGAAGATGATTCCTTCCTCCATTTAATAACAATTATTTTTAAAAGAAGCTTGAGTATATATTGGATGTGTTAATTTTGCAAGTTAGAATTCTAGTTACCCACTATGTTCTAGGATACAAATATCACAGGCTTAGATACCCACAGTAACAGAAAAAGATGTGTTTATACCCCATGCATCTAATTCTAGGAATTCCTATTCCATGCTAGCCAGAGACATGAGATTTGTGAAGAAAGCTTACAAAGTCAAAATGGTATCGCTATGTTAATTAATTTTAATAGACACCAAATAAATGTTTCCCTTCTTTTTCCAACAAAAAGAGATTTTATATTTCTCTTCCCTTAATATCTCCTCCAGAACCTCAATTGAAATATTCCTTTGTATGCATTTTTTTTTTTTCCTATGTGTGCAGAAGACTTATGAAAGGAAGAGAGTTCCTCAAATTGTCATGCAGAGAAAGCTTTTCTTCACCCTTTCCTGGGCACAGTCCTGTACTCCTGAGAGCTGCAATAATTCTAACACTAAAGTGGCAGCTTACATTTCTGAAGCAATGTGTCTTTTTCTCCTGCTAAATTAGCATGTTCTCCCATTACTGCACCCCTCAAGAAGAATATTTATAATCAACTCTTCCAGGTCTCCTCATCCAACAGAGATACAGAGAGTCATACAACAGCTGCTGCTTGATGATTATTCACGTTTCTGGAAAGGTGACTGTCACACAGGCATCCTCACTGGTGTTTTCAAAGAACTCATTTCTATTACACATATGGTTGAACTCAAACTGGACACTATTGTGGGGGTGAAGGAATGTGGATGTTTTTCCCATCTGGATGAAGTCACCGTCACCTGGATGGATGAGTCCCACACCAGTGCCCAATGCCACCACACAGGCAGTGGCCCACTCTCTTTTCTTTCTGCTTTGCATGTTGTAATCAATTGGGTCAAATTGCAGCTTATAGAGATCAGTGGAGTTATTTTTGTAAGTTTCTAACAGGATTACAATTAAACTAAAATCCAGTTCAACCTTTCCAGGATTCTTTTATTGATTTTTGCTTGTTGTACTTGTATAGAATCATAAAAATGGACAGATGCTGGAGAATTAAAGAAAACCAACAGTTTATCATTTAAATGTGGACCTGCACAAAGTGTTGTTTTGATAAGGAGTGTCAAAGCAAAGTCCATCTCAGTAAGCTGCCAGTTTATAACCCTTTCTTGATGACAGTCTTTAGCTTGGATGCTTGTTCAGCTACTAGATTTCCCCAACAGTGCTGTCGTGAGAGCTCCTGTAGAACTAGGACTGCGCCCAGTGCCTGGATGTATGGGAAAGCGATAGGTTTCCCTGTAGAGATGAACTGGAAAATGTCAGTAGGTCTTCAAGTAATTTAAGAAGTGCTTTTCAATAAAGAGAAACATTGAAACCTTATAACACTGCCACAATCCCCTCTCCCTGGAAGTGTTTGAGGCCAGGTTGGATGGGGCTTGGAGCAATCTGGTCTGGTGGGAGGTGTCCATGCCTATGGCAGGGGGGTTGGAACGAGATGAACTTTAAGGTCCCTTCCAATACAAACCATTCTATGATTTGGGTTAGCAAGTGAGCATCTCTGTTTAGGAGGGATGATATGCAGAAAGAAGTGCTGTATCTGTTGTATTTAAGGATGCAATCAGCCTGGTTCCCAGAGATCCTTATTGCAGTCCAGGACTTCTGCAGACCACTGCAATCCAAATAATAATAATCACTAGAAGTAAGGGCCTGGGGAGTCAGACTTTTCATGGCAAAACCAGCTCCTTTGAGATTGAAGATGGAGGAAAAATCATGCACTATTTAGCTGGAAAAAGGAAACACAGTTTATTGGAAGAACTCTAAAACAGGGGTGTTTTCATTTCAAGAATCCAAAGTGAGGACCAACTGGGCTTTGTGCTCTGTGCCTTTGCATTGCATTAAAATCCATGTCTGGTGCCTCTGCACCTCTCACACTCCCAGTGTGATAGAATGATAGAATAGCCTTGGTTGAAAGAGACCTCTAAGATCATCAAGTCCAACCATTAACCCAGCACTGCCAAGTCACCACTAAACCATGACCCTCAGCACCTCAAGTCCTCCCCAAACACAGCAGCTCTGTCTGCAGAGACAGGAATGCATCCCAAATCCCTGTGTTCCTGAAGGTCTGATACTGTTGAGTGAGGATTTGGGATCTCTAATGTCTGATAACACTTGTTGTCATAAGGTGGGAGGAATGACAGCTTCATGCCCCAGCGGTATAAGACATAAATGGTGTCTTTGATCTGGTGTTAGGTTCATGCAGGATATATAAAGAAAAGAGGGTGAAAAAGCAATTTGATACACATTCCCAGGCTATGGAAAAAACCCCAACATTGCATTTTGAGTTTATTCAAATAAACCAAAACATCTGAAGTAAACAGAAGGTTCCAAAATTCACTTTGCATGATTAATGGTTCTGAATATTTCCGTTTAACTTTCCAAGAAATGAGAATCTTTAGTTTCCTGTTAGATAGCTGTTCCTCGATAAAAGATGCTGAAATTGGATGTTACAGGTCATGGAATTGTATTTATACATCCATTTCATGCTTCAGAAAATCAGGTTCTTAAAAAGTAATACTTGATTACAGAAATACGCTGCCTATCAAAATAAATAAATAAAACAGCTGCTCTTCCCTCTCCTGTCAGAGGGAGGATGTGGAAACTGAGGTGACCTATGAGAAGTATCAGCAAAATGCCAGCTGCTCTAATGAAGTTGTTATGCTTACCCTTTTTAAAAACAAGTGGCAAGTTCTGTTTATCAGAAAATGAGTTCCCTGGTGTGTCATAAAGCTGTGAATGGCTGTGAACTAGCTAGAGGATTTCAAAGTGTGTCTTTGCTGGATGAGATGATGACAATGGATGATTTTTTTAGTTTGCTCACACTTCCACAGTTGCAATAAACTTTTACGGTGGTTCCTGAGCTGAGCATCACTGGATGGCTTATGGATCATGCAGTGCTTGTGAAACCGCTGTGTCGAAGGGTTGGTGGGAAACTCTCATAATAGAAAATGGCCCAGGTTCACCCCTTCTCATCCCGCGGTCTTTCCTTCCATCTTTTTTTGAGATGATTCCCCAAGAAGGTCCCTGCCTGTTAATGGTGGGACAGTGGGGTCTGTTCACCCAGCAGATGGCGCAAGGCATTTCTGTTACTGCTCTAAAGGGGGTCATAGAATCATTGAATCATTTTGGTTGGAAAAGACGTCTAAGATCATTAAGTCCAACCATTAACCCAGCACTGCCAAGTCACCACTACCTCATGTCCCTCAGCAATACATCTACAAGGCTCTGAAATCCCTCCAGGGATGGGGACTCCCCCACTGCCATGGGCAGCCTATGACAGTGCTTGACAACCTTTCCAGTGAAGAAATGTTTCCTAATATCCAATCTAAACCTCCCCTGGCACAACTTGAGGCCATTTCCTCTCGTCCTATCATTAGTAATTTGAGAGAAGAGACCAACACCAGCCTCACTACAACCTCCTTTTAAGTAGTTGTAGAGAGCAATGAAGTCTCCCCTCAGCCTCCTCCTCTCCAGACTGAATCATAGAATCACTATGGTTGAAAAGGACCATCAAGTCCAACCTTTATCCCATCATCTCCCTAACCACTAGACCATTAGACCATGGCCTCAAGTGCTTCATCCACTCATTTTTTGAACATCTACAGGGACGACGACTCTATCACCTCCCTGGGCAGCCTGTTACACCTGAACACACTACACTACACACACACTACACACCTTCAGTTCCCTCAGTCACTCCTCACAAGACTTATAAATGCTCACATGAAGATATCTCATGTTATGTAGCTGCTTGGTTTGATCCAGACATTGTTGTTGCCATTCTTCTCAACTGTGTTTCACAAGCATGTATGTGCTTTCCGGGGATGAGCATCACCCTTGGCCAGGGGGGCCACCCTCTGCCTTCCCTCTCCTGAGGCTTAATGAAATTTTTATTAATGTTACTTTGAGGTACCTCAGGCTTTTAAGAATGTATTTCGTCAGACATGAGGAATTACAGCTGAGAAGATACTGTTCAACATTACATATTGTTAATTTAACTGTGAGTAGCAAAAAGATTTCTTAGTTGTTTGGAGTTTTTTTACCAAACATGTAGCAATACAAACATCTAGCTTGGTAGTAAATTTTCTTAGGGCTTGAGGTACACAGATGATGATAAATCGATGTAATATTTACCACTTTTTCATTTAATCAAAGCTTATACAGATTCTTTCCTGATTTTGTGACTTTGTAAACCTGAAACTTCACTTTAAGCAAAAATGTCAGACTAGGTGGTTATTTCTAGGTCAAAAGTCATTTAGGGCAATGATATTCTTCTTTAAAAAAAATTATATTCTTTCCTTTAGGATTTATCTTTGCCTTAGTAGACATTTTTGGAAGTGATTATATACAGAGGCCTTAAAGGAATGTAAAAATGGTAAATTTTAGGTTGATTTCGTATTTTAACAGAAATATTTCATTGTGTGATCATCAGCCTATGGACGAGGAAGAACAATGAGTGAAGAATGTTGCTCATCTGCTTTCAAGAAGAAGTTGGACGCAGAAAGATGCTCCTGCATCGTAGAGTTACTAAACACAGTCAATATCTTGCAGTCTCGCCTTTCAGCCTGGTTCTGGAGGCACAATAAACTGAGAAAGTAAGGTTTTTGTCTTTTTAATTTTTTTTCAGACAACAATTTGAAATTCTCCTTTAGAGGCATCCCAGCACTATTTAGCATCTGTTTTTTTCTGGCCAGCATGTCGCTGTGTTCTGCTGTGCTGGAGGTTTTGCTTGGCTGGGAATTGCTGGTGTCGAGTCCCTGTATTTGGCGCATGCTTCTAAACATGTCAGTAGAGGATGATGCTACTTTTTGTAGCAAAATGGGTAGAAATAGTGGAGGCTACTACCCAAAGCCCTTGTGAGGTCTTGATTCAATTTACAAGTATTTCCTTCCTGAACAAAAGGAAGGAGTTTGCAGCCTAGTGTTATAAGGGCAGTAAAAATAACCAGGAGGCAAAACCTACCAACTGGCATGAGTAGGCAATTATTTATAAAGTTCCAGTAGCAATGTGAGAGCTCAGCATTTGAATCAAAAAGGGGATGTGATTTCAGGCTGCTCATATTGTCAGCTCAGCTTTTGCTTTGCAGAACTTGCATGATGGTTGGATTTTCAATGTGAGAAGTTTCTTTTAATGTTCTTTTCTCTTCTGAAAATATTAAAGACTCCAAAGAAAAATGATGCCATGTAGTGTAGAAACAGGAAAAAAAAATGACTTCCATATCAGCTTGGATTATACATACAGTCATATTATTGAATCTCTATCTCACCATGTAACTTCATCGCCAGCTCATCTTTCCTAAAATAAGGTAGTCTACCACCTCAGTCTAATTAATTTCCCTCTCTTATACTGATGAATTCAAAATCAGTTAAAATAAAAAAGGCGAAAACCAGGAAGGGCATTCAGAATACCAAACTAAGTGCTGTAATATCTAATGATTTGCAAGGGCTCTGAACAACCTGGTTTCCTGGAAGGTGTTTCTGTCCATGGCAGGGGGATTGGATCTAAATGATCTTTAAGGTCCCTTCCAACTCAAACCATTCTATGATTTTATGATTCTATGATTTTATGAAGAATCTCTCCTGTAACTTTAGGATCTTGAACTTATGAGAATTCCTCTCCATTTATGTAACAGGAATGCTTCTTTTGCAGCTGGTCCAGAAACCTGGAACAGGCTGTCACATCAGGCAGAATCTGCAGCAGTGCCCCATTGCTGCCATGATGATGGACATGGTTCAAAACCTCAAGGAACTGAAAAATTTGAAGTCTCCAGGAAATAATGAATGAGAAATATTTTGTGTGACCTTCCCTTCCCTTCCCTTCCCTTCCCTTCCCTTCCCTTCCCTTCCCTTCCCTTCCCTTCCCTTCCCTTCCCTTCCCTTCCCTTCCCTTCCCTTCCCTTCCCTTCCCTTCCCTTCCCTTCCCTTCCCTTCCCTTCCCTTCCCTTCCCTTCCCTTCCCTTCCCTTCCCTTCCCTTCCCTTCCCTTCCCTTCCCTTCCCTTCCCTTCCCTTCCCTTCCCTTCCCTTCCCTTCCCTTCCCTTCCCTTCCCTTCCTTCCCTTCCCTTCCCTTCCTTCCCTTCCTTCCCTTCCCTTCCCTTCCCTTCCCTTCCCTTCCCTTCCCTTCCCTTCCCTTCCCTTCCCTTCCTTCCCTTCCCCTTCCCTTCCCTTCCCTTCCCTTCCTTCCCTTCCCTTCCCTTCCCTTCCCTTCCCTTCCCTTCCCTTCCCTTCCCTTCCCTTCCCTTCCCTTCCCCTTCCCTTCCCTTCCCTTCCCTTCCCTTCCTTCCCTTCCCTTCCCTTCCCTTCCCTTCCCTTCCCTTCCCTTCCCTTCCCTTCCCTTCCCTTCCTTCCCTTCCCTTCCCTTCCCTTCCCTTCCCTTCCCTTCCCTTCCCTTCCCTTCCCTTCCTTCCTCCCCTTCCCTTCCCTTCCTTCCCTTCCCTTCCCTCCCCTCCCCTTCCTTCCCTTCCCTTCCCTTCCCTTCCCTTCCCTTCCCTTCCCTTCCCTTCCCTTCCCTTCCCTTCCCTTCCCTTCCCTTCCCTTCCCTTCCCTTCCCTTCCCTTCCCTTCCCTTCCCTTCCCTTCCCTTCCCTTCCCTCCCTTCCCTTCCCTTCCCTTCCCTTCCCTTCCCTTCCCTTCCCTTCCCTTCCTCCTTCCCTTCCCTTCCTTCCCTTCCCTTCCCTTCCCTTCCTTCCCTTCCTTCCCTTCCCTTCCCTTCCTTCCCTTCCCTTCCCTTCCCTTCCCTTCCCTTCCCTTCCCTTCCCTTCCCTTCCCTTCCCTTCCCTTCCCTTCCTTCCCTTCCCTTCCCCTTCCCTTCCCTTCCCTTCCCTTCCCTTCCCTTCCTTCCCTTCCCTTCCCTTCCCTTCCCTTCCCTTCCCTTCCCTTCCTTCCCTTCCCTTCCCTTCCCTTCCCTTCCCTTCCCTTCCCTTCCCTTCCCTTCCCTTCCCTTCCCTTCCCTTCCCTTCCCTTCCCTTCCCTTCCCAGCAGTGGTGCCTTATACCAAATCCTTGGCACAGAGCAGAAATGCCACATAAATCCATTTTATCACTGTTTTGTGTGGACTAGTCCCCTGTTAATTCCATTTTCTGAGACTTTTCAAAGCACTTGACAGATTCACTTAGCCATTTTCTTATCATGGGTTAAGAGTTTAGGTGGCTGAATTGTTTATCTGTCCTTGGGTTTTTTTTTAGTCTGCTCCAGAAGTGTTGAAATCCACAAGCATCTCCCTTCCAAACTATTAGATAAAGTTATTACAGGAGGTAATAATAATTAGGGATCAGTTGAGCAATCTGGAAATCCATCAATCGATGGGACCGGATGGAATGCACCCAAGGGTGCTGAGGGAGCTGGCAGAGGTCATTGCTAGGCCACTCTCCATCATCTTCGGTTAAGTCATGGACAACAGGAGAGGTGCCTGAGGACTGGAGGATAGCAAATGTCACTCCAATCTATAAGAAGGGCAAGAAGGAGGATCCGGGTAACTATAGACCGGTCAGCCTCACCTCCATCCCTGGAAAGGTGATGGAACAGCTTGTTCTTGGCACTCTCTCTAGGCATATCAAGGAAGAGGGGGTCACTAAGAGCAGTCAACATGGTTTTACCAAGGGTAAGTCATGTTTGACCAACCTTATTGCCTTCTATGAGGAAATAACTAGGTGGATAGATGATGGTAGAGCGGTAGATGTGGTTTATCTTGATTTCAGTAAAGCATTTGACACTGTCTCCCACAGCATCCTTGTAGATAAGCTGGTAAAGTATGGGTTTGGTGATCAGGTAGTGAGGTGGATTGTGAACTGGCTGAAGGAAAGAAGCCAGAGAGTTGTGGTCAATGGGACGGAGTCTAGTTGGAGGCCTGTGACTAGTGGAGTCCCTCAGGGGTCGGTACTGGGACCGGTGTTGTTTAATATCTTCATCAACGACTTGGATGAGGGTACAGAATGTATCCTCAGCAAGTTTGCTGATGACACCAAACTAGGAGGAATGGCTGACACACCAGAGGGTTGTGCTGCCATTCAACGAGACCTCGATAGGCTGGAGAGTTGGGCGGGGAAAAACTTAATGAAATTCAACAAGGGCAAGTGTAGAGTTTTGCATCTGGGGAAGAACAACCCCATGTACCAGTACAGGTTGGGGGCTGACCTGCTGGAGAGCAGTGTAGGGGAAAGGGACCTGGGGGTCCTGGTGGACAGCAGGATGACCATGAGCCAGCAATGTGCCCTTGTGGTCAAGAAGGCCAATGACATCCTTTCTAATACGAAAGGGGGTGGTTAGTAGGTCAAGAGAGGTTCTCCTTCCCCTCTATTCTGCCTTGGTGAGGCCACATCTGGAGTATTGTGTCCAGTTCTGGGCCCCCCAGTTCAAGAAAGACAGGGAACTACTTGAGAGAGTCCAGCGCAGAGCCAAAAAGATGATTAAGGGAGTGGAACATCTCCCTTATGAGGAAAGGCTGAGGGAGCTGGGTCTCTTTAGCTTGGAGAAGAGGAGACTGAGGGGTGACCTCATTAACGTTTATAAATACGTAAAGGGTGAGTGTCATGAGGATGGAGCCAGGCTC
This sequence comes from Podargus strigoides, assembly GCA_028020825.1. Taxonomy (NCBI): domain Eukaryota; kingdom Metazoa; phylum Chordata; class Aves; order Caprimulgiformes; family Podargidae; genus Podargus; species Podargus strigoides. The sequence goes on from CM051663.1 coordinate 16,475,946, forward strand.
TTCTCAGTGACATCCAATGATAGGACAAGGGGCAATGGGTGTAAGCTGGAACATAGGAGGTTCCACATAAATGTGAGGAAGAATTTCTTCACAGTGAGGGTAACAGAACACTGGAACAGGCTGCCCAGAGAGGTTGTGGAGTCTCCTTCTCTGGAGACATTCAAAACCTGCCTGGACATGTTCCTGTGTGACCTGACCTAGGTGATCCTGCTCTGGCAGGGGGATTGGACTAGATGATCTTTTGAGGTTCCTTCCAATCCCTAACATTCTGTGATTCTGTGATTCTGTGATTCAGTGCTGCACCATAATTAATAAATCAGTTCAGCTACCACGACTATCTTTGCCCCACTCCCACAGCTGTGCTGCTGCTGTGCCCACTTTGACTCACATAAAGAAAGATGGAGATAATGTTTTTCCAGCCCAATCTGGAAAAAGGAGGAAGGAGGTATCAGAAACACTCTGTCAGCCTTTGCTTTGTCTGTCCCTCTGTCATTGTTTCGGTGGCATTTTAAAGTAAAGAAAATGTCAGCTTGCTCTTTGTATGTCCCTGTCATATTTGTTGTTGTCAGAGTTATTTAAGTCAGGTCCTGATTTTATAGAACTCTGTGATTCTCTTCCCATGTCTGGTCCAAATTAGTCTGAAATTTATGACTTCTGGGCACTCTGTGGAAACAACTTTTTGATAGATTTTGGCAGGTAAGTGGGAGAAATGGAAAAGATTTGAGTAGAAGGTTGTTTAGCAGTGCACGCCTGTATCTAAGTGCTCCCTGGGATATGTTGTGACAGGAAATTCTGGTCCTGCTGAAGATTATAGCAATTTAGTCATGAAATTCTGAGGCGGATTGATTGTAAATCAATTTTAAATCAAAATTTAAATAGCTACCTTTATTTTTCTCAACACACTCTTAGAAGAATTCTACTTTATACTCTTTAGTTTAAGTTCAGCTACCTGAGTGGTGTGGTGATTGCATATGGGAGTATTAACTTCACTGGGAGGAGGGATGAGGAACAACAAAAAGTTGTCTAGCTGTATTGCTCTTTAAGCTGGAGGACAATTTAGAGAAACACATAGCGATAACATTAGTCACGAGCAAATCTAGTGTGGAAATAAAGAGAAGGTTGCCAGGCATTGATGGGTGAACTTCAGGAACTGAACTGATGTTCTTGTCTCTAGAGACTTCTCTTCCAGTGCGATGTTAATGACAGTGACAGGATCGGAACTTGTTGGAGGATATATCGATATCTGGGAAGGCAATTAATAAACTATGAATAAAAAATATCTGTAAACTGAGTCCCAGAATACAGGTCCTTTCAGGTCTGTCTTTTGTTACGTGTGCTGGACCATCCGCAGTTAAATGATTTAGAACTAGAGCTGGGTCCCTATTAGTTTAAGTCCAGTTTTTACAAAGCACCAGTCTCTATGGCATTTAATTTTTTTAAAAAGCATTTTTATTACAGATTTTCCTCATTACTATCTACTGCAAAAAAACCCACCAAGCTAACATGGAACAAAATGACAGGAATGTGTTTGTTATCAGGAGGAATGTAATTCAACAGAGGCTTTTGAAAAAGGTGCTGACACAAACTTTAGGGATGAATAGGATGGTACAGATCATGAGATTGCTAATGAGAAACCTGTGGCAGCTTGAAACGTCATCTAGTGAACAATGCATGCCTAGATGGCAGTGAGCTAGCTCACAGGTCATGGAATGAAAAATGAATCTGAAAGCTCTGAGAGAAAACCTTGAATTCTTCTGACTTGGGTTTGTTGGAGTTGTTATAGCCTATTTCCTGCACAATAGCTAAATGGCCCATTTACACCATCTGCCAAGGTGCTGGGACGTGAAGTAGAAACCTGAAAATTTGATTTCCTTTCTGTCTTTCTAAACAAAACTTGGGCTTGTCAGACAACAGCCAGCATTATTGAACCAGGGCCTGACAGCTATGGGGGAAAGCAGATTGCATAAAAAAAAAAAGCAGGAGGTTCCGCATAAATATGAGAAAAAACTTCTTCACAGTGAGGGTAACAGAACACTGGAACAGGCTGCCCAGAGAGGTTGTGGAGTCTCCTTCTCTGGAGACATACAAAGTCCACCTGGATGCGTTCCTGTGTGACCTGACCTAGGTGTTCCTGCTCTGGCAGGGGGATTGGACTAGATGATCTTTTGAGGTTCCTTTCAATCCCTAACATTCTGTGATTCTGTGATTCTGTGTGATCCTTTCCAACCCAAACCGTTCTGTGATTCTATAAAGTACCTGAGACTCTTCTCCTGCTCAAGTGTCCAAAATATTGAATGCAGTTTTAGAGGTATGAGGAATTGTGACCTAAAGAATAGTTTTCAGAAAGTTGTAACAGCCAGACAAGAGGTGCATAGAAGGAAGTCTTTGTCTCAGCCTGTGCTTAACGGCAACAGCTTAGTGATAGAGAAAAGATGTTGCATACAAGGCTGATCTATAGGAACAGCATATTATTTTTGCAAGAGGAACAGCAGAATGTGTTCTTTTGAAATCTCAGCTTGTTAAAACTGATCTTTTTGGGCTCAAATTGGAGATGACTTACAGGGGTGAAAGAAAAAGCAATAACTTTATTGCAAGAGGTGAATGGAGAGAGAGTAATAAAATCTGTGTGGTAAATGTCACATTTCTCACAGCCAACATGAACTTTCGGCAAACAGATGGATTATTGACACAACATGGAGGCTTAATGATTGATATGCTGTTTCCATCACAGATCTGTCTAAAATTAATTTTTGATTCCCCTGCAACTGATTTGATTTTAAAACCAGCTTATGAAAAATAAACTTTGACTTTGTAAGTGAAAGAGAAAAGAAAAAAATCACAGTCAATTGGCTTATGTTGCTGCTACCTTGGTAGTAATCTAACCAGTGCCAAGATATTTTTAGCCATTTCTTGATGTCTGCTCCCAAATCTTTATGCTCAGCCTCAGCAGCATCAGTCACCATAATAAGGGTGGAATGTCCCACTGACTTCCATGGGACTCTGGAGATCAGTGGTTTTGGATGAGGCCAGAGAGTGAAAGATGGAGCAATTGTGGGTCCTTACGGTACAGAAGGGCAAACTTAGTCAGAGTGCAGCCAGCATGTCACAGCATGGAAAACTTCCTCTCCCACAGACACTTACGAAACTGCATCTGGAGTGATGTCTCCAGTTTTTGACTTCCCATCAAAGCACTGATGACTAGGGAAGGGCTGGAAAAACAGACCAAAAGAGGCTGAGATGACTCTGTTCATTCATCTTGGAGGAAAGGAGACTTGGGAAGATGTTATGGTGATCTACAGCTACTTGATCAGAGGACAGAGTGACAATGGAGCCAAGCTCTCCTCAGAGGTAGGTGGTTATAGGGTGAGAGGCAACAGAGGCAAGTTGGAAGATGCTGGATTCTTATTAGATGTTGGGAATAAATGTTTTACCATCAGGGTGGCCAAACATTGAAAGAGATTGTCCAGGGAGACCCTGGAATTTCCACTTTTGGAGGTGTTTAATGCTGGGTGGGACACGGCCCTGAGCAAGAATGCATTTAGATTGAATATTAGGATATTGGATTGGACATTAAGAAAAATTTCTTCACTGAAAGGGTTGTCAAGCACTGGCATAGGCTGCTCAGGGCAGTGGTGGAGTCCCCATCCCTGGAGGGATTTAAGAGATGTGTATATGTGGTGCTGCAGGACATGGGGCAGTGGTGACTTGGCAGTACTGGGTTAATGGTTGGACTTGGTGATCTTAGAGGTCTTTTCTGACCAAGGTTGTTCTGTGATTCTATGGTCTCCAGGTGCTCTTTCCAGCCCAAAGTGCTTTATGATTCTGTTTTAGAAACCCTCACAGTGAAAACCCTCCTCTACTACAAGCTGAACTACAGGAAGATGTTTGGAACATCTTTCAGAATGAAGATGAGTTTTATTGACCTCGAGGCTGGAAATTATCCACATTCTTGGATTTAAAAAGAAATAATAACAGCTGAAGAATAAACCTAACATTCAGGTATTAAGCAAAGTGGTGTGTGAAAAGGATCTTCTGTTTTGGAAATAAAATGTTTTTACATTTCCCAGTAATTTTTATCTTGAATTTCTTGTTTGACAGGATTGTAGATAAATTTTACTTGATAGACAAATTTGGACTTGGTCTAAAATTTGAACTGGAACCTTGGTGAAAAACAAAAAGATGTTTCTTGTGAACAGAAAGTTTAGACTTTCAGTCAAGGAATCCAAGGTCTGACAATTGATTCAGCATATGGCGTGATTGTGATTGGAGAAGACAAAGGCTGTGACCCCAACCCATTGCACTCGAAGTGAACTGGGCTGCTTGCAGGCAGTGTGGCAGCGGTCCAAAAGTGCATCATTGTACACAACATCTGCTTAACTGTTCAATTCAGACTTGGTGAACCAGTCCACTGCCTTTTGTACTCTCAGGTGTCTGATGCTACAGAACAACGGCTGGGCCACTGCTGCTCTCTACTGCTGCTGACTTCATTGATGTTAAATATAATAAAACAGTTTGGCATACAATTCATCATTGCCTTGGCCAGAATATACATAACTGGATGCTGCTTTGACTGATGCTCAGACTTCTATCTGCAAGGAAGCCCACTAGCAGTATATCCTTCATTACAGACAAGTTGCTGAGCAACCAAAAAAAAAAAAAAGGCTTTAAATAACAGCTTCTATATTTAAAAACAGTGTTTTGGAGTTCAATGCAGAACAGAACTTCTGTGTTGTTCTGGGCTCTGGTAACACCTTGGCTTTCAAAGGCCCTGTCAGATGAAAGAACGGCCTCATGGCAAATCTCCATAGAAAGTGAACATCAGGCTAAATCTGATAAAGGACCTGGGCAGCATTTTAGGCATACTGTATCACAACAGTGCCAGAAAAGTTGATACTACTCCCTGTAGGTGATCAAACATCAGTGCTGCTTGATCTTTTTTTTGCTTCTGAAGTTTTCTCCCCATTTCTGTACATTTCCAAAGCTATGAACAAGTTCAACCTGCACCTACACACTGGAAAATAACTTGGGAGAGCCTCTTTTAATGGAGACTTAGACCTTCATCACAGGAGGTGGGGGAAGACAGACGTTCAAATACCAATTCACCTTTTTTACAGACATCTATAAGCCCCTCCTGGGAGGAATTCAGAACATCAGAAAAAGGTATTAATGCAGGTATATGGTGGGTGGGAATACACCTTGAGTCTCTCATCTCATACTGGAGCAAAGCAGGAGGCCACTCCAGCAAGGGGTAATGAAAGAACTATAACTTGTTGCCTAGAACACCTCAAAAAAGGATCCATGGCATTTGGTCTATTCCTACAGGCTTATGTTTGCCAGGAATCAAACCTTGGAGAAAAGTATAGACTCACCTCAGCTAAATCTGAGCTGGAAACCAGGTGTATTTTCCTTTTTTGCTGTCTGCCAGGCTCAGGAGTCTTTAATTTTTTTCCTGTATAAGGGCTGACTTTTGAGATAAGATAAAGAGGATGCCCCCTGTGAAACAGCCGAGACCTGGTTTGCATTACTGTTTGGAGGCTCCCAGATTTCCTTGCATGTTGGGTAAGAAGCTTAGTTGCCTACCATAGGATTTGGTTTCTACTCAAGGGGCAAATCATTTCAAATTTATCAAAAAGATCTTTTATTGTTTCTGGCCCTAATGGTTTTGCAGCTGAAGGTCCATGGAGATACCAGGTGAAAGAACAGTTCTTTGCAGTAAACCTCTTGCTTCCCTTTATATGCCACTGCACACGTGTATAATAAACTACTCTAACAACGAGGACAGTTAACAGGGTGAATTATCCTTGCAGAGCATTTAATATTGCATGAAAACTTTCACTTCTTTACTGTATTTTGCAGTAGGTGATGTTATGGACTGTTACACATTTCCTTGTATTACTCTGAGTATTATTCTTGACTATTATGCCTAGTTTAAGTCTCAGATTTAGCTGAGAAGCCTTAATATTATTTAGACGCATTACTCAATTTCATCTTCTTTACAAACAAAAAATGAATGCAGAGCATAAATCCTAGAGATGAGGCTAAATTCATATGATTACAGCAGAAGGAGCTAAAAAAAAATATCTGGTTTTCTGGTGTTTGTACTCATGTTTGAATTTGGGATAAAGTAGAACTCCTTAGAAAGGAAGGAGAATTAAGGAGACTTCTTTAAAAAGCTTATGCAGTACTACATTTTAAATATTTAGCCTTGACAGTAAGTGGAATTCCAATGGCCAAGAATCCACATATTCTTCAAGTCAATGGATCAATTCTCTTTTACACTATCTAATGAGAGAAGCCAATATGCTTAATGGGAATTAACTCAAGTGTTAAAAATATTTCCCTGCTCATGACTGATCTTGTGATTGTGGAATCGAAATTTTTGGTTCTCTGCAGACTTGATACTCTCTTCCAGGCTGGATGAGCATCATTGCCAGTTGGACAAGGCCATGTGAAAATGAAAGCAGCAAACCTGAAAGTCACAGAATCACAGAATCATCTAGGTTAGAAAAGACCTTGAAGATCATTGAGTGCTGGTAAAGTTTTTAGGTCACATTGTTTATATTCTCTGAATTTAAATTACAGCCTCATGAATACAGTTCTTACTCAGAGCTGTATTATTCCTGGTTTCTCAATGAAATTAAGTTTATGTAACAGCGTTTTTTGATAGTCCCTCTGCCTGCCCAACATCAACAGACACACTGACTGATGTCAAACAAACATTCCAGAAGGATGGAAATTGCAAAGATAAGAAGTTTTGTGAAAAATCATGTTTTAGTAGAAAAGAATTAATGCTTCTGCTTAGGGAAAAAGTGAGAAATTCCCTTTCTTTTGCTCTGCAAAGTAGGCAAGGGAGCATCACACAGGTAGGGCTCAGCGCCAGGGCTGAGGGCACCTGGGAGGCAGCAGGAGCCACTGCAGGGACAATAAGCTCGTTTGTTTTCCAGTTGGGTGAGGACCAAGGTACTGATTTAGAAACAGTGCTGCACCTCCATAAACTCTGTGGCTAAGTGCTGCTGCTTCCTAGTCTGTTCTGAAATGTAAAAGAAAACCACCCCTGTGGAGCTTACAGTGACTTTCAGCATAAATTGGTAAACAAGCAAATGAAGAATCAATGGCATTTCTTGCAGAGAGTATAAACAATGTGACCTAAAAACTTTTACTAAACTAACCAGTACTTAACCAGTATAATTACAAGGTTAAGGTCACACTTGATTCAATAACTTAAGGAATTTACAACAAAATCAGGTTGCCAATTAATCCAATAATCACACTCTTAAAGGCACAGATCAAGTGGTGAGATTACTACAGGAAATTTGTGATTAGCTCCTGCAAGTGCTGACTGTAGTAAAGTGCAGAAGTGAATACTTTCACTCAGTGATCTCGTAATCAATATATAGACTCTTCTGGGTTCCTATAGTTAGTGGGTATTGGGTTGGCTTTCTTCACAGGTGAAATGGTGCTCTCAGGAGATCTGGGTTTGGTTTCTGGTCCTATCACTGGTTTGCAAAGTGTTATTGGCTAAGTAATTCCACCTCTTCCACCCTCATTTTTTCATGGGAAAACTGGAATAACAATAATAACAATACTGATCCCTGTTATTAAGCGTTTGGATCCCACTGATAAAAAGTATTATGAAAAGATATATCATTGCCCCATAAATAATGTGTACTACCTTAGCTGGTTAACAGAAAAACATTATTGGCTAAGACACACTAAAATTCACACATGGGAGTGCAGAAACACCCATGGTCCCTATGAACGATACTGTAAATTTGGTCCTAATAATTCCAGAGAGAGCGCTACAGTTTTATACTGAGAGAAGTTTCACTGGAGGATGCTCTAGTTGTGTGCAAGAAGTTTTGGGTTATGAGTTTTATGGAAGAAATGAGCAGGTGTGAATTTAATAAAGATTAAAACAAAACAAACCAAATTTCTCAAATAACACTTCCATGTACATGATGTGCTTTCAAAATGGTTTTCACTAACTTCCCATTATACTTGGTATTCTGTCCTTGGCAAATTTTCCAACACTTGTTGGGAGCTCAGTAAGAGTCTTTCAGAAACTGTCTCCCTCCATTTGATTTAAATAGAGCTGCACCTCATTGTTCATCGCTGTTGCAAACTCACTTGTTAAAGTTCATAAGATAGCTGCCATTTGTCATGAGCTTTGCTCTTCATCATGATCCTGAATGTGCCCATTAGACTTATGATAGAAAGAAAAAATCATAAATGACCTTAATTACAGCACCAAAGGCCAGGAGATTATTAAGCAAGCTGTTCTGTTGATTGATGGGAAACAAAAGGATGCTTGTCACAATCAGATAGGTCAGCTGATGGGCAGAAAAGATACAGGGATGGTTCAGCAAGCTGTGTTGTCAAGGATTTGATATACACTTTATCACAGTTAATTGGACAGTCTGTGGGTAAATGAGAGATGTCCTTTGTGAGATTCTTTCTACATCAAAACCAAGAAAAGTATATTTAGAAGTTGTTAGCATAGTGTCTATGGACAACAGTGATCACAAGAGATGCTTAATAGCTACTATAGTAGGTTTAAAAACCTGAAGTGTTTGCAATGGAGTAAGTAGGGGTGGATTGTCAAGCTAAGAGAAATGGTCTGTGCTAGAGAAACTGGAGGAAGGTTTGTAATTTCCCTACATCTGCACGTTTCTCTCTTAAAACCAGTGTTAACCAATATGACATGCTTATATTCACCTTTCCAACAGCGACATATATTCTACCAGCTAAGCACATTTTTTCCTTATTTATTTAATGAAACACCTAGTTTTGAAAGCATCATCAATGTTTGTTGCAGAGAATTATGCTTTTATTTTTCGTACTAAGTGTGCTTCTGTGGATTTTCCACATCAGCAGAGAAGTAGTGGAAAACATGTGAAGGTGAGAGGAGAAAAGATAGAATACCACCTTCTTTGAGCTCAGTCTTTCCCTTTTTTCTATTTTTTTTCTACCAAAGTGCAGAAATTGGAGGTGGAATTTTCAGATCTGTTAACTGTAGCCCTGCTTCTGCTGGTGAAATGAAATACTTTCAAGGCAGTGAAAGCAAACTGCCAAACACAGCCAGTTACAAAAAGAATTAAATTGATCATTAAGACTTTAATATAGGGTTTTTACAACAGCATACGCTGCCAGCAGCATAACTCAGGATGCACCCTTGGTTGGAGGAAAGCTGTTGTAGATTAATCCTGAGCAAGGCACTATCTGCATTACCATCTCCTGAAGAAAAAGGAAATTAGAATCTCTGCAAAACTTGCTAAGCTGAAAGCCAAGACGGTAGGGGAAAATAATGAAAAAGTTCACAGTTCAGGCAGCAAAATCTAATTAACTGAAAACCTCATTTTTCAAGTACTCAGGCAGCTTCAAGATGATTCAAGGGCACTAGTGCTGCTGAGTGTCAATGGGAACAAACGACAAAAAATTAATCCAAGAGATGGTAGTGCCAAGTGTCTCTCCAAGGAAGAGGATTTAGACTGGTGTCCTGCTAAGGAAATACATATGCCAGAAGTTCTCTATAGGGATAAAAAAGGAGGAGCTTGCCAAAAGTCTCCAATGAGGAAATTTCCAATTCTGAAATAGAATACGTAACTACCATAACTTCGACCAGAGCAATCAAGGCTGATGTTTGCTCCTTGCTCTTGAATAAAAATGGTGGTTTGGCCCTCTAGATTTTATTTTCTGTGGGGGGCTGCAGCAGCACCTCAGGCTTTGAGATAACTTGAGAGGAAAACACAATAACTTTGTAAATAAAGGAAAAGCAGATTCTATATTTTAGATATTAAGTCTCAATTCCCTTCACTTGGAAATGGTGGACATTCACAGATCCAGTATCACCCTACATTACCCAGTGCTCTGCCTTTCCAAACCACAGTAATGCTGTGAAAAGCAGGAGATCTTGGCAATACGAAGGTTCACTAAACCTCTACACAGACCAGAATCCTACCAGTTTTGGGAAAGAGCAGAAAATCCCATTTCTTTCTAATCTCAGACTTCCACTAACTGGAGAATGGACGATCAATGTCAGAGGAGGAAGAAGCCTGCAGAAAGAGGAGGCTCCTTGTCATTGCAAGGAAAATGAGCCCAGATTTTGAACTTAAGGCTGGAGAACATACTGTAGAGAGGACATTGCAGAGCCTGCAAGAGTTGGCCACTGCCCAGCAAGTGCTTTGTTTTAAACTAGGGAGGAAAGATTGGGAAATAAGGGCTCTGGTAGGCAATTAGGATTCCTGTCATGCTCCCGTTGGCATGAGATTCTGCTAAGTAAACTGTTGGAAAAGTCCACAGTTTGGAGAAAATCTTGGATAAATCCTTTTTCATGTAGTATCTGACTATAGAATATATTCTTAATATAGAATACTTAATCCAGGAGAATAATCCTCATCAAACAACAAATAACTCGCTGTGGCTGAGACACAACATTGCAAACAAAACTACTAACCCCATATGGCTGATCTGTTCCCTCTTTCTTGTCCTTGTTCAAGAAGATATGGTGTAGGAATTAAGTAGCAAAACACTCTGTCACACAATTTATCTTTGATAGATATATTTTTTATATTGATCTGCATATTCGTTTTACTTCTACCTTGCCCTAACAGGCCATAGAAGGTACTTCTGAAAAAGTAAGTATATAATGATTTATTTCTTATTAAAAATACCGGTTATTTTTAATGTTATGCCATCATTTACGTCTCTTCTTTTATCATGCTGAACTCTTTGAATTTCACATGAAACGAGTAACCAAACAGTTGTGACTAAGAAGGAGAAAATTAACATTGCTACAAGATTGTGCACACAGAAGTACATCTGCCTCCTTCCTACCTGGTCACTCCCTACCCACTCTCTGCTTGGTACTTGAAAGTATAAAAATATAAGGATTTTAATTTGTGCATGTCACTTTTATACTTCCATACTTTGATGTTATAGGCTTTCCCATTGCTGAATTTTTAATCAATAAGAACAGAAGCTGAGGCCAGTGTTGAGTTGGATGTACCAGTAACCTGGGGCTATTGTGAGGTTCATTAGTTTCCTGTAAAACAACCTAAAAATCTCTTGAATCAAAGGTGGGGGTTTTTTGAATCAAAGCTTTATTGCTAGATATCTGCTGGGATGGGGATGGTTTGCTGTGACTGCTATCAACAATTTGAGCAAATCTTCAGGGTGTCATTCTGAAATGGCCCATTTAGTTCTCAAATATCCAGCACAATCTAGACCAGCGCATGAGACTGTCCGGGGAATTGCTGTCTCTGCTTTTTGGAGATTAAGTCTGCTCGTATATTCAGCTTTTCATCACCAAGCCAGGGTCATCGTGTGGCACTGGTGCTAAAAGATGATTCTGTGCAGCAGCACAAGCACTATTAAACAGAGCAATTTCTGTAGCTGCGGTGGTAGTGGTGCTCAATGTGCTGAAGAACTGCAACCTGAAAGTGTGACTTACTGAAGATGGAATAATATGAGAGTGTTGTCTCAAAAACAAACACATGCACACAACCCTTTCACTTGAGCTGCTGTTTGTTCCACCTCCTAGTGAGAAAATATCACTAAAAGGCAATAATTCCCTGGAAAGAAGGTAGATAGAGAGTCAATAGAACTGAAATAAAATCTCTACTGTTTTATCTGCACTTACTAATGCTGCTGGCTTTGATCAGATGCCTAGTAGAATTGAAAAACAGATTCCTCATATATGCTATGTATTTTAGATTACCCTCTGCAAATATAGCAAGCTCTTTTGAACTGAAGAGGTGGGTATAGTTACATAGATAGGTCTTCCCTATGGAAATGATGCTACAGGAACAGCTTATAGTGCAATTAGGAAAAAACAAATCAGAACTTAGATCATCTAAGTAAGTCAAGTTCACCACTGCAGGGTTGTTTTTTTTTTTTATAAAGAAAAGGAATAGGAATCTGAGTGCTTCTCATCAGTGAGAAGTGCTCCAGAAAAATATGTGAAGAGGTGGTAAAGGGATTGCATTGATCTGGAATGGAAGAAACAAATAAGTGCCACAAGTAAGAATGATCCCTTAGCATCAGCTTCTGGGACATTCAAATGTCACACAGAGGCGATTTAAACATTACAACTCACTGAACAAAATTCTAGTCTTTGGTAGGAAGGTGGTACAGCGTCAAACTGCAAGTAAATTGTCACATAAAATTAAAATTTAATGTATTTAATTTTTTGGTGTTTAAAGGTCTGCAACCATTACTGAATGTGTCTGTGTGCCTCCTTACTGGTGACATCAATTCCTTGGTGCTCTGAAGTTAAATAGGTGTTGGCTAATGAGTTATCAATCATTTGATTGAAAGTGAGGGATTGAATAGACTGATATCATGGAAAGATAACCCTCAAACAGCCAAATTCACATAGTCATCCCTCATGGATTATCAAAGTTAGACATTAAAAGAATCCTGCTAGGTCATCATGCCTGCCTATGTGGCCTGTAAGTAGGGCTGGTCAAGAAAAAGGATAAAACCACTGTGCATTAAATTAAAATGTTCTGTATGGACAAACCTATTTGGAGAAGAAAAAAAAAAAAAAAGTTATTTTTGAAAATATGCAAAACCAAAGTAGTTTTATTAGAATTTCTCATTCTGTTTTTCATTCTGACTTTTGTTACTAAACTGACCATGTAAAAATGAATGTGCTGGTTTTGCAGAGGAATCTAATTTTCATCCTTTGTTTGCATTGCTCTGTATCGTGATATTTTGAGATTTACATTATGACAATATTATTTCAATTTTGAAAAAAAAATCAAATGTAGAACTACAAGGCATTTCTGTGGAAACAGAAGTACTATTTTCTAGACAGGTCCATTTAAAAATACTTTTACTAATCTCTTTTTAAACACCCTTTAAGTGTGCAAGACCAGGTTTTTAACCATATGAATATTTCTCTCCAGCCTTGAGCAAGAAGCTCATGTCTCTAAAAAGGTACTAATTTAGGTATTTCCTACTAAATAGCTTATGTGATTTCCTATTCATTTTGCTGGTTAGCATATACCTCCAAAGCTGATCTGTAATTCATATAGAAAGCCTGAGTACTTAGCTCTGAGTTTTTGAGTCTTTTCTGTGTCTAGCTGTCTAAAAAATGGGTGAAAAATGCAATGTTGTAAATCTAGGGTTTTTTTGTACACCGAGACACAAGTTCTGCATCCTGCACACAGCTGATGACTTACTAAGCATTGGGATGGGAATTTTATTTTTAAAACTTCTATTTCCTAGCATCTTGTTTGCACTGTGGAAACAGGGGAAACTAGACAGAGGGGTAGACAGGCTGAAAATGGGTGTTACTGTTTCCCTCAAGTCTCTAAACTTTTTGAGATGGTTTAGGTTTGGACTGGTTTGGAAGCAGGGAGGGTGGAGAATCCTAAGAGTAGGATATGTCCAGATATGAACTAGCTGTCCAGACTCCTCTTGCAGTGAAGACAAATAGATATTTCTAGCAGAGGATTTCTATTACTGTTGCAGAACACCAGATGAGCAATGCACATAACGATGTTTTCATGGTAGCCAATTAAAATTAAGTAAGTTATATTCAGAAGGGCTGAGTATAAACAACATAGTTCATTAAAGCTCCTTTTGCTTTGGTTGAAACGCATAGAGGCAAAATACACAAATAAATGTTCAATATTGTATTAGTATTAGATAATTAATAAAGGAGGCTGCAGGAAGGAAAATAAATCAAGCTTGATACAGTGTAAGTTGCATTTAACTCTGTGAAGCTGAATGAAGAGCGTGGTGGGGAAAGCAGCAGTAGTGGAGGGATACACCTGTGCTTTGAGACTTGTAGGTTGGATTGTCATGTGCAATTATTCTTTCACCCAAAGCAGAGTACTATCCCACAACACACTTAGCAGTCCTTGTCCCAGCACCAAGGGAACCTAGACTTCACTTGATTTTCTCATGCTTTGTGTTTTTCCCTGTCTGGAAACAACCTGACTCTTGATTTATGATATTACTCTGGAGGGATGTTTATGTCCACTCACCCTATCAGACACAGCTCCTTTTGCTCATTGTTTTTCTGACAGCAAGCCAGAACCCATCCCTTTAAAAAAAATTTCCCCAGTGGTTGCAACTGTCAGTTGTAAAATATGATCTGGAGAGAAAGTCCTTCCACTCTGTGCTGCCCAGGGAAGCACATCAGTGCAGTGAGGTTCTGGAAGAGGGATTTGGGAGGAGCAACAGACATGGGAACCCTCCACCTCAACCCTCTCGTAAGATAGACATCAATAGGTTTATAATGTTGTGGTCGTCGGTGACAACTGGATCAGGTCTCAGTGATGCAGAAAGTCCCTTCCCCTGCAGTCTCTGCAAACTCAAGTCGGCTGCTGTGTGGCTCCATGTATTTCATTTGTTCCCCTTGCCCAGCAAGTGTCTCTTTGCAGTGGCTAGTCCAGGAACCTGTGGTGCAGGTAAAAATTAATAGGATTCCTTGATTCAACTGAAAAGGCCAAATATTGCAGTTCTATATAATGTCGGCTTTCCAATATCATGGGACTTTTGCAGCAGAAAAGGGACTGAATTTTTTTCCTCAACAAATAATGTATGTCCTATATCTTCCCTTCTGCAAGAAGTTAGGTATACTCTATTTCAGTCAATACACAACTTACATGAATCTGCTTTGTCTAATTCATGCTTGGAATGTGCCAGCTCTGTTAAGGAGTGGAGCAGGGTTTAAAAATCTTTGAGGAAGAAGAAACATAATGTGTTTGTTCAGCTGCTTGGAACTAAATATGAGCTGCTTTAAGCTGATGAAAATGTTGTTTTTAAGCTTTTAAAAAGTATTTCTCTACAATGTCCAATTAAAGTATACAGTCATAAAGTGGCAGTTTAAGGGAACTGATGCCTAATTTTCATGCACATTTAATTTTCATTTTGTTTGAGTGGGCAACTGATAGAAAACAGTCCTGTGAACTTGCTTCAAACCAGAATCACCTCTAGAGTTTTGTTAGTTGTTTTTTTTTTTTTTAATCAAGCATTGAAATATAAGCCCCTTACATAATGACTATGTGCACAGATTTTTAAGAGAAGTGGAGGGTTTGGGCAAGGAGGAAGAATGGTGGCAAATTAGCCTCCTGAATAGCTAAGTTAAAAAATAAATTTATAAAAAAGTTAAAAATCAGTTCATTTGAGCTTGCTTGCAGGCAGCTTTCTCTTGGATGTGTTATTCCCAGAGCCAATTCAGAAAGAAACATGAGCTACTCTTGAACATTTTCTCTGATGTAGGATATGAGATAAATGTGTATTTGGCTGGAACTATCAGTATGATTTTTTTTTCCCCTTAAAAAAATCTCTTCACTCTGGCAAGCCTACAAAAAAAAGCCTTTTACTCACAAAGCATCCCCCCACTGTCTGTGAATTAGCCCCAGTAGATAATGAAGCATTGCTGAACTCCAGCAGTACCTGACTCAGGAATAGGGAAACAGTGCATCAAGCAAGTACTTACCTGAGGCAAGATTGACAAGTGGAGAAGAGATATAAGAAATATAAATAATTAAAATTATTCTCAGCCAATATAGATGACTATTAGTCAATATAGCCAATGCCAGTAGACAATACTGAACTAAAACTTTGGTTTGACCCATCTAACTTCCAATGCAGTCATTGAAGAGACCTTTATGGTGTTACTTAGTCCCTGTTGGTTCTGACTCATGGCCAGAGAGAAAAGTGCCTCTCTTTCTCTCAGTCAACTGAGCAGGTAACAGAGCAATTAAGCTTTCAGCCCCGTTAAATGTCTGTTTAGCTAGGTAGAGAAAATGAATATAGATCTAGGTTTAACTGTGATGCATATCGAAGAATTATTTTCATTCATGACAAATTATCTCACATTTTAGAAGGAAGCCAAAACTCTACTGTTATTCAGAATAAGACATTTTTGTTGGAGACAAGAGCATATACAAAAGAATCTGTGTTCTGCACTTGGGATAACCTGGTTAAACAAAAGGAAGGTGTTTTGTCTATTAAATCAGGTTAGGAAAGACCAAAAAGCTTTTTCTAGCTTGTTTATTAAGCCAAGTGGGAAATAATATTGTTTGAGCACTCATTTTGAACCAGAGCATGGAAGTGCACTTACTGTTGTGTTATTTTTATCAGGTTAACTACCTGATATTTGCCTAGCTGAAGCTTTGAATATCAATAATTGAAGCACTACCACAAGTAAGAGTCATGTGAGCTCTTTGAATTCAATGGCATTAGGCTAGATTTACATCATAGGATCACTGAATCATAAAATTGTTTCAGTTGGAAAAGACCTCTCAGATTACCCAGTCCAACTGTTAGCCCAGCACTGCCAAGTCACCACTACCCCATGTCCCTCAGCACCTCATCTACATGGCTCTGAAATCCCTCCAGGGATGGGGACTCCTCTGCTACCTCTTCCAATGCTTGACCACCCTTCCTAATATCCAATCTAAACCTCCCCTGGCACAACTTGAGGCCATTACGTCTCATCCTATCACTTGTTCCTTGGGAGAAGAGACCAACCCCCACCTGGCTACAACCTCCTTTCAGGTAATTGTAGAGAGCGATAAGGACTCCTCTCAGCCTTCTTTTCTCCAGACTGAACAACTCCAGATGAGGAGGTCCCAACAGATTTGAAGTCAGCCAATGTGACACCCATATATAAGAAGGGTCGAAAGGATGATTCTGGGAAATTACAGGCCTGTCAGTTTGACTTTGGTGCCAGTGAAGCTGATGGCGCGGTTCATCCCAAGTACCATCACAAGGTACATGCAGGACAACCAGATGATCAGACCCAGACAGCATGGATTTATGAAAGGCAGGTCCTACTTAACGAACCTGATCTCCTTCTATGACAGGGTGACCTGCTTATTGGACCAGGGAAAGGTTGTGGATGTCGTCTACCTTAACTTTCCCACAGCATTCTCCTGGTGAAACTGGCTGCTCATGGATTGGATGGGCATGTACTTTGCTGGGTAAAAAGCTGGTTGGATGACCTGGCCCAAAGAGTTCTGGTGAGTGGAGTTAAATCCAGTTGGCTGAGGGGAGACCTCATTGCCTTCTACATCTGCCTGAAAGGAGGTTTTAGAGATGTGGGGATGAGTTTCTTCAGCCAAGTAAAAAGCTATAGGAGAAGAGGTAATGGTCTCAAGTTGCACCAGGGGAGGTTTAGACTCGATATTAGGAAGAATTTCTTCACAGGAAGGGTTGTCAGACATTGGAACGGGCTGCCAAGGGCAGTGGGGGAGTCCCCATCCCTGGAGAGGTTTAAGAGTCGTGTTGACACAGCGCTCAGGGATATGGTGGAGTTGAGGACTGTCAGTGTTAGGTTGATGGTTGAACTTGATGATCCTCAAGGTCTTTTCCAACCTAAATGATTCTGTGATCCTGTGATTCCTTTCATGTAGTTGTAGAGGGTGATGAGGTCTCCCTTCAGCCTCCTCTTCTCCAGACTGAACTCCCCCAGTTCCCTCAGCTGCTCCTCATCAGACTTATGCTCCAGACCCTTCTGCAGCTCTGTTGCCCTTCTCTGGACATGTTCGAACACCTCAATGTCCTTCTTGTAGAGAGATTCAAGCCTTTCTGCTTGCCATACTTTGTCAGGCAGAGGAGCAGTCCTGAAGCCCAGGACCTGGGCTCTCTCCAGGTGGAACTAAGCTCTTGGAGCACAGTTTGTGTCTTATCTTATCCTTGTGTGTTTAACACAGCTAAAAAGTTCTGGAAGAGAAGACTACAGTCCAAAGTTATGTACCTTAAAGTTGCCTCTCAGTTTTCTCCTTTTTTTTTTATTTCCAATTTTTACCTCTTTTGTGTTTCTGTCTCTCTTGTTAAAGATGTATGGTCAAATGCTACAGTGTCAAAAGCTGTATAGATAAATATATTGCTATGAAGTTCTCTGAGCTTATTGAATTTAAATCTAAGTGAAATATTTTAAAGCAAATTCAAGCATGCTTTTTCTGATTCTTCAGTATTGAAAGTATACTCTGATTTATCTAATCTGTTTATCCAAGTGTAATCCTGGGCCCAAACATGGAAAAAATCCAAGCACTTTTTAAAGTCGGATTGAGAACGTGACATTCACCTTGCTGAAGGCCTAGATTTGGTTAGTAAACAAGTCTATTAAATATTTGAAACTTCAGTAAAAAAAGTCATTGTTACATGGAAAGATCATCTTTCCATACTGTTAACTTTTTTGCCCTTTTTTCTAAAAGAGGGACAAAATATAATGCATTAACTGGTTCAGAGCACAGAACATTTTATGAAAGAATACATAAAACCCCACGAACTGTATATGTCACTATCCCAGGAAATAAAACAAACTTTATAGGCATAGAAAAAATAATGTAATTTCCAGGCAGGTAACCAGTTAGAAAAAATGTTGAGGAACTTTGTCCTCCTAGTCATAAAGCAAATTTCACTATTTAATAGAGGAGTGGTTGCTTGGAATATTGGACAGCATGTTGTGGCCAAATCCTGGAGGATGCAACTGATACAATTATCAAGTTAAAATCAAGACTGGTTGTCTTCATGAGGGTGTGTTTCATGGTGAGAGCAGGAGCAAGAACTGTGGAACCCAGAACAGGAGCTGTAACCTGATTTGCATTACCTTGAATGAGGCGTTTAACTTTGTGGTACGTCTATGCCATCTGTAAAAAAAGCAGGATGATAATAATATCCAGTATTTTACTGAAGTGTTAACTTTGCAGGAAAGTACAATTAAGGACAAGAGCACCCTGCTACTGTTAAGGCTACTATTACGCCATCTCAAGAGCACATAAGAAGAGGACATGTCTCCTCTGCTATGGCATGATAGAGCCAGAGCTGTAGCCTCTGAGGTCCAGCTTACACTAAGTATTTCCTTGTTGCAAGAAAGCTGCTTGTCTTGTATTTGTAAAGCATACATTGAGCTGAGGCAAACTGCATCTGTGGCAAAACTGTGCTTGGTGCATATATCATAACCTTCTCCAGATGAAATAGGAAATGGCTGCAGTATAAGCATAAGCCAATGTATAGCTGTGCTGTGCACCAGAAAGGCAGCACCTGCAGTTTGAGTTCTTTCAAGCAAATGCATTTTAGATAAAGGAATGGGAGGTGATACAGTGCTAAAAGCATTTCTAAGTGTTTTTGTAGTCATCCCCTACTTCTTCCTTATCTCCAAGGCCATGACCCTGTCATGGAAGGAAATTAGATTTGTTTGACATGATTTGTTCCTAAAAAACCCCAGTGATGGCTGTCTCCTTGTTTTTCTCCTAAATGTTCGGCAAAATGCTATAAGCCTGATCATGCCCACAGTGTCTTATCAGGGTTTCTGAGGTCAAAAATCATCAAAAAATCCTGAACAGCCCAGAGGATTCTTGATCCAACACATGTGATTAATACTCTGCTTTTCCCAGATGAGCAGCTGCTATCACTCCTGACCAGAAAATGCAGTGGCTTGTTTAACAAAATAAACTTTTCTTTCCCCTTTGTTCAAATGACAGCATGGTCAGTACTGAAAGAATTAACTTTCATATGTCAGCTGTTCCCTATGGTTGCTCCAGAGCCACACCTGCCATTCCTGTGCAAAATCTGTGCAAAATCTGTCAAAAGATTAAATATAAATTCATCTTGCTGAACCTAATATCTAGTACTTGGCACATTCTGGATTCCAGCTGGAATTCAGACTTGAACTGCTCTAGTGGCAATGATGGATGATTTCCTCTTGTTAGTAAACATTTTTATTATTTTAGACCTCCCTGCAGCCCTTCAGCCCTTGTCAGGCATGAGATATTACCTCCCACTTGAGAGAGTGCCAGAAAAGCTATAGGAATAGGTGCCGTTCCTCCACAAGGGACACCTTCAAAGAACACGGATGGAAAAATACATCTTCAGCATGATGTCTCTTGTCTCTGAAGCCCACGAAGGTCACTTTCCCTCTGGCCCTGTTCAACATCTATCTGCATGAAGATAGCTTGCATCAAAAGAACCAATTAAAAGTGAACCTCATTAAAGAGGCAAACACTGGGGAAGTATGATGTTGTGATATTGTGTAGCTTGGGTGAAGGTACAGACAATTGCTCAGTTCAGTCCAGAACTGTCCTTTGTTTTCTATCTGATTACAAACTCTCTAAAAATCTGATTTGATTTCTGTCCTCTCCATTTGCCAAGGAAATGTCGCCTCATCTCTTACATACCCTTTTCACCATCTCTTACATACCTTTTCACCTTTTTCCTGAACTTCAGCAATGGGATGTTCAAGCTATCAGTCATTCAGCAACTGATTAATAAGGAAGTGCTTCCATGCAAGACATGGATAAATAAAACATGTCAGCTTGCCCTCCACTGGATACTATGTACCCGGAGTGCACTGAATCTAGTTCAAGATTCCAGTTTTTATCTTCAACTTCCATAATGGTCTGGGTCCAAGGCACTAAACTATCTACTGAAGTTCTTGAATGAAGGCTGAGAGTGATTAGTTGATTTCTCAGATCAGTACAGCTTTCTGCAATGAGGGTAAAGGTCCTCCCTACAGGAGACCTTCCTTTCTGAGAGCTGATGCAACTTCAGGGATGATATTCAGTAGAAATGAATGACAACTGTAAACCTCATTGGTTTGTGTTCCAAGCACAAAGTGTACTTCTTTGACCTGCCCATCATAATACCAATACCAACTAGTGCCTACAGTTTAGAAACAAACCTCACCAGCACTTCATATTCCATTAAAGTGTCTTACCCTTTATTCCCTCTTGAGGATAAGATGAGGCAATGACATAGGCATCAGCGACAGGAGATAATCAAGTACTCCCATGAGGTGGAAGGTGTATAATTGATATTTCCTTGAAAGAACATTCATTTTAAAAGTGTACTGAAAATTGGCTTCAGCTTTTCACTGCAGCTGGTTTTTACATCACTCATCTGCCTCTGCAAAACCATACTCTCATGTCCCAAATGTCAGATATTGCAGCAGATGGTGAGACCAAAAGTTGGGCCATGGAATTGTTCATGAAAGCTTTTACTGCCTATTTCCAGAAATGGGTCATCAATGAGCCCCATAGGAGACAAGAGAATTGCCAGGTCATGGAACTTCAAGGTTTTCTTATTCATAATGACCTGCACTTGCTAAGGAGGATCCACAATGGAAGGGAAATATACTGTAAAATAGAAATTTTGCAAGTTTCAAGAAAAAGAAAGTATTTGACAACATAATGAATTGCTGCAGTTTAGTTACTGTGGTATACTGGAGTCTTTATCTAGTCATTGTAATTTCACTGCAATAGCTCTTGCCTTATCAAAATGTTTCAGTGAATCAGGTGTTCTGGCTGCTTCTGGTATGGGTAAGAGCCCTGGCCTCTTGGTCAATAGATTTGTTTCAGCTAATCATTTCCAAGTTGCCAAACAGATAAATATTTAAAGCAATGATGCATTCAAAACATCACAAATTAAAGGCTTAAACCATTTAATCACGTTTCCAGCATCACAAATTTGAAGTTTTTGAGCAAATACTATGCAGTCAAGCTAAGAAGCAAGACAAAGCCTCCACATTCATTCCAGGTTGTCTCTGATCCATTATGGGAATGGAAAAGAGAAGGGAGATTCAGAGGTCTGCATCCAGTAACAGATTTGGCTGCCAAAGTACAGTGCCAAATTCTGTGAAGAACACAAAACCTAATGCTGATTGGCCATACCCCTCTGCAGGGGATCCCACAGGGCTCAACTGCTCAGGACAGAGGTCCTTCAGGGTTAGGCAGTAGCTGTGTTTAGGGTAGGGAATGCTGGACTGAATTTGTTAGTAGCTGTATGAACCTGCATCCAGCCCAGTGCAGCTGTTCTGTGAGGCTGAGGTGTGGGGAGGGATGTCTGTAGCATGAAGTGTTTACAAGGAAAAAGGAAGATGAGAGTCATGAAGATGCCCAGGTGCTGAGAAGTGAAGAAATGCATCTGTGTCTCCGGGTGTTTTGGCACAATAAGTATTGCAGCAACCTGCTGGAAGGGACTGAGTCTTCCAGAGGGCATCCAGTACCACCCCTATGGGCCCAGCATGGGAGGTGTACATCTCCAGTGCCTTTGACTGCACACCAGAGACTCTGCACTACAGCAGTCTATCCTTGCAGTTTCACAAGGAGCATGGAGTGGGTAGTGTGGGGCTGAAGTCGATCAGTGTTACAGGGGTGGTTGCAGATGACAGATTCTTATGTGCTAGAGCCCTTTAGAGGTCAGTTTCACAACTTCCCTAGCAACCTTTTTGAAGTGCTATTGCTGTCTTCCAGATAGGTAAGATGAGACATAGCCAGGGAGAGTAAGGATAAGTGGCTTGCCCAAGGTCACAGATGAAGTGACTGACAGAGCTGAAAATAGTACCCAGGAGTCCTAATTACCAGCTCTCTGTTCCAACCACTAAATAGCAATCAAGAATGATTATGCAGCAAAGGCTCTTGCACATGGGAGCTGTCTTACCAGAGGGTTAATTCCATTGTAGCTTCTTACTGTGAGCTGACACATGATGGTGCAATGAGAACGTGAGCCTTTCACCCTTCAGCACGTTGTTTGATGAGGTGCTAGTCTGGAAAACAAAAGCAAGAAGCAGAGAGGAAGCAGCCAGCAGCTGTAATTGGCACCTAAAGACGAAGGAGTCAGGTGTAGTGGGACTGCTTTCAGTGAGCACAGTTTGGTAGGGCTGTGGAATGATGCTTGTGGACTGTTGGCTCCACAGCACCACATAGGGTCTTTTCTAGCTTGAGGGATGGTACCCTTTACTAAACTTTTACTTCTGGAAGCCCCTGATTCAAACATATTTTTAGCAAAATGCCTCAGGGGCAGTTTATTCCATTGCAGTCAGACCTTCTCTGACAAAAGTGTCCAAAATGCAGCATCACATTTAGCTCTGCTCTGATTCTGCATGGCAATTCCTTTGCTTTCAAGTTCTTAAATACAAACAGTTGAGTGATTTCTCTGCACTTTGCTTAAAAATCTGCATTTAAATGTGAGATCTGTGTGCTAGTCTGTCATCACTGCTTCACCTCATTTCAATATTTCTTGCAGCAGCCATTAAAAAATTAAATTAGCCAATTCCCAATTGTCATTTTTGGACAGGATTTCTGGAGTTAAAAGCTATTCCTTCTGCTAAAATCCCAACTCCCAATTCAATGGATAGTATTAATTAGTGAATTTATGGTTTTCAAACCATATGAGTAATATAATCAATACTCATGAAGTAGTGGGTTGGGAAACCATGCCAACACAACTTTCACACAAGACCGAAGGGCAGGTTAGTTTTTAAAACATTGAAAAGAAAGGTAATTAAGTCTGATCCTGACAAGAGGTACAGAAAAATGAGAAAGCACTGCAAGTCATGAGGAAATCTTTTCAATCTTTTAATGAAGAAATAACGTGAATGCTGCAAATAAAGTTAATTAAGTGGATAATGCTGTAAAAAATATTCCCTTCCTCAAGCAGCCATCAGGAAAGTTTTCTTCCTCATCTTGCATATTTGGGTGAACATTGATCTTCCTTCTGTTGCAAAGACATCTAGATTTTCTAAGGATTGTTTCTTATCCAATAGATTTTATGTGTGGATATGCAAAAAAGGTGTTTGTCAGAAAAATAATAGCCAGGTCAATGACTGGGTGATGTGCTGTTCTTACAGTGTCTTGAAAAAAGGTATTTCAAAGCATGATCCAGCATATATTATGACCCATAATTTCATATCAGAGCCTCTCTATTTTGTCCCTAGGGACTTTCAGAGAAGGTGATTCCCCTAGAAAACTATTCCAGGGCTAAACTCTGGTGTTGGAAAGATTTCTACCTTTATCTATAATGTGGACCCTAAAGTCCCTTTGCTACAATGGATAGAAATTCTGCAGAGCTTGGCTGTCAGTAAGGAAAGAATCTGTTAGAAGGATATGTTCAGGTGAATAAGTGTGTGTTCAGGAGCAGCTAACTACATGATGCAGGAGAAACAGACAATAACTTCACATCAAGGTGGAGCAAGTGAGAGAAGGTACAAAGGTAACGGTGGAAGAAGAACACAGAACGTCAACAGAAAGGCTGCGCAGTAACTCAGACACCAGACTGTGAGGGAATAACAAAATACTAATGATTTGTGATGCTTTCTGCTCTACTTCACAATGCTGCATCTTCCTGTACTTCTTCCCAAACCTTTTGATACATTTCCCCAGTGCACTTCTATGTGCTGACCCTCTGACCTGCTCCAGACTCGCTGAAGACATCAGTGTCTTCTCCCCCTTCAGACACTGGTTTACAATTTTGCTTATGGAGTAATTCATGTGTTGATTTTATTCATGTCTAACTAAATAGATATTTGCTCATCTATTTGCAGACTGAGAGCATCATGAAACAGAGAACATCTGCTTTTCAATGTCTTGGCAACATCTAGCATAATATCAGAACTACAATAAAGTAGCAGGGACATTCTGCAAATAATAATGTAGTTGTTGAGTATGTAGGTGCAAACGTTGGGGCAACAGAGAGGTGCAGGCAGACTACAAGCGTAGGGAAAGGCCAGTGTGAGCTGACAAATGATTGGAGTCTGGGTCTCACTTTACTACTTGCCCAAAGCCTGGACCAGCTGCACTGTGAGCTCTGACAATGTAGGATCAAACCTGGCTTCTGTGGACAAGGATCAGGACTCTGACCTTTTTCTTCCAAAGTCAAAAGTCACCTCCTCATGATGATCTGAGGGCTGAAGCACCTCTGCTCTGGGCACAGGCTGAGGGAGTTGGGTTTGTTCACCCTGGAGAACAAAAGGCTCTGGGGAGACCTTCGAGCACCTTCCAGTACCTTGGGGGGCTACAGGAAAGCTGGGGAGGGACTTTGACAAGGGCATGGAGTGATAGGATGAGGGGTAATGGTTTTAAACTGGAAAGGGGGAGACTGAGATGAGATCTTAGGAAGAAATTCTTGTCTGTGAGGGTGATGAGACACTGGCCCAGGTTGCCCAGACAAGCTGTGGCTGTGCCCTCCCTGGCAGTGTTCCAGGCCAGATTGGATGGGGCTTGGAGCAACCTGGTCTGGCAGGGGGTGGGAACGAGATGAGCTTTGAGGTCCCTTCCAAAACAAACCGTTTTATGATTCTATGATTATAGGATTCTATGTTTTGGATGAAAAGAACTCCAATTGCTGATACCTGCAGAAATGTCCTCAAGCCGTCTGTGGCCAGTCATGCCAGTGATTATCACGTAAGCATTAAAAGCAATTCCAGCCAAGGAACGGCAGACATATGGGGATGAAAAGGAGGGATGGTGTCTCGCTGGAAAAAAAAAATCAAACCCTTAATTTTCAGTTACATTTAAAAATAATATAGCTCAAAATGATTTTGGTCCAATATTCACACTATGAACATGGTAATAACACTCTGCAAATCTGTTGTGCCTGACTTCTTCATTGCAGTTTTTAACTTTATTTAAGAAGAACATCAGTTGGAAGCTGGCAGAGGGAGTCAGAGTTACTACGTTATATCTATCGGGTCCGTAAAACCACAATCTGGACTTGATAGCTGAAGCTGTGAGCATTGGCTGATGAACTTGGGTTCTTTGTAAGGACCATATGGGCATAGTAAGAAAATACAGTTCTATGTTAAGGAGGCAGAGAGGTAAAATACAGATGTATTGTATTTTTTCAGGCTGTAAATAAAATACAGACCCAAGAAGAGGGTCTGACTTCCACAAGTTATATTTCAAACAAACTGCTATCAAAATCAGCCATTTTTTTCTGAAATAAAGACTTCACAGTCAAGTCCAAAGGCTTCTTACCCATGTTATCAGTATCTTGTCTTGTCTATGAAACCTCCACTTCATTTCACAGTAAATATCCTGTGAATATCAGAAGTGTACTGACTGGAGATGTACCATTTGCAAAGTGCTATCGTTTTCTGCCAACTGAGCACCAACCAATATGTTGCAATAGTTTGCACAGCTCTGGTAAATTGTTTCTAATGCTGAGGGTGCTCTGTCACTGGCCTGAGATGTACCACGTTCTGCTTGGAGCACTGGGCAGATATTAGAGATGAAATTTCTTTGTAATACCACTGCCTGGTCCTGTATAAGAGCAAACACCTGGACTTACTTTAAATCTCAATGATATTTTTGACAGACCAAATGTTTATTCCTTTTTTATTTTATAATCACTTGGAGGAAGAACAATTTAGCTGCTCATACCAAATTGGAACCCCTCTTCTCAACTTCGAGTGATTCTTGTTTTTTCTACATTGTCTTCACCCTTCTTTATCAATTATAATTAATTCACTGAGCTCATTTTTCTGGGATTTATTTTATTCCCTCTGGGTTTCAGGAGACTGTTGTCCTCTGAGTCCTTTGTTCTCCATGCTTCATGTGTCTTTTTCCAATTTATATAATTTCTCATGCTTGGTGTTGTAATTGCCTGATCATGTATGCTGTCATCTCTGAGCAAGCTCAGAGGAAAATTTAAATAAGTATTTTTAATTCTAATTTAATTTAATCTAATTTAATTTAATAAATGAAGCTACATCAAGCATTGTTCTTCTAACTTTTAGTTGTTCCAAGCACAATTTTGATGTTGTCCTTCTCTTAGCTGGCAGCCTTTCCCTCCTATTCAGAGGTTCCAATCACCCCTCAGATGATTTAACTGATTAAGATCTGGAGTTCAATTCAGACCTATTGTTCTTCACATTGAAGAATACTGCTCCCATTTCAGACCTGCATGCTTGTTTATTCCTTATAAATATATCAGTTGGTCTAATGGAAAGATATTATCCCTCCTCATGACCTAACATCACTTACCTCCTTAGACCATGGCAGCTGTAAGAACATTGCTGCTACCAGCTACAGCGATCGCAGTTCAGGCTGTGGATAGCAGAGGTATATCCATCCGTTCTCTTATTTATTGATTCAGATTAGGAGTTGGCTGGTTTTGTACTTGCTTTCCTCTGTGATCAATGTAAAAGAAACTGGCAGGTGAGACAACCTGCAAAAGGCAATGCTTATGTCACTGAGAAGCTTTGTCCTGAAATGTGAGAGTTCATGTCCCTTTTAAATCAACATCCCTTCTTGAATGAATATAGATATTTTTTTTTTTCTTTTGCAAGCAATGATATTTTCAAACTTCTTTCCAATAAAGAGAACAGGAAGGCGAAGGCTCAGCTACTTTCAAGATGAAGCTTGAATGAAGCTTGCCTAAAATAAGAGGAAGCTGGGCAATGAAATTGCTCTTATAACTTTGCATTTCTCTGTTCTCATCTATCTATATGAATTTATAGTTTTAACAGTTTAGCTGGATTAATGTAGGTTTTTCAATTTGTTTGTGGATGTAAACTCATACAGCAGTTATAGTTGTCATTTCCACTTTTTAAATTAATCAGAATAAAGTTCCCAAGTGGTGCAGGAAAGTGGAACAAGAAGCTGGTGTAGACCTGTCCCTCTGCCTTCATAGTTTGTTTTAGTTGGCTCTTTTAAGGGGGGTTTTCTACTTTGTTGGCAACACTTATGAAAGCTGATTTTCATCTCCTCTCTTTTTCTAGTCAGTGTTCTGGTAGCTGCTGTGTGAGATAATTGCTGGATCAGTACTTTATGGTGCCTCTCCCTGACTCCCAAAGATTTGTGAGATCCTGATGAGTATTTTATTTTTTTAATTTTGATTTGGTTTTTACTTGTATTTCCTTAGCTGGTGTTTACTGCAATTAATCACCAGGATTTTGCTGCTCTGGTGCTCTCTATTGAGTTTTAAAGTCCTTAGTGTTGCTGCTCTTCCCTCTTGGCTCCTTCAGGCTTTGAATGTCTGACTGATCTCTGGCTTAGGTTTCCTTTGCCTTTCTCTCACTTACCAGATCAAATGGTGGTCCTTGCTAGGTGCATTGCCATCAAAATGAAAACGGTACAAAGGACACTGAAAGGTAAATCTCCAACTAAATTTGGTGGGACGCAAGCCAGTTTGTGCACTGGGAATTGCTTTCTATTCAGAGGCAGTGAAAGCTAATAGTTCTGGACAGTTAATATTAAAGCTTATATCTTTACCTGCTTCCCTGATAGACTTTCCTTCTGCGTTTTGCACTGGAAATTAGTCTGTATTAAGCTTGCTTTTGAGAATAATAGAAAATGGACAAAACTAAAAGAAAGAATAGATTCCATGGTTTTTATCATATTTTATAGTCACCTATTTATTATTCTCCATTCATAACCAAAACCCATAGTTCTTCACAAACCAGTTTATATTAGCAACATTGGCTGTAGGCTGCTTTGGTTTTCTAAGTCTAAATTGATATTTCAAGCTGAAAGAGGGGAAATAAAGTACAGTGAAAGAAGGTGAGAAGAAGAAGATGTATAGCAACAGAAACAGGTTATCTGGGAGTGGGAAAGACTTAGAATGGAATGAGGAGCTTCAGGTCCTCATTTACTGCAGCCAGGGTTTCAGGAGGGGTTTGAGCCTTTCCCTCCCAGTCCTCAAAACAAGATCTGCAATAGATTAAAAAAAGTTTGTTTGTTCCCCCCTCTCCCCTCCCATGTTTTGGTGTCAAAATGAACTCATTTTTTTAACACTGTATATTAATTCAGAGTAGCTGCTAAGACATCAGCTGTGTCATATAGGCGGGTCCCAGTCTTGGTGAAACCAGCATTTTCTAGATACCAAATGATTTCAGTATTACAGTAATAGTTTTATTCAGAAATTTGGCATGGTTGTAATGCCATTTGTAGAAAAAAATAATAATTTATTTTTTTTTTTTTTTTACAAATGGTACTATCATGAGGAGGAAGGGAATATCTAATGTCTCATTTTTCTGGACTTGTTTCTCTCAGAAACAAACTCCTACAGTTGAAGGCAAAATGTTTCATTGTTTTCCTCTGAGTTGTTAGGTGCTGCTTTCCCACATCAGACTGTGCCCCTGTAGTTTGACTCTTCCAGACCTTGTTTGCCTTCCCTGCCCATGGTCCCTTCCTATTCTCTCCCGGCTCAGCTCTGGACAGGTTCTCCAAACCAGTTCCTCTCAGCCTTTCATAGAATCATATAATTGCTTTGATTGGAAAAGACCTGTAAGATCATCAAGTCCAACTGTTAACCTAGCACTGCCAAGTCCACCACTAAACCATGTCCCTCAGTACCACATCTGCACATCTTTTACATCTTCAGGGATGGTGGCTCCACCACTTCCCTGGGCAGCCTGTTTCAATGTTTGACAAACCTTTCAGTGAAGAAATTTTCCCTAATGTGCAACCTAAACCTCCCTTGGCACAATTTGAAGCCATTTCCTCTTGTCCTATTGATTGTTACTTGAGAGAAAAGACCAACATCCACCTCAATACACCTGATCATAGAATCATAGAATCATAGAAACATTATGGTTGGAAGGGACCTCCAGGGTCATCAAAGACCTCTCTGCAGGGCTTTCTAACACTGTGGGTGTGGAAGAAGGATAGTATCCAGCTTCTGTCAGCTCTCATCCCTGCTGTTACCACACAGGCCTGCCTTGTTGCCTAGGGGAATGAATAGCAATTTTTGATACCAAACTGAGTGGGGAAGTAGATACCTCAGAAAGGAGAGCCACACTGCCGGAAGACCCAGACAGGCTGGAAGAGTGGGCTAACAAGAACCTTATGAAGTTCATCAAGGACAAGTGTCAGGACTTGTACATGGCAAAACATAATCTGGGAGTGCAGCACAGGCTGGGATCTACCTGGCTGGGGGGCAGCTCTGTGAAAAGGGACCCGGGGGTCCTGGTGGACAACAAGCTCAATATGAGCAAACAGTGTGCTGCAGTGTCTAAGCGAGCCGACAGGGTGCTGGGCTGCATCAAGAAGAGCATCACTGGCAGAGAGAAAGAAGTCATAATCCCACTCTACTCTGTGCTTGCCAGGCCACACCTGGAATACTGTGTTCAGTTTTGGTCCCTGCTATGCAAAAAAAGATGTGGACAGGCTGGAGAGGGCCCAGAGAGGGGCCACAAAGAAGATCAAAGGACTAGGCAGCCATGTGAGGAAAAACTGCGAGAGCTGGGTTTGTTCAGCCTTGAGAAAAAAAGGCTTAGGGGAGACCTCATCACTATGTTCCAGTACTTAAAGGGCGGCTACAAAGAAGACAGAGACTTGCTTTTTAAAAGGAGTCATGTGGAAAGGATGAGGGGTAATGGGTGCAACTCAGTCCTGGGGAGATTCCAATTGGACACAAGAGGAAAATTTTTCACAATGAGAACAATGAGCAATTGGAATAATATCCCTAGGGAAGTGGTGGATTCACCAACATTGGGCACTTTCAAGATTCATCTCAACAGGGTGCTGGACCATCTTCCCTAGCCCATGCTCTTGCCAAGAAAGGTTGGACCAGACAGTCCGACCTTGAGCTCCCTTTCTACTTGGCATTCTATGATTCTGTAATTCAATATCTTAACGTTTTAAAGTTTACTCTTAAGTTATTCTTGTGGAGAAATGAACTGATAGCCTCATTTTTATGGATAAAAATCAGATAAGAGGTACTGGTAGGAATAAGGATTTGTCTTCTGGTCCAGAGAACTGTCCCTTCCCTCCTTAATTTCCCTGTATCTGCCCAGAATTAGTACTATATACAGTCCAAATATAGACAGGTCATGTTAGTGTGGAGATACTCTTGAAGCAATGTGCTGTGCCAAGAATCTAGGCTTGTTACCTTGGTCCATGTGGCCAGGCTGCACTGCAGCAGTGAGGAGCGTGTCTTATAGGGTGGACTTGTTAGGTCTCTCTGCTGGCTCAGACAAATCTGCACATACCTGGCAAGGTAGTTTTTGATGCAGCAGAGGTAGAATACCAGACCAAGTGCCACCATCTACTAAAATATCCTGCCTATCCTTTTCTATCTCCTGTTCAGACTGGAGTTCCTAGTGGCATCCTGATCCATCCATCCAGGATACTCTGCCCACACAATAAGTTCTGGGCAGGGTAAAGGATTCTTAATGGGTAGGGTTTTTTTTTTGGTCAACAAAGGATGAAGGAGAATAGGTTAAAATGAGTCCTACTTCCTCTTGAAGGAAATGCAAAGATATACTTTTCATGCTGCAAGGAGAAGTTATTGCTCTTGACCTGTGTTCGCTGCTCTCTGAACAGGACTGGTTTTTGCTATATCGAAAGCAGTGAATGGACTTGGGAAAGGTTCAATTTAAAATGAATACAAAGCTTCCGGATGAAAGACTGTTAGACCAAAGTCTAGGAAGAAGTGCACCAGAACACATGCCTGGGGACCCAGGCTCTATTCTTGGCTCCAGAGATGACCCAGCGGGTCATCCCATTGACATGTTCTATCTAGTTTTTTCTTCCTGTTGTTGGTTTGCACTGTTTGTCTAGGTTGGAAACAGAGTAGAGACTCTCTCTTATTAAGTGCCTGTTTATGTCTCCATCCCAAAGGACTCACTGTGGCATCCAAGGCTTCTATGTGCTACTGTAAATACTATTGTTGGGAGGTATATGAAAAATAAACCTCCGTGTAGAGCAAGACTGGTGTGATTTCTGACATGTTTAACACGTGCCTGCTGAGAATCAACTGAAGTAGGCTCTTAAGCAAGTTGTCTGAAAACACTTACTTTGCAGGAATTCACAGCCAGGGACCCATGAAATATTCAAGCCAGAGTTACTAGTTAATTAAATAACTGACATTCCCTATAAATAGATCCCTTTTTATGAAAATGAAATATCAAAGTAATAATGTCATTCACAATAAATGTTGTAACTGGTAATGATCTCCTACTGCAAGATAAGTATCAAGTCATTTATGGAAAATAAACACAGAGAGGAGGCAGAAAAATGGGTTACTATAGTTTGGAAGAAACCTTTTTTCTGGTTCCAAATTCCAGTCCAGGAACGTTATTGCCAGTCTACCAAATGAGCACATAAAGTACAGGAGAACAAATGTAAAATGGGAAAAGGAAAGAGAAGACACTAGAAGGCAAGATGTAGTACTTAGAAGATGTGGTCTGAAATCTCTCAAGTCATTCAGAAGAGTCACAGAATCACATTATCTTAGAATCAGTTTGGTTGGAAAAGACCTTTAAGACCATCAAGTCCAGCCGTTAACCCAGTACTGCCCATTCACCACTACCCCATGTCCCTAAAAACTGCATGTTGACTTCCATGGACATGGGACCAAGACTTATAAGAAAACTTTATTCCAATACGATTCCGCACTGGGACAAACAGGCAGTAACACCCACGTATGTTCATTCATTCGTAAAGGCTAGCATACAGACCATACCACCAATATCGCCTTGACTCGCAGGAACTCATATAACTGAGGTTGTCCCCATTGTCCTGTCAGTTGGCACCACTGTGTATTTGAGGAAATAAAGAGAACAGCTTGTCATGAAAGTGCCTATTACCATGCTGATGTCTGCCTGTGTTTGCCTGCTAGCACAGTCCTGGTAGCCCTTCCAAACCCATTGCTGTAGCAAGACAGTTGCAAAGGCTGAAGCCCTTTGGATCGTTATTGCCAGCAGAAATTGCTCTGGGGTTTGCAAAGAGGAAAGCTTAGCCATTACTGCCTCATGCTGACGAAAAATGTAGAGAAGACTGTTTTTTTATATAGTCTCATGATCTTTGTGGAGCAGATAAAGATGATCCTCTGTCACACTGTGCAACACATTGAAGCCAACAAATGTTTAAGGGCTTAAGTTTTGTTTTGTCTTTTTGTTTCACTCGGGAACAGAATGTCCTGCAGACCTTCTGCAACTTATTCAACTTGCTCTAACCTCAGAAAAGAAGCATCCTGAACTGCTGGGAGGTATTGATTGAACTGGTATTTTCAATCCCATGGTATCATCTCTACCATGCTAATGCATTCTGAAGAACCATGCCAAAGATTAATTATGATGGACAATTCTCAAAATGCCTTCAAAACTGGTTTATTTATATTTACAAAGCTGGCTAGAAAACACTCCTATAACTTGTCTTAATCATCTCTTTGGGCTAGAAGCAAAATTTGTTAAATCTAGATCCCTTCAGAGACCTGATCTGTGGTTCAACCCTGTTTTAATATTAAAGCAAATAAGAGTTGTAAAGCACCAGGAACAAAAAAACAAGCAAATACCATGGGGAACAAATAAACATTTCATTTATTTAACAATAAATATTTTGTATGAGCTCTTAACAGTCGAAACAGAATCCCTTTCCTTGCTATTGATTGTTTCTTCCTTTTTTCCATTTGCAACAGCAGCAAAAAAAGGCATGAGAATTATAAAATGCGCCACTGGTTTTCATGCTTCCTTAACTGAAACTACCACCTGGCGGAACAAGCTACTGCCGGAAGAAGTGGGTTGCTGCCAGGTCTGCATTACAGGCACGTGCCAGCACACCCCTGCTTACCCACAAAGTTCTGCTCCTGAGACAGGACCTCACTGACAACAGGTTGGACTGTTTGAGTGCTGAAGCTAGAAGTTTTCACAACAAGACTGGATGCTTTACCAGAAGGTAAAATTTAGTCAAACACATCTCATAAGGTATGAAGATGATTGGATGAAATTACATGGCCTCTGCTTTGAAGGTCAGATCAAATAATCCAGCATGCCTGAACCTTAGACAAGCTACACGAAAGGTTAATCTAGCCCTGTGCAGCATTTTGCTCAGGCTTTACAATACATGTTTTATATGCAATATGAGTTCATACAAGTATGAAAAGCCTTTCACATAATTCTTTCTCATCCTTGGTCCCTTCTTCCATCACCATACATGGCTGCTGTGGGTTTTCATGATGAACTCTGGACTGGTTGTGAAGATATTAAATTTACACCCCTGAAGGACATAGCTAGCTGTCAAGCTAAGGATTAAAATCCACATACTCCAGGTTTTAATCCTTAACAATGTGGGTTACCTTGCTTGTGGGGTGAATAACAAGTTTTAATGTCCATTAGGCATCTACTCATCCAACTGGAGGTTTAAACCCTCAGAGTAAATCCTGAAATTCCCTTGAGTTTAACTCACTTGAAGCTTATACCTGTCAGAATAATTGAACTTGATTCGGCTTATCTGCATGTGCTAGGAATGCACTGGTGACTGTTTTACAGAGGTCTAATTGTATCCTGTAAAACAGGATCTTGATATTCGTTTGCAAAATAATAATAATCATTAAATAATAATAGTAATAACACCACCACTACCACAAGTAACACACTTGCAAGACTTAAATTCGAGACTGATCCATGATGGCTTTAGTTAAAGTTTCCTCATAACTCTTTCACTTCTGTGCCTGGTGCTGGGGCATTTCCTAGAACCTGTGTGTGACTCATCACTCCTGGTGGACACAATCAGGTGCTATTGGTGCCATAATAATAATAATAATAATAATAATAATAATAATAATAATAATAATAATAATAATAATATAAAGCTTTCACTAAAGCCATCACTGAACAGTCTTGAATTTAACTCTTGGAAGTGTTTTATACAAATCTGAGTTTGTTTCTAGCTCACTTAAAAATTGTTGTCTCATTATGGAGTTATCACATGGTCCTTTTAGTTTAAAGTTTCTCTTTTCTTTGGCTCTACAAAACACCTGCACCCAGATCATTATTTTTGGGCTTCTCAAGCTATGAGTGTTTTTTGTTTTTTTTTTTTTCATTTTTCATCATGCACTTCCCATTCACAGTGCAATCAAGTGTGCCATTCCTAATCTGAGGGAACATTTCAAAATGATGATTTGTGGTTAGGAGCACAGAGCTGGTTGTTAAAATTTAAAGCAAGGGTGTTGGAGTTATTTCAGCCACGGACCTCATGTAGGACCTTGGCAATGAGCTGCAGCCAGCTGCTGTCCACGCCCCTCTCAACTTTCTGCCATCTTCATCCCTTTCACTGCCTAAAAACAACCTGTGGGGCATCCCTAACCAGAGGCAGTTCTGAAGTTTCTCAGTGCAAGCCCCCACATTTTGCTGCTTTTTTTGTTGCAAGGGTCTCAAAAGCTGCAGTTGGGTAACCTCTGTGCTGCATGCCCTTGGAGGAGATGGGCAGCATGTGGGATGCCCTGAGTGGGGATCACTGCAGTGAGACACAGGATGGGGGCATAGTTGTGTGGTGCTTCTAAACAAAGGGGTCACCTGTCAGACAGATACAAGGACATAAAATCCCTTTTTTTACACTGCCAATAGGGAAAAGATACAGGATGAGTGTCTTGACCCTGGAACATAGACAAGGAACAAAGCTTCAGATCTTAAGGTCTGCAGATTAAAACAAAATCCAAGACAAACAAGTGCTGTGGTATAAGACAAGGAACAAAAGGAAGAAGCATGGAGCTTCTCACATGCCCGACCACTAAGGTTATTTCTTCCCATCTTACCTCCTTCACACCAAAAATGGTGAAAAAAAAGCCCACTTAGAGAATGTTCTGTGGGGCTCTGACATACCACCTCTGCTATTTCTCTACTCACAGGAAAAAGTCTCACACAAAAAAAGGCATTTCCTTGTCACGTAACTGCTCCAAAATGCAATATGTCCACAACCACCTTAGTGGCTTTCTTTAAAGGTATGTGTGTTTCATAGAATCATAGAATGGTTTGGGTTGGAAGGGACTTTAAAGATGATCTCATTCCAACTTCAGCCTCCCTGCCATGAGCAAGGACACTTCCCACTAGACTGAGTTGCTCTGGAAGAAAAGGAAATAAATCCTTTCATCTGCATCAAGTGTTAATAAGCTCTCAAAAAGCATCACTTTTTTTTTTATTTGAGACAGTCATAAAATACTAAGAGCAATGAAGGACTCAATTCACATGCCTGCAGGTGTCAGAGGTGCATCCCTCATGTACTCATGGCACCTATGGAGGACAAGTTGTGGGAACCCCTCTGCTTCTGCGCTGAGACATCCCTGAGGTTATGGTGTGACTGAATCAGCATTCATGTTGGCCATGAGCCAACCCTGGATGGTCAGCCCTTGAGACACCATCCCTGGAGGTGTTTAAAAGACATGTAGATTTGGTGCTCAGGGACATGGTTTAGTGGTGACTTGGTAGTGCTTGATTAAGGGTTGGACTTGATGATCTTAAAGGTCTTTTCCAACCAAAATGATCCACAGGAGGCTAACCTTATTCTTGTTTCCCCATGACACAGGAAAAACTGGCTCGAAACTATGACTAGGTCTCCATTTCTGATGTTGTAGTCCCCGAGCCACCAGCTGGGATGGCTGGGGAACCAGGGGACTCAACACACTTCAGTACAGCATTCATCAGGTGAATGTGGTTGGGGTTTTGAAGACAAGACTGGGTCTGTCTCGGCCTCTGGCAAACAATTGATGTTCTACATTTTCAAATCTGTTATTTAAGAACAAAAAAAGAAGAAAAACTATTAAAGCATTTGAAAAATAAAGAACTAATAAAGGCATTCGTGTTAAAAATATCCTTTATTCTTTTTGTCTTTAAATATTGAGGGTTTAAGGAAAAAAATCCTGTTTGATAATCCTTTGTATGACACTTCAGATAGGAAATAAAAAAGTTTCCTAAACAAGCAGGAGTGCTTGTTACTGCACTTGTTTTCAAAGTCCTGGATTGCTTCCCTGCATACCAACCAAAACTAATGAATGCATAAAAGGGGAAGAGAATAAACTGCAATGTTTGAAAATGTTCTTTTCTATTTCTAGACCAGACTCTTCAGGCACCTTCACTGCTGGAGAGCAAAGCCACGGGCCATGCCTATCAGCCATACCAAGCCCTGCAAACTTGAAGCAGCTTTGGAGTCTCTTAGACCTGGGTGTCTTGTTTGGTTGCAGGCTTGCATCAATTTTACAAAGGGTCTTTGTTTTATGAAAGTGACCTTGACTGACCTAACCAGATCCTCATTGCATAGAAAGCAAGAAGGGAGAGGTACAAAGAAAAGAGATAAAACAAGGGAAAGCTCACAGCAGCAATGATATGTTTTGTATTATGGGTGGCATATGGAATTTAGACAAAGTCAGAGAAAGAAGAGAAAGGTCACATTGTCCCCAGTCTCTGGTTTGATGTCATTTTAAAAAAGAGTAAAATCCAGATGACAAAGGCCGATTGAGGTTGTTGTCTCAGGTCATGGTTCGGCTTTGATTTTAAGGTGATGCAGACTCTAAAAGTTGCCCTGCCCTGCTCTCCTGTCTCCTTGTCACACCATGCTCCGTGGTTTCCAAGCCTATGCAAGTGCTTGCTGTCTCCTGTTGACCAGTTTCTGATGCGCTGCTTTTGCCTCACTGGTTTTGAGTGCTGTATCACTCCTGCCCTCAAGGGACTTAGTGGAAAAATGTCCCGTTGGTAAGCTATTTGCGTATGATAATAGTTCTTTCTTCCTATAAATCTTGCTGCTTCCTGCATATACACTCTTCTAGGAGAAGCTGAATAGAGCTTCTGCGGGGAAAGTCCATCCCCTCTGTGTCCCCGGCACGTGGACTGAGTTGTACTGCAGCCTTCCCTGTGAACCGTGATGACTTCAAGGGCCACAGAGAAAGTCAGGGGACACTCCCCAGATTTATGGATTCTGCAGGATAGCCAAATATGTTGGGAAGATTTCCCTGGCAGATTGCAACTTCTGTTCTTCCCCATAAATTAACTTGCCTTCAAGAGAGATGTCTGCAAACAAAATTGTCTCTGATGAGCTTATTCTCAAACGTATTTTGTAAGAGAATCTGTCTCCTTCAACAGCACCTCCTACTCCTCATAAGCAATGTTTTTTTTGCAGTTCAGGCTGCGGTGGGAGCTTGAGAGGCATAAAAATAAGGAAAACTTTTACTTGGCCTATCTGTTCCTGAGCGGGGTGTTAGGGTAAAACGGAGACAGGTAGCACTGGAAGCAGAAGCAAGGACACTGCCTGAGTCCCCTCTAGCCCGAAGAAGGACAGCTTTATACAAGCAAACTGTTTCTTTACACAAAGATTATAAAGGGTAGTGAAAAACGAGTACAACACAAACCTCCTGTAACAGCTGGAAGGGAACATCCTGGGGCAAGAACTAATCCTCTGGAGTCGGTATTGATTTTTATTTGAGTATATGATGATGCACAGAGACAGGCTCATTCTGCACTTTAATACTAATTTTAGTTGTGCCCGAATGCAAGTGTTTCAGTTGGGAAACAAGAGCATCAAGCCCCTGAGCTGTGTGCCAGGAGGAGGCACAGAGGCTGCCCAGTGCTATTCACCTGTGGAAACACTGTGAGTCTCTCTCTTCTCTGACTCCCATCACTTCCACCAAACAGGAGTTCTTATTAATATAAAAGTTTCTGAATATCACAGAATCACAGAATCACAGAATGTTAGGGATTGGAAGGAACCTCAAAAGATCATCTAGTCCAATCCCCCTGCCAGAGCAGGAACACCTAGGTCAGGTCACACAGGAACATGTCCAGGCGGGTTTTGAGTGTCTCCAGAGAAGGAGACTCCACAACCTCTCTGGGCAGCCTGTGCCAGTGTTCTGTTACCCTCACTGTGAAGAAGTTCTTCCTCACATTTATGTGGAACCTCCTATGTTCCAGCTTACACCCATTGCCCCTTGTCCTATCATTAGATGTCACTGAGAAGAGCCTGGCTCCATCCTCATGACACTCACCCCTTACATATTTATAAACTTTAATGAGGTCACTCCTCAGTCTCCTCTTCTCCAAGCTAAAGAGATCCAGCTCCCTCAGCCTTTCCTCATAAGAGAGATGTTCCACTCCATCATCTTTTTGGCTCTGTGCTGGACTCTCTCAAGCAGTTTCCTGTCCTTCTTGAATTGAGGGGCCCAGAACTGGACACAATATTCCAGATGCGGTCTCACCAGGGCAGAGTAGAGGGGGAGGAGAACCTCTCTCGACCTCCTAACCACACCCCTTCTAATACACCCCAGGATGCCATTGGCCTTCTTGGCCACAAGGACACATTGCTGGCTCATGGGCATCCTGCTGTCCCTTTCCCCTACACTGCTCTCCAGCAGGTCAGCCCCCAACCTGTACTGGTACATGGGGTTATTCTTCCCCAGATGCAAAACTCTACACTTGCCCTTGTTGAATTTCATTAAATTTCTCCCTGCCCAACTCTCCAGCCTATCAAGGTCTCGTTGAATGGCAGCACAACCCTCTGGTGTGTCAGCCACTCCTCCTAGTTTGGTGTCATCAGCCAACTTGCTGAGGATACATTCTGTACCCTCATCCAAGTCGTTGATGAAGATATTAAACAACACCGGTCCCAGTACCGACCCCTGAGGGACTCCACTAGTCACAGGCCTCCAACTAGACTCTGTCCGATTGACCACAGCTTTCTGGCTTCTTTCCTTCAGCCACTTCACAATCCACCTCACCATCCAGTCATCTAGACTACACTTCCTCAGTTTAGCTGCGAGGATGCTGTGGGAGACGGTGTCAAATGTCTTACTGAAATCAAGATAGACCAAATCTACTGCTTTACTTTCCACTCAGATTCTCAGAAAAGAAAGGTTACTTAAATCCTTTAAGATTTAGTTACTACCCCCAGGTGCCTTTGAAAATCTCTATTTTATTTAATTCTATTAAGAGTTTCTAATTTTCTGATTCTCCTCAGACTCATACATTAGCACACACGAATCCTTGGCAGAGAGAGGGGCTGTCTGTTTATTTAGCAGTGGAAACCATTAGCACGCTGCACGTGGAACAGAGCGGCAGCTGTGGGAGCAGTGGGGGTGGCTGTGGCTGCGGTGAGTGCTGTTCACATTTGCTGAGGATTGAGAAGGAGCCGGGCTTCCTGGAGACGGTGAAGCCGGGGCAGAGCAAGGAAACCCGAGTATGAGCGGGAATCCTGAGAGAAACCTGAGAGAAACCGAAAGGCTGACGTGGCGGGGGGCGTGACCGAGAACCGCGGCAAACTTTAAAAGCAGCCACCTTGGCAGCTCCCTCAGAGCACGTGGCACGCGGAGCAGAGAGCAGCGGCCTCCGAAGAGGCAAGCACGAGGAGAGTAGCGCACGGAGAGTATTAGCCAGATAGACCATAGATCAGATAGACCGTGGTCGCAACGTGTCCGAAATCTGTAGTGAAAAAGAATATGGGGACTCAGACGGATTCTCTGAGCAGACATGCAGCCGTGCAGGTTTCTGGCTGCAGCGAATGCCTGAGCCTGGCACTGGTACCGGAGGGAGCCAGTGACACCGTGCGTGTGCGGTGCGAGCAGGTAAATGATCTGCTCGGGCAGGTGGTTAAACTGATGGAGGAGGTAGAAAGACTAAGAACTATTAGAGAGTGTGAAAGAGAAATAGATTGGTGGAGCTTCACCCTGAGGCAAGGGCAGTTGGAAAAGGGTGAGCAAGTGATGGATCCCCTCCCCTCCTGTCATCAGACAGAAGCAGAGGGTTCAGGAGACAGGGAGGAATGGAGGGTGGTCTGTCCTCGGAGAGGCAAGCAAAAACCCTCCCAACCCCCTTCACCCTCCCAGTTGCCCTTGAGTAACAGGTATGAGGCCTTGGAACTTCAGGGAGAGGTAAATGAAGTTGGAGGGGTAGATCAGTCTACTGAATCACCTAGGGATTGTCAATCACCCCGATGCCTTAGGACTTCTTCAATTAAGAAGAAAAGGAGGGTAATTGTGGTGGGCGACTCCCTTCTGAGGGGAACTGAAGGGCCCATCTGTTGACCGGACCCATCCCACAGGGAAGTCTGCTGCTTCCCTGGGGTTCAGATTAGAGAAATTAAAAGAAACTTCCTATTCTTGTAAAGCCCTCCGATTACTACCCAGTGCTGTTTTTTCAGGTTGGCAGTGATGAAATTATTACAAGAAGTGTAAGGGCAATGAAGAGTGACTTCAGGGCCCTGGGACGGCTGGTTAAGGGGTCTGGAGTGCAAGTAGTGTTTGCCTCCATACCTCCTGCAAGAATGGGTGAAGAGGTAAGCAGGAAGAGTTCACAGATTAATGAATGGCTACGTGACTGGTGCCAAAGGCAGGGCTTTGGGTTCTTTCATCATGGGCTGCTCTACGAGACACCTGGCCTGATGGTGGCAGGTGGAATGCATTTGTCCCAGAGGGGGAGAAGGCTTTTGGGGCAGGAGTTAGCAGGGCTCATTGAGAGGGCTTTAAACTAGATGTGAAAGGGGAAGGGGAGACAACTGGGTCTGTTAGGGACGAGCCCAAGAGCAATACGCTAGGGCCTGAAGGAAGGTGGTCTAGGGAGGATTTTCGATCATTGAAGAGAAGGGATAGATGTTTAGGCCCTGACCACAAGGCCTCCTGCCTTCCAGGGGTCCCACCAGTGCGCTCTGCTTGCTATCTGAAATGCCTGTACACCAATGCACGCAGTATGGGGAATAAACAGGAGGAGTTAGAGGTCTGTGTGTGGTCTAAAGGTTATGACCTGGTGGCAGTTACAGAGACATGGTGGGACAGCTCACATGACTGGAATGTGGTCATGGATGGCTATGTCATTTTTAGGAAAGATCGGTCAGTGAAGCGAGGTGGTGGAGTTGCTCTCTATGTGAGGGAGCAACTAGAATGTATTGAGTTTTCTCCAGGGACTGATGAGGGGCAAGTTGAAAGTCTGTGGGTAAGAATGAAGGGGCAGGAAGGCAAGGGTGATACAGTTGTGGGGGTCTATTACAGACCTCCTGATCAGGATGAGGGAGTTGGTGAGGCTTTCTACAGGCAGCTGAAAGCAGCCTCACAACTACAGGCCTTGGTCCTCATGGGGGATTTTAACTACCCCAATATCTGCTGGAAGGCTTACACAACCAGCCATTCACAGTCTAGGATGTTCCTCCAGTGCATTGATGATAACTACTTAATGCAAATGGTGGATAAGCCGACTAGGAGAGGAGCGCTGCTGGATCTTGTACTCACCAACAAGGAGGGTCTTGTTGAAGCAGTGATGGTCGATGGCAGCCTTGGCTGCAGTGATCATGAGATGGTGGAGTTCAGGATCCTGTGGGGAGGAATAGAGTACCTAGCAGGACCAGAACCCTGGACTTCCGCAGGGCCAACTTCAGCCTCCTCAATCAATTGTTAAGGGAAGTTCCATGGGACAGGGTGCTAGATGGTAAAGGGGCTCAAGATAGTTGGTCAACATTCAAGGACCACTTCTTGCAAGCTCAGGATCAGAGTGTCCCAATGGGTATGAAATCAAGTAAGGGAGCTAGGAGACCAGCATGGTTAAACAAGGAACTGCTGGGCAAACTCAGGTGGAAAAAAAGAACTTATGGATCATAGAAAGAGGGGCTAGTCACTTGGGAGGAATATAGGACAGTTGTCAGAGGATGTAGAAAGGCAATGAGGAAAGCTAAGGCCTCCTTGGAACTTAACCTTGCAAGTCAGGTCAAGGATAATAGAAAGGGCTTTTTCAAGTACATAGCTAATAAAACAAACACTAGAGGCAATATAGGCCCACTGATGAATGAGGGGGGTGTCCTAGAGACAGAGGATGTAAAGAAGGCAGAGGTGCTGAATGCCTTCTTCGCCTCTGTCTTTACCCCTGCAGGCTTTCCCCAGGAGCCCCTGATCCCTGTAGCCCCAGAAGAAGTCAGGGTAAAGGAGGAGTTTGCCTCGGTAGATGAGGATTGGGTTAGGGATCAGTTGAGCAATCTGGATATCCATCAATCGATGGGCCCAGATGGAATGCAACCAAGGGTGCTGAGGGAGCTGGCAGAGGTCATTGCTAGGCCACTCTCCATCATCTTTGGTAAGTCATGGACAACAGGAGAGGTGCCTGAGGACTGGAGGATAGCAAATGTCACTCCAATCTATAAGAAGGGCAAGAAGGAGGACCCAGGTGACTATAGACCGGTCATCCTATCAAGGAAGAGGGGGTCATTAAGAGCAGTCAACATGGTTTTACCAAGGGTAAGTCATGTTTGACCAACCTTATTGCCTTCTATGAGGAAATAACTAGGTGGATAGATGATGGTAGAGCGGTAGATGTGGTTTATCTTGATTTCAGTAAAGCATTTGACACTGTCTCCCACAGCATCCTTGTAGATAAGCTGATAAAGTGTGGGTTTGGTGATCAGGTAGTGAGGTGGATTGTGAACTGGCTGAAGGAAAGAAGCCAGAGAGTTGTGGTCAATGGGACGGAGTCTAGTTGGAGGCCTGTGACTAGTGGAGTCCCTCAGGGGTCGGTACTGGGACCGGTGTTGTTCAATATCTTCATCAACGACTTGGATGAGGGTACAGAATGTATCCTCAGCAAGTTTGCTGATGACACCAAACTAGGAGGAATGGCTGACACACCAGAGGGTTGTGCTGCCATTCAACGAGACCTTGATAGGCTGGAGAGTTGGGCAGGGAGAAATTTAATGAAATTCAACAAGGGCAAGTGTAGAGTTTTGCATCTGGGGAAGAATAACCCCATGTACCAGTACAGGTTGGGGGCTGACCTGCTGGAGAGCAGTGTAGGGGAAAGGGACCTGGGGGTCCTGGTAGACAGCAGGATGCCCATGAGCCAGCAATGTGCCCTTGTGGCCAAGAAGGCCAATGGCATCCTGGGGCACATTAGAAAGGGGGTGGTTAGTAGGTCAAGAGAGGTTCTCCTTCCCCTCTATTCTGCCTTGGTGAGGCCACATCTGGAGTATTGTGTCCAGTTCTGGGCCCCCCAGTTCAAGAAGGACAGGAAACTACTTGAGAGAGTCCAGTGCAGAGCCAAAAAGATGATTAAGGGAGTGGAACATCTCGAAAGGCTGAGGGAGCTGGGTCTCTTTAGCTTGGAGGAGACTGAGGGGTGACCTTATTAATATTTATAAATATGTAAAGGGTGAGTGTCATGAGGATGGAGACAGGCTCTTCTCAGTGACATCCAATGATAGGACAAGGGGCAATGGAGGCAAGCTGGAACATAGGAGGTTCCACATAAATGTGAGGAAGAACTTCTTCACAGTGAGGGTAACAGAACACTGGAACAGGCTGCCCAGAGAGGCTGTGGAGTCTCCTTCTCTGGAGACATTCAAAACCCCCCGGACATGTTCCTGTGTGACCTGACCTAGGTGTTCCTGCTCTGGCAGGGGGATTGGACTAGATGATCTTTTGAGGTCCCTTCCAATCCCTAACATTCTGTGATTCTGTGATTAGCTTTTGCCTGAAGACAAGTTGTTTTACAGGGCTTGTGAAAGTGCTAAGTGTTTTGTCACACTTGAATTTATGAAAAGTTATGAAAACAAAACCCAGAAGACCATGAACAGTACCATCCTTTGGCTGCAACTAAAGCTGAGCAGTCGTTTGAATGGATCAGTCCTCAAGCACATTCCTGGGAATGTGTGTTACCTGGAGTGCAAGTGGCAGCTTGGATGCTTGTTGCTGTGGTGCAACACAAAGGCATTTGATGTGCACCAAAGGATCATAGAATCATCGAATGGTTTGGGTTGGTAGGGACCTTCAAGATCATCTTATTCCAACCCCCCGGCCATGGGCAGGGACACCTCCCACCAGACTAGGTTGCTCCAAGCCCCATCCAACCTGGCCTTGAACACTTAAGAGCTCATGTTTTGCCTGGAGCCCTACCTTAACCAGCTCTGTTTTCTGCTGCCCATGGCTTGCAGTTGGCCATGGTTTGTTCTGAGCTTCAAAATCTGACTGCTCTCCAGGAGGGAGGGAGCAACTATGCTTCTATTCCCTCACATATCTTTAGTCTCGCTACTTCAAAGAGCATAAGCTC
Organism: Podargus strigoides; assembly: GCA_028020825.1. Classification (NCBI taxonomy): domain Eukaryota; kingdom Metazoa; phylum Chordata; class Aves; order Caprimulgiformes; family Podargidae; genus Podargus; species Podargus strigoides. The sequence continues at coordinate 16,520,407 of CM051663.1, forward strand.
CCCCCAACCAGGTAATAAAATAGATAGATACATGAATTGCTGTGTAAGTCACTGATAGGTGCAATAGAGAAAGTCAAACTACATGTATAAAATAATCCCTTCAGCCCTTATAGCTGTGTGAAATCCCTCCTTGGTTAGAGAGTCCTTTCTAGAACTATGAAAGATTTTCTGGCTGCTTTACTTTAAATGGAGATGTCTTCAGAAAAGATTCCCTAAGGCTCAGAAAGGGGGGAAAAAGTTAGTAAAGACAGAGAATCAGAGACCTGACTGATAATACTGCAAAGACTTGTTATCCATATGGCTCTGAGTTGCAGTCAATTTTCTTTTTTAATAGGATTATTTCTTTGTCAGATATTTGTATTCTTCTGCATGGAAAGTTTATAGAACATGCAGCATAGGTATATTAGTGCCAAGCAGATTTATTCATTTAGTTGCTCAAATACTCATTGTAGCCCTGCTGGGAAGGGAAGATTTTTCACAACTTAATAGTCTTTTTCCTTATCAGATATTCATTTAAATGGTTTGCCTATAAATACAGGATATGTCAAGACATGTATGCCTTACATATTTCAGAAGATTTATGCTTGCCTTAGGCATTCCTTTAGCTGAACATTAATTTATTGCAGCTACTACGGCCAATTTAAAACAAAAGCAAAAACTCTACCTATCAATAGTAAAAAGTTCACATGGTTTCAGAGAAGCAAAACACAGCCCCTAACCCTCCCATTGAAGGATGGTAGTTCACCATTCAGTTACAGACCATTTTGCCCTGTGAGACTTGAAGATGGAAAAGACTTGGATGTGTTCTCAGCTGCTGGCATGACGTTTGCCACCATGTAGTGTGCTCACCGTGCAGCCCTTGCAACTGAAGCACAAAGAGACTCAACGAGGCCACAACAGTGTAGGTTATCATCAAGTTTGATTCCCTGGGCTGCAGGGTCCAACACTTATATGGGGGGAAAAACAGGGCTTTGATTTATATCACACTGCATTTTTGTCCTTTCTGTGATCAGTGTCTGACTGCTTCGTTTTCTTCGTGGCTGACATTTTCTGCAGAGCTGCCATACTTATGATAGAAAGAATTAGTTGAAAAGCCACAGCTTCTCTCAGTCACTAAGACAACACAATGATATGAAGTCCTCAGGCTGTGGGTCTGAAAGTCAACCTGCAAAGCCAGCAAAGCTGACAGGTACAGGAGATGCCTCCATCATTCAGTTCTGTGGCCCCCAACATCAGGACATGGATCTGTTGAAGTGAGTCCAGAGGAGGCTACAAAGATGATCCTAGGGCCGGAGCACCTCTGCTCTGGGCACAGGCTGAGGAAATTGGGATTGTTCACCCTGCAGAAGAGAAGGCTCAGGGGAGACCTTAGAGCACATTCCATCCAGTACCTGATGGGGCCAACAAAAACAGTGGGGAGGGAATTTTGACAGGGGCATGGAGTGATAGGAAGAGGGGTAACGGTTTTAAACTAAAAGAGGGGAGATATAGATGAGATATGAGGAAGAAATTCTTGGCTGTGAGGGTGGTGAGGCACTGGCCCAGGTTGCCCAGAGAAGCTGTGGCTGTGTGCCCTCCCTGGCAGTGTTCCAGGCCAGGATGGATGGGGCTTGGAGCAACCTGGTCTGATGGGAGGTGTCCCTGCCATGGCAGGGGGGTTGGAACGAGATGAGCTTTAAGGTCCCTTCCAACCCAAACCATTCTGTGATTCTGTGATTCTTTCTGAAGGAGTCCATGCCATAGCAGAGACAAGAGGCAAAATGTCAGTACAAAATGGCCAGTCCCCCTCCTGACAATGCTGGTTTGATATGGAGGGAATCTTCAGGTACAGCCTCAACTTTGGTTTTGCTGGAACAATTTCCAGCTGTAAAATACATATCCACTTAATGACTCTGGGCTTAACTAAGTACTGGCTTCTGAATGTGTTTATCTTCATCTCTCCTATTTACAGAGCTCTGATAAACACCTATAGTTCAAACAGGCCTGAAAGAGAGGTAGTTCTTCCCTTCTTCCTTTACTTCATCCTTCTCTGCAGAAATGGTTTCCTGTACAAATGTATGCAGGTCTCTACTGGTGGAATGGGATTCTCAGCAAATTTGGAGAACAAAAGAATTGATCAGTATTAACATATTATTTATCTGCAGAACCTCAAATATAGGTATGGAGTTGGGTTAGGTGTATGGAGTTGCATTCCCCCCATCAAGTTTCCTTCAGAGGGTAATTAAAACAGGATTCATTACCCCTAAAGATGCCTATCTATGTATTTACTAGAGACTACATGACCTATTACACAAGGTGTGATAAATTTAACTCTCAGGTACTAGAATGAATAAAACAGAAAAATGAATACGACAGGACAGAACAGAGTAACTAGCATAAGGCTCCAAACAATACAATAGAACAAGACCCTAAATAGTCTCACCATCTGCATGGTATGTAACAGGTCTGCAAAAATCCCACACATTATTCAGCAGTTTTTCAATCTACATTGTTTTTAGGTTGGCCCTGAAATGTACAGCTACTTCTGAACAGTGCAGAAACTCAACCAATATAACAAGAGGAAATATGGCAAAAGTCCAAAAGAAACCATTTCAAGAAGAGTCCAAGGTTAAATCTTTACTGGGGGAAGTTGACTGATAGGAAATTGAATATGCAGGGTGACAAGTGGCATACTTTTAGGTAAATCAAAATCATTTCTGATACCTCATTTTAATTTTAAGTCTGATGATTTTGAATGTGCATTTCAAAGGGGCTGTGACTACTTATCTCTGCTTCCAGTTGTTCAGGTTAAGGTTAGGTTAAATGATCCTCTCAGGTGCATAGCAGAAAGGGTTTTCATCTTGACAGCTGGATGTTCTTGAGATACAGGCACTTCTTACTCTTTTTTTGGTGTTTTGTTTTTTTTAAAGACTTCTGCTTTTACAAATATTAATTTCAAATACAGGTCTGGGGGGCAGGTTCCAAGGCTCAGTTTGGTTGCCTATATGTAGACATGTGAATGGTGCCCTTTGAGATACCCTAAGTTGCTGCATCTTGCTTGAAGCTGCTGGTCCAGGTGGATGTGGGTTTCCTGCAAGAGCTGAGTCCTATCTGCTGGCCTTGGGAGACGTCCTGGACTAGCAGACGCATGAATGGCAGTAGATAATTCTGATTGGGTAGCTGAGTCGTATCTGGATTTTTAATTGTGACAGAGCATTACTGTTGAGCATGCTGGAAAGGAGGGTCTCTGTACCCCCTCAGGCACTGTTTTGTCAAAAAAGGGGCATGTGGGCATGATGTGTTTGTGTACAGTGATATCTCCAACGCCACCTCTCCTGGAGCCATTTACTGACTGGCAAATACTGGCCAAAACTCATTCTCTGTACAGCCGCTATGTCTGCAGGACCACACAAAGCCTGTGTGCCCACAAGGTGCCCAGTGGTACACCAGTGCTGAGCTAATTACTAAACCCAGGGCTTGAGTAGTCCATAGAGACTGAGATGTGTTTCTGTTGTCTCAGATCTGGTTTCTTTATCTGATTCGCAAAGCCAATCGACACGCTGAGTCAAGATATTTGTTTTATTATAGTTCTGCTCAAAAAAGGGTTCCAGGAATCTAACACAGTCAGCACATTTTGAAAAACAAGCAGGTTCTTTTATACATGACAGAAAAGAGAAAGAAACTGTAACAAAATATATGATTGGCTAAAAATGCTTATATAATATAAATCTTTCTACACATTCTCAATTACTTACTTCATTATACTAAGGTGGTCTTGCATTTATGTTTAAAATCTCCTCCTAGAGGTGTGATTTTTAGTAATAAAATCAACTGCGGTAACTAAAGGTCATTTCTTCATCCTATCAGCTACCACCAAATTCTTGCTCAGCCTTGTATCTTGATCAGATCCAGCTTTACTCTACTTTGGACAATAAGTAGTTACAAAGTAGGGTCCTATTACACCTGGTTCTGAGGACTTTTCATTCTCGTTCCTATGGTTTCTAATTAGATTTTCATGGTTGCTCAATTTTACAAATCTTTATACTTTGGACATCATTTCCCTAATTAGGGCTGAATTTAGACATCTCATCTTACACTGCTGCTGCCTTCAGTACTTCCACTGTGACTAAAAGGAGTCACTCAATCTTCAGGGAGCCTGTTGCCTTTAATTAGGAATATGTTCACTTAACTCCCCCTAAGCTCTTCCCTGTGACAATAGGGATAAGAGCTTAAAATTGTACCTGGCTTCCACTAAGCCTCTGTGTGCCTGCACCTGATCCCAGGCTATGGGAAGCTATTTAATGTGGGTTTAGCTTTAGTCTTGCATCCAGTGATTTAGAGAAGTATCAACAGATGCGTCTCCCTGACCAGTCCAGGGGCCTACTACCTAGGCTGGAAAACAAAATAAAAATGTATTTATATCCTACCATGGGCTAAACTCTCTCCATCTATTCTGTTAACACATACTCTTCAGAGCCATTCAGTCTTCGTTGGAGGCTGATTTGTTTTGAGGATGTTGTGGGACTCCACCTTTCCATGAACGGTTTGTTCCAGGGGTTATTTAAACTTGCTGCTAAAAGCATAGCAGTCACTTCTAAATTCAGGTTTTTTGGACTTCAGCTTCCAGCCATGGCTCTTTCCACCCCTTCTCTGCTAGGTTTAACAGTCAGTAGGTTGCAGTATAGAATCATAGAATCACTTTGGTTGGAAAAGACCTCTAAGATCATCCAGTCCAACTGTTAACCCAGCACTGCCAAGTCACCACTACCCCATGTCCCTCAGCACCACATCTACACGGCTCTGAAATCCCTCCATGGATGGGGACTCCCCTACCACCCTGGGCAGCTTGTGCCAGTGCTAGGGAACCCTTTAGGGGAAGACACGTTTTCTCATATCCAACCTAAACTTCCCCCGGCACAGCTTGAAGACACCAATGTACAGTAATCAAATTGCCTTGTGATCCTCTTTTTCAAAAAATTAACAAAATGGAGAATTTTAAGGCACAGAAAGGTATTGTTTCCAGCCTCCCAGTCATTATTGTGGTGCTGGTGTTTTTCAGCCTCTTCCATCATTCGGTAAAAGAAGAAAGACCAGCTTTGGTGCCAGACCTCTTGGTGCTGTCTGTGGGCATAAGTCAGGCCACCACCACCTTTTCTTGCTGGATATTAGCCCACTCTGAGATTTTATTTTTTTTTTCCCCAACTGTCCGAAAGTTTCCAATTAGATGCAATTAATTAAATTTAACTTTTTTTTTAAAAAAAATAATTATTATTTTAATTAATTTTTTATTTATTCAATTCAATTTGATTTAATTAAACTAAAATATTTTAATTGATTGAAGGGAATGCCATCAAAACTATAACAATATTTGTTCTGATAGAAAAAGCAGTTTAGTATCTGAGGAAACAGGAGCAGCCAAGAGGAACAGGGATAACAACCCGAGGAGTAGCATTCGAATCCTTGGTTTTCTTGTGTGCAGATAATTTAATTTAGGCTATCAACGTTTCTGTGGAATACTTTTCTTTTTAACTACTGTTTCTGAATCTCCAGGAGACTGCTGTGTTGCCAGGTGGCTAATTTGAGCAGTCTCACATGCCTCTGGGGTTTCACCGATGTCTGCTTGAGATGGTAAGAGTTAAGAAAGATTTGTTTCTAGACCAAATAAATTCAATTTTCCAACTGTACCTTGTGGCTTTCAAGTACAAAGGAAAACAATCCCCATGTACCAGTACAGGTTGGGAGCTGACCTGCTGGAGAGCAGTGTAGGGGAAAGGGACCTGGGGGTCCTGGTGGACAGCAGGATGACCATGAGCCAGCAATGTGCCCTTGTGGCCAAGAAGGCCAATGGCATCCTGGGGTGTATTAGAAAGGGAGTGGTTAGTAGGTCGAGAGAGGTTCTCCTTCCCCTCTATTCTGCCTTGGTGAGGCCACACCTGGAGTATTGGGTCCAGTTCTGGGCCCCCCAGTTCAAGAAGGACAGGGAACTGCTCGAGAGAGTCCAGCGTAGAGCCACAAAGATGATTAAGGGAGTGGAACATCTCCCTTATGAGGAAAGGCTGAGGGAGCTGGGTCTCTTTAGCTTGGAGAAGAGGAGACTGAGGGGTGACCTCATTAATGTTTATAAATATGTCAAGGGTGAGTGTCATGAGGATGGAGCCAGGCTCTTCTCAGTGACATCCAATGATAGGACAAGGGGCAATGGGTGTAAGCTGGAACATAGGAGGTTCCACATAAATGTGAGGAAGAATTTCTTCACAGTGAGGGTGACAGAACACTGGAACAGGCTGCCCAGAGAGGTTGTGGAGTCTCCTTCTCTGGAGACATTCAAAACCCGCCTGGACATGTTCCTGTGTGACCTGATCTAGGTATTCCTGCTCTGGCAGGGGGGTTGGACTAGATGATCTTTTAAGGTCCCTTCCAATCCCTAACATTCTGTGATTCTGTGATTCTGTAATATAAAAGTATCTCCATGACAAGCCTTATTTTCTCTTCAGTGCTAAGGTTATGTCTCTTGCCCTTTTTTTGTAATGAATACTGCAAATATGCAGAGTTTTGGATAATGAAACTGTGAAAAAAAATTGCAGATGAAATGTGTAATGATTCAGACAAGGCTTTATTATTTTAATCTGATTTCATTAGCAGCAGAAATTGTTTCTACTACTCAGGCTTTCTTTTTTAATGAAATTTGATGATCTGGAAAGTTAAATGTTTGTGTTTACAAACACTGATCAAAGGAGTCTAATTCTGTAGATCATCTTATGACCTGACACCACAAGCTGCTGTCTTCTTGGGCTCCAGTTCAGCATATGCTTAACTTTGAGCACCTTAGCCATGGGAAGGAGAAATATCTCACCAGGTCCTGGTGCCCACCTTGATCTTACTGATACCAGGAGGGGACATGCTCTGCTCTCAGTGGCTTTGCACTGGCACATGAGCAGGGGACAGCTGTGGGCTACAAAGGTGGTGGGAGCACCGTGGTATGGGTATTGACCAAGAGCTGGTGGCCATAGCATGTCACACCACATCCACAAAATAGCATCTTACAGAAGGCAAAACACCCCTTCTTGCTTATTTGAGGAAATTCCAGATGCGTGCAAGATCTGCAAAGAGAGCTGAACCAGAACAGTTTGTGGTGGGAGGGCCACTGTTGCCCTAGCACTATCTCTCCATCCCTGGTCCCAGAGCAGGGTGTCCCCATGGTCCATCAGAGCAGTGCTGGGGACACCAGCCCTTGGGAAGGGGATCTGGGTGCACCCTCCCATGGATGCCCTCTCGGGCTCTGTTCCAGTGAGCAGAGACATCCTCCCGAGCTGACACTGAAAGATGTGCTTATACTAGAATGATTATTACGCTTCCAGCTCATGCTGCTCCTCCTGGGTTACTAAAATATTCATGTCTGGTGCAGGGTGCTGGGAGGCCAGGTAGCACATTGCCATAATAAAGTGAGACTGAATTTTACATGCCTACGTCTACTTATTTACTTTTTTTTTGGCATGGTGCATATATTGTAAATTAAATTTAGCATTGCCCAAATAAAGAACCAGCGTTTCATTCCAGATTTGAAAAAGGGTGTAATTTGTTAAATCCCTTCTCTGAAATTATGCCCAGACACTTAAAATTAACATATACATTAACCCACACTGTCCTTGCATTGGAGGAATGAGGAATGACTTGCCACTTCTCACAAACATTTTCATGATTTTATAGTCATTCCCAATCTTTCTCAGAAGTTTTTCATGGAAAATGAGGTGATGAGAGAGGAAAATCTCACTGGGGGTAGCCCTGGGATGACGATCAGAGACCTACACACCCCACGGGGAGTCTGCAGAGCCATCCATAGCCTGGAGCAGCCACAGCCCGAAACAAGGCATGGAGTTGATCTCCAACAGCAACAGTAAATGTTCGAAATAGTCTTTCTCTTAGTTCTCTAACTGGTTTTGACTGGAACTCCACACATGTGAATTGTCATTTCTCAGCAAGAAACAGATTTTGTTAGGAATTTCTTTTGACTCCCCGTTCTTGGAGGGATTTCAGAGCTGTGTAGATGTGGTGCTGAGGAACATGGTGTAGTGGTGACTTGACAGTGCTGGGTTAACAGTTGGACTTGATCTTAGAGGTCTTTTCCAACCAAATGATTCTACGATGGTATGATTCTGAAAATGGAGAACAAATCAACCAGGAATTCAATGCAACAATGAGAAGAGCACTCAGGTCTCCACCTTCTCATGCCACCAAGTGTCTGGTCATGTGTTTGGGCTTTAAAAAAGATGTTTGCCACATGTTTCCCACCAAGCATGTTAGAAAACCTGCCTCTCACAGCACTGCCCAAGGCCATGGTTCCACTCCTAACCCCACCAGTGCATCCAAGCAGTCATTTATAGACAACACATCAGTGCTACTTAGAATCATAGAATTGTTTTGGTTGAAAAAGATCACTAAGATAATAAAGTCCAACTATTAACCCAGCACTGCCAAGTCCCCACTGTCCCATGTCCCTCAGCACCACATCTACACGGCTCTGAAATCCCTCCAGGGATGGGAACTCCTCCACTGCCCTAAGCAGCCTCTTCCATTGATCTGCTTGCTCTGACTGAACTCTTTGCTCAGTTTGTTGGTGAGAAAATCACTCACATTAATTCCCATGTGACAAGAAATGTGCAGTCAACTGCTGCACTGTCCTCCAGTCTTAGACAAGAGGGAAAGGGTGAACAATGGCTGGTGAGCTCCTGGAGCTGACATCCCTGCCTGCTGAAAGCATAGGCACCAGACCTCCAGAAATGGATAAATTCTACAGGTACCATAAAAATTTTATTCCCATCTGGCCTGAAGTAGGTTTGCAGCTCAAGAGATTAAAGCTACACTATATCTCATTTTGGTCTGAGGGATTTGGGTTGTTCAGTCTGGAGAAGAGAAGGCTCTGGGGAGACCTTCTGGCACCTGCCAGTATCTGAAGGAGCTACAAGAAAGCTGTAGAGGGACTTGTGACAAGGGCTTGGAGTGATAGGACAAGGGGCAATAGTTTTAAACAGAAATAGGGGAGATTTAGATGAGAGATTAGGAAGAAATTCTTTCCTGTGAGGGCAGTTAGACACTGGCCCATGTTGCCCAGAGAAGCTGTGGCTGCCCCCTCCCTGGCAGTGTTCCAGTCCAGGTTGGATGGGGCTTGGAACAACCTGGTCTGGTGTGAGGTGTCCCTGCCCATGGCAGAGGGGTGGGAACAAGATGAGCTTTGAGGTCCCTTCCACCTCAAACCACTCTGTGAATCTGACCAAAACTAATCAGATGGGTCAGCTGGATTTCCATGGGAGGGATTGCATGGGAAGGGGTAAGGAAACTCAATCCACTGCTCTGCTTGGATCTTCACCTCCAGCCAGTGCAACATCTCCTGTGCAAGTAGTGTTTGGTGCCTCAGGATGAAGCCCATGTACCTGCAGATGTTTGGTGACCAGCAGAACATGCCACCAAAACAGGGGTACCACGATATGGTAGGAAGGTTGTTTGCTTTTTATTTTCTTGCTACAGATGGACTGTCTTGCCTGGCGTCAGTGACAGCAGACATATGAGAGCATATTGGCTTAAGACTGCTAGAAAATGGAATCAATGTTCTACAATGGAGCCAAACACTGGTTTCATCCCAAACCAGGGTAAAAAATGAAAAAATCACAAATTTCTTAAAAAGGAAATATTGTGAAGGTATTTGATTTGCTTACATTATATTTCAGCAAAGTCAGAATGTTTTCTTCTGACTTTTACATCTGGACTTTTGCATTATCATATCAACTGGAACATACGTAGCTTTAAAGCATGATAGATGAAGAAAAGTCAAAGTATTTATAGCACAGCCAAATTCTTTGCCACATTGAAAAAAAGACTGAAAGAAAACATTGTGAGAATTCCCTAACTTATTGTGTAAAGTACAGTATGTTTCAGTGAAATACTTGGTTAGCCTCAAATGAACCATTTCTGATGTTTGAAAGGAAAAATAATACTATTTTTATAATGCACTTTGTAAACAGCATTGTGGCAGCTGGAGCCTGGTGCGACTGTGAGGCTGCACCTCCTCGCCTTGGTGAAATTAACTGCTTTGGAAATAGAATAACTTCCTTACAGAGGTGTAGTTAGGCACAGAAGTCCTGCCTGTTCCTAAAGAGGACTTTGGTAAGGCAAAGGTAAAAAGTAACTTTGCCTCTTGTTAAAAGAGGTAACTTTGCCTCTTGTTTGCCTTTTTTTTTTTTCTTTGCAATATGAGACTGCAGATCCCAGCCTTGTGAAAGCTTCCTAGACAATCCTGGTGCCTAGAAGCATATGTGTACAGATGCCTGGCCTCAAAGCAACCCCCAGTGAGTGGAATTATTAAAAATATTTTTCTTCTCCAGTGTACTTGAGCTGGCAAAGCCAGGAGAAGTCCATGGAGACTGGTGTCTGCGTAATCCCCAGCATAAAATGCATGTCAGCCTCCTCCAGCTCTGACCCCAGGTGCCTGTGTTGGAGGTTGCTTATATATTCCAGCAATGACTTTGCATGCTCCTAAAAATACCTCAGTTCCCAGTGCTTCAGCCTGTTTGAAACAAGCTGGAAATAAAAACAAAGGAAATGCTCCGTGCCCAGGTGTGACTCCAGTGATGGTGCTGGGTTGGATCCCAACCCTTTCCTATTTTACTGCAGTCTCTCTGGCATACTTCTGTGCAACTGCCATAATAAAAATGACCCATGAGGTACTTTTGCACACAGCAAATTTTCTTCCTCGCATTTCCCAGATTTGCTCCTTTCATGGACTGGGCTAAGGGGAAGTTTTTACACACACACAAAATGTGTAAGTGCTTCCCTGAGCTACTTTCCATGCTGGTGCTTGTCCAAGGAGTGATGGACACTTGCCTGCAGGTTCTGCACCTCATTTCAAACCATCAGCCCTTTTTACTATGTTTTGACTTCATTTTGTAGCCACATGCTCCAGCATCCTTCTGTGGAGTGATCATGAAATCACAGCGGAAGAAATTGTGAGACAAAAGCCATCAAGCCCTCAGGAGGTTGTTTGCAAATTACTTAATAAAGAAAACACACTGATGGCCAGCTCAGATTTATTATTTCTTTTTGGCCCGTAGCTAACTGTAATGAGCAGATTGCTACAGCGATGGAGTCACCAAATGCAGGGCTCAAACCCTTCCACACATGGCTGTGGGTCACTCATGCTTGGAAAACTGTCTCAGCCACAGACGCTCATTCATTTATTCTGACAGTTTAGTATTTACAGGCTGACTGCAGCTTCTTGACACTGGGAAAAGTGGAGCTTCCCTGAAAAAACCTATACTGTGACCATAAATACTGAAGGCAAAAGTCTTCAGACCAATACACACTGATCTGGCAGTCAGTTTGACTTAAAGTAAAACTATATTTTCTTCTAAACCATCTACTGATTCATTTCCTATGCTACTATTATTTTGTTACATGAAAAGCTCGAATAGATTTAATTTATTGTCCCCAAGAGAGGTCGATGTCTTTTTGTGCATGAAGCAAAATATTCCCACTTGACCAACAAAATCCTGAACTATGATCAATTTATTGGAATGCCACTATTTTAAATTCAAACTAAAGCCTCAATGCATACAGTTCATCATGGGTTGGTTTACTCTACAGTCGTATTTCTCTGTGCTTAAATGTGGTGTAATAGAAAGAGTAAAGAATAGAAAAATCCCCACTGAGAACCCCAAACAGAGTTTTTCAATGACTCCAGAATAAAAACAAAAGCAGTAATTTAAGGCATCTCCCCAGATTTTTTCCTGGTTCCTCCTTTTGGGACAATGACATACCTTTGCTTTCAGCAGGATGCAGCAACCCTGTCTTCAGCCCAAGAAACCAAACTGCAGGCAGATCATGCCCTTGTTCTTTGGAGGAAAGTCCCTCTGTGGTGCCAACTTGAGCTCTTTTATCAAGGTATTTGAGGGGGCTTACCCATCCTAGAGAGGAGAACCTAACATTTACAAAGTGCTGTGAAGGCAAAAGCCCCCAGTACTGCATTTGGGATCCTTGGAAGAGTTTTCATAGAACTATACAATAACAGAATCATAGAATGCCAGGCTAGAAGGGACCTCAAGCATCATCTAAGCCAACCTTTCTTAGTAAAGGCAGTTTAGACAAGACGGCCCAGCACCCTGTCCAGATGAGTCTCAAAAGTGTCCAACATTGGGGAATACACCACCTACCTGAGGAGATTATTCCAATGGTTGATTGCTCTAGTTGTTTTCTGAGCTTTCAATTTTGTTTTGACTTTTATTTCCCATTGTCTTCTAAAATGCAGTAATCTTGAAGGAAAAACGAAATTCATGTCTTCTGTCAAAAGTCTGACCTCATCAAAAGGCCCCTTCCCACCACCCACTCCCACTCTTGGTCCCACCGCCATCTTTGTTGGCATCGAAATCAAATTTTGGAAGAAAAGCACAAGTTGCTTGTGGGAACGCTCACATGGGCAATGTACCCCCAGACGCTTTCTGCCTTGGTGCTGAGCTGAACACAGCCCTGGGACACACAGCGAGAGTCCCCACCCAGCACCAAGGTCCCCAGCGCCCAGTCCCTGCCTGGGTGGAAATGTGCTCAGGTGGGCACGTGGGATGGGCAGCCCGCAGCTGGTCTCCCTCAGCCCCTGCCTGCCTCTGTCACTCTCACTGTTGCAGATGTACAAAACTGTCAGGTTTTGACTTGCTTCAAAAGCAGGATTAAGACCCCTACCTAACTACAGAGATAGCTTCTTATTTCTCTATATCTCAGTCTTCAAACACACAAATCCTCCCACTTGCTTGATGTGACAATTTGGTACCTGCCACCACTTGGAGTTGAGAAATAAAAGGAGTCTCAATACTGAGAAAGGTTGTGCCAAGAACATAAAAAGGCCTTCAGCATCTATAAAGCAGTAATAATTTTCAGAAATAAATATGAAAGCTCTGGCCCCATAAACCACACTACTTTCTTTAGACAAGACCTTGAAAGAGCAAACAGCAAGAGAAGAGAAAAAATTCCTTCCAGAGAGTCACATTTTGTTATGCAGCCCTAAAAGTTGAGAACTATGGGGGGGAAAAGCAGACACCCTTCACCTCAAATGTTCACTTTACCTGGAAACCTCCAAACTAGATGAAAAATTAAAGCTTTTTGTGTAAGAACAAGTAAGAGCATGCCAGGGAGTTGGCCATGATATTGAACGTGAAGAGTGATTCTGTTGGGAAGCAGAGATACTGTGGAGGATGCGACGCTGACCATGTGGTGGGTGCAGTGATGGGTGCCAGGTCCTCAAAACTTGCACAGATCAAAGACTTGCTCTAATTGTTTTTATTCAGAATACGGACTTGTCCTGTCTCTTCTGTTCAGATGAGAAGCCACTCATTCTCAGCACTCACAGGGTACTGCCAGAGACAGGAGGGTTTGGGGCATAACATATGTAAAATGTGCCCTTTCCACCTAGTCCACATTGCAAATGGTTTGCAAGGTAAAACCTGGAATCCTAGAAGCTGATGCATTTTGGGTCAGTTGGCTGCACCCAGTGCCAAGGTGGATTAGCAATGAAAACACATCTCCAGTAGGAAAGCATGAGGGCACTCTCATAAAGGAGAAACAACAATTGCAACAACTGAAATGGGTTATAAGAGGAAAAGAGACCGTAAATTGTAATGAGAGACTGACCCAGCTGCCTTAGCTACCCACCAGGGTCTGGAGAACATTTGCTGTGTGTAGTTCTTGGTCTCTGGGGCCAGAGAAGGAGCTGGCAGCACTGTATCTCTTGGCTGCTGCATCCTGCGGGTACTCACAGGTAGGACCACTGTGGAAATCATAGAATCATAGAATTGTTTTGGTTGGAAAAGACCTTTAAGATCACCAAGTCCAACCATTAACCCAGCACTGCCAAGTCACCAGTAAACCATGTCCCTCAGCACCACACCTACAAATCCATGTGTTGAGTGCTTAGAGCCCAACAGAAATATATTTTGAGGTTGCTGATGTCACCCAATGCTGTTTTGGATAACTTCACTGCTGACTCATGATGGTTGTGGAAGGCAGGGAAGATCAGCTCAGCAGTCACTGGGAAACAACGAAGTGCAATGGGAAGAGTGGGGAGCAGAAATAAATCCCAATCCCAGCTGCTCATTACAGGGAGGTTGAAAACACTTTGTGAAATGTAATAACTGAGAAGCATCTTGGAAACCTCTCATGTCGAACTCAGGAACACAGAAAGTGCTGGATATTAGAGCTCTTGGGTGTGCAGCACAGCCCGAGCACAACCAAGGGCAGAGCTGCTACCAAGCAGCCACAGCTGCCATGGCCGCTTAAGCACTCTGCTTGCTGGTGGCACTGAAAAGCCAAGCCCAGAACCACTTTTCTGTACTGATATAGCCCTGATTCCCAGGCATGTGAAATTACCTTTCTGGACAACCATTTGCATAGTGACATTATGTTTTCCTATGCAAGAAGACTTCTTCCTCTTCCCTTGCAATGCCTTCCCCAGATCAACAGCTGCTGCAGCATCCACAATGTACCCTGATATACACCTTAAATTGACCCCCAAATTGCAAATTGCATTTACACGGGGCTTGGAGATGGGGGAGAAATGCAGCAGGGGTGGAGCCAGCAGATGCTGCAGGGCCAGATGGGATGTACTGGCGTGGGAGATGTGGGGGTTGCCCTGGGATGCAGGCACTGATCGTTGGTGCTTGCCGTACAACATACCAGACAAAGAGAAAGAATTTGTATCAAAACTTTATTTATTAAACAAAAAAAATGCACCATTGGAATAACATTTCTATAAAAAATGAATATGAGACTGTTCTACAGTGCATTACAAAACCCCCTTTTTCTTCATGTAGTAGTATACAAGATTGTGTGTAGAAACAGTCATTTATTTTTAAACTGTAAGCAAGTTTCCTTTCTCATAGAACAAGATTTACACTTAAATATTGCAGTCACTATTCTAATTTGGTTAACAATGCTAAAGTCTGACAATTTAAAGAAACTGTTTATAGGCTCAAAATGCCATCTTTAGGCCTTTTGTAACAACAAGATTTTTATTTTTTTTTAACTAAGGCTAGTTAAAGCTGTAGTATAACCCATTTCTATCGATAAACATATCACTAGTATGCTAAGAATTTTTTAATTACCTTGCAAAGCCCTTTAAATGGAACTTACAAGTGCCAGGAAATTGAATTAGCAGGTTGGAGCCAGTGCTTTACAGCAGTTGTGGGCTGTGTGTGACAGTCATGGTGACCAGTGACTTGGTGGCACAGTCTTGCTGCCCGACCCTCCCAAATCCTCACTCTTCAGGCGCATAACACAGGGCCAAAGCCCAGCACACGGGGACATGGGCACACTTCAGCTTTAACAGCCTGCTCTAGCTTTCCAGCTAGTTATCCCCATTATCATAAATTATCCAAAGAAAAATCTCTAAATAATAAATTAAATATTACTTATAAAAAGTACACCCTCCCCCCCAACCACCCCATCCCAAACATGGTGGCAATTCAAAACTTAGGAATTGCCAGGTCTATTTTACAAGAATAAAAACAGCATCATTCCTTCTCCTATCAACTATGCTTCCTCACACTTAGAAATACATGTACAGCATATGGTGAAGCACGCTGGCTCATGCACCTTGCAACGTGGGGGTTGTATCGTGTCCTCCAACCAGCCCAGACCAGAACGAGGATGTGTTCAATGCTTTTTGCTGATAACGTTAAAAAATGGCCATGGAGCCTCCAAGAACCCAGTTCAACACCAGACAGGACCCAGAGCAGCTGATGGGGATGCGGGGAAACAAAGCCATCAGGAAAACCAATCTCCAATCACTTACGAAGCTATGATTTTTTTTTGGAAAAAAAACCTTTTTCCATCCAGCTTCCAGGTATCCATCTCAGAAATGGGAACCAGGGGGCTGCAGATTCGCTGCCTTCTGCTTCCAGCTGGTGTTGTCTGCAGAGTGTTCCCTTACCTACAGTCTACTTCAGGTTTTAATTGTAGAATCATCATAGAATCATAGAATGGTTTGGGTTGGAAGGGACCTCAAAGATCATCTAGTTCATTGGTATGACCAAAGGTGGTCCGACAGCATGTGTGAGCATCAGGGCTGGATTTGCAGGTTTAAGTGTTAGATGCCAGCTAGGAGGACGTCCCAGGCAAGGTCCCTGGGTGAGCTACAGCAGAATTACACCATCAGCTATGACTGCAGAAGAATCATAGAATCATAGAATTGTTTTGTTTGAAAAGACCTTGAAGATGATCAAGTCCAACCGTTAACCCAGCACTGCCAAGTCACCACTACCCCATGTCCCTCAGCACCACATCTACACGGCTCTGAAATCCCTCCAGGGATGAGGACTTCCCCACTGCCCTGGGCAGCCTATGACAGTGCTTAACAACCCTTCCAGTGAAGAAATGTTTCCAAATGTTTCCTAATATCCAATCTAAACCTCCCCTAGCACAACTTGAGGCCATTTCCTTTGTCCTATCGCTGTTACTTGGGAGAAGAGACCGATCCCCACCTCACTACACCCTCCTTTCAGGTAGTTGTAGAGAGAAATAAGGTCTCCCCTCAGCATCTTCTTCTCCAGACTAGACAACCCCAGTTGCATCAGCAGTTCCCCATCAGACTTGTGGTCTGGACCCTTCCACAGCTCCATTGCCCTTCTCTGGACACGCTCCAGTTCTTGCAGTGCGGGGCCCAAAACTGAACACAGTATTCGAGGTGCAGCCTCACCAGTGCTGAGTACAGGGAACAATCACTGTCTTAGTCCTGCTGGCCACAGTATTGCTAATACAGGTCAGGATGCTGTTGGCCTTCTTGGCCACCTGGGCACACTGCTGGCTCGTGTTCAGCTGCTGTTGACCAGCACCCCCAGGTCCTTTTCCGCTGGGCAGCTTTCCAACCACTCTTCTCCAAGCCTGTAGTGTTGCATGGGATTGTTGTGACCCCAGTGCAGGACCAAGAACTTAGTCTTATTGAATCTCAAAAAGAGAATGACTGATGCTTCCCAAAGGCTGGAAAGACCCAGAGGTAGCCTCACTGTTAACTCACTGTCATCCTTCCATGCCCTGCCACCCTTTTGCCTAGTATTTTCAGGGTTGTACCACGTGTTTTGGCAGAAGATGTTGGAGCAAGTGAGCATCCACTGAAAACGTGCCCAGAAGCCTTGGAGAAACATTTTTTAAAAATCATCTAGGCTAGGAAAGGGTCAGTGAAAAGATACTCCTGCAAAAAACTAAAGCCAAAGCTATTAAAAGAGGCTCAAGGAGCGCCGATGCAAAGACCACATTGTGGCAGAATCTTTTTGCAATATCAGACAGGTGACATCCCAAGTCACATAGGAGCCTTGTGGCTGAGATTTCCTTTGCTACCAGTACAAATTTGCCAGAGCACACTGGCACATGCATTGCTGCGGGCTGTGGACTGGGTGCTGTGGGAAAAGCAAAAGTGAAGCTTTGAAGCATTCACAAACCTGTTGAGAAACCCTGGAGTGGGAAATCCTGCTTGGAGCTACATGACTATCTCTGTGCTTCTCCAATTTCTTGCTGCCTCTTAGTTGGGAATTACCAGTTCACAAACATGAGGGTGCACCAACAGCCAGACCAATATAGAGGATCTGATGGTCCTCACTTCCTGGGAAGTGACACCACAAAACCTATGGCAAAATTTTGGCAGTATCGATGTTCAGCCCCAAATTGTGACGTTGTCAAGATCATATGCAAGAACAGCAAGCACATTTTCCTCCCCCTTCCAAAAATTAAATACCTTATCAAAGTGACTGAACCTTTTCTGCAGAAGTGAGCATCTAAGTTGTCCACAAAGACACTGAGCTAGGGAGCCCTCAGCCTCTTGAACCACTGATATTGCTCCATTTTTACATCTCAGAGAAAAAAATAAGGGGCATGGGGAAAGAAAAGAAAAATTATATCCCTTTTTGGCTGCTTTTTTTTTTTTTTAAAAAAACCCATAAATTTCCCCCCACCTGTTTATGGCAGCCCTGTTGTATTGATTAGCTAATGATCCTCCAAGGTAACATCAAGCTTCATAAGTCCATCACGCATTGACAGATTTTGCATTATATTTTTCTGGGAGTGTCCATGGCTGACAGTCACAGGTTACAAATATTCTGACAGTTGAGGGATTTGTCAAAATCCAAAGAAATTGTCAGCCAAGCTTACTGCAAAAATATAACGCAGAAATTTTGTGCTAGAACATTTGAGTTTTGCAAGTTATGCATAAGGTGAAATTTTAAAAGAAGATCCTGCTTACTGATTAGTTAGGAATCATACTAAAATCATCCTCAAATGAAATTTGGCAATCTCAAGGGCTTCTGAGGACACCGACACCCAAATTTAGTGTCATGGGTCTCAGGGGAGGTATAGGGTACAGCCCTTTGTTGGCTGTAAGTCTGAAGGAAAATGAAAAAAAAAACCAAACAAAACCCAAACTACCCTCAAACTCAGAGCTTATACAGTATAATTTAGCTTTACTGACAAATGCTGGACTTGAAGCAGAAATTCTTACTAGTTTAATTAGGAAGGGGTTGGGGTAACAGCAGTGTGTTGCTTGGGCTGAGCTGATAGAGTTATTCCTTCTTGTGGACAGAGTACATGAGGACTTGTTTCAGCATGGACCTTGGCCTTGGTCTGCAAGTGTTATTGATTTAAATGGGCTGAGGCTGAAAAGAGACGTGTTTCAAACAGCAGAAGAAAGGCTGCGCTCACAGGAGTGCCAGATCAATCTGCAGCCTTACAGGGCTTAGCGTTTAAGTAAAAGAGAGATGCCTGAACGAAACCAAAAGGCTGATCAATACTAAAGCACCTGGACACAACAACACTTGTGTCCAAACCAAACAAAATCCCACTTGCAAACCTCTTTATGGTTCATCTTATTTTAGGCAATTTGAGATTGTTATATGCTTGGTCCTGGATTAGTATTTTATGATTAAAAAGGTGCAGCACTGCTCTTTAAATTTCTTGGGGCAGTTTCTGCTTCCAGAAATCCTGCTGCAAATCCAGGGTAAGAAATATTTCATAAATGATAAGTGAGAGACAGCTTTGACCTTATGTTCCTATTTCAACAATGTCAATCTTTGCAAATATGGACGAGAAGATATTCAAAACCTGCATTAAGCCTTCTTTCTTGGAGTTAAAATGGAGGTAGTGATTTTATAGGTTCTTTCATCAGGAAATATTTGTGCGTTTTATTTTTAGTTGAGGTTTTTGGTTACAAATCTTTCAGAACTGGAAAGCTCAGACTCCCATGCAAACGAGGTTTCCTCACTCTTGAGAAATATTTCATTAAAATCTTAGTAAAGGAACATTTTTAAAGAAGCATTTTCACAAATACACAAGAGTTCCTAACGAAGCATTTGAATTCCTCCTTGACATCTGACTTCCTTTCCAGCATGGGGCCGTAGAAAATAATCTGAATTATTACTTCTGTTTCACTGCCATTTTGCTCAAAATATTTTATTCAGAAATTCACATATAATTACCCACCTAATAAAAGGAGCTATTAGGTTGTAAAGATCCTATACTTTCCATGCTCTTTTAAAATTATGACCCACTCAAGCTTGAAATCAAAGGCAGAGCTGAATGGAATAATTCATCTGAAACTCTCTTAGTGGGTTTTGCAGCCTCCTAACTGATAAATATGCAAATTAGTTCCCTTTTGGTGATTCAACTGCATAAACAGGGATTAATGCTGAATGCAGCTGAAAATTTAGCAATAAAATGCAGGCACAGAAAATTTAGTCAATTCAACCAGTTATCGTTGTCAATAAGCACTGTAATGCATGGCTAAAGCACTTGGTTAAGGAAAGGGAATCCCTAAAGGTTGTTGATGGTGTCTTGCTGCTCTCTTTGCTTGCTGTTCTCATGGAGTATGGCCGACCTCAACCAGGAAATATTATGCTTGTGGAAAAGCCCTCCTAATTAATTTATCAGGCCTCCATGGTTCTTCCTCTGGGCTCATGTCTTGTCTGTGGGAAACATCCAGCACCTGCAACTCCTTTGCCTCCTCATCTGGTGGACAGGTCCTGAGGCATCCTGGGGGATGCAGGGTGGATGGTAAAGGCTTGGGAAAACTTCAGCTCTGATTTTCTCTCTGCTTCGGCTTGTGATGGTCCCAGCAGCATTTCCCAGTGTCATCACAGGGTGGTCTGGTGCAACAGCTACCCATACTCGGACATGTTTTGTTACAAGCTTAAGCACATAATGACTGTGAGTCAGAGAAGTTTGCATATTACATCCTCTTTTTGCAAACGTACACTGACTGGCTGACAGTGGGCCACCAATGCAGACTTCTTTTTTTCTTTCTTTCTTTTTTTTTTTTTTACATTCCTGGTTCTCTGTTTAACATAAATAAAACATTAACTACGGGAGGATTTACAAATGCTTGCTAAAATGGCTGAATTTTACAGTAACTCGTTAATCCCCACTGTTTGTGCGAGATGAGTGACAGAGACAACAAAAGAAATTCGTAATTTGTATTTTCATTTTGTGCTGTTGGGAAAACTTCCAAATATTTGGTGTGGTTGTGTGATTATTTGCTAAGAGTGTTTTTGTAGTCAGTAATTATGTATTTAAAAAAACCCCAACCAAACAACAAACGAGTGACCTACAACACTGTCTCATTAACGGCATGGTCTATGTTTAAAAACATACTTGCATGAGGTAAGACTAGATCTATACAAAGAGCTACAAACCTCTACAGAGTAAAACATAAGTTAGTCATGACAACTTGAGATCTACAAAGACTAGTAGATCAAAATGAACAATCTGGTGGCACCAGCTATGACTCCGTGGTGATGACGTCATTTGCCTTGCCACGCTTCCATCACTTGAGATGTCAGATATACAGTTCTGTAACATTTCCATTATTATTCTTTTCTTTCCTTTTTCTTCTTTTTATCATTCCTTTTAGGACTTTTCAGGAATCTTTCTTGCACTGAAGGAATGGTACTGGGAACGATATGATTTTATGGGGTGGTGGATGTGGGTGGTATGCATGAAATCCTGGTATGCTGCAATGCTCAGGGATAATTATCGCTTCATCAAGAGCTGTTAGAAGGCTGAGCCTGTGATAGCATTGAGTTGCTTCATTAGCCCCTCCAAACTGGCCATCTGTTCACTCAGATCATCTTGCTCATAAACCTGTGAGTGAATAAATAGATACAGATAAGTGGGCAGTGTGATGGGGACTGAACCCCAACCTGCACAGAGCCCAGGACATGGCCTGTGGCAGGGACTTCTGGGACACCTTCCCTGTGCAGTCCTCAGGGAACTGCAGTGTTCAAGGATGGGCTGATGCTTACATACTGGATGGCAAAGCCTTTCTGGGCTCAACACATGAGCTGAAGACCAGGGGTTACCATGCTAGAGTAATGATAAATGTTAAGGACCCTTCCCTGGGTCTCCATTTGCCCAGATCCCTCCCTTAAGTTGCATGTGTCCATGCCTGGGGGGACTGTGAAAACACTTTTTAGCATCCAACAGAGACACCCAATGCTCATCTAAACATGCTCTCTCCTAGGGCAGGCTGCAACAGTTCATTCAGCAATTAGCTGAACTTCTCAGCCTTTGCTGGTGGTTGGGAATTTCCACCACCGCCTTTAGTGGGAGCAGAGGACTGGGAACAGTTTTCAGCAGTACCTAACTGGGCTGGAAGAAAGTCATCCTTTGGGGTATGGTCAACTGAGAATCTGCAGCAAAACCTAAAATTACGAGCACTGCACCTATTCTTGGCAACTACTGACATCAAAAAATAGCAAGGTGAGAACAAGAGGAGTGATGTGAGACCCTGAGGAGTGATCTTCTGCTTTAAAACGCTTGAGAGGGAGCTCAAACATCACTTACTTATGTGGGTTTTACCCAGTGAAAGATCTCACAGTGCTTTATAAGCCCTGTAGTCCCTGAGGTGGGATCGAGCCGGCAGCTTAAAAGAGCACATGCAGAGTCAAGCTTAAAAAAAGAAAATCCCCAAATTTTAGCCTTTCTCCCCAAACTCTGATGGAACAATGAACTTGTTGCCTGCACCAGTATTGCCTGTAGCTGCCCATCACACTTGTGGAGCTTCAGCAATGTCTCTCCTGGGAGATAAATTGTGCTGCTGTGATAAAACAAGGTATTGAGAGCTGAAATTTCACTTTGCATTTCCAAATGTCTAGTGTTAAATTACTCCTCATGCCAGCAGTTTCACCATGGAGGGCATTTTCCTTCCCATTCCCATTCCAGTAGGGGATTCCATGTATCTTACACCATCCTACATCCCCTTTTCCCAGCAAAATGCGAGAATCCTTCGCTGACTATATGCAGAAGTCTATTTTTATGCCGTTGATAAGGGCAAGCAGGAATCAGACACTGTTGTCCTGCATTCATTGGGCAGCAGACCCAAACCCTCCACACCCACGTCTAAAGCAAATCTTTTATCTTTTCTTTTAGCCAGGTTGAAAATATAAAGCAATTCACTGACAAATCACTGCTATAGTGTATAACAAAATATTGTGCAAGGAGATGAAAAGAGGTGATATGCAACATGTATTTAACATATTTTTTCATTGTTCCTTTTCTTTTGCACTGTTTCACCTTCTTGATCACATGAGACCTTTCTCTACCACAGTCTTAACAGAAGTTAAAAAATTATTCTAATTTCACCATCTTTTCAGTTTCACTTATCTACTCCTTCAGTGTTATTTTTCTCACCATTATCTGGTATTACTATATGTTCATTTTTCCTGCCAAAATTATTTTCTTCCCTTATCGCACTTCCCACCCCCTACTTCTCCCAGTATCTCAGGGTGCTCAGGAGAGGCGGTGTGAGTTTGTCCCATGGATAATATTAACACAGAATTTAAACACTTGCTTCTACCCTGTATCACACACTCCAAGTCCATTAAAGCCAATGGAAAAGTTTCACTGGCCGCCAGAACTTTTTACCAGCTTTCTAATAGTTATCAGCTCCAGCATAATACCTTTGGTAAGGAGGGACAGGCCATTATCTAAAAATTAATGTGTAGATTGAGGATGAGAGAATACAGATCAATGGTGATGAGCCTTGCAAGAAGGCTGGCTCTGAAAGAGGGCTCTTACGTTCGCAGAGTCCTCCGTCTGCTTCTGGCCCTCTTCAGCAATCTCCGGGGCTGTGGGCACTGAGACAGGCAGCAGAGGTGACCTGGCTTTTCCTGCCAAGCCAAGGGATGCTGTTTTAACCTGAGCCTTGGGAAGGTTAGGCCCTGGAAGAAGAAAGAAATGTCACATTGAGAACTTGGAGGTTTGGAAAAGGGAATTGCAGTGAAATTTTGGGTTTATAGGTAAAATGCAGTTAGTTTTACCATTGCTGCTTGTGTTTTCAGTTGTAAACATACAGTCCCCTTCCTAGATGGACTCCTTCTTGGACGAGCTCAGAGCCAACACAAACACTTCCTAAAAACTCTTCAATTACATATGATCTGAGGGCTGGAGTATCTCTTCTATGGGGACAGGCTGATAGAGTTGGGATTGTTCAGCCTTGAGAAGAGAAGGCTCCAGAGAGACCTTCTTGTAGCCTTTAAATACTGAAAGAAGACTTATAAGAAAGATGGGGACAAACTTCTTAGCAGGGCCTATAGCGATAGGATGAGAGGTAATGGCTTTAAACAAAAAAGAGGGGAGATTTAGACTAGATATAAGGAAGAAATTCTTTGTGATGAGGGTGTTGAACCACTGGTCCAGGTTGACGAGAGAGGTGGGAGATGCCCCATCCCTGGAAACATTCCAGGTCAGGTTAGACAGGGCTCTGAGCAACCTGATCTAGTTGAAGATGTCCCTGCTCACTGCAGGGGGGTTGAACTGGATAAACTCTAAAGGTCCCTTCCAACACAAACCATTCTAGGATTCTATGATTCTACTTTTCATGTCATCTGCTCCCAAAAGAGGACTCACAATCACAGCAAGTTTGAAATTTTCTGTTGACATTACTTTTTGTTGAAGAATGCTCTTTTGCAAAACCAAAATTTTTTCACATGGAAAATTAAGTTTTCCTGGGAAAAATACCTAGAAAGTAGCTACTCCAGGAAGATAATGAAAATCTGGGCTCCATGGCCCCTGCCTGGCATGGAACTGTCAGTTTGATGTTGTGTCTGAGGAAGAAAGTGAGACCGAAGAGCAGAAACCAGTGGCCAGGTTGGGGATATGGTAGTTATTTCCATGGTTCTCCTCTATTTTTATTCCTAACTAACTTCATCAAGCTGACAGCAGGTCTCCAGGTGGGTCACTGAACAAGGCAAAATAAAAAATTGTATTTGAACAATTTCAGGCTGCCCAGGGCACTGGGGGAGTCTCCATCCCTGGAGGGATTTCAGAGCCATGTACATGTGGTGCTGAGGGACATGGTGTAGCTGTGACTTGGCAGTGCTGGGTTGATGGTTGGACTTGATGATCTTAAAGATCTTTTTCAACTTAAAAAAATTCTGTGATAATATGATTCTAACTTTCTCCAAAAAAAAAAGAAAAAAAAGTTCTTTCTGACTTTTTATCCCGGCTTGGAAGGAGGAAAAAAACCCAAACAAACATTAATTTTTTTGACAGAAAGGGATTTCCCTTTTTAAGCAGCTCTGCTGACACTCCTCCTGCCACCGCTCCGAGCCACAGTACTGCCGCTTGGCCAAAGAGGTGTCAGCTGCACCACTGTTTGAAGTGCTGCCCTTTAAAGACACATCAGCTGATATGTCTCAGCTCCCTTCTAGAGGAAAGAAAAAATTCTTTGTCTCTTTTAATGATTCAAACCATCAAAGACTGAAACCTTTGTCCTGGACGGCCTGCTTTCACCCAGCACAATGTGCTTGGCTCTATGCAAGACCACTGAAGACACAAGGGCTGTTACTTGAAACAGAGGCACACAAGACATTGATTTTAAATACACCATAATAATTTTAAAATTAAAGTTGCTACACAAAGTCCAACTGAGATCATGTATCTCACACATCATAGGTTCAAGGCCAAAAATGGGTGACAACAGTTCCAAGTTTTTGTGCTGCCAGCATAATCCTGCTTCCCTGAAGCTACAGGTTAAACACCCCTATGACCTGTGTAAAGACAAATCTGAGTGTCTTTGGCACTTCTTTCAGCCACCTAGGTCCCCAGTATTTCTTCTTCCCACTTCCCAATCTCTATTGACATTAAACCACTTCAATGTCCACTTGTGCCTTAAGGCAATTTTCACATTCATATCTTTAAATATGCAATCTCCAGGCTGATACTTGCTTGGCAGGATGCATCATGTACCAGGGACTGCCAGTTGCCCCCCAGACATCCCCACCACGTAACAGCAGATCCCCTCTGGCACAGGGGATGACTTTGGAGTCTCACATGGTAGGTTTCCATCTCCCATGGGACTTGGGCATAATTTTTATTCTGTTAATTTGACTCCCATTGAAATGAAGAAGATAAGTAAATAGCTTTTTTTCTATATGTTTCCTCCACTATGACCTTCAGCAATTTATCTGCCTTTTTTTTCTATTATGAAATGTGTACTACAGTAAGAATAGTAACAGCAGCCATCACTTTAGTAGTTGATTGTGCTTTTTAGGGGTGTTAAAGGGCAACACCCTCAGTAAGTCAACTAGGCTATTGGCCATTGCATCAGAATCAGACCAGAAAGAGAAAAATGGATCTTGAGACCCTCCAGCCATAATGTGTGTATAGAGGAAGGGGAGTCCCAGGGATGAGCCACAAGACAGGTTTGTATAAGGACACTTGTGGCTCTGGAGCTGAGACGAAAGGAGCAGGCATGTGGGAGATATCTCAATCCATACGGGACACGCACAGGCTCACGCCAAAATCCACATCTCCAATCCAAAACTCAACCAGTTTCCATGCAAAACGAAGCAGGTTTTTTTTGTGAATCTTAAGTTTAGACACCTATTTGTTTGCTTCATCACTAGATTCCCACCTGATTTCCTCTGTTTTCTTAGAGATCATTAACATAGCGTGAAAGCAAAGCTCCTGAGCCTGGAGCAGTACGGCCTGGAGAAGAACTTCGGCATAGGAAGACAGGCAGCTCTCACTCCCCAAACCCCACTGTATCATTGCAGTCGTGACAGCTCTCTGTATCCTCACAGCTCCCACAAGTAGCCAGGAGGCAACAATTGTAGATTAATCTTCTGGTATTTCCAAGAATTGTGTTTCCATTTTCAATTAGTTTAAGGCAGAGAAAACACAATGGAGAAAGAGAGAACAAAACCCCTCCTGAAATCCAGTTACCAACAGTCTGTGCATTAAAACTAAGTTCTAGTAAAGAGCTGCATGATGGGGCAGAGAGGGAGATACTCACAAACACCCTTGCTATAAGGCTGAGAATCACAGATAAGTCCTGTTCAGCTGAAGCTATGAGCATGTGAAAGCTCAATGAAGAGATCTCCACAAAGATACCCTCACCCTTCCAGCTCCAGTTTAATAGCTAAAAGACTTCGTTAATAACTGGGCCTTCAGATATCCCTGTATCTGAGTAAGAGTAGAAGACACAGCTAACCCTGAAGATGCAATCTTCTAAGCACTGCACATTCAAATCAGTTTTTTAAAAAAGGGAAATGTTTTTTGATTCCATTTCTTACTGAAAAGAAGCACTGATTTTTAAAGTAGTGTGTGTGTGCATGGGGGGAATCTGCACACACAGACACTTGAAACGTGCACCCGGCACTTACCCATTGAGAAATGCAAGAGCCTGAATCTCAAAAATAAAGTGATGAAGCTACCATACGAGGCAAATTAACTCTAAGCTGCCTGGTGCACAGACTGTATCTTCTCAATTTTTTTTTTTTTAAATTTTCCCCAGTGCCTCAAAGCCACCTGCAGCACTCAGCAAAGAAAGAAACTGCATCTGTGGCCCCTGCAGATGGGGCATTTTTTCTATTCTAGTAGTGCTTGCATGCCCTGCAAAAGAGAGATTTATCCCATTCTTGTCACAGGAAATCTGGATTGCATCCTCTTATATCACCACAATGTGAAGAATAAAAAATAAGATACAACCAGCACAGAAAATTGCATCCATGCTGTTTACTGGTTAGATAATGGACCCAAAAGGCTTTTTTTTTTTTTTTTTTTTTTTTTAATACAGGTGACTTGGCATTGTGACTTGTTTGATTTTCATGGGCTGGTGGAGAAGTAAATATTTGATGTGGTGGGGAGGACCTCATGTGAAATGCAAAGTAAATTGCTATTTTAATCTTCTAAATGCCGAGGTAAAAATCATGTTTCTCATATATAACTCATTAATTGCAGTAATTGGACTTAAAGACCCACTTTTCTGAACAAAGACAGATGTTTCCTCCTGAATATGGCTAATGAGAAGCCATAATGATGATTAGTAAGTTCAGTTTGTGCATCTTTTTGCCCTTTAGCTCACAAAAGCAACAGGCGAATTGTAATGCTCATAATCAAAATGAAGCTGAGAATATTTTCCTTATGCACAGCTGCATATTTCAAGTTCTTCAGCAAATGCTTTACAGCAGTGACCATTTTTCAAGGTAATGCCTGTAATATGTAATTAGTACAACAGTGGAGCCCTATTCCCCCAAAGGATGTTAAAAAGACCAAGCAGGCCTCTCGAAGAGAATTCTGGATGCAGAAGGTTGACATGCTAAGTAAACTAATTTATGCAAATAAGTAGCTAATTAAATTTAAATCACTTTGGTTTCTAATGTTTTCCAGCTCAGCAGGAGTCTCACAAGTGAAAAAGACGAAACCTTGGAACTGGGACCACAAAAGGCAGAAGATGACAATACTGATCAGGTGTAACTCTGAGCAGTCCCAGCACGGATTTACAGTTTAAAAGTTTCATTTTCTCAGTAGTGTTATTAAGCACTTCACTGGCTCGTTAGGTAGATAATATACGGATACCAGGGGCAAATCCTAGGTACCGCTGACTCTCTGAGGCCTATCCTGAACTCACTGCAAAACCATACTTGGCCTTTCAGGAGCACTGCACATCATTGTGAACATGTATCAAGTCAAAAAGACACAGTTTTATAATCATCAAATCATAGAATTGTTTTGGTTGGAAAAGATCTTTCAGATGAACAAGTCCAACCACTAACCCAGCACTGCCAAGTCACCACTACCCCATGTCCCTCGGCACCACACCTACACAGCTCTGAAATCCCTTCAGGGATGGGGACTCCACCACTGCCCTACTCCTGATGGCCACACTGTTGCTGATACAAATTTATACGCCTTTGTGCATACCAGACCCTATATTATCATGATGGACACCAAATACAACCAATAGAGCATCCGTCCTCCTGATAGCAACACTTCAGGAGACCTACTTGGCATTATTTTATTTTGAGATATGTCAAACGGGGCATGAGATGCGGTACTCAGCCAGGTGAGAACAAGTCTTTTCAGGAGAGGGCTCAAGGTTTCTGCTGGTCACATTGCAGAGTTTCAAAGGCCAGTCACTAGTTCCAGGGAGCACAGTGAGCTGGAAACTCAGAAATGTCAAAAAAATGCTATGTTGGCATGCAGTGAATCTGGGGTCTGTGTCTAAACTTGAAGACTGAGGCTTCTTGCGTGGTTCATGTGTTACAGGCATTCTGGGTGATGACGAAAAACACTGACACAGGGAAAAAAAAAAGTTAAAGTGGTAAAAATGGAGAAGAATGAAAAATTGAAAGGTAAAATCAGCAAGAAATCCTGCTCAATGGAGAATACCGGAGTAGAAGGTGGCTACCAGTAGAGTTCCTGAAGATCTGGATCTAGGACTGATTCTTAATATTTTCATACATGCAGTACGTGTGTGATTATGAAATCTATTACTAGCAAAAGCTTGGAAATACATGGAGTAACATGAAGAGAACTACAAGGACCTTTCCACCTATCTGCTGCTCATGCAAACTTTCAGACTTTCACAGTAAGGAGGCAGACCAGCTGAATTTCACATCACTTCATAGAATCATAGAATCCTAGAATGATTTGGGTTGGAAAGGTCCTCAAAGCTCATCTCATCCCAACCCCCCTGCCATGGGCAGGGACACCTCCCACCAGACCAGGTTGTTCCAAGCCCCATCCAACCTGGCCTGGAATGCTGCCAGGGAGGGGGCAGCCACAGCTTCTCTGGGCAACCTGGGCCAGTGTCTCACCACCCTCACAGTAAATAATTTCTTCCTAAAATCTCATCTAAATCTCCCCTCTTTCAGTTTAAAACCGTGACCCTGTTGTTGTTCAGAAGATCCTCTGTCTCTCCTTTGGCTGCACAGTGAGCTTATGTGACCGGCATAGAGCAGACACCTATTAATCAGAAGTTGAAAATTATCTAGGAATGAGTCACGCCTCTGAGAAGAAGGAATGGGAAGTTTTTCCATAAATTCTGCTGTGTCTCACAGAGGGAAATGAGGGAAGAGAAAAGCCTGCATGCTTCTGGTTTCAAACCTACAAGTGGGTAGATGGCTCAGAGAAGTCAACTACAATCTTCGGATGTAAGAGGGAAGAAATTTTTGGCAGAAGGAAGGCAGATAGCAATGCTGTTTTACAAAGCAGTGGGAATATCCTACCTGGAAAGCTCTGTAGAAGCCTGAGGACTTGCACAGAGGATGATATAAATTGTGCAAAGTGTTGAGAAGAATTTACAAACTGCCAGTGACAAAGAGGAAGAGTCTATATGGTAATCTATATACAGACAAGAAAATGTGATGGAATCAGCTTTGCCTATGAATCCTGCACTTCTCAGAAAGATTGCCAAGATAATTTGGTGGTAATGTGAAACTCAAAGGCAATGAGAGACTTTCCATTAACCTCAGGGAAATGTGGCTCAAGGTTGCAATGCCAACATGTTCCTCACAGGGATCACTAACAGCTGGGAGCTTAGAAAGGCCACATCTAGGCTAAAGCATAAGACAGTGACCACCATCATGGAAAGAACATCTAGCATTTTAAAAGATGTTTATCTTCTTTATATTCTGCTCTTCATAAACACATACAACCACCATCAAACACAATGTGTGACAGCAGTCAAATCACCAGAGAAACTCTGAAAAAAGGATTTTGCAGTAAGATGCATTGCATTGTATGTGGGATACTGGATCCAGTTTTTCCCCTGCAGCCATTTTAGTCTATTGATTCTAGAACTGGAAAAAATGCTCAGTTCAATATTTGATTAATCTAACGCTGCATTTTTTAGCAATTAGGATTTTCAACAAAGCAAAAAATATTTTAGATCAGGAAAGGTATTTACCCGTGGTGTCTCATAAAACTGATTTTGAAACTTAAATAGAAAATTTCCAAACTGAGGATACAGATATATTATTATATCCAATAGACAGGGCATACAACAAAGATGTGAAGGGGATCTGCAGTGGAAGATCACCTAGTGTGAGAAGGCAGATGAAAATTGATCTATCTGCTGAGGTGTAAACAAGCCTTTGTTTTCATAAGAACTGAGATGTTTCCTGAAGGATGAAGAGTACCAAGATGAATCCTATATAACGAGACTGTAAAAGTCAAAATAAGCTGCAGAAAACAGAAGGTAATGTTAGACTTGTAACTAAATGAATATTTTCTGGCCCTGCATTCCACACCTTTTCCACAGCTTTTTCTAACCAACAGGACAAAAGATAAAAACTATCAGTGTCATTAAGTAGAGTTGCTTCTTCTAATGGAGATTTGCAGGAATGGAAGAATTTGCAAGGATTCTCCCACAGAGATATGTCATAGCTCACAAAACTGAAAGCAATCAGTCTGGAAAATTAAAATTAAGAATTTCATCTGTCCCAAATGCTTCTGTCATGAAGACTGGCAGCTTGAACTTCAAGGGTGGGGAATTAGAGCTGTATAGCAATGCAAAGACAGATGTTTTCCCTATTAAGTAATCAAAGTCAGTGGAGTACATTGCTTATCTTGCAGTACAAAGAAGTATTTTCTCATAAAAGTACACCAGAAAATCACAATAGGATCAAATGCCACTTACAGGTTATTTGATATTTCCACCAGTAAAAAGAGTGTCAGTTTAAATGACTCAAAATTTGAAACATGAAGATGAGAATTACATCTCGAAGTGAGCTTACTTGAGCTCCATGGCAGGACGTTCCTGTCTGAGTAAGACACTGCTTCTCAGGGGAACTGGAAAAGTAATTATATGAAAAATATTATTTGAAAACTCTGCTGTTTTACATTACAGATGGGAAATAATATTTTTCATTGAGAAACTGAGTTTCTAAAAATGATTTTTGAGGTGACAATCAACAGAGGCTTGGTTCATTCCGCAAGGGAAATTGTTCTAGAAAGAGGCAAAGTTTAATTTAGAAATATTTGATAGAAGGAGAAATGAAGTAAAAAGAGATATGAAACACAAAAGAGAAAGAGGTCATAGAATCACTCTTCATGATATAGTACCAAGCAAGTACTGGGACAGACTGCTGGGGAGGCTTTTGAAAGAGTATTGATGAACTTCACACACTTTTATGTGGCATGGCTTCAAAACAGGTATAGAATCCATGAGTTTGGAAAGGACCCTTCAAGACAAAAACAACGCAGACTGTTCAAATATGTGGAAATATGAGAGAGATTTGCTCTCTGTCTTCTCAGCTGCTCTTCCTGGTTTTAATATATTTGCTGGAAATACTATGTGGGACAAATAGATGTATGGGCAAAAGTGACTCGTTGGCTGCAACTGCTCAGTGATCACACATGCAGTCCCAAATTAAGATGGAGTAATTGTACACTAAGTGGAAAAAGTTTAATCGTGGGGTACTTCTACCTTCCAGATGTCTGCTGGAAATATAACACGGCAGAGAGAGATCAGTCCTGGAGGTTCCTAGAGTGAGTGGAAGACAACTTCCTAACAGCGGGTAAAGGAGCCGACTAGGGACAGCGTCCTACTGGACCTGCTGCTTGTTAACAGAGAAGGTCTTGTGGGGGATGTAAAGGCTGGAGGTCATCTTGGGCAGAGCGACCATGAAATGATAGAGTTTACAATTCTTGAAGAAACAAGACAGGGAGCCAACAGAACTGCCACCCTGGACTTCCGAAAGGCAGACTTTGGCCTGCTTAGGAGCATGGTTGAGAGTGTCCCTTAGGAGGCAGTCCTGAAGGTCAAAGGTGCCCAGGATGGCTGGGCATGTTTCAAGGAGCAACTCTTAAAAGCTCAGGAGAAGGCCATCCCCTGGTCCCAAAAGACGAACTGGCACGGAAGAAGGCCAGCCTGGCTAAATAGAGAGCTTTGCCTGGACCTCAGGAACAAAAAGAAAGTCTATGGCCTTTGGAAAAAGGGGTTGGCAACTTATGAGGAGTATCAAAATGTAGTGAAGCTGTGCAAAGCGAAAATTAGAAGGGCCAAAGCTCAAGTGGAACTCAACTTGGCCTCTACGGTTAAGGACAATAAGAAGAGGTTCTTTCAGTACCTTAATAGAAGAAGGAAGATTAGGGAAAATGTTGGCCCACTGATGAACGAGGCGGGCACCCTGGTGGTGGAAGACACAGAAAAGGCAGAGGTACTGAACACCTTCTTTGCCTCAGTCTTCACTACTAGAGCGGTCTCTTGTGAATCCTAAACCGTGGAGGCAAGAGGGAAGGTCTGGAGAGACGAAGACTTTCCCTCAATAGAGGAAGACTGTGTTAGAGACCACTTGGCCAAACTGGACATCCATAAGTCCATGGGCCCTGATGGGATGCACCCACGAGTGCGGAGAGAGCTGGCAGATGTTATTGCTGGGCCGCTCTCCATCATCTTTGAAAGGTCATGGAGAGCAGGAGAGGTGCCTGAAGACTGGAGGAAGGCCAACATCACTCCAGTCTACAAAAAGGGCAAGAAGGAAGACACAGGAATCTACAGGCCGGTTAGTCTCATCTCCATCTCTGGGAATGTTATGGAGTGACTCATTCTGGAGGTCATCTCCAAACATGTTGAAGAACAGAAAGTTATTGGGAGTGGTCAGCATGGATTTACCAAGGGTAAATCATGCTTGACTAATCTGCTGGCCTTCTGTGATATTATAACTGCTTGGCTGGATGAGGAGAGAGCAGCAGATGTCATCTACCTTGACTTCAGCAAGGCTTTTGACACTGTCTCCCATAACATCCTCATTAGGAAACTCAGGAAGTGTGGGTTAGATGAGGGGACAGTGAGGTGAATTGAGAGCTGGCTGTGTGACAGATCACAGAGGGTTGTGATCAATGGAGCAGAGTCGAGTTGGAGGCCTGTGACCAGTGGTGTCCCCCAGGGGTCAGTACTTGGTCCAGTCTTGTTCAACATATTCATCAATGACCTGGACAAGGGGACAGAGTGTATCTTCAGCAAGTTCGCCGATGATACCAAGTTGGGAGGGGTGGCTGACCTGCCAGAGGGCTGTGCTGCCATCCAGCAGGGCCTGGACAGGCTGGAGAGCTGGGCAGAGAAGAACCTCATGAGGTTCAATAAGGGCAAGTGTAGGGTGCTGCCCCTGGGGAAGAAGAATGCCAGGCACCAGGATAGGTTAGGGGGGGACCTCCTGGAAAGCAGTTCCGAGAAGGATCTGGGAGTCCTGGTAGACAGTAAATTATCCATGAGCTGGCAATGTGCCCTTGCCGCCAAGAAGGCCAATGCCACCCTGGGCTGCACAGGGCAGTGTGTGGCCAGGAGGGTGAGGGAGGTCATTCTCACCCTCCACTCTGCCCTGGTGAAGCCACAACTGGAATACTGCGTCCAGTTCTGGGCTCCCCAGTTGAAGAGAGATAGGGACCTATTGGAGAGAGTCCAGCAGAGGGCAACGAGGATGACTGGGGGATTGGAGCATCTCCCCTGTGAGGAAAGGCTGAGAGAGCTGGGACTCTTTAGCCTGGAGAAAAGAAGGCTGAGGGTGGTTTAAATAATGTTTATAAATACCTAAAGGGTGGGTTGAGGGAGGATGGAGCCAGACTCTTTTCTATGGTTCCGTGACAGGATGAGGAGTAACGGACACAAGCTGGAACATAGGAGGTTCTATTTAAATATGAGGAAGAACTTTTTTTCAGTGAGGGTGACAGAGCACTGGCACAGGCTGCCCAGAGAGGGGGTGGAGTCTCCTTCTCTGGAGATTTTCAAGACTCGCCTGGATGCAGTCCTGAGAGATGTGCTCTAGGGGATCCTGATTGGACTAGATGATCTCTGGAGGTCCCTGAATATTCTATGATTCCGTGATTCTGTAATTTCTCTGCTTATGAAATACAGGAAGATAGAACTGCCCATCATTCTATTTTTCTATGTATTTACAGTACAATTACCCAAACACACATTTTTTTAAATGATTTGACTGCTGCCTTGTATTGAAATAGATCATTTATATCGAAGGGGAATCAGTTCCCTTTTCCAGATAAGCACCTAAATCCATACTTCACTCTACACCTTCCAGTAGTCCTGTTGATTTTAATGAGACAGCACAGGTCTCTCAAGTTACCTGTACACTAATTAAACTTTACTTATCTGGGGCCAGATTTCTCTAATAGACAGGACTGACCCTTTCATGACACTTCTGTGTCCATATATGTCCCAGCTGAATGGAGAAAGCTTGTTTTCATAAAAAGAAACTTGGAAGAAAAAATAAATAAATTTCAAAATTGAAGGCGGGGTGGGGCAGGTCAAGGCTTATGAAAGAAAACAATAATTTCCCCTTGAATCTGCGAGTTGCTAGTACAAAAAAGACAGTGTTTCAGAATAAAAGGTTCAAGAATTAATCATTCCCATATTTTCAGTGACATTATAGACCTTGCTTACTGTAGACTATTACAAGGAGAAGTCCATAATCTCATTTACACTCATCATTAAAAAAAGAAAAAAAACCCAGCCCTACTGCAGAAAGAGAGTTCTTAGTTGCCTTTAAATTCAATGACTGAATTCCAATTAAAAGCATTAGGTTTTCATTTTAATGTTAGGTTTTATGTTGGCACTGGGATTTCTTTATTGTGAATGGTAAACTTAAAAAAAACCAAACCCAAAACAAACCCAGAATTTGGTTGTATAGCTAATTACTTACTTAGAGCTAATTAATTGTTCAGAATAAATGCACTAACAAATTAACTCCTCACTTTGCACAAGAAGGGATTAAACTGTGTAAAAATGGCAAATGGACAGCAATTAAATGAATAAATCTAGAAACATAGAGTTCCAAGTTCATGGCTCCAAAATCTGCCTAATCTGCAGCCAAAACTTGTATTCTGGGAATTTCCATTTCTAAGCATTTCACCTGATATCCGCTATTCAAGACATTTGTGTAATGGTGATTTAACTAACGCTCCTGTGAGGAGCAGTCTCTTTTCAGCATGACTGAAAATTCTTTCTATATTCTTTCTATATTCACTCTTCTAAGGATCACTGTAATTTCAGCATCTACTGCAGCCCCAAACCCTTGCGATTTGAGAATATTATGGCCCAGGATTTATTGCTTAATACCAATATACCCTTTTTCTTCTTGATTTCATCCCTTATCTATTTGACTGTAAGCTCATGGTTTTAACACTGACTTTGCAAACCTTCACTCTTATCTTGTTTTTCTGGTTCTTTTCTTACAATAGGTATAGGGAAAAAAAAAAAAGTAACACAAAAAACACCTTATGGAGCTCATTTTCTTATCAGGCTTTCTTATCCCATTTCATAATGAAAACAGTGTGTGGGTCAGTCTGGACAAGGAAAGAATTTGTACTAATGTTTAACACTGAGGCAATATCCAGCTGTGGCTTTAAACACAGGAATGTTTACTGCCAGATTTCTTCACCTCACTCTTCACTTTTACTCCCTGAGCCATCTGACATTGAAAACACAAGATTTTTTTCCAAAGTGGCAAAGAAATAAATCTTGAACAATTCATCTGAGGTCCAACCCTTCCCCTGAACTCCCAGACCAGAGCCGATTTGGAGCATACCCTACAGTTTAGCAGGAGGAAGGAAAATCAACCTCAATTTTGCTGTACAATAAAGTGAGTTTTAGCTCTGGGGTATCATAGAATCACAGAATGGTTTGGGTTGGAAGGGACCTTACAGCTCATCTCATTCCAACTCCCCTGCCATGGGCAGGGACACCTCCCACCAGACCAGGTTGCTCCAAGTCCCATCCATCCTGGCCTGGAACACTGCCAGGGAGGGGGCAGCCATAGCTTCTCTGCGTAACCTGGTCCAGTGTCTCAGCACAGCCAAGAATTTCTTCCTAAAATCTCATCTAAATCTCCCCGCCTTCAGTTTAAAACTGTTGCCCCTCATCCTACCACTCCATGCCCTTGTCAAAAGTCCCTCCTCAGCTTTCTTGTAGCCCCTTCAGGTACTGGAAGGTGCCAGAAGGTCTCCCCAGAGCCTTCTCTTCTCCAGGCTGAACACCCCCAACTCTCTCAGCCTGTCGCCAGAGCAGAGGTGCTCCAGCCCTCGTATCAACTCCGTGACCTCCTCTGGACTTGCTCCAACAGCTTGATGTCACCCTTGTGCTGTGGGCCCCAGAGATGAACACAGCACTGTAGGGGGGTCTGACGAGAGCACAGTAGAGGGGGAGAATCCCTTCCCTTGACCTGCTGGACATACTGCTTTCTGGGGTACTCCTGAGTGATTCCAGAGAGACTGAGAGATGATAATTCAGATTTCCAACTATACTTTTTGATGGAGTAACAGTAGAAAAAATGCAGCATTTTTACAGTCTCACAAGTGATACCAGAGCTAAAAAGGCTGAAGTTCTAGAACTGTGACACAATATAAAACCCACCACTTCATGGGTGGTATTTTCCATCACCTCACACTTGCTTCTGCAGAAGAAAAATGACCTCGTAATTCAGGTTCATTTAAAGTGCAGCTGATCATCAAGACCTAAAAAGAATTTTCATTTTTGAGGGTAAAAAAAAAATAAAATCTTTCCTGTCCCTTTGTGGAATTTATGTCAGATCTATAATGCAATAAGATCAACACTCCATCAAATATTTTCTATTTAACCTGAAAGGGGACTAAGCCAAATCACTTATAAGACTATGTGTATGATTTGCAAAGAGGAGCAAGTGGGGATTAGAAATACCATGGAGTGATTTTTACACATTCAGAATAAGTATTAGGAGCCTCAAGTGCTTGATCACCAAGCAGTGATGAAAAGGTGAGATCTATAAAATATCAACAGGAAGGGCTTAATGTGAAGAGCTCAGATTTATTGGGCTCAAGAAAAAAAAAGGGGAAAAAAAAAAAGATGAAAAATGGCAGATTTAGCTCTGGATTATGCTGATGTCATGACCCAAAGCCAGGAGCACAGCCATTTAAATATTTATTCATATCCTCGTGGCAAAATCCCTCACAACTGAATAATGATCTCTGTATGTCTTTTTAACGAACCATATGAGAGAGCCTAACAGCTAATTATAATATCACTACAGAGTTATACTGAATGTATAAAATATTAGAGGAGAGCTCTCCTTTTAGCATCAGGTCAATCAAAGCCAAGAAAAAGCCCTGTAGTCATCTATTCTCTGGGCAAAATCCAAAAATTAATTTTGATACTAATATTGCATGAAGGCCAGGATTAAATATCAGCTCCAGGATTATAATCAAAACATACAAATACATCTCGAGATGTATTTATAAAAGGAGATATAAAACTCCTAGGGCTAGACGGAAGAGAATCTGCAAACCAACAATAAAGGGTTTTCAAGGGAAAGGTCCACTTAACTTCAGGTTCCTGCTTTTTAAAAATCTTTACTGAAAATCTTTGGATCAATCTTTGCAGTTCTCTGTTGCTTTTTCCCCTTCTGAATTCTGCAGGATTGTTCCATTAGTTATGTCTTGTCTGAAGGGATAAGACACCTGAGTGACATGCATTTTAAAAACAGGACAGCAAAGCAGAGTAGCTTAATTGGTTTAAGTGATGATGAGCCCATTACTTATT
The DNA here is from genome assembly GCA_028020825.1 of Podargus strigoides. Lineage (NCBI taxonomy): Eukaryota > Metazoa > Chordata > Aves > Caprimulgiformes > Podargidae > Podargus > Podargus strigoides. The sequence continues at coordinate 16,558,211 of CM051663.1, forward strand.
GCTGTATTCATTATATAGGACATGCAAAAATAGCTGGAGTTTGAGAAAAATGTAATGAAAAATTAATTCTGTCCATCAGGTTAAGGAAAGTAACAGTTATTCCAACATGGGAATTTGCTAAGAGCCTTTTAAACCTGAGATGTCCCTTAGTGGGGTATAATTAGCAGACATGTTCCCTAAGAGAATTGTCTCAGTTGGCCTGCAGAGACCTTTGCTCTGCCACTGGGGACTAGGGATGAATGACTGTGCAGGGATGTGTCAGTCCTCCTCTGTAGGAGGTTTGTTCAAATGGAGAAATACATCACAAGGTTTGTATAGTCATGTCTTCAAAACTTCCCTTTCATGGATATCTACCTGTGGCTGAGATATTGTTAATGGGTAGTATTAAATACTCAGAATTACTGGTGAAATGAAGTGCTGCTTCTTGACATCTCTTTTTCAATGCTTTCTCTCTCCATTCCCATTTTAAGTGAAAAGATGAGAAATCTCAGTTCTTAAGGACTAGGATTCAAGAGTGGATACTGAAAGAGCCACCTAGTTTTGAGGGATCATATGCAGAACCAGGATCAGTTCTTTACACCCCATTGCCCAGAGGCACAAATAGAGTTAACATTTTCAGAGGAAACCTTTCTACAGGAAATTGGTAAAGGGGACAACATCAGTCTGCTAATGATTCTCAGGACAAGTACATGGAGAAAAGCAAATGAAACCAAACATAGAGAGAAATAAGTTGAAAGTCTGTGGGTAAGAATTAAGGGGCAGGAAGGCAAGGGTGATACAGTTGTGGGGGTCTATTACAGACCTCCTGATCAGGATGAAGGAGTTGATGAGGCTTTCTACAGGAAGCTGAAAGCAGCCTCGCAACTACAGGCCTTGGTCCTCATGGGGGATTTTAACTACCCCGATATCTGCTGGGAGACTTACACAGCCAGCCATTCACAGTCTAGGAGGTTCCTCCAGTGCATTGATGACAACTACTTAATGCAAATGGTGGATAAGCCGACTAGGAGAGGAGCGCTGCTGGATCTTGTACTCACCAACAAGGAGGGTCTTGTTGAAGCAGTGATGGTCGATGGCAGCCTTGGCTGCAGTGATCATGAGATGGTGGAGTTCAGGATCCTGTGTGGGAGGAATAGAGTACCTAGCAGGACCAGAACCCTGGACTTCCGCAGGGCCAACTTCAGCCTCCTCAATCAATTGTTAAGGGAAGTCCCATGGGACAGGGTGCTAGATGGTAAAGGGGCTCAAGATAGTTGGTCAACATTCAAGGACCACTTCTTGCAAGCTCAGGATCAGAGTGTCCCAATGGGTATGAAATCAAGTAAGGGAGCTAGGAGACCAGCATGGTTAAACAAGGAACTGCTGGGCAAACTCAGGTGGAAAAAAAGAACTTATGGATCACGGAAAGAGGGGCTAGTCACTTGGGAGGAATATAGGACAGTTGTCAGAGGATGTAGAAAGGCAATTAGGAAAGCTAAGGCCTCCTTGGAACTTAACCTTGCAAGCCAGGTCAAGGATAATAGAAAGGGCTTTTTCAAGTACATAGCTAATAAAACAAACACTAGAGGCAATATAGGCCCACTGATGAATGAGGTGGGTGCCTTAGAGACAGAGGATATAAAGAAGGCAGAGGTGCTGAATGCCTTCTTTGCCTCTGTCTTTACTCCTGCAGGCTTTCCCCAGGAGCCCCTGATCCCTGTAGCCCCAGAAGAAGTCAGGATAAAGGAGGAGTTTGCCTCGGTAGATGAGGATTGGGTTAGGGATCAGTTGAGCAATCTGGATATCCATCAATCGATGGGACCAGATGGAATGCATCCAAGGGTGCTGAGGGAGCTGGCAGAGGTCATTGCTAGGCCACTCTCCATCATCTTTGGTAAGTCATGGACAACAGGAGAGGTGCCTGAGGACTGGAGGATAGCAAATGTCACTCCAATCCATAAGAAGGGCAAGAAGGAGGACCCGGGTAACTATAGACCGGTCAGCCTCACCTCCATCCCTGGAAAGGTGATGGAACAGCTTGTTCTTGGCACGATCTGTAGGCACATCAAGGATGAGGGGGTCATTAAGAGCAGTCAACATGGTTTTACCAAGGGTAAGTCATGTTTGACCAACCTTATTGCCTTCTATGAGGAAATAACTAGGTGGATAGATGATGGTAGAGCGGTAGATGTGGTTTATCTTGATTTCAGTAAAGCATTTGACACTGTCTCCCACAGCATCCTTGTAGATAAGTTGATGAAGTATGGGTTTGGTGATCAGGTAGTGAGGTGGATTGTGAACTGGCTGAAGGAAAGAAGCCAGAGAGTTGTGGTCAATGGGACGGAGTCTAGTTGGAGGCCTGTGACTAGTGGAGTCCCTCAGGGGTCGGTACTGGGACCGGTGTTGTTCAATATCTTCATCAACGACTTGGATGAGGGTACAGAATGTATCCTCAGCAAGTTTGCTGATGACACCAAACTAGGAGGAGTGGCTGACACACCAGAGGGTTGTGCTGCCATTCAACGAGACCTTGATAGGCTGGAGAGTTGGGCGGGGAAAAACTTAATGAAGTTCAACAAGGGCAAGTGTAGAGTTTTGCATCTGGGGAAGAATAACCCCATGTACCAGTACAGGTTGGGGGCTGACCTGCTGGAGAGCAGTGTAGGGGAAAGGGACCTGGGGGTCCTGGTAGACAGCAGGATGCCCATGAGCCAGCAATGTGCCCTTGTGGCCAAGAAGGCCAAAGGCATCCTGGGGTGTATTAGAAAGGGTGTGGTTAGTAGGTCAAGAGAGGTTCTCCTTCCCCTCTATTCTGCCTTGGTGAGGCCACATCTGGAGTATTGTGTCCAGTTCTGGGCCCCCCAGTTCAAGAAGGACAGGGAACTGCTTGAGAGAGTCCAGTGCAGAGCCACAAAGATGATGGAGTGGAACATCTCCCTTATGAGGAAAGGCTGAGGGAGCTGGGTCTCTTTAGCTTGGAGAAGAGGAGACTGAGGGGTGACCTCATTAATGTTTATAAATATGTAAAGGGCAAGTGTCATGAGGATGGAGCCAGGCTCTTCTCAGTGACATCCAATGATAGGACAAGGGGCAATGGGTGCAAGCTGGAACACAGGAGGTTCCGCATAAATGTGAGGAAGAACTTCTTCACAGTGAGGGTAACAGAACACTGGAACAGGCTGCCCGGAGAGGTTGTGGAGTCTCCTTCTCTGGAGTCATACAAAGTCCACCTGGATGCGTTCCTGTGTGACCTGACCTAGGTGTTCCTGCTCTGGCAGGGGGACTGGGCTAGGTGATCTTTTGAGGTCCCTTCCAATCCCTAACATTCTGTGATTCTGTGATAGCCAGAAGGAGATCAGAAATGAAGTTCTACACAATTCTAGAAAGTAAAGATTGCAGATTCAGTATAACAGTGAATAAAATAGTTTGAATGTCATATATAACACAGCAACATGTTTTTGTCTCTGACAGTGTTCAGAAAACCTGATTTTTTCATCGCTTTAGCAACAGGTTTATTGATTTCCATTGCTCTATGGCAGATTATTGCCATAAACTTTCAGTTCCTAATTTTGCGTAATAACAAAGTCCTACATATTGTTTGTAGGAAACACTGGATCTGCTTACATGACATTACTTGCACCCCAGAAAGGTAATTTTATTTTTCAAGATGGCGGGATTACAGAATCACAGACTGGTGGGGTTGCAAGGGACCTCTGGAGATCACCCAGTCCAACTCCCTGCCAGAGCAGGGTCACCCAGAGCAGGTCACACAGGATGGCATCCAGGTGTGTTTGGAATGTCTCCAGAGAAGGAGACCACCACCTCTCTGGGCAGCAGCGGCCAGTGCTCTGTCACCCTCAAAGGAAAGAGTTCTTCCTCATGTTTAGATGGAACCTCCTATATTCAAGTTTGTGCCCATTGCCTCTTATCCTGTCACTGGGCACCACTGGAAAGAGTCTGGTCCCATCCTCTTGACATCCAGCCTTTAAGTATTTGTAAGCATTGATAAGATCTCCCCTCAGTCTTCTGTTCTCTAGGCTAAAAAGTCCCAAATCCCTCAGCCTTTCTTCATAAGAGAGAAATCTCTCTTCATAAGCGATTCTTTATGAAGAGTAGTAACATGGCCCAACTTCCTCTCTCTTTACCTCGCCCCTCAATTATAATGGTTAAAATCTAAACTTTGATTGACTTAGAGAACAAATAGTCTTTTGAGGTAATCAGGCTTACTTGCTCCAGAAAGTCAAGTAGAGTTGGATCCTCATAAAGTAAAACGCAGTACTACATAAAGACGAATGGACTCTATTATATATAAAAAAAATTGTTCAGCTGCACTATTTGGCAAAAACAGTTCTCCAATGAATAAGGATTTATCTGCTTCTGTCTGCTGTCAGAAACCAGATTACTTGCTGATGGATAGCAGGTGCTTCCAGTAAAAATGCAGAGATGTTTAGGTAGCTTGCTTGTTGCAAACATGGACCTAACATATGCTGCATGGCAAGAAAGCAGTATTAGAATAGGAAAGAATAAAGCTGAAATCTCAAAGGTTGTCTGACCCAAAATGGAGTTTATCCAGGCTAAAGAAGTAGGGCAAACAGTTAAAATGAGATACCAGCCTCCAAGTTTTGGGTTTTTTTTTTCCTCCTTCATAGCTCTAGAAAAAACTGATACTCAAATAATACCAGCTCATGTGAAGAACAATCCTAGCACTTTGTCTGCTTTACAAACAAAGCGGATACCATATAAATCATACGTTCTAATTTGATCCAACAGAGAAGTTTTAAAACAGCTCTCTAGAATTCGTACTGCTCTGGAAGCAAAGGCTGGAATGAGCTGGAGAGGCACCATTCCCTCGTGCTGTGCCGTGCCTCTTGCCCATGAATGAATGTTTCACTGCAGCCATATGCAGCCATTTAATTTAACCCTAAAACCAGCCCACAGCTTCATTAACAGTGCCACTATTCTAAAGACTTTTAAAAAAAATATATAATTTTCTTTCTTTTCCTTGCAAGCTTGCTATTTAAGTTTTAAGTAGGTTGCAGACTGGAGTGGGTTGCAGTCACTTCTTTCCCAGCATACATAAATAGTCCTCGCATTACTGAAAAGGCAAGCCTTGAAACGAGAGTCAAGCATTTGATACTGGTTCAAGTTACTGTAGCATAACAGGAGACTGAAAACAAGACCAAGTGACTAATTTGGCATCTTATTAATTCATTTTTATCACTTACTTGTTAACTCTTATTTTAAGATATTGCTTTTCCTTGAATTTTTATTCCAGATTGTCAGAATGAAATACTGGATTATTATCATAAAACTATATATACCCACTTTCCAACCTGTGAGCACTTGTAGATATTTCTTCAAGGTATGAGACAGCCTTGTGCTTTCTATTTTCTCATGAATTGAAAGTCAGTGGTTGAGTGGTACTGAAGGTTCTTCCCCCTTCATTCTTACCTGTTTGAGACAGAAGTGGTGTATAAGGGACTTTCGGTTCTATTGCACTCATGGGTGGAGGTAGCAAGGGGTTGGCAAAGCTGCGGAGAGGGTGTGTAGGGCGGACACAGGCGGTGGGGATGGTTCTGCTCGGGGCATCCTCATTGTTGGAGTGCTCAGGCTGTGTCTGTGGTAGCAAGGATGGCTGCTGTGGTGCTGGTCCTTCATTAACAGCTGCAAGAGAACAGTCAAAAAAAAAAAAAAGAAAAAACGAAAAAGAAAAAATGAAGAAGTATTATTGAGGTATTTTTTATGTCTCATTTCCTACTTTTATGGTCATTTTCAACAGAAGGGACAGCATTAGTCTCCATCCTCCAAGAAGGTGCAGGAAATGTGTAAACAGTTCCATCAAAAGATATTGGCAGATGAATTAAAACCCAGATCTTCCTCAGAGCTGCTGTGTGCCATTTGAAACACAAAACATCTTCCCTTAGAAAAAAAACCAAACCAAACAATAAGCATGCTATTTTTATCTCTTTATCTTTCGTCTCTATGTGCTTTTCAATATAAAAAATCAATAAAACACACAAACACATCATGTAGAGATTGAAACAAGCTATGACCACAGAAACTCATTATGTTCAGCACAATGGTACTGTTCTAGTCATGGTGGAGAAAAGCTAGTGACAAAGAAAGGACTTAATTAATTTCCACATAACCAATAACCAGTATCGGTTTTCCTTGAGACAGCTGTAACCTAAAACCGCAGGTTGCTGTTTTATTAGACTATATTCAAAGTCAATTCTTCAGAGGTTTAAATGTTCCATGTTGGCCATCTAATATAAGAGACAGCTTCAACAGCTTCCTTATGTCCTGCAGTTGTTCTTAAAAGCTTTCTGTATCTACCTCTGTCATGGACTTTTCATGCCAGAAAACAGAAGAAAACATAGTATTAAGGAAAACAAAGGCTGTGACAAATGGAAAAGCCCTTTATTTCTACAGTCCTCTAGAAACCCACGTTGTACCCAAACTATAAGTTACAATATGATTATGGTTGTATAGGAGTTTTCAGGATGGGTAATGTCCACAGTGTTTCCTAACATCACCAGTACCATGAGTGCAGAAAAAGGTTCTCTTGAAACTTACTAGATTCAAAATCTTCTGATCCTGTGGTTTAAAATCAAAGTATCTTTGTGGAGTGTGTGCAGTGAAGAAGATGCTGCACAGGAAAAGGGATAGAAGACAGCAAGAGGTGGGATGCACACATCCTGATGGCATTGTCAAGATTTATAGCACTGCTTTTCACCTAACATTGACTCTTGGTCATGAAGAGAAATCACACTGCTCCTGTTTACACTGGGACACAATATTGTACCACATTATTCAGACTTTAAAAAGTTTTAAGAAAATAAACAAAGACAGAAAAAAGGAATTCCAAAGAAAACAGATTATTTTGTTCTTGTAAGGGAACTGAAATAGGACTAAACAAATCTTTAAAATCTCTTCCTGACCACTATTCCTACCATGACAAGCCAAACCAGTTAAGAATTAATGACAAGGAGCACTGGTAAGTGTAAATCTGCTGTGGTGCTTTATGGATGGTGGCAAGAGGTTCATTTCCCCGTGGCACTTCTACCTTGTTCCTATGGCAGGATGAGAATAAGAGAATTGGATCAAAACCACCATCTCATATCTTCTTTCCCAAATCCTGCATCATGAATGACATTGAGGCTTGCCCTGAGCTCAGATCTTTCTTTCTTAGCCTTTCCTCCCCCAGCTTCTGCCCCACAGCCGCAGGGTGCAGCACTGGAGAAAGATATTCTCTTGGAGAGAGTGCCCACAGGGCCTGACCTTATTTGCAAGCAGAACAGGGGAAGGAAGCAAACTGGTTAGTGAAGAGCCTGATCACAACAGAAATTTATTTAATTTGAGCATGTTGGTGTTGCCCAGTGTCTCCATGGTATCTGTGCCAGATAGGATGGATCACAGCACAACAGTTAATCATGCAGATTGTGTCAGGAAATAGAAGTATAGGAAAAGCTCCACCTTTTACTGAAGAAAATAACTGTCCTGACACATAAATATCAGAATTAGTATACTGGGACCCAAAATGCTCCAGAGAATCTGGTTTCTTTCAAAGTCTGCTGCAACAAACAGAACTTATTGTGCAAATAACATGCAATTACACAGCCCAGTCAAATCTCAAGGCATTTTACGATAACTAACGCCAAAGTATATAAGTAATTACAACCTACTAAGTGGCAAAACAATTTTCAAAAATGGAAATGAGGATTTCTTCTCTTTTCCACAGCCCCATTGCTTGTTTCTATGGCAATATAGCAGATATCCCTGGCAATATTGAACACCATGAAGAGGAACCTAACTACAGGATCAGACTAAGGTCCAAATCTTCTACATTTTGTACAGGTTTGCTCAACTGTGGCTCATTTTCCTTCAAGGCTCTTTGCATTATCATGCCACTACCCTAGCTCTGCTTTTCCATTTCCTTCCTTGCCCAGCAGACCCCTCTATTTTCTTCTCTGAGGGCTGGTGTTCTCCTTGAGGAGGCCAGAGATGCTGCAGTTATTTGTAACAGGGTAGAGCAGGAATGAGAGTTTATATCTCTTTCCACCCTTACTCACTGCTCACACATTTAAGAAGGTGTCACAGTGTGTTGCTGCTCTAGGCTACCACAGGCATTGGGCTCTTCTCTTCCTTCACCTTATTCTAATCAAGGAAGATATAAAATAGTATGCGAATCTTACAGAGGTACACATCTGGAGCTACAGTGTTTTCTGGAGCAAATCCTTAGCAAGGCCTTTGCTTGAACTAAAAATAAGGCTTTTGTCCAATGTCTCAAAATGTCTTTCAAAAAGTTTGTCAAAGTCTGAACTTCCTACAGAGCCCAATACTTGCCTATGTGTCCCTAAGGATGATTCTGACCTGCTTGGAGAAGCAAGTAAACCAGTCCCTACTACTCGCCATCAAATACCTTCTTGGTATTTTCTGCAGCGACGTTCTCAGATAAAAAAGCTTTATCACCGAGGATCAGCATCATGGTCTCTGCATTAAAAGGCTTTATATTAAATTACTGCTTTACCATATGGGTGTGTTTTGTCTTATAAATTTAGTTGTAAAATCTGGAGACTTACACAACCATTATTACATAAAAGATATCAGGTTATCCTCCAGCAATTACAGAAGAGAAAGGTGTGATGACTTTGTTAAAATTAGCAGCTAGAGCTGGGGTTTAAATATTGAAGGTAAGTGGTCTAATGAAGGTGCTTCATGCTTGAGAAGACTTTTTTTTCCCTACAATAAGATGTGCCAACATAATGAGAACCGTCAATTTGTAATTCACTGAAGTCCCTGCAGGAAGAAAGGATGGATTGTTTATTTGAAAGATGGATGAAGACGTGCACATTGCTACTGCTGCCTACATCCCCTACATCAATCCCCTACCTAACAGTCAGATATTTGCCTTCATATACTGCAACAGAAGTGCCCAAGAATTCAGATTATTTTTACTAATCTCATTATTACCTTATGTTTTTTTCACAAAGAGTAGACTCCCAATTGACCATTAAGATGAAGCAGATAATGCGATGCTGCATTCCTGCTTTGTCACAGTCTGGGGTAATGAAAAATCAATACAGATTGTATGCAAAAGGTAATAACAATTCAAAGTATGTGATGGTATGACTGAACTTCATTCTGTATCTGCTAATGACTTTCTGTGTATTTTTGAACTTTTACAGGTTATAAATATTTTGTGACCAAGACTATTCACCTGTATAATGTTGACAAACCAGGCCCTCATTCCTGTTGGGATCTCTGGATGTTATTGTAGCATAATCACTAATATTTTTTTAGTATGTTTGTTCTCAGGTTACTAGTCTTGTGCAATTTTAAGTACATCTGAAAGAACACTTTTGAGAAATACTTTTCAAAAATTGGTAATCTAAATCTGAATGAGGGGAACATGGCAGAAGCATTTTTAAATCATATGTGGTTAAATCCAAAGAATTGCATGCTGAAAAAAAATAAATTCCTTTGCTGATGATTCTGTTTGTAGAGGAAAACAAAGAAAGTGAGGCATTAAACAGGCCCTTATCCACATCTGCATTACAGCACTCATCCCACTTCTGTGAGATGTGGCATCATCTGCTGAAAGCAAACTGGATTGTTGAATAAAAAAGACCATTTCCACTAAGTCCAGAATGCAGCTACTATGGTAGAAGGGATTTCAGCTTCCCAGCTGGATGGAATCACTGCAGAGCTGACTGTTCAGACAGAAAGCCAGCTCCAAAAGATGTGCTGAGATAATATTTGCTTTAGTGCATCTCACTTTAACAGATTAATGTAGCTAAAGTTATCTCCATTCCATAATAATTTTCTATGGCTATCTCAAGCTATTAATACAATTGTTTTATTGTTCTGGTTTACACAATTTAAAATCTTTCCTTTTAATACTAGAAAAGAATATATTCTTATTTTTTTTAAAAAATCCCCATGTTTTCTGAACATCTCCAAGTTTTCATCATGTGGATTATTAGGGCAATATATTGACGAATGGCTCCCTCTAAAAATGGTGCTGTTAGACTAGTTGCAGTCTTTAGGGTTAGCCTGGAGAAAAGAACTCCGCCTCTTGTAAAAGTGGGATGGAACCAGAACACAATCTGTTTCTGCTGACCAGTGTGTGGCTGGGGATGTGACAGGATAGGGATGGGGCCACTTCCATACCTCCCAAGTGGGAGATGGTTTCCTCCAGCTCTCTTATTTCCCTACTGGAGACCATGATGGCTCAGCATCTCCAATATCTGTGGCAGAGGAAGAAAACAGCATCTTCTTCCTTCTGTAACACATGGCAAACTGGGCATGTAAACATCTTCTCCTACCCGTCTTGGTAAAATTGTAAGCAGCGAGTGTGACAGAGCTGTGTAGGAGCCTGGGAAGGATTGCTGACCATACAACGGTCACTTTATTATGGCTCAGAGATGTTTTCTCTCTGGAAAACAATTTCTCTCTGGAAAACAACTGTATTTTATGGCTGGTAGTGTCATCAGTAGTAATCAAACAAGCAAGTCAGGTTATTATTCAAGCTCTGGCTGGGGCCTGGCTCTCATTTTCTTTAGTTTCCTCTTCAGTAGAACATTTGTCCTAAAGATAAGTTGCAGCACTTGTATCTTCAGCTCAATGAAAAAACACCTTCAGAAAACTAAGAAGGTGTTCAAGCATTGTCTGTACAGCAGGATACCCTTGCTAATGGCACGGCGTATGATTTATTCAGGGACTGGTACATCTTGATCAATAGGGTGCTTGGTCATGCAGTATAGCAGGTAGACTCTGTCTCAGCAGAATTATTGCTGGGTATTTCTTCTACAGACTCAACTGCAATTGCTCAAGCATCAAGTGAAATTTTCACCAAGGGGTAAAACACACACAAAAAGCTTTACATAGCATCTCTATAGTCTCTTTAACTGCTAGTTGTCAACTGCATGATCATATCTTAATATGTTTTCCTATATATATGGCAAAAACAGAAATAAACTCATAGTGTTAGAACAATTTTATTGATCTATCCCAGTTCTCTGCTGCAGCGGGGTGGTCGGTGAGGCAGTGCGAGGGGAGTCACAAATGAAGCAGCTGCTTTTCAGTCAGATGCACTGGAGATTGGCTGCTTTTCCAGATGGGATGATGTCACCAGTACTGGCATTCAGCAGCAATAACACTTGTGCTGAAGAAAGCTTCATGTTAAAAATATACTTTTATATCCCTTTGTCCCTCCTTGGACTGAAAAGTAATGAGCACTGCCATTATATAGACCTAGTGAACCACTTGGCTGGTTGTGACAGTGTCAAGTGCCACTAGAAAACAAACCTTTCCATGTCCTTGTCTGTGCTTTTGCTTCATTGATGTGGCAGTGAAAATGTAGGGCACAGCGAAGGAAGAGACTATCTCACTTGGAGGTATTCTGTATGATCTGGGAGCTTTGGAAGCCAATATCCTTCACCAGAGAGCACAACTGGAATGGCTATGACAGGTTGTCCTTGCAAATTGTAACGGGCTTCGATAATTTTTGAAATATCATGGAGTCTTGATTACCCAGACCTTAATAACCTGAAACTACCTGTTACCCAAACAGAGCTATGTCCATGCTTTTGAGTTATTTAGTAGGAAATTGCCAAAATTATCTGAAATCTTCACTGCTTGAGCTTTTGCAAGGCCTATCAGGTCTTCTTAGTAATTAAAGCTGTTTTGTATTCAAGCTTCTTGCAGAAAACTTTTGTGTATTAGCAATCTTCTATTCAATTCTCAAGCCTGTTGCCCTTGAAAGACTTGGGCAAACCCATAGCTTTCAATACAGACCATCCCCCAGGAGCTGCCATTGGATCCAACAGGATTTCAAAGACATTCCTCTTTATGAAAATCTCATCTCCAGACTACTGCACATGTAAATCTAGTGGCTGGACCAGGCAGAAGCTGGATTCACCAGGGATACATGATTTTGGGGGTTGTGCCTAATGGTTCCCTCAGCAATCATGTTCCAGACACCACTCCCTATGGCATTTACCAGCTGAGCCGCCTGCATCCCTTAGGCATAAGCAGAACTAGGGAAACCTCCTTCATTTTCACAGATGGATTTTGAATCTGAGGACTGAAGATGCTCAGCTCCTTTGTAAGCAGGTTGAGATGATGATGGCTGAGCAAACAATTCAGTCTTCAATTATTTTTCTTCCATCTTCATGATCAGGCACAGGGTAATTAATTTTGTTTTTATTCCCCAACATCTAATGTATGTCAAGTAAGAAACTTAACCTACTTTGCTTCCGTGCATTGCATTTGTGGCGGATTTGGTATTAGTTTAAGCAGCAGATCAGAACCTGATTATGCCATCAAGGCTCTCCAGAGGAAATTGCCATCTAGCTTTGAAAGGACCTCAGCAACCACAATGAAGAGAGGGGGAATGGCCCTGGGGTGATGACTAGGACACCCAAACCTACCTTTCACCTACAATCCCACCACCGGATTTTAATCACTGGTCCCCAGAGACCTGTCTGAACTGACTGAGACAGGAGGAAAAGTCAGGCATTTCAACATGAATCCCCTGTGGACCACCAGCACAGACTCTGAGATGTGAAAAAAAAATGTGTAACAGATTGACATTAATCTGTCAATAATTCAGACTTGATATGCAGTAGAGTTAAGGGAGAATTATAAGAAAATGTGCGCACTCCAACTATAATTAATATGCCAGAGCACTCTCGTTAGGCTCAAACAAAGAACAGATGGCTGCCGGTATGGCAGAGGCTTACGAGTAAGTTGTGAAGGTGAAGCTGGGGGCTCGCGCTGCATGTGAGCACTTTCCTCAGATCATGATGAGGTGAAGAATAGTTATGGGAACACAGAAATCACAGATCTATTACTGCAGAGGTGCAAACATGAATACAGAGCCCACTCAAGTGAAGAGACGAGTGATGTGAGACAGATTAACAGTATCCAAATGTATACAAGGATCCACAAAAGGAAGAAAATAAACTCTTCTCTACGCCTGCTATAGTCGAAACCAGAAACAAGTGGCTTAAATTTTAGCAAGTTAGATATTAAAGAAAGTGTTTCTAGCAGTGAGGGAAGGTAAACCTGGGAAGACACTGTGTGGAGAGGTCGTGTAAGTGGGTGGATGATTTTAATGAGTGATGATACTAGATTCAGTTTCGGGATAAAGAAGAGCTCTTGAAGTCTATATTTTTCTAGGAATATCCTTATGAATAAAGCAAAGGAGATTAAAGCACAGTGAAATGACCGACAGACCTGCAGAAAAAGACAGGACTGGATTAGAGATGCAACGACTTTTAACTTTCAAGGTATTCAATACAGATTGGAAATTGCAACTGGAGCTGCTGCTGGAGGAGAGACAGCCCAGAGCTGGTTGCTCTTACCAGACCTGGCTTATCCTGGCTCCTAAAAACCATGACAGCATGATTTGCATAGGCTAGAGAACAGACACCCCTGTGATTGAAAGCAACTTATCCCCAAGAACTTTAATAGCAAAAACAGAAGAAAAACACTGTACTGACTTCTTCCTGCTCCAAAGGTCCTGTCCACAGAGAGGGTTGGGAATGGCACCGGCCGAAGGGTGAATTGTGGGTGTGGGTATCCGCAGGTTGGAGATGGCAGGATCCCAGGGTACTGGGCACTTTCTAGTGTTGGCACCGGAATGGCACTGACCACAGCTAAAAGGAAAGAAGGAGAGAGAGATTAAAGGAGTGGTGTTGGAAAATTTAAAAAAAAATAGGTCCTGAGAGGATTAGTAGGGAACCAGAAACAACCACGTTTCTGAAGCAAAGTACCCAAATGCTCAGTAGAAAACATGCCTCTGCCCACAGAAGCCACTTCTGTGTACAGAAACATGCCCCTTTGGTATATATTGGATAATTGCAAGTGCAGTCTACCATTCCTTATCTATAAAATCAAATAGCTTTTGTCTGTGTTCCAGTTAAGCAGTCACGTTTGAGGGGTGCTTTATATCCCTTGATAAATGTGAGAAGGAATGGATCAGGCAATTTAAGGGCTTGTTTCAATTGCCTAAGGATAGGCTGCTGGTGCCATTTCTGATGCCTTAGGAGAAACCCACTGCCCTCAGCTGCTGCTCTGGAGGAGTGTGGACTCCTGCAAGTCTTCTGTCATGTCTACTAGCTTCACCTCAATGTCCATGATACCCTTGGATGTCCCCAGTGGCACAGGACCCCCATGTTTACCATCAACTGAGGCTGTCTGGGCATCATCCCCCACTCAGGAATGTCCAAGACTGTAAGGAAAAGAGAACTGCCAGCAAACCAGTAGTTAAAAGTCTGAAGTTGAAGTTGAGTTCTTGAGTTGAATTTAAATGAAATGCTTTGATTTGAAAAGCAGGATCACAGCATGATGAATTCAGGCTTTCCTGTGAGTTATCGCCTTTATTTTCAGCAGTCAAAGCTTGAAGAACAGGTGATAATAATGTCACACAAATCATAAATTTCTCTGTAGCTTTTAGGAAAAACTTAGAAACTCTCATGAAAGTTTTGCTTTGCTAAACAGAGATTTTTGGCTCCTTGATGATAAGGTTTGACTTATCTGGCACCTTTCACACATGTATTATATACAATGCTGTAAACTTTAACACAATCATTACAATTACTTCTAGCTCCTACCACATCCATTACACAGAGTGGTGAATTGGGCTACCTGCCCAAGGTCACACAAGAAGCTATGATGGTGCCAAGGCTTTGCAAGGGTATTTTTAAGGTTTTCAGTGAGACACTGCTGCACTTCCAGAGATAACGACCAAGAGTGGAGATGAAGAAAACTGATGAAGAAACACTAACCTGGGTGATTTGAGCTTGACAGCTGTCTGGGTTTAATTCACCTACTCTTAGAAGAGAATTTCTACTATTCAGACATTTCATTTGTCTGTATAAGACATTTTTATTGACAATATTTATAACATTGCTGCTACAGTGAAAAATATCACTCTTTATCAAAGCCTATTAAAGAACAACTTGTTTTTCAAAGTCCATTCCTTCAGTTCTTTTTAGGGTGTAGGTACCTTGCACTTTCATTTTAAAAATAAGACAGGATTACTATTCATTGCAGTACTCTATTGTAGAGAAGCTGGAGAAAAGGTAACATCAAACATTTTCAATAAATCTTTGCAATTTCAAGCAGATATGACAACAAATCTGTTCTGTCACAGCCTGTTGGCAGTTGAATTTGCACTTAATATTGATATACTAAGACACTGAAAACAGAAATTCCCTGACCAAATCACAGAGCTCCCTAAACACTAGTCTGCTTTTAAAATGTACTGTATCATGTAAAAAAACCAGCACCTAAGAACAGCTTGCAGCAGTAACAAAGTAGGATGTTTTGAATTGTATTCAAGCACCTCAGAGGCTGCCAAAGCAACCGACATATTTGTATTTCACTGAAAAAAAGAATTGTTGTGATTTTCTGCCATTTTAGGGAGGGGGATAAAGAGAAGAAAAAATCTCCCCGCAAAACATATCAGAAATGTCTCTCCAAACTGATTTACTCCATGAGCATTTTATTTTCCTGTTCCATAAATAAAGATTACAAATGGAAAAAAAGGGAATTACAGGTACAATACTTGAATAGGACAGCCTGCGAAGACTTTCTAAATTATTTTTCTCTATAAATACTCCTCTCCATAAAAAAGCCTTGGTATTTGTGACTGCCTGTATTTCAGCAGTGTTAGACCTATCAAAGCTATCACTGGAACTTTATCTATCTGGTTTGTGCTCCTTCCGCTTCAGTAAGCAAAGGTGCATTATGGAGCATATTTGTTCTCAAAGACTGCAAATACTGATTATTGAGATGAGCGTGAATACTTCCAGATTTGGTATTTAACAATTAACAGTATGTGGTTTCTACTTCAGAATTATGATGTTGTGTCTTCAATCTATTTAATAGCTCACTGCTGACAATTTCTTTCAGTATCAGGCAAACACTGAGAAATTAATTAAAGCATCTAACGTGACAAAGCCTCAATTATATCTTTTTGGGAAAAAAACATATTCAGCATAACTCAGCCTGTACAAATAAGACTTTTACAAATCTGAGTTTAATCATTTGCCAATCATAATATGCTGTTGCTCTAGATTAGATTTATAATAAATAAATGGAAAGGAGGATGTCATT
Source organism: Podargus strigoides (assembly GCA_028020825.1). NCBI lineage: Eukaryota > Metazoa > Chordata > Aves > Caprimulgiformes > Podargidae > Podargus > Podargus strigoides. The sequence goes on from CM051663.1 coordinate 16,574,318, forward strand.
TGTCAAAATGCATAATTTGACTGGGGAAAAAAAATATGTTTAAGAGCATTTTTATCTATAAGCTGTAGAACAAAGCTGACTTCATTTGTACTTAACTAACACTGCTATTGACCCACCGTAATTACAACTGATTTGATTCTGATGTTGCTTACATCACTCCAAGCCTATCCATTTTCTTGGACTTCTCTCCTCCTTCAAGCCAGGCCAGCCCCGGAGGAATCCTACTGAAAAAAGGGCAAATCGCCTAATTGTGAGATCTTTGTGGTTACAAGATGGGAATATTTCCCAGGGCACAGCCAGGTGGTGTAAGAGCTTTTCCCACCTTAACTCAGAGGTCTTCCTTTCAGACTATAAAGAGGGTGGAGGCTGAAATATAGTGATATGTCCAGCCCAAAGCATGAAGAACCAGAATTCAGTCACTCCCTGGGTGAATGTGGTTTATCCTCATAAGGGCTTGGTACTGAGGCTGCACAGCATGGCCTGAATCGTAGCCATAAAGAACACAAATTAATGGAACCAATACTAGCTCCTACAAAGTACAAAAGGACAAAAGGACACTTCAGAAATTTTAATAATTTTAATTATTTCTGCACGATGGGATGTGGCAGATGCACCTGCCCTGATCCTGGAGCCACCTTCCAATGGTGCTTTGTCTAGATAAATGGTCCCCTAGGCCAGTGTTTTGTCTGGACAACCTCGCCTGGTGCCAGGTTAACGGTCCCCTGCAGGGAGGGTACCTGGCTAATAAGAAACTGCCCACAGATCAGACTCGACATGGGTATAAATGGAGCCCTGCTGGAGAAGCAGTCTGAGTTGGTCCTCCTCGGAGCAGCAGGTCTGCAGTCCCCTTGGATCAGGACGCTGACCAAGGAAACTTCCCGGGTTGAGAGTCCTCACCATCTCCCCCTTGGTGAGTGACTATTTTTTCTGGATGTCCTTGAGTGAGCCCTCGCCCCTGTGGGTATGTGATTATATGTTTTGGGTACCCTTGGGTGGGAGATTTACCCCCTCTTGAGTGAGTGTGCACCTTTTTGAGTCATCTTTCTGATGTAAAATAATCTAGTTGTGTAGTAGTATATTCCCGACTGACATCCAAACTTGTGTTTTACTTTAGGTCTGTTGGAGTGTTAAGTACTCCAACAAATCTTTATTTTTGAGTAACCGCTCTGTCTGTGTGTGAGCGCCTCTGCCTGGCACCCAGGCTTGGGGTTGGCTTAGGTTGTTAGAGCATCTGAGGGGTTGCTCTGCAGATTTTGTGGGTGCCTTCATGACATGGGAGAACCTTTCTGATGCTCTCCAGCCTTCCTGTCTTTCTTGTGTACTTTCTTGCTTTGGAAGTGATTCACTTCATCCATGAAATTTGTTCAATGAAGACCACTCTGTAGTCACTAAAATTTAACATATATTGAAAATATCTTTCCCCCTCATTTACTTGTCTTTATAAGAGAGCTGCTCCATATTAAAAAAGCATATGGTGGTGTTGTCAACTACTACAGACAGAAGAAAATATAGCAGAAATACCAATAATATGAGTCTGATTATAATTATTGATAATATCACACTTTCCATCTGTGTATTGCAAAGCCTGAGGTGCTGGAGTGTGTCCAGAAAAGAGCACCGGAGCTGGGGAAGGGTCTGGAGCACAAGTGTGATGGGGAGCGGCTGAGGGAACTGGGGGGGTTCAGTCTGGAGAAAAGGAAGCTGAAGGGAGACCTCATTGCTCTCTACAACACCCTGAAAGGAGGGGGTAGCGAGGTGGGAGTCGGTCTCTTCTCCCAAGGAACAAGCAATAGGATGAGAGGAAATGGCCTCGAGTTGCACCAGGGGAGGTTTAGATTGGATATGAGGAAACATTTCTTCACTGAAAGCGTTCCCCAGCACTGGCATAGGCTGCCCAGGGCACCGGTGGAGTCCCTATTCCTGGAGGGATTTAAGAGCCGTGTAGATGTGGTGCTGAGGGACATGGGGTAGGGGTGACTTGGCAGTGCTGGATTAACGGTTGGACTTGATGATTTTAGAGGTCTTTTCCAACTGAAACAATACTATGAGTACGATTCTATGAGTCTTCTGCTCTGGCAGCTTGAACTCATACCCCCGTTTTTAAATTTTTACAGTAGGGAGTCAGAGGGATTTATTTTTGAGTGCTGTTTGCTTTTGCTTTTGCTGAGGCTTTGCGAAGGAGCCGGGCTTCCCAGAGACGGTGAAGCCGGGGCAGAGCAAGGAAACCCGAGTCTGAGCGGGAATCCTGAGAAATTTGAGACAAACGAAAGGTTGACGTGGCGGGGGGCGTGACTGAGAACCGCGGCAAACTTTAAAAGCAGCCATCTCGGCAGCTCCCTCAGAGCACGCGGCACGCGGAGCAGAGAGCGGCGGCTAGCCTACTGAGAGGCAAGCGCGCGGAGAGCGGCGCGAGGACTACCTAGATAGATCATAGACCGCATAGACCATGGTTGCCACGCGCCCGAAAACTGTCGTGAAAAAGAATATGGGGACTCAGACGGATCCTCCGAGCAGACATGCAGCTGTGCAGGTTTCTGGCTGCAGCGAATGCCTGAGCCTGGCACTGGTACCGGAGGGAGCCAGTGACACCGCGTGTGTGCGGTGCGAGCAGATAAATGATCTGCTCGGGCAGGTGGTTAAACTGATGGAGGAGGTAGAAAGACTAAGAACTATTAGAGACTGTGAAAGAGAAATAGATTGGTGGAGCTTCACCCTGAGGCAAGGGCAGTCGGAAAAGGGTGAGCAAGTGATGGATCCCCTCCCCTCCTGTCATCAGACAGAAGCAGAGGGTTCAGGAGACAGGGAGGAATGGAGGGTGGTCCGTCCTCGGAGAGGCAAGCAAAAACCCTCCCAACCCCCTTCACCCTCCCAGTTGCCCTTGAGTAACAGGTATGAGGCCTTGGAACTTCAGGGAGAGGTAAATGAAGTTGGAGGGGTAGATCAGTCTACTGAATCACCTAGGGATTGTCAATCACCCCGATGCCTTAGGACTTCTTCAATTAAGAAGAAAAGGAGGGTAATTGTGGTGGGCGACTCCCTTCTGAGGGGAACTGAAGGGCCCATCTGTCGACCGGACCCATCCCACAGGGAAGTCTGCTGCCTCCCTGGGGTTCAGATTAGAGAAATTAAAAGAAACTTCCTAATCTTGTAAAGCCCTCCGATTACTACCCACTGCTGTTTTTTCAGGTTGGCAGTGATGAAATTATTACAAGAAGTGTAAGGGCAATGAAGAGTGACTTCAGGGCCCTGGGACGGCTGGTTAAGGGGTCTGGAGTGCAAGTAGTGTTTGCCTCCATACCTCCTGCAAGAATGGGTGAAGAGATAAGCAGGAAGAGTTCACAGATTAATGAATGGCTACGTAACTGGTGCCAAAGGCAGGGCTTTGGGTTCTTTGATCACGGGCTGCTATATGAGACACGTGGCCTGATGGTGGCAGGTGGAATGCATTTGTCCCAGAGGGGGAGAAGGCTTTTGGGGCAGGAGTTAGCAGGGCTCATTGAGAGGGCTTTAAACTAGATGTGAAGGGGGAAGGGGAGACAACTGGGTCTGTTAGGGACGAGCCCAAGAGCAATACACTAAGGCCTGAAGGAAGGTGGTCTAGGGAGGATTTTTGATCATTGAAGAGAAGGGATAGATGTTTAGGACCTGACCCCAAGGCCTCCTGCCTCCCAGGGGTCCCACCAGTGCGCTCTGCTTGCTTTCTGAAATGCCTGTACACCAATGCACGCAGTATGGGGAATAAACAGGAGGAGTTAGAGGTCTGTGAGCGGTCTAAAGGTTATGACCTGGTGGCAATTACAGAGACATGGTGGGACAGCTCACATGACTGGAATGTGGTCATGGATGCCTATGTCATTTTTAGGAAAGATCGGTCAATGAAGCGAGGTGGTGGAGTTGCTCTCTATGTGAGGGAGCAACTAGAATGTATTGAGTTTTCTCCAGGGACTGATGAGGGGCAAGTTGAAAGTCTGTGGGTGTGAATTAAGGGGCAGGCAGGCATGGGTGATACAGTTGTGGGAGTCTATTACAGACCTCCTGATCAGGATGAGGGAGTTGATGAGGCTTTCTACAGGCGGCTGAAAGCAGCCTCGCAACTACAGGCCTTGGTCGTCATGGGGGATTTTAACTACCCCAATATCTGCTGAAAGGCTTACACAACCAGCCATTCACAGTCTAGGAGGTTCCTCCAGTGCATTGATGATAACTACTTAATGCAAATGGTGGATAAGCCGACTAGGAGAGGAGCGCTGCTGGATCTTGTACTCACCAACAAGGAGGGTCTTGTTGAAGCAGTGATGGTCGATGGCAGCCTTGGCTGCAGTGATCATGAGATGGTGGAGTTCAGGATCCTGTGTGGGAGGAATAGAGTACCTAGCAAGACCAGAACCCTGGACTTCTGCAGGGCCAACTTTAGCCTCCTCAATCAATTGTTAAGGGAAGTTCCATGGGACAGGGTGCTAGATGGTAAAGGGGCTCAAGATAGTTGGTCAACATTCAAGGACCACTTCTTGCAAGCTCAGGATCAGAGTGTCCCAATGGGTATGAAATCAAGTAAGGGAGCTAGGAGACCAGCATGGTTAAACAAGGAACTGCTGGGCAAACTCAGGTGGAAAAAAAGAATTTATGGATCATGGAAAGAGGGGCTAGTCACTTGGGAGGAATATAGGACAGTTGTCAGAGGATGTAGAAAGGCAATTAGGAAAGCTAAGGCCTCCTTAGAACTTAACCTTGCAAGTCAGGTCAAGGACAATAGAAAGGGCTTTTTCAAATACATAACTAATAAAACAAACAATAGAGGCAATATAGGCCCACTGATGAATGAGGGGGGTGCCCTAGAGAGAGAGGATATAAAGAAGGCAGAGGTGCTGAATGCCTTCTTTGCCTCTGTCTTTACTCCTGCAGGCTTTCCCCAGGAGCCCCTGATCCCTGTAGCCCCAGAAGAAGTCAGGATAAAGGAGGAGTTTGCCTCGGTAGATGAGGATTGGGTTAGGGATCAGTTGAGCAATCTGGATATCCATCAATCGATGGGCCCAGATGGAATGCACCCAAGGGTGCTGAGGGAGCTGGCAGAGGTCATTGCTAGGCCACTCTCCATCATCTTTGGTAAGTCATGGACAACAGGAGAGGTGCCTGAGGACTGGAGGATAGCAAATGTCACTCCAATCTATAAGAAGGGCAAGAAGGAGGACCTGGGTAACTATAGACCGGTCAGCCTCACCTCCATCCCTGGAAAGGTGATGGAACAGCTTGTTCTTGGCACTCTCTCTAGGCATATCAAGGAAGAGGGGGTCATTAAGAGCAGTCAACATGGTTTTACCAAGGGTAAGTCATGTTTGACCAACCTTATTGCCTTCTATGAGGAAATAACTAGGTGGATAGATGATGGTAGAGCAGTAGATGTGGTTTATCTTGATTTCAGTAAAGCCTTTGACACTGTCTCCCACAGCATCCTTGTAGATAAGCTGATAAAGTATGCGTTTGGTGATCAGGTAGTGAGGTGGACTGTGAACTGGCTGAAGGAAAGAAGCCAGAGAGTTGTGGTCAATGGGACGGAGTCTAGTTGGAGGCCTGTGACTAGTGGAGTCCCTCAGGGGTCGGTACTGGGACCGGTGTTGTTCAATATCTTCATCAACGACTTGGATGAGGGTACAGAATGTATCCTCAGCAAGTTTGCTGATGACACCAAACTAGGAGGAATGGCTGACACACCAGAGGGTTGTGCTGCCATTCAACGAGACCTTGATAGGCTGGAGAGTTGGGCGGGAAAAAACTTAATGAATTTCAACAGGGGCAAGTGTAGAGTTTTGCATCTGGGGAAGAACAACCCCATGTACCAGTACAGGCTGGGGGCTGACCTGCTGGAGAGCAGTGTAGGGGAAAGGGACCTGGGGGTCCTGGTAGACAGCAGGATGCCCATGAGCCAGCAATGTGCCCTTGTGGCCAAGAAGGCCAATGGCATCCTGGGGTGTATTAGAAAGGGGGTGGTTAGTAGGTCAAGAGAGGTTCTCCTTCCCCTCTATTCTGCCTTGGTGAGGCCACATCTGGAGTATTGTGTCCAGTTCTGGGCCCCCCAGTTCAAGAAGGACAGGAAACTACTTGAGAGAGTCCAGCGCAGAGCCACAAAGATGATTAAGGGAGTGGAACATCTCCCTTATGAGGAAAGGCTGAGGGAGCTGCGTCTCTTTAGCTTGGAGAAGAGGAGACTGAGGGGTGACCTCATTAATGTTTATAAATATGTAAAGGGCAAGTGTCATGAGGATGGAGCCAGGCTCTTCTCAGTGACATCCAATGATAGGACAAGGGGCAATGGGTGCAAGCTGGAACATAGGAGGTTCCACATAAATGTGAGGAAGAACTTCTTCACAGTGAGGGTAACAGAACACTGGAACAGGCTGCCCAGAGAGGTTGTGGAGTCTCCTTCTCTGGAGACACTCAAAACCTGCCTGGATATGTTCCTGTGTGACCTGACCTAGGTGTTCCTGCTCTGGCAGGGGGATTGGACTAGATGATCTTTTGAGGTCCCTTCCAATCCCTAACATTCTGTGATTCTGTGTGATTCTGTAATTCTGTGATCTATCACTATCCACCTGATAAAAACAGAAACAATGACTCTTTAGGCTTAGCCTGGGCTAAGTCTAGCAGAACTATGATTTTTGAATTCTGTCCATAGTTTTTCCGCTGATGTGTTGTGAAGCCCTGGCAAACTTGTAAGCCTTCCATTTTATTTTTTTTTTTAGATGAAGAACATATTACTAGTGCTATTGAACTTTATGAAGCAGAACTACATCTTATTTGAAAGATGATATGAGGTCTTCAGATGGGTGAGCACAGCTTGCAGGGTGCAGAAGGGGGCTGGGGGAGTACTCACGAGGATTGTTTGGTTGGGAATCCATGGGGATCATGAGCTTGCCACGGGTGGCTCTGCGGGCAGCAAGTGAGCGCTCTAATGTGGACATGCTGCTTCCAACATCTTCTGTCTCGGGACCTAGAGAAAAACAACACATTGGCTCAGTTGAAAATGCTGTAAATGAATGTTTCTCTTCACCTTATATCTAGCCAAAGGATCCACAGGTTTTTGTAGGATTCAATTATTTTAACTGATCATTAAATATCACCTGGAAAGAGCTGTACTGATTATTTTGGCTGCCTTTTCTGAATAAAATTATTGTTTGCAGTTTTCTTTAAGAGAATTAAGATACCATGTCTCCTTTTTCTTTGACTCTGAAATTATCTTGAAATCCCTGTTCACCTCATAAAAACATGATATTTTCTTCTAACTTCTCCGTTACAAACTTTTTTAAAAATTTAAGTATCAAGACCAGTAAAGGGCTGCAGAAATTTAGGTACCTACAAATCCTGGAAGCCGAGAATTGGTCTTGGAAATACATCTGAAGGATGAAAAGTGAGACACCATGAATTCCTATATCCTGACTGTCTGGAAATTCACAGTGGCTCTTCCTGCCTCTGTATCTTATTTATTCTACAGAAACCACGGCAAGTTAAAGATGCACCTGGATCTTTCAGAATTTGGTCCTGGGTGACAACTGGTACGTCTAGATCAGAGAACTGAGATACGTTGCCTAATGTGCAATCCAATCCAAAATTATCCCAGCAGCTATATAAATTAGATATTGTATTTAGGTATTGAAATATGGATGCTCTGGTTTATTCACATTAGTACAGGATATTTGGAGTATTCAAAAATTCTAGAGAGTACATTTGTCAGAAAGAATATGTGCTTGGAACTGGATGTTGGGTGGAGTGAACTGCAATGAAATAAAAGCTGTATTTCTCTCTTCATATCTTGTCTTGCATGAACCTTACATTTTTGTTACTTTTGCTATATTAATAAGTCAAGGATTAAATCAGTTTAATACTGTCGTAAAGGAAAAATAAAGATTTGCATGAAAGGCCTATTTTTTTTCCCCAAATCACTCTTCTCTGAATTGCAGGGCTGAAATGCCAACTCTACTATCGATGGCCATTCAAAGACTTATTGCAAGAGAAAAGCCGGGGACAGAATTACTGAACCGTGTATTACAAAATGAGAAGAAACATAAAGGCATTTATTTACAGTCCAAGGCATTCACACACAAAATATCTAGCCCAACCTTTGTCATTAACTTGCTCATATGCTGTGATGATTTCCTAGCATGCATTTGATTGCAAGACTATTGCAATCAATGGAGCTCTCACATCGATCTTTCTGGGCACTTGATCAGCTCTCCTGATCATCAGAAATATCTGTTTAGGCAAAGGGAATCTTCTGGTTATGTTTTCGTTTTAAAGACTATAGAAATCATTGTCACAATTATCTTCATAAATGGTAAACTAGCAGCCCAAAACTCAATGTCAGAAAAAGAAAATTAGATCCATTTAGAAAATTGAAAACTGCTCCTTTTTAACTTTTCTTTCCATGCAAGAACAGAAGCTAAAGAAAAGGGATAAAAGACTCAGAGGCATCTGAAAAATTCACCTTCATTATTTACAGCCCCAAACAATATGCTGGAATTGTTTCACTGTCACCCACAAGCAACGTGTTCTTGATCATCTCAAGACAAATATGTTTATATTTTCAGCTTCTGTGCTGTGCTTCACCCTCCGTCCCTCTCTGTACACACGACCTGCTTCTCCCAAGACTTTCTATTATTTGAATGGAAAAAATGTTACCAGCCAAAGTGAAACTTCTGATGTGCTGTGTGCACACTAAGGTTAAAAAAAGGGGGAGGAAACTTCACTGAAACTCCATTTCTCTTACAGAGTTTCTTTCCTCATATCTGTAAGTTTTCCAGCCTCCTTGGCCCAAATTCTGCTTCTGGTGATGTTGCTGACTTTCCTAATCATGTTCTCCCTCTCCTCCATTTTTCGTTTCTTTATTCCACCACTTACTTCTCCATGCCCCCTTTCCCTCTCTGTTTTTTCTTTTCTTAGCATGATACGCAAATAAAATCATAGAACACCAGGTTGGAAGGGACCTCAAGGATCATCTGGTCCAAACTTTTTTAGCAAAAGCATGGTCTAGACAAGCACAGTCTTTGACTTCCAGTTGAATTCCTGAACTTAAAAAATCAGAACGCTGTAAAAATAAAGATTATTGGTTTTCCCCTAGTCTGAAACCCCTGCAAAAATAATTTAAGAACTTCTCTCCTGGCACCCATAGCAGAGCTGTCAATTCTTCCAGTCTCCTAGATATTTCCAGGTGTCGGGATACAGTCACTAGCCACCAATATCAAATTAATTTAAAGAAAATTTATATGTGGTGATGGAGAAAGTAAAAAAAAAGGAGAACAAGGAACAGGGTGGGACTAGTGACCACTAAAGGCCCCTTCCAACCCAAATCATTCTATGATTCTAATTTGCCATAATCTGCAAAGTGAAATTGAACCAATTTCTGTCTCTCTTGCCCTGGGAGCCCCTCACCAGTCTGCGGGTTGCTCTTGCTGCCCAGCTGCGTTTCTGACTGGCTGTGGCTGACAGGGGTGATGTCCTGGCAGCTCTGCATTGGTGAGTCCCTTCCTGCGGGGTCTGAGCCTGTCTGCTTCTCAATGTTCTTCATTTCCATCTCCTCGTGGTGTATCCACAGATCTGGGGGTCTCAGGTCTTTCTGGCTGCCCTTCCTCTTACCAGCACTGTGTGTTGCACGTTTCCTGCAGCAGAGAAAGATCAAAATTGTCACTTGAGAACATTTTTCCCATTCATAAGACCAAAAGAATGATGTCTTGTCATTGGTGTCTTTCTAAATAACACATCTGGTTGTGTCCTTCTAAAGACAGCAGTTATCTTGGTGTGGTCCTATGCTTCCTGGAGTGCTCTATGAGATGGACGTGGGGCTCAGCAAGGTGGGTCATTTTTTGCTCCAGCTGATGTAGAAATTGGGGAAAACTACTCTTCCTGGAACAGAAGGGCCAGTTTCATCTTGGGAAGAACAGTACTTGAGGAGTGCCAGCATCTAAAGACAGTGACTGAAAATTGCTGAGATTACTTCTGCTGAGTTATGCTCATCCTATACCTTCCACAATTGCATGCAGCATGTGCTATATTTCTTTACATATATGCTAAAGCAGTATTTTTATTACAGAAGAGCTCATTTCAGGACTTTCACCTCCCCTTGACTACATAGTCTATTTATAACAAAACATGCATGCTGTTTTCATCTAAATAAAATATATGCTTCTTAAATATGGAGCACAATGTCTTATTTACAGCCATAGAGAATGTCTTATCAGAAATCTATCAATTTAAATAACTTTGAAAGCACAGTTTTTCTGGCTTATTGTCAAGTTTTTTTTTTCTCAATTACCCAAAAGTACTCTTATCCCAGTTTCTTTTTCCTTTGTACATCTCGAAGTACTTTGCAAAAGAAAGTCCCAAGTGGAAAAGTAGAAATACTTGTGATACACAGAAAAAGCTGCCAGCAAATATTTTCAAATTCATGTGCATTTTTAGGCAACAAAATAAGAAAACCTTAATTTCCAGGGGCTCACCCCAAAATACCACTGTGCCCCTCCTGAAGGGAAGGATCTTTCCTGAATCTACGGAAAGCAATGCAAAACCTCACACCAGCATCTCTAGGACTCACACTGCAGGAATCACTTGTGTGGGTGTGCTCATATAACTGCCCTCCCTATGACACATCGTGGGCAGTACCACGGAAGATGACATGAAGTTATTTTAGCAGAAAAAAACCTTGAGGAAATTTTAAACTTTAAGAAACTCTAATGTTTTGATTCAATTTCTGTTCTTTGCTATATTTTCTCATCCTGGTCTAGAAAGCAAGAATGTGTGTTACAACTACTTGCATCATCAGACATTTTGCTTTCAAGAGAAGGAGTAAACACATCCTATAATTGAAAATGTCACTGAGGGCACAGCCCTGTCTCATCCCCAGGAGCTGATGGTAATGACATTTTACTTCAGCAGAAATATACCAGTACTCAAACTGGTTGTTCAGAGATTTTTTTTTTTTATAGTCCACAAGAAATAAGAGTGTTGGCCTCTGGTCATAAATATTTCCTATGTTTAGTGTCTTATATTCTAATTGCCAAAACGTAATTTAAAATGATTGTATTTCAAAGAACAGGAATAAAGAACATGGAATACAGACAGTTCTTTAATACCTTCTTTCACAGACCCTAGCACCATCCTGATTAACACCTACAAGAATAATTATGAGCACTTTAATTCAAATCTTAATGTATGACCTGCCTGATGTTAAAATGTAAAGTTCTTTCTGTCTCATTCAAAGAAAGACCATAATTTTGGTTCTAAACAAGGAATTACTTTCTTCACTTTGGGATACAGCAGCATTTTTGTCACTTTCAATTGAAAATAATTCATTTCTCTGGGATTGAGCTCAGCAGGAGAAATTTCATCCTCAAAGTAATTTTATACACAACTCAAAATAGGTGGTTATAATGAATGTGTCATTCCAACCATAACTGCAAAACCGCTACAGCAATGATATCACTTAAAAATATATGCAATGATCTAGCTTGTGTTGCCTTGCTTTTTCTCACAAATTATTGATGTTCTGACAGCCCATGAGTAGCAAATTAAATCTGAGCCAAGAGTGCATATGAAAAGGTCATCAATAACAAATGAAAATAAATTCTCCTCTGGATTGCTTTGTTTATGCAATGCAGAATTTTGAGGTTTGGCTTCTGAAAATGCATCTACCCTCAATTTTAGAGGGAGGCAGGATCTTTGCTGCACCAAATGAGCACGTTATATCTATAGAAGATGGTCATAAACGCTTCAATATCAGCTTCAAACTTCAGCTACTGCAATAGAAACTGATGCTTTGAAAGTTTACGTTGAGATTTACAGTGGGATTCAAATTTAGTCCATCACCCATTTTATAACTGGAGCAGGGACTGTGAAGACAAGGAGTTTAGAATTGAAAAATTGATCTCAGATGGCAGCATTTCTGTTGTTGAACAATTATTTTACAACATGGAATGCATCCAGTTTGTGTACCATACTGATTTTTTTTTTTTTTTTTCCTAAGGATGGATATAAAGACAGATTTCAGCCCTGCCCTTAAAATATATATTATGGTCATGTAATCTTGAATAATGATAGCAGAACTTAAGCTGCACTTTCAAAATAAATAAACTTGCTGGAGAGGAAACTCTTTCTCGTTTTCTATTTCTATAGTTTCCGCCACATCACCACCTGGGTAGTGACTCCAGTCACTATACAGCATAGCCATATAGCTTGTAACAATATGCACATACTTCATAGGATAATTTTTCAAGTACTCCAGAGTGCGATTACTCTTCATTGCCTTCATTTTATGGTTACATTACCCCAGAGAAAACATTTAAGGTTATAACAACTCAGCTTAGTTCATTTTTTTACTAACAATTGAAGATGTCTCTATCCGAAGATCTCAGAAATAAACTGTTCCCCTGGGCAAAACAAGTTTTTGCTTGTAAAAAACCCACAGGCAGCCATCCAGTCCTGGTCTGGTTGGATGTCTTTTCACATGGAGCAGGGACAGTTTCAGAGGCAATGGCCCCATTAGCCGTAACCATCTCACAAACGAGCCCTGAGCCTCCTATGCTGCTCTTTGCAAAGCACCTTGAAGATACTGAACGATAAACACAAATGTTACTTAACCTTAGTTATCTGTCTGATGCACAAGTTAATGTTTTATATTTTTTGCTCTTTACTTCTAACCTGGCAAAATGTGCATTTTGCTTTTTGTGCTGTATTAAAGGAAATTCAACTGGTTATAGAGGTTCTGTAAAAAAAAAATAAATTTAAAAATGAAGACTATAAAATTATTCTTTCTTCAGCAAATCTCCCCTAGTGTTTACAGATGAAAAATTATTTTGTTTTGTCCTCTTTATTTCCTGCCAGCCATTCTGAAAAGCTGAAATCAGTATCTGTCTCTCCTACCATCTGGCTTCACGGTCCTGTCCCCTGTGGTAAGATCCAGCTTCATGCCACCAGGCAAGAGATGGGGCAGAGGCCACCATTAATTAGCAGCCCCAGTGTGGAGGATGTGTGGAAACCAGGAGCCTCTCCAGGGAATGCAGCAGTGATGTATGGAGGCTCTTTAGTGGCTGCTAACTCATTCCCTGTTTGTTTGATTACAGTTCGGTTAATGCCTCTTCTGAGCCTTCCCAAATGTACACTGAAACCTCCCTATTACTTATACTGGACTTAAACTAGTCCCAGCTTATTTTTTGTAGCCTTATTTTGCACCATTCTCCTGCCCGGCACATTAATTGATTGGGCACTTGTTCAAGACCATGCTTCATTTTCAATAGCTTAAATAGGCACTATCTACACACCAGGCTCAGACTAGATGTTCATCTTCACCTTTTCTCCTGTCATAACCTTGTGTCACCAGTCCATAGGCTAATTGTTGTAGCACATTACAATTTTTTGTTATACCTTGAAGCTTTGAAAAAATTCCTGGAAGAAGCAGGTCCTGCAGTTTGAGTGTATGCTGCACAAAGTGATATTTTCCCTTGTTTTAAGATTCAGCTGGGATTCATCTTCTCTAAGTTTAAGATCTGAACTGACCTGCCTAGACCAGGAGCACACTGAAAGACAGAGCTAATAAGTGACTCCATCGGTCCATCCTCCCTGGCACCACACTAGCAGACGCTGCCAGTGCAGGGCAGTGAGCATCTGCAGAAGATGTTAATTACAGTGAGGGTATGAATCTCAATTACTGCAAGAGCCATACATTTCCCTTACGCACAACTGGGTATGTTATTGCACTTGAATCTTTACTCATATTTTTCTCCCCTATTTTTTACTGGCGTCAAATTATCACAGGATTTGTACAGCTGATATTTCATTCTTCCCTATATGGCAGAGACAGAAAATACCGACTAAGCCACCTAGGTCAGTACCAGATTGTTCTGTATAATATGTTTTATTGTGCATTGTTCAGTCAAGTTTTAATTAACTTAGGAAATATGACTTTCCTCCACTGAAGGCTTGCAGGAGATTATTCCACCACGTGCAAGTTTTTGCTCTGGGGAAGGACACATGCATTATCTAACGAGACTTGACCTTTACCCTCAATGCAGTCCTTTTGTTCAGTAGTTCATCGGCAATTTTAAACTAAGAACCCGCTGACAATAAAAGCCTGAATTTAAACTCTTTGTGTCACAGTGTGCATCTCTACAGGCAGGTCAGAAACAAAGTCATTCCCACCACCAACCTCTGTTTTGAGGCAATTCAGGATTTTTCCTGTTGTGTTATATTTAAGATAGATCGTTTAATTTTTATTACCCTATTTTTTTCCCCACTTTCAGTGCATAAACAGTTGACTTAGGATAACTTGGGTGAGATCCACCTGCCCATATTATAGACATTTAGAAGTTAAGCAGTAAATCCAAATATACCAGCTGCACATTTTTATAATCGATGGACTGCAATATGCATCTTCAAATGACGAATCTTCTGTGTCTTAGGACAGGATGAATGATTCTTTGAACACTCCTATTCCTCCCCAGGGGCTACAGAGGTGACCACAGTTGATTAACTCAAACTTGTATATTTAATTTTTGACATATTGTGGACAGCTGAACCTTTCTGTTGGTTTCTTTCTCTTGTAATTCTCTTCCCTGTTAGAAACTCAAGAGAGCTTTAGCCTTGATTCATCAAACTCTACTGAAGAGAAGAATTTCTGTTGCCTTCAGATGATGGCCTGATTTTCAGGTGCTGAGACACAATAGAAGCAGACTTTCAAATCAGTTCATCATTCAACTATGTCAGAACCCCTAAAAGTATAGGCCCTTACTTTTCTGCCTAAACGAGAACCTCCTTATCTAAAAAATCTGTCTTTAGAGAAAGCACATGCCCCAGTGACTGTAAAACACTACCAGCGGCCATCTGCCCATGCTTGACCAGCCTGAAGCTGATTTCAGCAGACACAGGAGCTATTTCATACCCTGACCATCCTTTCTTCCACCTTGCTACCTATTTTTAAGTATCAATCCAAATCAATGTAATAATGTCTGGGCTGTGCAAACATTTATCATTCTTGTGGGCAAACTATGATTAAACTTCATTTTCTCATGTCCAGTCTTTCATAATAGTATAATAATACAATGAATTAATAGTAAAATAATAGTATAATTTTCAGTGCATTAAATGCATCAAACCCAACTCTATTTCCAAACCAGTGACTTCACTTCTGATTTCCTACAAAAACTGAAAAAAGCTTTGTGCTTCATGCTGCTGCCCTTTTATCACCTTTCAGAGGAATCCTAAAGACTTTTTTCCCCCATGATTTTCTATAGACTGTTTTGTTGTTTGTTTCTTTTTTCTCACATATATGAGAACTATCTTGAGAAACAGTTCTGGATGTTTTTTACTGGAAGACTTTTGAAGACAGACTGGAGAGGATAATGTTCTCCCAAAGGCCAGCGAGCGAGCAGGACTATCTCTGGTTCGCAGCTCTTCAGGTGCAGGACTGCAGAGTCAGAAAGTCTGACAGCATCACTAGGCACAGACAAATACTTTTTTTCTCCCCCTTTATATCAATAGAATTGATTCTTTCCTGTGTCTGATTTCTACTTGGCAATATAAACAATAGATTGCTGTGCATGGCAGACTTATTTTTCAAGGCTTGCCACAGCAGGGGTACTTATTCTCCGTGGTTTTCTCTGCAGGCTGGGGGACAGGGGATATTCTACACTCACCAATGAGTGACACCACCAAAAGAAAAAGATTGAGCTCCAAAATACAGTTCAGTCTCAGAATCCATGCCTTCACATACTAAAGTTATTGCCTGTATCTACTTTGAAACTGAGCATCACTCTCTTTTTCTTCCATCCCGTGATTTGAAAACGTACTTCCTCTGCTGTGCTGAGGAGCGCCTGGTGCAGATGACGGCCACCACTGCCACCACGACTACGGTGATGACGCCGACAGTGACAACAATGATGACAAGGAGGTTGCTGTTCTTCTGGGGTGTGACGCTGCCGTGGGGAGGGTGCATCTGCCCAATGGGGGGCTCTGAAAGAAGATAAGACAATGAGGGGAGGGTTAGCCCTGGCTTTGCTCCACTCCCTCTTTATGGCTCACCCATAAAATAAAACACAAAGTCTGTCAGGTGGCATGACTTCCTCTGAAAAAGCAGATGGAGGGTGCAGAAGGGTGTCATAAACAGCTGAAATTTATGTCTAGTTGCATTTCAGTGGTATACCAAACAGGAAGATATTTAAGCAGTAAGGACTTTGCATTTTCTAGGTGTTGGGAGTCAATAACTCTCAGCTCATTTTTGCTATTATCAGCTGAAAATGGAAATACAGGGAACACGGATTTTTTGCTTTATGAATCCTATATTATTTCTCAGTATTTACAGGCAAATATGTATCCTGTGTATCAGTCAATCTGAACGCCTGATTTATTTGTCAGAACTGCATTCACCCAATGGTCAATCTCACATCACATTATATTTCATTTATTGCTGCGCTGACCAGATCCCCATGCAACACTCAAGCAGGGTAAGGGCTCAATCTTCTGATGATGAGCTTCCTTAGTTTCAATGTAGGAGCAAGACTGGGACCAAAAATAGCATCATTCCTGGTGTCAAGTCCCAGTCAAACTGACTTCAAGTACTGGTCCCTTGCTTTTGATAATGTTTTTCCCATTGCATTAGGAATAGCACATTTTGTATTTTTATTATCTTGCTGGATAATGCCCAACACACTCTTGAATCATACATTACAGACACCTGTACAAAACAGTGAGTGATCCTTTTGCTTTGCCTGCTAAGGCAATCTTATAGGCATCCTATGAGTTTACAAGCTCACAACCCCCCAAAATATCTTTCCACTTAATCTCAGAGAAAAACTAAATATTTGGTGCAATGGGATGCAAAAGGAAGAGCTGTGCTGCAGCACGTCCAAGATTTCACAAGAAAAGTAAATCGAGTTTTCACACGGTATCATTCCCAGATCTTCTTGTGTATAAACTAAACAATGCTTGTCTGGGATCTCACTTTGCCTTTAGTGTAAGTGAATGTGAAAGGAAAAAAGAGAAATCTTTCCAAATAACAGTTTTAGTTAGTGATAGATGTAATTTAATTGTAATATTCTGCCTTGATATTCTGCCCTAATAGCTTTTCTTTACTTAACTAATTATGGTATTTAAATAAATTGACCTTTTCTCATGGTTTTTCCAGGAAATCGAGTAAGACAAGCAGCTGTGAGTGCTATCCTTTCAGCATTACAATGGTCTAGTACAGAACTCCAAAGATTTGGGGGGTTGGATTTCTTCTTCATTTCCATGCCGAGCAAAAGGCATTGAAGGACTATACCACATAAAATACACAGACTACCAAGAAATACATTTTTGTTTACTTGTTTTTTCCTCTCTCTCTTTTTTTGCAAGCACTGGAAGCTCTCTTGATTTCTCAAAAATCAGTTTCCCTGTATTTATGACGAACTACTATGAAGAACAGGAGAAAAGCCTAAAACACACAACAGTGGTGTGGTGGCTGCAGCAAAGTAGGACAGAAAAAAGGTAACAAAAGTTTGCATTCCCACCTTGTCTTGACTAAGGTAAACAATCAGTGTGAGTTAATCAGTTATGTGTCTTGTAATTATTTTGTACTTTCAAACCACACTTGATATCACATTTGAGGGAACCTTGTCTGTTGTTTCATTCAATAATGTGAGATGACAATGCTTCACTAGGTAACAGAGATGGGGTCAGGAATAAGAAGTTATTGATAGTGTATCTACATCTCAGCTGACCTTGATTAGGCTCAGTTAATTTTTGTTACTCCACAGGGTTTCCTCTCATTTCTTCCTATTTTTGTACAAGATTAATTAATTTTAAAAATAATATTTTCTGCAGAAAGCCTAACTTGAAATCTAATAACTTAAAGCACATTTTACAATTCTTTTTAAGTTGTTAATTTTTTAGTGGCATTCCCATGACCTGATATATATCTAAAGCATCTCTTGTGATCATACGCAATGCCATGCCTTTGGGAATACTGCATCAGCTGGAAATCTTATGGGAGGTTTGGGAAACAGCTTTCAGAAAGCCAAAACAGAATATAGGGTGTCCTGACCTTACTTTCTGTCTATATTTCTGGTTAAAACTACTGTCTGTTTTGCAGCAGGTATTTTGCACAATGGATGGGATTTTTAACAGCTGAGATAACTCTTGTCTACAAAATGGTGACCTGCGAGCATGTTGGGTGGCCTTCAAGTGATGAGAGGAGCGATAGAGCAAGAAAGAGAAGACAAGTAGGAGGTTATCACCAAAACAGCATGTAATGGTGGAGCATGGTTGGATGGAGCCTGTATTTACCATTCAGACTGCTCCTGTCAATCAGGTTGGTGTCCACCGGCCAGTAGGAGCCATCCCCATGACGACCTGTTGGCAGAAAATTGCATCAGATATGACGTGACAGGTAAACCAGCAAAGTCAAGTTTGTTGCTTGAGACAGTGCCTGCCTGCCAATGTTTAAACCAATTAACAGTGTGGGAAAAGTCAACCCAGGTGTGCTAGGGAAAATCTGTCATCGAAGTAGGCTTTGGAAAGCAAGTTTAATTTCAGCCCTTTGAGCAGCTTGCCTTGTTCTGTTGTTTTTTCCCCTCTTCCAGATGTGCTCATTAGACTGACAAACTAAGGTGCGATGGCAGCATCCATCTGTGCCTCCTCCATGGGTGATGGGAATAATTCAGTCAACTGCTTTTGCACACAAGCGGCTGGAATTGTGGCAGAGGGACAGTGCTGTACAGAAAGCTGTGGGCACGTTCTCCACCTGCCAGGTGGCTTTCCACTATTAAGCAAGCTTTCTTTGATTTATTCTCCCGCTTGTGGAAGCATAGTTTTGGAAATAAAACTCCACAGCTGCTTGGTTTTCACAAAAAGATTGCTTCCTTTCTAACCCTAATGTAAAACAATTAAAAAATTAAAAAAAGGAAATAAGAAGGGATATAATTATTATTACAAAAATGCATTTGCTGTTAGGGCAACAGTTGCATTCCAAATTAACATAGTAAAATTTGAGGTGTTCATCTTGTCCGCTGTTTTATTTTCTCCTTTTATCCATTTTGGGTGAAATAGCCATGACGGTGTGTCCATGTTTCTGCCAAGCATCTCTGCTTCCTCATATCCGACAGAAGGAGAATCACAAAGGCTGGTAATGTCCTGCCAAGCTCTTCTTCATCTCCACCGGTATGGAGTGAGTAGTCAAAGTCCATGGCAGAAATTGTTTGGGGTGAAAGCTGCTCTTATGGCAAAGACCAAGCTTATGGCAACAGCCTGCTCTTGGTATGGGCATACTGCAGTATAGCGAAGCCCAGAACACGGCTGCCTCATTCCTCCAAAGCTAATTATTTTTTCATTTAAGTCAAATGAGCCTTCCCAGGTGGCATGGTCTTAGCTAATGCCAGTAGTCCTCTGCTGGTCCAGGGAAAAGACATCTTCCCCTGTGATGGGCAGAGGCTGATGGAGCAGCATATCAGGCTGATGGAGCACCACGTCAAAACCAACTCCAACCGGGCACTATCTTTTTTGTCTATGCCACCCTTTAGGTCAGACAAACAGTATCGGAGGGTGGCTTTTGGTTGGTGAAGGGATTATGTAAAAAAGCTGAAAAATTAATTGCAGGGCAGGGGATTACCAGGGATTATTCCAGAAAATTTCTACATCAAACAACCACCATCTACATCAGATCTCTTGGCAGATTAGCAAAAAAACCCCTACATTTTCTCATTTTCCTGTGGTTGTTTGTTGCTGCTGTGCACTGTTAAACAACTGCCATATTCCTCTCCAGAGCTACTTGTATTTCTGTGGATTGTGAAGAAATTCATATGCATAACTTTGTCTACCAATATGGGGAGCATTTGGTGATGAATGGCCGTAAATAAATGGAAGATGATTATCATCAGTAGAGACTTCAATGTAATCATCTTTTCAATCAGTATAATTGCACAGCTACAACTTGATCCCAAGAAACCAAGGTTGCAAAATGTTTAGCTATAAAAACAGACAAAATAGAGATAAATGTAAGGTGTATGGTAATTCTGTTTACCAAGTTGGTACTCTAAAGCAGTACTACTCATAGTACTACACTGCAGTGTGTGAATATGTTGTGACCCCTAGGCTTATATTGTGCTTAGGAAAACAGGTATCTCCATGAGAGACTGTTGAAGATTACTATTTTTTATATTTAGCTCATACTGAAACATCTTAGCAGGAGTCTCACACATTGGAAAATTTAATCAGGATATTGGAGACTTAAAAAAATAACCCTGCATGCCCGACTCTGAAGTTTAGTACTTTTTAAATTAACATAAGAGCACTTTTCAAGGCATTATACATGACATTTTCATTGTAAAAGTATTTATGTAAACAGCTGCCCATTTAATCTCATTTCCAGTGGATCTTTTTTCCTTTGTATTATTCCATCTTTTGGAATAAACCATTACACTATTTGGACTAATTAGCTGTTTCTTTGAAAAATACTTTTTTTACAGAGGTTAAACAGCCTTTAGACTTGATTTTCCTACTTTTTTTAATGAGTTGTATTAAAGGGGGGTAGTATACTTTCAGAGGTACCAAAACCTGCATCCATATGAACCTACATATAATTTTTCACCACTCATTTCTCTGTCAAACTTCTGTTCTTCCCTGGGTCTGTCTTTCAAAGGTTTCAGTAACTAGAGTTTTTCTCTGAAAAAGCAAATCTTTTTCCCTCAAGTGTGTCTCAGGCACCATTATAGGAAACAAACATTTCAGTTTGGCACGTGGAGGGTTTCCAAGTGGTGCTGTGGGACTTTGCCTCTTCTGAGCAGGGAATGAACACTGGGTGCTTGACCGCACGCTTGTTATTTTACACCTCAGTGTTCTGCATCTCACGAGTAAACAGATCACCACTTGCTTCAGCTTTCAATGCAAGCACTGAAGCACTACCTAGTCATGCCTGGAATTTGGTTTTCTGAAGTTCAGCCTTTGCCATGTTGGATTATTGCAGGCGTGTTGCTATTTGCCCATTTAAAACCTTCCTGGCCTTGTCTTTCTGCATATACCTTCCTGCATGAAAACAACTGCTTGGTACATCTGCTATCAGCCCCAGAACAGTCACATTGTCTCAAACTGTGACTGCAGAAAGTATCAAGTTTTCCTCTTTTTGTCTGTTAAAGCTTTTGATGGCTCCAGGCTTCCAGTTCTGAAGCTATTTTGCAAACTCTGAGCATAGCAGCAGTGAAAGGATAAGCAGTTCAGATCTTTTTCAAAGAGCTGATTCCTAAACAAGTAATGCAGTGGTCTGTAGAGCTCTTCCCTACTAAGAGAAGAAATAACAAAAATCCTATTTATCACAATAACACCTTCTGGGGGAAAAAAAATAAAAAAAGAAAAAGCCCTTTTAAGCTCTGTCACCTGGTTATGTTTACCAAGCAGGTGTAGGAACTCTTTCTGAAGGTCCAAAAATTGAAAGTATATCAGAAGACATGCTTGAAATCTTAAGAAGAAGGGTTACTCCTGCATATTGGTTGTGCTTCCTGCAACACTGAGAGATAGTTGAGATCAGTACCTCTGCATGCACTTGAAAAAGAAAGACGAGGAAGTCAACAGGTGATGTGGTATCTGTTCACATAATCTTGCATTTCTGACTCAAGCCCCAGCATTTTTCCAAGAAGTCTGCTGGTTTATACTTGCTGATAAGCAAACTTGCAAACACCCCTGCCTTGGCTGAGCTCTTCACCTGTCATTAGGACAATGTGGGTGTCTCCTTTGTTATCAGGTGCTGACCATAGGTGGGAAAAAGACACACATCCTCATGCTCTGGTTTGTTTAAATACTGAAGGATGCAGAACCTCAGCAATGAAAGCTGATGTTGAACATCGCAAAGTCTGCCATATAGTTTCATCAATGGGGAGAGGTGGGTACCTTCCAAAACCAGCTTTTCCCATCCAAGATAAGCAGGTTCAGTCATGGTTGTGAGGTTTCCTTCTCTCATCACTGACCACGGAGATGACTCCTCACCTCAGTGCTCTCTGAAGTCAGTGTGTGACCCACTGCTCCTCCTACTGGCTGGGTGTGTGAATATGCAATGTGGCCACACAGCATTACCCATCCCTGTCTGAATGGATGTCTGTCTTCCAAGGTGAAGCAATGCTGACCTGCACAACATGTATTATTCAACCTCTCTCTTTGCCTACCTGTATTTCTACCTTCCCAGAAGATGATACGGAATCAAAACAAGGTGCTAGGGAGATGTTTTCTTTTTCTCAGATGTCTGTCTTCTCTGGGCAGAAGGCCCCATTGCTCCTTTCTTTTCAGCCATCCTTCTTACTCTGCTTTTACTCTGCTGTGTCTGAGCATCCTAATTCCACCATATTTTCTAGGAGAGCTGCAGGTCTTTTTATATTTATATATATATTTTGTTGTTGTTGTTGTTGTTTTTTTTTTTTGTCCAGGTAACTTTTTCTTCTGCTATCTTCTGCTCTATCCTGGAGCAAGTCTCCAAGTGCCCAGCTCCATAACTAACTTAGGGAGCTCAACTTTTCTGTGGGAACAGAAGAGAAGCTTTTTTGATGGCACCATATGCCTGACAGCTTGTGTTGGCTGTGAGAGCCAGTGACTTAGTTGGCATGCTAGAACCTCCCAGTGACTTACTTTTGTATGCTTGAGCATCCTTGGGGTCACCCATGGGACAGTAAATATCAGTTACAGTCTACTGTTTCATATGAGAATATTTCTCAGCTTCTTTTCTCTATATTTTGGACTGATTAAGGCAAAATAGAGCAACAGTAGTAGTGCAGGGCCTGCATTCCATATGTAACAGTATTCTGTAGTGATAAATGAATTTATCTAAATAGTTTATATGACCTGTTTCATGGGAGGCATGTTTTCAGAAAACAATTGAGAAATCAAAATGTACTGAAATCTTCTAAGATAAGGAGAAACATTTATTCAAATTTTTGTGTGTTTCCTTTTATCAAAACATACAGGAGATGTTATAAAACATTTGTAGTTCAAAAGCAGAAATCAGCTTTTTCGCTCTTGGAGAAACCTAATTCCGATGGCAATACTTAACTGTTGACAAGTCCTACATTGACAAAATATGGACTAAAGAATTTAATATTGTTTTATCAAATGAAAACTGGGGCCAGATAAAACACAATGAATTAATCTCTTCTTTGTCCAGTTTCCCTCTATATATTTCAGATGAAAATTGTAAATAGAGTTTTTTAGATTTCAGGAAGCCTCTACTACAGGTCATCTGAAAGCAGCTGGCCTTGTCCCATGTACATAAGGTTTGTGACAAAAATCCTCTCTTGAGCATCTGGAACTGTAATTTTATTCTTACTTTTATGTTACCATTTTTACTACCTTTGCATATGCCCTGCTCTACCAGTTGCATACATGCAAACTAAAAATCTGAAAAGAAGCTGACACATTTACAGGCTTAGCACTCACTTCAGAGGCTCTCTTGAGAAATGCGTGATTTGATTCTCTAGATGCTGATGCTCTGCTTTTTGCACTTCGGATAACAGTATTTGCACCTTGGGTGTATTATTTGCTATTTATCAACAGGATTTCTTATTCTCTGTCAGAAGGCTGTGGACCAAAGCTTCCACAGGACAGGACAGGCTCATCTCTCTCCATCACTCATGGGCAAGCATGAAGTAATGAAGATGAGGTATCCCCTGCCTCCTTCCTCTTGCCAGTGGAAGCCCCTTCTTCCAGTGGCTGGTCTCTGCTCTCCCAGTGAGTTGCAATGACAGGAAACACATTTGCCCTGACCAAGAAACCTTCAAAATCCTCCCCAAACCCTCCTCTCCTTCCCATCTCTTTTTTTGCACCTCAGGATGACAGCACTTGTACTGTCCCTTCAAGCTGGCCCACATCTGGGATCTTCAAAGCTCTATCTCCTCACGCCCTGAAACCTTGGTGTCTCTGCCCAGACCCCCTCGCATGTCCCACACCCTCCATCAGTGCCTTGCTGCCATGTAAGTGAATTTTGCTTCCTGAACTCGGGAACCACAAGCCAGCATTAGAGACAGTTGACCTACCAGAGTTAGTTCATGTCACTCAATAAGGACTGCATTTGTGGCAGAGATGGCCCTAAGGGCCTTGTCCAAAGCACAGAGTAATTTAAAAGGCTCCCTCTCACTTCAGTAGGCATTGGTTCAGGGTGATTAAAGAATTAACTTTGATGATTTATAAGGCAAATGAGTTTTTAGAAACTCTGACTTGGTTTATCTTAATGCTTGTGCTTGGAGTAGAGTTACAGTGAGACCTGGCTCCATCGAGTTGTCTTTAACAGAGTTGCCTCAAGACTAAGTAGAGGCAAGTGAAGACCTCAGACTTGGTAGAATTCATCACTGAGGTCACGTAAAAATGGAAAATGAATTGAGATATCAACAAGCCTATAGAAGACATAACAAAAGGCTGAGAATTTCTCCTCCTTATACACTGCAGTCCTAAAGAACAAAAATGCGCATATTTCAACTAACCAGATGAAAGAGAGTATTTATGTTCTACGAGTGACTGTCTTCAGCTCAAGCTCTGCATACCCGCTGTCTGCTAATGACGTGCTAACCTCACCTCATTTTTGCAAGTTATTTGACTCAAACAAAACCAAAAAACCTCCACCATACCCGAAGCAATCTGAAATTCACAGGCTATGGCTGCAATGCCAAAAAGTTACCAACCTAGGGATATACATCACCCAGACATCACGCAGCAAGTAGTTACATGAGACTGGTTGAAATCTTTCCTCTTTTCAAGTCCATTTGGAGTACTGTTCACTAAATAGTTGCAAACAATGTTCAGGCTGTACAAGAACAATGAATTATTCTGGTGACAGTTTTTCTGTAGCAAGGAAAACTCAGTGGATAACTAAAACACAAACTCTCCATCCAGCCTTACTTCTTTCGCCACCCTGCTCTCCCACTTTTTTTTCCCCACTAAACTTGACATTTTTCCATCCCTGCTTACTGGGTGATACTTTGTGCTGAAGCCTCTCTTGGGTTTTCCAAACCTGCCTGAAAATAATATAAATACAAATTTGAGAAAAATATACTGACAATTTACTTTTAGGCTTCTTCGTAATGTAACACTTTTAGTCTTCAAAAATAGTTTTTTTCTGTTCAAAGTTGACATTTTCAATTTGTGTGTGCTGTGGTGCAAAAAATCATACTGAGCAAAACTAGCTTTTAGTTTTGTAACTTGTACACTTCTGCCTCTTTCAGTAAATCATATGCTGAAATCAGAGGGTGAATTTCCAAAACGAGCTGAGAATGGATTTCCCTTTCTATGAGAGTATATGTGGTACCTGGTGTAAAGTAAAATCCTAACGAAGAAATACGCTCTGGGTAACCCCAGGGATGCTCCAGGTTGAAGTGAAACCTCTGAAAGGCCTATATAGTTGACTTTGACCTTCTAAATAATGCTTTCTTGTCTTCCCTAGGAATTATCTTTTGCAGGTTAACTCACTAAATTGGAGTAAGATGGTAGCTGTTAAGTGAAGCCAGGGATTTGAGGCCTCACCTCACTATGTCTTTTAAACTAGCGTGAAGTAAGAGTTCAAATAAACCTCCCAAGATCAGGTCTGAGTTTTCCAAATATCACCTTGGGCTGGTGTCACATGTAAAATGCTCTGGCTGTAATTGAAAGAAATACTTAGGAATAAATGGGTCTAAATTAAAAAAAAAAAAAAAAGAAAAAATATCCTAGCAACAGACTTCACAGGTATTCGAAAGGAGATAGGAGCAAAGGAACTGCGACTAATCAGACATATATTCATATTTGGAAAATGTAATGATAATGCCTTGAAAAGTTGACTAAACTTTGCTATTATTAAACAGGAGCCGCTGGTTTGAGAGAAAAGATGATTTATGATTTCTCACTGTGAGGCTTTTGAACTTTAATCTATAACCCACAAAAAGGTGCAAGAGGAGCCTGGAAATTATGCTGAGCTTAATTATCCTTAATGTGAATTATTCAGAAGTGCAGCAGAGAGACTAAAAATTTATTTCATACAAAGAAGCTTGACATTTTAATTGGTCCTTCAGAAAAGAGACAAAACAATTTCCTCTCCTGAAAATTTACATCTTCCCCATCAAAGCAGCAGCCTCAGCTGAGCAGAACTTCATTAACAAGATTAATTATCATGCCAGTGTCTGCCTCATCAGGTGTGTAGCCCAGGTTAAAAGCACAGCCCCCTCCCCAGCACGGCCCAGGGGCTCCGGCAAAAAAGGCAACAGATTGAGGGCACCGTACCTTGGTCATTAGCCATTTTGTCAGGGTGTTCGACTGCAAGAAAGAGACATTATCATTAGAGGCTGACAGCTCCTCACAGGCAAGCCAACACATCACATCAACTATAGGTTTAGCGCCGTCCCACACCAGGGGCAGATGGTGCAGGAGGACAGGAGGAGATTTACCATTCCCTTTTTCAGAGAGATCCTGGAAAGCTGAGAGGACAAGCACAGAATCAAATAACCACAGAATATCTCCAGTTGGAAAGGGACCCATAAGGATCATCGAGTCCAACCTCCTGCTCCTCACAGGACTACCAAAAACTAAACCGTATGTCCAAGAGCATCATCCAGACGCTCCTTAAACTCTGACCACAGGTTGAACCATGCCTTATAGCAGATATTTGCACCAAGTTCTTCCAAATATGAAACCTTTACTGAAGCATTTTTCATTCTCTTGTTCTTATGCGATATGATCTGGGAAGTCTAATTAAGCAAGAAGGGAAAGAAAGAAAGAGACACTGCTTCTTTGAATAATTACAGTCAAATCACCTACAAGTTGAAAGCTCGGTTTGACTTATATTACCATTATTTCAGCTTTTTACAAAGGAGTTTAAAACTATTTACATGTTTTTGCATAATAACCATAAAAGATAGCGTGCTCTGAAGTGCACCAGACAAGACTTCAAAATTCAATAGATATATTAAAAGCTTTCCTGCACAGCTACAACTCCTGACTATCTATGATATGGCTGAGGGAATTAAACTTTCCTCAGATTCCTAAGTAGCTACCGTCCTAGAGCGTTAACCAGTCCTCTGCTTAATAAATTATGCAGGAATCTGAAGTACAGGAAATTGGGAGAAAAATAAGTGATTTGACACATGAATCTGGAATTCAAATAACCATTGCCTGCAGGTGCAGAGCATGCTGCTCCCCTCTCTGCTAAAATCATGACAAAGCCTCCTCTGGATCATGGCATCAAGCTAGGAACAAATGGAGGTACTGAACTAGTGGTAATTTGCATTTACAGACACATCTACAAGCTCCATCCCTGGGGCATACAGGGAATAACTCTTTCGATGGCCCCCAAACCCTCAGTTAATTTTTACCCCCCCTCAGAATTTTTCACATGGATGTAGAGAAGCAGGATATACAAGGCACATTGCCTCCAACTTTCTAGAAATCCGTGAGCCTGCACTTCCCCATTGAGCCATACCTGGGACACCTTTCCCTTAGCACAAATGTATTCATTAAAACATAAAACCTTGTTCCTAACTGCAGTTACCTCCATCTGAGCACTGATGATGCTTAGACACTGCCCTGGCACCACTCAGCATTTGCTGCCTTCTCCAGGCAATGGAGGATGCAAGACCTGTGTGACAGCTCCTGCACCAATCACCCTCCACCTCTGTCACCCCAGCCATGCAGTGCTACAGCCCAGGTGACATCTGCTCCTGGCAGGTCAGGGGGGTTCACCTTTGGTGCTGGTTATTAACTGGGATGTGGTGTTGAACTATGACGCCAAGGCAGCATTAGAGGGCACTGCAGGGCTAGAAATGCTGCCCCACAGCATTCTTGCCAAAATGGTGGGGGGTGGGAGGGGTGGGGGGTGATGGTGTGTGAAGCAAGAGGAGGACAGGCATCATCTGCAATTTCAGGGCTCTAGAAATGGTAGAATGGCAAATTTTAATCTGGTGTCCTGTAGAAAGCCCATGCATACAGTTTTCCTTGCTCATCTTAGCATTACATATAGGAATATCTGAGAGCACACTAAAGCCCATGACCTCTTCCTCCCTCACTCTCCCCCTTTCAGCTCATCCCTTTAAAAACACAGTGTTTTATTCATGCTTGATGTTATGCTTATAGGTGTATTAACAAGCAACTTTTTTTCAGTTTTTATGTATTGATGTAATGTTTTGTGTGATGCTGATAAGCAAAATACAACTCTTTAAATTTTTTTGTAATTAAAGGAGTTCAGCACACAAGGAAGGTCTGTTTGGAAATTCTGGCTGAAATCCAGAATAGGTACAATTGAGTAGAAGAAAGTATAAGCACATTCAGTAAGTGTAGTTCTGAGATTTGCCTGTTTCTGTGATAGATTTTTGTTTTAAAAAATATCTCTGATAAGTTATTTTAAAGATTGAGGAATTCTCCTTCCTCTCTGTCACCGGTTCATTCATTCGCTCTTTAGCTTTCGTGTTTCACTGGGCAGTTGCAAATAAATTTCAGACTATTTCTTTACTTCTACAACTTCATGAATTTCTGAGAATTTATATGCCATAAAAGTAATGTGACATTGAGAGTTGAAATTTAACTTCAGGGGAAATTCATGACCATACACTGCAAAAATACACATACTATTTGGGCACTCTCTGCTTCTCTTTCGTATATACATATATATATATATGTATGTATACATAATATTTACTGAAGTCATCCAGACTCACTAAGAAGTAAGAAAAATTCCAGTGATGACCTAAAATTTTGGCCCAAATTATAAAACAGATAAAAGATGGGATGTTCAATTACATTTTAACCATCTATTCCAGGTCCCTAAGAATGTGTGTGTCAGATTCTTCATGCTTTCTGATAAATGTAACCCATTAGAGTATAAAAACCCCAGATCTTCAACTGATGTAAACTATTGTAGATTGACTGAAGCTCACAGTGTAACGACAGTTTACATAAGCTAAGGATTTGCCCATTTGCCTGTGTATTATCATCAGTGGAGCTGAGGTGGAAGAATATAAACTCATTGCTCCATGGTAGTGTTATTTACTACTAAACATCTCTCCTTCTCACAGATCACTACATTTTCATTAGTAAAGGAAAGTCACCGCAGAGACTCACATTGCAATTACAATGCAAGTAATGGCTTGGTTTCCTTGGAGGAGCTTTATGTGCTATAATATATGAAATGAGACAGTGGGTGACTTAGTGGATCTTTGATGCTTGTTTAGCTCCTTGTGGTTTAAAAGACCCTCTGATCAGGAGACAGATTTGACACCAGAGCACACATTATCATATGGCACATACACATCTTCTGTTAATAATCATTAAGGGCAGGAAACCAACATTTTTTGCATAATTCAGAATGCACTCAAGACTTCAGAAACTCTTTTCACCTCAAGTGTAGACATAGATTTGTCAAAACTCCAGTTGAATAGTATTGAACATGACGTATTTAGGGTGGATATCATTAAGTATTCATGGCAGGGTATTAGACATAGTCCTTGTAGGCTATTACAAGATGCAACAAATGTATAAATTCATCTTTTTAGTATCTGTTGATGCTGTCTGATCTAGGATCCGTTTCCCAGATGAATTTTATGGTACTTTGTGTAAACATCACAAAGTAGGTGATATCAAGTGCATTAATCTTTTGCTTTACTTAGATATCTGGGTCTCTATATCTTTTCATATCTCATTAGTCTGCGGTTATTGTATTTTGATGCCTTGACTCCTTTTAAACTCAGTTGAATAGGCGTCTTCTCTTTGGCACAAATTGTGAGTGTGAAATTAAGTTGGCACCATCCACTTGATAGAGATGAAGCACCCTCAAAGTGCTATCGCTTCACATTTCATGGCAGTGGGGAATGAATAATCAGGATCTTACCAATAATTCATTCAAAGTGAAACATGACTTGGACAAGGAAGTCCTGCAAACCTGGGCAGGTGCTGATAAGCTCGGAACAAATTGATACCATTTTTCTATTCTTTTTTTTTTTTTTTCCCTGACTCTTGCTAATCTAATTCATGAAAACTGCTGTATGAGGCTTTTCACTCCCAGCCTGAGTGGTCAATGGCATGCTTTAGAGACACTGATACCAGCGAAGGAAAAAGGGCTGTGCCGGTGTTGCTGAGGACACCACTCATTCATTGAAATCCCTCCTTAATCTCTGAAAATGGAGTTTCTTCTCTAGAAAAATTCATTGTTCATGTGAAGGTTTGCTAAAAGACAAACTCAAATATGAGCACTTGCCAAACAAACAAATCCCCTAAAGGGAACGATGTGGGGTCAAGTGTCACCCCGTCTCAGCAGTCACTTTGCTTGGCTTTTGTACAGCTTGCGTTAAATGAAGCCACTTCTAATTGACTAAAAAGAGGCTTGAGTGTGAAGGCTAACTCCAAGCTTATGTTTGAGTCTGAATTCCCCTAATTTTCCTCCAGTCATGACTCCTCAGGCCCAGCCTGTGTCCAATTTTAATTACCTTCTGCCAAGACGTTATTTTTATATACGAATCTGTGGATTATCTCTAGAGAAGACACAGCGATAATGTGCTCTCTCATATGCCTTACTTCTTTCCTGGAATAGACACGCTGTTTGCGTCATTTGAGTTTTTCATTAATTACATGTCTTTTAAAATGTAATTTCATACCTTTGTGCAAATGAACGAGTGACGGTTAAAATATAAGGAGCAGAGCTGCGGCAAGCACCCTGCCTCCCACTCATGGTAGTATTGCTTACATCTTCATAACGAATAATGTCTGGGTAGATTATGTCAGGTCTTCACACAGACAGGTAGTGTGGAAGAGAAAAGAGGAATATCTCTCCACGTTAATTTGAAATGGAGTCCGAAACGTGTCTGGTCCTTTGCTCTCATAAACACATTGGTGCTGAAATACCAGCCAAAAAAATACAACCCACGAGTGCCCTTGTTTTGCCTGCTCCTTCTCAGTTGTCACTAAGGGAGAGGGATCAGGTATTAATTAGACATTTACAGGTATTAACAGGTATTAACTGAACTGTTGTTAATAACAGGTAGTGAAAAACATCTGGAACGACTTTCCCCATGCAATGGCAAATTGCATCTCAGTTTGCTGAGATTTTTAATCATAATTTTGCATGCCTATTCTGTGGATAGGAGTGAGTCATTACAGGCTTCTACAGTCACCGGAGGATCTAAAATGAAAAGAGACCTCCCTAGAGAAATCCAGTCAGATCCAATTAGCTTTATTATTGACAGGAGAAAGTTAGGTGGTGTCAGAGTGCTTTCCCCTAGCTGATTGAATGTAAAAATATAGTTACTGCCTCATTATGTGGTTTACTTTTGTCAACTACTGTACGTAACATTTTACTTTTATCTCTCAATAATAGCTGCAAGTCGTAGGATCTCTTCTGGCTGACATGGAATTAATTGCAAAGCTCTCATAGAGGCATTAGAAAATTCTATGTATCATTAACAGCCAGATGACACAA
This sequence comes from Podargus strigoides, assembly GCA_028020825.1. Taxonomy (NCBI): domain Eukaryota; kingdom Metazoa; phylum Chordata; class Aves; order Caprimulgiformes; family Podargidae; genus Podargus; species Podargus strigoides. Next base: position 16,605,726 of record CM051663.1, read on the forward strand.
ATCCAAACCTTTTAGCGTCCGGAAGAAAATAGGATCGGAGAGGGGCCCCACTCCTTTGGCGTTGCGAGCTTGGATTCTGAAGTAGTAGACAGTGTCCAGGTTGAGGTCCATGATCTGGTGGGTGAGTCGGTCGCCGCTGATGGACTCCATAATCCAGTCATCAATTGGAGCATTCTTGTCCAAGGTATAGAAGAGGATGTAAGCTGAATAAACACAGTCTCTCAGTTAGTACTGCAATCAAATTTTAGTATGCTTCCATTATGAAATACATACAAATACTAGATTGCTTAAAAATCATGGTTTTCATTTTAAAAGCATTGATGGCAGGTCTCCAATCAAAAGAGCTTTGAGGAATATTATGACAATACACATTTGTCTATTTTTAGAACAAAACCACAATTACAATATCAACTGTAACAAATATAGATTTAACATATTTAGAAATAGGTAGCACACATTAAAAGGCTGTTACAAGTGCATTTCTCAAATCCAGGTGCACAATTCAGCCTGATAGCTGCCATAACCCATATGCTATGAGTCTTTAGTGTTTCAGCACTGAAATAAAACTGAACAGCATCAATGATATACATCAGCTACCGGGTGCTTATGGGAAGCCATGCAATATTTCTTAGCAAGTACAGGGGAAAGTATTTTGGGGAAAAGAATGAAGAATTAAACATTTTGGTAACTCAGAGTTTTGGTAACTTGGAGAACTGCAATAGCTACTTACCACTGAATATCACTTCAAAGTTTTAGAACTTAGAGAGTAGAAGTACAATAGTTTATAGAAATTACTTTACTGGCAAATGAAATTTTGAGAGGATGAAAAAAGCCTTTAAGAAAGGCTGAGAAGTCTGGCAAACCCTCTGTGCTAGCCCAGCCTCTGCCTAAATTTGAAAATAAATATTCTTTTATTTTTTCCTTTTTTTCTTTTTTTTCCATCTCAAAGGCTCTCTGGAAAATCAGTCACACACAAAAACCCCACTCTAACTCCAGTCTTAAGTGCCAAGCTGCAGAAGTGAGCTACTGGAACAGAGAGAGAGACTGAGCAGGTCTTCTGGACTTCATCTTTGTGCCAGGATACAAAGTTGCAATAAAATTGGTGTAAGCCTTATTATTGCCATTTCCCAACACTTTTCTGAAAGAAAAATGCTTTTCAAAACTCATTCCACATGAACAGTTACACCAGTCATAGACAAGCAGTGTTAGGATGGAAGTGATGTGTTTTTGTGGGTGAGGTTTTTTGCTTGTTTTATATGATGGGATTTTATTTAGAGGCTTGTAGTTCAGGGTTACTAAAGTAGTTTCTCTGACCATGACATTTGAATGAATATATATAATGTTATGAAAATATATATAATATTATGAATATATAGATATGTTTGTCAAATGCTCAAGTGTTTGTAGGGATGAAGATTTGGTTGTCAGGGACATTTCTATTCTCCACAAGGAGTTGCTTCCTTTGCTTGATACCTCTAAGAAACATTTGACCACATATGCAGTAAAAAATCCTTGTGAGAGCCACTCTTCAACCAAGTGCTACAAGAAAGCAGTTTGTTCATGGATGTCAGGAGACTCAGTCTGATCTCAGGTCTGAATGTTGCTGTTGATGGACGAACTCTATAAAAGTTCCTACCACCGAGACATTTCAAGCCTTGGAAGTAAGAAGAGCTTTTATTTTATTTGTCTTTTGGTCACTGGGGAACCAGGACCATTAGCACTCATTTCAGCATGTTGTCCACCAGAATGATCATTTCTTCTCTCTGATGGCTAAATTAGGTTAGAGTAAACAGAGCTATTTCATCAAAACATCCTCCTTTTGAACATGGTCACAGATTGTAAAAAGCTGATGATAATGGAGAGTGAAATTATGCACAGTTATGCAAGTCTAACCTAGGAGTCGTTATTGCTGGGCAGTGTCTGCATAGAAATATATCCTTATTTTATTGGTACCATAAAGTGAGCTACCTTCCTGGTGTAACTCACAACAGCTCATCTGATGCCAGTGAAGTCCTGCTGAGTTATGACTGTTAAAATGTGACCCAGTGCTCTTCACCGCTAATGGCTCACACAGGACATCATTCTGAAGTGTTCTTCCTCTTACATTTCTTTCTCAATGCTTCAGCAGCGTGTTGCTGGGTTACTGGCAGTAATGGTGACAGAATCACAGTATGGTGGAGGTTTGAAGGGATCTCTGGATCATCCAGTCCAACCCCCCTACCAGAGCAGGGTCACCCAGAGCAGGTTTCACAGGATGGGGTCCAGGCAGGTGTGGAATGTCTCTAGAGAAGGAGACTCCACCACCAATCTGGGCAGCCTATGCCAGTGCTCTGTCACCCTCAAAAGAAAGAAGTTCCTCCTCATGTTCAGATGGAACTTCCCATGTTCCAGTTCATGACCACTGCCCCTTGTACTGTCACTGGGCATCACTGGAAAAGAGTCTGGCCCCATCCTCCTGACACCTGCCCTTTAGATATTGGTAAGCATTGATGAGATCCCCCTCAGTCTTCTCTTTCTCAGGCTGAACAGACCCAGCTCTCTCAGCCTCTCCATCAGAGAGATGCTCCAGTCCCCTCAGCATTTCCCTACCCTTTGCTGGGCTCTCTCCAGAAGCTCCCTGTCTCTCTTGAACCAGGAAGCCCAGAACTGGATGCACTACTCCACGTGAGGCCTCACCAGGGCGGAGTAGAAGGGGAGGATCACCTCTCTTGACCTCCTGGCCACACTCTTCTTAGTGCACCCCAGGATACCATTGGCCTTTTTGGCCACAAGAGCACATTGCTGGCTCATGGTTGACTTGTCCACTAGGACTCCCAGGTCCTTCTCCGCAGAGCTGCTTTCCAGCAGGTCAGCCCCTAACCTGTACTGGTGCATGGGGTTGTTCCTCCCTTGATGCAGGACCCTGCACTTGCCTACATTGAACTTCATGACGTTCCTCTCCACCCAACTCTCCAGCCTGTCCAGGTCACGCTGGATGGCAGCACAGACTTCTGGAATGTCAGCCACTCCTCCCAGTTTGGGATCATCAGCAAACTTGCTGAGTGTACACCCTGTCCCTTCATCCAGGTCAGTGATGAATATGTTGAACAGGACTGGACCCAGTACTGACCCCTGGGGAACACTGTGAGCTACACGCTCTGCACTATTGATGAGAAGTCTCTGAGCTCTGTCATTCAGCCATTTCTCAACTGTCCACTCATCTAACCCACACTTTCTCCCACACAAAACTATGTTGTGGGACCCTGTTTGTAGCAATGTGAACATAATGTGCATGTTTTTGAAGACGAGTAATATTTCTCCTAATAATTATATGCCTCTGAGATGTTTAGTAACATCCTAAAATGAACATTTAAGTGCAAAATTTCAGATAGAACTCTACTGTATTTTGCAAAATAAATTAACATTAAAGGTTTGTAATCGATTTCTTAATTAGGCACTAAGGCTATATGCAGTATTTTGGAAAATAAAATCTGTCATTGTGAAGCATCCATTAAGTTCAATTCTTGTCAGTCAATATTAGGATTTTTCTCTGATCATCACTGCCTTAAATTGTTATTGTAAAGTTAAATATCTACCAATAAATTCTCGCATGATGTGCTGCATCGAGCAACATATCATTATGTGTATTATATGTTGCATTATTGCCAAACAAAGTAGTTACTGTTAGTCATTTCTAATTATCATTGAGCAGCATGCACCATAAAAGCTTTGCTTCATGTGCTGCTTTTTTAAACTTATATTATTGCTCTTAGTATTTAAAAAGAAAAGATTCACATCCCCTGAGTTCTAGATCTTAGAGTATCCTTAACATTGCCTTGAATTCTAGACCAAGTTGACTAGTGGAAGTAAGAGAAAATGAAATAATATCACATCAAATAGCACCCAAAGAAAAAAACAACTCCAGAGATAGGGAGTGAAAGCAGCAAATGATCAGAACAGTAAATAAATGGAGAATACCGAATAATGTAAATGTTTACCAGTAATTTTTCCATTGGCTTCCAATGGTGGCTGCCAGCTGACAATCACGGCCCGGGGCTTCCCTTCCCGTGTAATGACTGTCAGATCCTTGGGAGCAGAGGTTGGAGCTGAAAATAATGAAAAAAATCAAACCCAGAAGTTATTCACCTTCTGTTGAATTCCTTACACACCGCAGCAGGCATGAATGACTCAGAAGGTATTTCCTGCTTCCTTAGATCCTTTAAGATGCAAGTGTCTTCAGATGCATTTCAAACGCATAACGTATGATTTGTCTAGAAGTGATCTGAATAGTGACAATTGTACAAAACACTGCGTGCGGATATGTTAGGGTTTGGTGGATAGCTCTGATCCTCTTACTGTTAATATTGGTCCTTACAGCAAAACAACCACAAAGGTATCCAAGAACACCTAATACACTCTGGGAGCTCTATACATTTAACAACACTAAAAATACTGGGGCTTCTCTGTTAGGAACATTTGTAGATATGTACCAGCATAAAACAAATATAATTGTGTATATTCAGTAAATATATGCTCAGCTTGGGACATTTTTGACATGATAGAAAATTCTTAGCTTTTCTATTTCCACTGTATTAAAGATTGAAGGTTCAATTTCTGAGCCTGCAGTGTCCGCTTTGCACCCTGCTTTGGAGACTGTGGAGGACAAAGGAAAAATGGGCAATTATTAAAAAATAGTTATGAGAGAGGAGTAATATGTTGGCACTGAGCTCATTGTTCATTTACTTGGTTTTGATAGAGACTGTTGATGACTTAGAGCATATAGGGAGCATAACAGCCGAGAAAACAGTGTATGAGCATCTCATAATCTGTATCTTACCCATATGGCTACTAAACAACTTTGTTGAATGTTCAAAGAACTGCTCCAAAGTCACTATAGGATGTAAAGCTTTAAAAATCAGTTGGATCATGCTGAGCTAAACCAGCCAGATCTAAAGCACAGACACAAATCTTCAGGGTGACAAACAATCCATGATCTTAAACAAGAAGGAAGGAAAGTGCCAGCTACCATGCAGGCTCTGGTCACAAGGAACTGATCCCATTGAAGTAACACTGAGCAAATGGTCTCACAGTATTTGCATCACTTGAACTTTTCAAAACTGGGATCCAGAAAGCAACCAAGAAATCTGTAAGCAGAAAACAAAAGCTTCTTCATCATTGTTATATTACATAGCGGGTGACTACTCGCCAGCTGATGCTTTCTGTGGCACATTTGTGGTGCATTATCTCTTTGCTATATGAGCTGGAACAACACCTTCAGTCTGATATGTCCAGAGGCAGCACAAACTTTAGTCCTGTCACATTAGCTAGTCCTCACTGGAAGAATCTTTCTTAGCCTGAAGTAGGCAGGACAAAAGACAAGTTCACAGATCTTTGAGAAGTCTCTTGATCCTTGGCAATGCCCAGCATGACATCAGCTCCCACATTGCCAGGGAGGTCTGCATTACTGTTATTGTCATTATTAATGATGATGATCATAATGTCTTGAGAGTGTTGTGTTGCATTTAAAAGCTACTTAGCTTATAGCCAGATTGGAACACTGGCTCCTCAGTTTGAAGCACTAGAAGAAACACCTTGGACTGCCTTGCTATTTCAGGGAACTGCAAGAGATAACCCTTTTCATAAACAAATCACACTTGATTTTAAAAGTAAAATTTTTCTTCTCTTTACTTTTGCTAAGTCTATCCTGCAATATTCTCCAACTCCACAGAAAATGATTGTATTTCTACCAAAGTGCATCCATTTCTCTGTACACAAACAGCATCTTTATCTTAAATACTATTTTCTGTTCTCTGATATTAACCTTCTGACATGTTTTCATCAAGCAACCCATTTTCTTTCTTGACTTTCTTTCTTTAGTGAGGTTAAACTAGTAAAGCTTGTAAGCCCCCTTGCGTAACATGGGCTTTCCGTGCTGGTGATTACCTTACGAGTCCTGCTGAGTGGCTGAAGTTGAGTTCTGCTTTCAGCAGATTGGAAACATAAGATATCATAAGAAAAGTCAAAGCTTTAGATGTTTCCTTTAGCACTTATTAACACCACTCATATCAGTAAAACTTGTGTAGGCAGATGGGGAGGATGGAACTTGGCTCTAAGAGCTGCTTTTGAATTATGGGCATAACAGCTCTCCCTAGCCATGGCAGTAATCTCCAGTGAATTCTGTATCGATGCTGATATGTATGTTCTTTAATATCATTACAGGAAATTCAACACGTGGAATGGGTACAAAACAGGCAATAAAAATCAGTAGTGCAGGATTCCCTTAATTAACAGAGCTGCTCCATCAAGCTCAGATAATTGCATTGCAATCACATGGGAAAATCTAAGGACATATATTCCCCCTTATTTTCCCTTTATTAATTAACTGGTGTGTACTGTGGTTTTCATTTTTTTAAAAAAAACAACAAATCAATATTTACCACCAGACTTCATTTGGTATGTACCGGTAGAAACCAATTTGTAATGGCACCTAGAGTGTTTTCAAGGCCACCAGTCACCCTCAGGAAAATACAGCATGCACTACATTGGTGCCCAAATGTACATATTGCTATCCACAACAGATAAAGAAGAAAAATATTTTAAGCAAAACCACATACATTCTTTATGGACAAGGGACTAAAGCAAGATATGCAAGCAAACATGAAGACTCTGGAAAATCTGGTAGTTCTGCAGCATACAGCCTCACGCAGTTCAGCAGAGTTATTTAGAAGCAAATCTACTCAGGAGTTTCAAAAGAGGGGCTCAAATAGCTTATTCTAGAAGAAATGCAAATTTCATGGAAGATTCCACCTTTGTTTAAAGACAGTCTAGGAATCAGGATACCTGCTGCCTTTAACGCTGACGTGGTAACTACAAGTAAAGCCCAGGTATGCTATTTCCCTACTGTGGTTAACTGAAGGCACACAAAAGAGAAAGAAATAATTATGATTTGGAGAGGATGTTCTTATCTGCAGAGATCACTACATCTCCATCCCTTTTCAGATATTTTTATTCCACTGAACTAGGGTTATGTCTAATATGTACCTGGTGTCTGTTTTCAAACCAGCAGTTAGTATCCTTCAGAATATGAAGTATCTTTCAGGTCAAAGCTTCCTTCTTGGAAAATATTACTCGAATGACAAGAACAGCAAAATTAAGTCTTCAAAGTGAATTTGTTTCTTATAAGTATGTTGTTAATATTAACAATGGCTGCTCGCTGTAAATAAAATACAGATATATGGAAACGCTGAGCACAGAAGAGATGTCTTACCAAACTGCCGGCAGGGAATTTATTTAAGTCAACATTTTGCACAGGGTAGATAATTGCGTCTTTACACTAAACAATGCACAAGCTAAAAAGACCTCACGTTTGACTTATTTTTTGTTTTGTTTTTGTTTCCTGTTTTGATCTCTGTCTCCAATTTTGTGCACACAGTTTCAGTCACTGTAAGTCTGAGTGTAGGTCTTGGCTGGACTGATGTATTGGTCACCAGCACAGTGCAGAGCAAACAGCTAAAATAAGTCAACATAGAATTCTGAACAGACCTGTGAGCCAAGACCTTGAGTCAAGAAGGATGTGCATTAGATACAAGCAGTCATTGAGTCCTTTTTACTAAGTGAATAAGATGGGAAGTCATGAACTTAAGAGAAAAAGCACACAGAACTTCATAAGGTAAAATTTTAAAGTAGCAAAATCATTATCTAATAATAAAAGAATAATTGTTCTCACTTGATCTTGAGTTTCTTCAAAAAGTGACAACTATTTAAAATCATGATCATTAAAAGTCATCGATACTCAATTATAGGGCAAAGCATTACACGTACATACTACCATCTCCTAACTTCTTGCAATTGCAGCAGAGCTCAGTAGAACAACTGCTCTTGTTTTGCTACTCATGTCAAAAAGTGAAGAAATACAGTCAATTTTGTATGTGCACGGTTGATATATGAAGTTAGGATGAACTCGAACAAGTCTTTTGATAATAAATTTAAAAAAAAACAAAAAAAGCCTTTCAAGCGACTTGTGCCGTACCTGCTTCATAGGTGGTGGCGTGCGCAGTCATACTCCAGGTGCTGGACCGCCGACCTTTGGTGACCATGACTGAGAATTCATACATGGTGTTTGGCTTCAGACCTATCACGGTGTGACTGAGAGCAGTTGTATCTGCTGACTGCAAAGAGAAGAGGGGGAGAATGTCTTTAAAGCCACTCTTCTTGCTGGTAGCCAAGCAAAACACAGTTACAATGGATTCTTTTCTTTCAAGCAAAATAGCTCTATTGCTACTGTGTACCTTAAAGGGAGTATTTTTAGTACCATAAATAAGATACTAAACTTGTTACCTATAATTTAGGCAGCTGAACAATGATCGTGATCATAGAATCATAGAATCATAGAGTGGTTTGGGCTGGAAGGGATGCTTTTTCCTTCTCTTTTCCCAGAAAAAGCAATTGTCCATGCATTTTTTCCAAATGTAAATTAGAAGCTAACCCTATGTCCTTCATCTATGCCCATATAAGGAAATAAAATAGGAACTATTTCATAACTTAAACACATATTTCCAGCCTCTTTGATGGTTTCCTTCTTTAAAAAAAAAAAAAAAAAAGTTTTTAATCTTTACTGATTTTTAGTGGAGGCTCAGAAAGCATTTTTACCCCTAGAATGGTTCTGACAAAGGCTTCCCAGTTCATCGGTTAACACATATTTATGATCGAGATCAAAATAGGACCCAGGACCCCTGCATAAAGATGCATTTTTGTATTGAGAAGACACACTTCTGCTTGGTTAAATAGAATATGTTCATATATTAGATTATATTTGAAACTTATTATTGATCTGCCTCACTGTGATATGTTGTGAACAACTAAACGTATTGATGTTGATGTGTATATTACATTGTTCATTTAGTTTTAGCCGATTTAGCTTTTTACCTCGCCTGCAATTCAGGAAAAATTTGAAGCAAACTGCACCAGTATCAAAGAAGACAAGTAAGAATAAAACTATGGGACAAATTGGTGACAACTGAACAAAATCAATTCCCACACTTTTCAATCCTCCAGAGGTAACAGCTTACAGGCCAGTGAGTTAAAGGTGCTGTGCACTTCTATGTGTTTATATATCTTTGGTCCTAAAGTGTACATATATATGAGTTTTCATCAGACTACTGCCTTGATGTTCACATCTGGGAAGCAGTTGCCTAGAAGACATCTTGTTGGCATGATGTATCAGTAATGCCACTCTGATGCTAATCACCAGATGATTCAAAAATGAATAGACCTTTACTAAAAATGGTACATTGAGTTGCCAGCACACTGCAGAATAAAGCAATAATATTTCAAGGGGAGTGGGAGGAATTTAGTCAGATGAGGCATTAATGAATGGGCTATATATGTCTACATGGTATGCTGTTTTATCACAAATGCTCTGACAAATGTTTTACATGTTACGTAATAGGACGGCTTAATCCAATACCAGATTTTATATACTTCATATTCAATTAAAATTCCTAGTTCTTGGAAATTAGCAGGTTTGCAATCTGTCTCCACTAGGGGTTTACTCCAGCAGAGAATCTCCCTCTATAAAAAGTCTTACTGAAGCAAAGACAGCACTTACAACTTATGTGTTCGTGAACTACACAACCAAACTACCCAGCCCCTTGCCAAAGATGGCAAAATCTACCTGTCAACAGTTTGCAGAAACTATTCTTTGACTATCAGCTGGATTTAAATATGCAGAATAATAATTTTCTCCTCCAGAAAAGATTTTGGAAGACATGAAATGATTTATGGCTTAAAATACTCATAAACCCAACTGAGGGTAACTAAATCTGATAACTATCACTATGGAAGTGCTCAGATATTACACATGGTCGGGAAAAATACACATGGGAAAAACAATAGGGTTCAAACCTATACCTAGACAAAATAGTCTTTAGTTGGACATAAAGACATTGGGTTGTTATTTTGTAAAAAGGAAGTTACTTGTCTCCAGGTGAATGCTTTTCTTTGACTATTTCACTCAATACTAAATATTAGCATTTCAATTGTGGCAAAGATCCTTGAAGTTAACATCACATGGAGATGAAGGGTGTGTAACTGTACTAAGTACCTTTAGTAACGCCACACCATGCCTGTTTGGGATAGCTTGTACAAAGTAAAGCTGGCAAAGCAAAGTTAAATTTATAAACTTCCAACTTCAATGGGAGAGGCTAACCGCTTCATTATATTAGATATGATATAAATATTTGTAGCAATGGGAGACATAATGGGAAAATCTCAAAATAATTGGAAATTCAATGCTAATGCTCAGGCAAGTGCTATGGGAGCCCATGTATGAGCCTAACCCAAATGCCTCTGAAGACAATGTAAGTTTTCCCCACTGTTTTCAAATAATAAAATAATAGGTTTTATTGTTTTCTCGAAAACATGTGATTAATTCAAGAAAGCAGACCCTCTTGAAAGAATTTTCATCCTTTCTGCTTCTGGGTGATTGAACTGGAATCAATGAATCAGACCAGCTCTTGACATGACACCCACAGACTGGTCAAACTAGGGATCATGGAGTGATAGAATCATTTTGGGATAGGGACTCCCCCACTGCCCTGGGCAGCCTGCGCCACTGCTGGGGAACCCTTTGGGTGAAGAAATTCTTCCTAATATCCATCCTGAACCTCCCCTAGGAAAACCAGGCAATTTCACTCCTGCTTCTCTCCTCTTCAGTCTCCTGCTCCTTGAGAGCTCCTGGAGCCCTGTGTGGTGGCTCTGTCTACTTGCTCATGCTAGCAGAAGTATGACGAGCTTGACATCTCCAAGCAGGATGTGCTTCTCTTGCACAGCAAATTAATAGGGTTATTTGTGATCATTTTTGTCACTCACTGTTTTTCACTGCATGCAGCTCAGTAAATGCACTGGGAAACTAGAAAAATGTTATGATTGTGATGGCTAAACATAGTGCTGCCTTTTACGGGGCTTAGATTTCATCACTAGAGCTGCAAACTATGTCTCGCTGTGCTTCCCTGTGCCATACTCCTCATTTTTTTTGGCACAGAAATCCAACTCTAAATAAGAGTCAGACCAAGGTACGGCATTCAAAACATCACAATGCATCATTTTGGCATCCTTAATTACCGAAGAGCTTGTTACAACTTCATAAGCATACAAAATTTGTGTCTATTATTGCAGATCATCATGAGGTTGTCAGAAGTATGACAGTAGATGTAAAAGCAAGGTATGGGTTTTATACCTTGTAACAATGTGCTATTATTTAAAAGCTTTACAGTGGGTCAGCACCTGCAGCAAAAAGCCAGCTGACCTGAGTGTCCTTTCAGCTGATGTGAACGTGGTAAGGACAACTCATGGCAGCACACAGACTCAGCCAAATGTCAGCAAGCCAAATTCTGATGGAGATATGTAAGGGGGAGAGCTGAAAAAATACAATCAGAAAAGAGATTGAAGGCAAGAACTTCTCCACCATCATTCCCTCATCTTCCCAAAAATTACCTAGGAAAGATTTCAAGATTCAACTTGAATACTGTGTTCAGATTTGGGCCTCTCACTACAAGAAGGACACTGAGGTGCTGGAGCATGTCCAGAGAAGAGTAGTGGAGCTGGGGAAGGTTCTGGAGCACAAGTCTGATGGGGAGCGGCTGAGGGAACTGGGGGGGTTCAGTCTGGAGAAAAGGAAGCTGAAGGGAGACCTCTACAGCTCTACAACTACCTCAAAGAAGGCTGTAGCCAGGTCCAAGTCAGTCTCTTCTCCCAAGGAACAAGTGACAGGACAAGATGAATTGGCCTCAAGTTGTGCCAGGGAGGTTTAGATTGGATATTAGGGAAAATTTCTTCACCCAAAGGGTTGTCAAGCACTGGCACAGGCTGCCCAGGGCAGTGGGGGAGTCCCCATCCCTGGAGGGATTTAAGAGATGTGTAGATGTGGTGCTGAGGGACATGGGGTAGTGGTGCCTTGGCAGTGCTGGGTTAATGGTTGGACTTGATGATCTGAAAGGTCTTTTCCAACCAAAATGATTCTGTGATTCTATGACATGAGAGTCCTTAAGACAGGCAGAGTCCTAAAGAGGCAGAGCCATTCTCTGGGGTTTATAAATGCCAACCTATATTTACATATAGGTAGATATAGCATGGCCTGTTTCACAGTCCTTGTAAAAATGGCTTCTATGAGTCTGCTTTTATTAGGTCAGAGTACATGAAAAAATGAGGCATCCAGTTGCAGTATAAAAGTACATCCATACCAAACAACTCACTACGGATCAAAACGATCGTTTAGGCAAGTGAGAACAGCTAGGGTGGTAGGGCATAGGAGGAAGGACATGCTCGTCATGGAGAAGGTGGGTGTTATATGAGATGCAATATATAAGCTGACAATTGTGGGGAAAGGTAGCTGATTGTTCAAAAACAAGCAAACAAAAAAGCCTAAAGGCTGTACTTGTTCCCTCCAATTCCCTGTCCCATCGTTTGTTTCTCTTTGCTGCACTGCACGTGATTTGGTACTGCTTTCATTAGGACTTGCAAAGAAATTTTCATATAGAAAGTAGCATGTCACACCCATTCAAATTGAGTTTTCTCATAAACTAACCTTCAATTTTTGCTATTCGGAAATACGTAATACAGGTGGGTGGAACTGCCATAAGGTGTGGGTTGGTTTGCAAGTGGTTTTTCTTCCTATTCAGGCTACTCTATTGTGCTACCAGATCTGTAACTAATTTATATCTGATTGGTAAAGATGACAGATCAAAACTTTCAAAAATTGGCATGTGGAATTTAAATATAACATTTTCATCCAATTAAACACATAGGTTTCTAGCAAGCAGTAGTTACTCAGGCAGGTCTTCTTTTGATTGAAATAGGAATTTTGGTTGAGGGAAGTTTATAAAAGCCAATTCAGAGTCAGCAAATAAAATACAAACAGATGAAATAGTTCATAAATTTGTAACATGTTAAAATTTCACCTTGTACTTAGCACTTGTCGAATAGCTCGTTCTCCATCGGACCGTGTAGAAGCGAACCTCTGTAGTCTTTTGGTTCTTTGGGACAGAGTTGTCTGCCCAGATGACTCTCACTGCATCGTGTGTAAGTGCAACAGCCTGGACACCTACTGGTGGGAGCATGGGGGTGGAGATATCTGGGACTGAGGTAGGGAAATCATCAAGCAAAGGATAAAAATCAACTTCTAATGGATCAATGGGATCTGGGTTCATACATCACCAAATGAGCATTCCAAAATGAATGAACAGGTAGGTTAAACAGAAAAAAACCCAAATCAAACCAAACCAAAACACAAACAGCCACCAAGGGGCACACATCACAATGGGTTAAATGCATGGCAATAATGAGGAGGAGGAACATGAGGAGAACAGAAAGAAAGGCATTAATGCAAAATGAGAACGCATCAGCAACATTTCAGTTACAACACTACAACAAAAGTAACCAGTGCTAAGTGCTATTTTTCATGACTTGTTTAAACACTTACAGGTATGCTGTGTTTTCTTCACACAACATGATGTCAATGCACAGTCTCTCCTTAAAGTCATTTACATTTCCTTAAAAAATTGAATCACTTACATGATACATTATTGGAAACACCTACAAAGTGGAGAGTGTCATCTTCCAACCTGATTTATAGATATGACATACTCTCACATGTGTAAGAGTTACAAAGTTATGCTTTGCTCTCTCAGCAGCCTCTTTCAAGCTCTTGAAAGGAAAACCTTCTGCATCTCCTTAAACATTTGTTAGGCAAAACAGAACATAACAATTTCACTGCAGAAGTGAAGACCTTGCATTTGTTGGTTTAATACTGTCAGCGCATCCAGGCATGTGGATTATCTTCAAGGGGGCTTCTTCCTCGAGGACTAAGCTCAGTTCATCTCCCATATGTCCATGTTCAGGTGGTCTTTGGGGAACGAGACACTGAGCACCATGTGCGTGCCACGGCAGTGCACTGTGCAAAGTCTAGAGGCAAATTCTGTGTGGATTAATTATTGAGATAGCTTCTGTCTCTTCCCTTTGGGGTTCATGGTGACGCCACTCACGTGGGAACCAGAGGCCATTTCTACTCAGTTTAAATACCTCTGTCCTTGTTGAAGCACACAGTCAACTTCTGTCCCATCTTTCAAAACTATACTTACTGACTCATTATGTACCAGTCCAGATTTTTCTAAATACAATTTCAAAATGCAGTGGGTAAATTGCAGCAAATGCCTGCCAAAAGGGTGCTTGTTGTTGAGGTTTCCCCCTCCCCCCCCAAAATAATGTGCTAATTAATTAATCAAAGCATAAATTACTTTAATATTTCCTCATTGAGAGTTGCTCTCAATAGTTTGTCTACTCCACGTGTAATTCCAGCTTCTGACACTCTTTGATCACTCCTGTTTTACAGTTTTGTAATTCATTATTCAGAATTTCGGGAGGTCACAGCCTTCAGAAGGAAAACCAGAGGAGACAAGGATGTCTAAAATGTATGATAAGCCATTAGGTTCCAACTGCTTTGTTTGTTGTTTCTTTTATCAAAAGCTGCTTTATAAGTTTAAATATGAGTGTTGGAGGAAAAGAAGCAACCCAGTAGTGATCCAAAACTCTAACACACTTTCCCCATTGGGAGGGATAGGCAGCTGAGTTTTCTTTTTGCCCCATCCCAGTGAATCGAGCTTCTGCAAGTTGTAAAGTAACAGTTTCTTTTCCGGAACTGAAGTTTCCCAGAAGAATTGGCTGTAAACTTTGGAAGGTAAGCAATACCTGTTTCTGTTGTTTGTTTTTTTTTTATTTACAAACCAATGATGGAAGTTGATGTGACCAGAGCGGAGTCAATATTTAGCAAATACTGCACTTCCTTTCTCCTTTCCCTCCCATACTGAAAAATCCTGCTGCAGAGGAGATTATTGAAAAAGGCCGAGTTTAGCAAAATAAATGGTCAGACTTGATCAATCAAAATAATTCAGTTTCTGAAACACGTCACCACTGACCTGAGGAAGAGGGAAATGCCTATAATCCACCAGTGGCTGAAAATAAGTCCCTTAATACTTCCTACATTTCCCACCAAAGTTTCATTTCCTATTATTTATGGATGGACATTTGTCATTTGGAATTTGCAATCTCTTGACAGACAATAGTTTCGTGCTCTCTTTGGAGCTGTTTTGTGAATACTGCATGTTATGTAACTTCAGCTTGCACACTGTATCCACACAAGCAGGCACACAAGTCTGTGTATATGCTAAACAGACATCCAAAGACAAGTTTTGGAGGTTTTTTAGTTGCTCAGGGTGCATCGGCTCAGCTGCTGCTTGGGGAACACAAATCCTGTGCTTTCCTGCTTTGCTAAAAGCACTTTTTTTTAGATATTCCTCCACGAACAATCCAGGCTGCTGGCTCCTTTCAAAGGCTGCATCCCATGGGTGGGAGGTGGTGGGAAGCTCCGGGTACGGATGTCTCTCAGCAATAAGAGAGAAGCATCAAGGTGGACTTCTCACAGAAGATCATTGAGTCAGTTCACCAAAACAAATCCCAAGTCTGAACTACCTTTTCCCCACCTAGATATCATTTTATTTATGAGAGGTTATATACAGACATAAAATCAAATCCCACAGGTAAGCGGGTAATTTTTAAATAGAATCAACAAGGAACAAAATAAAAGTATATATGTATCCTAAGGAAAACTCACTTGAAAAAGATTTTACAAGACACACACACAGTAAAAATCACCTCTGTAGACTCCAGACAAATTTTGAGCCAGAAGTTCCCTGACACTTATTATAACCAACATAGCTTGTTATAGTTGCCCTTGATTGTGTAATTAATATTTTTTTTTTCTCCTTCTGACTTTCCAAGATTTCTTATGGGAATACTTCACAAAACCATATGGATAAAAGCTGTTTTTCCTTGTAGAGCCACAAAAGTGCCATTTGGTTTATTTATTCCTTGTGGTCCACCCAAGCCAGCGTCAGCGATCGGGTTTGCTCTCAGTGACACAGCTCCCCTTCCAGGCAGCTCTGAACACCATGGGTGAAACACGAGAAAAAAATTTTGCCAGATGATGGGGTCACTCCAGAGGAAAAACACACATTAATTTTTTTTTCTCAGTTCTGTTCTTTTAACCCCTTGTCAGTCCCACCCACACACTAGTGGCTGCGGAAAAAACAGGAGGTAGTTGGAAAGATGGTGCTACACAAGAGTGACTCTGATTTTGAGAACTTTTCTAGCATCCGAACAACACATAAGTGAAAAAATAGCTGCCTAAAAGCACCCTGCTCTGCTATTGCTGGGTATTCCCTTCCCCAAGCCTTATCCGGCCAGGAAAATTTTATCAGTATATTCCTTCACCTTTTGAAACCCCTCTAAGTGCTTCTGTAGATGTGCATGATGACAGTGTGTTTTTAAAGAATTAATTTTAATTTGAACTGCTTTAGAAATGAAGGAAATAAAAATAATTTCTTTTGGACTTAATTCAGCAAAGTTATTCACCACTATTCTGCCCTGATTTTTAAATATTTAAATTGTTTGGGAGTCATGCTTTTCCCTCCTGAGCCAACCCGCACCAAAGAGCAAGCACTTGTGAGCATCCCATTAAATTTATACGGCCAATTTCTGGAAAGGGTAAATAATTCATTCTATCTCTGTAGCTACAATGAAGTGGAAAATGAAGCTGATTTATTCCAGTAGGGACCTGGATGTTGCAGAGCTCCTTTCTTCTGTTGCCTTGACCAAAATGTTATTGCCTAATGCGCACCTTTGTAAAGCAAATGTTCACTGACAGGGAGCAGATCATGAACCAGCATTTGCGACTCACCTGTCATTGACCTGGTGGTTGCACTTTCATACAGAGGCACCCCTTCGCCTGCATTGTTAAAGGCCTTTAAGGAAATCACGTAATGGGAACTTGGCTCTGCAGGAGAAAACAAATAAGGCAAAACAAAGCAGGGGCTGTTAAAGTCAGATTTGCTTTGAAAAATTAAAAAAAAAAGAAAATAAAGGTAAACAAATGCCTGTGCAACATAAGTGATGAGCACTACCACTGTCCATCATTTTTATTTCCAAAAGCTTTATTTATTTCAGTCTCTTGGTGGTTTCTTCATCAATAACAAGCTGAAGTTCTTGATGTCATCTGCAGCTTTGCCGGTGTAAGAGAGCTGGAACCAACATGTGCTCCTGAACCCAGCCCAGAGCAACTTGTGCACCCCAGTAATCGCTTTCTGGATGCTGAGCAAAACCCACCCCTCCTTAATTTCTTGATGTCAGAATTGTATTGATAATAGCCATTTTACCACTTTTTACCTCCAGGAGAGCTCCTCACTCTATACTGTAAATATGAAGGATGTGGAAAACAACAAATAACTCAAAGGAATAAATTTCTGGGTGCATGGCTCTGCTCCCCTGCTTTGTGTGTCCTAGTTTACCCTGGAGCTACTCCAAGTATATCCCTAAATGAAAACAAAGTGAAATGAGCAGGTCAGTTTCATATTGCTTTTTGCTAGTGTTTTCTGAGGAAAATAAGGCAATCCATTTCCCTCATTTTTTCCATGTGAATTGGTTCACCCCCTCTTTTTTTTTTTCCTTTTTTTTTTTTCTTTTTCTTTCTTTTTTTTTTTTTTTTCCCCCAGCTGTTAATTCCATTTATACAGAAAAAAAATCACAGCTGAATATGCTGGGCACTTTTCACACACACGGAATCACAGAATGTTAGGGATTGGAAGGGACCTCAAAAGGTCATCTAGTCCAATCTCCCTGCCAGAGCAGGAATACCTATATCAGGAATACCTAAATCGGGTCACACAGGAACACATCCAGGCGGGTTTTGAATGTCTCCAGAGAAGGAGACTCCACAGCCTCTCTAGACACACCTGCCAAAGATGGGAACTGCCTCCTCAAAGTTCTTTACTGAAAAATAACAAATGTTTGTATGTGAGGAGACATTTATTAACACGACATTGCAGAAGACCCACTGCAGAACTACATATCTATGTTAACACCAAATCAGGTCGGCATGATTAACACTATTACAGTGAATCTGAAACGAGTAAATAATCTTTAAGTGCTTACTGCATATTGTTACTAATATCCTTTCCACCCACATATTTTGGACTTAATTCTATGTCCAGAAGAAGCAGAGACTTATTTGTTTAATATTCAGGTGACTTCTGTGCAAAAGAGCTAAGTTTTAAAAATTGCCTAATGAATGACTGGTACATTAATAACTCCCTGTGCTAAGCATTGTATAGTTATTAATTCTGTTGGTACTCACTGTAACATCATTAGTCATAAGGAAATTATTTTGTATTCAGAGATGTAGTATACATTTTCATATGATTTCCAACATAGATTAGCATACTACTTTTAATTTCTAATTCAACTAAGTGTTGTGACACTCCAGATTCCACATGAAGATTTATTACTGAGACAAGAAGTCATTATTTAGCCGAGAGTTTAATAATGTCAAATTCAGCAGTTTCTGAAGAAGAAAAAGAAATTAATATGCATAGGCTACACCGACTCCATCTCTTCCTCCTATCCATGTCCCAGCCATTGTGATTATTTAGGAGTTTTGAATGATGCCTTGCAGAGTAATGCAAGGGGTTAATACAGATCATTCACTATGGTAGACTTCAGGAAATGCAGGGAAGAATATCAAAAGGTGATGTTTTAGGACTTTGAGAAATACTGGGTATTTGCTATTACCAGCAGTGAACTCAGTGACTGTATTGAGGAGGACATATAGAGACAGACAGTGGATTAATCTTATTGATTTCTGTAAGTTAGAAATGTGGTTGCCCCTATAGTAACTGAAGAGAAAAGCACTTCTGTAAAACAATTCATCCCATGCAAGACAGGTATTTAAGAAATATAAGATGAATCAGCCTCTAAGGGCTGGTACATATCTCCAATGATTACGACCAGAGCACAGACATCTGGACTTCACTTGGCTTAAATTTTAAATAAAAAGCCATGAGTTACTCTGAAAACTGATTTTTTAAATGTGAAAGATAACTCGAGAAATCTGATTCTTGAAATCAGTCAAAACCCCCTATAACTGTCACATCTAATCAAAATACATTGTGAATTCCCAATAATGAATAAGCAAAATGAGTGATTTACTATTAATTTGATCAAGAAATATATACTCACAGAAACTGATAAATTAGGTGGAAAAACATGATAAGTTCATGGAAAATTTAAAAATGGAGACTATATAGCACATACTTCATCACAACTGAATATACAGCACAAAATGTAGTCCATCACATTTCAGAAATTGAACAGAATGACATATGATTTGTGTTTATAGCTAGGTTAGGTAAGGTTGCACTTACAAACATGAGCTAAGATTGGGATAAGGATGTGATCTGTAACTTTCCGTTAAAAACATGAAAAATTCAGGTGGTTACTTTGCACTGCTGCTAACTGGAGCAATAAATAACTGCTTGAGTCACCCCTAAGATAAGAAGGAAAAGTGCAATTTGCCATGGTACAGTCTTTGAACACAGTATTAGAGTTCAGGTTAGTCCAACACAATGAAACAGTGAAGAAGCAATAATATCACAGACAGCTGCTTTTTCAACTGTGTATATTATCATGGAATCATAGAATAGCCTTGGTTGGAAGAGATCACTGAGATCATCATGTCCAACCATTAACCCAGCACTGCCAAGTCCCCACTACCCCATGTCCCTCAGCACCACATCTACACGTCTTTTAAATCCCTCCAGGAATGGGGACTCTCCCACTGCCCTGGGGAGCCTGTGTCAGTGCTGGGGAATCCTTTGGTGGAAGACATGTTTCCTCATATCCAACCTAAACCTCCCTGGCAAAACTTGAGGTCATTACCCCTCGTCCTGTTGCTTGTTCCTTGGGAGAAGAGACTGACCTCCCCCTCGCTACCCCCTCCTTTCAGGGAGTTGTAGAGAGCAGTGTGGTCCCCCCTCAGCCTCCTCTTCTCCAGACTGAACAACCCCAGTTCTCTCAGCCGCTCCCCATCACACTTGTGCTCCAGACCCTTCCCCAGCTCCGCTGCCCTTCTCTGGACACGCTCCAGCACGTCAGTGTCCTCCTTAGAGTGAGGGGCCCAAAACTGAACACAGTATTCGAGGTGCAGCCTCACCAGAACTGAGTACAGGGGGACAATCACCTCCCTAGTCCTGCTGGTGGCACCATTTCTGATACGGGCCAGGATGCCGTTCACCTTCTTGGCCACCTGGGCACACTGCTGGCTCATATTCAGCTGTCTATCTATCAACACCCCATTTCTGCTGGGTAGTTTTCCAGCCACTCTTCCCCAAGCCTGTGGTGTTACATGGGCTCGCGACCCATTATAATTTGAGGAATCCCTTCCAACCTAAATAATTCTGTGGGAATTAGCACCTGCTCAGGCAACAATGATGAGAGTAGGAACCTGGCTTTGATGCTCAGCTGAGGAGGCAGTTCTAAGCCAACTGCTGACATAGGACACTTCTGTCCTCTCTGTTGCTCTGACTCTTTGCTGCACCAAAAGCATACTGACTCCCTTTTACATAGCAATGAAAGGAGTGGAAACACAAATGAGAGATTTTGTTGTAAGCAGAGTAACTCCTGCAGGAAATGCTCTCTTAAAAAAGAGAAGATCTTCAAGAGAATTACATCTATGCCCTGTGTGTCCTGCCTGTGCCACTGATGACAAAAGACCCTCTAATGGGCAAAAAAAGCAGTCATTCACAATTATCTCAAAAAGCAATCCAAGAACAACCTCTTTTAGTCCTGTCTGGGTTTGCGAAAACATTGCAACTAGTAATCAATAGTACCAGTATCAGTTCCTAGACATAGTAACATAAAGTATTGTCAGGAGAAGGTCCTCTAGCTGCAGGACAAATGTCCAATTCAAGTATAAATTCTACAGATAAATGTTATTGAATTCTGAGAAATTAAGAGAGAAAAGCACTTCCAAAACCACAGCCCAACATAACATCCTTCTTCTGTAACCTAGACTTGAAGCAGAGGATTGCAGCCAAGCCTGTGGTTGTCCAGGCTGCCAGGACTGGGCAACGCTCCCAGAAGAATGCAAATTCCCCCCATATGCATTACGGAGCCCAAAGCACAGTTTACAATAAAGTTTTCAACCAGCAGTGCCACAACAAAGAAGCCCAAAGCAGGTGAGTTTCGTGCTGGAGATCCGGTTGTGTGAGACAGCTCAGAGGGAACTGGATGATTTTACAAATACCCACTGGGCACCTCATGGCCATCAATTAAACCCCATTAAAAGAAACAATAAATGATGTCATCCACTTCTTGGATGACATACACTTCCCCTGGAGAGCATAGCTTAGAGGCAGATTTTAGCACAATCTGGGGAAATGATATTTGCATTTCAAAAAACATAAATATTTTTAAATGATATTAGCAAGTTTAACCATAAATATTCCACAAGAATAGGCTATTGTTGTGAAATTCTCCAAATAAGTTTCTCCTATGTTGTCAGCTAGAGAAAATCTGTTTTATTTTATTCCTTCTAGGCATTTAGCAGTAGCTGCATTTCAGAGGTGGATGAGGAGATAATTTCTCTGTGGTTACCTCATTGAATGTATCAGGTAATTTGGAAAGAACTCATTATCAGAAAAGCTAAAATGGGTAATAAAGACCCATGTATTGCTTTCAGTAAAATAAGAGACCTACCCATGAATTATCTTTTCTCTAACACAACAGAATTAGCATATATTTACATCTTCTGATAAATGGAACAATCCATAATAACAGAGAATAATTTTGTTCAATTAAGTTTAACTTACCAAATGCTGTAAAAATCAAGAATACATTTTCCATGGTTACAAAGGATGGGCCTGATATCTTCTTTGTGAAAGGAAAGTACAAAATACAACTTTTGGAAATTTGTCACATATTTTCCATGCCAAAAGGTTTCATCCAATGTTTAAACAAAGCCAGCTAAATAATGTGAGGTTTTTTAAGCACCGGGAATACTAGTATCTCCTGAAAATCAATTCCTTCTGTTCAGAATCTGAAAAAGCAATGTAGATAGCTTATTAAGGCATCAAAATCCGAAACTTTCAGCCTGCAAAAATTCCCACTGGACTGTTAAAGTCCTCCTTAGAAAAAACCATTTGTGTTGAGAGTGAATACAGGGAACAGTGGAAAAGCAGATTCGCATCTTCAGTATGTCACAAACTTCTCAAGACATGATGGACAAGTTGCTGTTTTTCATGTGTCTTCAGTCCCTACGGTATTTTTATTTTTTTTCTATCTCCTTTAGTCTTTTGTTTATAAGCTCTTTGAAGTACAGTATTACAATATGTTTTTATGTTAACTAGACAATGAGACCCCTACCGAACCTCTGGGCACTACTATAGCACAAATAATAAAGATATGTTAATACATAGACATGCTTGAAATATCTCATATATTTAATTTAAAATTGTCCCTGAGGAGCAGAGTTGTGCCCATCTGTTTCACAGAGATGTGAGGGACTAGGGACAGAGGGGTGTCCTACACATCTACATTTCAAATGAATACAACCTAACCTGTAATTTTTAATACAAGCTCACTGTTTAATCTGTTACAACTGTTGAGGGCATGTCCTAGCTCTGTAGTTGATAAACTAGGACTCCAGTCATCTTGGTTAAGTAGCAATACCTGGGTCTTTACCATACCACAGCCTTACTGTGCTGCAGTATGAGCTCCAGCAGCATTGTTCAGCGGCTGGATCTCCTTGTCTTCTCACAGGCTGTGTCCTTGGCAAGATATCTCTCAGCAAATCATCCCAAGAAGTCAACAAAGACCTACTCTGGAGCCACAGTGCCCTTGGGTGAGCGCACTGTGCAGCACAGGGAGGACCAGGGAACCAGTGAAGGTCACGGCATCAAAACATATTGCTGCTGCTGGATGACAATGATGCGCCTTAATATTCCGGGGGTGATTCCAAGTTGACTCTGGAAACATTTACCTTCTAAAACACTAGGGAAAGTGTTTAACAGAGCAAAGGGAATTTATAATGAGAATCTGTTAAGTGCTTTTATTCTAATGTAGTTCAGGAGACAAACACCAAATCCATATTTACAGTTGTTTTTAAGATGTCATCTCATCATATATTATGACTGCTTGTGCTTTCTCTTGTGAGCTATGTCCTATGTGCATTATAACAAAGCGTGCAGGGCTCTTTTTTTTTACGCAAAGACTGCAAGTTGAACATGCTTAGAAATAGGTCTTGTCTCCTGCGGAGATGTGAACCTTTACAACTCCCGTGGTGCATTGCAAGCTCAGTGCACTCCGCGTCGGTAGGGATGCGAAACAACAAAAAAACCCCCTATGTGTTATCACATACATTTGCTATTGATGTTATAAATCCAGCCAAACTCAGGAAAAGTAGTGTAGCAGAAAATGAAGTGTAAAACATATGGACAAATGAATAAAAAATGAAGAGCTGTGACAAAAGATGCTTTCCTTCATCAGAGGAAATGCCATTCATGTACCAGGAGGGTTCACTTGTATGTGGGCACAATTCCTTCAGGCGCCCGTACGCAAAAAATAACAATGAAAGTTGCACCAAGAGGAGAGACTGTTTTCCTTTGAGGAAAAAAAAAACAACAAAAAAAGAAAGAAAGAAAAAAAAAAATTCTTTTATCCAAGCAAATGTGCATCTAGAATCCTGGGTCACCGAGCTGTTCTGATCTCCTTGGCATCTGTGACTGAGATCAGTGACACTCCAGAAGGCAAAGCATGGTCTTGTATTTGCCCTTTTCCCTGAAAAATAAGCCTTGCAACACCACTTCCTTTTTCACAAAGCTTCCTTTTTTTTTTTTTTTTTTTCCCCCTTCTTTTTTCCTGGTTGATGAATGAACATAGAGAAAAAAATATTCTTGGCTATCTGTATTTTTTATATTATAATTTGGGATTAAGAGTTATTCTTAGGCATTCTGCTCTTTACCAGTGAAGAAGTGAAATATTCAGCTCTTGTCTTCCATCTGTTGTCAATAGATCCTAAACATTTTGTCGGGGAAGCCTGTCTAGCTATTCTGTAAAGCTGGAGAACTGAGGCATAAACAAACTAAAATGTCTTACAGAAAGTCAGCCGGAGTGAAATGTATGAGCAAATTCTTACATGAAGGTATATGACCAGGATAAAATTCACTTTAACATGAGGACACTCTTAAAATCCACATAATATCTGATTTGGGGGAGTTATGCAAGATCTGTTCACAATGTAAATACTGCATGGATCACAAACAGACCTTTTACTTGGGAGTAATTTCTCTGTATGAAAGCAAAGTCAGGGAGAAATGAAAGAAAATTGTTGCATGACGTATTTGCAGAAATGGCAGCATTCTTTAAATGACAGTCAGTTTTCAAAGGCAACAAAGAAAATGAAGAATCCCTGGAGCCTTGAAGTGCCTTTACCTGTTAGTGTTGTGCTTTATGTGATCTGTGAGGGAAACAGTAAGATGCATAAAAATTTAACATATTTTTGTTTGATTTTCTCTGCTCCATTTTGTATTAAAAATGCAAAGGGACAAAAACAACCCAAAACTACATTAAAAAGCTTTTCCATGCCCTTTCATGTCTTTGTTATAATCCACAATTGTCATCTGCAAAGATTAAAGAAAATGAAAAATCTTCTTTCTCTCCCTTTGCAATAAAACAAAATGCTTTTTTGCCTCATGTATGCATAAGGGTCAAATTTAATCTGATCCGCAGTTAAGATGAAGGTGAATTTGATGGAAGCCTTCATATTCCTACTAGTATGTTTGGTAAAATATAAATTAAGATCTAAAAGCTTTATCTTCACTTCTTGTCACTTGTGATTGGTGATTTATATTTTTTTAAAATCGATTCCTTGAATAACGCAGGGATCCATTAAGTTTAACATTTCTGCCATCCCAAACACTTGTGCATCACCTGAACACTAACATTTGCATCAAGGTGTGCAAAGACAAAACCATCCCGGCCGTCAACCTCTTCCCATGCCCATATACAGCCCCTTGCACCCACCTGTATAGACCAGGGGAGACCATGCAGCCTCCTCTGGTGTTATAAAATGACTTAATCGGTGTGAGTTGTTAATACGTTCTTATTATTCGTATGGTGGCTCTAATTCTCCAACTTACTAATTAAGCAGAAATTGCTCACATCCATTAGATTTTCTCTTCCGAGCTTAAAATTTTCAGATGTGTGGAGCTTCAGGCTTTATGGGTGGAGAGGGAGTAACTTTGAAAAGTCTTTGCTAGATTTTGCTGCCTATTATGCACTTTGCTTTCATTGCTGGGCCAGGAGGATCAAAGGTTCAAGTTAAAAAGACGCATGAAAATAATATTTCCAGACATGCACTCCAGCTTCCCAAACTCTTTCAAGAGGGTGCATATGGATTCCTACATGCTCAAAGAGATGAATGTAGCTTTTTCTTAGGTCACATAAAGGCAGCTGTACTTAAAAACCGTTTCTAAAATTAGGCCTTGTTCTGTTCTCACTTATAGAAGGGGGGAGGAAGGGATGTGCTCTGAAGAAGAAAGTCCGCATTTCTGTAAGATTTTGGAGTTTGGTACAGCTTTCCCATCATATTTTGGATTTTATGGTTTCAATATCAGTAAAATAGTCACTTTTATAGATATTTTCTCATGGAATGACTTTGGGGATTTTACAAACGGAAGCAGTATTCTGGATGCAGAGGGATTACCTTTCCTGATCATCTTAAAACAGAGTGTCAGGTTTTCAAATCTGCACCTCTTTGCTTTCTCTCACATGGTTCAAGCACCCTGTCATCAGCTGCTCCTATTCAAATGGGTTTTTTAAAGCATTTTTGTGGTTGGAGTGTCACCAACAGACAGCAAAGGCAGATGCAACAGCATACAGCACTGAAAGGGTAATGGTCATCCTCTGGGTCTCCTTACACCCAGCCTACCACCCTTCTCATGTCAGCCTCCTACCTATGTCCCTTATTCCAGTAAGCCATTAAAATATCCCAGAATGAGTTATCAAAACATCCCAGAATGACATAATAATGTTGCTCACACATGGCAAGATGCTATAATAAAGTTACCTTGTTTCATTTCTCCAATACATTAATTAAAAATAAAGCTTTATGATTTCCTGTAAGTTTCATGCAAATTATTACAGCTAATGTATATATAATGTATATAATGTATATATAATGGCATAATTGGTAAATGGAAATCTCCTTGGCATGCTCCTTCCTTTTTCTTTTAAACTTTTTTTTCATGAGTAAGCTTTAATACAAAACTCCATGTATATGAGCCCAGCCAGCTCATTACTACACTTAATGCCTTCTGAGTTGGATCAGTACAGAAACCAGTATTTCTTATGCGTAAAAGATCACAATTGGCATCTGTGGATTTTCCAATATTGTTAAAACCATCATTCATCTGCCAATAACCTTGCTATTTATAATCACAAGCAAAGAATTGAAAAATATTTAAAAGAAAATAAAACAAAGTTGCTCACTAGAAACAGGTCTCCTTGATAAAATTATTCATTGGAGAGTCAGTCAAGCCCTGATTGTCTGTCACAGAAAATGTTAAAGGAAAACAGGGGATGCTTGCTCCTGAAATTTATGAGACTGATATCAAATATCTTTCAGACACTGCACAAAGAAAATACGACAAATTCCTCAATGACAAAGCTGAAGTCTCTGGATATTCTTATATTCTTCTGCACCTGTAGAGAGTGTCTCCAAGGCAATATGACCACTCAGTCATGAGAAAATCACTCTAATTCACTCTAAAGTACAAGTATTACCTCTATATAGTTGTATTCAAGATGATCATCACACAGAATAAATTTCTCAATCACTATTATGAAAGACTGAGTACTTTTCTTCATGTTTTTGAAGTGATTTATTTAGCAGCTGAAGTGTACTACTCAGACAAGTGCTGTAACAGCTCGGGTAGAAGCTGATTCAGGCATTAAAAAAGTTTTCCTTGAAGGAAGTAATCAATTAAGTACCTGAAATGTGATGTAAAGCTGCCATATGACTTGTGCATATTGGTTTTACACTAATCAAGAGGGAAGGAATTAAAAAGCAGGCCACTCCGTAAGCATGTAGGTCTCCATCCTTCCCCTGCTGGTGATCTACTTATGAAGATTGTCCATTGCTTCCAAGCTTTGTAATTTCAAGAGGAGTTTTAAAAGTATTCAGGATTACAAAGGTGCACTGAAGTGTCTAAAAGGATTTCTAAAGACACTTCAATATCTGACTCCCATCCAAAACCAGTAACCACTACAAAGAAAGCATTTTCAGTCCATCATTAGCAGCAGACTGGAGGTGCAAAGATCTTTGGAATTTCATCATCAGCTCTAGAACAGCGAATTGTGATGCGTAAATAATGCACACCATGGCTAAATTACCACTATGAACATCTACTGTGGTCAACAGGGAGAAAAAGCCAGATGATGGAGCTGTTGAATGGGTTGAACTATCCTTTCTGTTATCTTTTTCTGCTTGATGGACTAGAGAAGTAACATGGGCTGATATGGCTCTAACTCAGGTGACTCAGTTAAACATCTGAAGATGGTTAAAATAAATAAACAGTCTAGAGAGCAGGTCAGAGAGTTTATAATTAGTTCTGTGTTATCCAAAGGTTTCACCCCTGAACACTGACATACCATGACCACAAGTGAAGCTACTATCTTTACTACAGCCTTGCTGCAGAGAAGATAAACAGTCGTGAGCTTAAAGTGTGGGCTACATTTTGTTACTGACTCTGCCTCAACTTCATTTTGTGATACTAGGAAGTCATTTAGGATTAGACTTTAGAATTATAAAATTTCACATAAAAATACAAATTACAGTAAATAACTGTATTTACAGACATTTATAAAAATGGTACCCATGCATCTGTAGTCCTGGTATGTGCTTGCAGGTGGCCAACCATAACCCATGGCTGCACAAACAAGTTAGGGAAAGAGGACGAAAACTCACACAAATATCACCACAAGGAACTGCAGCCTTATGCATCCAATGAGCAGGAATAGTTACAGCAATCGTATCACAAATATATGGCAAGGAGCACCAGACAAATGGGGATCACGAAAGCAGGAATTTCCAGGGCAACCATATCGCCAATGCTGGGGAAGGAATAATGCCCCTGAACTAGCCTGGGGGCTGTTAGTTTCATTTTCAATACCTACGTGCGTCTCTCTTCTCAATCTCTCAAATGTAAGGTCTTTGGAAAGATGTCCAGGAGGTGCTTTTGTGCAGGTCTGAACACAGAGACAAGAAAATTGTTCCCAGGAAAAAGATCAGGCATGCATACATGTGCGCATGTATGGTGCCAGCTTGTTTCGCGTCCCTGTTCAACTCAACATGGCACTAGTTTTAAGTGGAGTTCTTCACTGTCATTTCTCTTGAGACTACAGCATGAGCTTATAGCAGTAAAATAATGCCTGACATGGACCTAGATTATTGAGTTTGGGTATCTGTGTGTGAAAATAGTGACTGTAAAGGAGAGTCAGGCAGGATTTTCTCGAAGGCAGCTGATGTCAAACAAATCTGATTGCTCTTTAATGAAAGTACCTACTGCTCCAGAATCTAAATGATACATATATTTGCAGTGTGCTTCAAAATAGCATATGAAGGAATAATAAAAAGAACTGCAGTGAACCTCAGGAAGCTGCAAAACCCCAGTTTTTCAGCTAGATACATCACAGACTGGATTGAGGTGAAGTGGAGTGACCGCTCTGCAGTCTCTGTCTAACAAGACAAAGGAGAGCTGGGGAGCCAAGAGGAAGCAATCGCTGAAAGCCACGAGGATCAAAAGGGATGAGGTCTTTGGAGGGGAGAGAAAAACTCAGTGAAGTTCACCATTTATTTAAGTATCAGACTTCATTGTCGCTTTCGCATAGTACCTTTAAGATATTGTATACCCCTCATGCAGAGGTTTCATAGGAAATTTTACAACAGGTAGGATGAGTCCACATAACATCTAGGAAATACTTTTTCCTCTCGTTCTTGCCAGCTGCACATTTTGATTCACAGCCTTACAGAAAACAGTATTTTTATCATGAATTGAATTCTGCCTCATTGTTTTGTACAATTTTCTTGTAATGGTTTCTAATAAAGTAGGTAAATAATGTAGGGAGTGTTGGCATCTCTTTTAGTTTTTTAAAAGCTTTCTCTGGGCCCTTGGTCACATCCCTCCAGGGTTCATTTTCTGTGGATATTTAAATGATGGAATTTAATTAGTGCAATTATTCATGGAAATTGATTTTCAAAGTTGCACATGTGGATGTCCACAGAAGTAAAACTTAAAATGCGCATGTCAGGATTTGTGACCAAAGTGCTTGTATTCTCATCCAGTTAGGGACCAGATGCACACAGCTTATCTGGACAACGACAAGTTACACTGTTCGCATTTTGAATATTTGCAATCAAACCAAAATATGTACAACGAAAAGATATTTTCCATTTGAATAATTAATAATTTTCATGAAACCTCAGCCTGTTGAAGGATGTTCAGAAAAAAACCCACAACCCTCATTTCAGTGATCAAATTATTTGTAACTAAATGTATGGTACTCTCAACAGCTTGCTGACATTTTCTAGATGTCTGAGTGTTAATTCTGTAATTATACTAGTGAAACATTCTCTTTGACTTGCTGGACTTTGTACATACTTCTGCCTGTCTGCAGAACCACAGATATAGAAGAACCCTTTTAATCCACAGAAACAGTTCTAATAGCTGAAGTATGCCATCAGTTTTCCACAGATACTAAGTGTAGTGACCGTATGAGAAGGTTTTTGTGTCTGCAAGTTGTTCCTAGCATATCTTCCACCTGATGATAGTGGCTATCAGAGGTCCTATGAGCAAATATATTCACTGGCCATTTAATACATGAAGGAAAACAAACTCTAAAGCTTCACAAAACCCAAGACTTTTCATGCAAGTTGACCATTAGGAACTCTATAAAATTGGGCTGTGTAGGCATTTCCTCCTTAGCTTTTGCCAAAGCCAAACCACTTTGTCTTACATAGCTCTGTTCATATAATTATTTTTTTTTTCTAGTACTTCTGGATCAACAGTGGTGAAACACTCAACAGAAAACTCATTAAAGATATGAAACAGCTTAAAATAGGCTTGGGAGAATTTAAATCCCTTTTGGAACAAAAAAAAATACTGTGCATTTAATCTTGACCATTAGTTATTAGACACACACATTCATTAGCAATAGCTTTTATCTTTATATTCCACAAAATTTCTTCCACAGTCCAGTCAGACATCTGTCCATTTTGCATAATAACTTCAGAGTTGCACAAAATATTATTGAATCTGCCATTTTTCTGTAGAACCCACCGAATATTTAGAAGTGTTTATGCATGGCTCTTTGCAAATACTTGCATCACAAAATATACACCAGGACATAGAGAAGCTATTTGATGAAGTAACAGTAAAACCAGTTTATTCTGCTCTCCACGTTTTCCCAAGGAAACAGCAAAAATGTCGGACAATATAGTATCATAGTGCTATAAAATACCAGTTCCAAAGAAAAGTATCCCCAGATATCAGAGAGTTTTGGTCCTATAGAATTAACTAATCTAACTGTGTACCCCTAACACACCAAGTTAATTAATCTTCCTGTAAATCTTGATCGTTCCCAGATTACCGAGCAGAAAGCTTATCGTTTTTACCTGGAATAAAAATGCTAAAAAAGAAATGAGAAGGAAACCATTAAACTTTTTTGCTTTAAACTTTGAACTGTTTTCCCAGTGCTAAGAGAGTGGTCCATCACCACTGGAAGGATCCAAGTCCCTGCGTATCATGCTGAGAATTTGGATGAACTGTTACAGAAGTTCTGCTATGAATAATGAATAACCATCTCTCTCTTGGCACCATTTTGACAGACACAAAATAGAAGTTTTTCAATTGCCATTAAATTAAAAAATGGGGGGGGGGGGGCAGCCTGAGGAATAACATCTTTAGGTCCAACTCACTGCACAAGTGAGAGTCAGTATTAGGAGCACATGACTTAATAAGATCTGCTGAATAAAATGAGCATTTGATCAAAGAAATTTGATATATTTGAGAGTATCCAGAGTTTTGAAAGTAAGACCAAATGTAAAACAGAATGCAGAAACAGTCTAAGAAAGCAACATATAAAGGAAACACCAGTGATGTCCTGAAAATAAACCTACAAAATTTGCATGATATCAAAGGAACCTCTGTTCATGAAATGAAATTAATGAAAACAATTACTTACCCAAATTTTCAATGGAATAATAACGCTGTTTACTGTCCACTCTCACAGTCTCAGCATATGGACTGCCGACACCATAGCCGATGATGTACCCACGGACGACAATGTTTGGGTTCAACGGTGGAGTCCAACTCATGACGATACTTGTTGTCAAGGGCCTGACATGAAGAGAGCTTGGCTGGTCAGGAACCTGAGATTCTGAGATTCAAAAAATAAAAAATAAAAAAAAATAGAGAGAGAGAGAAAAGTATCTATTAATATTCTGATCAGTGTTTTAGTTTAGATTAAAATATTTGCATCAATCATCCTCCCCTCCCCCCAACAACCAGGTGCCTTGGAGTTACATGCAGAGCTTACATGCAATTCCATTTCTGAGCTACATCCTTCCTTCTAAGAGCATCAATATGCCCCACCTTGTTTTAAGCAAAGTATCTCCTAGTGCTTTCCACCATTAGCATACAGGTACAAGAGAGACTTAAAATGAGAGATGACCTACAAGAGAATTTCCAGTAGGACAACTTTTCTCTTCCCTGATCTATTTACAAGTTCAGCAGGATACTGACAGCTGATTTTATGAGTTGTTTTTGTTCTCACAGATTATTTAAGAGAAAGGTTTACTTTGTTAGTGATATACTAGTGTATTCTGGCAATAATTTGTCTCTTTCCCATGAAAATCAGAAGTGAATTTTAACTCTTGGACATACATATTTTGCTTTGAAGCTGCTTTGCCGACATTTCAAAAATTAAATAATAGAATATTTTATTTACATGTACTCCCAGGTAAAATTCATTACTTTTATTAGTAACTAGTCACTCTGAGTCTATTTGCCTTCTACAAGCCTAATTTTATTGTAAAAAAAATGATGAGTAAATGCCTTTTGTTTGAGTTTACCTGGTTACTACCATATCACAAGACTCTTCAGAGGAGCTGCACAGTAGCTTGTCTTTTTGAGAGCAGAAAGAGACAAGTTACTATTTTTCCCCAATAAAAAGGCTTGCAATATAATAGATGAAAGCTTATATGGAAGGCAACAAGGACAGGGTAGAAAAAATGGTAATAATATAAAATGATGTAAACTCCAACAAAAGACACTTCACAGTTGTGAAGCATTCCCACTATAAACCTTGGAAAAGGTAACAAAAAGAAGGATTAACACTTTTCAATAACGATTGCCATACAGGTGTCCTTGGTATTTTATGTGATTTCAGATAAATTGTTATAAACATGTTAGAGTACTCCAAAAACCTGTTGCACCCTCAGGCAAGTCTGATTAGTACATTACCAGTCTGAAATACCCAGCAACTTTAGAAGATCTTTGCATTCGACTCCTTAAAATTGCAAAACGTGGGTCTCTTTAAAGGTTGAAGAAAATTCACTGAAAAGTCGCTACTCACAAAAAGAAGAAACAGATTGCACCAGTAGTGCCACTGAAAGTCGGATTAAGATGCCATTTTCTTTGTTTTAATGCAGAAGCAAAAGTTACTTGAGGAGATATTCCTCAACTGTGCTGTTTGAAAAACAAATGACAGAAGCATTTCTTACCAGCCCTAAAGATAAAATAACAATTTAATGCCTTGAAATGAGAAACTGGATAATGTAGCAATACCGCAATTCCTCAAACTTCCTGAAAGTAGCAATTCTCAGGCAGGAAAGGAGATCAGAGCATCCACAGAAGTGATTGCCTTCAAATGATAATTTTTACATCTGACACAACACAGGGATTTCAATTGCAGTACAGATACTTTTAGGCAGCCGTTTAGGTTAAAACTCCTTTAGTCAAACATTGCATATTCTTTATTTTAAACAATTCAAAACCGTTATGCATGCACTTCAGAGGTAAATCATAACTTCTTCTTTCAAAGAGCAAAAGGCAGTTTAACTTCTTGTACCTTTTTTGGGAATTATATCTCTAAAATGAAGCTGGGGTGAACAACATTTTTGAACTATTCTTTGAGTATCAATGTTTCATAAACATGACTATTTTTTGAAGATGCTTTTTTTTTGATTCAGCTTTCTGTATAAAGCCATTTTAACTACATTTTGACTAGCTTTACTTTCAAACATTTTCTGGAAAAAATGTTTTTCTTATTCTGAAACAGTTCCAAATTTTATAATTTGTGTTGTGCATTTTATAAACCAAAGTACAAAGTTAAATATCAGAATAAACTATTTTTTTTTCCCCTCAAACAAAGTATTTTTCCACATGTTTTAAATGTGGAATCATTTAAAAATCCACATATTTTCCACAGTAAGGACTTCTGCCAAACATAACACTCAGCCTAACATCTAAATCCATCAGTTCTTCTGGAAATGGACCATCCAGCCTTTGTGTGGCTCTGCTGATTTTCAGGGTCCCAGCACTTAGATATCCAGGAGTAAAACTCTTCCTGAAACATAAATCTCATGTTCCTGCTTCCTTTGTCAGACCATTTCCTTGCAGTTCTAGACTAATATGCTTACTTTTCTATCTCCTGGGCTTGCACATGATGCCAGAACTACTTCTGAGAAGCAACCTTGAGATCTCATTCCCCTACATGAAGAGTCCCATGAGTTCTTCATCCTAAGTCCCAAATAGACCAAATTTACAATTTCCACTTAACTCCACCAAGAGTTTGCAACTTGCTCTCATGTAGGAAAATCTCATGTGGGGTACTTGCAAGCAAATGTTGTGCTCAGACACGTGAGCTGTGTATGTCAGCAAGCCCCACAGATCAGCATTGTCATGCAAGAGGAGAGTTCCTCATGAGATCTGTCCATGAGACCAAATATCTTGGTGCTGCATTTTTTACCCTCTTCTCCTACGAACAGTTAGGTTCCCAAGAAATAGAAGATGAAATTCTGTGTCACTGCCTAGTGCGACATCTCTTCCTGGGATGCCACATCTTCTCACATGGGCCTCTGAGTCCTTCCTTGTGTTTCTACATAATGGCTTGATCACCCATGTCTTCCATCCAGGGAATACTGCACTTGGGGCTGCTTAAAGGTCCCTAATTCCACAGTCAAGCTTGAAAAATGTTTTATATTTGGCTCACTTCAGCAATTTTCTTAGACATTCAAAGATGTATATTTTACAAAGTCAGGGTGGTTTTTACTCATCCCATTTTGTTCACCTATTTCACCAATCACTTTTCAGTATAAATTACAATATGATAGCAGTCTAGCTTGTCATTCTCCTAAAGCACTAATTTAGAGCTGAAGCTAAACTATATCGCTATCTAATATGTATAACAGCTTCCATCTGTTCAATGCAGTAATCAGAAACCAAGCATCCTATAACCATTTTCCTGGAGGATACTTTTGCAAAGTTGATTGGAGATTCTCTTCCATCCTTGCTCAAGCTATTTAAATCAGATCCTTTGGGGAAAACACCGATTTCAATTTCTTTTTTTTTTTTTTTTTTCTTTTTATAGCACAAAATTTGAGACTTAAAATAAATATTTAAAAGCTTCCCAGCTGTCAGTAAAGACATGTGAGCTTTCTAGGGAACCTTGAAGAAGCAGCTATGTTTGGATTTCTAATCACTTCAACAAAATACACTAATTAAAATGAAAATCCATTGGGAGCTGAAGCTGTTCTCCAGGATACTCTTTGTCTTCATGTTGCTGATGCCAACCAGGCTTCCAGAGGAACTGCATTGGCCATAGCAGCAGAGAGGGAACTGCAGTTACCAGAACTGTGTGCCAGCCTTTCCCTGGTTAGCTGACACTTGCAGGATTCTGTAGAACTACAGTAATAAGTAGATTTCTCCTCAGGGTTTATCAGAGCATTCATATGCAACCTGCAGCATTCCCAGCATCAGACTGCTGCAGCTTCACGAAGATAATTCGTCACTACTGCAAATGCAAATGCATGTAAATACAATACAGGAACAAAATGGCTTTGCTGGAATTTATTTGCATGCACCTACTTTGTCCATGTGTCTCCTATGATTACTTGATTAACATCTTTGCATGCATACACGTACTTGGGCACAAAACCTTCAAAGGAATGTATTGCGTACTAAATGCAAATCAAAACAAATGTATTTAAATGTGTTACTTCCTTTTTTGCATACTGCGGTGTGTTCAGAATTTATCTTGTACTCTCTCCAGCAAAAAGTCAGCTGTTTACGCCTTAACAACAGTATTTCTCCCACTGCTGTCAAGCCAAAGTATAATTAGAAAGATATCATCATGCACCGCAGCATGTTGTGATCCATGGGTATAGTTACACTGCATCTAGAAGCATCACCTCTCCTTTAAAACCTTGATGAGAAACTGCAGGTACTGGTTCTGACTGTCACGCACTGCAGTCACTCCTGCTCTGCTGGAAAATTGCATTTGGACATAGGGAAAGGCAAAAATTTTCCAATTTGCAAGGCTTGATTTGCGATCATAAGGAAATCCATCCAGTCAAAAGAAAGGCAACATCAAGTACTATGGTGCATTTGAACTAATTATTTATTTATTCTTTCATCCAGTTTGCCTTTGATCCTTTTTAGGTGACGTATTTTGTTTTAAAAATCATAGCAATTTTCATCAGTTTCCTTTTATTTTCTATTCATCTCCTTTCTACTACAGATTTGCTTCTTATGGATTGTCTGTAGTTCTGCTGTGACTTCCATCTGTCAGATTCTTTGTTCCATTTGATTTGCACTCTGTTTAATTTTTTTAGGTAGATTTTTCCATTACTCTCCTTTTATTCTTTTACTGCTTCAAATATTCAAGTCATTTTATCTAACCTTTCATTTCAGCATTTTTCTTCCCTTTTGTGTCAGCATCTGCACTGATTTTTACAGTCCACTGTTTTCAGGTATCTGCATCCCGTCATCTTTCACTAATTATTCAGCTTCATTGCCAATCTGCATTTCTAACACCTGTAATTAAAAGCTGGGAAACAGGATTTGATCTATTTGAATAGTTGCTTAGTGAACTGTCAGGATTGGTGGCATAATTTTTATTGTTTTTTTGACTGATTATGTTTATCACTTACAAAGTTACAGATTCCCTTCACTGCGTTATTGGAAATGGCCATGACACTCAGGAGCTAAATTCTGATATAGAATTTTAACAAAGATTTCTGACTCTTTGGTCCTGGTAAAACAGAACACAAGTTATGGGGGATCCAGATGTGTAAGAAAACATCTATAGGTGATTGTTTAAACCCTGAGCACCTCACCCTAACATCACCCAACATGCCTGGGTGAGAATGGCAGTGACATCACTCAGCTAGAAGATTTTCAGAGACACAGCTTTTAAAATAGATGTATTTACCATCGAGATCATTCTCGGATGTTTCTGCTGTGTACCAGTCTGAGGGGGGCCCTGTCCCATTCACTGTCATGGCAGCCACCTGGAAACTGTACTGGCTTCCTTTCTCAAGTCCTGTTTTTAAAAAACAAAAACAAAACCAAAACCAACAAATAAAAATCACACAGAATTAAGAAGGTGAAAAACTACAAATTAATAACAATGCCAGAGTTTGCAATAGACTTTGCGTAAATTGATATCTCTAGTAATAGTCCATTGGATTTGCAATCTGTAAAGAAATAAGCACACATATACATACATATATATATATATATATGTTCATATAGAGAAAATATATATGCAAATATATAGAAATGTGTTCCCCCAGCACACTGCAGCCCCATGCATCGTCTTACTGCCTGGTTTGCGGACTGTGCTATACGGCACACATACATGGGGATGTCCTATGAGCAGCAGTCGCAGAGCGAGTGCCTGGGTCAGGGTGTAGCAGAAGGGCTCTGGGGAGGAGACCATTTTTATGTGGGAAATGAGATTTTTGACAAAAAGAAAAGGCTTCAAAAATTGAACGAGGGCTGTACCAGCCCGGGACTTGTTCGGGTCATAATTTCCATCAGTTGTGTTCATACACACAAAATTAATAGAAGTCCAATTAGTAGAAAAATGAAGAATCATTTAAGCCATTAATTGCACACTTAACAAAATGAGCTCACTGCTTTTAACACGCTGATACACTCTCCTTATGCATCAACTTTGCAGACTAGGAACTATGCTAGCAGCTGAAGAGTGTTTTGCTTTCTGGGGCTCCTGATTAAGTTCAGAACACACAGTTCAGGCAAAAAATATAAAGTCTTTACCAGTATTATAAATACGCATGAATTCAGAAATAGATGTTTTCCTTTGTGGCTAAAGTCATCAGAAAACAATTACCGCAGTGCTCCTGAATGTGTCACAAGACTTCAAAGTCCCTTAGGTGGGGATATAGGTTTATCTTTTTGCTCAGTCTACACTGACCACAAACCACAAGAAAAACCTGTTTCATTTAATTGCAAATGTTCTCTGGAGAAGAATGCTCATAATTAAAAAGGGCACTTTAACATGACATGGAAGTCTCCTCTAAAATTGATAGCGGCTATTTAAAAACCTGCATTGTAACTCTAAACTCCTTTGCTATTGCAGATGTTCTTATTACCCATAGAGCACCTACCTACCACATAATCCTGCAGCAAAGATCTGAAGTGCTTATATGTTAATATTTAAAATATCCATTTAGAAAAGCTACATAGGTCGATCTCCAGCAATCACAATATATGCAAGTAGAAAGTAATAAGGAGATCTGGATATTTTTCTTCATTGCTTTCTGAAAAACATGTATTCCCAAGCTTTGCGAAAGAAATCACTTGATTTTGGGTTGCACAGAGGTGAGCTGCGGTGAGGCTGCAGCAGGCAGGAAGGCTGGGGCTTCCTGCAGCCCTCAGTCCGACCAGGAGTCCCACAGCTCTTCAAGCCCAGAATAATTCATGTGAAAGAAGGAGTTTGCTCAGGGTGCGGGAATCTACCACATCCTGACAATAATCTATTCTGCTTCCACAGGGATGAGGTTGGCAGGGATGGTGGCCATGGACCTATGGAGGTATGTGCCTTCACTCTGGGATTTTGCATCTATGTTTTCTTCCCTAGGCCGTCAGAGCAGCAGCTACTCAAACATCTGCACAGTTTTCAGCATTATTTCTACTTTATCTGCCAGGAAATAGATCCTTTCCAACTTGTCAAACATGCTTAATGTGCTGTCTTCCCCCAGAAAGTGTTCTGCAGCCATTAGCTATGTAGCCTTCACAAGAGGTCCCGTGGGGACTTTGGTCAAGAGCCTAGGCTAGATGACCAAGTTGAGATTTCAATATTTAAGGTCTTTCTTGTAAAAATGTTCTACTTTTGCTTTTATTTAATTTTGAAATAAAATATTGCTTTTCCTTCCAAACCAGAAAATTATAGGGTTTATCCTGAAATACACAATTCAGAATTACTTCTGATTCTCACAGATTACGCTTCACATGTGAAAGAAAACATAAGGCAGGTCATTTGAGGTGAAATTGTGGTTATACTGCATTCAGGGGCAAAACTTTGACAATTTCTCCCTTGATGCTTTTCTGCTTTCTCAGTTATGCCTTAGACAAAATGCAAGAACCCAAGTGAAATTCATTTTCGCTCACCAGAATCCATGTTACCCTTATGATACTCATCCAGCTACTTTCTTTCATCACAATTATAGTTTTATGATCTACTCTTTTATATTTATTCTGTGAGGAGATGCTTTCCATCAAAAATCTTGAAAAAAAAAGGGGGAAATGAGAAAATAGGACATATAGACTGAGTGCTCTAAAAAACCATCCGAGGCTTAAGGTACTGGATACAAGAAATGTGGCTTCAAATTCATTAATGATAAAATCCAGGAGACAAACATAGGATAAAAACATTATGGAAAAAATTGACTTAAAAAAACCACCATTAAGACTGTCCTTATACAACACAATAAATGCTACCTTGCCAGCAAAAAATCAATGTTCCCTTGAAGTGAAAGTATATTTTATTCCCAAAGCATTTAATTCATCAAAGCCTTGCAAGGCTGTACTATGTGAACACTGACCTGTGAACAAGTACCAGAGGTTGTTTGGCTCCAGTGTTTCAATCTCACCCCTGCGGGTAGTCTTTCTATGTCGGATTTTATAGCCTGTAATAAATCCATTTTGAGTACCTGGTGGTGGAGGCAACCAGCTAACTTTGATGCTCTGTAAAAGAAAAGATATTATTGTTGATTTTTTTTTTTTTTTTAAAGAAATGACAGAGATAAAGTACATAAAATGAATGGAAAAAAAGGAAAAAGAAATAGGCTATGTTTTTCTAACAACATGTATTCAACTAGGTTGTTATTTTGAGAAGAAAGTCAAAACAAATCTAAAAAGATTCACACTGGCATAAAGAAAACTGTGCATTCTCTAGCAATGGATGCTTATATAGACAATGGATTTATATAGGAGATTTTCTCCCTTTTCAGGAATTTTTCATGAGGAAACTGCATTTTCACTTTTCATCCCAAAGTTGTCGTTTTTCTGACTATAGGACACAAATATCAACCTGAGCAGTTCTAACAATTCTGTGTCACTTTAATGCCACAGATGTTCATGGAGATGTTACTGCACCCTCATTATATCAACATAGACTCAAACCTCTTGGGAATAATCTTATTGCCAGTCTCAACATCTGAGAGAATCAGCAGCAATGCAATTAACCAAGACCAATAAGACAAATAAAAAAATATTTTTCCCTTAGGAAAAAATAAGTGAAACCGTCCCTTCCTGATGCCTCCTGACACATCCCTACATGGCCAGACACCCTCCTCTGTCATCTCTCTCCTTGGAGAAAGGTCTAAAGGAGTTTTGTCTCTGTGATACGGAAGCCAGTCCATGCACTTAGCCACTCCTGTCACCTTCTCCTGTACCTTTTCTTCCTTTCTGTGTTTGGCAGAGGGTACATGGCAGGTCTGTGCAGTGCTGCAGCGATTGTTTTTTTCAACCCTGATCATTTTCCAATAACCCCCAACACTCAGTGGTGCTTTTACTGCCACAGATCACTGTGCTTCCAGACTTTGAACAGCAAGACCTCCATCCTGCGCAGCAGCTGCTATTTGAGAGCACAGCAGCGGGTACACATGTTCTCTCTGCATCACTTTATATTTAACCACATGGAATTTCATTTTCTCTTTTATCTCCCAGTCACTCCGTGTTGCGAAGATTTCCAGCAAGCAGCTTTCACTTTTGCTACACTAAATTGCTAAGCCTTGTTTCCACACTCTCTGTCCTGTGTGTTAGCCAGTGTGGACCCCAGCACTGGTGTTCCTCAGCTGAGGTGAGTCAGCACCTCTCTCTGTCCTTTGCTCTCTGTTGCATTGGCTTGTTATCATAAAGGGATCTTTTTTTTTCTTACACTGCAGCAACTCCATTTCTTCAGGAGCCTTTTGTGAGGGATCTTATCAAAAGGCTTTAGGAATTCCAAGCCAATGATATCACCTGGATCTCCTTGCCCACGTTGCTCAATGACTCCTTCAAAGGACTTTAATAAGCCTGTGAAGCAGTACTTTCCTCCACAAAAGCTATATTGATCCCTTCTTGTCGTATCATGTTCATCCATATGTCTATTCATTCTATTCATTGTTATAGTTTCTACCAATTTGTCCAGGAGAACCACCAGATTTACAGGGCTGGACTGATAAGGGAGCTGATACTGTACATCAGCGTTCTTCTGCTAAAATAATCTGGGCACTGGCTCTCCTTTGAGAGCTTTTACTTAGTGTGGTATAAGGTATTCAGGGTATTAACCGTTTCTTATGGAGCGAGGCCTCACAATTGCATCTATACTGTCTCTTACAGCACTGTATTATAGACTTTTAGACAACGAGAAAAGTTGACCACATCACAGTGGACTGTTTTTGACCAAATACAATTTATTACCATTACTGAGTTGCTTAGTCCCTGCATAAATACATTACAGCATATATCAAATTAATTACTGCAATAGAAAAGTTAATTTTGCACATATACTGCTCAGTGATTTATTGTTGCAATCAATTATACATTTCAAAATAAATACTTCAGGTTTTCATTGCTGGATGAAACAGTGCTGAGTTTTTTGCATTAGGGCAGAACATACTCCATTTTTCAAACTACAGAGTGATTGTTTTAAAAACAGATTTGGTTACTTTGCATATTGAAATTGCCTACATATAAAATGTTTATGGGAGAATGCAAACACCCGGAGAGTGGCTTTAAAACACATCTCTGTTGACAGCTTTGAGGATGTCTACAGGTAACACATTGTTTGATATGGGTGCACTCCCAACCCTTCTGATCTCCACACAACATTGAGCCACACTCGTCCATAAGGACTTCAGCATTTATTTATATTTCAGCCCAGCTACGAGGAGAAGACACTTTGGCCACCCCATTTCCTAGGCAGAGAAGAAAGCAGAGCATTTGAAGGGGAAGAAAGTACAACTCCTTTCCCCTGCCTCTTCCAAGAACAACAAGAAAAACTCTTCTGAAATCCCAGCTGCCTCCATCCTGCAGCATCAATCTGAATACAGGATGGAAGAGTGAAAACAGGATTCCATAAAGTTTTTCACCCTTGAATCTTAAAGTATCCTAAGAGGTTGGGGATAATAAAAAAAAATATATGGAGAAAACAGTAAAGACGTGGAGGGACGGGAATGCTTTCAGGGACTGGTTGCACAGCTCCAGCGAGTAGATGGTTACAGGAATGATTTGTGGATTCAGAAATCCCATGAGAAGGGACAAATCACTCTGATCTCTCTAACACCAACTTTTACCTGAAGGTGCTGCTTATAGAAAATCTAGAAATTAATCAGCTGATAGAAATCACAAGTGAATTTTGAAAGAAATCCCATAATTTGGATGACCTTCCTATGACCTGGAGTTTTGAGTGGATCTTTGGGTGGTCCACCATGGTTTCCAAACCACAGGCTCCATTTTGTCAATTCATTTCAGACAAAAATGACTGCTGAGCTGTATAGAAGCTAAACTAGCTAGAAGGCCCCATGACAATTTGTGGTCATCTAACAGATATAGCAATAGTGTTGGTTAAACTCACTCAGAAGAAGAGTTCTTCATGCCAGTGTTCTCCCCAGTAAAGAGAAGTTTCTTGCAAATGGAACAATACTCAAGCAATGGATCTGCCATTGGCGTGCTTTCACCAGTCAGCAACTATTTATTTAAGAACTATTTAAGAAACCTATTTAAGAGTGGTTCCAGTCTCTTTTTATGCCATTTCAGCATCAGACTGCATGAGCCTGGGGTGCTCCGTGTAGGACCCTGGCCAGGTAGCAGCGGTCCTACCTTTCTGAGTGGAGAAAACTCTGAAGGCTCCCAAAGGAAGGGCACGCTGGTGCAACAGTCATAGTGTCCAAGTACCTTCTTCAAGCATGTGACCAAACACAGCAGAGGACAAAGCCTGTTGTACACAGGCATAGTACTACATTTGTACAAATACTTCCAAGATTGATACATGTGTAGTTTTTAGGGATATAAGAAACTATTGCAGCCACACTATTTCTAGTGTAAACCTGACATTACTTTCATTTAAAAAAGACAAAGAAGTGTTCCAGCAGAAGCATCCAAGCAGTTGAAGCTGT
This sequence comes from Podargus strigoides, assembly GCA_028020825.1. Lineage (NCBI taxonomy): Eukaryota > Metazoa > Chordata > Aves > Caprimulgiformes > Podargidae > Podargus > Podargus strigoides. The sequence continues at coordinate 16,648,333 of CM051663.1, forward strand.
GACACCTGCAAGCACCAAGATCCCAAATATCTCTTCCTTTGCCATGAGGTCAAAAATGACTGCATCTCCCTGCACAGCAGGTCTCACAGAAGCAATTGGTTTGATTCAGCTCTCCATGTAGAATAACTAAGATATTCCTTATCATGAGAGGAAAAAGCATGTTCTGTACAGATCCATCTAAAGCTGTCACTGTATCAAGAGTATCACTTATCAAGAGTATTTAACATGTGACCCTTTGCTCCAGGAAAGTCAATGACTATGGTTCCAATGGGCTTCTTGTACTTTCTTCTGCTTAAGAGAGAACGCTGATGACTAGTGCTCTAATCCTTCACACTGTATCCAAGATGAAACCAACAGAAAGAAAACCTTTCCTTTCTGTTATACCAGGATTCCTAAGGAAACCATAAAATGAAGCCAGCTACAAAAGGATTTTAGGAACCTGTCAGTCCTGGTTGGAATGTAGCATGGAAAGGTATTGTAAGAGGCTCCTGCCCACCTCCGCCTGCTGAAATGATCCTTATTCAATGGAATCATGGTCCCTTCCTTGCACCATGAGGAAAGCCCCCTGAGCAGCTCATTGTGAGCTCAGACACCCAGCACTTCCCTTTCTCAGAGCTGTGAATGACCCCGGACATTGCAAAATGGCCCTTTACAGACAACAAACTACGTGGTGGGATCCCTCCTAGTTCTACTGTATTTGATAAAACTTTTCAGGGAGAATAGACATTGGCCCAACAGATCGAACCAAACCTGGGCTGAACCTTTAACATCTTTCCTGTAGTTCTCAAAAACACAGGAGGCCACAAAGATAATCTGAGGGCTGGAGCACCTCTGCTCTGGGGACAGACTGAGGGAGTCGGGGTTGTTCAGCCTGGAGAAGAGAAGGCTCTGGGGGGACATTAGAGCACCTTCTAGTACCTGGAAGGACTACAAGAAAGCTGGGGAGGAACTTTTGACAAGGGCATGGAGTGATAGGATGAGGGGTAATGGCTTTAAACTGAAAGAGGGGAGATTTAGATGAGATTTAGAAAGAAATTCTTGACTGTGAGGGTCATGAGACACTGGCTCAGGTTGCCCTTCAGAAGTTGTGGTTGTCTGGCAGTGTTCCAGGCCAGGTTGGATGGGGCTTGGAGCAACCTGGTCTGGTGGGAGGTGTCCCTGACCATGGCAGGGAGCTGGAACGAGATGAGTTTTAAGGTCCCTTCCAACCCAAACCATTTCATGATTCTATATATTTTAATTTTCTCTTTTTTGTGATTATTTAGTAGAACAAGAAAAAGCTGAGATATTATCTCTACATTGATTGGAAATGTGGAGCATCAGAAATCTCATGAATCTTATCAAATCAAAGTTTCTGGATGTATAAAGACCATTTGTCAGTTTATTTTAGTAAATAATCCTCTGGACATAAATATTCACTAACAGATATTTGCAAACATTCATTTAGTTATGGTAGCAGATCACTAGTACTTGCTTTATGAAGTCTATCTCGTGCACTTTGTCTCTGCACGTAAGCTTCTTGTTTCCCTTTTCTTCTGATTTTTTCTTTACTGCATCCATTCTGTAGATTTTTATTATTTTTCACAATGGAAATCCAATCATCTACAATCAAACCAGCCAGGTACACAAATCAAGTATTTGATAGAATAGAGCCTTGAGGTGATCCGCTGGAGACTCCAAAAGCTCATGAAGATTTTAAGTAGAGGTAATCACATGTCTTAACAGTGTGGGCTATTGTGACTGAAAAGCGGAGTCAAACAAAACCAAACTGGGAATAATACCTGTGTAAAAACACTCTGGGAACACTGTGAGCTGCCAAAGAGCACAGGGATGGGATGGGATGGCATGGCATGGGATGGGATGGGATGGCATGGGATGGCATGGGATGGCATGGGATGGCATGGCATGGCATGGCATGGCATGGCATGGGGCTCACAGAGCTCCTAGCACCTTTATAAGGTACGGCAGGTGCTACCCAGGATCAAAGTCCATTACAGCTTTCACATTTTTGGAAGAAATTTTGTAGGTTAAAATTTCCCATCTACCAGTTGATGGTGAACTATATACTGGTTGCTTGAGTTAAGTTAACTCAGGATAAAAGGCAAAACTTGAACAATTGCAAGGTAGGGGAAGGGAAATAAAGCTAGAATAGGAGAGTTTGTTGTGAATTTATGTAGATTAAGTATCTAGAACATATCTTATTTGTAAAAAGTTGGAAAAAGTTTAAAAAAGGAGTAACTTGATGACTTCATGTAACAACAAAATGGGCTATTGCTCTCCATATATGGCCAGAGGCAAAAAATAACACATTTCTTATTCCATATATGACCTATCCATGAGCTGGGATTTGTAACTGATTTTCTGAGTCAGACAGCAGATTCCTGAGCCACGTGTGTTCTGCGCTTGGTGAGGGACTCAGGCAATGATCTCACAGAAACACTGAATGCTTCTGTATGGAAACTAGGAATAACCTTTAGGTACTTTCATAAAGTCTTCTGAGATTTTGTAGAGCTGTTTTAAATTGCACATACTCCTACTTTTGTTTAGCTTTTATTGGTACTAGCAGCAGGCACTGAAAATACCCAAGGTCTGTCAAATGTTGCAGTGACACACATTAGTCTTAAGAACAGCAATAAAATATTGTAGAAAAAGAATCAACAAACAAACAGAAAAAAAAAAAAACAACAAAAAACAACTCCAAGCAAACCCCACAGCCCCTCTGAAGTATCAGTCGTTTCAATACACCCAAGAGGCAAGTGTTCCCCTCCTAAGGTTGTGAGCTGAAACAGGACTATAGTCTTGAAGAAATTAAAATTTCAACACTAGCATAAATTAGCTAGAACTGTCAGAAGCAAGGCTGGTAGCCAAAAACACAATACACTGACCGAGACACAGTTGCAAATAATTACAAAGCCCTAGGACACTAAATAGAAAGATTCACAACCCGTTTGACTCGTCTTTCACCCTTAGAAAAGGTGTTGGGAGCTGGGTACGTACATCATACTGATCACCACCAAACACAGCAATACATCCCGCCGAAGAACTAAAGATCTGCTAGAAGCATTCAAAAGTTGTCCTGTGCCTCTAAGAATGAGTCTCCGTGCTTGCCAAAATTCATGGGAATGTAGGACTGTGGCTTTTTTTTAACTGCTATTAATTAATCTTGGCCTCAATAGTCTCATCTGGGTGAACTGCACATTCTGAGGCATTCAGTCTCCATTTCTGCTAACAATTAAATCAAAGTTTTCTAAACAGCTCATAGACTTGTATTATCTCCCAAATCAGGTACTTTTTAAAAACCAGGCTGGACTCAAGAAAAGTCTTAAAAAAGACAATATTTTAAAAAATATGTCTTTAAAGCAGACCAGTGCTCGAGAAAACATGAAAATCAAAAACAGGTTGTTGAGAGAAGTTGTAGCTGCCCCCTCCCTGGCAGTGTTCCAGGTCAGGTTGAATGAGGCTTGAAGCAATCTGGTCTGGTGGGAGGTGTCCCTGCCCATGGCAGGGGGGTTGGAACGAGATGAGCTTTGATATCCTTCCAACCCAAACCATTCTGTGATTCTATGGATTGTGCAATAAGATGTGCTAAGCCTGGCATAACTGCAAAATAATAGATTTCACCAAGAAATTAAGCATCCTGACATGAACTAAAGGGTACTGAACTGGTTTTTTTTGCCATGTGTGAGTTCTCTCCTGAAAGAGAAGATAGATCCCCAAGAAATACTTATTCTATGCTCTGCATGTGTCACAGAAGCTTATTATTACCCTAATGCTATACGGAAAGTCAAAACTATTCAAAAGTCAAGCTCAGGAAGCCTACAATATCTGGTACGATGTTTTTTTTAAGAGACAAGGGTGTCTTATTTTGAAAAGCTTTAAGTCTATATTTTCAGGTCTCTGGGAGAACAAACTAAGATTCATTATTTGTTAATGGCATCTTGCCCATCAACACTTTAACATGTATGCATGCAATGTGGTTCAGGCTCCCAGCTTATACCCATGTAGGACACTGAAGTTCCTTGGAGAAATACAGGAGGCCTAGGGCAAGGAAAAAAAAAAGAGAGCATTTCATAGTATGTGCCATGAATGCTCAAAGTCCTCCTAGAAATGTCTGAAAGCATCGGTGGTCAAAGAAGACAGGAATTTTCAAGTGCTGATTGGCAAGAGGAGGAGCAGAAGGGATGAGGTTTGGATCCATTTTTTTCCAAACAGTTCTGCTCTTTTATGACCCTTATTGAATTACTTTCCAGCAACATGATTCCTGGACTTTGATTCCATGCCTTCGGGCATAGCCCTGGACTCCACCTGGGCTCCAAAATGCGGCTGCTGTAATAGGCTGTTTAATTTCCTGGGCTTGCAGTAAGACTACAGCTGTACTCATCAGAGAGCCTGTTTTCTCAAGCATCCAAACCTGTTATGGTCTGTGCATGAATGAGAGGAAGGTGCTTAATGCAAAAGTTGTATTTCTGCCTTGGACCCGTGTCTGTCCCTGCTCCCCTCCACTCCCACCACCCTGCAGGCAATGGGCTCTCCTGCTGTAACCAACATGTAAGCTGCAAATTAATTTACAAATACATGTTGAAGCTCTTGGCAGCTGCCTTGGACATGAGCAATTTTGAACTCCCCAAACATGGTGTTTCATAAAACCACTTTTTTTTCAACCCCTGAGAAGATAAAAAGAAAAAAAATTTGGAGGACTGTAAAGGGGGTCTTGTATAAAGACCCTTTCAAGCCAGTATTATCTCCTCAGAGCAGTCGTCTTCTGAACTACGTCTCAAAACAGCTCTTATATTAAATGATCGAATATTTAAAGCATTTGATCACCAGAGTCTTAAAAAAACCAGGAAGTGATAGTAATGATATACTGGGGGGAAAAATGAAGGATAAAAATGGACATTTCCTTAATATGAAAAGAAGGGAGTATGAAATATAAAGAAATACAAGGCTTAGAAGAATCAGGAACCTCAGGCAAATACTTGGTTATGGTGGCAAAGGAACAAAACAGAAATATAGTGAGATTTGAAAACAAATAGTGAAAAAAGTCCTAATTTTCATTCCCTCTGCAGATGTAGAAACTTCTAAGACACAATTGCTTCCAAAATTTCATACTATATATTTAAGAAAAGAGTCAGGCAGTAATCATTTACGGTGTATCTGAGTGCTTTTTAGCTGGGTCACATATGGAAATCCCCAAATAGTATGCTTAGACCAACTTTTAAAAGAATTTTAATGTTTTAAAATTGGTGTGATTCCTCTGAGATAAGTTTAGACACTTAATATTAACATGTCAGGCTCTTTTTATAGTTGATGATGAGACAAAAGAATGGCTAAAGAAATTCATCTCTGGAACCTGTCCCTGGAACTGTCCACTTTCCCCCAAGTACATGGGACAGCTGGCCTAGCCACGGATATCTGACTTTTAGAAGCCAAAGTTAGGACAGGTGAATCTTGCCTTCAGCTTCTCATTTTATTAGGCAGAAAGCAGTCATTGTTTATTTTTAAATGCATTTTTAGATATTTTAGGGCATTTTTAGACATTTCATTACACAATCAAAATGAATGTACTAATTTAAGTATGTTTGAAAACAAAACCTTTTGAAGTAACTAAAGGATACCCTTAATTTGATATGCCCTCTACTTTTAAAGAACATCATATCCATGAACATTTAAGTTTTGACTTCTCATTCAAAGTTGGGCTAGAAAGGTTTTATCAAGAAAAAAGCCCTGTAACAGGAAAACCCGTCTATGATATATTTCTTTCCATTTTAACTCATACTTGTGTCAATGACCCAATTACTCACAATGAACGGTTACTCTCAGCTCTTCCTCCCCCAGTTGAGCATGCTCTAGTTTTGAGTGATGGGGCTGTGTGGAGCCATGAACCACTGGAAGACCAATCAGTGAACAGCCATGCATGCTCCCAGCAGCATCCTGGCGAGGTGAGAGGTCTGGAAAACACGCCTTATGAAGACTGGCTGAGGGAACTGGGGTTGTTTAGTCTGGAGAAGAGGAGACTGAGAGGAGACCTCATTGCTCTCTACAACTACCTAAACAGAGGTTGTAGTGAGGCTAGTGTGGGTCTCTTCTCCCGAATTACTAATGACAGGACAAGAGAAAATGGCCTCAAGTTGCGTCAGGGGAAGTTTAGATTGCATATTAGGAAGAAGTTCTTTACTGAGAGGGTGGTTAGGCACTGGAACAGGCTGCCCAGGGAGGTGGTGGAGTTGCTGTCCCTGGGGGTGTTCAAAAAACAAGTGGATGAAGCACTTGAGGCCATGGTCTAACGGTCTAGTGGTTAGGGAGATGATAGGATAAAGATTGGACTTGATGATCCTGGAGGTCCTTTCCAACTGCAGTGATTCTATGATTCTATGAATTTCACCTCCCTCCTTTGCAAAACCTGCAAAATATTGCAAACTTGCAAAGGGTTTCAGTCAACTATAAGAAAACTAACTGGAACTTTACAGGTCCAGGGATCAAATCAACTATCAATACTTCAATCAAGTTTCCAATTACAAACACACTTAATTGATTAGCACTTAGCAGCACCTGTAGTTGGCTGTCACTTTAATTACTGATTATACTGATGCTGATTACTACCTGAGAGCCTTGTGATTAAGAGTTTATAAAGCAAAAGGGCACAATAATTTCAAAATAATTAGGCTATTAAGACTCAGATTAAAATCAAAATCTCAAGAATGTTTAAGAAAAAATATTCCATTTTAAATAATGTTAATGTATGCACCCTTATTATGCTGTGCTGATATCAGGAGCTGCCCAGATATCCCTCAAAGACAGCTACCTCCCTGTTTCTCAGGAGGAAGGTGCTAGCTACCCATCAGCATGAACAACTGAACTCCATCACTGCCGCAAACAACAAAAGAAGAAAATCAAAAAAAGCACAATGAAATAATATATCCCCAAACTTGTTCATTAAATATTTATGTTCCTCCAGTAGCAAAGGAGGTTTCTCCTGTTATAACATATGCCATGGAGTGGTGCACATTGCATTTGGAGACTGACAGAGTTCCTGTGACTGTGACCTGGGTGCCAGAGACTGTTTTAGCTTTGACACTAATTCTCTGCACGATTTTTTATAAAGCGACTGACACTCTCCTTTTTGCAAATTAGACATTTTCAATGTAAAATTGCTCATTTTCAATTTGCAATCTCAAGCACAAGTACAGGATGGGCAGAGAACGGATTGAGAGCAGCCCTGAGGAGAAGGACTTTGGGGTGTTGGTTGATGAGAAGCTTACCATGAGCTGGCAATGTGCGCTTGCAGCCTGGGAAGCCAACCGTGTCCTGGGCTGCATCAAAAGCAGGCTGGGCAGCAGGTTGAGGGAGGGGATTCTTCCCCTCTCCTCCAGTCTTGTGAGACCCCCCCTGCAGTGCTGTGTTCAGCTCTGGGACCCCCAACAAAAGAAGGACATGGGGCTGTTGGAGCAAGACCAGAGGAGGCCATGAAGATGATACGAGGGCTGGAGCACCTCTGCTCTGGGGATAGACTGAGGGAGTTGGGGTTGTTCATCCTGGAGAAGAGAAGGCTCCAGGAAGACCTTAGAGCACCTGCCAGTAGCTGGAGGGACTACAAGAAAGCTAGAGAGGGACTTTTGATAAGGGCATGGAGTGATAGGATGAGGGGTAATGGCTTTAAACTGGAAGAGGGGAGATTTAGATGAGATCTTAGGAAGAAATTCTTGAATGTGAGGGTGGTGAGACACTGGCCCAGGTTTCCCAGAACAGTTGTGGCTGACCCCTCCCTGGAAGCATTCAAGGCCAGGTTGGATGGGGTTGGAGCAACCTGGACTGGTGGGAGGTGTCCCTGCCCTTGGCAGGGGGGTTGGAATGAGATTAGCTTTAAGGTACCTTCCAACCCAAACCATTCCATGCTTCTAAAACTAACTGCAACATTGATTTGTGAGTCTCAACGTGCATGGAAGTTACTGTGGTACAGTAACCCAGGAATGCAAAGCAGATCTGCTTCTCATGATGTGCTGTTATCCAGAAAAGCATCTGTTTGGGCCTCTTACATAAAAAGCATAAAGGTAGTTTCCCAGCAGAAATGCTCAGATTTAAAGGCCTATTAAGTAACAGAAAAGACTATTTTGGGTATAGAGCAGTAGCAAGTTTCTGAAGAGAAAGGAACCATCTGGTGCTATTCAGTATGCATTGTGCACTGGAACAGCTCCCTGATTCCAGACACGGGCATTGAGAGAGGACTGGGAAAGGGCTGGGACAGGATCACAAGCAAACAGCTAAAAAGAAGTATATTCTATAAATGGGTATAAAGTTTTTGTTGAATTGTTCAAAGATGATGATGAATAATCCAATTAAAAAGGCCAGGGCAACAGCATGGTACCAAAGCATCAGCAGAAGGGAAAAACTGCCAGATGTTTCTAGGGTTGGAAATCTTTATGTCTGAAGAAGAATATTCTGGATTGCACAGTTTTTAGTCAGAGCTGAAACTGATTTATTATCCAAGTGATTGAATTTACTCATCCTCACTCCTCTCCGTGACCAGCTCCTTGGTTTAATTAAATAATAAACAATTTCATATTTTCTATTTCTTGAGAATAAACAGTATGAAAGGCAAAAGAATGAAAGATGTGTTAGAGATGATGGAATGGAAAGATCAGATAGGATCAGCTTGTTTCGCTGGTACTGAAGTATGCAAAGAGCTCTGTTTCTTGTTTCAGAAGTGCAGCAGGATTATGAATGCTTCCTCCTTCTTTTTAGCTTGCTAAACACACCAACACTCATCTTGAGGAACATTCCTACTTCCAATTGCTTTTCAGGAGAATTAGACGTGTACTATGGGGTAACAGGTCAAGGAAGACAGGACTCAAGTAATGTGCTACTTCTACTCAATTTTACTTAAAACCAGTATTCACATTTTTTTAAAGCTCGAGATCTGAATGTGAGAGGATGCTCTCCTCCTGACACCAATGCTGCAGGGGATTTTTAACCTCCTGGTGCAGAACTTCAAGTGTGTTTATAGTGGCTTCTCTGCCTGGGAGAGGGAGGTAAGAGCCAGCTCATCCCGCAGTGCTTCCAACACACGTCAGAAGATTCAGGGACAATTAGCCAGGCTGTGGATCTTAAATACAAGAATTTCTGCCTCTGTAAATTTTCAGATTAGGCTTTTACATGTCCCATTCCACTTCTCAGGACAGCAGAGCATTGCAGAGAAATATGCAGGGGAAGGCCACTGCCTCTCAAGAAATGCACATACCATGTATAGGAAGGGATATCACTACATGCCTGTGTAACACTGAGTTATTCCTGTGTCTTTTCTTTCTGTAAAAAAAGCCGACCTTCGGAAATATCTTCTTAACTTTTGCCAACAAAACTTTATTTCTTCATTTTTTTTGACAGCATCCCTGAATTGCACGCATTCTCTGTGCCCTATTGAAAATTGGCACTTTGAAGTACTTCTAAGCTTTGTTGCATCCATTTATTCACAGAAGCTTGTTACTTTTCCTTTTGATTATATGAATATATCTTCTATCACTAAGTTTGGGGCTGAATGCTAATAAAATGTGCTTTTGTAAAACTGTGTTTTAATGATCACATAGCAGTGAAGTTTATGACTATGAGAAGATCTGAAATATGAATATATGCTGACCTTGTCTCCAATTAAGTCCCTGGGAGAAGTTCAAATGAAACAAGAAAAGTAAGTTCTGGCCCTGTTCTGAAGTTAATTATCAAACAAGTGTCTGGGTCCTGGTGATTGTAAAGCTTAATTGAAAACAAAATTGGAGCATGAAGACCCACAGGTAGACTTTTAAATTCAAAGAAATACTTATCACAACTAATTCGTGATTCTCTACTCTTACCTCTCACTTGTCGCTACTACCTTTGGATGGTATATACATACTTCTGTGGCAGCTCTAAACCAGCTTTATTTCCTTTCTTATTTAGTATAATGCATCCAGAACTTGTGTCTTTACAGGATGGTAACTCCCAAGCATGCACCGGTGGAAAGCTCAAATACAGCCTCAAAATAAGGGGTTTCTCACACATATGGCAAGATTATTTAATTTGTACCAGAGACCAAGGGCAGTCTCACTCCAGGGCCCCATTCCTCAGCCAGTGTTTACTTTCTTAGCATTTTAAAACCTGCCCACTGTTTGATTACTCCCCAGTCTGTGCCCCAAGGCTGATCTTATTTGTTAATTCTGATTGAACATTACTCATGCTTCTACTTCCGGCTTTCCAAGTCAAACACTGGCTGAAATACAAGGGTAGTCCAGTGTCACACGTTGCCTTAAATGACTCTAGCTCCAGACAGCTGTGAAAATACATTTCTTCAGTAATTATTTTTTGGTTTTATCTCTACATTTTTTTGTTTAATGATTATTTTTTTTTTTAAATCTGAAGCACTGGAGGTCCTTGTAATTATCATGGAACTCAGATGCCAAAGTCCTCTGGGAAAGGCAAATGACTAGAGGTCACTAGACAACCATACACACTATATTGATTTTTAGGATTAATGAAAAGGGTCATTCAGGATAGGCCTTTAAATTTTGCACCCATTGGCATCTGTTTAATTAAAGACATTTCATTCCTTATGGACACTCAATAACATTAAGCAAGGCTCCAGAAAACATTAACTCAGACATAAAAATGTATTTTCTATTTTCTAGTTCTTCTGACAAGTACTTTTGCTTTAGGGACCTTCAGCTAGACATTTTGAATCAGCATCAGGGCTGCTATTGAGACATTTTTTGGTATAATTTTTATTCCGTGCCTCCCCCCCGCCCCCCACCCCCCATTTCCCTATGAGCCTGATTTTGCAGAATTCAATGGGATATGCCTAATTCTCTGCACACCCAGAAAATATAACAGTCAGTGATAAGGTTAAGGCAAATCTCTGAGGCTTGAAAGTCAGCCTGAAGACCAACTGTTAGATGTATTTATCATTGGTACCTTAGTTGATATACAGACCTGCAGAAGGACATTCTTCTAAAATGAAGGACACTGGATCTAGTCCAGCTTTAACTGTTGTTTACTGCTAGAGCAGAAAAGTTCAACTTTGTTAGAAATCTGCTGCTGGAATTCAAGGTTGGGTTCATCCCAATTAATTTATGTACAAAGCTGAAGCATCCCAGTACTTCGTCAGAGAAGGACAGATCGTCTGTCTGAACCACCCTTCAGAGACTCGCCACACCTTATCACTAAAAAACCCAGCACTTAGGGTGCTGCATTTCAGAAGACTAAGTGACTAAGTTTAGGTGGAATGACCAGAGTCAGGCACTCCATTAATCTGGATTGCATCTGAGCCATGTTGGAAGAGAAGTTAATATCAAAATGACAATGGAAAGCAAAAGAAACGTCATTGAAGTACAGAACGACATAGGTTGGAAGGGACCTCTGGGGGTCATCTAACTCCAACCCTAAAATATGTGTTTAATGCTTGTTCAGAGACAACCCACCATGGTCAACACTTCCAAAGGAAACCTGCAACACTGACATTCCTGCTGTGTTCCGTGGGGACCCAGCTATCTTGGTGTCCCACTGCAGATGGCTAGGGAATGCTTCCCAAAATGAGACACTGCAGCCCACACTGTGCTTTAGAGAGTACCAGTCCTCTAACAGCCTCATTATCTTGAATTAAAAGCATGAATACAATTATTTAGTTCAGTTTTCTGGGGGCATCACATCTCTCCCATCCAGCAGCTCCCATCCTTAGAATCATAAAATTGTTTTGGTTGGAAAAGACCTTCAAGATCATCCAGTCCAACCATTAACCCAGCACTGCCAAGTCACCACTACCTCATGTCCCTCAGCACCACATCTATGTGGCTCTTACATCCCTTCGGGGATGGGGACTCCTCCACTGCCCTGGGCAGCCTGTGTCACTGCTTGACAACCCTTTGGGGGAAGAAACTTTTCTTAATATCCAATCTAACCCTCCCCTGGCACAACCTGAGGCCATTTCCTCTTGTCCTATTGCTTGTTACTCAGGCTCAGCAGTGCACGTGCCAGGCATTGCTGCACCCTCCAACCCTCCCAAAGGAAGAGACCAAGCCTTTTAGTGATTGTTTTAGCATTATTTCCTTGGAAGCAGGGACCAGATTCATAACTTCACAGGCCAGATGGGATCTCTGCCACTGTCCCCTCCACCCCCTGGTGTAACAGGGTCTGTAAGACTCCTCTGGATTAATTCTTGAGGAATGGGATAAAGGAGAAATCTGGTTTTGTCTGACCTTGGGAGAGGGGACAGCTCTGTTCAGTTAAACACACAAAACCAGCTTACTTTGGTATATTTTGGAAATATCATTGTATTTTAAAGGTAGAGATAGACTTGTGCAACACCATCAGAATGAGTGACTGGCCAAATTTTGATTACGGCCCTGCTGTCCAGTGCCACTACATTAAAAAAGTTATTTTCCTTTCAGAAGATTTAATGTTGTAATGTTACCAATAAAGGAAGGCACAAAAGAGTTGTTAGGAAAAATGAAAAATAATCCCAGCTACAGTCTTGAACAAAGCCCTTCAAAGTACAGCATGCACTGATCTAAATAGCCTAGCATGCGGTTGTCATTCTTTGACTAGGTAATAAAAAAAGCAGCCTTCGAAAACAGATTTTAGAGAGTAACCTGTTAAATTAGTAATGGGGTGGATTCCCCCCGATGATCACAATTAACCACCTCAGCTGGAAAGATGGTTAAAAAAAGTGTTTCAGAACAGCAGAGGCAGTTTTCTGGCAGTTTTGACCCTTAGGCCTATATGCCTTTCAAAGAAAATGTAGCAGTGTAAAAATTATAAAGACATTGAACTATTTGAGTCCTGCCTGCTCTCATTATCATGGGCACAATATTTAGGCCCTCAAGGAAGACAAACTGTCAAAATCTGAAGAAATTCACAGTTTTCAGAATTCACCAAGTAAGTTTATGGTGCTGTGCAACATACTTGTTCACTAAGTAAATTAAGTGACTGGTTTCAAAGTAAGTATATTTTATTACATCAGACTGCCGTAACATCCCCCTTCACAGGACGAGATCCTGGGAGAAGCTGCTCTACGCCTTTACTCATGCCATTTAAGAGCTTAGGGCTGGGTGGTGGAAAGCCATTACCACGGAATCAAGGAATATCACGGAATATTCAGAGTTGGAAGGGACATCCAGAGATCATCTAGTCCAACTCCTCTGCTTAAAAGCAGAATCCCCTAGAGCACATCACTCAGGACTGCTTCCAGGCGAGTCTTGAAAATCTCCAGAGGAGACTCCACACCCTCTCTGGGCAGCCTGTGCCAGTGCTCTGGCACCCTCACTGAAAAAAAGTCCTTCCTCATATTTAAATGGAACCTTCTATGTTCCAGCTTCTGTCCGTTACCCCTCGTCCTGTCACCAAGAACCACTGAAAAGAGTCTGGCTCCATCCTCCCTTAACCCACCCTTTAGGCATTTGTAAACATTAATTAAATCACTCCCCAGCCTTCTCCAGGCTAAAGAGTCCCAGCTCTCTCAGCCTTTCCTCATAGGGGAGATGCTCCAATCCCCCAGTCATCCTCATTGCCCTCTGCTGGAGTCTCTCCAGTAGGTCCCTGTCTCTCTTCAACTGGGGAGCCCAGAACTGGACGCAGTATTCCAGTTGTGGCCTCACCAGGGCAGAGGAGAGAGGGAGAATGACCTCCCTTGACCTCCTGGCCTCACACTTCCCTATGCAGCCCAGCGTGGCATTGGCCTTCTTGGTGGCAAGGGCACATTGCTGGCTCATGGATAATTTACTGTCTACCAGGACTTCCAGATCCTCCTCGGAACTGCTTTCCAGGAGGTCCCCCCCTAACCTATACTGGTGCCTGGCATACCCTCAGATTTGTCTGAATGGAGTAAAGGATCAAGCACCTTCCAGCAAGATATCTATAAATACGGAGACATGGTGCATGGCAAGTCATATTCAGCTGCTATCATCTCTACTCAACAAAGCATTGCTCCATAAACATAACCATCATATCTCATCCTATAAAACTTTCGTCTTGGGAAAAGGACAGGAGCAGCATCCGCATATTCTGACCTCTGGCAGTTTTATTAAAAGGTAAAGAAGAAGATATTGCAATCATGATAAATAAAGATCACATTTGATGTTAATGTCTTCTTTTGAATGAACATTCTGGTTTGGTTGTGTTCTGTTTTTCCTTACTATATCATTTTATTTGCAAGTGACGCATGATTACTTGGGTACCATCCAGTAGATAAAGAGGGAAATCTTCACTTTTCAATACTACATCATATTTCTAATTTATCTTAACCTCACAGGAAGAAGAAAGCAATCATTAAAAAATTAGAGACCTTTGTCGCACACTGTTTGTGGATAAATAATTTTCCAGTTTGAGTAAATTACACCAGATGTCAAGTCTTAGAAATTCCAGGCTGTCATTACTATGTCATAAATAAGTATTTTGGTCCTGTTTTTATCTGATGGGAAAACAAGCCATACAGCAAAGATAAACAGTGAAAGTAAAATATTATTCCAAAAATCCTGCACATTTCACTCAAGAGCACAGCTCAGTCTTGCCATGCAGGTGAAGTCATTCATACCCTACAGATGAACCAACAGGGATGCACCAAGAGCACTCAGCAGCTGGGCTTAATATAAGACTTCACATCCACAGATTTCAGCAAAAATGGCAAAACCATCATACGTGCAGGGGACTAAATTGCAAAATCTACAGCTGTCTTTCACTTCCTTGGTGTTCATAAATGCTTGGGCCTGGATCAAAAGTTCACATATGTGAAGGTACAGTCTAACCCAGAGTATGTACTAGAATGACAAAGCTTGTCCAAAAGTTGCTAATTCTGGTTAAGTGGCTTTATCTCCTATTTATAGCTACTGGACAGTGCTGAGAGAAAACGTTGCTAAACCCATACGTACTATACGCATATATATTACACCAGCATGCATTTATTTCCTGCAGAAGAAAAGACTGTGAAAGGAGCAGGTATTTAATATAATTAATACACATACACCCAGATAAACATAGCTGAATACTAAACCAAATAAATACTAACCCCCTGCTAACATCCACCAACGAGCAGTTTTCAAGTAAACGCTTTTTTGGATACTGCCTGAGTTTTTCTTTTGAAATACTCATGTGACCCATCAGCACTCTTCATCCAAGACCCACCCTGCTTATCTTCATGTCTCTGGCATGTCCAGTGGAAACGTTCAGGATTTACATGAGAATGTGGAGCATATGCCCTGATCCACAGATATGCTGCTATTTCTCCTGGTGAATGCTCTGTGAACTCTATCTCAATAACTCACTTGGACAAATAGAAGCAAGGTGAAGAGTACTGCTGCATGTAAATAAAATCCTTATTGAGGAGAAACAAAAAGGCAGCAGAGAAAGAACACAGGAGACTAAGCCTTCACAGAAAAGATCAGAAGTAAATATATTAGAATGTACACAGAAATCTAGGGAACAGTTTGATAAATCGATACAAAGGATGTGAGAAGATTTGGCGATATTTAGTTAGCAAAGCTCATTTAATACACAGTTCAAAAGGGACTTATTGAAGTGCTTCAATTGTTTCTGCAGGTGATGCCTGAGTCTCCTCCTTCCTCCATTTGAGGTAAGTGATACCCAGTACCATTTGCCTTCATTATCCAAACAATAACATTGTATTGATCCCTGTATTTAGTAAATTTTACAATTCTTGCAAACTACTACAGCTGTGAAAAAGTGATTCTAACTAAGCATAAAATTTTACATACCACATTTTTCTTCACCACCTAAAGAAAGACTATGGTTAACAACACTACATGACACTCCACTTGGCATCTCCTGAACCAAAGTTCCTAAAGCCAACTCAGATACTGTTACAACAGCCCCAATAAATGGAAAAATACATGTATAAATTAATTCTCTCCTAGTGCCACCTAATTTAAGAAAAGAAACACCACCAAAATAACCTGAAGAGCACTGGAGAGTATTACTAGACCATAAATACAGATTTTCATCACACACTTCCCAAATTCTCTGTGAAAGATAACATTAAGCTTGTGAAAAGAGTTAATTCTGCATTAAAAGGGCACTCTGGGAGTTAAGGCTACTTTCAGAACTCTGAAGCAAAGTTAACTCTGGCATGAATTATTCCATAAATATAATGTAATTTAAGCCCAGAAATAGGCTGGTTTATAATTGCTTTATTCTCTAGAGACTGTTCTGTGGATTTTAAGGATGGGAGCACATATCCTTTTGGCTTCAGTAGAGCTACAGGATCCAAACTTCGGGTTTAGGAGCCAATTTTGTTCTTAGGGTTTTGTTTCCAAGGCTATTTTTACAATATCCAGAAATTTTTTATGGCTTCCCTTTTCACTGGTTCTGCAACATAAATTTACAAGAAACATTATTCCCACTGCTATATCCACATTATCAATATGAAATAAGAAAAACAACAATGGAAAAGAAAAAAACCCCTGAGGTTATGTATATAATTAGAACAAAAAGTTGTAAAAGTCATTAAACAGAAAAAGAAAGAAACCTCAGGTCTTAATTTTCATTTAGACCAAGAAATCTTCAAACCATTCTGGCTGTGTATAAAAGACCTCAAGGAGGCAAAAGGAAATTTACAGGTACCTTCATCCTCCCATAATGGAATAAACAGTGGTTGCATAAATAGAAACCAAATAATAAATCTAATGGAAACAGTTTTATTTGATTTTTCCAAATCTTTGGCAGTCTTGTAGGACCCTGCAGTGGGTCAGGCTGAATCAATGTTGCGAGGGAAGGCTCCGTGGCACAGGAGGTTCTGGGATTCCCTCGCTCCCACCTGGTGGGTGCTGGGTGTGGGACCTCCATGCTGCTAAGCACTCTGTAGCAAGGACAGGTCACCCCCTTTCCCACTCTTGTGCCCAGAGCTAGGAACTTTCTAGCTCAGGGGTTTTATTAGTACTCTAGAAGGTTTAAAATGTTACAAGACACCCACACTAGCTGGGGGGATGCAAGAATGAAAACCAGTGTATTTAGATTTACTGACCTAGTGAAAACACCAACCAACCAACAAAATATATTCCATGTCTGTCAAGATGACCAAAACCACACCAAAAAGTCTGTCCTGCAGCTCTTGACTGCACTAAAGATCCAGGACGAATTTCTTAACTATTCAGTAAAAGTGTGATGCTTTTCCTTCATTAAATGTAATTTCTCTGCTGAACCAAACCAAGTGTAATGAACCCAGCAGCTCCTGCCAGGAAAAGGAGATGCTGGCAACATCCCCAGGATGCATGGGGTGTGGGGACAGCCCAGGAAGCGCCGGGACCCCAGTCTGGACCTCACATGGGCACCCGCTTTGTGGGATGGATAGCTCCAGGGATGGAGTTGTAAAGGAATGCGATGATGGGTCTCATCTCTCTTTGACTGCAAAACCGCAATGCTTGAGTAAAGACACGTGAAGGGAAGTTGTCTTAACAGTGATATTGACAGTTACCCTAGTACCAAATACTTTCTCAGTTTGGGGGATAATTATCTTAATATTGCGACCACAGAAACAAAGACATAGAGCTGTAAATCTTCTAGATGCTTAAAACGGAATTTCAGACAAACTAGGTGAAAATGCCAGTGGACTCTGAGGTTGAGCTTGGGGACCCCAGCACCAGCCACATACAATCACCTTCTCCCCAGCGTCTAGCTTAATTCCAAAGCACAGCAGCAAACCCTTCTCTGCCCACGGCCCAGTTCCCCAGGTTTTGGGTACCAGTGTATGTGAAACCAGGGACCCAGGAGCCAGGTGAGGGGGACGGATCCCAGTCCCATTTCATGTGTGTCTAACAAAATGTTCTAGTTCTGCTTTGCTGACTGTTTTCATCCCATTTCTGGAACTAGTTTTGCAGCCATGCTATAGCCACTTCTTCTTACTGGATCTGACCCCAGAGCATCAAAAAGAGAAGCAGTAATATTTTTTCCTTCTAACTTCCCATCCCTGATGAAATCTGTCATAGAATCATAGAATCATTTTGAGGCCATTTCCTCTTGTCTTATTGCTCTTTACTTGGAAGAAGAGACCAACACCCACCTGAGACCAACTCTTCATTATTCTGTTTTTTATTTTATTATTTATTTATTTAATACACAATATTTTTTATTTTGTCTCAAAAAATGTATTTTTTAGCAGAAATTTCTTGAAGTACAGCCCTTAAAGAGCAATTGCCCCTTTTTTTCCAAAGGTGATCCACACAGTCTGCTCATTCATCCTCATCTCACTGGGATCCTAAGACCAGAGAAATATTTGGCTTTATTTTTGTCAGCTAGTGTTGCTGTATGGATTCCTGCGGATGTCATTTTAAAGTCTCAGCAATAATACATGAAGAATGGTGCATCCTAAATCAAAGTGACTGCCCAGGTTTCCTCACGAGTGACACTCCTTTTTGCTATTCAGGTGACAGAAGCAGTGCCCGGATGTTAACGTTGCCGCATTTCACAGAAAGCAAAGAGGAAGTTTTGTAAGTGAAAATCCTGAAGGACAGACCAAGGGGATGAATATGATAAGATCTGCTAAGAAGGAAAAAAACCCAAACAACTGATCCCTATAACTGGAGGCAAGTAGGGTATTATTACACCAACAATTATATTTCTTTCTATTTATACAGAGAAGATGTAAGCTGATTTTCTATTAAAAAGTAAAATAACTGCTGCTAATGAAACATTAAATCTGCACAGATAAGATCTCACAGAATAAGGGAAGGCAAAAATTAAGTTTCTGAGAGTAATCACAAAGCATTTCTACTCTGCAGTGTGGAGTCTTCTTTCCTGGTTAATTTATTTGTGCCTTAAATGCCTCTTTTAAAGTGTACATTATATGCAGTTTAGCCAAGCTAACATTTTATTGAAATCTAAACCCCTCTTCTCTTCCCCCTCTGTGACTTCAACTGCACACCTTTAACAGTGTATGCATACAGTTTTGGGGTTTGTTGTGGGTTTTTTGTTTGTTTGGTTGGTTTGTTTTTTAAGGACTACTTTAAGCACATGTGTATAATGAGATAGCGCCAAATGCAGGGAAAATTTGAACAATTATTAGTATTTTCCCTGGGTCCTTTAACAGCTTTTTCTACCATAACATACATGGAAACAGATACCGCATCCTTATGATCCAACTATCTGCTAGAAGAGATGTGATGGGAAAGAAGGAAAAGACCTCAGCACTTACAGCTACAGAGCAAACATATCAGAAAATGTCATATTACTGAATATGGCTCAATATCTCTCCAAATCACCCTTAAACAGAAGGATAAACCTGAAAGAAATCAAGGAAAAGCCTCATCCACCCTGAGGAGTGCAGGGATTTGATAAAAACTCCAAAATACCTGAATTGCTTTGGTTTTGCTCTAATGAACTCTATCTTCAGCCTGTGATAATGATCTAAGACTACTTGAAAATGCATGTAACCATAAACTACTCAAGGTGCAAAATCTTTATTCCACTAGTGCTTTTTCTCAGCTACTAAATAAAATACTCAGAGTTAACTGTTGTCCAAAATACATGAAGTCTTTTACAGGCCAGTAAATCTGATGGTCACTGACATCATGGGATAATGGATTTTCTCCATGCCTGCAATTTCACTCTCATTCCTGACACTGGAGCTTCTTCAGAAGACATGAGGGCCAGTTGCATTGGCCTGTAAAATCTAAAAACTAAGAGTTTTCACTGGTTAACTTTCAAAAAATTCCATTATATTGCTTTTTCTAGAGATGAACTTTCTCTATCCCTTAGGAGCCTCCATAGCCATCTTTTAGTCTCTTAAATATAAGGCTGAATGAAAAACTAGATTGTTTTAGAAATTTGCCTCCCCAGGCAGAAAAATTTGAAACCCAAGGAAGAATTTAATACTATCGCACAAGCTCTCTAACAAAACTTGTTTCTTAATAATAAAACAATAATAAAATCAGATGTCAATAAATAAGTTCCGAAAACTCAGCCATTAGCAGTGTAGTATTGACTGTTCTCTGTACTCATATCCATCCATCCATCAATCCATCCATCCATCCCTAATTTCTAGTATAAACCTGACTTTCATTTCAAAATGAACTCTATGAATCTTGCCTATATGCTCCAAAACTTAAATGAGTAGGAAATAAAGTTACATTTCTCACTTCCCCCCAGTAATAATCTTGGAGAAAGCTAAAGACAGCTCTTAATATAAATCTTGTTCCTGAGTAAATTTACCTTAGAGATCTTTCAGATACTTATTCCAGTTGCCTGTGCTCAAGAAGAAATCACTTTTTATGAATACACTGGGAGCTCTCAGCCATGCCAAAACAACAAGCCTGCTACAGCACTTCTCACAGGGGAACCTGAGCTCCACATTCTTACTTTCCCTAACTTTGAAACAATTATTTCTGTGGCTGAAACACAAAGAAGTCTTCTCCAAATGAGATGAAGCTCCTCAGTGTTCAAGCACCTCCAACAGAGATGGCATTAGAGCATCGTCTCTTGAAATACTGCCAAGCAAGTATGGAAATGTCTCACTGTCATTGGATTTGACAAATCACAACACATATGGTAATATCACTTACATGTATTTTCTTAGGGGTTCCCTCCCCATAACTGGAGGGTTTGGTCTAAGCCAGAAGCCAAGGTTTAAACCAGATTTTGGAAACTGGAAATCACAACAATGATACAGGACAGATACGTGGTATCTTGAGATGGGTCGTGTAGCACAAACAGCAGCAGTGCATGACAGTGAACTTTGCAGCTGATCTCATTGTGGTAGTGGTGGGTTGTCCTGCTTTGAATGAAGAGCAGTGAAGGTCTGAGACAATACTGTATCTGAGGCCGACACCACAAGCACCAATACAGAGAAAGCTGCACTCCCCTCTAAGGATCCCATGCTAGTCCATCATAGAATCATACAATGGTTTGGGTTGGAAGGGACATTAAAGATCATCTTGTTCCAACCCCCCTGCCATGGACAGGGACACCTCCCACCAGACCAGGTTGCTCCAAGCCCCATCCAACCTGGCCCGGAACACTGCCAGGGAGGGGGCATCTGCTGCAGGATCATGAATCATGGCTTCTGTCTGCAGCTCCATGTATGAGATCCATGTCTGTTGGCTCACAGACTCCATCAGCATCACCAGAAAATGATGGGTTTTGTCATGTCTAACACCTTGGGCAGAGCCTTTGATGAGCACTCCAGAGGGTACTCAGGAGAAGATTTGGCTTCAACAACTCAGCCTCAATTCTTGGCACCTGTGAGGCACAAATGTCCCTCTGATCCATGCCCTCTGGCACCAAACTTGTACTTTCCTTCACCAGCATGTTGCACACATCCCACTGAGTTTCCCCTTTCCTGCTCCCTTCCACCATGGCTCTTGAACCCCAACTGCACTCTACTGACAGTGCTACATGCTCTGCAAGATGATCAGTAAAAGTACCTCTGTGACCAGCTTGCTCACTAGCTGGAGACTGTACATGATGTTCAAGTACTGGTGATACTATTTACTGAGGTCTAAAACAGAAGAAAGTGTATAATGTTGTGCATTATTCAAGATATGGAAAGTCTGGGAAGTAGTTAATTAGACAGATGACAGAAAATTAACATGGCAATAATTATTAGCGAACTAAAATGTGCACTTATTTGCAAATTTCTTAATAGCAGCCTTGCAGAAAGGTATTCTGAATTACCAGAAATCCCTCGAACTCTGATTTTGGGGCAAAGGCACTTATTTTGCTGGTTTGTCACGTTGTCTAGAATAGTGAGGTCTTGAGCCTCTATTTGTACATGCCTAGGGTGCATATATACCACATTAAAACAGGTGATAATAACAGCAACTGCAGTAATTGTGTGGAGTAATGTAACTTTTTTTTCCTTGCCCATTTTAATGAAAATCTTTCCCACAGGGAATTCAGCACACGAGTACAGAGGGGAAGAGAAGAGCATGAAGTGTACACAAACTATAAATGTCAACGGTAAGGCATCGCTCACGATGATACCTAGGGGCATAACTAGAAGCAGCAGAATAACATTAAGAAAGGGAAAATTTAGGGTGTTTCAGGAAAGACAAATAGTGATACCCAGTGAGATGTAAGACAGTGACACTTAAACAGTCCCCCAGCAAACGTGGTGGGAAAACATCTGCACTTAAATGCTTTATCAGTACATAGGGGAGGTGATGGAAGAGAGATAGAGGAGAAAATAAAAAAAATCAAACCCATAAAACTGACTGCTGGGACTAGCGGTGCATTAGCAGTGGTACCAGAGGACACAACAGCTCTCATTTCAGTCATTTTGTAGGAGAAACCTTGACCCAGAAATTATCTGCTGATTCACCACGACCGTGAAAACAACCCTCTTATATACAACCCTCAGTTAACCTCAGATCCAAGACCCTCTCTTACAGTCAGGTTCAGATGAGCATAGAACCTCATCATCAAAATGACAAATAAAAATCTCCACATCAAGTACTACCACAGATTATGATTTTCTTCTTTTAAAGATCAGTGTAAATGGAAAACATTATCTTGAACACTACTAATTAAAATGCTACAGTGAAAATATATGAAGACAACAAACCAATATGGCCACATTTTTACTGACACTGCCCCATCTTTTCCAATCGTTTGAGTATGAGAAATGTTCCTATTTCATTAACTGTCCTGGCCACATATTGCACTGCAAGATACAGTCGTTTCATTTCTGGCCTTCTGGTCCATGCTGAAAGGCTAATAAAATTATTGAGCTTATATAGGCGAGCCACACGGCGATTACTTTATTACCAAGCAGATGGAGGAGAGTGTGTCTCCTTCACCCCAGCCCAAGACAGTGGCTATCACCATCTCTCTTAAATTAACAGCAGCAGCTGAGTCAGGTCACCACTGACCCCGCTATGAGCTGAGAACGTGCACCATCCATTATAGTTAAACACACAGCCAACGGTGAACAAGAGAATATTTTCTTTCAGTGTTTTCTACTGTACCAGCAGAACAAAGCTATAACTTTTAATCATGGACACAGAACCTGGCAGAGGAACTGGGCTGGAATAAAGATATAAAACATGCAAAATGCAGCTTCGGTGAGTGGACAGAAAACCCATACCTCTGCACAGAAACTCTCTATCATGACACTTCTCTTCTTGAATGCAAAATCAATATGGAGTTAATGGTGTTGTGATACTACCCATAGAGGAGAGGGCAGGCAGGTGTGCATCCTGTAGATAAGCAGAAGTGTTGGAGGTACCTCCTGTACCACCGAAGAGCCACGGCCACCCCATACTCATATTTTGTCCATCCAAGGAAAAGCCAAGGCAGGCATGACACAAAGTGGGTAACTGAGGCCATGGCTGAAACTGCCCCGCTGCAGAAGATTGTCTTGCACTGATCTACAATTTTTCTGTCTTTTCCCCAATGTTTGACTCACCTCTTCCTTTTTGACTTTAACGTGTTATCAGGTATCTGAAAGTCTTCATACAGATTCTGCTAACCTCTCTTATCAAAGATAAGACACAATCATCAGAGGTTTATAAGGTCTGACTGAAGGTACAAACACTCGTAAGAGAGAAATAATGCTAAAATTATCAAGTCCAATATTACCCAAAAGTGCAGTAGGAACATCCCAATTTCAGCCTGAATGGCAACACCAGGAGATAGAACAGCTGTGAAGGAGCTCATCTCACCTTGCAACACACATTCTTAGTTGAATTCTTCATTCTATGGCATTTCTTCATTCTATGCAATACATTAAAATTTTGCCAAATACTAAACATTCCTAAAGGTGTTCGTTTTATAAATCAAAGAAAAAACAATGTATAAACCAGCAAAAAACCCCACACGTCTCTGCTAACACAGATCTATTTTTCAATTATCCACTTTTAATGAGTACAACCACCTATTCAGGTGGTTGTGGTGTGTAACCATGTGCTACACTGCAAACTACGCTCCCCTAGGCCCAGAGCTCAGCTGAAAAGTTGATGGAAAGCATTCAAATTTAATAGTAAAAAAAAAAAGAGCATAGTTAAAACAGGACAGTGATAAGCTTCAGAGTTCTAACTTCAACTTCTCCACAGCCTGTTGACTTGCATGTTGCTATAAGCCAGTTACTGAATGTAACCACTTGTTATTGCTTCAATATTTCAACTGTCTTTATAGCGTCATTAGGAAACACTCTTCTGAGGACATCAGTCAGAGAACTGGAGCTATGGGAGAAGCCAATGAAACTAGTAAATTGAAAGTTCTTCTGATTTTCTTTTCTGCTCTGGTATTGCGTTTTTCAGTTTTATTTTGTATCAGCCATTTCTATCACCAAACGTCAACGAAGCGTTGGGGTGTGCAGAAGGCATCCAAGACCACCTCAAACCTTGGAGTAGCAGTCTGCCTCCTATGACTGGACCTTTTTTATTCCCTTAATTAAGTTTCTAGGAAAAAAAATGACAGTTTAAACAGGCTTTTTACAAACTGATTTCCAGGGCTCTTTCCTTTTAGATGGAAGGAACACATGAAAGAACAAAACTAACAGATAAAGCAAACTTCCACTTTTATGTGGGCACACACACTTGTAGCTCATTTTTCCAGGGAAATCAGAGCACCCAGGCAGTCCCCACCAGCCTGCATGATGCAACCTAATGAAGTTTGCTCCTGGTTGTATAACGACTCACTGTATATCCTGCCCTGCATTTCTGTGGGTACTTCTGGTGGTACTCAGATTTCAACATCAGGGATTTGCTTTGTACATCCACTAGCTTTAGAGAAAATAAATGGCATTAGCCAGCTTTTAATCGTCTTATCCATTCAGAGTTGTTGACATTAACGACACACTACATTTCTGAATCCTCCTCAACAGCTTTTATCACTAAAATAATTTTGTCTGTTTCTATAAGCACCTCAGATTTTGAGAAATAGAAATTCAGATCAACAAATATGCCTGTTCATTCCTGGAAAGGTGTGCACAACACACACAATATCCTGCTTAACTCCTGCTTTACAACCCAGTACCATCTCTTCCGCAGTTTGCTGTATATGGCATTTCAAGACTGTTTTGTGTTCCAAAGAAATGAGGATTGCCAGCATTCAAGGCATTTCTAAAATAATTTTCTCTTATATTACCGTACCACTTGCTATTAACTGCTGATGATGCGGGCAAGAAAACAAAACAGTGCGGCGTCATCTCATGATTTTGTATTGTATGCACTTTAAAGCCAATAAATTGCACGTAAGGAATGAGAAACAGAAGAGAACATGAAGGGTAAATGGTATCAAACATCGCTAAGCACCTCTAACAATTATATTCCCATCCTGAAGGACATGAGGAATTTCATTGCTTCAGAGCAGCCTTTTTTTCCCTGATCCCCCTTCCCCCAATAATTCCGCATGCATTCTGCTTTACAGCAATAAAAAAATTATTATGGAAAATGTCAAAAAACATATAAATCTTTACACCCCACTGTCAAACTGCAGAAGAGAAATTTTCTTTTACAAATAGCACCAGGCCAATATATTCGAGGATGATAAAAGAACATATTGCCAGTGTGTATCTCTGCATAAGAGGCAATTAAAATATGATGTTAAGAAATGCTAAAGAAAATGAAGGAAGCACAAGCACTTGCTGTCACTTTTTTTAATATACTAAATAATACAATAAAAATAAAATCCAATTAAAAAACTCTGCCAATGCTGCAGAAATCTTATGACTCATTACTTCCTCATTCAAAGGAAGATAGACAGCCAAATTATCTCACACCTTGAATCACGAGTGCTCAGACAGAGCCCCAGAATAAATTACTTGTGTGTTTATTCAGTCATACAGCAGGATCTTGACTCGGTAAACTTTTATGACAAGCCATTCCCAAATTTCTGATGGCTCATTTTATTGTGTTATGGTCGAACAAACGATCTTTGTCCTAAGGAGTGAAGAAATAGTTGTTTGTAATAAACACTCAGGCAGCAGTCTGGAGCCAGTTATTTGAAAGGACGCATCATTTAGGCTAAGTTTGTTCCATATGCTTCATCTCCTGATATCAGCAGGACAAGAGCAGGAATTTGCATGTGCTGCAGCACGTGAGTCAGTGCCAGGAATGTGTATTTGTGCTGTGCTACCCTCTCCCTGTGGTACACCAGCTCAACGCAGATCCTCCTATCTAACCATTGCAAACAAGGTATATTCATTCCCAGACCTAAAGAGACTCGGGGAGCACAGAGATGTGCAAAATTCAGTTTTGAATGGAAATCCTCCAAATAAAATATTATTTCCCACTTCTATTTCTGTACCAGTTTGGGTTTTTTTTCTTATCTCAGTTTTTAACTGTAAGTCAATCAAACAACCCCAACTTTCCACAGTTTGGATGCAAAATATTGAGCTCAGTCAAAAGAAACGAATGAGAATTTTTTCAAAGGTATTCTCCACTGAATAACAGCAGCTAACTAACTCTGTACTGGGCAAATTGCTTGCTGGTGTGATTAAATCACAGTTCCTCAGAAGCAACATGCCTGTCAGTCTTCATTGAATTTGGCTGTATTAATACAGTTTTACATTTTTTAACATAATTGACAATAAATTCAACAAGAGACTTTGATAACATCTTTCAAAATAAATAGGAAATGAGAAAATGCTGGGAAGAGCAATCCAATGCTGTCTTTATAAACCCTGCTCACAGCTCTCTGTGTGTCTGGCTGGCATTGCAGAACATCCACAGACCCATGGGCAGTGGAGTTACAGATCCAAGGGTGAAATGCAGGAGGAAATCTCAACTACCCAACAGCCTATATTAGGTGTTTTTTTTTTTTTTTTAAAAAAAAATTATTAAGATCTTTATAATTCTAAGGAAGAATCATGCAAGGTTTTATTAAAAAAGTCCTTTCTTTTAACCCTTTCAGGCTGAGCAATGCAAGAGCTCTGATTGTCTTGTGGGACCAGTCACTACAAGCTGCTGGAGAGAGTCCTTTTAAATACAAACTGCAAAATGAAACCTTAACTGTCCCTCTGTTCAGAGGAATCCTGGTTTATACCGGCTGCTGGCTACCTTTAAGCATGCAAAAGTAAGGGATTTCCATTAAAGTACCCTTCACCAAAGCGATCTTTCTGGAAGATGCCTTTCTAGAAACAATGCTTTCTGTCAGCACAGCTGACATCTTTCAATAGCAAAAATGTTACAATTTCTAAAACATCCCAAATCTTTAGGTTCACAGGAGTATCATTCTACCTTGGTGGACAACAAAGATTTGCAAACTGTGAAATGCTGAAACCAGCAGCAATTGCTGCAGTGATCCAGGTGAAGTGCTTGCTAAAGCCAGGGAAGATCTCCCAATGTCCTGGGAGGACTTTGGAGAAGACCAAAAGGAAGAAAATATCTAACTTTTTCATCAGCTTCTGACCAGTCTCAGGGTTACAGGTCCCCACATTTGATGTAATTCTTTTGTGCCTTATATATTCTCCCAGCATCCAAGTGATTTGCTTCCTACAATTAATCCTGATTATCAATTAAATTCTAAAAATTTAGCTCAAAATACGAGCAGGCTGAAAGCTACCTGGCACCATCAGCTGCAGTGACAGGCCCCTCCATGCCCGTGGGGTATTCCCAGACTCTCCCTTAGCATGGCGTGAAGTGGCACGGGGTGCAAAAGGAAGCATCCCTTTACTGCCTCCAGCCTGCTATGTTTCAGCAAACGCATCTCAAAAAATAAATAGGAAGAAAAGACATGGCATGCCTATTCATTTTCAGGCAGCATTAATCTTTACCTGGGAAGTACAGATAGCCCTGACCAATAACTTAGAAAATAACATTTTTCTAATATACTTTTTACAACACAGCAGCTGCTCTGGCAAGGTCTCTTCTTTTTTTTTTTTTTTTTTTCCCCTGTGCTCTCACTGTGGTTTGGGTTCTGCTGCTCTTTATGGCAAATTACAAAAAGGAAATGTTATGTTGGTTCTTCGGTGCAATGATGTTTTGACTCTTTTTTTACAACACTGAAAGCATATCTAGGCTCTGCACTCAACTATGGCACATAGTAGCTCTGACAAGGTTTTTAAACAGCTGGAAACTTCTGAGAACTTCTATAGGGATGCTGAATATAATTAATGTGTAAGTGGAGCTGCAGAACATCCGTGCTGCAAATAAACTTATGAATATGCATGAGACTTAACAAAGTTTGTTCCAGGGTATTGGAGGGGAGCAGTAATGTTCAAATGGAAGGTAAAGGAACAGACAGCAAGCAAAATAATGTGACTTTTCTGACTAAAAGAAATCTGTTTGATGATGGAATAATTGGAGAAGAAACGGCCCCCTTAGACAAGACGGTGAAACCTCTGCAACAGCAAATTTTGAAGCAGGTAAAACCTGCAGGACTGAATTACCTTCATTACTGGTGAAGATAACTGCCTCAGGCTGAACTGCTCCAGAAAATGTCAATTAAAAATCTCAACTGCTTCTAAGACTGAAGCACAGAAAATATTTTTCTTTAGTTACAAATATCTGTATATTCTGGTACGAGTATTTTTTTCTCCCCACCTGAAGATCCTGTAAGCAGCACCTGAGAATGGTGCAGGAGGTTGAGTTTGTCCTGGTGATGTGTCTCTGTTATTCCCACCCAACTTTATCCATGGTGGATGGAAAGCCACCAAGTGTTTTTGTCGACCTTGGTGTAGTTAAGGTCTGTCTGTGTAGGTTGATGGTTGAACTAGATGATCTTCAAGGTCTTTTCCAACCTAGATGATTCTGTGATTCTGTGAAGTCTTCTAAATCAACCCAAGCCATTTATAAGTCTGGTGACAATTACAACCATGTATATACATACATACATACATATATACATACATACTATATATACTTCTTTTTTTTTTCCATGAGATTTTAGCCACAGTAAATGTGTTCATATCTGATCTGACCACCGTGGGAAAGGACTCCAGGCATTCACCACAGAGCAGCTGAATGCAGATTGTATCACAGTCGACTTCTGCTCCAAGCAATGTGGCTATTATTAACTGAAATAACAGAAATCTGGAGAATGGGGCAGAAAACTTTCAGCCTGTTTACAGAACACAAATGTTGTTGTCTGTTTTCCCCCCATTTATTTTCTCAATAAGCTAGGAAACCTTTGTAAAAGCCATACTGAAATATCATCACCCTGCAAAGTCAAGGTGTAGCAGTTAGGAAATGATGGGCAGCCTTTCCCATGCCTGACTCATTGCCCAGAATCTGATTTGTTAACTAAAAGATACTCATTAGCTTGCTTTCACTCTGCTTACTCAACTTACTTTTCAGTCCTGGTTGGAGAGAGTTACTAAGTTCCTCCTGGGATTTCTATAGCATAAGCTCTTTGAAAACACTAATGAATTTAACTTCTACATTTGTTTATGAGTTTATTTTTGCAGCACTCCTGCAGAAAGGATGACATTATTCCCTTTTTCCATTTGTCTGGGAAAGACTAAGCTCCACTACTTTGGAGTGCTTTATGATGCTTACTATACAATTCTTTAACAATTTTGCTCACATTTTAGCTGTATTGGAGTCCTTTATTTATTCAAACCACCACTTCTATTGACTTTGCAATTGTGTCTGCTCAGCTCTTAAAAATGAGAGCTCCCAGCTCAAGCTGATCACCAGAAAATGGAGAAGGCAACTTCTGAGGTCACACCTGAAAGACTGACCAGCCCAGCACAAAAGCAAGGGCGGGAATAAAACCAGCTCCTAACCACAAGGTCAGCTCTGCAAGACTCCCTGCTCTTCACTTGCAAGGAAACTCTAAGTGATCAGCCACCTCCACAGAAGTTGACCACAGTCTTGCAAGATGTGGAGGTATCTAGTAATCGACACTTTTATTAATTTATCTCAGATAGATGTTGCAGGGGGAGGAAAGTCTAAGCCATTGCATCAGGGATGGAGGATGTGACTTCGTAAGGTATTAACACATCATTCTGGCTGCATTTATTTATACATGTTTGATTCTGCCCCTCTGCTCTGGTAAGACCTCACCTGGAGTACTGCGTTCAGCTTTGGAGCCCTCAACATAAGAAGAATGTGGACCTGTTGGAGCATGTCCAGAGGAGGGCCACAAAAATGATCAAAGGGCTGGAGCACCTCTCCTATGAAGACAGGCTGAGAGGGTTGGGGTTGTTCAGCCTGGAGAAGAGAAGGCTCTGGGGATACCTGATAGCAATCTTTCAATACCTGAAAGGTGCCTGTAAGCAAGCAGGGGAGGGACTGTTCATGAGGGCATGTAGTGACAGGATGAGGGGAAATGGCTTTAAACTAGAAAAGGGGAGATTTAGATTAGACGTAAGGAAAAAGCTTTTCAATATGAGGGTGGTGGATCACTGAAACAGGTTTCCCAGGGAGGTGGTGGGGGCCCCAGCCCTGGGGACATTCAAGGTCAGGCTTGATGGGGCTCTGAGCAGCCTGATCTAGTAAAGATGTCCCTGCTCAATGCAGGGGGGGTTGGACTAGATGACCCTTGAAGGTCCCTTCCAACCCAATACATTCTATGATTCTATGTTCTATGATATTTGATGGCTTCTGGTAAACATGGGTACAGAGGTTTCGTATGGGGCAAGCATCCATGGGACAACATGTGATTGGGCACAGGCTGAACCTCTGTGTCCCAAGATATGTACAATTAAGATTTCACCATGAAGTCATGTCCTGCACTTTATCTTTGACTATTCCAGTTCATATTTACTTCCCCTGCAGCAGAGCTGCATGCATATCTAGTTTTACATAGGTTGCTATGCAGCAAACAGCATATTGTGCCTTGACGGGAGTGCTCAGCAGCATAGACAAATTTATGCTAGGGAAGCAAATGAAAAAGTTTTTCATACTCTTCCTTAAAATCAGCCCTCTGGGACAGGCAGCAGGATGGCAGCCACTGGCCACCATCTTGTTAGGCCTCTGCAGAAGCAGAATACATTGCCCTCCTAAAGGGGTTTAGTGCTGAGGCAGCACTTTTCCAAAGTTAATTGCTTCCCATGTATGAAACCATGCTCACATCCCATGAGGGAACTGTGGGGATTAATTAGTTCACATTTGTTAAGCACTTTGAAGATGAAAAGCACTTTATGAAAGTTAATTGTTACTACTTGGTTATTTTTCTCCACCAGATCAGTGTCTTCTTCCAGCAGAGCTTTCACTCCTTTGCACTTCAACCACTGTGCTGCTCTGATGTACAAATGGATACATCCAAAGAGCAAACTTGTTTTATACTGCAGAATATATTTTCTGTTTACATTTTGCAGATAATCATCCACAAAAGTTACACTATAGCCTCAAGAAGCTGTTTCAACAGCATCTCTACCCTTGTTTCTCATATAGTCCCATACAGTGTCACTATTCTGTTTTTTCTGTTTTATTTTCCACTCATTCCTTCAGAAATAAAGTGGTAAATTGAGCCGATTTGCTTCACTGTGTTTTCTATCTGCCTAGAGAAACCGTGCATGCACCCGTGACTGTGGCAGACAGCTGAAATGGTACCTGCAGCACAGGGCTGGAAAAATACATTAGTTCCAGATTTACCACAGTTATTGGACAAATGTCGCACAGCCATCATCAAGCTTCTTGAACCAATTTCCTTCAGTATGGTCTCATCGCTGTTGAAAGGCAAGTGCAGTCCCCACTCTCAAAGAATCACAGAATCACAGAATGGTTTGGGTTGGAAGGCATCTCCAAAGATCATCCAGGCCAACCCCCTGCAGTGAGCAGGGACATCTTTACTAGATTGGGTTGCTTAGAGCCCTGTCTAGCTTGGCTTGGAATGTTTCCAGGGATGGGGCATCTACCACCTCACTGCACAGCCTGTCCTAGTGCTTCACCACCTTCAGCACAAAACATTTCTTTATTATATCTAGTCTGAATCTATCATCTTTTAGTTTAAAACCATTACCCCTTGTTCTACCGCAATAGGCCCTACTAAAAAGTCTGTCCCCATCTTTCTTATAAGCCCCATCTCCTGAGATCCTGAATGCTACCAAAGGTCACCCTTCTGAACCTGAACTCTCTTGCCCCAGCCATGCAGCATACCCTCACAGAATTTTCATTAACTATTTATTATTTATTGAAGCTTTAAAACCTACATTGCCATCCAGGTAGAAATCTTGTGGAAAAGACACAGGAAGATTTTTTTTTTCCTCCTCATTGCCTCTCTTTCTCTACGAAGAGCTGAAAGTACAGTAGTTTAAAGAGCATCCCTTCACCCTGACCTGCAGGAATCCACTGCTGCAGAAGAGGGAACTGCATCACTGCAGGGATCAGCCCAGCCCTGAGCTGGCACAGGTAGAGATGATCACATTCTGCACATCTATTAGAAGAGAGGTGCTGAGTTTCAAATGGTCATCAAAGGTTGGCTGCCAGATTACATAATCAAATTGAAATAATTATAGAATCATAGAATTGCTTTGGTTGGAAAAGGCCTGTAAGATCATCCAGTCCAAGCATGAACTCAGCACTGCCAAGTCACCACTACCCCATGTCCCTCAGAACCTCATCTACATGGCTCTGAAATCCCTCCAGGGATGGGGACTCCCCCAGTGCCCTGGGCAGCCTGTGTCAGTCCTGGGGAACCCTTTGGGGGAAGAAATTTTTCATAATATCCAATCTAAATCTCCCCTGGCACAGCTTGATGCTGTTTCCTCCTGTCCTGTTGCTTGTTACTTGGGCTCAGTGCTGCATATGCCAGGCATGCTACACCCTCCAGCCCTTCGAAAGAAAGAGACCGAGCTTTTTAGTCATTATTTTAGCCATTATTTCTTTGGAATTAGAGCCCAGATTGAGAGCTTCATGGGCCTGATGGAATCTCTGCAACTATCCGCTCAGTTCCCCCCCCCTTTTTTTTTTAAATAAGGTCATTCAGGGCCACCAATTTTACTCACTGGACTTCAGCCAAAGAAATCTACATAAATACATGTGATTATAAAAAAAATACAATAATTTACATGTTATGTGTTCCCCCTTTAAAAAAATCCCCACAGGGCCAAATATGAAAGTAGTATATGAAGGTAGGGCAAGCTGGCCCCAGCTGGTTGTTAAAATGGAATGTGCAGAAGAGGTGTTTAGGGACATGGGGATGAAAAGGAAGCCTTGCACTCTAAACCTAAGGAGATCTGTATTACATCTGAAATATTATCAATAATTTCTTGCCATGTTTATTTGTTCACAGCAATTGATTGAACTACTGTATGACCAAGCAGAGAATAATATCCAGGATGCTGGGAAAACATAAGGCTCTCAAGCTCTGCTGATGCTCCAACCTAAAGAGCTGCATGGAGGCAGCTCTTGGCAGCATTTGGGGTGGTGTTAGCTGCAGGATGAGATGCTGAGGACAGGCAGCAGTGCAGAGAGACCCTCTAATGTGGAAATAATTATCAAAGCAACAATGTATGGACATGACTGCAAACTGTTCTTGCCCATCAGCTGGTAGGGGACAGGAAGAGCACAGAGCTGAGGGGGCGAGTTTGGTCCTACTTCATCAGAAAAAAGGTAATTCTCCCATTCTAGGGCCTGGAAGATGAAAATCTATTTATGAAAGGGGGGATCACTTTAGCAACCATAGGCTGATTTTCCATGGCTTGGTGACAGAGGAAATTAAAAGGAATTGTTTTAAAGAGTGAGGTTAACACTTGTAAATTAAGGAGCATTGAATGCTGGTATGGATGCTCTCCTTCCGAAACAAGCTGGCCTCCATTTGCTGGTGTTTCATAACTTTACATCAGATTGAGAGCATACATACGGGGGTTTAATGCCCTTTAGTTTATGTCCACTAACCTTGCAGCTTTCATTGATTTCCCTTTGCTCACTAAGTGGGCAACACCCTTGATTCATTTCAAAACAGAGTAAATCAAGTTGCAACTCTGAAAAAAGGGACAAGCCCCAGGTTAGTGAACAACATCCAGCATCAAGCAGTTCTTGGGGCTGCCATTTACACCAAGACTCCGGGATTACACTGATGCCCTGATGTTATATCTTGTAGTGTCCATCACAGCCCATGGGACCTTCAAATCCACAATGCCACAGTGCCTTTAATTTGGTGTCAGGAAGCTGGAGCAGCACTGGATGTTAAAAGCAAGTCTGACCCCCATCATGGTTGTGTTCTGGTATGCTTTTTCCATTTGGCCTTGCTCACTCATATTTATCTCTTCAGCTGTAATAGTGGTGTCACTTTCTTCTACAACTCTGCTGATCTTTTTTTTCTCTTTTTAATTGCAAGATATTTCCTAGTCAAAACAATTACAGAAAAGGCATTAGAGCACAGAGGACTAAATAACAAAGAAAGTAAAACGTAATAAAATCTGGAAGTATTGCAAAATTAAAACAGAATGAACCAGAATTAGAGATGAGTGAATTATTTACAGTGAGTGATTTGTCTTCCTGTCTGTTCACAAACAAGGAAAAGTTTATCATTTCCTGCAAATCATGCAAAAAATCTGAACAATACACATTTCTTCATGATTCCCTTATATGCAATATCTAGACTGATGGAAATTCTCTCTATAGGTCACCTGGCATTATGTCTGCTTCTCACAGGGCAAGCGTGAAAGCACTTTGATGGTGGCAAATTCAATGGCTAAGTTGAAAATGTGGTTTCTACCAGAAAATTTCTGTACTTAAATACTGTGGCCCTGAAATGTTGTGAAAGCATGGCATGCACCGTATGACTGTACTGGGAAGAGCAAGCTCCTCACCAGTTCACAGTAAATAATAGATTAATTAATTAAAAAAGACTTCAGGGCTATGGGGAGATCACTTGAGGGATCGGGAGCCCAGGTGGTGTTCTCCTCAATTCCTTTGGTGGAAGAGAAGAATACTGTTAAAGGAAGGAAGACCCACCTGATAAACATGTGGCTAAGAGACTGGTGCCACAGACAAAATTTTGGGTTTTTTACACATGGGGAGCTTTATGCTACACGGGGTCTGCAGGCGACAGGTGCAGCTAATCTGTCTCAGAGGGAAAAAAGAATCCTGGCAAATGAGCTGGCTGGCCTCATTGAAAGGGCTTTAAACTAGGTTTGAAGGGGGAAGGGGATAAAATTGGGCCTGCTAGAGTTGAACCTAAAGGAGGCAGGCCATAGCTGGTAAGGAATTCGTCAGCCAGGATCAAGTGCTTCTACACTAATGCACACAGCATGGGCAACAAACAGGAGGAGCTGGAAGCCATTGTGCAGCACGACAGCTATGATGTAGTTGCCATCATGGAAACGTGGTGGGATGACTTTCATGAGTGGAGTGCTGCAATGGATGGCTATAAGATCTACAGGAGGAATAGGCAAGGTAGAAAGGGTGGTGGGGTGGCGCTCTATATTAGGGAGTGTTTTGACTGTATGGAGATCAATAAGTGTGATGAGCCAGTCGAATGTTTATGGGTAAAGTTGAGGAAGGCGAATGAGGCGGATATCCTGCTGGGAGTCTACTACAGGCCACCTGACCAGGATGAAGAGGTTGATGAACTGTTCTGTAAACAACTGGCAGAAGCTGCAAAGTCGCAAGCCCTTGTTCTTGTGGGGGACTTCAACTTACCAGACATCTGCTGGAAATATAACAGCAGAGAGAAAACACTCCAAGAAGTTCCTAAAGTGCGTGGAAGATAACTTCCTTACTCAGCTGGTAAGTGAGCCCACCAGGGAAGGTGCCTTGTTAGACCTGTTGTTCACAAACAGGGAAGGACTGGTAGGTGATGTGGTGGTCGGAGGCCATCTTGGGCTAAGCGACCATGAAATGATACAGATCTCGATCCTCAGCCCAGTGATGAGGGGGGGCAGCAAAACTTTAGCCATGGGCTTCCAAAGGGAAGACTTCAACCTCTTTAAAACACCGGTTGAGGAATTCCCTTGGGGAACAGTCCTAGAGGGCAAAGGTTCAGGAAGGATGGACTCTTTTCAAGAAGAAACTGTTAGAGATGCAGGAGCAGGCTATCCCCAGGTGTCATAAGACAAACTGGCGGGGAAAGCGACTGGCCTGGCTGAATAGGGAGCTTCTGCTGGGACTTAGGAGAAAGAAGTGAGTCTACCACCTTTGGAAGAAGGGGCAGGATACTTGGGAAGAGTATAGGGATTTAGTTAGGTTGTGTAGGAAGAACATTTGGGGAGCAAAAACCCAGCTTGAACTCAGCCTGGCCACTGCCGCAAAACATAGTAAGAAGAGTTTTTACAAATATATTAACAATAAAAAAAGATGCAGGGAGAATCTCCATCCTTTATTGGATGCGAGGGGGAACATTGTTACCAAGGATGAGGAAAAGGCTGAGGTACTTAATGCCTTCTTTGCCTCGGTCTTTAACGGTCAGACCACTTATCCTCATGGTATTCAGTCCCCTGAGCTGGAAGATTGGGATGGAGATCAGAATAACCCCCTCGTAATCCAGGAAATAGTAGAGAAGGATCGGCTAAGTCAATTAGACACCCATAAGCTGCTCTCCATCAGCTATCAGCAGTCCTGGTTATCGGGTCACAGAATGGGTTCATGAAGGGCAAGTCCTGTTTAACCAACCTGATCTCCTTCTATGATCAGGTGACCCGCCGAGTAGATGAGGGAAAAGCGGTGTATGTTATCTACCTGGACTTCAGTAAGGCATTTGACACTGTTTCCCACAGCATTCTGCTGCAGAAGCTGGCGGCTCATGGTCTAGACAGGTGGACTCTTCACTGGGTTAAAAACTGGCTGGATGGCCGAGCCCAGAGAGTTGTGGTGAATGGAGTTAAATTTAGATGGAGACCGGTCACAAGCGGTGTCCCTCAGGGCTCGGTCTTGGGGCCAGTCTTGTTTAATGTCTTTATCAATGATCTGGATGAGGGGATTGAATGCACCCCCAGTAAATTTGCAGATGACATGAAATTGAGTGGGAGTGTCGATCTGCCTGAGGGTAGGGAGGCTCTGCAGTGGGATTTGGACAGGCTGGAGCAATGGTCTGAGGCTAATTGGATGAGGTTTAACAAGGGGAAGTGCCGGGTCCTGCACTTCGGCCACAACAACCCCATGCAGCGCTACAGGCTTGGGGAAGAGTAGCTGGAAAGCTGCCTGGCGGAAAAGGACCTGGGGGTGTTGGTTGACAGCCGACTGAACACGAGCCAGCAGTGTGCCCAGGTGGCCAAGAAGGCCAACGGCATCCTGGCCTGTATCAGAAACGGTGTGACCAGCAGGAGTAGGGAGGTGATCGTGCCCCTGTACTTGGCACTCGTGAGACTGCACCTTGAGTACTGCATCCAGTTCTGGGCACCACAGTATAAGAAGGACACTGAGCTGCTGGAGTGAGTCCAGAGAAGGGCAACAAGGCTGGTGAGAGGTCTGGAAAACATACATTATGAAGACCGGCTGGACTTCCGCAGAGCCAACTTTGGCCTCCTTAATCAATTGTTAAGGGAAGTCCCATGGGACAGGGTGCTAGATGGTAAAGGGGCTCAAGATAGTTGGTCAACATTCAAGGACCACTTCTTGCAAGCTCAGGATCAGAGCGTCTCAATGGGTATGAAATCAAGTAAGGGAGCTAGGAGACCAGCATGGTTAAACAAGGAACTGCTGGGCAAACTTAGGTGGAAAAAAAGAATTTATGGATCATGGAAAGAGGGGCTAGTCACTTGGGAGGAATATAGGACAGTTGTCAGAGGATGTAGAGAGGCAATTAGGAAAGCTAAGGCCTCCTTAGAACTTAACCTTGCAAGTCAGGTCAAGGATAATAGAAAGGGCTTTTTCAAATACATAGCTAATAAAACAAACACTAGAGGCAATATAGGCCCACTGATGAATGAGGGGGGTGCCCTAGAGACAGAGGATATAAAGAAGGCAGAGGTGCTGAATGCCTTCTTTGCCTCTGTCTTTACTCCTGCAGGCTTTCCCCAGGAGCCCCTGATCCCTGTAGCCCCAGAAGAAGTCAGGATAAAGGAGGAGTTTGCCTCGGTAGATGAGGATTGGGTTAGGGATCAGTTGAGCAATCTGGATATCCATCAATCGATGGGCCCAGATGGAATGCATCCAAGGGTGCTGAGGGACCTGGCAGAGGTCATTGCTAGGTCACTCTCCATCATCTTCGGTAAGTCATGGACAACAGGAGAGGTGCCTGAGGACTGGAGGATAGCAAATGTCACTCCAATCTATAAGAAGGGCAAGAAGGAGGACCTGGGTAACTATAGACCGGTCAGCCTCACCTCCATCCCTGGAAAGGTGATGGAACAGCTTGTTCTTGGCACTATCTCTAGGCACATCAAGGATGAGGGGGTCATTAAGAGCAGCCAACATGGTTTTACCAAGGGTAAGTCATGTTTGACCAACCTTATTGCCTTCTATGAGGAAATAACTAGGTGGATAGATGATGGTAGAGCGGTAGATGTGGTTTATCTTGATTTCAGTAAAGCATTTGACACTGTCTCCCACAGCATCCTCGTAGATAAGCTGATAAAGTGTGGGTTTAGTGATCAGGTAGTGAGGTGGATTGTGAACTGGCTGAAGGAAAGAAGCCAGAGAGTTGTGGTCAATGGGATGGAGTCTAGTTGGAGGCCTGTGACTAGTGGAGTCCCTCAGGGGTCGGTACTGGGACCGGTGTTGTTTAAAATCTTCATCAATGACTTGGATGAGGGTACAGAATGTATCCTCAGCAAGTTTGCTGATGACACCAAACTAGGAGGAATGGCTGACACACCAGAGGGTTGTGCTGCCATTCAACGAGACCTTGATAGGCTGGAGAGTTGGGTGGGGAAAAACTTAATGAATTTCAACAAGGGCAAGTGTAGAGTTTTGCATCTGGGGAAGAACAACCCCATGTACCAGTACAGGTTGGGAGCTGACCTGCTGGAGAGCAGTGTAGGGGAAAGGGACCTGGGGGTCCTGGTGGACAGCAGGATGACCATGAGCCAGCAATGTGCCCTTGTGGCCAAGAAGGCCAAAGGCATCCTGGGGTGTATTAGAAAGGGGGTGGTTAGTAGGTCAAGAGAGGTTCTCCTGCCCCTCTATTCTGCCTTGGTGAGGCCACATCTGGAGTATTGTGTCCAGTTCTGGGCCCCCCAGTTCAAGAAGGACAGGGAACTACCTGAGAGAGTCCAGCGCAGAGCGACAAAGATGATTAAGGGAGAGGAACATCTCCCTTATGAGGAAAGGCTGAGGGAGCTGCGTCTCTTTAGCTTGGAGAAGCGGAGACTGAGGGGTGACCTCATTAATGTTTATAAATATGTCAAGGGTGAGTGTCATGAGGATGGAGCCAGGCTCTTCTCAGTGACATCCAATGATGGGGCAATGGGTGCAAGCTGGAACATAGGAGATTCCACATAAATGTGAGGAAGAATTTCTTCACAGCGAGGGTAACAGAACACTGGAACAGGCTGCCCAGAGAGGTTGTGGAGTCTCCTTCTCTGGAGACACTCAAAACCTGCCTGGATATGTTCCTGTGTGACCTGATCTAGGTGTTCCTGCTCTGGCAGGGGGATTGGACTAGATGATCTTTTGAGGTCCCTTCCAATCCCTAACATTCTGTGATTCTGTGAACTGGGGTTGTTTAGCCTGGAGAAGAGGAGGCTGAGAGGAGACCTCATTGCCCTCTACAACTACAACTACCTAAAAGGAGGTTGTAGTGAGGCTGGTGTTGGTCTCTTCTCCCAAATTACTAATGATAGGACGAGAGGAAATGGCCTCAAGTTACATCAGGGGAAGTTTAGGTTGGATTTTAGGAAGAAGTTCTTTACTGAGAGGGTGGTTAGACATTGGAGCAGCCTGCCCAGGGAGGTGGTGGAGTCGCCGTCCCTAGGGGTCTTCAAAAAATGGGTTGATGAGGCACTCAAGGCCATGGTCTACTGGTCGAATGGTTAGGAATAGGATGGGATAAAGGTTGGACTTGATGACCCTGGAGGTCCCTTCCAACCATAATTATTCTATGATTCTATGATTCTATATAAATAACATTGCTCTCCGAGACGGCATGAGCACTTTGAAACATCAATGCAATTCTGAAAGGCACTTAAATCTCTAATTTAAGGCCAAATCATAACAGGGGTCAGCAAGCTATTGCTGGCAAAAATATTAAGATGCTTGCATAACTTTCCAAATGCATGAGGACTTCATCAAGCTCCAAATTTTAAAAAAGAAAGTAAGGCACTGCCTTAGACAGATGGAACCAACCTATAGAATTAAACCTTTCCTCCTAAACCAGCAGGCATTCAAACACGGGCCTACCAGCTCCCAGTTCTCAACTAAAAGCATCACTTCTTGATATTGGCTTTAATTTTTTTTTGCTGGGAAGAAAAGGAGTTCTTAGTTCAGATTCTTTGATCTTATAAACAATGTTGCGCTTTTCAGGACTAATGGCATGCCGGTAATTTTCAAGGAAAGTATTTATAAATCAACAAACTGTTTACCACAACACATCAAATTAAGGAGAAATATATATTCAGGAACAGATCCGCATTGCTTTGGTTGTTACGATTATAAATTATTTTGTGAGTCTAACTGCTTAATTGCAAAAGGATAAGGATCTCTTAAGGGAGCAAAAGTAAATACTAGAACAACTGAATGATGTGCAGCATCCAAAGACATCTCCTGGCAGGGACAGAGGCATTTGTGCTAACCTGCTTATGGATTTTGAGGAACTTCTGACACCAAGAAGACCCTTATGAAGTCAAGGTTTTCTTCGGGAGGATCTGAATCTTCCTATGTCTGTACTAAGCAAAGAGCAGGGTGGCAGCTGACAACTGCACACCCTTGGAAGAGCATGAGACAGTCAGATTGCCATGGGACAGACTGAAGGGTGGCCACAGCAGTCGAAAAACTCTTTATTGACCCAGCAGTTTTCTAAGAGGTCACATTTTCTGCTCCTTTTTTTCCCAGTCCAAGCAGTAACCAGGTGAGTGAACATTTTACAATGACAAGAAATGGGAAAGCCCTGCCCAAGGCTGGAGTTTTACTGCCTGTGTAATTATTGGATTTTGAAGAAAAACACCATTTAGTTGCCCAAAGGAAATATTGTGGGTGAAAAATATTTTTTCTGGATAGAAACACAAAGCAGACAGCTTGCCCACATCAACATGCGTTAAACGCTCTCCATCCACTTTGAATGGAGCCTGTGATGTCCAAGTGCACGGCCATGGTATATCAGTGTCCACGGATGAAAATTACTTTTAGGCATCAACCTAAACCAAAGATAAATGTTTAACCTCTCATTAGTATTAGAAGCCTCATAATCAAAAAATACTGCTGTATACATCTCAAGCAAATACCCAGGTTTACTCTGACTGAAAGCATTGCCCCTGTGTACGTTTTCAATCAGACAAGCTGCATTAACATTAGGCAGAACTGCATGGAACACTGCAAATACTTGTTTTCAGTCCCTTACCACAGTGCGCAAAAGTTCAATTAAAAAAACAAACAAAGATCAAATTTATTCTTTGAGATTTAGGAGAATTACTTTAATATCCTGAAACTTATTTTTTAGTAATAATCTAGAAGTGAAGTCTATTCTTTGGTGCATATTTGTTTGTTGTGGGTTTTTTTTCTAATATTAAACCTTCTTATTACCATTACTCTTAGCTACATCGAATCCATAGATATAAAATTAAAATATAAACCCATAAAATGCAATATACAGATATTGTGCACTTTTAGTATATATGGACTGTATCAAACCAGCCTCCTCCTAGAGTACAGCAAAAGATTCAAAAGTTGCATGTGAGGAAGTGTAAAAATCTACCAAAATAATCCTGAAAACTCTGATGGTTACAAGTCCAGAGACAAACACCAGAAGCTGTCCACGTACTGGTCCAGCATCACCCAGCTGCATCTGGCTGCTCCATGGCACAACCCACCACTGCAGGCAGGGACAACCACCTAGAAGCATGGTAGATGAAACTTTTAACAATTATTTTCTTTTCCTATTATGAAGTTTCTAGGAAGAGCAGTTACAGTCATTTCCCAGGGCTAGAAGGCTGAATATTTTTGCTACTGTTTATATCCCTTTGTCATAGTGAAGTATGACTCAGAAGCTTTCCACTCCACTCACATTATAAGGGCTATTGATACTTTAACCTGGTAATTTTTTTGTTTCCAAAGACACACAGAAATCATGTTGTACTGAGCATGGAAAATAAAATCATGGAATCGTTTTGGTTGGAAAAGACCTCTAAGATCATCAAGCCCAACCGTTAACCCAACACTGGCAAGTCACCACTACCCGATGTCCCTCAGAACCTCATCTACATGGCTCTGAAATCCCTCCAGGGATGGGGACACCCCCACTGCCCTGGGCAGCATCTGCCAGTGCTGGGGAACCCTTCCAGTGAAGAAATGTTTCCTCATATCCAACCTAAACCTCCCTGGCAAAACTTGAGGCCATTACCCCTTGTCCTATCACTGTTACCTGGGAGAAGAGACCAACCCCCCCTTGCTACCCCTCCTTTCAGGGAGCTGTAGAGAGCATTGAGGTCTCCCCTCAGCCTCCTCTTCTCCAGACTGAAGAACCCCAGTTCCCTCAGCCGCTCCCCACCACACATGTGCTCCAGACCCTTCCCCAGCTCTGCTGCCCTTCTCTGGACACGCTCCAGCACCTCAGTGTCCTTTTTGGAGTGAGAGGCCCAAAACTGAACCCAGTATTTGAGGTGCAGCCTCACCAGAGCTGAGTACGGGGGGACAATCACCTCCCTAGTCCTCTTGGTCACATCATTTCCGATACAAGCCAGGATGCTGTTGGCCTTCTTGGCCACCTGGGCACATTGCTGGCTCATATTCAGCTGCTGTTGACCAGCACCCCCAGGTCCTTTTCCACCAAGCAGCTTTCCAGTCACTCTTCCCCAAGCCCAGCAGCTGCTTCCTCTGGGCTTTAGGTCAGGGACAGCAGAGAGAGGGGCAAAGCATCGCACACTATATACTCCCCTGCACATTCCTCCTGACCTTGTGTTTCTCCTTCCCTAGTCTTTTTATTGGTTCTCTCTGAGATACCCAGGAACATATAGCTCTAACTAATCAGTGTCATAGCTCATTAATTTGCTTTATTGGTCTTTGGGTAAACCTCTCGTGCTACACTGTTCAGAAGCTGCAGAGTTTTTATCATTAAGAAATAACTGCCCAGAGTTCTTTCTCTGCATGTTGCCTGGGTGCATTAAGTGGCTTAATAGTATCTCTAAATTTATCTTAAATGGAAAGGTGGCAAGAACATTCATCACCTTGAACAAGGTTTAATCAAATCCCTTAACATAATGGATCTAGCCAGTTTTGACACCATAACCTTTGAGAGTTTACATGTACTCAGCAGTGAGGTGGACGATAATCTTAAAGTGCGATAAAAAATTATTGTACTGTTGAAGATAAATAGCTCATTGCACTTGTGTTATGCACTTTGAAGTGCACATTTATAATGATTCCTTGAAAACAACACATCTTCCAGCAGGATTAGTTCAAGGAATATTGTCTAAGAGAATGATCCACAAACACTTTAGGTTTCAGAAATTTGTATAATTAAAAGTGAGAATCAGAGGTATTAATCTACAAGCTATCAGCAAATGTTCTCCTTTTAAAGGTTAAGCTCAAAGATTCTTACTCTCTTTTCCTGTAAGTAATAGATGTAAAGGTTAAAGAACTCTTTCTCTGTGGTCTTCTCCATAAGCAATACACTTAAAGGTTACGTACATTGTTTCTAGAGGACAAATCTCTACACAGTTGTGACAGTAATTTTGATTTTACTTTTTGGTTCTTTTAAACTACTTAGAATCATAGAATGCCAAGGTGAAGGACCTAAAAGAACATCTGGTCCAACCTTTCTTGGCAATAGTGCAGTCTAGACAAGACAGCCCAGCACCCTGTCCAGCTGAGTGGTGAATCCACCACTTCCCTAGGGAGATTACTCCAATGGCTGATTGTTCTCATTGTGAAAATTTTTCCTCTTGTGTCCAATTGGAATGTCCCCAGAAGTAACTTGCACCCATTATCCCTTGTCCTTTCCATGTGGTTCCTTGTAAAAAGGGAGTCTCCATCTTCTTTGTAGCTACCCGTTAAGTACTGGAACATGGTGCTGAGGTCTCCCCTGAGCCTTCTTTCTCAAGGCTGAACAAATCCAGTTCTCTCAGCCTCACTTACATGATATCAATTCCTTTATGAGGAATCCAATCTCAGTTTCCAGTTCACACCTCATCTTTTCCTACAGCCACAATATTTACGTGTACCTGAGAGCTTTGGTCTCTGTACTGCTTTACAAACATTAGTTAATTAATTAAATTACTATGTTTTCCACACTTTGCAAATACCATGTCAAAATCCAGCTTAACTACCCTGCTGTTCCCCCATCCTTGCCATGAAATGCCAGACAGAAATATCACAGGACAGCGTTGTGCAAGTCTCAGTCTTTCTGTCTGTAAAATCGGGCAACTGCTCCTTCCAGCAGGCTGCTGTGCTTCAGGTCCAGAATGGGCCCCGTGCCTATTAAGTCTCTAGCTGTGAAACTCGGCACCTGACAAGACTGGAGCGGAAGGATGGATCACTGCTTTGTGAAGATCACTCGTGGGACTGGTGGGGATGCACAGAGGGAGGCCCCATCAGTTGGATGGGAGACAGCTCCTCTACCCTGGGCCAGATCATTGCATGACGTGCTGCTTTCTTAGGCAGTTTTAAGCTTCACTGGCAAGATAAGGGAAGATAAGGGAAGGGAAGGGAAGGGAAGGGAATAGAATTAGAATAGAATAGAATAGAATAGAATAGAATAGAATAGAATAGAATAGAATAGAATAGAATAAGCATTAAAATTAGAAAAAAATTAGAATAGAATAGCATTAGAATAGAATTAGAACAGAATTACAATACAATGGCATTAGAATAGAATAAAATTAGAATAGCAATAGAATAATTTCCATGGGAAGGGACCTACAACAATCATCTAGTCCAGCTGCCTGACCATTTCAGGGCTGACCAAAAGTTAAAGCATGTTGTTAACAGCATTGCCCAAATGCCTCTTAAACATTGACAGGTTTGGGGCATCGACCACCTCTCCAGGAAGCCTGTTCCAGTGTTTGACCACCCTCTC
Source organism: Podargus strigoides (assembly GCA_028020825.1). NCBI lineage: Eukaryota > Metazoa > Chordata > Aves > Caprimulgiformes > Podargidae > Podargus > Podargus strigoides. Next base: position 16,693,228 of record CM051663.1, read on the forward strand.
AGTAATGAAATGTGTCCTAATGTAGAGTCTGAGCATTATAAATAATGCTCATTTGGAGGAAGAATACTTCCCATACCAGCAGAATGTTTCACATATTACAGAAGATGCTAAAAAAGGATACATTGCACCTACTTCAAGCAGTCTGTCCAGACTTAAAAGAAACATTCTCTCGCTTTATCATAAAGGGCCCAATCCATTCTCATCCTCCAGTGAGCCAGTGGCACTACATGGGGAATGATGTACAGCTCAGCAACAATTCCTCTGAAAGTTTAGGACGCATTTATAACACATTTTCATGTACATTTAGTAGCATAGCAATTTTGGACAGCTGAGCTAAATGCAATCTGACAGAACGGTTGATCTCTTTGGCTGTGCTGGAGTGTATCACTTGCCGTCAGTGCAAAGCAGCCTCCAGACCCAGATGCCAAGCAATGAAAAAAATCCATTTTTTGCAGTGACAACATCTGGCTCATGCGCAACTCACATCTGTCACAGAGCATCCCAAGGCAACTCTCATCTCTGCATCCTTCTCAACATCCGAAATCAATGTGGGGACCAAAATCAGAGGGGAAGGAGGAGAAACTTAATAATATTTTACTTTGACAGCCTTAAAGGATTTGTTCTACAGACTGTCAAAAAGTTTGGTGATGACTTTAATTTGGAGACTGCTAAATGTTTTCCAGCTGAGTGGTAGACTGATATGTAGAATATGTAAAACTCCTAACAACAGGCTTGTTCCCTTTAGATCCCTTCAGCAGATCCTCTCTGGCCGCCAATAAGGGTTAATGTAAAATGTCTCACAGGTGAGCACCTATGAGAGTAGGCAGAGAGATCATAGAATTATAGAATGGTTTGGGTTGGAAGGGACCTTTAAGATCATCTTGTTCCAACCCCCTTGCCATGGACAGAGACACCTTCCACCAGACCAGGTTGCTCCAAGTCCCATCCATCCTGGCCTTGAACACTGTCAGGGAGGGGGTAGCCACAGCCTCTCTGGGCAACCTGGGTCAGTGTCTCACCACTCTCACCGTAAAGAATTTCTTCCTAAAGAATTCTTCCTTCTTCATCTTAATCTCCCCTCTTTCAGTTTAACGCCATTACGCCTAATCCTATCACTCCATGCACTTGTAAAAAGTCCCTCCCCATCTTTTTTGCAGATCCCCCAGGCACTGGAAGGTTCTCTAAGGTCTCCCTGGAGCCTTCGCTTCTCCAGGATGAACAATCCCACCTCTCTCATCCCATCCTCATAGGAGAGACCTAACTTCCAAGTGCCTAAATACTTTGGATAAAATAATTTAGAAAAAGGACAGAGAAACAACATAAGGGGGAAAAAAAAAAAAATCAATGTGATTTTAAAAAAGTATAGCTAGCTCCGAAGTACTTATCTATCCTAAGATATTCTTCAGTGCTCATCACCTTTGGCACCATTCTTCATTACAAAACATTAAGATGTTTGAATATAATTAAAAACCAAGTTAGCTGACATACTTCTGACCACACTCTGCCCTTGTCTGGGCCAATCCCAATGCCAAGTTCAGCCTTATGCCGGCCTGTCACCATTAAACCTCCAATCCACTAGGACTGGGCTTGATTAGCTGCTCTGTGGCTGGAATGGATTTGCCCTGCTCTAACCTCCAACAAAATCACAGCCTCATGTTGAACTCATTCAACACACTAAAATTTTTGGTCCAATAGCAGAAACACCTTGCTGCCCTGAGCAGGTCAAAGTTGCCATGAGCATTTCCTATCTGTGTGCTTAAGTAGTGTGAAATACAGTGATTTGTTAGGGGTGGAGGTCCTGACACCTACCAACCTCCCTCTTTGGACAGTAAAATATGCTCTCCATAGCTGCAGAGATTTTGCTAAGCATAATTGACCACATGAGGCAAAAAGAAGGGGAGAGTTTTGCTGAGCGAATATTAAACACCACAGTTATTCACACTGGAAAGATCTATGGATAATACTCAGCAAAGTGTTGCAAATGCAGAATTCAAGTCTACGATCCACAGCTATTCCTAGCTTGAGACATCTTCTCCTTTGCTAAATTTGATGCAAACCCCTGTATTTCATTAATGTGAACTAATAATTAAGATAACTCTTCCTGGAATTCTTTTATAAGTATTTTTAAAATTTCACAAACAGCATAAATTTTGATTTGCAGCATGATTCTGCAAATATTAAGGGATGCAATGACCATCAAGTATTTTTTAGGTGGATATATATAAGCACAGACACACACAAAAGAAATTACAAAATCCAGATTCATTATGGGTCTTTTAACTTTCCCCCAGAGAATGTTACTGATCATGTTCTTAGAGCCCTAACTACCTTGTGGAAGCAACCCCTATTCCTCGAACAAAACTACATCCCGGGATTAAATGGCTACTAAATATGACCAAAGGAATTCTGCTTTTACTGTTGGTTCCAGTTATTTCTTCACTTTTCTCTGTAATTTAAAATGGGAAGATGAAATAAAGTTATATAGTTTTAATTAGATAAACCTATAGCTATTTATGCATTTCAGATCTACTAATTAGTACCCGATATTTAAAGCAAGGAAGAAGTAAACAAATATATAAATAGTCAGAAACAGTTGCCTTCCCACTGTTGCTTGAAACAGGTGGAAGAAACAAGCTCAAAGAAAGAAAAAAACCCTCAGCTTTCCAGCTCAAAAGAGTTCAAATCTGCCAGATCTCCCCCAAAATAAGAATATGTTTTTTTGGGTTTTGTTTGGTTTTTTTTTTTTTTTTGGTTCACACAGCTACAGCAAAGTGCAGATCTCCTTGTTCTACAAACTAAAGTTTTTTTAAAAAGTTCTCTTTAAAAAGATAAATCTTTCAATAACTAGATTAACTTAGAATTGCATGTCTCAGATTTTTTTTTTTCTGTTTTCTAAAAGCCCACTATGACAATGTCTCCCCTTTTTGACCTCCTCTGTTGATCAAAATTTGGCAATTGCCAGTCTTCTTCTGCCAGAAGGAGAAGCTTTTAATGCAGATGTTCCTCAGACAAAACTATGTTCACCTATTAAGCATCATACATGTCCTCTTCCTTAAGCAAAGGAGGATATTTTCCAACAAAAGAAGTCAGAAATAAATCTCTTTATTTCCTATTAGATAATCTATCATAGAAACCTAGAATGGTTTGGGTATGGAGAGACCTCAAAGCTCATTTTCTTCAACACCCCCCCGCCATGGCAGGGACATCTCCCACCAGACCAGGTTGCTCCAAGCCCCATCCAACCTGGCCTGGAACACTGCCAGGGAGGGGGCAGCCACAACTTCCCTGGGCAACCTGGGCCAGTGTCTCACCACCCTCACAACCAAGATTTTCTATCTCTGTCTCTAATTCAGATAATCTCTATCTAATTCAAACTCCTCACAAGCACCCTACGCATTTTGCCAGCTTCTGATATTGGATTGCCTGCTTGTCTCAGCCACTTCTGCGCTGTGTTTTATAGTGAGATCTCTTTTAGGCAGGGAACTGTATTACTGTCACAGTCCTCATCATTATCAATTCTGATCTGACCGAGGTCTCTGGTCACAGAACACCATCAATATTAAGCAATAATCATGATAACAGTAATTCATATCAAGCATCTTCCATTTGCTTGGCCATCTCAGTTATGTTATTAAATTAATAGATCTGCCACCACTAAAGAAAAATAGCATAAAGAGAGAAATCTTATTAAGCTAGAGATAAAATTTTAAACAATTCTGGGAACTGCCAAGGCCAGCCTTTAGGCTCTTCTGTGCACTACTCAAACCCAGTTAGTTTGAACTGTTACTATGAGGGTAATTTAGTTATTTGCTTTGCTTTAATCAGTTTGCCAATTATAAGTGTTTAATCAAATTAATTCTGACTGCTGCCAAGACAGAAGAAAAGGAAGAACATCGCAAAAAATGGACTGCAGAAATACAACATTCTATATTGTATTTATTACAGCCTTTTACAAGAGTGGGAGACTGCATACAGTTTTTTACAACATTAGTTTAGTGGTACCTCAACCACAAATGCTATAGGAGTTGTTCTGCAAAAGGTATTTTGGAGCATGGTTTTTGAAGCCCATTATTCTGCTTGAAAAACTTTTTAATTCCTTAAGATTTAGAGAGTCTAGTATTTCTGTATATATTGTTCTAGTTTACCTAGATGTAAATGCTTAAATTCTATCCAAGCTTTATCAAGATTTCCTGGCATATATAGGTACCTGTAGATTTCCATGCCCATGCTACCTGTAGGATACAGCCCAAAACAGTTCCAAATGGTTCCACATCTCATTTTCCCCTCTGATGAAGCTCTCTATTCCATATATACACCCTTAAAGTACCTTTTTACACAGTTGTTACATCACATGTGGTGCCAGCCTGAGAGCTTAGAAACAGATATTCTGCATCTGCAAATTAATATTCCATCAAGACTTTCAACATTTAGTGCTCTTTGATCGGGAATATACTGAAGACCTCTGATGATGGTGGATAAGGGTGAGATTTACGCACAGTTGCCTTCTCTTACCCTATCTATATAAACTATCTCCATCTGTAAGTACCAATAATGCAATAATACACCTTAGGGTAGGAGCATCTGCACAGTATCCCATGCACCACTGTACCCTACAGTTTGCTTTCTGTTTTTGTTCAAGGTACTTTAAATGTAAATGATCACTACAAAAGGTCACAAAACGTGATCAGCTGCTCTGTGACATTTTACCTTGAGAATAAGCAAGAAAAAGTAAACACCAAGGCTTGGAACATGATGTGCCAAGACATCACTGCCCTTTGGGCACTATGTGTAAGGGGAATTTAAAAGTAACTGGAGCTGGGTGCACTAAAAAAAGTAAAAATAAAGCAGAATATATGTTTGATGTCCTGAAAACAAGCAGTAGAACAGACAGATCAAACTGACAGGTACTCGGTGTTCACAGCAAATTGAGGATTACATAAATGTTCTTGCAACTGCAGTTTATCCTCATCAGTGAGTCTGGGGCTCCTGCTTCTTGGTAGTTGTGCAAATAGAAATCTCCAAAGATATAAGGGAACATCCTGACATGGTTCTACAGGTGGGGTTTTTGTGCCTTTCTTTCACACTCTGAAGTGTGAGCTTTTTCATGTCCAAATAGGCCCATCACGGAAATCAGCTACAGAATAAAAGCTTATGTTGTTCCAGCAAATAGCAGGAATGAATAAAAAGAAAAGAAATAATCTAAAAAAAAATCAATTAAAAAAAATATATTAAAAAATAGCACACAGCAAGTAGTAGACATAATTAACACCTATTATGTACAATATTATATTATGAAATAATATCAACCCACTTTATCACTGAAATGCTAGACTTTTTTAAGAAGGAAAGTACTGGATTTAAGAGAAAGAAATGCACCTTTCAGAAGAAAACAAATAATATTTGTTGGAGTAGGCAAGATGACAACAGGCCTACCTGCATGTGGTGTATATAACCTACCAATAAAATATTTCTTTCCCACACCTCCTTTGCCCCAGGAACAGCTCTGCTTCTCATTATTCCCTGGGACTGTTCCATTTAATCAAAGCGCAGTTACGTTTATTGCAGATGTTAATCTGCAATCAGGGACCAGTTTCTGCTTGTTCACCAACATTTAAGTGATACCACTGTTGTTGAACCTTCTCTGGAAAAATCACTGCTTCCCTCTCAAACTTTTTTTTTGGTGTTTCAGGTCTTATTTTCTCCTGGACAAGTGAAGGGAATGTTCTGCAATGGAGCAGATTGGGTTTTTTTTGTAAATGAAAAAGCTACGCAAAGTAGGAATACCTACAGAAACACCCATGATCACTGGCCACGAGGTGCTGAGCACAGGGCAGACTTACCCTGGAGTTTACCACTTCCAAGGAGACATTCTGAGGCATCGCACTGGGCACTGAAAGGGAAGAAAAGTAAAAAGAAATTGGAGATATTTCCATAAATGTCTAAATCAGGCTAGATTACATTAAATATTTCACTTCTTGGAAAGAAAAGAGCATAGCTTTTACACCTAGTTTATAATCTGATCACAACCATGCAGCTAATCCAGGTGGCGCTTCAGAGGTTCCCTAAGGAGAGAAAAAACAAATGCAACTGCTCATTTCTTCCCATTTTTGATAGATCTATTAGTAAGCCCTTTAAACAGTCAGTCAGCAGGCTCCCTGCAGTGAGACCAGATACTTGAATTCAGTTATTTGTTATAAACTTGGTCAGAAATAAACACGATCATGCCACGGCTTCTCTGGCTTTTATGTATTAAAGTGCACTTCAGAACATGTATATACAGACAGAGCAGGGTATTTCATTCTCAGGGGCACCAGTGCATCCCTTTTTACAAGGATGGCTAAAGGAAAGAAGAAAAGATACTTTCTCTTTAGATACTACTTAAAAAATGATGGTTTACATTAAGGTTTTGCTTGTCTTACATATTATAACCCATATCTCATTTTATATCACTAAACTTTGTTATATCCGTTCTAATAAATACACTTTAATCCTTAAATGGGACTAACAGTTATTCAACACATGGTCTTACAAAGATGCCTCATGAGGCATTAATGAGATGCTCTGGCACCCATAGCTTCAAATAAAACAAATGCTTCTGACTCAAGGAATTTTTTTCCATCTTTAAAGTGCCTTTAATCTCACGCTCTCTCTGGCTATTTATATATTTATGCTATCCGTCCTGATGGCTCCCTCCCTGTGAAGAATCAGGTGAGACACAGGGTGGATGTTGGTGAATGCTCAGCAACCACATGGTTGGACAGGCCATTAGCAACTATTTACTGACAAATTTCTGCCTGTTTTCCACTGTATCTCTGTATATATATTTCCAACACACTTGTGCAACAGCAGTTCAAATGCATATTCCACCAGCTGATGGCAAATATTAATTCAACTGCTGAGATGCCAAGAGCTTTAAAAATAACTTCACAGTTGGTGATGCATCAACTTCTTGACGTGAACCTAAAGCTTTGTTTTCCTTTCAGAGAAACAATGCCTGCCTGCTAACCTAGGCTACTGAACAGTTGAAAAGTAGAGGTGTACTTTATGCTTGTAGGAAGGTGGCCCTGAATTTGGAAAGAAAGAGCTGAAAAAGGATCATGGTGAATACCCAATTTAAGAAAAGTTTGTAATGTGATATGTTAAGGAAAATGAGATAAAATTATTTTTCCGTATACAAGAATGACTATATCTAGTCAAAACGGAGTTGTTTAATGCATTTTTGTATGATATTTACAAGAACACTAGGGCAAAATCATCCTTGTTGCAGTCATCCACACTTTAGAACAGATTTAGTAAAGATCTACAAGAATGATCTGAGACCCGAAATACCTTAGAGACGAAGTGAAATTATTTTATTTAAACAAATGTAGCATTAATAAGTGTTTGGGTTATTATCTATTGTTATCTGAATGGGGAAAGAACTTCTGGTTGTAGAGAATAATTTAATAGGCAGAGACCTACGAGCTGAAATTCAGCCTACCCTAGAGATCAGGCATACCTTTCTATTCACCTTCTTCAGTCTTCACTGAAAATTGCTGTCTAGAGTGTGGGACATACATCACCAAGAAAAGCATATCTAAGTATTTCCGTAAATCACTTCTAGCCAAAACTTACACCAAAATGAACTGTTGAAATTCTGTGTACTGTATAGACGTGGCCATAATGGGGGCTGTTGTCTGTACTGTCTTTATAAATTGTTTATATACATAGTCCCTCTATATAGTTGATATTTATGGTCTATACATACAGCCTATATTGTCTATATAAGCTGCCAGCTGTGGCACATGGACATGAGCAGAATGGCTCAAGATCATCACTCCTGACAAGGAAGGCTGCATCCACAGTGAGAAATCATCTCTGACCTTAGCATCTACAAATCTCTAAATTATTTTATAGGCATTGATATGATGAGAAACACACCTTTACAATCACTAAATGAAAGGATCACAGCAAGTCGTACAAACAATCCTTTCCCCAGATCATTTTAAGCAGTGCTGGTCAAGACAGCTCCTCTGTTGGATTCCATCTAGGCACATCTACGTTCAATAAAAAAATCCTCCAAATGCAGCACTTTGTAGTATCCTCAGTGGATGCTGCTATTTTAGGATTTAAGTCAGTGATTCAATCATTTGTCAGTGCTAATAAGAAAATAATATTTCAAATACAGGGCACAAAAGAGCAAAAGTAACAATAGTTAAACAGGAGGGTCCCACTGGCAGCAAAGCCCCACATAAATATCATCATCCTTCCTGAAGGGCTCTTCAGATCATAAAAAGGAAAAAAGTAAAAATTTCATTTGAATGAAAATAATCACAGAACAGCCTCGATTGGAAAAGACCTCTAAGGTCACCCAGTCCAACTATTAGCCCAGCACTGCCAAGTCACCACTACCCCATGTCCTTCAGCACCACACCTACACATTTCTTAAATATACTCTGAAAATTGGATTATTCAGAGGCAGAGATACAGTAAAGTGAGTGACAAGGAATACAGAAACTATTCCTAAGTTTGGGGATCCCAGCTTACAGAGATTCACTGTTGGAAAAGATCCACGATCCGCTGGCAGTTCCTGGAGACGGTAGCTGAGTCCCTGGACTGTTTTGCTAATGCTGCCACTGTTTGATTTGAAGATGTGTGCTCAAGGAATATACAAAACTAACTTGATGCCCTGTGTCCAGACCTGACTCTCCATAAGGGCAGGTGGTCCAGGCTGGGGTACACAACCTTCCTTGGCTATGGGATCTAAGCTCCCTTCCCAGCTCTGCCCCAACCTGCCAAGGCTCTGCAAGGAGTGTTTCACCATTCAGTCTCTTTTTTCTCTCTCCAGAATAGTAGCTTTAGAGACTAGTTGGTTTCTCTAGTGCAGGAATTATTCTCTGTCCCCATACTGCCCATGACAGCACAAAGTTGATCTAAGGCAACAGTACTGGCAGCAACAAACAGTAGGTGAAACATTTCATCTCCCATAATACAGAGGAGATGTCACTGCTCACATTCCCCTCATTTTAAAAAATATCAGACATAAAACTGTCTCTCTGATGTACTTGGCATTGCGAGGAAAAAGAAAGCTAAGATATTTTTGGACATTTCTAAATTATCTGGATCTGGCAAATGCCACTATCTCCCAGAAAAACCTCTTCTCACTGGAGAATATTTGCTCTTGTTTGTGAGCAAGATGGAACTGCTCAGAGCCTCAGATCCTCAAATGTGACTCCTCTTTTCTCTCCCCTCACTTGTGGGCAGTGAAGGCTGATCATAACATTTAGCCATTGCCACCTTAAACCTCTCCTTCTCATTACTGACTTTCAAGTTTTATTGCTACTACATATTATTCCCCTACCAGACAAACTTATTTTTTATTTTTTTTTTACTATTTGTTTGTCTTTCTATTATTTTTATTATTTCTCTTTGGTGAACACTTGTCATATTTCCCAGTTTTGTTGCATGTATTAATGTAATTGATGCAGTCTTTATCTTTTCTTCTAGATCTTCAATCAAAACTAGAAATAAATCCTGACCTGACCCAGCATCAAACTCCATCACTACCACAGATATACTGTGTGTCTTTATTCCTTCCTCGCTGTTCAGTCGAGGAGACATTTTGCATTACCAAATCGGAGACTCTGATTTAATATCTTGGGCTGCATAACAAGCAGACAGCTCCCCTGGCAAACACAGCGCCTGCAAGATTACAATTACTTCCTCCAGTTTTATATCTTGATCAAATAAAGAAATTGGATGCACCTGGTAAAATTTGTTTTTTGTTTATTATTCCCAGTTTAATTATACCATTAGAAATTAGAGCAGAACTCATTTTACCTAGTGTTAGCTATGCAATAAGCAATGAACAGTGACAGATGTACCCAAGGATAACTCGGCCCCTTTGTCTCATCATGGGGTGACTCAGCAGTGAAGAAGCCTTGAATATACCACAGAAGCCTTGATGCCTGCCTTGGACCAGATGTCTGAAAGGAGGTGAGATGAGCCTCACTGCTCCAGACTTACAGATGGGAAGAAAATTCATACGGCAAGGCAATCAGATTTGTTCTTGGATTTTTATTTTTTCTTTTCTATCTGGTGAAATTAAACAAAAAATATTTATATATTCAGTGCCCATCAGATGAATCCATGTCCTTTGTGGTTTTGTTATTTGTTTGTTGTTCTTTAGTTGTAGACCAGAATGGTCCGGATAGAACGACATGGTTGAGCAAGCCCTGGGAGTACTTTGTCACAGAATCATAGAATGCCAGGTCGGAAGGGAGCTCGAGGATCATCTGGTCCAACCTTTCTTGGCAAGAGCACTATCTAAAGAAGATGGTCCAGCACCCTGACAGCTGAGCCTTAAAAGTGTTGTGTCCAGTGTCAGGGAATTCAAAACTTCACTGGGAAGATTGCTCCAATGGCTGACCTCACTGTAAATTTTTTTCTACTTATCTCCAATAGGAATCTCCCCAGGAGTAAGTTGCACCCATTACCCCTAGTTCTTTCCATGTGACTTCTTGTAAAAAGGGAGTCTCCACCTTCTTTGTAGTCACCCTTTAAGTACTGGAACACAGTGATGAGGTCTCCCCTAAACCTTTTTTCTCAAGGCTGAACAAACCCAGCTCTCTCAGTCTTTCCTCACATGGCTGCCCAGTCCCTTGATCATCTTCATGGCCCCTCTCTGTGCCCTCTCCAGCCTGTCCACACATTTTTTTGCATAGCAAAACTGAACACGATATTCCAGGTGTGGCCTGGCAAGCGCTGAGTAGAGTGGAATAATGACTTCTTTCTGTCTGCTGGTGATGTCCTTGATGATGCAACTCAGCACCCTGTTAGCTTGCTTTCCTGCTGCAGCACACTATTCTCTCATATTGAGCTTGTTGTCCACCAGGACCACCCGGTCCCTTTCCACAGCTGCTTCCCAGCCAGGTAGATCCCAGTCTGCGCTGCACTCCTGGATTATGTTTTCCAAGGTGCAAGACCTTACACTTATCCTTGTTGAACTTTGTAAGGTTCTTGTTAGTCCACTCTTTCAGCCTGTCTAGGTCTTCCTGCAGGGTGGCTCCCCAGTCTGAGGTGTCAACTTCCCCACTCAGTTTGGTATTCTCAAACTTCATCAGGGTACACTCAATCTCATTGTCCAGATGACATAAAGATATTAAACAATGTTGGTCCCAAGATCAAGGAGAAGGTAAACTGCCCAATACTTCTTCCAGACAGTTAAAGGTAGATTGGGTAATTTCAGGGGAATTCACTATGGTTGGACTACCAGGGAAGCACAATAAAAGGCTCAGTCCCCAGAGCGGTCACAGCCACTGTTCACCTTCAGTAAATCCATGCTTGTGGTTTCTGTAAACACCCTCACAGTCCATTCCTCCCTGCCCTGCTCTCAGCTCTTGTGCAAACATTGGAATGGCTACTGACATCTGCAAATCTGCAAAACATCATGGGCTGCCTCCTATGTCAATCTGAGACTTCAATATTCAATTTTTACATTAAAAAAAAAGTACTCTTATTATGGATATAAATTATATTTAAATCAAGTACTCAAGAAGCATGAAATAACACTGTCTGCCAATTGCTGGGATTAAATGCATTTTGATAAATTCATGAGCATGATAGCTCAAAGCATTTCTGAAATGGCACAGAGCTTGGCCAAATATTATCTGAGCTGTATTTTAAACTGAAAATTAAGAATTAAAGATACAGTATGTCCCTCGACCTGGCGAATACTGTCTGGTGTCTGTAGCTCCTGCAGCTGCCACACTAAATCTCTTTGATTGGGGTGCATTTCTCAGACTATAGATTACATCCCAGCGGTTCATGGAAAATTTCTGCCTACTGGCCTGCAGGAACTAATAGTATAGGCTTTTTTCTTTTTGTGTGTGTGTGCAACTATGTACCTTATCATACGCTCCAAAGGACTGGAGTGGTAAAAATAACCTGCTCAAGCACTCACAGTCTCAAGAGGAAGGTGGAATTAAAAATGATCCTGTCATTTTTACAAGAGGAAAGGAAAGGCAGACTAATCTTCAGGACTTTTGTCCCATTTTTATCATTTACTTCTGTTTCAAACCAGCTTTTGGAGAAGCAGTGTAGGAATCACTGCTCTTCGAGAGCATCCTGGCTCCCTGACCAGGGGCTGCCCCCTGAGTTTGGCTGCCGATGAGAAAATAAACTGCCAGTGACTTCATGGACTGAGAAGATACTATGAAGCAAAGACCAAAGGGAGCTGGTCATGGCAAGCAAAATGCTCCTTGTTATGGTGTTGTCCAGTGGCAAAAGCACTGGGCACAAGGTGGGAAAGGTTTGTGTCCCTCTGACAGAGGCAGTCCCTGACTGGTAAAGTGGCCAAATCTCAATTTAAGCTAGAGGATGAGTTGCAACACAAAAAACATAATGGGGCAGCATGGGGAGCTGCTCTCCTCCATGGGGAGGATGGTGGCAGGGGATGCAGGAACAAAACTTGCCCCCAGATAAGATGTGTACATGGGTATTTTGACAATTACTAGGCCTAGCACAAAGGACACAGCCAGCAGTAGAACAAACCACTAACAGGATCCTATTGCACACAAGAAGGTCAGTACATGGGTGATTGCTGGGGATACAAACAAGTCAATCAGATTACATATTACAGACATCAACCCCAGCGACCCCGGGAATAATACAACACAGCCAACAATCGGTGGAACAAACAAAGCAACTAAGTCTCCCATGGCAGAGACGGGAGACAGCCAAGCCAATAGGTGGATAATATACAAGAGAGGCAGCCACATATCGTTCTCATAGAGCCTGCGTTCACAAGCACCAAACCTGACTGGGGCCCAGTTGCAGCAAGAGTCAGGAGATCCTTCCTCAACAGGGAAACTCTGCAAAGTGCATCCACCTCACAGATAGACACTCCACCTTTCCTGCAAGTGGTCCCAGCTTTTATGCCCAAAGCAGGACAGTTGGCACTTGTTTACCCAATGCGGGGCACCTGGGGCTTGTTTATCCAAGGGCTTTCCTTACAAGGTCAGCTACACCTTAGAGGAAAGCCAAAAGGCAAACTCATCCCCTCCTTTTGAAGGACTGTGGGAACCACCCATATGTCAACCTTAATTCAGGGCTCGGGGTTCAGATCCCAGCACTTCAATGGGCAATTACAGACTTGCTCCTTCCTTTATCTCTTACCTATAAAACAGGATGGTTTAAATGTCTTTGTATCTCCTCTACATAGGCTGTTAGCTCACACATGCAGGAGTTATTTCTCACTGTTTTATTGTGCATCCTTCTAGCAGAAGGAAACTTAACCCTGTGAAAGGTCTCTGCGTGGTACCATAAAATATTAAATTGCAGAAAGCTTTGGTGTTGCAGACTTGCTCTCTCCATTCCCTCCTCTCCTTCTTGGCAGCGGGGCAGCTAGGACCAACGCCACCTTCACTCAGGCTCGGCCAAAACCAGGCTCTGACTATGGCCCTTTGGTTGCTCTTCTTCGTGCCAGAGACCAAAGTGGTTTCAGGCAGATCCAGAATAAGGAGGATGAAAAGATACCCTAAAGGGATTTTCTCTTCTTTTACACCTGCTCTAAAAAAACCCAAAGGAAGGCTGGGAATGCTATAGCCAACTGACTTCTTTGCAGAACAAAACTACTTTCGGGGGTTGGAACTAGATGATCTTTAAGGTCCCTTCCAACCCAGACCATTCTATGACTGATTCTATGATTAGAACCTTTTGCTAAAATAAAGAGAAAAATAAATAACATCTTTTCTAGATTTCTGAAACAAGGGCACTGATGCACACTCCTGATTTCTGGAATAGTCTCATACAAACCTCCTCGTTAGCAATGATTTTTGTTCAAGACAGGTGAAGCATTTGAAACACTTGCAGAGGCTAATTTTCAGACTCATGAATAACAGCCTTTCCCTTTCTCACTTATGGTGACATTTAAAACCAAAGTGGAGTACAGGGCAGCAGTTCTACACTTCACAGTGTGAAATAAATCTACATACATTATGCAAAATATTCATTTTCACTTGTTTTCCTTTTGTTTTTATAATTATAAGTGTGAAGTAATTTATTCTGTCAAGATCCAGCCTATGTTACAAGGGAAAACTGAATTTTCTGTGTAGACACAAGTAGCACTGGAAAAAAATATTGTAGAGGTGTCAAACAAAATCATAGCATCAACCAAGCTGGGGGTTTTGCAGATGAATCCCACTGAGCATACAGCCCAGAATAACACAAATTAAAACAGTGCTGAGATTAAATAGCCTCCCTGCTCAGGATTCCCCACATTCCTCCTGCTCCTCTTGACCCCCGCAGTCTCACCACCCAGCTGAAATCCCCCCTTTCAGACCATGTTTTCTCCACTGCTGTACTTCCAGAGGTCAAGGAGACCTGCGGAGGATGCCTGCAGATCACAGGGTAATTCAGGGTGGCAGCAACCCTACTGGGAGTGGGTGGAGGTGAGACAGGAGCATTGCTTCCAACAGGGTATGTCACCAACCCATACATGACCCAGGGACACCTACGGAAATGCTCTATGCTGTAGATACATTAAACCAATGAGAGAACATTTCCACTTCATATCTCCAATCTGCTGATTTTTTCCAGGATCTATAAAACTTCTACTAAAACTGATCAGAAATTCGTATTTGTAGTTGATCAGTTGTAGTATTCAGAAGCAACTGGGTTAACAGATGGAAAACTGTCAGATTGCATATTAGGAAAAATTTCTTCACTGAAAGGGTTGTCAAGCACCTGAAGGGATTTCAGAGCCGTGTAGATGTGGTGCTGAGGGACATGGGGCAGTGGTGACTTGCCATACCTGGGTTAATGGTTTGACTGGATAATCTTAAAGGTCTTTTCCAATCAAAACCATTGTATCATTCTGTGATTCTTAACCTTTTGGGGGTAGAATAACACTGGAGAATTATCAATTTTGTAATAAAATTAGACGAATATTTGAAAATATAAAGGGGTACATCTCAGTCACCCTGGTTCTCCATTCATTTTTTTTTTCACCTAGAATCAATCCACTGCACAGAGAGGCACAAGGGAAATTTTTATGAGACTAAAGTGCATGCTGGGCACTGTTCCTGAATGTACTCATTAGCACAGGTTATCTGCTACACTTCTGAGAAAATCTCAGCAAGTTTAACATGCCTAGTTGAAGTCCATGGCAACATATTTCTTGCCTACTCCCTGATTTTATACTCTGAGGTAAAAGTAAACTTTTTCTTCCCATGAAAATGACCTTAAATTAGTGATCCAAACCCAGACCAGGGCCACCCAAACTCTCATACCTTGCTTTATTAGCATGAATGAGAAAGAAGTTGCCTGGATTTTCACTGGAAGGAAAATTAACTGTTTATAAATCTCACTTTCAAAGCTTATGTCACCTTTCATGTCATCTTTAAACAAAATTCTGATATGGAAAAAGTCCCTTCAGCTGTGGGACTCAGGAGCTGGCAGATCCCTGAAGCCTCTGAAGCCTGTCTCTGGTCGTGCTTCTGCTTTACAAATTCTCACCAACCCTGATGGAATAATTTCTCCTTCATTTTTCTGGATTTTACACTTCTGTAGCCCAAATATGACTCCAATGAAGTTATTCCTGGTTTAGCCAGGTGTGTAGATCAGGCTCAGTGACTTCAAGAGGTGTCAGGCATGTGCAAGTTTTGTGATATCGGACACAACTAAGCGCTTCTGAATGCAAAATAAAATTTGATTTATCTCCCAGAGCCTGCGAGCCACAGGACCACAGCACCAGCTCGCAGAAGGATGCCAGTGCAGATGCTGTGACGAGCAGAGATTGAATCCCTGGCACATTTGCTACCCCTGTGATTCAAGCACAAGGAAAACTCAGGCAGGTGGCTCTTCAAATGCAGTAATAAAAGAGTGTCTGTTGAAAAGCTGAAAGGATATATCAGTGGCTAAGTTAAAGAGAAAATAAAGAGAGAAGTAGACTGTCCTTATCAGTAGACATAGGAATAATGAACCAAACCAATTATCCTTGGAGATGAACACCAGCTCAGAGAATACCACTGCAGGCAGGTACTGACCCTCTGATTTCCATCCTGAACATTCAATAATCTCCTTGCTTGACTGATGCCTCTTCCAAAAATATGGTGGCAGAAGAAAAAAATCTGACAGTTGCAATCAATAGACATAACCTGCCCACCCTGAGGTCCCTCCGTCCCTACTCACCATCCGAAAGCGTAGTGACCATCACATCCTCGGTGGAGACGCCGGGGCCATAGCGGTTGTAGGCGAGGAAGCGCAGGTTGTACTCGGTGAACTTCTTCAGCCCCTCCAGGCGGTAGGAGAGCCCGTCCACCTCCACATTCTAGCACACAGGGATGATAAACCAAGGGGAAATGTGACAGCCGGTACCACGGCCTTGCCGAGGGATGGGAGGATTAAAGGAGACCTTTTCACTCATTGAGAAGCAGAGCTAAATCCTTATTTAAGTTGATATTAAAAGGCAACCTGTAACAGAGCAGTGTGTTACAGCTCGGTTCTTGTCTCTCATCTGCAGCCCTGCCTGCAGCTTCAGGATGCAGGGGATTTCAGTGCCTCAGAGTTGTGTTTAGTTACTTGTGGTGCAATAAAAGCGAAGAGTCAAAGGGGAATTGCAGAGAAAGAAGGAAGTAAACTAAAGCAAGCATAGAAAAAATGGGTACAGTATAAAAGTTCCTGTAAGACCATGGAAGCACCTCCCACAAGACTACAGATATTTGTAATTATCATGTACTATCAAGTCAGGAAAAAAAAAAGGCTCCACTTTCTTCCCTATTCTATTTTTTGCTAAAAACCTATTCAGGCCATTATCTACCTGCAGAGTTTGTCTCCACTTATTGCCCCACTCCCATTAAACATCGATTATTAAATTGCCAGAAGGAAGTGTCGGAGCAGTTTGCGACCTGCAGAAAGCCAGGTTGCTTGTTTGCCAGTCAAAAGCACGTGCTCAGAGCAGAGTTCAGAGCACAATGAAGTGCACAGCATGACCACAAATTTTTACTGTGAGTATCCACCAGCAGGGAGAGAAAACGTATCATTTCCAGACTGGATTTGTTTACCCTCCTACTTGAAAGAAGTTACAAGAAGCAACTGAAAATATATATTCTACAAAGATCACATGTAGAAACTGCCATTAAGGTGTGACGGTTTTGTGCAATGTAAATGGTGAGTCTAAAGGGCCTTTAAATGTTATTTGGTCTTATTCTGAAATTTCAGTGTGATGCTGAAGAACGGTTAATATATGATAGGCTGCCTTGTTTCACCTCCTGAACCTATTTTATACTGGTGGAAATGTATTTTGTTTGATTTGCTCTTTTATCACTGCTCTGTGCAACATCTACCTAACCTGGAGGATTCACCAATAAAACATCTTACTTTGAGCCTTCACAGCGCTCTAAAAACCTGCAGATGCCTACACCAAATACCTCCTTTTCACAGGGACAGCAGAGCCGCCCTGGTCACCACTCACCTGCTCTCTTCCAGTCGCTGTCTCCGTACAGAAGAGTCTGTAGCCTTGAACGGGGCCATTTGCATAGGAAGGGGGATCCCAGGAGATGAGAATGGAGGTAGGTGAGGTAGACACAGCCCGCAGGTTTTCTACTGGCCCAGGAACTTGCACTGTACAGAAAGGAAAGGATGTCATGAAAGTCCCATTTCCACATCACCCATCACTGCACCCAAGTCCTCGAAACATGGCATGATACAGAGCAATGCGCATCACTGAGGGATGGCTGCAACAGCACTGCTTCAGAACCATATACCTCAGAAACTCCAAGCAAAATGCAAAAGGGATGACAAATCCATGGAAAATGCACTGCATGATGACTATAGTGGATTTGCCTACAAGAAAGCTGGGGAGGGACTTCTGACAAGGCATGGAGCAAGGATAAGCGGTAATGGCTTTGAACTGGAAGGGGGAAGATTTAGATGAGATATTAGGCAGAAATTCTTGACTAGTGCTGAGACACCGGCCCAGGCTGCCCAGAGAAGTTGTTGGCAGTGTTCCAGGCCAGGTTGGATGGGGCCTGGAGCAACCTGGTCTGGTGGGAGGTGTCCCTGTCCATGGCAGGGGGTTTGGAACAAGATGATCTTAAAGGACCTTTCCAACCCAAACCATTCTAGAATTCTATGATTTAGTATCAAGAATACATGAAATACTGAAAAGGGTTGTTCCATCAAGGCTACATCTCTGTGCCTGTGGCTCAGGGGATGGACTTAATCTTCAAATTGAATTTCTGGGGAATAATTAGCACAAATATCTAACCTACGCAATAGATGCATCTACCTTGCGGTAGCAGGAAATCAGAGACATGCAAATCTGATCATCCAAGACCAATTCTAGCAAAGGACTGTCATTAGAATCATAGAATAGAATCACAGAATAATTATGGTTGGAAGGGACCTCCAGGGTCATCAAGTCCAACCTTTATCCCATCCTATTCCTAACCATTAGACAATTAGACCATGGCCTCAAGAGGAGCCATCAGAAAAACCTGCGGGCAAACACCAACGCACCACCTGACACAACCAAAGTGATGTTATAAACACACTAACTGCAAGCTTCAAGCTGCTTTCCAGTGAGGCACTGCTTAGTTGTGTGTGTTTCTATCCCAGCTCTGTATGTACCTGCTTGATGTCTTCAACTTGTAAATTGATTTGGTGCACTGCAGCAGGCTTTGGTTTCTTTTAGCAAGCAATTAGCCTTCAAAATCCAACTGTTAGCTCCTACTTACAGCATTTGCACATATTGTGCACATGTACCTGCTTATGATACCTGTTTAAACTCCTTTTTGCATTACTCACTCTGTTTTAGCTGACTGTGGGATCAGTAATGATGGCTGAGATGAAGCATTAAGGGCAGTCCTTGGCACACTCTAATGAACAAGGGAGCCCACAAAGGCCAGGCTCTAGTCTGGTATCCCCACATCCATTCTGCAGAGCCACAGCAACCCAGTAGGGTGGAGCAAGGTGATGGATTTGGTCAGAAGACATCATGCAGGTATTCACATAAAGCCCTGGGTGGCTCGGCTGATCTCGAAGCTGACCTGCTTTGAGCAGGGGCTAGGACAGAGACCTGTAAGCATCTGCAAACCCTAATTTGTCCTTAAAAGTTAGGCCTCAGTAGTATGAACTCCAATATTAATATGTAGTCCCAGTTCTGATCTTAAACAACATTCCTGTGTTTGCATGGTACTTAGCACTTACAGAAATTACAGGGCTGTACTATGCTCGTCTTCTAAACCAAATAATGACAATAAAAGTGTTATAAATAGCCCATCTTAGAAATTGTTATCTGGTTTGATTAGGGTTTCTTCAAATACATTGCAGATAAAACTAACACTAGAGGCAATGTAGGCCCAATGGTGAATGAGGTGGGTGCCCTGGTGACAGAGGATAAAAAGAAGTCAGAGTTACTGAATGCCTACTTTGCCTCTGTCTATACTCCTGGAGGCTGTCCTGAAGAGCCCATGACCCTTGAGGCTCCAGAGGAAGTCAGGATAGAGGAGGAGTTCATCCTGGTTGATGAGGACTGGGTTAGGGATCAGTTAAGCAACCAGAACACCCATAAATCCATGGGTCCTGATGGGATGCATCCGCAGGTGCTGAGGGAGCTGGTAGATGTCATTGCTAGGCCACTCTCCATCATCTTTGGTAAGTCGTGGGGAACGGGAGAGGTGCCTGAGGACTGGAGGATAGCAAATGTCACTCCTGTCTTCAAAAAGGGCAAGAAGGAAGACCCAGGTAACTATAGACTGGTCAGCCTCACCTCCATCCCTGGAAAGGTAATGGAACAACTTATCCTGGGGGCTGTCTCTGGGTATATCAAGGATAGTCAACATGGCTTCACCAAGGGGAAGTCATGCTTGACCAACCTGAGAGCCTTTTATGAGGACATAACCCAGTGGATAGATGATGGTAAAGCAGTGGATGTGGTCTGTCTTGATTTTAGTAAAGCATTTGACACAGTCTCCCACAGCATCCTTGCAGCTAAACTGAGGAAGTGTGGTCTGGATGATCGGATAGTGAGGTGGATTGTGAACTGGCTGAAGAAAAGAAGCCAGAGAGTTGTGGTCAATGGGACAGAGTCTAGCTGGAGGCCTGTGACTAGTGGAGTCCCTCGGGGGTCAGTACTGGGACCAGTACTATTCAATATATTCATCAGTGATTTGGATGAGGGAATAGAGTGCTCTGTCAGCAAGTTTACTGATGACACAAAACTGGGAGGAGTGGCTGACACACCAGAAGGCTGTGCTGCCATTCCGAGAGACCTAGACAGGCTGGAGAGTTGGGCGGGGAGAAATTTAATGAAATATATAACAAGGGCAAGTGTAGAGCCTTGCATCTGGGGAAGAACGACCCCACGGGCCAGTATAAGTTGGGGACTGACCTGTTGGAGAGCAGCGTAGGGGAAAGGGACCTGGGGGTCCTGGTGGACAGCAGGATGACCAAGAGCCAGCAATGTGCCCTTGTGGCCAAGAAGGCCAATGGCATCCTGGGATGTATTAGAAGGGGTGTGGTTAGGAGGTCAAGAGAGGTTCTCCTTCCCCTCTATTCTGCCTTGGTGAGGCCACATCTGGAGTATTGTGTCCAGTTCTGGGCCCCCCAGTTCAAGAAGGACAGGGAACTGCTTGAGAGAGTCCAGCGCAGAGCCACAAAGATGATGAAGGGAGTGGCACATCTCTCTTATGAGGAAAGGCTGAAGGAGCTGGGTCTCTTTACCTTGTGGAAGAGGAGACTGAGGGGTGACCTTATTAATGTTTATAAATATGTAAAGGGTGAGTGTCATGAGGATGGAGCCAGGCTCTTCTCAGTGACATCCAATGACAGGACAAGGGGCAATGGAAGCAAGCTGGAACACAGGAAGTTCTGCATACATACGAGGAAGAACTTCTTCACAGTGAGCGTAACAGAACACTGGAACAGGCTGCCCAGAGAGGTTGTGGAGTCTCCTTCTCTGGAGACATTCAAAACCCGCCTGGACATGTTCCTGCGTGACCTGATCTAGGTATTCCTGCTCTGGCAGGGGGATTGGACTAGATGATCTTTTGAGGTCCCTTCCAATCCCTAACATTCTATGATTCTGTGATTCTGTGGTTCTGAAAATACAGAGGTTTACAATAGGTTTAGCCTTAAGTAGGGATGGTTTGAAATGCAAAATTTAGACTGCCTTGACACCAGATCATGGTGGCAGGTGAGGAAGCACACACAACTCCTCTTCAAGCAACAACACAAAACAATCCCTTGTAATTGTTAAGGAAACAATACTAGATGACCTTTTGTTATACAGACTCAAAGTGTTCCGATTTCACTCTGGATGCAAATTATCACACATCAATTGCATTGCACTTCTGGAGGTCAGCTTAAATCACTTATTAAAATAAAAGAGCTAAAAAGAGCTTAATAAACTCCTTTAACTACCAGCAGTACTAGAAAATCACTCCCTGCACGTTTCTGCGGGATTGAACCCTAGCAAGAGCTGTTGTTTGGATGAGGCTACCCATGACTTATCTGTGTCTTCACCTCGAACTCAAGGAAAACTGGAAGAAAATAAATGAATTATAATTGTGGCAAAAATGCAAATGTCAAGCAGAAGGTTATTTCTGAAAATCAACAGCAAATAACACCTTTTTATTTTCAACAGGGAGCGTGCTGTGGCATAAAACAAACTCACCGTGCAATGGACAGATGACAGAATTGCACCTCCTAAAACAGGCTGTCTGCAAAGTTACATCCCCATTACAAGGTGGTTTCACGCTCTTTTTTATAAACCTGTAAGTGCACACAGAGCAGTGATAGCTCAGGAGCATCTGACCCCATACTCCCTGGATCCTTTGCAGAACTAAATGGAAAAGCTGGGCACCAGTGAAAGGTGCCCTGGTATGTCATCAACAAAGCACAGATAACCTTTGATCACAGGTAATTTCAGGTTTAGATGCAGTGTAGATACATTTAAAATATTTTTCTTTTCTTCGCCCAGTTTTCCTTTTTGTTCTATTTCAATACTTCTTATAGGCACTCAAATGTGCCTAAGGTCCCAGTATTTTCAGCACACACAAAGCATTTAATAATCTCTTCTGATCCCTTCTGTCAAATAATAATCTCATGAAAATTGGCATTAGGTTTTAAATCTTTTCCTAAATTCCTCTTTTTCTAAATAGCAGTGAGGCTCTAGAACTGCTTTACATTCCATTAAAACAAGACATTAAATCATGTTTCCTCTAAAATCAGTCTTTTACAACTACCAGCATCCTTTCTCTAAAGAAAAAGGATAAAGGAAATGGGGCAGGCAGATGACTGATGAATTTTTTTTTACCATGGGCTCCTCATAATGCTTCAGTATATTCTAAAAAATGCCATTCCTCTGAGAATGCCCTTCCACTCCCATAAAAAATTGGTTCAGCATCTCAGACCGTTTCATAAATACAGGCTACACAAACTGCTTGCAAAGAGTTTGATGTTGCTCTTACAACTGCCGGTTTTGGGGTTATTTGGTGGAATGGAATTACTCCTATTCAGTAGCAGTAAAAGCAAACAAGTCCAAAGTCAGAAATGGTAGAATGCTTTATCTATTTTTTTTCCTGCAATATTTTAGAAAATTTTACATTTTTTAACTGTCTTTCGGTTCTTGCTAATGTTAGCTGTCAGTGTTGCTGATCTTGTATTACCGGGATGAACAGCTGCATCATATGCCCCCCTTTAAGAATAAGCCTCATACTGCCCCAAAAGTCAATGTTCCCGGGGCTGAAAGATGATTACTTAACATAGGCACCCGATATATACCTTGATTTAAGGTATATATTATTGCAGAAATAAGTCCCCATGTCCCTAACATACTCATTGTAGAGCAGTACTGTTGTGTTTCTAACCTGATCTTGCCCAGAGAAGAGGGCTGTCCTCTATGTAGAATGGTATGTCTTTCTTTCAATCTTCCAGCAGTTCTCAAATCTTAAAGACTATGGACTATTTTTAGACCTAACCTCCTGCCAGCAGTCTGTATAAGCCCAAAGAGTCATGTGCACTTGGCAACAGGTGAAGTGCCTCCAGAGAATGTCCATAACTCATTCCTTCCCTCCATCTTACAGAGCAGTGCTCCACATCCATGTCCTGTCTCATCTGCTGTTGCACCACACACAAAGTTGGGAGCCTCTGGCAGGAGAAACAATGCTCAGATTCATACCTTCAGAGTACAAATTCAGTCAATGTGACTTGACTTTGGTGTCAACAGACCTGGAGAAGCTCAGCAGCAGGGCTTCATAGCCTGAAGTGGGTAATAGCTGCTGGGAAGTCCTGGCCACTTGTAGGGTATGAGGATTTTAAGACCTCTAATAACCCTGCAAGTTTGATTTGTTGTAGGAGCAGAAAGGGCAGGCATCTCTGTATGCCAGTGAAAGCATTAATGCATTGAGACACTCTGGTATTGACCATGCTTATTTTCAATTGCACAAAACCAGATGTCTGTGTAGTCAACTGCTCCTCAAAACCTGCAGGAACACAATTTCTACTCTTATGAGCGTTCACTGTTCTTGCACAGAGATCTTCTCTTTGCTATTGTTCAGTTAAACTTCTGATAATAATAGTTAATAAGATACAAGAAAGATACAAGTGTCTAAAATAGGAGTAGCCAACTATGTCAAAAATTGCTTAGGCAACTGCCTAAACATTCTAAATATCTCTCTCAAACATGATATTTTTATAGGTTTCTGAAGCTATGCCTTCTGTACCCTGGGCCACCTACCTGCATCTGTGGGAATCCAGCTCATACGGAAGCCCTGCTGAAGACCAGGGAGAAGAATACCTGAACATCATGAGTGTGTCTCTGGCAGGTAAAGAGTTCAGTTACCCAAAGACTGTTGCCTTAAGCACTACCACAAGACATTGACCTCCTTTCAGAGCTATTGACAGGCTCCAGCAGCAGGGTCTAAGGTGTATTGATGCAGAATTATGCATGGCATCCTTTAGAGTCCTAAAGACCACCTTGAAGTTGAATGCCCAAATATTAGGTGAAAAGATTCTACTTGTTTTCTCTCTCCTTCTGGTCCCAGGGGTCTTGACTTTTGCTGCCTGTAGTGCAAACCAACCTCCCAGGTAATGGCCAAGATGCTCCTGCACCATGTGTGCGATTCAAAACATTCATGCTCTGGATCCTTTCAGGTAGAAGAGTGTATTAAACCTTTGCATTAAGCCTTCCCAGGAGAGAGCACGTACCACTGAGCACATAAAACCACCATGCTTTTATAAAGAAAACAAAGCCA
Source organism: Podargus strigoides (assembly GCA_028020825.1). NCBI lineage: Eukaryota > Metazoa > Chordata > Aves > Caprimulgiformes > Podargidae > Podargus > Podargus strigoides. Next base: position 16,717,464 of record CM051663.1, read on the forward strand.
CTTATCCCAACTCATTTATTTTTAAGGGAATACGCCTGTTAATTCTGAGTTAGACTTCCTTGGTCTTCAGCTCTGTGTCAGTTTAAGATACTTTAAAAAATGTTTTTCCTAGTGATACATTCTTCTCTATAATGAGACACAATGATTAAAATGTTCTTATTACTACACTTCACTTTTCCTCTAAACAGCTGGTTCTCTGCTAATCTGCACTGAAAACATTTCCAACATAAACATTTATGTAGCCACTTGCAGTTATTGATAAGAGTGCATGCTTTGATTGTGCCTTTAATTCCCCACCTCCCCTCTCCTTCTTTCTCTGTAGTTGAGGTTTAACAATATTTCATTAAAATCTGGTTCCATGCTGCATGGAAAGATGCAACTTCAGAGAGCCTGCAGGCAGCGTAATTATTAACACAGTGAAAATGGCTTCACCGCACTGGGCATGCTCTGAAGACATGACAGCTGTTTGGCAGAACTGCCCCAGATGCCTCCAGTGCTATTCACAAGAGCTGGTGTTGGCAGCAACTTTTGGAAGTAGTTTTCATTTATATTTTCAGAGTCTTCTGGTTTTTATTAGTTTTCCTTTTAACTCTTCACTTGATGACCAGCTGAGCAGCACAGATGGATGCATGAATCTAATATTCTTTGATTTGTTACGGAACATGGGCTCAGGGATGGTACCATCAAGTGATGCTCAGCTCTGCACTCTGCAGTGAAAGGAAAGTGCCTCCTTGGAGCTGCCTTTCCTGGAGGAGGTTTGGAAACATTGGACGTGAGGAAGCATTTCTTACGGAGAGGGTGGTCAAACCCTGGAACAGGCTCCTGGAGAGGTGGTCGATGCCCTAAGCCTGTCAGCATTTGAGAGGCATTTGGGCAATGCCCTTAACAACATGCTTTAACTTTAGATCAATCCAGCAGTGGTCAGGCAGTTGGACTAGATGATCATCGTAGGTCCCTTCCGACTGAAATATCTATTCTACTCTATTCTTGCCAAATAAATCCTTGGCTGGAAATGGGTAAAACAGTGACAACAGAAGCAGTTCAACATGTATACAGGCATTTCATTAATGAAGATACTTTCTAAAGTATCTTTAGCACCCAACATTTCTACTCCCATACTTTTTTTGCCTAACTTTCAAATATTTCAACATATGTAACAATTCTAGGAACTGAACTGCTGTAACCAACCTGTTAGACCTGTTACTAAACACAGAAAGAGAACGGTATTTTAAATGGTTTTCTGCTATTATTATTACAAGATACTGATGGGTTGTGTTTGTGGCAGGAAAGCCACAAGACTGCGGATGGAAGAAGAAATTGTCTCTTGTAACGGTTTACACTGGGGAGAAAAATCTCTCTGTGAATCAAAATTTATTAAGATCTCACTCATCTCAATAACCAATATGGGGTGCAAACACAAACAACAAAATAATGTCATCAATGAAGAAATAGTCTGCAGTCAGTGAGATAAATTCATTTTGAAAACAAGCTTTTATTACAAAATCCATCTGCTTGTGGGTGTCCAAACATGCCCTGTATTTGTTTGAGCTCTGAATAATGGAAGGAAAACCTTTCCGAACAGGAGAGCATTTACAACGGCTGGAGGCCCTGCTATGTGCTTAGACGAAACGATAGCACCCGCAGAAAGAAATAAAAAGCAACTCTTATTGACTTCAATAGGGACAGAAATTCAACCTTTTATTTGGAGAAATAGTGCATAGAAAGATAGGTTACAGCAGTCCTGGCTCTGGCTCAGACTTCCAGAAGGAGCTTGGATAAATAATTCAATGCTTTTATGCTTCAATTTCCTTCCCATAAAATGGCATAATAATATATCTCCTACCCATTCTTTATCTTGCCTATTTATATTGCAAGATTTCTGAGGCAGGAAGAAAGGTCCAGATGAAACAAAGACGAATGCATGCCAAACAGAACTGAGATGGAATTTGAATTCCTACAACCAAAGCTATTTTAGAAGTGATCGGCAGCAACCTGTTTTATAGGACATCTTCTCTTCGATTTTCTTCTCATGGTGCTGCACTACTGCTCTGGCTAAGCACCTCGTACCCTCCTCACATCCAGTAACGCAGGACTGGTGATAGCAGTACCTAGGTCCCTGATGGATGCTGAATGGGATGGTTAGTCAAACACCTCTGTGACAAAGTGATGGGCTCAGATATCCCACAGGGAACCAATATGGAAGGGGCCAACAGACCTACCAGAATTGTTTAAAGGATTTGACACTCCCCAGCTGAAGCAGGTTGGGGTGCAAATCCCTTGCTCAACTGCAGAGGTTTGAAAGTCTGTCTTCTGTCCCAGATCTAGTTCCTCCATTGAAATTTGTAGAAATCACAGCATAAATGACCTTAATTATAATTTACATCTCCAGACAACAGCAGTCCTACAAATAAAACCTGTCTCTCTCTCTCGATAGCTTTTTTTCTGATGAAAAGTTTTGTGAAGAGCTTTGTACCATCACTTTGTAAAATTTGGTGGCATTGGATCAGCTGGAGGCACTGAATCAGGTCTCTTCCTGGTGTCCAAATCAGCCTTGGTGAAGTTTATTTCACTTTCAGCTCATCACCACTGTCCCAACCACACCGTTTTAGGAAAACTGTAGGGAGACAAACACATCTCAATGGTCTGTAGGGATTTCTGGATGAATCTCAGCCGATGTTCTTGTCCAGACAGTGCCAAAACTAACTGCCAAATCTCTCTGGTGAGATACTGCCAGGTGTCTCAGAAGTGAGCAGAAAGGATGGCCACTGCCTGAGGACTGTGGCGTCAAGATGCTCCCTTGAGGGACATAAGGACAAAGGAAATGGACCCTAGTGCAAAAGAGCTTTCAACTGCAACGCATTTTATACTGGTAAGGTGACATCTTCATCATCGTGAACTGCCTCTTAGTGCTTACTCACACCCCCAAACTGTCATCTTCACTGCACACAGGGTAAGGGATGCCAAGGGTAGTGTGTCTGTCCTACACTGTTCCTGGCTGAGGGGGATCCAGGCAGGGCCATTGTGCCTCTGCATTGCTGTTTGCATCAGGAATCTATAAATATGGAGATTGCATGCAAATGGTGCAATGTCTTGATTTGCATGGTTGATTAAAATATGCTCATCTGCTCTGCATTTTTATTTTTTTCAGGTAAAAGTGGCTTTAATTTTCTGGCCTTCTCAGTAACTCAGTCAAAGCAAAGTATTTTACTTGGCATAATGGTGCTTTTGCATCTCAGCAAACCTGGAACAGAATTACAACACACTTCTAGCCAATGAAGCCTATTTTTATAATAAGAAATTATTAGATGACAAGCACTGAATTCCTCATATCAGTCATCTCCATGAAGTACTAAATGGCAGGAGCGTGCAGTGTGGACCAACCTCAAATGGAAAATACCTCTTCTCACTTAGAGCATTTAGAATATTTTCACCGAAGCAGATTATTTCTGGTAAACGTGGTCCTCACAGATATCAAAACATTTGGTAAAAACAGTGATAATTTTCGCTTATCAAGAAAAATGAAGCGAAGTAATTCCATAATGTTGAAGCATCCACTAATGACATTTTCAAACTGAAATATTTATTTGCTAAATAATTTTACAATTACATGCACTGATCTTGGTGTAAGCTTTTCATAAGTTTTACATATTGGATGACAGAACAAAAGATATTGATTCATTAAAGCAGAAAAAGAAAAGCAATCAAGAATTGTTTTCCCTGTACTTCAGTGTGTAAGACCCTCCATCATCATAATTTCCTGTGAACCTAAGACTTCTGATCCTTGCCCTATTCTTGATATGCTCGACCTATTTTTACAAAGTCTGATGAAAAACACTAAATAGTTTTGAAGAAGAAGCAAGCACAAAGAGAAATGTTTTTATTAAAAAGTACTGTCACTATTCTTTCATGAGTAAATTTTAAGTTCATGAAAAAAGGGTAGAGACTATTGTGAGGACAGAAGATATGTTGAAAACAATAGGAAACTTATTTATTTTAACATTATTTCAAATCCCTGGGCAATATCTGTAAGACCCCTCACCAAAGAAAAGTCCCGTGTCTCCACAGTGGGCTGTGCAGCAGGGATATCTGGCCAGGGCTCAGCAGATGGGAGGATGGGGTTTCCCCTGTGGTTCACAGGGCAGCTCCAGCATGAAGGCAGCAAGACTGTGTCGAGATCAGGATCTATGGCTGAGCAGGGCATTTACAATGGAACATGGGACTGGATCTTTCTCAGCATCTCACTCAGGCCAGCTCCTCTGGGGTACCAGGAAAAAAACCACAATTGCTTTTACTGCTGCTGTTTTAACTTTCATTGAGGATACAGTAGCTGATGCTGGGACTTTCAAAGACCTGAAAGAACCATAGAATGGGTTGTCTTGGAAGGGACTTTTAAGCTCATCTTGTTCCAACCCCCCTGCCATGGGCAGGGACACCTCCCACCAGACCAGGTTACTCCAACCTGGCCTGGAACACAGATTCTCTGGGCAATCTGGGCCAGTGCTTCACCACCCTCACAGTCAAGAATTTCTGCCTTATATCTCATCTAAATCTTCCCTTCTTTAAGTTTAAAGCCATTACCCCTTGTCCTGTCACTCCATGCCCTTGTCAAAAGTCCCTCTCCAGCTTTCTTGTAGCACCCCCAGGTACTGGAAGGTGCTCTAAGGTCTCTCCGGAGCCTTCTCTTCTCCAGGCTGAACAATCCCAACTTCCTCAGCCTGTCTTCATAGTAGAGGTGCTCTAGCCCTTGGATCATCTTCATGGCCTCCTGTGGACTTGCTCTAACAGCTCGATGTTCAATAATGTCTTGAAACCTCTCAGAAATGATGAGAGTCAGAGGTATTTTCGGCCCTGCCAAAGCCAAATCATTTTTTTTTCCTTTTCTTTTCCAGAAGGTATAAAAAGATGAGTATGTGTTTCAGAAGAGAAAGTCTTTCTGGTACAGTGGCAAACCCAGTAATCAGATGGAAAACAATGCTTGAGGCTGGCACTGATTTGCCATGTGTTGAATGTAGCAGCAATTCTGCCCTCAGCAAGAAGTCATGGAGATACCTACTCACAATTGCAGGAGGAAGGATTCAGCATATACACGTGATATAAAATGCGCCCCTTATCTACTGGATTTCTTCCTCTGTACAGCAGAGGATACTAAGACTTAAGAGGGTCTCACAATGGAATGCAAAGTAATTTGAATTCAGTTTTAATTATAAGATTTCATATAGTAATGCAACTTTCTAATGAGACTGACACTTTTCAAAGGAGATAGAAGGAGCTGGCCAGGAAAAAAAAAAAATCAACCAAACAAAACCCCCAGAAGAAAAGATTTTGACTGCATTATTTCAGTTAATTAAGACAAATGATGAACAGCAAGCAATTTCTGGTGCTTTAAATTGAACCCAAGGCAATCTGAAAATGAACAATTCTACTTCCTGGGTTTGATTTGTTTTTCACTATAATTTTTAATCTACCAAGGTGGTAACTAATTCTCCCACTATTAATAAAAATATTAAGATTCCAGCATGTCTTTCTCATTGTGCCCATTTTAGAGACAAAGGGATGACAAAGTACAGGAATAAAACACCACGCTTAGCGTCATTGCATGAGCCAGATGGAAAATTCAGGTGTGTAGAGTGTCTGGAGTCAGCACTATCAATTGGTCAGATTTCAGTGTTTCATCAGGTTCCTTTACAGCTTCAGAGGCACATGGCTGAAGGAGGAAGAAAACTGGGGTGGAAAGGCAACGAGGTGTCAGCACTGCAGCGAGATGCAGAGTGGAAATGCAGTCACTGATGCAGATGGCTTGGGAAGATGAAAATCTGTCAGCTGAGCAAATATCATCAAGAATCTGATCATGGAGGGTTTTACAGAAATACTACAAGATCTGATGACATGCTCACCTTCTCACTTTTTTTAGCTGTCTAAATGGGAGGTCAGAATCAACCTAAGCCTCAAGATAGATGTGCAGAATATTTTCCTCTCCTCCTCTTTGCAACTTTTTTCAAAAGTCTCTAGGAAACAGTACAATGTACACTTTCATTTTACTCTTATTTGATCCTTCCTTATTGCAAATGACCTTTACAAAAGTTTTAATCAGCCTCCCCACAACACACAGGGAACCACATAGTCAGCAGGTAAGTGCAGATGGAGTCACTGAATCTGACTTAAGGTACTGCATTTTGTTCCACAAGAGAAACCAGAAATTCAAGGGGAAATAGAAAGAAAAAAGAAAAAAAAAAAAAAGGCCATGACACTAAAGCAAGCCAGACTCTGAAGAATAAAACAGCATGAGGTGATCTTTAATCTCAATTACCAATGCTAACAGCCTCTACTAACCAGTCCTGACTCTGGTTTAAACACAACTAAAAAGCAAATGCTGGTCTGACCGCCCCTGCATCACGTGTGGACTCAGCCCTGATATGATAGAGGAGGATGGGGAGAGGGCAGATCACTTGCCATGGGAAAATGGTTCAGATTCTCCAGAAAATAAAATAAATTTCTCCTATATTTGAAATGAAACCTGGTGTAAAAAAAAAAAAATCACAGGAAACAGAAGATAAAATTCACATCACGGGTGTGCCCAGGGGATATTTTCCATTGCACTAAGACTGCCAGGGCAGATGCATCACCCAGACCCATGCTGGGGACAACACCAGTGTCCTAAGAATCAGGCTAAAGTAGAGCAAAGACCTCATCCTGCTCTGGCAGCAACCTTCTGCAAAGTGAAGCACCTTCCAAGAGTTGAGACTGAAACAACTCTACTCTCTCAAGAAAAAATGACCAAAAAAAAAGAAAGAAAAAGAAAAAAAAGAAAAAAAAAGAAAAAAGAAAAAAGAAAAAGGGAAAAAAAGCCCAGGAAGGAAAGTATATGGGAAGCCAAAAGCAAGAGTCTAAAGCAGAGAAATAGATGTCACCTTCTTTTCCTTTAGGTCTGCCCAACTTTTACAAAAGGAAGATACGTTTCATTACAATTTAAAGCAATTGAAAACTCCCTCCCCCCAACACTCCACATAAATTACTCATAAAATTAAAGAACCATGTAAGAACATCATAAAGTTACCCCAGGGTGTATTTTACTGAGACATTATGGAAGAATACACACAAATGAGGAGGATATTAATGACTCCATGGAACACATTTTTCAGTACTGCTTCACCCTTTCATCAAATGACAAGAAAAATTCACTGTGGAGGCACTAAACTGGAGATGCTTATGTTTCTGCCTGCCCCAGCTCTTTCATATATTGATAAATATATGAAAAATATATAAATATATACTTGCCCCTACACCTTGCAAAACCGACAGTGTCCAAACCCAAGGCAGCCATTCAGTACTCTGGGGATCTTTCTGGACATAGAAAATTTGGCAGGGTGAGAATGCAGGCTCAGACAGAGCCTTTTTAATTTTACTTTAAAATAAGACATATAATGTGTAAACTGATGGATGGAGAGCAGGAGCACCATGTCTTCAGTTCATCACTGTGACAGCCAACGAGGGATGCGCTGCAGCAGAGAAGGTTCATGATGCAGCCCATGGCTCCCTCTTCAGATGGAACTACCTGCAGGTCTGTTAAAAATTATTAATTTGTGCTATGTCAGTAGATGATGGAAAAGGAAATCCCTGCCATGAAAGATGTTCCTTAAGCAGCATGTGCTATGTCAGTAGAGGATGGAAAGGGAAATCCCTGCCATGAAAGATGTTCCTTAAGTAGCATGGATAGACCTGTATCTGGGAGTGAGGAAGGAGAGAGGAAAAGTCACAGACTCAGCAAATAGCCCAAGTTGGAAGGGACCTAGTCTAACTTTTTGCGAACATTACTCACTTATATTCTGGGGGTGGAGAAATCAAGAGGCTTCAACAGTCTACCCAAAATCACAGAGCCTTGGCTCCAGCCCTCCCAAGTTCTTAAACACAGGCTCAGCTTTTTCTCCGCCCAGGCCAATACCCATTTTGCACTGGAGAAAGGGGATTCTCATCTCTGTGTGCCCTGAAACCTGACCAAGCCCACCTTGTTGGGAGGTTTTATAGATAATCTGCAGTGCCTGTCCAAACTGATTCCAAGGCTCTTGTTTCAGCAAGACTCAGATTATCATGAGATCATTTAGCATCATTTATAGCAGCAATGTTATCTTCGCTGTGACTGAAAGTGGTACCCAAAAAGCTGAGTAGGAAGCAAAAGGTGGCAGCAGTGCCCTCTGAAACACCCAGCATCCAACAGCAGCAAGGGCCAACCCTGCCTGAGGACTCTCATCAGTCCTGAGAGGTGACAATCTGGTACCATCTCTGCACTGGCGTCTAAAATGGATGGGTCCGACACAAGTCTTCAGAAATGTTCAGTTATTCTGTAAGATTAATTTGCGCAGATCAACATATATGGAACTGATTACTGCTTGATAAAATTGTCGCCTATGTGACTTTAAAGACTTCTTGCTTTCCCTTGCTTTTTCATGTGAAATTTCACTGCATTAATTTTAACGGCCTCTTAATTTTCTATGCGGTTTTGACATTTTATAAGAAATGTATGTTAAAAGAGGCTGCAGCTGAAATTTTGCCTGTGTCTTTTTAATTTTCACTGTGTCCTGTGAAACAGCCTCAAGGAATATTGTCTCTACTGAAAAACTTGTAGCAAAAAATCCACCCCCACCAAAACAAAAAACTTTAATAGCTTCTGGGGCAAGTGCTTTAATGCAGTATTGATGGTTGTTTTTGCTGCTATTTGTCTTAGCAAGAAAATTCAGGTGCAGCTGGTCAATGATTTAAAAAAAAAAAAAAAAAAAAAAAGAGGCTTCCTCACCATAATGAGAAAAAAATTAAATTTTGAAATGACAAAGGGAGAGATTTCTGAGGTTAGATGCACTAGCCTCTAAGGGGAATTGAAAGGAATTATGAAAATATCTAGGCAGGCATGGATCTCAGTGACCAAAGCCACCTGAGTCTACTGTGTGAGTGAGATAGCTATAGCTGCTGCAAAATGTCCCATTGACTACATAAATCCATCCCAAATCTCTATACTTATGTTTCAGAAATTGCATTTTCAGGACATTGGCCTCCTGGCCGCTTCCCACCTCCTGGGACAATCACAGGGAGTCAGAGATTTGCTCCTCAAAGTATAGCACAGGAGGGGATAGACATATGGGGACACAGCTGGGCTTCTCTTAAGTAGGTACAATAATACTTCCCCACCTCAGAAGGAGACAGTAATTAATTATTCCTTATAAAGCCCTTAAAGATGCTTGCGTAGAAGTTGAGATGTCAGTGCTTGCTAAATTGTTTTCACTGGAAGGGAGATGATAAGAGCTGACTTTATGAGGCTGCAGTGATGCTGTTGAGTTTCTTTGGGACATAGCAACATGCCTTCCTATTCATCTTCTCTTTCACCACCTAATACACACATCACGGAGACACAGATTTATTAGGAAACTGATTTTAAGTCATAAGGGCTGTGAAAAGAAATGAGCTGGTCCCACAGCAGGGAACTGCTTTCAAAGCTGGGATGGACAATTTCAATCCTCCTTGTGAGAATAGATGCATTCCTTTATTCTCTACTACCAAACTGCTTTAACAGCATCTCAAGGAGCCAAATAATAACTCACAAAGTCTCCACATGTGGTATGAAAAGATTAGACATGGCTTAAGCAGGCAGGGATTTACATCCAGACTGATAATGCTGTAGTGAAATTATATACGATAAAGGGAGAGAAAAGGGGGTTGTAGTTTAGCAAAAAAAAAAAAAAAGAAAGACGGTGTGTTAATCTGGGTACAAAAACCTTCATATAAATCCAGCCCATATATTCTGGATGATTATTTCAAAAAGCTGGAACTTGTTCTGTTGATCTTTTAAACTGATTATTGAGCAAACGAGTGCACTTTTAGAAACAGGCATTGACAGACATGAATTTCAGATGTCGTTTTTCATCAGCTTTTTCTTCTTTAACAATGCCAGATTGCATAATACTTCTGATATTTTCAAATAATGTGGAAATTCAATTTATGTGCAGCCATGTAATTTACTGTACAATAGTTATAGCATGTTCTAAAAGACAGCTGCATACAGGCTGACTGCCTCCCAAGACCAGAGAGAGTTGTTTCAAAATGATAAGATAATTTGGTCAACAGTAAAAAGCACAAAGAAAAATGGAAAGCAATATTTTCTCCATGCTCAAACTTGACACATTAGAAAAATCTCGAAGTTATTAAATAGGAAAGAGATTCCAAATGTCTACGCTGTGCATTAAACGGAGCTGGTAACTCTGTACTGTGGCAACTTCAGAGAGGAACAGCAGGGGGTAGCGGTGCCTATTTTTCACTGAGGCTTTGTGAGGCAGAAGGCATTTTCCTCATTGAAATGTTATTTTACTTCTGTAAATATATATATATATATATATAAAATGCAAACATATACAGAAATGCATATGTGTACACCTGTGTGTGTGCATTCAAGCAGAGACAAAATTATTAATAATGATGTTGATGCCTAGTTACTTAATGCTTACTTTCAAAAGGCTGAGATTCATGAACTGACTTTCAAGAATTATTTCCCTGGAAAGGGCTGAGATACCACCTTGTTTATGGCAGTTGCATCACTGCAAATAAGTGCAATAAGCAGCAGAGCAATCTCAGTGCAGGAATTGAAGACGAACCTAAAACGTAAGACCATCCAAAAAAACAGAAAGCTATGTGTCTCCGGTGCTGTTTCACTCACATCACTACTCCTGGGGCTTTGAGAAGTGATGAGAGAGAGTAAGAATCATGTTTTGTGATAAACAAAGCTACAGACACAAAATCACAGAACAACGTAAATTGAACGTTCCCTTCTTCCCTTGCTAACATACCTTGCCTGTTCAGGGGACATTGCACATGTTCTCACTGACCCTAACAGACACCTTCCCTGGAGCTCAGCTCAGCTGTGAAAGGAACCAAACAGTTCAAAAGTCACCTAAAGACACCTTCAGAGGGTCGCCTTATCCCAGGATTTGCTTCCAAGCCCCTCTTCTCCTCCACCCCCCATGGAGAACCATTCCCACTTCCTCTACCTGCTTCCAGCAACAAGTCACCTGTGGCAATGAATCAAGAAAACACATTTCAGGGTTTACCAGCACAGCTGTTATCTTCACACAACAAGAGGTTTTCAGAAAAATATTGCCTTTCAGCTAAATTTCTGTACATGGCACTGTGTGACAGTGTAAAACAAGAGGGAGAGCATATTCTGGCAAGGGCTTACAAGAAGGAGCATAAAAGCAGCTGAGCATTTCACTGTCACTCCTATGGTTCACCAAAGCAGACCAGCACTCATCAGTACAAAGCACAGCACCAGCACACATCTCAGTGTTAAAAACTGGATATGAACTCCATTTTTATGATTAATTCTTTTGAATAATAAGTTTTGCCAGGGAAGGACTCAAACAATGTTTCAATCCTCTCTTTGCAACAGCCCTTCTTGGACCTTGCAAGCCAGAAAAACTTCAATAGGACATACTCAACCAGAAGAAATTTCTCTTCTTTCTGGAGATCAGGTGTCTGCAAGCACTTACAATCAAATGAGACATAGAGAAAAAGTGTCTACTGAAAGGTTCCATGTGCTCCAAAGATTTATAAAAAACACTTACTGCTAAACATTAACTATGTCAAAACTAACTTGAGAATTAACTAACAGAAAATATTTGCATTTAAACACTTATATAAATAATAAATAAGCCAACACTTTTATTCCAGTGGAATGTTTTTATATCTTTCAGTAAGTTTATCAGGTTTCCTAGTGAAAAAAACCCTTATGTACCATAGCATAGGGTTTGATATGACTTAATGCTGATGGGATGTGTGACCATCAAAGTCATGACACAAACTAGCAATATGCTGCTGTCCAGCAACTAGATGCTCTGCAAGAAATATTACAATCTGAGGAAAGGTTTTATTTACTGTGCATAAGGACTGGAACGTATTTTCTAAGAGGAGCTATATGAAAACCTGAAGCCAATGCACTATGAGAACCACAGAGCTGCAGTTTGTCACTACAGCTCTTGCCACTGCCCATGCCCAGACCCCATTCCTGCGTACACTCACTTTCCGGCTGTGTGGCGACCTTGATGGGCTGTGAGCTCTCTCCTGGTCCCCACTCGTTGTGTGCCACCACTCGGAAGGTGTAGGTCTCCTCCGGTTTCAGATTGCCCACAGTAAGTTGAAGAGTTCCAGACTGAGATGTGTTGACTGCCCGTTCCCTAAAAAAAAAACCCCAAAACAAACAAACAAAAAAATAATGAAAATCCAACTGAAAATGCATTTGGACCTAAAAGCATTACTTACTTTTGCAGTTGATAGCTGCAAGGTATGATTACTTACCAAACTTCAGTTTGAGGTTTGTTTGTCTGTAGGGGTTTTTTTTGTATTTTTACTTAAAAAAGCCTAATTCAAGTAATGGGGCCCACTGGGAATGCTGCAAGTGCTACCAAAAAAAAAAAAAACCAAAACCCAAACCAAACCAAAACAAAAGGCTTGTATTTTAACACTTCATAAGGTATATAGCGTATTGGTTCTCTGCCTTTGTTAATGTAACAAAAAGCAGAAAATTGATGAAAGAAAATGGCTATTCAATAAAGGAACACACCTCTGATGGAGGAAGTGAGACGCATATTGGACTGTAAAGACCCAACTAATGAAGACTGGGTTTGGATTGCTCAGTAAAATCGAGCCCTTGTCAGTGCTCCTGCTACAGCTGTGCATGCAAAACCACCACCACCACCCACTGCTTCACAAGCAAAGGAGCCATGTAGATTTTTTCTAAGATGAGTCTACCACTCACTCACCATTTCCGAGGTGTAAAATGAAAACCCATTTATGGAGTTTGCACTATGCCCTACCTTGGCAGAATGAGCACCCAAGCGGTTCAGGGACAGCCCTCTCCTAATGCAGAAAGATGGAGAGACACCAACCCACATATGCGAACTTGGCCATTGGCTGCTCGGAACTGGTGCATGAAGGCAGCAGGTACTTCTCCTCCTGAGCAGTGACATTGAGCCCACCTTTTGTCCAGCACCAAAATAGTTTCAAGAGACACTGCAGCTTACTATTGCCTGCATCAGCCAGGTTTCTATTTCTGCCCAACTTGGCCACCAGTTTGGTGTCACTGAGCTGTGGCAAAAAAAGCGACTGATACTCTTCTGCCAGCTGCTCCCAGTGGTGACTGGTCCGTGGTGGTCTCCAGTATGAAGGTATCATACAATCATAAACACATAGTTTGGTTGGAAGGAACCTTTAAAGGTAATCTAGTTCAATCCTCCTGCAGAGACAGGGTAGCAAGGACATCTTCAACTAGATCAGGTTGCTCAGAGCCTAGTCCAACCTGACCTGGATTGTTTCCAGGGCTGTGGCATCTCCCACCTCTCTGGGCAGCCTGGGCCAGTGGTTCACCACCCTCACAGTAAAGAATTTATTCTGCATATCATGTCTAAATCTACCGTCTTTTAGTTTAAATCCTATCACAACAGACTCTGCTAAGAAGTCTGTCCCCATCTTTCTTATAAGCCCCCTTGAAGTACTGAAAGGCCACAGTAAGATGTCCCCAGCACCTTCTCTTCTCCAGGCTGAACACCCCCAACTCCCTCAGCCGGTCCCCAGAGCAGAGGTGCTCCAGCCCTCGGATCACCTTTGTGGTCTCCTCTGGACTCACTCCAACAGCCCCATGTCCTACCCAGAGCTGAACACAGCACTGCAGGAAGGGTCTCACCAGAGCAGAGCAGAGGGGGAGAACCCCCTCCCTCGACCTGCTGGTCATGCTTGTTTTGATGCAGCCAAGGACATGGTTGGCTTTCCAGGCTGCAAGCGCACATTGCTGGCTCATGTTGAGCTTCTCATCGGCCAACACCCACAAGTCCTTCTCTTGAGGGCTGCTCTCAATCCATTCATCCTCCAGCCTGTACTGATTGCCCAGACACTGGGAGATGGCAGCCCATGACCAGGGAGACACGCAGGACATTACCACCCCATCGGGGTGAGAGCCGTATCATTTTTCCTGACACCATAAGCACCCTGAGCTAAAGGGGTATCTACACCCTGGTACTGGCATCTCTGCCTTGGGTCAAGTAAAGCTCTGAGCAGCTGGGGCTTTGTGCTGCTCAGGGAGAGAAAATGATTGGTGAGAAAGATATAGACATAGAGTCATTAATGTGGGATTATCTGGGAAAAACACAGTCCCTAAACTGTAAAGCAGGGTTTAAATTGGATGAAATTGCGGTCATTTCATGGACAATCTGCAAACAGAAGTAGGTAAAATTGCTCTTGTAACTGATTTATTATGGGCGGCCACACTCTTCTCCTTTGCTAGAAGACCTCTGAAAAGCTAACAACAACAGAAAGTTAGATTTCATGCTGCAGAAAAAAATAATCATTTAAGACTGAATCAACTAATTGTCAAACTTCGTGTAGCACTGCTGCTGTTGTCTGGGCTGCAATAGGCACAGCAGCAATTCAGAGAACTGAGGTTATTGTTCCTTTGGGGAATGTCTCCTCAAAATAAAGTTTCTCAGACCAGAGAATGCGCCAGGCTCTACCATCACTCCAGCCCTCTAAGGACTGACTGAAGAAAGCTTGGGTGAGGTGAATGTTCTCTGTGGATAAATGTTTGAATTGCCCCTTTGCAGAGACAATGGAAGTTTAACGCCTCTATTCCAGCAGCAAGATTTTCTGTTGCACTTGGCAACATGAAAGCAGAGCTGTGGATGTCTGCTGCTCCCTGACAAGGACACTGGCAGGCAGAGCCTTTGCTTTTCTAACTGTGCAAGCTGATCCTCTCCAACTTGGCTAATTTTGTTCTCTTGCATCTTATTGCTGGTTCCTATTTTCAAGCTGTAGAAGTAGGAACCCAGTTGCATTGAAAACAACTCCAATGGATTTATAACCAACTGACTGACTCTAAAAGCAGCAGTACTGCAGGGAGTCAGATGTCCTGTAACATCTGAACTGAACAGCTATGATACTCTCATAAACATTTTAGGAACCCAGAACCCACAGTATTAAGAGATAAAACAAAATATGCCCAGTGATTTCCTATCTGCAGAATGACAGGACTGTCAGTAACTGTCTCATTGTATACAACTTTTTTTTTTTTTAAACAGCAAAGAAGCTACAAGACCACCTTTCAGTCCCAAAATAGCAGTAAAGAAGCAAAAGAAGAAAAAGGAGATGAAGTAACAGAAGGCAACTCCAGTCAGATCTCTGGTTTAATACTTCTTTGTGACAGTGGCACCTGTGGTGACATATATATACAAGTCTGGAAAGGTGGTATGGTTTGTAACATTCTTTCAGTAAGTCTTTTCCTCTAATCTAGTAAGAAAGAAAAAAGAAGTACATCTATCTAACTTCTTGCAGTTTGGGTTTTCTAGCTATCAGACCTAGAGTGTCTTCCAAACTCAACACCAGAAGCCCATAGGGCAGTGCAAGATCTTGTAAATTCAAAAAAAAAAAACCAACAAAAGGTAATGGACTGCATAAAAAACCTCCAAATTTCCAGATTTGCCTGAGTAAGGACAGAATAATAATCAAGGAAACAGCACAGGACTGAGACAAAGACGACTAAACCAGAAGAAAGGGCTGAGGCTTGTCTCTGGGCAGCAGATGTGAGAAGAGCCAGTAATCCACTCAGCCCCATCTCACAACCCAGGAGTGGCCAGATGACAAACATTTAGCGCAATAAGTGAACCAGGACAGAAATATCTGGTTATTCTCCTGGCACAGAGCTCCTGCTCACAGGTTTCTGGAATTTTGGCACTCAGGTGACCACAGAGACTCAGGTCAGTGGGGTTGAGGGTTAGTGTCCCTCAAACTGTCAAACCTCCTCTGACTCCACTGGTTTTGGTTTCTGTGCTGTCCCATCACAATGTAATTATGAGTTGTGAGAAAAAAATAGCCCTTTTTGTTTAAATGGGTCACCTGACAATGTCACACCTGGCAGTGATGTCTTCTGTAAACCCTCCAGTGAGCAGAAAGAAAAAGAAACTACTTATGAATGTTACAATCCTGCACTTGTCTTTGTAAAACAGATGTCTAAAACATGTCAGACAGATGCTGTAAAACAAGTGGCTGCCTTTCTCCCTCGAGCTCCAGTGACCTGTCCTGCTGACATGAACTCAGGCTGAAGTTAGGTGAGATGACTCCACCACATCCAAAAGTCCATTGTCTGCTCCTGCTTACTGGCGAGTGGTTAATGTGCTACAGATGCCACAGCAATGCAGGAATAATCTAAAAAGCACTAAACATCCTTGAATCAGGCACCTTGACATTTGGGGTTTTCCTTATTCAAACCTATCTTGGCCATAAATTACAGTCTAAAAATAAGACCTTGACTAAATTCATCCACTTTCTTGTAAAATGGAGGCTTCGACATGTAATTTCCAGTGACTGAAGATCATGTTACATTACAGTATCAGCACGTAAAAAAAGATAATTACAGTTCCTATATATCTCTTAGGTATGTAACAAATGCTTTTATAATGTTTCAAACACCTAATTAGTTACTTTAAGTAAGACAAGTCATGTTAATTCTCCTTGCTGTGAAATGAATACCATTAATTTTAAAATGGACAGACTTTTCTAACTTGAGATCTTTTTTTATCTTCCATTATCATTCTCCTGCAAAAGTCCTTGATTATAATAAGCAAACCTCAAAACTAATGTAAATACATCATCTGGTTATGATATTTTAGAACTTCAGCTGAATCCTGAAGATAGGCTTTACTCAAATAGAAGATTTTGTACTCAGTTAAGTGGTTCCTTGATTCATTTCTTCAGTCTGTAACATGCAGGAAGCTAAACTGGGAGATCTATTAGCTTGTTGTGGCTAACTATGAATTTATTAATTTATTACTGAAAACGAATGCTCAACTAAAACCAAAACAGGTCTCAATCCTGTAGAAGAGTCCACTGTCAAAGGATTTTGCTGTAAAACCACTGATTTCCAGGGTCATTTTCTTCTAATTTTTTAAAAAATTTTTAAAAGATCAGAGTATTTAATTTCATTCATTGGGAAAAATGTTTGCTAACAGTCAGTTAAAAAAGGATAGCTACAAATCAGGACCCACTATTTATGCCAACTTGGCATTTCAAAGGTTACAATCAAAACCTGAATGGTACTTTGCAGGTTTGTGTCTCATTGAAAATGCTAAACAGAAATATATTACCGTATAAATATTTCTCATTATTTATAAATATATTTAGTGAAATTTTAATTGTAAATTAAATTTTAAATATAGTAACATAAATTCTCACTGGGAAGGCAGAATTCATTTATAACTATGCACAGGTAATTAAATATCCCTTGAGATTACATTTGATGAGTTATCTTTTAGTTTAGAGACAGATCAAGAGCAAATTGGTAAAAATAAACACTGTCTTTTTCTTTGTTGTAATACGCTACCACAGAAATATCAAATGCCTCTGTGAATCAATGCTCGCTTATTGAGAAGCCACCCAGCAGAGACAGATGACAAGAAAGAACAAACAGTGAGGCCAAAAGCAAATCTGAATATCAAAATACGATGAAAATTTGAACCTGCCTGAACCTGAACAAAAAATTTCAACTCTGAATCAGTTTACAATTAAACATGGACCACATTCAGACACAAATTCTGTTGGTTTAAAAGGGGTTTAAAGATGGAGATAGTTCCAATGCTTCCCACCTGAAAACCACCTCTAGCTAAAAAATAAAATAATTAATTTAAAGCAATAGCATATGGATGCGAGAGACGCTGGAGATGCAGGAGCACCTCTGCCCTCACAGCACCCCAGGACTGCCCCGTTCCCAAGAGCTCACCACCTGGGCAGTGTCCCAGCAGTAAAATGGAAAATAAATCACAAATGCAGAGATTTACCCATTACATTGGTAAATTCTGAATTTTTAATTTTTCAGATGACCTTATTACTTGCATATAAAATGCTGGGTTTTTTTCAGTGAGCTTATAACATCAAATGAAGGCCAGGCTGGATGGGGCTTGGACTGACCGGGGCTGGTGAGAGGTGTCCCTGCCCATGGCAGGGGGGTTAGGACAAGATGAGCTTTGAAGTCATTTCCAACCCAAACTGTTCCATGATTCTATGATTCTATGAAACCTAAATTAGCTCCTTTCTCTTCTGGAACACTTCTCTTGCAAGGCAGGACAGATTTACATGGTCATTGTGTGCATATACATGTCTATACCTTGAAGAGTAACATCCATTGAAATGCCTGCATTATATTATACCATTATATTCCACTATATTTTGACAGAAAATAAGCACAAACAAATGTATACTAAGAGTTATTTATCTACTAACAGATCCTATACCTGAAAGTCTCTATTTCTGCTCAGTTTTTTCATCAACAATCTGCAAGTGTTATAGAATATCTTACTTTTGAATCTGAACTTTTATCTCAACCAGAAACTTCCCTGAGTGCAGGTGTATTGGTTGGCTGTTTATTTATTTCCTAACAGATTTAATGTTTGTTTTATCCTTTTCTGAGAAACTTGCCTTTTATCTTTAAGTGCTCTTTCCAATCATCCTTATCAGCAAACAGAACCATTTGATCCCATGCAGGATGCCTAGCTGAGCATGAAGATTAAAGAGCCTCCCATCAGAAGGGCTCTGGTGATGACACTACAGCAGTAAGCGCCATCACTTCCAAAAGGGGTTTCACTGAAAGGTCTGAGCTGAAAAAAACCTTTATAAGAGAGTTCAAAACATGGGAGACTATTTTTCTGGATGATCCCTGAAATGGCCATATGTCCTCTGTGTTGTGTTGGCCCTCGTAGTGCCACCAGCTGTCATGTAAACCCACCCTGCTCTTGAATGTGGGAAGATGGCCTTCCTCCAGACTTACAGTAATTTCTCTGACAACTCCTTTGCATCTCTGAGGTTAATGGCAAATCCGATATTTATTATTGTAAACAGAAAAATAACTCTTTTGTAAAAATAACATGTAAACAATACACAGCTCAAAAACTCTATGGAAACTTTTTCCTTTTAGGAAAACTACATCAATTTTATCTCACAGTTTGTCTGAAAGTTTGCAAGACTACTGGTGCATAGACAAACAACTTAAACTGCAGGTTGTATTTTGAGTCTCTTCCTGGAGAGAGCATAGTGGAATTTTTATTTTATCTATTTATTTAGTTAGTTATTTTAACACAGGTTCCACAGTCTTCCAACAGGAGGCTCTTTAAGAAGATGTGCATCTAGTTGGGAATGGGACTAAGGCATAGTTTCGGCAGTCAGGACCTGGAGCAGCACTACAGAAATCCTGGAAAATAAATTTTTGAAGCATAAGGGAATGTGGGGCGAGCTAATTTTACATATTTTTTTCATCTCAGAAACATCACTATTTAAAGGCCTTATATAAGAATATTAGTACTTTCTCCTCACTGCTAAACTAAAAGTCTGATGTAGAATATAACTCAACCCAGTGGTGTGTAGCAGCTCTGGTGTTTTTCAAACAGTTAAAATAAATGAGATGTGATTCCAACAGTACCCTCCAGCTCTGCCACATCACAGGTACTTCATACCCATCAAGAGATCTGAAAGCGCTTTATAACTGTAAGGAGATAAGAATCCCTATGCACAGCACAGGACCTTGCTCTGTTATTCCTGGTGGCAACAGCTGCAGATAAACGTTAGGACCCAGATATGCAAAAATACCTGATTCAGCCGTATGAACCCCAATTTGATACCCAAAATGAGAGCGACCAGATACCTGTTAAGCATCCTCACTTCCCACTTAACTCATTATCACTGTTTTTGCATCAGTTACTTCTTTAGGACCAATTACTACCTTCTCTTCAATATAGGCCCTCCCTAACACCCCACTGAGATGTCGTTCTCATTTCATACACACTTATCACAACTGGACACTTGATCTGACACAAGATGGAGATATGAACTCTGAACCTCTGTCACATCTGTCTCACTCCACTTCTGTCCACTCTCTGTTCACAGTCAGGCTTGGAAGGATTTGTGGAAGGTGAGATGCTTGTGTCTGAACCATGAACCAAACTCAAGAAGCCTGGCTCCTGCTCCCTGTTTTCACCACAAACGTGCCTCCTTGCCTACATTCCGTTTATCCCACAAGTGACACCCTCATGCAGAAGACACTTCACATTCTCATCCCAAGTGCTTTGGGTGTTGTGTCCTTTCCAGCCTGTTCAGCCGGACCAGATGGATATACATCTCTGTTTAGGAGTGTATGCCTCTTGCAGCAGCTGCTGCTGCTGTAGTTGTCAATGCCTACAAGTGTTGAAACAAATTAAAAACCCTTATATAGAGAAATCATAGAATCATTTAGGTTGGAAAAGACCTCTAAGAACATCAAGCTCAGCTGTTAACCTAATACTGTCAAGTCCCCACTACCCCATGTCCCTCAGCACCACATCTACATGTCTCTTAAATACCTCCAGGGATGGGGACACTATCACTGCCCAGGGCAGCCTCTGCCAGTGCTGGAGAATCCTTTCAGTGAAGGAATGGCTATATGGCTATAAAAGAAATCTGGACCTTGTTGGAGATAAAGATGAGAAGCTTGCCACTGTCCAGGCAGGGGCAGAAAATTTTGCTTGCAACACTGAGCCCTTTTGGATGAAGGATAAGCCCATGCTGTGGCAGAGGGGAGCTCACTTGGATGACTGTGGAGTCCCAGTTCTTTAGGTCTCACAAATCCAATTCGTGTCCACTCATTTTTCAATTAAATATAGATTCCTATTCATAGAATCATAGAACAGTTTTGGTTGGAAGGGACCTTAAAGCTCATCTCGTTCCAACCCCCCTGCTATGGGCAGGGACACCTTCCACCAGACCAGGTTGCTCCAAGCCCCATCCAGACTGGCCTTGAACACTTCCAAGGAGCAGGGAGCCACAACTGCTATGGGCAACCTGGGCCACCGTCTCACCACCCTCACAGGAAAGAATATCATCCTAAGGTGCCAAGGTGCCTCCCCAGGTTTCTTGTAGCCCTTTCAGGTACTGCTCTCAATCGATTCTCCACCTAGCCTGTATTCCAAGTCCCTTCAGAAGCTGAGCTGCCATCAGCACACACACAAGTACTAGTCACCAGCTGGTAGCTGAAGTGTATGGTAAGTGCAGTGAGATACAAGATAGGATACTTCAAGTGAGTTCTTCATAATGGTGTACAGGAAGAGAAAACCACAAGATTTTTCGCAGGCATGAAAACATTTATGAAGTTAGGAAAATAAACCCCAAGTAAATATGCAGTATCTTTTTGAGTGTGAAATGAGCATTTATGATGAGGAACCATGCACACATCAAGCAATCTATAGTACCATTATGATAAAAAAGAAATCTGCTGTGCAGGTCTAATCCACATGGCTAGACTGGCCCAGGCTGGTCCATTGTAATTGCAGTCATAGAAAACCTCCCTGGCTGTTTTCAATGTCTTAGACCATTTGTAGTGCTCTAAAAGCACTCCTCCTCTCCAGTTTATTAGGGCTCAACAAATTCACCTCTGCCAGCAAAGCAAAGAACACTTGAGCCAGTGACTCCAGAGGAAGATGAAAGGTAAAATATGGAGCTGACAATAATTTATGTTAGATAGACAAATAATAGCTGGAGGAGTTAAGATCCATAGACATCACTGTCAACACAAATGGTCCTTCATACCAACACAAAGAGCACTGTCATATAAATGTTAATATTTTATAAAAATACACAGCAACAAGAGGCATTTCTAGCTTCATGCTTCTTTTTCCACAAGGAGAAGAACGAAAGGTTGAGAACCATTTGCAACATACTTGTAAAGACCTCAGGCATTCTTAGGAGTCTCCTCTCAGCCAGAGGAAACCCAAAGTCTGTTGACACCTACCTGTTGACTCCATCCCTGGAGAAGAAGACTGTGTATGTCTGGATGCTGCCTCTGGCTTCTGCAGGTGGGCGCCAGCTTAGACGGACAAATCGACTGGAGACCAAAACAGGGACCACATCTCGGGGGGCAGAGGGGAGGACACTGGAACTTGGGACAGCTGGAGGGGAAGGAGAGGAGTCAGTCAGAGAGGCCAGTGACATGGGGGTGTCGGGACAGGCAGGAGGTGCTGTGGTGGCCACAACTGAGTTGTTACAAAACAAAGGGCAAAGGTGGCATGGAATAAGCATGAATAAAATGACAGAGGATGAAAGAGAGAGAAAAAAACTGACAGTAAAATCATGCCTTAAAATACACGATTCTGAACCATTGTCTACAGTAAACAGCAAAATGCAAAACTCAAATAGGCTCTTTCCTTGAGATACGTGGAAATTTTTCTTGTAGGAGTGATCAGTGTGATACACTCCTCCCTTCATTCTTATTTCACCATTTTTGTCTCTTGTGCCTCAAACAGAGTAAGTATTTAACCTCAGCGATAACTGACCACTCCAAGCCTGAAGCCTACGAATTGACTGGTCTGGGAAGAGCAGAAACTAAGCAGGGTGCTTCAGCACGTGACTTATTAGATAATTGCATCAAAGTGGGAAAAAATGAAAAGGAAAAAGACAGTGAGACACAATATTAGCACTGTTTCCCATGGAAAAGTGTTTAGTCTTTGTGCAAAATCCAGAAATGGTTAAACTACAGATTCAAGCAATAAAATTCATTTTAGAATAGTACCTCTTTATATAGTTTAAAGGTTTGGTTGTTGCCCATCACATTCATGTGAAAGCTGGCCCATCAACATAAATGAAAAAAAAAATTATTTTTAAACAATAATTTAAGTGATCAGCTATGTACTGATTTAGCACATGCATATTATGGAGCATTCAGTTACCTAACACTCTCTGAGGGCAAACATGATGTAGAAGGTCTGATCTCACAGGGCCACACCAGTGCTGAAAAGCAGGTTCTCACCATTGGTATCAAACCAAAAAGCAATTTTTTTATTTTTTAATTTTTTTTTTCCATTATTTCATTTAATTTTTTGGTCAGTCCTTACTCACATACTGTGAACTATATTAGTAGCATTAATTTACTGTGAGATCATTAACAGTGTTCTATTAACTAAACAACTTATGAAGAACAGGTATATGTAAAAAACATGATGTTCACTGAATATTAGCTTAGAATTTTCTTATATTATCCCTAAATTATTATTTAAAATGACTAATATTGCTATTATTAATAACAAATATTATTGTCTCTTACTTATTGTGATAAATTCGAAACCAGAGGGAATTAAGGAATTTCCCAGTGGCCTTTCCAGAGCAATGATGTGTTAAAAGAAAATAATAAGCCACAATCTCAGCTCTTTTGGCTGCAAAGTTGTGATCAATTATTTGCTCTGAGGTTATGTTTAGCATCCTTAGTTATGGGCCACTGATCTAAATAATGTGCAAACACAAGGCTAAAGTGTAAATCTGTGTACATTTAATATTACAATGATATGACTATTTTTCTTCATGGTCAGCGAGAAGCAGATTTGGTCTTCCGGTCTATTCTATATGTTGACTCATGTATTATAAGCCTAAGTGCATTGTCGTCTTCTAATGAGGGCCGCGGTAAGTAATACCTCTAGAGAAGGAGCAAGGACAAGATTGGAAAAAACCACACAGACAAACCTATGAGGCTTTTCCCGTTGAATTCTGGTACTTAAATCAAACACAGCAACTCAGCAAAATCCCTGTTATTAACTATTTTGGCACCTGAGGGACTGTAGAAACTCTGAGTTCTCCCATGAAACATCCTGGTCTCTGGTTCCTCCACCAAATATCCATCCTCCTGGTGTAATATGGCAGCCTGGTACCTTTCTTCCATGAAAACACATTTAATATTCAGAAACTTGTGTTATAATCAGCCCCAAGTCCAGACATTTACATTGAGGTGACTATGTGTATGTGACTACATATACACAAGTGTCTAAGCTCCCCTCATAAAAAATGAGGACATCTAACACAGATGGCCATAGAATCATGGAATGGTTTGGGTTGGGAGGGACCTCAAAGCTCATCTCATCCCAACCCCCCTGCCATGGGCAGGGACACCCTCCACCAGACCAGGTTGCTCCAAGCCCCATCCAACCTGGCCTTGAACACTTCCAGGGAGGGGGCAGCCACAGCTTCTGGAGCCCCAAGAGCTACTCAAACTACCAAACAGTGGCATCTACCGTTAAGCATGCTGAATAAGTATCTCAAATCTGGACATGAATCCATACCCTTCATGACCTGCGGCATCAGTGACCTGCCAGGTGTCAACTTTGGGAAATAATAGCAAAAAACCTAAAAGCAGCAAAATTGGGACTGAAGCTCTAGTCCACTAAGTAGGTGTTTTACTCTGGCTCCCAGTAAACTCTATAGAGCTATCGCAATTTCAATTTTATTGTTGCTAGTGGTGAATAGTAAACATATAGAGTACAATAGTACCATATAGAGAGACATATAACCTGAAATTATCTCAGCGAGTAATGCCTGCCATCCTTCAATCTTTCATATGACTACGCAAGATCAATCTACCACTGGTTTAACCATCTTCATCAGAGTCTGACAGGCTCTGATTTTAGACTGATGTGGTTTATATTCACTCCGTGCAAAACGCATCTTTCTCTGCTCTTGTGTCAGTGTGAATAATCATCTACCTCTCTACAAAGTGACCATATAAACTGGATTGTTTGATTCATTTTCCACATGTGTAAAGGCCTATAGAATTGACAGAGAAGGTCTGAATATAGGCCTGATAGGAACAGATTCTCGTGTTTCTATTTAGGAAGCCAAATGAAGTACCTCAAATTCAGAATCAAATGACCTGTTATTTTTAATCCAGAATTTATGGTATTTTAAAACAACTAAGGGCAAAACTTGCTTTGCTCCAGCCTGTTCAGCTGGACTGAGCACTGGAATATACTCCCACTTCCCCTCTTGCATCGTGCATACCATCCCCTTTCATCACTTACACAGTAGTCATGAGATATTTGGAACTATAAATAACAGGAATATGAGACCTAGCTCAAAGAAACAGTTTCTTTTTTTTTTTTTTTTTTTTTTTTTTCCTTTTTGTAATATTTTCTATAGATTTTTGGATTTTTTCCTACATGCCTGCACACAGGTAGGGAGGGGATCCTGGCAGTAGCATATGTCCACCCTTTAAACAAGTAGCAAAGCTTATGTGGGATATATGAGAGGAGACAAAAGAAAAAACAAAACAAAAACAAAAAAGAAATTATATTCCACAAGGAATTTGGTATCAAGAAGATATAACACTATTATTACTAAGCAGAGTTGGAGGTAGATGCCATGAGTTTATTCATGAGCCTCTTCTGGTAAAAGACATGGGTGCAAGTCCTCTAAATTTAACTTATAAAACCTCTTGTGTTCTCATTAGGGTGCTCACAGAGTCGTTTTATATATATATGTATATATATATATACACACACACATATATATATGCACAAACATATATATATATGCACACACATATATATACACACACTCAGATACCAGCACAGTTTATGTACCTCTGTATAAAAAATATTCATTTGCTGCCTTTTTTTTTTCTTTTTTCTTTTTTTTTATAACATATTTACCAAGTCAACAGAAAAGGAAAGAAGTTTAAGGAAAGTTTAAGGAAAGAAGTTCTAACCTTAAGAAAAAAAATAAGTTGAGAATTTACTGTGCATACAGAAAGTCTTGCTCTTGGATGTCAGTAGTATTGATCTAAAAGCTATCCTGGTAATCTGCATTGAGGGCCAAGTCCTGAACTAATAAAGATGAGTTTGACTTTTCTGCTGTTTTGTGCATGTTTTTAATTACTCATGCTTTATTCACATAGAACATTTAAGCCTGTTACACACATACCACATTGCAACACCCCAAGATCATTTTTCAGGGGGATAAATTAATACAGAAAGAGATTGGGCTGTATATAGAATCTATCTATATCTCAAAGAAAGAGGAAAATTTTCATAAAAATATCCATTCAGTTTTGGTTTGTTTTTTTTTTAATGATAACCTCTCCTAAGCAAAGACTATTCAAAGAAGTTGCCATTGTTTTACACTTAGACTCTGTTAAAATAAGAACATCTACTATAGGCTTTCTGTATTTTTAAAATTCTGTCAATTAGAGCTTGTTGATGAGATCTGAAACTCAATACTTTTTCAGCAAAAATGAGAAAACTATCACACTAAGAATCTTACTCCTTCTGTTGCAAATCACACTTTCTCTAAATATTGCAGATTCCTTGATGCCAAAATGACATTTTAAGACATCAAATGAAAATTTTCAACCAAGACAGTAGCTCAAAATATTTTTATGCCTTCTAACAACTATTTCATTCTTTGATTTGTTTTCGGGTTTTTTTGTGGTTTTTTTTTTAATATAGAGATGATTTTTTATATATTTCAGTTTTAAAAGACTTTTGGAAATTTCACTGAATGTATTTAAACATAAAAGGAACATTCAGGCTATAAGTTAAGCATTTCATTTCAGGAAAAAACAAGATGTTTTCTTCAAGCTAAAATGTAAACCTTTTGGATTAATTCAAATCTCTTCCTTGTTCCCCTATCCTCCTCACCCCCCCTCCCCGGCAATATTTTCCTTGGATTTTAGCTCTTTAAATGGGTTATTCATACAGCATGAATTTCAAGTGTGATATAAGAACATGAATCTGTTCTCGTCTCCAAATCCTCAGTGTTAAAAGGAAAAGCAATTTGCATGGATTTTTAATTCTAGAAATAAGATTAAATATGTGCCTATTGTCTGGTGTTGCTCAGTACAGCCGTAGTGTGGTCATTCTGGTCTTCTGCTGCACTCGTGTGTTCAGAGAATTCAGTCTTTTTAATTTATTTTTTTTTTATTCAGAGCCTTTTTGACCCATGTTACACCTTCCATAGAGCAAACTGTGAAAGTTTTAAGTGAGAAAAAAGCTCACTGCAGGAATATCTATAACTCAAGAGATGATGCTGCATATGTAACACCTAGCACCTGGAAAAGTGAGGCTCTCTTCCAATAAAATAACCTTAAATAAGATCTGTTACAGACCCATGGCTGTCGCTTGCACGGCAATGATGGTTTAAAAAAAAAATAATGAAAAATGTTATTAAGTTTTTAAAAAGAGGTTACAAACAATCTTAATTTATGTTCTTCAAAAAAATAAATAGATCAATATTAATGTACGTTAGGGAAAAAAATAGAACAATACTAAACTAAATAGAAAGTTGAGATGTAGAGCATGAGTTACTTAATTTTACCTTGAACTAGCTATCATAAAAATATGAATTTTCAATTATATTAAATTCATAACACATCACTAATTGTTTCTAATTTAACAGATCGCACTGAGATCAGCAGGTGAGAAAATGTATTTTCACACAGGGTTACTCTAACAGTGGAAGATTCACTTAGAAAAACTCAGAATATCAAAGCAATCCATGACTTAGACATTCCAGATACACCCATGAGTAGGCTGGGACAGTAATCAAGATCTGTTTTCCTCCAGATCGAGGAAAACAGCCAAGGACAGAGGGTTTGTGCTGCCAAAGAACCTGGTTTCAGTAACAGGCATCTGCTTTGGTATATGGATCCTGGGGCTTGAAGCCTATCTGTCTGGAGGCACCACCAATGTTAAGCCATCAAGTACGTGCCTTGAGAGGGGAATGCAAGAAAAAAATCTGCATTTTACATGGGCAGTGAAAAATTTCATCTGAAATTTCATGATGAAACAATGGATTTCATCATCCGTCCTCCATGCTGCTTCTAAAACCCAACACTAACCTGCAGCAGGAAGATAGTCCCCAGGAAAGCCCTGGGACATGGATCCAGGAGCTCTCATCTTCCCACACTGATTAAATGGGTGAGAAGTGGTGAAATAAAGAAACAAGAACCAAATGAATTGCAGTGTTTTGGTCCGATCTTTAAATTATTAAATTTTGCCTTTGTTTCCAACAGCTAGGAAGAAAGCAGATATTCTATCAGATGATCTTTATGGAGGTATGACCTAGGTGTCATTTACTTTCCCAAATTATTATCAGATTGGGCAAGTTACTGGTAGGTCTTTATTTATGGTCATACAAAATGGTCTTTGCTGCACAAGCAACTCATTACTTTTCCTGGTGACCATTAACAAAATTTGGCCTTACCAGTTTTCACTCAGCCATTTAATCACACAACACTGTTTCAAAATATCACATTCAAAAAACATTTCTTCAGGCGTCAAACCCGCCCTCCAAACGCCAGCAGAGATCATGCTGGCACAGCTCAAGCGTGAGCACATGCATCTACATTTGATGTGTTCTCACGCATCAGGTTTTACCAACGACACAGAGCACATGCCCGGGTACGTCAGCATATGTTTAGATATTTTCAGCCCATATGCAGCAATACGAATTTACCAAATAAAAGATCTGTCCTCGTTGCCATACATACTTCCTCCCTTCTGGATTCTTGCACAGTAATTCATTATTACTTGTTGCCATAATGATGTTCTTTGAAACAAGTCATGCAGTACCAATTTTGACTATGCCTCTCTTACGACATTATGAACCTTGCTATAAATCACTGAAGTTCATGTGTGTCAACAATGCCTGGTGCTACTGTATGACCAATTCACTCTGACTTGGCACTTTGCAGGATTAGTCCAATAGTGCTTTGGAAACAGCACATATGTATCTGAAACAAAATCTCACAGGGACTGGGGAGGTTTTGATAATTTCAACCTATGCAATAACAACCGCATCAGACATTAAACACACACTAGTGCTTCTCTTTTCTTTCCAGCCTCTTTCTCTCACATACAGGCAAGAGAGATGCACATGAGGATAACAGCTTCATTGTCAAGTTGTGATAGAGGGAAGACGGAGTGAGTTGCACGTTAAATGGCGTGATCTCAAACTAGTAAACAGGGTCACCTCCATGAAAAGCAAGTCAGTCTGTCTTCTCCTACACAGTCCTCTTGATAGGAAACTGCTGCTCATGCTTGTAGAGGAGCACACAAGTTCTGTCCCCAGGATGGAGCATGACACTCTGCATCTGCAACCACAGTTACTGAAGGAAAAATGCCCAGAGGGCCACACCACAAACCCCAGCAGCAACAGACTCTTCCCCATCCCTGTGAAACTAAGGACATCTGAACTGTTCTCTAGCCTACAGCAAAGCAGCTGTGCTATTCTAGGGTCATCACTGCAAAGTCTGACCACCTTTAAGTAGCAGGTAGAAAATCAAGATGGACATCCATCAAAAATTTAATCTTTCAACCTCCAGCCCTGTTTTGTGCATGGACAGACACTAGAGGAAAGACAGAGGATGACTACATTGCACTTTTACTTCTCTCAAAGAGGAGTCAACAGCTTTCATTTTTTTCCTCCTCTTCCATGGGGAAGAGGCCCTGCAAGGATGGAAATGCATATGGAAGACAAGAGAAGGATAAATGGCTGGGCAATGGGAAGCTCAGTGCAAGATCTGAAACTTGAGGTGTGCCAGGAGGAAAGTCCAGGGAAGACCACACATCGGGTGGTCAGAGAGGGAAAAGTGTGAAGTCAGGCTGAAGAAGGCTACAATAACTATCAAAGGAACAGCATATCATAAAATATAATTTATCCAGATCCCCTATAAGAGTCCAAAGATGTGCCTTTGAAATTCAGCAGTGCAATACGGAACTATAAGACCCCATTTGAATAATTAATCCAGGGCAATTTTGCCCAATGGTTACACCAAAGCTATTTTAAGGAAGATGTAACCCAGATACTTACCTGCTGTTAAGTGTGAAAAACAATACCTTGTATAACTGTGGCTCCCTTGGGGAATTAAGAATATTTATTTGAACCTGTAGCAGGATGTAGGCAGGAAAGGCAAGACAAAGAGCTTTGAGCAGAGTCTGAAAGGAGGAGAGCATCTACAGGGACGATGGCATTTGCATTGTAGCAGTAAAGCTGCTTGGTCAGAGTTAGAAGAAAGTGATTTTATTTTTCTCAGGTCATTAACGATTGTCACCTAAGAGCTATTCTACGTTAAAAAAAAAAAAAAAAAAGGGCTGGGTCAAGGCAACGAAGATAAAGTCCTGCTGACCAAGGTTTAAATATGCTGGCTGTGAAGAGCTGCCAGCAAAGTTCTAGGTGTGACTGCAGCTCTGCCATAAAAGGAGACATTTTGGTGGTTTCACTTATCTTTGGGCATCTGGCATTCCCTAGGCTGCCAGATGCAGCCCTCCACAGACACAGGTTACATCCACTCACCCATTACCACTGTGCCAGCACAACAACAGCATCCTTAGCACAGGCACAGCCACTACCTACTATTTTATTTTTAAAAGTCACCTATAAATGATACGAACTACTTGCATATAATTTCTTTAACCTCAGTAAATCTGAGATATTTCTGTTTTCATACCTGAGCTCATTTTGGATACAGCGTGGCCAGCAGTTCTCCAAGGGGAGACTCTGACAGGCTGGTACGTGCACACACTTCTCTCATCCCTTGCATGTGTAAGACAGACATGTCTGTATGCACATCTGTCTGCATATTATATTCAGTTTATTCCTTTTTACAGCTGAGAAAATTGCAGTCACATTTTCAAGAAAAAAAAATCAATGGCAAATATGGCTTTAATGCCTGCTTATGTTCATGCAGTGAAGAGATCTTATTAATTAACTGACACTACACTGTAAAAAAAAAAAAACAAACAAAAAAAACCCAAATAAAATAATGGGCAAACCCACCACTGATCAGCTCTTATGTTCTGAGAAGCTCTATTGCTCTCCCCCTTGGTGCTGTGAAGGCAGGGCTGGCATCACTGCACAGGTGACATCTGTCATCATCAATTAGTCACCAAGAAAAATGGGGGGCGAGGGGCAATGGACTGTTGATTGCAAGAAGTTCAGTCACCCGCAAATGCTCCCGGAGGAAATGCTGGTCAGTTAATCTAGGCAGCCATCTTCAACCCACCAAATAATAGCTGCCATGCACAGAAAAAGCAGAAATAAAGATTTTTAAAGCAGCCGAGGGACTTGGAAGGTATTTCATGGTCAAATACCAACACTGTTAAACGGTAGCCACAAACGTTGTCATCATCGATGATGTTTAAAATGCAGCAGAAGAACAGGAGCACGTCAGCTATCCCTGCAAGTGAAACTCAGCAGTGCAGCAACTGTTTCCATAGAATCATAGAATCACAATGGTTGGAAAGGACCTCCAGGATCATCAAGTCCAGCCTTTATCCCATCATCTCCCTAACCACTAGACCATTAGACCATGGCCTCAAGTGCTTCATTCACTCATTTTTTGAAGACCCCCAGGGACGGCGACTTCACCACCTCCCTGGGCAGCCTGTTCCAGTGACTAACCACCCTCTCAGTAAAGAGCTTCTTCCTAATATCCAACCTAAACTTCCCCTGACACAACTTGAGGCCATTTCCTCTCATCCTATCATTAGTAATTTGGGAGAAGAGACCAACACCAGCCTTACTACAACCTCCTTTTAGGTAGTTGTAGAGGGCAATGAGGTCTCCTCTCAGTCTCCTCTTTTCCAGACTAAATAACCCCAGTTCCCTTAGCCGATCTTCATAAGACCTGTTTTCCAGACCTTTCACCAGCCTCGTTGCCCTTCTCTGGACTCACTCCAGCATCTCAATGTCCATCTTATACTGTGGTCCCCAGAACTGGACACAGTACTCGAGGTACTTGAGGCACTCTAACAAGTGCTGAGTACAGGGGCATGATCTCCCTACTCCTGCTGGTCACACCGTTTCTGATACAGGCCAGGATGCCGTTGGCCTTCTTGGCCACCTGGGCACACTGCTGGCTCATGTTCAGCCAGCTGTCAACCAACACCCCCAGGTCCTTTTCCGCCAGGCAGCTTTCCAGCCACTCTTCCCCAAGCCTGGAGCATTGCATGGGGTTGTGACCAAAGTGCATGACCTGGCACTTGCCTTTGTTAAACCTCATGCAATTTGCCTCAGCCCATCTCTCCAGCCTGTCCAAATCCCGCTGCAGAGCCTCCCTACCCTCAGCCAGATTGACACTCCCACTTAATTTCATGTCATCTGCAAATTTACGGGGGGTGCATTTGATCCCCTCATCCAGGTCATTGATAAAGACATTAAACAAGACTGGCCTCCAAACTGGGCCCAGAGGCCCACTTGTGACTGTTCTCCGTCTGGATTTAACTCCATTCACCACAACTCTCTGGGCTCGGCCATCCAGCCAGTTT
Organism: Podargus strigoides; assembly: GCA_028020825.1. Taxonomy (NCBI): domain Eukaryota; kingdom Metazoa; phylum Chordata; class Aves; order Caprimulgiformes; family Podargidae; genus Podargus; species Podargus strigoides. Next base: position 16,749,584 of record CM051663.1, read on the forward strand.
TTAACCCAGTGAAGAGTCCACCTGTCTAAACCATGAGCTGCCAGCTTCTGCAGCAGAATGCTGTGGGGGACAGTGTCAAATGCCTTACTGAAGTCCAGGTAGACAACATCCACTGCTTTTCCCTCATCCACTAGGCGGGTCACCTGATCATAGAAGGAGATCAGGTTGGTTAAACAGGACTTGCCCTTCATGAACCCATGCTGGCTGGACCTGATCCCCCTGTTGTCCTGCACTTGCTGTGTGATCTCCCCCAAGATGAACCATTCCATAACCTTCCCTGGCACCGAGGTCAGGCTGACAGGCCTGTAGTTCCCTGGATCCTCCTTCCTGCCCTTCTTGTTGATGGGCATCACATTGGCAAGTCTCTAGTCATCCAGGACCTCACCTGATAACCAGGACTGCTGATAGATGATGGAGAGCAGCTTGGCAAGTTCCTGCGCCAGCTCCCTCAGCACCCTCGGGTGGATCTCATCCAGCCCCATAGACTTCTGGGTGTCTAATGTCAGTAATGACTGGAAGAGTGGCTGGAAGGTCAACTGTCTCCCGCTGTTCATGATCAGGTTGTGGTCCTCCTCTTCTTCCCCATGACCATCAGCTCTCCTGCAACAGCACGCTGTGCATGGCTTATTTCTTTTTTAGCAAAAGTTAAACTTCCTTTAAAACTGAGCCCTGAAGAGTTTCAAACTATTAAGGATGTAACAAAGTTGAATAATAGTTTTTACTGAGAATAAGAAAATAATACAGGGAAAATTTTGAAAGCATGACAAAGATATTCTCATTTCGAGAAAAAACTGTTTCTTTTAAGAAGCATTATGGTATGTCTCTGCTTGTTCTAAATGAAACTTTCTGACTTTCGATTTTGAAACATCTTCTCATTTTTAATATTGTGAATATATTTGAATCAAAACTTCACTGCTTTATCTTTGTTCCTTAGAGCACACTGAGACAGTGTAAACTTACCCAGGGGACCACAACTTCCTGCCACATTTGAGATTTAGGCACTGTGATGTCAAGTGGACTTTTCAGGGAGGCAGACTATGTACTTAAAATGTTTGTCCACTCTTAGAGATGTCCATCAAGACTGTACTGGGTCTGGCTGAGCCAGAATTGATTTTTCCCTATAGAAGCCCTCATGGTGATGTATTTTATGTTGGGAGCTAGAAGGGTATTGATAACACACAGGTGTTGTGGCAACTGCTGAGTTGTGCTTACGCAGCACCAAGGCTCTTTCCAACATTTTCCCCCAGTGGGATGGGGTGGGCATGATCTTGGGAGGGGACACAACCAGGACAGCTGACCCGAACTGACCAAAGGGATATTCCATACCATATGATGTCTGCTCAAGTATAAAGCTGGGAAAAAGGAGGAAGGGTGGTGGGGTCATCCTTGGTCCGTCGAGGCAACTGCTACATGTATTGCAGCCCTGCTTCCTGAGAAGGCCCCACATCGCCTGCTAATGGGAAGTAGAGAACAAATCTGTTTTCTTTTTTTTGCTTCCACGTGCAGACCTTGCTTTGCTTTGCTTACATTAAAACGGCTTTTTTTTTTTCCCAGAAGGGTTGTTTTTTTCTATCTTATTTTCTTTTCCCCTTTTTGCCCTGCTGAGAGAAGGAGGGGGGAAAGTGATAGAGTGGCTTGGTGAGTACCTGGCTTTTAGCCTAGGTCAAACCACCACAAAGACCCATTTCTAAATCTCTCTTCTACCTCAAGTTATATTCACAGCTGTATGGAACCACAGAAGTCCAACACTTAGCACCAATGTTCTTCAAAGGTCTTCAGTCAACTGCCACTTAAATGTGTAAGAAAGCAAAATCTCTGAATTACACTGGGCACATACTCACTGCCGTTACTCAGTTCCCATGCTGATAGACACACACGAGCCTCCAAGTCTTGACATGGTCAATTCACATGAAGCTTCAGCTCATGTACACCTTGGCAACTCTTCCCGGGACAAAGCCTCCTCATAAAACCTGGCCGAGGCTGACAGCAGGATCTAAAACATTGCTGCTGCCTTTAATATTTGTGCTAAAATCTTTGCTTTCAGAGACAGCACAACAAAGCAGGTTCCTCTGTGTCAAAAAGGCATTTTACAGCTGATTTAAAAATAATAATAATAATGATTCCAAGCTAAGAAATCCAAGTAAAGCAACAAAATGCTTTGGCATCACTCTTTTCTTAACAGTGTTTCCCCTGATGTGGCTAAATGATGTATTTACTCAGTATTTTAGTTCTTGCAGTTTCTATCCTTAGGCATCTAATTTTTCTCAAATGCTATATAACAAATTAGTCCTTTTCTGTAGCTCAGGCTTCCAGCAGGTATATTAGTCCTTTTTTTTTTTTTTCTTTAAAGTTTAGTTCTCAATGTTACTTAAAGTTTTGGTAGAAGGTGGCATATGTTACCTGGTTTGTTCAGCAGATTATTTATCAAAATTAATGATGTGAGTGTGAATTTTCAGGGCAGCCATACATGGCTAATGGTGATGCTTTTGAAGTGAATCTTTCTGCACTTTTCCTCCTCATGTGAAAAATGCAGAACTGTGAAACCAAGTGTGCTCATTGTCGTGCTGAGGTTCATACACTCTGGTATCAAGCACTGGAGAAAAGACCACCAAAAAAAGTAATACCATCTTCAAAGTAGGGTTTAAACAGCATGAAGGAAATAAGGAACAAGAATACAAAGCTATACCTGGAGGACAATACAAAATATTGTGTGTTCCCACTACGGAAGCATCACCAGGTACTCACCATGAACTTTTAGGACCTTACAATTGTAAGGGCAGCCATGAAGTGTCAGGAAGACCAACTCCAAGGTGTGCTTTGGAATAGCAGAAATTTATCAAAGTTCATTAAACTACACATGTATAGCCTGGCAAACCAACCTCTCTCCACCAGGAGCAAAACCATGCCATCATGAGGTAGCAGTCTGCAAACTTGATTTTATTACTCCCAAAAGTCATATCGAACTTTCTCACAGTAGCTCTTACTAAAAATGCAAGGCATTGAAAGCCAGTACATGATGGGAACAGCTTCCAAGCGGAAAAAAAAAAAAAAAAAAAAAAAAAAAGAAAAATACTTAATTTCCTAGTCTTTTAAATTACCTTCCTTTGGTAGGAACCTCCTGAATCAGCCATGCACTATGGGGCACACATCACCACACCTTTCCATAAAAACTTTGCTCAGTCTGTCTCAGCCTCCCACTCATCCCTGTCTTGCAGAGAGGAGACATATCTCTGTGACTTGCCTTGGCAGCAACAAGTCCATTCCCAGACCCGATTAACTAACACTGCTCAGGGAGCTGCTCCTGGAGATGAATCTGATCTTAACCAGTCCCTACAGCACCTGCTTCTGTGGCTACACAATGGAATGAACTGAGAAATAAATTTATCAAGCCTTTCACAGCTATTTTCCCAAGAAGGTATTTTGAGTTCCTGAATCAAACCATGGTTCACAATGCTTCTTACATCTCTCAATAAACCTAAAAAACCTGTCAACTGGTTTTGCTTTACTGAACATCTGCCATGCCTTGGCCACACAATATCTAACACAAGAGCAAAGATGAACCCATGAGCTACTTTACTGAAAACAATATAAAGGACCAGTTTTGACCTACACCAAAATCATTAACTTATTGACCACACAGCCCAAAGCAGAGATGGAAAAAGATGAAAGATGGCTCTGTAATTTTGCCTGGAGTACAGGTGTCCCTGGTTCAACTGCTAGCTCGGCAAGATTTTCAGCATAACATATAACATCTCTCTTACAATTTTCCTACCTTTTCCCACCTGCGCAATGACATAATCATGCTTATTTTTCATTGCTTTTTTATGACACGAATCACAACATACAGTGTTCCTCAGGCAGGCAATAAAAAAAGAGCTCCCAATTCACTTAACTTGAGACAGGAGTCAATGTGTGAGTAAATTCAGTAATGTGAAATGCTCAGATCTTACAGAAATAAAGGTATAAAAAAAGACTGATGAGAATCTAAGAGGTCTTTTTCCATCTGCAATTGCCCAGGTGCCACGACTACTTTGCTCTTACCAACACCTTTTTTCTGACATAGAAATTACAGCAATTCAGTCACTTTGTATTTCCTGTTCGGCCCATCATTTTATTGTATGGTCTGTGTAAAATTGCATGAAATAAATCCTACCATCCAGTTTAAAAAAGAAAAAAGACAAGAGAAACATCTGATTCCAAATTTCCTGGAAAGTTCAAAGTGAGATTTTGAATAAGCTGGACAGCTCTTGAATGCTTTCAAGACAGGTGGACTCTTCACTGGGTTAAAAGCTGGCTGGATGGCCGAGCCCAGAGAGTTCTGGTGAATGGAGTTAAATCCAGATGGAGACCGGTCACAAGTGGTGTCCCTCTGGGCTCGGTTTGGGGGCCAGTCTTGTTTAGAGTCTTTATCAATGACCTGGATGAGGGGATCAAATGCACTCCCCGTAAATTTGCAGATGACATGAAATTAAGTGGGAGTGTCAATCTGGCTGAGGGTAGGGAGGCTCTGCAGCGGGATTTGGACAGGCTGGAGAGATGGGCTGAGGCAAATTGCATGAGGTTTAACAAAGGCAAGTGCCAGGTCATGCACTTTGGTCACAACCCCATGCAATGCTCCAGGCTTGGGGAAGAGTGGCTGGAAAGCTGCCTGGCGGAAAAGGACCTGGGGGTGTTGGTTGACAGGCAACTGAATGTGAGCCAGCAGTGTGCCCAGGTGGCCAAGAAGGCCAACGGCATCCTGGCCTGTATCAGAAACGGTGTGACCAGCAGGAGTAGGTGATCATGCCCCTGTACTCGGCACTCGTAAGACCACACCTTGTGTACTGTGTCCAGTTCTGGGGACCACAGTATAAGAAGGACATTGAGGTGCTGGAGCGAGTCCAGAGAAGGGCAACGAGGCTGGTGAAAGGTCTGGAAAACAGGTCTTATGAAGATCGGCTAAGGGAACTGGGGTTATTTAGTCTGGAGAAGAGGAGACTGAGAGGAGACCTCATTGCCCTCTACAACTACCTAAAAGGAGGTTGTAGTGAGGCTGGTGTTGGTCTCTTCTCTCAAATTACTAATGATAGGATGAGAGGAAATGGCCTCAAGTTGTGTCAGGGGAAGTTTAGGTTGGATATTAGGAAGAAGCTCTTTACTGAGAGGGTGGTTAGTCACTGGAACAGGCTGCCCAGGGAGGTGGTGAAGTCGCCGTCCCTGGGGGTCTTCAAAAAATGAGTGAATGAAGCACTTGAGGCCATGGTCTAATGGTCTAGTGGTTAGGGAGATGATGGGATAAAGGTTGGACTTGATGATCCTGGAGGTCCTTTCCAACCATTGTGATTCTATGATTCTATGATTCTATGTTTCTATTTTTTGTGAGGCATATGCCAACTTCAGCAAGATATTAGGAGAGAATGGCAAAGGAATAGGGTCAGCTGTGAAATTAGCCAAAAACTCACAGACGCACAGCCCACGGTACAGCCCCAAAAGCTCCACAACCCCCAGCTGTTTCCAGTGTTTATAGCAAAGCTATATAGAGAGATCCTGAGGGACCACCCTTCCTTTCCCACAGCTGCCCACCACCTCAGGATTTGGAAACAGCTCAGCTCTCCTCCCTGCACCTCCAGGACTGACATATGACCTTTCTCTGCCCACCTGTCAGTTTTAAAAAACTCAAAATCTCTGATCTTCATCTGCTTTCTGAAATGCCTGTACACCAATGCACGCAGTATGGGGAATAAACAGGAGGAGTTAGAGGTCTGTGTGCAGTCTAAAGGATATGACCTGGTGGCAATTACAGAGACATGGTGGGACAGCTCACATGACTGGAATGTGGTCATGGATGGCTATGTCATTTTTAGGAAAGATTGGTCAGTGAAGCGAGGTGGTGGAATTGCTCTCTATGTGAGGGAGCAACTAGAATGTATTGAGTTTTCTCCAGGGACTGATGAGGGGCAAGTTGAAAGTCTGTGGGTAAGAATTAAGGGGCAGGCAGGCATGGGTGATACAGTTGTGGGGGTCTATTACAGACCTCCTGATCAGGATGAGGGAGTTGATGAGGCTTTCTACAGGCAGCTGAAAGCAGCCTCGCAACTACAGGCCTTGGTCCTCATGGGGGATTTTAACTACCCCGATATCTGCTGGAAGACTTATACAGCCAGCCATTCACAGTCTAGGAGGTTCCTCCAGTGCATTGCTGACAACTACTTAATGCAAATGGTGGATAAGCCGACTAGGAGAGGAGTGCTGCTGGATCTTGTACTCACCAACAAGGAGGGTCTTGTTAAAGCAGTGATGGTCGATGGCAGCCTTGGCTGCAGTGATCATGAGATGGTGGAGTTTAGGATCCTGTGTGGGAGGAATAGAGTACCTAGCAAGACCAGAACCCTGGACTTCCGCAGGGCCAACTTTAGCCTCCTCAATCAATTGTTAAGGGAAGTCCCATGGGACAGGGTGCTAGATGGTAAAGGGGCTCAAGATAGTTGGTCAACATTCAAGGACCACTTCTTGCAAGCTCAGGATCAGAGTGTCCAATGGGTAAGAAATCAAGTAAGGGAGCTAGGAGACCAGCATGGTTAAACGAGGAACTGCTGGGCAAACTCAGGTGGAAAAAAAGAATTTATGGATCATGGAAAGAGGGGCTAGTCACTTGGGAGGAATATAGGACAGTTGTCAGAGGATGTAGAAAGGCAATTAGGAAAGCTAAGGCCTCCTTGGAACTTAACCTTGCAAGCCAGGTCAAGGATAATAGAAAGGGCTTTTTCAAACACATAGCTAATAAAACTAACACTAGAGGCAATATAGGCCCACTGATGAATGAGGGGGGTGCCCTAGAGACAGAGGATGTAAAGAAGGCAGAGGTGCTGAATGCCTTCTTTGCCTCTGTCTTTACTCCTGAAGGCTTTCCCCAGGAGCCCCTGATCCCTGTAGCCCCAGAAGAAGTCAGGATAAAGGAGGAGTTTGCCTCGGTAGATGAGGATTGGGTTAGGGATCAGTTGAGCAATCTGGATATCCATAAATCAATGGGACCAGATGGAATGCACCCAAGGGTGCTGAGGGAGCTGGCAGAGGTCATTGCTAGGCCACTCTCCAGCATCTTTGGTAAGTCATGGAGAACAGGAGAGGTGCCTGAGGACTGGAGGATAGCAAATGTCACTCCAATCTATAAGAAGGGCAAGAAGGAGGACCCGGGTAACTATAGACCGGTCAGCCTCACCTCCATCCCTGGAAAGGTGATGGAACAGCTTGTTCTTGGCACTCTCTCTAGGCATATCAAGGAAGAAGGGGTCATTAAGAGCAGTCAACATGGTTTTACCAAGGGTAAGTCATGTTTGACCAACCTTATTGCCTTCTATGAGGAAATAACTAGGTGGATAGATGATGGTAGAGCGGTAGATGTGGTTTATCTTGATTTCAGTAAAGCATTTGACACTGTCTCCCACAGCATCCTTGTAGATAAGCTGATAAAGTATGGGTTTGGTGATCAGGTAGTGAGGTGGATTGTGAACTGGCTGAAGGAAAGAAGCCAGAGAGTTGTGGTCAATGGGATGGAGTCTAGTTGTAGGCCTGTGACTAGTGGAGACCCTCAGGGGTCGGTACTGGGACTGGTGTTGTTCAGTATCTTCATCAACGACCTGGATGAGGGTACAGAATGTATCCTCAGCAAGTTTGCTGATGACACCAAACTAGGAGGAATGGCTGACACACCAGAGGGTTGTGCTGCCATTCAACGAGACCTTGATAGGCTGGAGAGTTGGGCGGGAAGAAACTTAATGAAATTCAACAAGAGCAAGTGTAGAGTTTTGCATCTGGGGAAGAACAACCCCATGTACCAGTACAGGTTGGGGGCTGACCTGCTGGAGAGCAGTGTAGGGGAAAGGGACCTGGGGGTCCTGGTGGACAGCAGGATGCCCATGAGCCAGCAATGTGCCCTTGTGGCCAAGAAGGCCAATGGCATCCTGGGGTGTATTAGAAAGGGAGTGGTTAGGAGGTCGAGAGAGGTTCTCCTTCCCCTCTATTCTGCCTTGGTGAGGCCACATCTGGAGTATTTTGTCCAGTTCTGGGCCCCACAGTTCAAGAAGGACAGGGAACTACTTGAGAGAGTCCAGTGCAGAGCCACAAACATGATTAAGGGAGTGGAACATCTCCCTTATGAGGAAAGGCTGAGGGAGCTGGGTCTCTAGCTTGGAGAAGAGGAGACTGAGGGGTGACCTTATTAATGTTTATAAATATGTAAAAGGTGAGTGTCATGAGGATGGAGCCAGGCTCTTCTCAGTGACATCCAATGATAGGACAAGGGGCAATGTGTGTAAGCTGGAACATAGGAGGTTCCGCATAAATGTGAGGAAGAACTTCTTCACAGTGAGGGCAACAGAACACTGGAACAGGCTGCCCAGAGAGGTTGTGGAGTCTCCTTCTCTGGAGACATTCAAAACCCACCTGGACATGTTCCTGTGTGACCTGACCTAGGTGTTCCTGCTCTGGCAGGGGGATTGGACTAGATGATCTTTTGAGGTCCCTTCTAATCCCTAACATTCTGTGATTCTGTGATCTTTACCCTTTCTATAAGCATTTTAAATTGTACAACTGATAGTACTTAGCTAAAAAGGAAAGGAATTAAAAAATCACAAAATCACAGGGCAGAGGGGACCTCAGGGATCATCTGGTCCAACCTTTCTTGGCAAGAGCACTGTTCAGATAAGATGGCTCAGCATCCTGTCTAGCTGAATCTTAAAAGCGTCCGACGTCAGGGATTCCACTACTTCCCTGACGAGATTATTCCAGTGGCTGATTGTTCCCATTGTGAGAAATTATCCTCTTGTGTCCAATTAGAATCTCCCCAAGAGTAACCCGGACCCACTACCCCTTGTCTTTTCCATGTGACTCCTTGTAACAAGGGAGTCTCTACCTTCTTTGCAATCACTCTTTAAGTACTGCAACATGGTGATGAGGTGCAACCTAAGTCGCCTTTTCTCAAAGCTGAACAAACCCAACTCTCTCAGCCTTTCCTCATATGGCAGACTGCCCATCTGGAAGGTGAGAGGCAGAGGCAAGACAGATGGACACACAGATGGTACTCTCACATAACCCTTATTTCTTTAGCAGCCAAAAACATCCTATGAGCCAGCAGTGAAAACCAGTTTTAAGGGCCAGTGCAGCTGTGATGGAATGTGATGGCACAGAGGGCCAGGTAGCAATCATGGCGTTGCATCAGCGAGCTCACAGTGTAACAACACATCCAGTGCTATCTTGCAGCCCTGCTGGGTTCTATGCTGCTGCTCATCAAAGCACTAGGAGCTAAAATAGGTTTGTCAGGAGAGAAGAAGCCTCCTGCTTCTTCTAACAGATGAAGAAGTTTTTAACATAAAGGAAAGGCAATGCCCACCCAGGATAGAAGAGTTGTGTGTGCGTTTTTTTCTCTCCCTGTGTCTAGGCAGCTGGAAAACTTCCAGGTGCCCTGTGTACAATGCATGCTGCCCACCAATGTATCTTGAGGACAGCACAGCACTTGTAAGAGGGAAAGGTTTGCAGTTACTTTGAACTTCCACATTTTTAAAAATAAACTATATGACTGTGTCCTGCATATGAATAATTTGTGGAGATGTAATTTTTAACTGTAAAAGGTTCTCACAATCAGCAAATGACCCAGCTGTTACCTCCAACGTAAATAGGCAGGCTCAGCATCCCATCGTGCATGGACCTTCAGGAGCTCATGAAAGGCCTATCTATTACTGCTGAAATGCGCGCGGGGCTTGTCATAGATAACTCAGCAAGGTGTTGTATAAAGAAACTAGACTTGTCCTAGTGCTAGTTTTAGGAAGACAGGTATGCTGACCCTCCCTTTCCAGCCTGTCACCCCTCTTCTATGTCAGATTGAAAGAGCTAAACGTGTCATTCACAACCACAAGGAATTGGGCTACAAGGCACTAGTTGCTCTTCTTCCATATAAATTTCCTACAATTTCCAAAGCTATGAACAGGGCAGAGGTGAGATGGAAAGAATGTTTTATGCTGTGCTGGATGGAAGAGGGAGTCACAGAAAACTGAAAATAATTCAGTTTCCATAGAATACAACATGTAGTGAATCAATGGTCTCACTAAACAGCTGGGGGAAAATGGCAATGATCCCTAGTCCTGGCTAATGCTGGAGAGAGTCTCTGCTATCAAAGCATCCTCTTCATTATGTCTACATCACCAGGTCCACAATATGCAGCATTTCTCTACCCAGAAGTGCACAATGACACGAAGTCCACACCAAACCTGGGGTAGGCAGAAGGAGAGGACAGAAGGACAGTGCCGTAGGAGAGTCAGCTCTGTTGTTATACAACATATAATACAATCACTGAAGTAGTCAGTGTCCCAGCAAGGTGATGGGCTGGCCATTCAGTGGGTCCAGGACGCAAAAGGCTGCTGGACACCAGAGAGGAAAAATACCAAAGGGCTTCTTGCAATCTGCATTCCGGAGTCCATTGGCTTTGACAAGTGAAATTACAGCTGCTGATAAACTGCAGGAGAATGAAGTACTGACCCTACCTGGCACTACTTAAAGATTGAATGCAAAACTAAATATTTCACTGACTATCTCGATGTCCAGGCACAAAAATGGTAAAAGTCCTTACCCCTACAACCAAAAATTTAAATCATATATTGAAACCCCTGTGTGAGATCATCTTTCATGGCAGTTTTTGCCATTTTATATGTTTAACTTCGATTTTTACATAAAGAAAGTTTAGTGATCATGCCACCTGCCTGTCTTTCAAACCCTCTATGGCAGATGATGCATTTTGGCCAATTCTAACAAAATTTCTGAAGAGATTAAGGGTGTCAAATAATGGCAGTCACCACAATTTTAATGAAAATCACTTCTTGGGTGTAGTGTCCCCACTGATCAAAAGGCTTCAACATGAACTCAATGACCCTTCAGCCTGAGGTATGGGCTTGGTACCACAATTGTGCTCCCCTGTCAAGTGACTCTTGGTAGGTGGCACTCAGGAGCATCAAAAGTGATGGGGCTGATGGCATTTATACCTGCTAGTACCCCAGGATGTGCCCCATGTGTGGGTGAAAGGGTCAAAAAAGGAGCCCAACAAAGATGACTCTGGTTTCAAGGCACTGCACCCAAAACAATTGTTCCACCATACAAGTAACAAAATTAGTAATTAAGAGGATTCCCAACCTGAGAGAATTAGCGCCTCTGATCTATAAGAAATCCATTAGAAAGCTCAATGGCAGATAGTGCTGTCACAGGAAAAAAGGATTTCAGTGCCCTGTCCTTTCTAAAAATTATCTCTCCACATAAGACAGTTTAAAAAACAACAATCAGATGGGTTGAATACTAAATCCAAGATCATTATAATGGTACAAAGCACTGAAGAAAATATAGTAATATGTTATGTATTTCCTAAGGTAGGTTTTTTCCCAGGACATAGAATTTACAGATAAAAGCAAGAAACCAGCAGAACTAATCCGCACATAAATGAAACTCACTGTGCCCCACTAGAAAAGCAGTTACTCTGAAACAACAGGAATGATATTTAGAGTGGTGCGTAGTGATACTAATAGTTTTGTTAACATTATCTACTTTGCCATAGACTTAAAAAGAATTACACATAATAGTGGTAGTTATGGTAGCATCTTAAAAATTGCTGGCTTTCTGCCATTCTAATTCTCTCTTCAATCACCTGTAATTTTCAACCTTTTTCTCACCTATTATATTGCAATTTTTCAGCGGAGAATTGCCCACTAGCATTTTGTGAAAAGGATATGGGGGATCTAATGGGAGAAATATTTTACTCTGTACAGAAAAAAATAATTATTTTGAAATTATTTTACTTTATACAGGTGCTACCAAGTCAAAATTTGATCTGGAAATAATTCTACTGAATGACCACGTGGGATGTCTGGAAAAAAATGTTTTGGTTAAAGTTACAAATTATTGAATAAAAATTCCATCTCATCTAAGTGATTCACACCTGGACAAATGAGCACAATAAGGGTGTAAGATACGCCAATGAGGAAGACCCTGATGTACCCCACATGCACAAGGCTGACCTGTCACTGAGGAACACTAGGTGCCACTCAAAATATTTTACAAAACCTGCAAGCAGCAGAGTCAAGGTGGGCAGGGAGGGGACCTGCCAGTGGAGCTCCCACGCGGGATGGCATGGGTGGGCATCATCAAGGAGAGAAGCAATGGGTGATGGCCAACCATGACAGTGTCTTCTGTGGTAGCCTGATCTTATACTTCTCCCCATGAATCCTGTTAAGGGCTTCAGTCTGGCCAAGTTTGTCCATTCTTGTGTACTGCAAGCTACATAAATAAGCCATGAAAGACCTTTAAAAGATTAGAGGAAAACAAAAATGAAGTCTGGGAGCACAAGCTCAGGGGACTTCGGAGGGACTGGGAGGTATGAGACATTAGAATAGAATAGAATAGAATAGAATAGAATAGAATAGAATAGAATAGAATAGAATAGAATAGAATAGAAAATAGAATAGACAGCAGAGTGAACCAAATAAAATCACTCTTTACACCCAACTCTCTATACAACCTGTACATAAAGTTTCCCATTTTTAAAAAATCTTCTAAGACAGACCCTTCATCAAGCTAGTAAATTTTCTGAATAATGAAAGCTATTGCATCCCTGATTCTCTCAAAAAATTGGGGGGAGATGCTGCCCATGGGGCTGCTAAGATACCTGGCCAGAGCTGACTAGTGCTAGAAAGATCTGACATGTTGTAGTTTGAGTTTGTTGCAGAGGGCTTGCTGCTATAAGCTGTATCAACAGAATTCTTATCAACTTTGACAAATATTAATACATAATTCAGATTTTTAATACAGTTAATTTTTAAGAAGTTAACAACACAGTCCTCTTCCCTTGGTTCTGTTCCTTGAAGAACATAATCACAGCACTTTGGTTTGAAATGTTTCTTTCTTTTTCTCCTGGATAATGCTTTGACATAAAATAGCATTTCTTAGCAGAAGAAATGAAGGACTAAATAAATAATCTTTCCTTTTGAAACATTAAATGCAATTTTATTTTGAACCGCAATGACCAAAAAAAAGCTGCTGTGGCTGAGGTTATGCTTCCTCATCACGTAAGAAGACAGACTTAAAGCGAGTTTATAATTGTCAAGAAGCTTTAAATAGTTGAACAGTAAGACACAGCATGGGAGGGTGTGTTTTTATTGTGTAATAACATATTAGGATTCATTGTTCATAATAATAATTGTTATTAACCTTGCAAGTTTTATATTGTTTCCTTTGAAAATTACAAGACTGATTGTATGAGAAAAGAGAATTTAGAATAACAGTTAATTTGCTTTTAGTTTATTACATTTCTCTGCGTTAAGTTTGTTATCAGAGGGAATAGTCCTGTAACATGCAAAAGAAGAAAAACCAAACTCCTTAGTAAAAAAAATTAAATCATCTACAGCTCAGTTTAAAATAGTCTGTTTCAGTATGATTTGGCACCTCTTTGTCCGGAAGTCAAGGGCAAACTCTGTGTTGTTTTCAAAGGTACAAAGTAGGCTTATATAAATCTTTAAAGAATTAAAAATTACAATAAAACATTTGATGTTGGAGGGATGAATTATGATATCCTTATTCATACTGAACTGTGCTTACGCTGTGAATGCTTTGATATCAACGGGGCTCTCCATGCTCTACGTTATTATTCAGGGCCAGACAGAAGTGGTTTTCCTGTCTTGAGAAGAAATTTGAGATAAAAGAGAGAGAGATATGTTTCTGCATTTGGATGAGCCCAAGACCTTTAGAAGTTTTTTCAAGGAGAAAGGGAGAGGGAGCTGTTACCCAGGGCTGTGAGAAAATCCCTCATCAGAACAATCCTCCAGCTCCATCATCCCCACCAAAATGAGCATCCTACATTCGCATCCCCTTGCATGCTCTCAGAGAAGGGACAACTCATTAGCTCTGCCATCGTTAGCAATAAGCAGCCTCAGATGGAATGTTAATGGTGACGCTGGAAGTGGAGAGACAGTAGTGTAGAAAGAAAATAGCTGAATATGTCCCTCTTATTAATAGTGTACATTATAATGGAGAAAGTCAAAACAAAGCAATGGAACAAAACGTGATTAAATAGGTTCAAGATCAGGAAAGTTTTTCAATAGGTACTTCAAGCTACAGTTAAGATGGCAGGAAAATAAATAATTTTTTTCCCCACAGTGCTCATGAAAGATGATTCACCAAAGATTGCAGTCAGATGTAAACAATCACCAACCCTGTCAGTGGAGTTATTTTCCAGCTGTTCGTTGATATGAAAATGGTACTAAATATTTCACTGCCAGTGCTCTTCAGCAGAGGCTGCTTTGGCTCAGACCCAAAGATGAATGAAATCTCTGACTTCTCAGAAAGTAACTCTCCTCCACAGTGCAAGCTGGTGCCCAAACCAAGTTGTCTATGATGTCCAGGCATTTATGGAGGTCTAATCTTGGCTTGAAAATTTAAAGTCAGTCTGAAACTTTGTTGTGCAATGTGGGAAAGGGTCCCCTGTAAAATACAAAGGAAACCTATAAGTTTTTTCTTTCCCATGTCTTTCTGCAGGTTTCATGATTCAAAATGGAAATTCTCTGTCTGAATGACTAAGGCAATAATGGAATTTTCTTCAGCTAAAGATTTCATAGTTCTAAGAACAGATTTTTTGCTTCTAAAATGATATTAAACTTTTCATGGTTTATTTACAAAGATAGACAAATTACTCAGACTTTACAGAAGGAGAAAGCAATAAACACATTTCTGAAATGATTCAAGAACTCAGAGAACTTAAGGAAATCTTTTTATGTCTCTTGCTGAAAAAGCTGAATTCCATGTCTCCATACAATAAGAGGGATAGAACATAAATCAGGAATTTATGGTTTTAAAAATTACTATTGATATTGAATTCTGGAAAGTCAAACACTACTAGTATGGCAAGCTAAACTCATGAAAATGCAAGACAGTTAGAAAAGAAATTGAAACAGAATAGATTTTTTTTATATAAAAGAAAAAAAAGAAATATATTCAATGCAGGAAAAAGAAGCATTATTTATAAGTAAGAAAAAAAAACCCGACAAACAAACAAAAAGCAACAACTAAACAAAAACTCCACTCCTTAAAAACCTCACTGACTCTTTATAGATTGTGATGACAAAGATCATTACAGTATGGGTGATATGGGTGATAAATTGTCCACAAAAAGTATGGACACATAAGCATGAAAGAAAAGAAAGACTTGGAGAACTGTCTGTACAAACCCTGGAGCTGAAGGAATAGATGAGGAAAAATTAAAAAAAAAAAAAAGAGATTATTCTTCTTGGGTCTTTGTACAAAGATCCAGTATTTGGTTGTTATGCCAGGAGCTGAAAAAGTACAAGATATCTCTTAAAGGTATTCAAGACCAATGAACAGATGATCTGTGAGGTCCCTTCCAACCCAAACTATTCTATGATTCTATAAAATAAGCTTTTATCATGTTTCATAATCTAAAAATGTGACACTACATCATGTGCTCAGAAAAGTCAGGCTAGTAATTAGTAACCTTAAGGAATAGCTAGCTTGTCCCATTGAACTGGAAGTATGTGAGAACAAGGGCAAGAAGCACACACTGGAGATTAACTGCTCCATCAGAAGTCACTCCTGAGAAGGAGCCACATCCATTGTCTTCAGGCAGTAGCCTTAGAAAACTGGAGTTCTGTTCTCTGAAAATAAGACAGCTTAAAAGAGAGGAATATATCTTAGCACGGTGAGGAAGATACTAACCCTCAAGCTCTCTTAAGACAGGGAAGAATGAGAGAAAAAATAACTAGTAATGAGGGTAAATACCATCCTGGTGGCCTTTACAAGCATGGAAGAACGTCCTGCAGGTTCCCGAAGAGGTTCCTACTGCTTGAGAAGTTTTCCCTGCTATTGTGGGTGGGAAATGTGAAATGGTGTCACAAATGGAGATCAGTCCCTCCATGGGAGCTGTGGCCAGTCGGAGCCTTCCTAAGCAATTCCAGAATGGGGGTCTCCTTGTAGGAAGAAATAAGGATGACAAAAGACATCCAGAAAAAGTCCTGGAGACGTTTACAACAGCCACCTGCATGTTGGAATAATGACTGCTAAGAAAAGTAAGAAATATAGTCCATGAGTTGCACTTTAGATGTTCACATGGCATCAGTGGAAGTGGCTTGGTCAGAACCTGGGGAGTGGACATGAGACATGGCTCATGGAAATAGCTCAGCAACAACAGGGAGCCTGCATGTATCCTGCAGCTCCTGCTGTTTGGTAACAGCTCATATTCATCTCTCTGACTAAATACAACTACCTTGATAAAGAAGAAACAAGCAAAAATGCAGAAATGGTATTTAGGAATAATTCTGCATAATGATAGAGAAAAATGAGCCAAAAATGAGCATTTCCTGAAAACAGAAGCAAACCAGGCAAAAACCTAAGAAAAACAGAACAAATCCCCTCCATACGATTAGAAATACCAAGGCTGCACATTTGTGTAGCTCTACCATGCTAGTTTCTAAGCAGAAAATTGCCTGTGGCTGATCATGAGAACACTACATCAAAATCTAAGTACCGAGACCATTTCATGCTCTTGTCCTCAAGAAAATACAAAAATACTAGCCAAGCACAAGGTAAATGTGAGCTACCTGGTTAATGAGCAGCACAGCTCCACGTGGTGGCCAGAGCTGGCGTGGGGTCCTGTGATTGTCCTGACTGCAGTGGATCTGAGCTCTCAAAATTCAAAGTAATCATCACATTGGAACCAATTTTTTTTTTCAATCATCTTTTTATTTTTTTTTCCCCATCACATAAAATTCCTTCACGTCTATTCCACTTGGCCCAAAATAAATGAACTGACTTATTTTTATAAATTTGTGAATCCAACCAGAAGTGTAATCAAGCAGAGAGACCTGCAGAAATCTATAGCTTCAGCCCAAGCTATTCAAAGTGATTTGAGGGCCTGAGTTATTCTATACAGGAGCAATTCAGCATAGCACGATGGGACTGATCTGCATGTAAATAATCCACCACTGGTGCCTGAAACAATGAAAGGCTGTGGCTATTTTTCCAGCCCTGAAGAGCCATTAGCTTCATCTCTACCATGCTGCTGCCAGACAACTCCCATTTTTACCTCCTTTCCAGAGGAGCTTTGGATTATTGCACCTCCTCAGTTGACGACATATAGACCTGCCCTCTACTCACTCCAGGTTGTCCTATATAAGAACCAAAGCAATAGAGAACAATAATTTTGGTTTGCTTACCATATGGTATTACCTTTCCATGCAAAGCCTGCTAACTTATGCAGGAGCTGGTTCTCGGGGGAACACATTATGTTGCTGGCAAACATTTGCTATTCTCCTTCATGCAAACCATCTTCTACAAAGCAGAAAACAGACATTTAAATCTTATTCCATTTCTGTTGGCAAAGCTCATCTGCAGCAATAAGAGAAGGGGGAACTTTTCATTTAAAAGAGGGTATCGTTTTCAAACAGGGCATTGCCAAGATTTGAAAGAAATCCTACCAACTGCTGCTGTTAATGCATATTTGGCTGAAAGTCACCAAATCCACAGGAAAATGAATGCATTATGTTTTGTTACTATCATAAAGGGACACACGACAGCACTAACTATATACTCACACTGTGTTTTCTTGTTGCAGGGCTGAAATATAGCCCAGTTCACAGAAAGCATAACAGCACATTGCAAAGGGCCTAATCCCATAACCACTTAAGGATGTTTGGCCTACACGATATGTAGAAAACTTCAATGTATTCAAAGTAGTATAACTACATTACTACAGTATCCACTTCTGTTTATTCAGTTAGCTGGGAAGGTTGCAATAACGAGGTCAAAGACTTGCATTGGTGCAACAGTGCAGCTATCTGTGCTGGCTTTCCCAGCTGGAATCTTGAGCAGGTACCACAACAGAGCTACTTCTTGCAGCCAGAGACATCTGTAAGAGACATTTGTATGACATCAGAAGAGGATTTAAAATCCTAGTTAGATGCTGTTGTATGCACCAACCACAAATGCTGCCTGTGAGCTGACTTCTGGAATGGTGCACCTTTTGCAATGGTGAAAGGCAAGTTGAAAACTATCAAGCACTGAAATAAACTCCAACTGTGAAGGCAGAGAAGGACTGCATCCCACCTCAGCTCTAGTAAGTGGCCATCAGCCGAGACTGTCGCAACACAATATTAAGCCAGGTTCCTTTAATAATTCATTAGGAAGAAGCTAAAGAGATAAGGCTTCCCATAATTGCATTATGGTGCATTAATATGCCTTCATTTAATTGCCTAATGTCAATTAATTCTCAGTAGGGAATGCAGAAACCACTACAGGTAAAGGGAGTTTCAGCTTTTGTTGGCACTTCTGGCAAATTAAGACATAGTAACTATAGAAGAGAAGCATCAGTGAGCTGAACAAGCAACTGGACACATGGTCATATTGAACATACCTCTCGTATGCCTACATATAGTTTTGACAGCAATCTTAGGCAATACATGGACGCAGAACGATGTAGCAACAAAAATAAACCTGTGCAGGCAGTAAAAAGCATTATAAGCAAAAAGACAGACTTGAGCAGTGTTTGGTAAGTGGTTTGCTTGCCCCAAGACTAGACATATTGTAAAGTGTTTGCTCCTCTTTCCTTATGAATGGAAATACCATAGCAGGAGAAAATAACAAAATCCTCAGCATAGCTACAACTGCCTGGATTTAGGTGATGTTCCCTAAATGAAACGTGAGTGGTTTGACACAGTTTCAAATTCATATATTCAAATAAAGTTGAAAAAAAATGATAAGACTTGCTTAATGCAAAACACTCCTTCAAACAGCATACTATTTTCTGCTTTACAGATTGTGGTTTCTTTTTCTCAGGTCATCGGGGTAATGTAAGAAATGGCAGGCAGACAAACTGCCTCCGGCAAAACTCAGGAGTAGACCAAAGAGTACATTCGAACAGTGGTCACACTAGAATAATTCTCTCAAGTCTGGTGCGATGGCAAAAAACAAAGTGTTAGAATAGAAATTGGCAGAAACTGATAAGAAAATAATCTATCTACAGAAAAAAAACATTACTTTCTTCCAGCCTCAAGAAATGCATGTTGGACTGAAAAGACAAACCAAAAAATCCACCACTCCAGGGCTGGCAACGGAAACATAAAACTTACTGAAAGTTCAAGAGAATCATTTTGATAATGAAGATGTAGACCAGATTAAGACGAGCTGCAGAGGAGGGCGGGTTATGAACAGCTTTTTAAAGATCAGCTTGCAAGCCATTTGCTTTATACCGTATGTTAAAATTTCCACCTAATCAATTACAGATAATTTAGAAGATTACAATAAAAAAAAATTCCTAAATGCTACTTTTCTAGACTTTGCAAGCTCCATGTTCTTTGTGATGACACCAACAAATCATGGATAAACTCCATGTGTTTCAGGTACATGCTGTGTAGTATGATCAAGGAGTCTTGACATAGAAGGGGATTGTCATCAGTTATGAAGAACCAGCTGAGCACAGGTTTTATACCAACGGAGTCTTCAGTGAAAGGAAAATACCTACCTTTAGTCTATCCAATACAGGTTAGAAACTGAGTAGTATAGAACTGCCTCAGTCTAGTGCTTGCTAGTCCTAAAGCTACCATGTCTAATGCTTTAAAAGCTATTTTCTTCACAAGCTCCACTCTTAGGATAATTGCGGCCGCTCAAGTGGTAGGTCAGGGGGGACACTGTTGTCCTATACGTGCCAAGTTAAGAAAATTAATTTCATTCCCCAAAGAAAGGAAGAGCTGGCAAGATTGACATTAAACAATATTGATTCTGTGGCACAGGGGTCTTGAAAGCTGAGCCAAAACAAACAAGTATGCTTTTGGATCCAGCATCCATAATAGATCACCGGCCCAGACGGAGCTGAAATGGCTCAGCAGAGGACACGGCTCTTTTCCCTTTCCTTGCTACAGTGAAAAGATGCACCAAACTCCTGGTAAAAAATCAAAACAAGTCATGTGTAGAGCAGAACACAGCCAGACAGTTTTAACAAAAAAGAAAATACTGGGAAAATATTCATGCATATCTGATGCTGAAGGAAAGCCAAGGTGTGACTAACATATTGGAAAAGTGTTTTCCTCTTCATACAGAGATTGCCCTAGCAAATTCCATCAAGGTTACAAAGACCTTGCATTACAGCTTCTGTAAAAGAGCAGCTGTCTATAGACACACTTGCAAATGTACTTGTGCATCGCAATTTTTTTCCCTTTAATTTAAACCTTTAGTAGGACTTATTTATTTCAAAAGTTCCCTTCTGTTAGCATCAGCTATAGCTCCTTCCCCTCTGCCTCTTCAGAGATTTCCATAATAGAAGAGCTTTCTATAACAGCATATTCAGTACCTTGTTTAAAGAAATAATAATCATATAGATGAGAGTACATGACACTTCATTAAATGTGACAATCACATTTCCTCCACACCGTTGGTCTCACAGAATGCATCCTGTCTAATCCAGCTGCCTATACTCTGTTTAATCTATCAACAGAAACAATGCATTTTGTTGTAACACAAGAAGAGCAAAATATACCTTTTAGCCAGCCTACTAAGGCTCCTGAAAGACGAAAACACCTTTCCCTCCACCAGGACCACCCCTCTTCTCCAAAATCCCAATTTTAATGTGCAAAAGCAGTTGCAACAAAACCAGCAATCTCTACAAGTAAGAATTTTCTTTATTTTTTTCTGGGTTTATTTTTGTTTTTCTTCAGAAATATGTGTGTGAAATGTTTAAATTTTTTTGTCCTTTTCTTTTTAACTTATTTTCATTTTTGCCAATTAAATGAAAATATTTTAGCCAGACCAACTCAGTAAAACATTCTCAGGTACTCTCACCTACCGGACAGACATCTGTTCTCTCTGCTGGGCCAAACTGCCTTTCCAAACACAGTTCAGCTTTCCCACAGGCAGCTCTTGGAGTTGCGTCTACAGTAATGTAACACTGGACTCACCGTGGATTCTGTGCTCACTACTGTGTTTAAATGACTGCGGTTAGCTGAAAGGTATCTCGGAGAAAGCCAGCCAAACCCTCCTTTGGGGAAAGACACTCAGTCCTGACTGCAGAGGTGGCCTCAAGAGTGCTGTGGGGACACATCAGAGCAGCCCCCTCCTCCTTCTCACTAATCCTCTGCTTAAGTACCCAAATTAATGTATTTAGTGCATTACCCCTCTTCTTCATAGCACTCCTGGGGACTCCTGTTCAAATGCATTGTTTCATAGAATTATAGAATGGTTTGGGTTGGAAGGGACCTCAAAGCTCATCTTGTTCCATCGCCCTGCCATGGGCAGGGACACCTCCCACCAGACCAGGTTGTTCCAAGCCCCATCCAACCTGGACTGGAACACTGACAGGGAGGGTACAGCCACAGCTTCTCTGGGCAACCCTGGCCAGTGTCTCACCACCCTCACAGCCAAGAATTTCTTCCTCATATCTTATCTAAATCTCCCCTCTTTCAGTTTAAAACTGTTACCCCTCGTTCTGTCACTACATGCCCTTCTATTTCTCTTCTGTCCTTTCCAGGGAGATTGCGTTCTACAGTATTTATCTAAGAATTCCCCCCTTTCTTATTCCCATATTTATTGTTTTGTTATTGGCTATAGTTAAAACATGTCATAGAATCATAGAATCATTTAGGTTGGAAAAGACCTTCAAGATCATCAAGTCTAACAGTGAACTCTGCACTGCCAAGTCACCTCTAAACCATGTCCCTTAGCACTTTATCTACACATCTCTTAAATCCCCCCAGGGATGGGGACTCTACCACTGCCCTGGGCATGTCATTTGAATAGGCTTAGATTGCTCAACTGTCCAAATCACTCTGTGTGTCTGTTTCTAACCCATTTAACTCCAGTAATAAGAAGCTCATATTTATTTTCAGGTAATTACTCTCAGACACTGAACAGCATCTGGCCCAATGACAATCTCTGCTCACTCCCACCACCAACACACCCTCCCAGTGATGATTCCAAAGTCAAGAGCCAATTTTTAAACCACTAAACATATGTTATATTGACAGTTAACGGTGTTTATTCATTCACATTCTCCTTCCCTTTCAAAACTAATCATGTCAGTGGTAGGAGAAGAACATGTTTCTTTGCAAATCTACATACACCTTTTCTCTTGTCCTGCTTTAAATGGTCCATCTTCACCTCTTAATTCTGTCAACCCAGCTACTCTTCTTAAGGCTTTCCCACCTGAATATATATGTGGTATCCATTTAACCATAAATATCCTCTAGCAATAAGTCTACAATGATATTTTCCTTCTTTTCTCAAGCATTTTAACCCTTTCTTTCCTTTACACTTTTGCAATATTTCTCAGCCATGTTTTAATTGCTTTTAGCACTTTACAGTACTTCTTTGTGAAAGGAACCATCAGAAATAATACCCTGCATGATATTTTTTGCTTCCCTATTTCAATATTAGAACCCTGAGGAAACACTGCAACACAGGATAAGCACGGCATGTATCTTTTCTAACACTGCAAAAACCAACCCAACATTTTTCCCCGGTATCAAACCTGTTGCTGGAGGACTTTAACACCCTTCACTATTTACCCTTCTGTCATTCTGTTTTCTGTCTTACACTCAGTGTGTGCTACATGTTAACTTTCCAAATTTCTTCCTTTTACATACATGACCGTAACAAGGGCAGCACAGAGAGAACAATAAATACATGTGGTATTTCATACAACTGTGCTGTGTTGCTTTAGAAACCCATTTCAAAGCCATTGTGAAGAGCCTCCGCTGATGGCTCTATCAGCCAGGACAGACATTTGCCCTGCCAGGAACTGCTGTGGGCTACCTAGAGGGAGATAACCAGGGCCCTGCGCTCCCTCATCACCCCAAGGAACCCCTAATGACCCAAATAAGCCATGGGTACTCAGTTATGGCATGTGGACTCTTTGTCCATGTGCAACAGGAATCAGTTATGAGAACTGCATGAATCCATATGACCTTAGTAGAGATAAAACATTCTGACTGATACAATGAACTGAAAAATTCATGAAGAAATCATGTGTGTTTGTGTATATGTATATATTTGTAAATTATACATACAGTTTTCCAAATGGACACAGAATTAACTGATGGAGATTCCTGAGCTCAGTCCAGTGTGTAATCACATTCAACAAATACAGAACATGCAACAAAGCAAACCTGGTGGAAAAATGACAAACCTTACTGCCTGTTACCCGGGATTCTTCAGGGCAGGAAATCTAGTGCAACAGCTGAGCTGTAAATACTGGGCTCAACGCTGGAGCCAGCCAACACAATAAGTCAATATATTCACACCAACCTCTGTAGATATCAAACAGACTGTTGTTAACATACACAGATATATACTGCACACGCACGTTAATGACGGCAGACACAACTGAGCCTACAGCACAGGAGGAAAATTGTTTGTTGTGTTGTCTGGGTGCTGATTTCCTCCCATTGCAACAAATCACCCCAAAGCAGCTTTTCTGGAAACCAGAATCTAAAGTTTCCAGGTTAAATTCAGACCTGGTCTGAAGTCTAAACTTTTTTCCTGACCTGGGAAACCATTCAAACTCAGAAACAGGGAGAGGTTAAGGAGGTACATGAATCACAGGGTGACAAGGAGAGGAAGGACAGGCCAGTGATGGCAGGTGATGGGCACACAGGGTTTTACCTCATTGCACCAAAAACCAAAACACATGTTTTACTGCTCAAGTGCTCTACCTCATTACACACTCACGTGGAAACTTAAAGCTAAAATGTATTATTCTGCAGCAGGAGGGCATTGGCATTTCACCCCATTTATTAGCCTGTTCCACCATATGGTAACACAACTATGTTCCTCAGGTTTGATCGTCTTTAAAGTCCTTCTCCTGAATGATCCTAGCATGTTGGCTTGCGGCAAGCGCCTTGCTTCACAATGCATTTTTATTCTTACACCAGAGATATTTTCTTATTAGTTATTCTCTCTGGCTGCATCACTTCGTCCCCGTTTCCAAGGCGACAGACAGGAAGCAGGAGTTAAGCAGAATCTTTCATCTGGGAGGGGATGATGGGAATGGATGAGGGAGTTTGAGCAAGGTCAGGCATTTACCGCTGAATACAAATCTGTCACGCCTAATAGATGAAGCTCTTTAGTTTCCAAGCTACTCAGACTGCTCCCAGCATCCAAGGAGAAAATAAAAAGACACTCAAGCATGAATGCCAATCAGTTTGTGCTGGCAACAATGCTGTATATACATGTGCCATAGCAGCTGTACCAGGCTTGGCCATGGATGAAAGGAGAAATTAAATAGGTGTCAATAATTATAGAAGGTCAGGATCTAAATCCCTGAATACTAAATATGTTTTAATAATATTGGATGGTGAAGCAGAGAAGTTATTAAGTCAGGAGGCTCAAGAGGCCTCAACCCAGAGTACAATGAGATGCCGTGGTGGTGGAAAAGCAGTGGCACACAGAGGGATCCTGAACAGCGATGGGGATACTAAGCACATACTTAACAAATACTGCTCTTTTGGCTGGCCTGGCCAAACAGCCACAGCTATGCTGGCTGTGCAAACAAGGGGAAAAAAGCAATGGCTGGAGTCAGAGCCAGGAAGGCTTTTTCTGAAGAAAAAACAGAAGGGTGAGAAAACACATCCCAGGGCATTCACGGCTGGTTTGCTGTTTGACACAGCCAGCAGAGGGTTGCAGATATTAGAGCACGAAGGGGACAGGTATGCCAGGTAGTACTTTCCTCCTCTGCCCAGGACTGTGAATCCACATTCAAGATTTATCATTGCATATAAAAATAAAAAGAACAGTAGTCCATTGGCCCCGTGAATGTGGTCAGTCAGCCATAGCTGCAGCTGTGAGGTGTCTGTGAGGTCCCAGCCATCTCCTCCCCCTGAACCCATTGGGCACTGCCCCAGGGGATGTCCTACTGCAGCTTGTCACTGCAGATGGTGTTGCCATTGCAGAAGACCCTCTTTGCCTACAAATGAAGCCAGGAACAGGGCACTATGTCCATAATACTCTTCATCCCTCCCTGTGGATGCAACCCCAGAGATGAATATGGACTACACTTGACATCATTTCCAGAAAAAAAGATTTCCATGACGAAAATTTTGTGGGGCACAGAATCCCACCCGGCACCACTCAGCAACTTGCAAATATTATTGAGAGCAAGGCTGGTTTAGAATAAGCCACAAAATAAAATGTTAGCAAGTCTTCTGGTGGAAAAGAGGCATCCGCCCATAACATTTCCTAGAAGAACTACTTTCAACCTAAAGCTTCATGGCCGATGGACTGAAGAAATCATTACCTGCTCACACACAGGGGGACACGTGTTTCTCCAGAGACAGCAGAATAAATTGTGCCTCCTCCACCCCTGCCTACAGGCATGTGCAAACTTGGACTTTAAATGCTAAAACTGTCTCCTTCAAACCAGTGTGCTGGAGTCAAGGTTGCACAGCTCTGCTCCCAAAGCCAGGTGGACTGAATGGCATTGTTTGCTTCTCTGCTTTTCTGGATAAGCCAATGGACAAGAGCAGCTCCTTGCTTTGGAAAAACATCAGTCACAGCAAAAACCGATTT
The DNA here is from genome assembly GCA_028020825.1 of Podargus strigoides. NCBI lineage: Eukaryota > Metazoa > Chordata > Aves > Caprimulgiformes > Podargidae > Podargus > Podargus strigoides. The sequence goes on from CM051663.1 coordinate 16,775,153, forward strand.
GCTGCCCTGCATCCCGCACTAATTATGAACAAAAAAACAGATGAAGTGACTAAACCACTGGCGAAACTGAACCCTCTTTAGACAATAACACTTAGACTTTGTTTTTCTTGTTTATCTACAGATTTCAACGTAAAGCTGCCCCTTGCACGCTGAGCAAACTATTTCATTCATCTTGCCAACCATGCTGCTTTTCACACTGCGATCTGGCTTTTCCAGAAAAAGCTGTTTTAAGAAGGATTCATTTTAATCTATGATTTGAGATAGGTACTTTTATCTGGACATGGATAACATGATTTAACTTATTTTTTTTTTTATTATTTCATAATCTGGCTTGAAAAATGATCAAATTTGATAGTCATACTGCTGCAAAGACTTTACTTCATGTTACGCATCTGGGTGTCAGGTCTGTGGGGAAAATAAAGGGATTTCCCATGAACAGTGGTGTGTGAGGAGATCTCCTGAACACAGCACTGCTGTGGGCAAATCACAGCTGCTGAAGGGAATCTATAGAATTAAACATTGTCCCAAATAAGCTATCAAATTCAGGAGGTTCCATCTGCCTTTACGTCATTGTGACAGACAATGTTTTGGCCCACAGTGATTACTTCCCATAAAAGAAAAAATGGTGTCTCACATCACTGGCACAGGAGATTCAAGGTCAAGCTCTCCATGTCCTACTCATGCAAACCACGTCGTTAACTGTCCTATTTCTTGTAATAATTACAAAAAGGCACTCATCTTCACCTGAGTCTCAGTCTCTTTATCCAATTCCTGTTTCTTTCCATGGTTAACAGCTGTGACAGATGCTTCAAAATTCTTCTCCATTCTTCCAGACCACTAGATTTGAAAAATTTTGCTTGATTCAACTGAAACTGCTGCTGTAGATGTTTTAACTGACAACAACTGTGAACAGCTGTTGCCACCTGAAGGACTGACACTAAGTTTTGGCAGGAAAAATCTTGCCAACTGTTTCTGTAACAAAATTGTTAATATCTCTGAACTGCTCAGAAATCCGACGTATACTCAATTACAAATAACAGAGAAAAAAATAGCAATACCAAGAACAAAATGAACAAACAAAAATAGAATAAACAAAGGATATCTAAGCTTCCATTAATCCTGGTTTTTAAAAAAAAAAGATAAGTGTAAGGATATTCAAAGTCTGACTTCCTTAGCAGATCAAGGCACAGCTCTTAACTGTGGCTCTGGTCCTGCAAGGAGATGGATTCATTCCCAGGCAGTTGTTGTAAATCAGAAATACAGCCACCTAAGGTCAACGTGAGTAAGCCAAAATCTATATAAGTGGGACATCATTTTAATGCCCAGAATAGCTGACAGTACAATAGTTTACCCAGCATTTTTCAATCATGAGATACTCAGGTTTGGTAGGGAGCAAAGGGTCCCTCTCTGTTCCTGCCCCCTCTGAACGTGGGGCACAACGGGGGTCTCCACAACAGTGAAGGAGCCCTCGGGGTGGCCCAAGCATGTGAGTGGCCTGGGTCAAGCAGGGGAAATACTGCAGCAGCCTATGGAGATGCTCATCTCCCTTCAGTAATGGCACCATGTCCTGTCTCCATTCTGTGACCTACATCCCCAAATCTGATTTTCACTTTATTTCCCAGCATACCTGTAAATAGTTGGCGTACCTCTGAACAATCACTTGGCTATCAGAGACTCCACTGTGCCAAAGGTAACTGCAAAGCAGTTCTACTCTAAATACAATATTTTGAAGATTTTTAAAATATTCTGCCTACAAAGAAGTCACAAGCTCAAGAGAAGCACAAAGCATACGAAAAGCCCAAATATATGCTCTCCCTCCTCCCTATTTTCTCAACAGATGATGTTACAGAAGGACGGAGAGGACAGAAACATGTATATTTTCAGTTTGGGGCCAAAGGAGAGAGAGGTGGAAATAATTATTTTCCACAGTTTCTCTTTACAAAATATTATTTTCCTTTTCATGTCAACAAATTTGGAGACCTTCCTACGGCCTTTCAATACTTAAAGTGGCTGTATAAGAAAGATGGGCACAAACTTTTTAGCAGGGTCTGTTGCAATAGGACAAGGGGTGATGGTTTTAAACTGAAAGAGGGGCGATATAGTCTAGGTATAAAGAATAAATTATTTACTGTGAGGGTGGTGAACCACTGGCCCAGGTTGCCCTGAGAGGTGGGAGATGTCCTATCCCTGGAAACATTTCAGGTCAGGTTGGACAGGGCTCTGAGCAATCTGATCTAGTTGAAGATGTCCTTGTTCACTGCAGGGGGGATGGACTAGGTGACCTTTGGAGATCCCTTCCAACCCAGATATTTCTATAATTCTAAGAAACTTGATTTTCTTGTACTTGCTTTAAAAGCTTTTAGGGGTACCACCTCTCCTCCATCTTTCTTTTTTAATTAAAAAAGATTTTAAAATTAATTAAAGAGCTACATAAATGAAACCCTGGAACTTCAGCAACATCACTTTAGGCCCTTGCTGGGGTTTGAGCAGATCTGCACTGTTGGGAGGCAAGGCCTCTTTCATCCTTTCATCCTCACATTGAAGCTGTCCCGTATATAAAACAGTACAAAATAGCTAACTCCTCACCAAAGAGAAGAGAGGCAAAGGAATAACTCTTTAGCAGGCTTTTAGGAAATTCAGTGGAGAAAAGCGTGAATTTCTTGAACCCAGTCTTTGCTCTAGCTAACCTTTCTTTCTGCAGACGGAAGACCCATGAATACGAAATGAAAACAGTTGGAAACACCTTTCACCCCAAAATCCACAGCAGGATTAAGACACCTCTCATAGGATTATAGGTTCAAATCCCATTAGGTAGAAGACAGCTTTACCATACACTGTAGACCCATAAGAAAGAGAAATCCTTCAAAGTTAATAAAGACAATGTGATTAAAATGAACAAAGAAAAATATTAAACAGGCTGAAAGGATAATATCCCAAACACAAAAGTTAAGTGTTTGCTAGCAAAGTCTTTGCCTGAAATGCCACATAGACCAACACTATCCTGGCCAGACACATGTCGTCAGCTTTGCAGCTGCAGCTTGACAAAGCCAGCAGCATTCCTTCCACCTAATCGAATTCTTGGACCTTTTCAAAATTAACTTCTACCAATGTAAGAAAAATTACAGCAGATATGGATATTGATCCTGATCTCCACTTCAGTGGTACCAAGTTGTTGACTTCTGTAAATCCCTATTTCTGGTTTTGCAACTACAGCTGAAAGCAGACACGTTTGAGGAAAACAGGACTGTTAAATAACCACCTTTATGAGACCATCATAAGAGAAATCTCTGCCTCACAGCCTGTCCGCAGCCTGGCTCACAGCATGGATGACACCATTCCAGCTATCTATGCAAGGAAAATTGTGCTTTTTTCCTGCTGGAGGGGCCAGCACATTTAATTTTGACAGGATCAATTTCAGAGTACGTGCTGCAGGACAGCAAATGGTAACTTTTGATGGCTGCTCACCTTGGCCCTCTATTCCTCAGGGTATCAGGGTGTTTTCTGAACAAATAATGGCTCTCACTGCTTTCAAGCCACCCCTCCCCAAGCCCGATCTTCCACTCCCAGGGAAAGGAACAGCAAGGCAAGAACGCTGCTGAATATAAATAGGAGTAAAGCACATTATAATTACAAATCTGGCTATCCAATGTACAGCTCTAAACCCTGAAATGATAGGCTGACACTGTCATCCCAACCCCAACACCAATTACAATTACATATAACTGAGGCAACTGAGCCATGAGGTGGGGGTGGATGAAGGGGTGGATGAAAGATGCACCATCTCAGGGATTCATCTCCTAAACTTCCAAGAAATATCATTCTGCAAAATCTTAACAAATCACTGGAGCTAATTAATTAATGTTTAAACATGGGGCATGAAATTATTCCTAAATGGTGTTGGGGGAAATGGGAGAGAAGGAAATGATGGAAAAGAAGAAGAGGGAGAACATAAGAAGCCTGTTCTTTTTTTCCTGTCACTCAAATAAGACATTTGCATTGCTAGAAGAAATGTGCCCTCTTCCTCCCTTAGGAGCTTGCACATGGCTTTTGATTTTTAAATTTTTAATTTAATTTTCTCCCCCTCCCTCCCTCCCCCCCTTATTGCTCTCTGATCCCAGGGATGTAAATAAACATACAAACAGAGAAAGTCCTCATAGGTCTGAGTCATCATCAGAACTGAAAAAAAGAAAGACAAAAAAATCATCATCTTTGCCCCCAAGCTCGTGCCCGGCAGTGTCAGAAGGCAGAAGAGCTGCTTTGATCTTAACAAGAATCTGTCTGCTCCTAAACTCTAAACAGAGCTTGTGCTGCAAAAATCAATTTGTGAGCTCATTACATAGATCCATATTAAACTATTTAGTCTATATTTAACACTAGGATAGTCTGGGTGAATTAAATGGATTTTATTCCAGGTGGAGAAGTGCCAAAGTTTGCCCTTCCTCTTTTAATTCTCTGCCAGGCTCATATTAATTACTTTTTTGCATATAGGAGATCACACACAAACAGGTAGACACAAGGATGGCAAAGCTCACAATTGTTTATTGTTTGAGGTGTGGGTGCTAATGAAATCAATATATTCTAGTCTTCAGAGTGGTACTGGCGGCACATTTTTGTATCTCGTGCAAGTGCTCCATGTGTCACTCTGTACCATTGGCCCTAAGTATGAATAAAAGAAAAACTAATATAAAATCTAGCAGTTTCCTAAATAGGGCCATGTGCAATTCTACACTTTTGGGGGTTATTTTCCTTAAATCTTTCCCTCGGGGAGCAAAGATGGAAAGTTAGTATCACTGACAAATATGCCCAAAGATTAATTTGCTGTTTCCCCATAAACCAAACACATTCAGCTATTTCTTACCCTTTCTTATCGTTGATCAAATGGCAGCTCAGCAAATAGGTTTCTGCTGGGAAGGTGACAAGGCAGTGCACAACGTATAAAAACCCATCAGTGCTCAGGACTGCAGACAATGCATCTCCTGACCTTATTATTCCTAAGCTCCCCAGCCTAACTTCATTTATGCTTCTAAAGGAAAGTGTTATGTTTAGGGGAAAACGAGCATTTGCAAAAGGGGGAAAATAGATGACAAAGAGAGGAGCTGGTTTAAAAATTAAGTGCTCCCTGGCTCATGAAGTGCAGGTGAAACCATAAGCCAGGAATGAAACATCCAGCTATGCATGGCCAAATTAACAAGGCTAGAAGGACATGAGCCATGCAGAGGTGAAAACTCTTAAATAACTTAAATTCCTAGCCAACATCCAGCTACACGATACATGAATACCTGTGCTTTCTAAAGTAGCTATTTTAAGACCACCTTTGATAAAAAGGCAAATATCATTGAACTCCTTAGATCAATAGGCATCCCGGTGATCTGCTAGGAGTTTTGGGGCAAAACTTTTGTCACACCAAAATCAGACTAGCAGTTTAGGCATTGATCTGTCTTTCCTCTCTTAGCCTTTTCTCCATATTTTTCCCCCAATTCCTTCCTTAGAGGTGGTTCCAAGAAAGAAATTCTATGCCCACATGAGCAAAGTCCAATAGAGCCCCCTAACAAATTACTATTAAGTTGTTGAACCGCAGGCCAGATATTTTCCTGGAAATAAGGGCGGAAGGCTCTTGGGCTATGGACAACAGTCAGAGCCTACACAGACATGTAAGAATGACCATGGCTTCTCTGAAACTTGTGCCGTCACCTCTCCTGACAGTAATTCCCTTCCAACAGTATTGGTCAAGTCACAGCAGGTCACTTTGCAGGAGCTGCAGTCTGTAGCAGCCATCAATTTTCATTTGGTTTCCTTTTTTCCCCACGTTTGCAAGATCAGCTGTCACTGATGCTCTCTTTATTACTTGAGTGCATTAATATATCAAAGGTCTCTTTTAAACTCTTAATTGTCTGATATCTTTAAAAGAAAGAAACAAAAAAGGCTATCACACCTTCACAGTCTACTCAAGTCACTTGTACATAAAAAACAAACAAAAACAAAACCCAAACTACTTCCACATGTAGATCACATGCACAGCGACTCTTCCCCTTTGTGCACATAAAATTCAATTACATAGACGTATGGCTATGTATATTCATAGCTTCTTTCAATCATAGAATCATTTTGGTTGGAAAAGACCTTCAAGATCAACCATTAACCCAGCACTGCCCAGTCACCACTACCCTATTCACCACAACCTCATGTCGCTCAGCACCACATCTACATGGCTCTGAAATCCCTCCAGGGATAGGGACTCCACCACTGCCCTGGGCAGCCTGTGCCAGTGCTGGGGAACCCTTCCAGTGAAGAAATGTTTCCTAATATCCAATCTAAATCTCCCTTGTCACAACTTGAGGCCATTAACCCTCGTTCTGTCACTGTTACCTGGCAGACGAGACCAACCCCCACCTCACTACCTCCTCCTTTCAGGGAGCTGTAGAGAGCAATGAGGTCTCCCCTCAACCACCTCTTCTCCAGACTGAACGCCCCCAGTTCCCTCAGCCGCTCCCCATCACACTTGTGCTCCAGACCCTTCCCCAGCTCTGGTGCCCTTCTTTGAATGCAATCCAGCATGTCAGTGTCCTTCTTGTAGTAAGGAGGCCAAAACTGAATGCAGTATTTGAGTTCAGAATACAGGGAGACAATCACCTCCCCAGTCCTGCTGGTCACATAGTTTCTGATACAAGCCAGGATGCTGTTGGCCTTCTTGGCCACCTGGGCACACTGCTGGCTCATGTTCAGACACTGTTGAGCAATACCCCCAGGTCCTTTTCCACTGGGCAGCTTTCCAGTCACTCTTCATCTCGGCAGCTCCTCGTGGAGCAAGCGGCACGTGGAGCAGAGAGCGGCGGCTGTGGGAGCGGTGGGGCGGCTGCGGTGAGTGCTGTTCGCTTTTGCTGAGGGTTTGAGAAGGAGCCGGGCTTCCCGGAGAAGGTGAAGCCGGACAGAGAAAGGAAACCCGAGTCTGAGCGGGAATCCTGAGAAAAATTCGAGAGATACCGAAAGGCTGACGTGGCAGGGGGCGTGACTGAGAGCCACGGCAAACTAAAAGCGGCCATCTCGGCAGCTCCCCTCAGAGCAAGCGGCACGCGGAGCAGAGAGCGGCGGCTGTCTCCCGAGAGGCAAGCGCGAGGAGAGCGGCGCGCGGAGAGCGTCACAAGGAGAGGATTAGCTAGATAGACCTTAGACCGCATAGAACATGGTTGTAACGCGCCCAAAAACCCTTGGGAAAAAGAATATGGGGACTCAGACAGATCCCCCGACCAGACATGTGGCCGTGCAGGTCTCTGGCTGCAGCGAATGCCTGAGCCTGGCACTGGTACCGGAGGGAGCCAGTGACACCGCGTGTGTGAGGTGCGAGCAGATAAATGATCTGCTCGGGCAGGTGGTTAAACTGATGGAGGAGGTAGAAAGACTTAGAAGTATTAGAGATTGTGAAAGAGAAATAGATTGGTGGAGCTTCACCCTGAGGCAACGGCAGTCAGAAAAGGGTGGGCAAGTGATGGATCCCCCACCCTCCTGTCATCAGACAGAAGCAGAGGGTTCAGGAGACGGGGAGGAATGGAGGGTGGTCCGTCCGCGAGAGGCAAGCGAAACCCCTCCCAATCCCCTTCACTCTCCCAGTTGCCCTTGAGTAACAGGTACCACACCTTGGAACCTCAGGGAGAAGTAAATGAAGTTGGAGGGGTAGATCAGTCTACTGAATCACCTAGGGCTTGTCAGTCACCCCAACGCCTTAGGACTTCTACAATTAAGAAGAAAAGGAAGGTAATTGTGGTGGGCGACTCCCTTCTGAGGGGAACAGAAGGGCCCGTCTGTCGACCGGACCCATCCCACAGGGAAGTCTGCTGCCTCCCTGGGGTTCGGATTAGAGACATTAAAAAGAAACTCCCTAATCTTGTAAAGCCCTCCGATTACTACCCACTGCTGGTTTTTCAGGTTGGCAGGGACGAAATTACTACAAGAAGTGTAAGGGCAATGAAGAGTGACTTCAGGGCCCTGGGACGGCTGGTTAAGGGGTCTGGAGTGCAAGTAGTGTTTGCCTCCATACCTCCTGCAAGAATGGGTGAAGAGATAAGCAGGAAGAGTTCACAGATAAATGAATGGCTACGTAACTGGTGCCAAAGGCAGGGCTTTGGGTTCTTTGATCACGGGCTGCTATATGAGACACCCGGTCTGGTGACAGGTGGAATGCATTTGTCCCGGAGGGGGAGAAGGCTTTTGGGGCAGGAGTTAGCAGGGCTCATTGAGAGGGCTTTAAACTAGATGTGAAGGGGGAAGGGGAGACAACTGGGTCTGTTAGGGACAAGCCCAAGAGCAATATGCTAGGGCCTGAAGGAAGGTGGTCTAGGGAGGATTTTCGATCATTGAAGAGAAGGGACAGATGTTTAGGCCCTGACCACAAGGCCTCCTGCCTCCCAGGGGCTCCACCAGTGCGCTCTGCTTGCTTTCTGAAATGCCTGTACACCAATGCACGCAGTATGGGGAATAAACAGGAGGAGTTAGAGGTCTGTGTGTGGTCTAAAGGTTATGACCTGGTGGCAATTACAGAGACATGGTGGGACAGCTCACATGACTGGAATGTGGTCATGGATGGCTATGTCATTTTTAGGAAAGATCGGTCAGTGAAGCGAGGTGGTGGAGTTGCTCTTTATGTGAGGGAGCAACTTGAATGTATTGAGTTTTCTCCAGGGACTGATGAGGGGCAAGTTGAAAGTCTGTGGGTAAGAATGAAGGGGCAGGCTGGCATGGGCGATACAGTTGTGGCGGTCTATTACAGACGTCCTGATCAGGATGAGGGAGTTGATGAGGCTTTCTACAGGCAGCTGAAAGCAGCCTCACAACTACAGGCCTTGGTCCTCATGGGGGATTTTAACTACCCCAATATCTGCTGGGAGACTTTCACGGCCAGCCGTTCACAGTCTAGGAGGTTCCTCCAGTGCATTGCTGACAACTACTTAATGCAAATGGTGGATAAGCCGACTAGGAGAGGAGCGCTGCTGGATCTTGTACTCACCAACAAGGAGGGTCTTGTTGAAGCAGTGATGGTCGATGGCAGCCTTGGCTGCAGTGATCATGAGATGGTGGAGTTCAGGACCTTGTGTGGGAGGAATAGAGTACCAAGCAAGACCAGAACCCTGGACTTCCGCAGGGCCAACTTTAGCCTCCTTAATCAATTGTTAAGGGAAGTCCCATGGGACAGGGTGCTAGATGGTAAAGGGGCTCAAGATAGTTGGTCAACATTCAAGGACCACTTCTTGCAAGCTCAGGATCAGAGTGTCCCAATGGGTATGAAATCAAGTAAGGGAGCTAGGAGACCAGCATGGTTAAACAAGGAACTGCTGGGCAAACTTAGGTGGAAAAAGAGAATTTATGGATCATGGAAAGAGGGGCTAGTCACTTGGGAGGAATATAGGACAGATGTCAGAGGATGTAGAAAGGCAATTAGGAAAGCCAAGGCCTCCTTAGAACTTAACCTTGCAAGCCAGGTCAAGGACAATAGAAAGGGCTTTTTCAAATACATAGCTAATAAAACAAACACTAGAGGCAATATAGGCCCACTGATGAATGAGGGGGGTGCCCTAGAGACAGAGGATATAAAGAAGGCAGAGGTGCTGAATGCCTTCTTTGCCTCTGTCTTTACTCCTGCAGGCTTTCCCCAGGAGCCCCTGATCCCTGTAGCCCCAGAAGAAGTCAGGATAAAGGAGGACTTTGCCTCGGTAGATGAGGATTGGGTTAGGGATCAGTTGAGCAATCTGGATATCCATCAATCGATGGGACCAGATGGAATGCACCCAAGGGTGCTGAGGGAGCTGGCAGAGGTCATTGCTAGGCCACTCTCCATCATCTTTGGTAAGTCATGGAGAACAGGAGAGGTGCCTGAGGACTGGAGGATAGCAAATGTCACTCCAATCTATAAGAAGGGCAAGAAGGAGGACCCGGGTAACTATAGACCGGTCAGCCTCACCTCCATCCCTGGAAAGGTGATGGAACAGCTTGTTCTTGGCACTCTCTCTAGGCATATCAAGGAAGAGGGGGTCATTAAGAGCAGTCAACATGGTTTTACCAAGGGTAAGTCATGTTTGACCAACCTTATTGCCTTCTATGAGGAAATAACTAGGTGGGTAGATGATGGTAGAGCAGTAGATGTGGTTTATCTTGATTTCAGTAAAGCATTTGACACTGTCTCCCACAGCATCCTCGTAGATAAGCTGATAATATATGGGTTTGGTGATCAGGTAGTGAGGTGGATTGTGAACTGGCTGAAGGGAAGAAGCCAGAGAGTTGTGGTTAATGGGACGGAGTCTAGTTGGAGGCCTGTGACTAGTGGAGTCCCTCAGGGGTCGGTACTGGGACCGGTGTTGTTTAATATCTTCATCAATGACTTGGATGAGGGTACAGAATGTATCCTCAGCAAGTTTGCTGATGACACCAAACTAGGAGGAATGGCTGACACACCAGAGGGTTGTGCTGCCATTCAACGAGACCTTTATAGGCTGGAGAATTGGGCGGGAAGAAACTTAATGAAATTCAACAAGTGTAGAGTTTTGCATCTGGGGAAGAACAACCCCATGTACCAGTACAGGTTGGGGGCTGACCTGCTGGAGAGCAGTGTAGGGGAAAGGGACCTGGGGGTCCTGGTGGACAGCAGGATGCCCATGAGCCAGCAATGTGCTCTTGTGGCCAAGAAGGCCAATGGCATCCTGGGGTGTATTAAAAAGGGAGTGGTTAGGAGGTCAAGAGAGGTTCTCCTTCCCCTCTATTCTGCCTTGGTGAGGCCACATCTGGAGTATTGTGTCCAGTTCTGGGCCCCCCAGTTCAAGAAGGACAGGGAACTGCTTGAGAGAGTCCAGCACAGAGCCACAATGATGAAGGGCATGGAACATCTCCCTTATGAGGAAAGGCTGAGGGAGCTGGGTCTCTTTAGCTTGGAGAAGAGGAGACTGAGGGGTGACCTCATTAATGTCTATAAATATGTACAGGGTGAGTGTCATGAGGATGGAGCCAGGCTCTTCTCAGTGACATCCAATGATAGGACAAGGGGCAATGGGTGTAAGCTGGAACATAGGAGGTTCCACATAAATGTGAGGGAGAATTTCTTCACAGTGAGGGTAAAAGAACACTGGAACAGGCTGCCCAGAGAGGTTGTGGAGTCTCCTTCTCTGGAGACATTCAAAACCCACCTGGACATGTTCCTGTGTGACCTGATCTAGGTATTCCTGCTCTGGCAGGGGGATTGGACTAGATGATCTTTTGAGGTCCTTTCCAATCCCTAACATTCTGTGATTCTGTGATTCTGTGATTCCCCAATCCTGTAGCATTATATGGAGTTGTTGTGACGCAAGTGCATGACCTTCAAGTCACAAGGAGTCTGACATTCACAAGCCAGGGAAGAAAACAAACCCCACGATGTTTGAAGAGCAGGACATGGGGACTGCTCCTGGCAGAGCTGAGGAAGCAGATACACAAGCACTAGGTCCAGGTGGTAGCAGACACCCACAGCCCCAGTGCTGAGACTTAGCTGATCTGAGCTTGGATTCCAGCTTTTTCAGAATTTGACTCAGCACCTTTTATGGATTTCTCTATGGTGTTACTTCACTGTGTAATACATTACAACACTCTTGTGAGAACATGAAATTCTGAGGTTATCCCAAACCTGAATGAGCAACTCTTGAATGAGCTGTTCATGAAAACCTGTTTTCTCTGCAATCAAATTCCTATATGAAAAATGAAGCTTTCTGGTATGCAAGCCTAGTCACTCACACGATACTTGTGAAAACCAGTATCTCCTCTTCAAGGTTTAAACCCCCTAAAAAACTCCAATAAAATACTCATAGTAAGAGTTCCTATATGAAGACATTACACTAATTTAGTTAATTGCATTAAAGTCATAAAGAATCACTATACATATTTATAACAGAGTCATTTCAGTTCTGCTATTCTAACTAATTAAATTCTAAATGATCTCGAAGTCTTAGTTCTAACTGTGCAGTTATTCGTTCTATCTTGTGATTATTCTGACATTACCAGGTAAAGTCAATATACAGTGACATTTTAATTAACACCGCTTAAACTTGAATTGTTTTGCAGTTTCCCATAATTATTATTTATCAACATCCACCCTCTATTAAAGACAAAAAAAATCATGCTAAGGCTGGATTTTAAATGGTTAATAGCATAATAGGAAAATATTACCGTTTATAGAATCACAGAATCACTGAATGGTGTGGGCTGGAAGGGACTTTTAGAGATGAACTAGTCCAACTCCCTCTCTAAAGCAGTTCACCTAGAACACATTACACAGGGTTGCATTCAGGTGGGTGTTGAGTATCTCCAGAGAAGGAGACTCTGTCTTCTATTTCAAATTATCCTAAATATATTATAATACACATGGCTAATGGTTTAACTCAGTCAGGGGAAAACAGAGAGGCTCCAGCTCCAAAGCTCATCTCCTAAGCTTCATAGGAGACTGTGTTGGTATGGAAACCCAGTTACCACGTTTAAAATCATTATAGTGCTTACAGAACAAAGCCACTAATTTTTATACAAGTATATTAAGTTGACATCAAGCATCTCTAACCACATCTTTCCAGAATCTATTGCAGTCCAAAGTTTCCAGCAATGTTCACTAGAAAATGAAAAGCAGAACCAGACATGATTTAACCTTTTCCTACACCCTATGGCAGGATTAAAAATATCCCTATTGTTCTAAGCAGATGTTTACCTAACATTCTTAAAGACCTGTAAAGATGGAAGTGTCTATCTTGAGGTGCCTCCTAAGCACCTCTGCTGTTTTTAGGATAGCCTTTATATATCAACATTTTTTAAACTAGAAAAATATTCCACTGACTTTGTGTTTTTGCATACATCTGTTATAAATCCCCAGTAAGATATCATAACATTATGGCAAAGACCACCATAAAAGCATATAAACAAAATTTATTCATACTATTATCATGATTATTACTGCTTATGCAGTGCAACAAATGTGAGCAGCTTACCAGTTGTGCATACCAAATTAAGGATGTTAAATCTCTTTTCAACACAAAAAATCCTGACACTATGGTTCAGGAGGTTATTCTTCTCCCCACCCTTGGGCAACAGGTAATTTTACCACTTTTTGCTGCCAGTGGTTTCCCCTGAAGCACCTCTTTGGCCATCACCATTGGTGGAGCTCCAGAAAGGATGTCAATCCAGCACATTAAACTCCTCCAGGGTCCACAGGCATCAGGCACAGCCCTCCCACAGGTCCCCACTGCCCATGATTGTCTCCTCACCTTTAGGAATAAATGGTCATGTCTGGGCTACATGCCACTTCCTCCTTGGAGCTGCATCCCATGGAAGGTTACCCTTCATATCCCTAAGGTACAGTCACAACTTTGCATGATGCCTTTCATTACAAAGCATCTTAAATACTCAGGGCTGTATTGCAGCTCAGTAGAGTGCAGCATTTATGGCATAAATCTAGAGGTAGTTTGCATGCTGTAGGACATGTCAGGGGAGACTCTCCTGCAGCCAGAAGCAGATTTTGAGGATGCTGAGTCTGCCCAGATGGTGCTGTGAAACATGTGCGATGGAGCATGACCTGCACACCGTCTCCCCGTCTCTCCTTGGGAGCAGCACCCTAGAGCAATGTACAAGTTTTCTAGCCAAGAGCTACCTGGCAATGTCCAAACCAGAGGCAGTGAGTGAGCCATCAGCTCAGCAGCATGAAGGGGCCCTGGTACAGTGCAGGAATTTGCCCCCATTTTCTTTTATTTAGCAGAAATCCATATGGTCAGTATAACTTGCACCACATGACTAAATAAACCGTCAGAAAATAATTACATTTCCACATTCCAGTAGAAGTACCATTATCTGCATGTAGAAATATAAATGTTCTACTCTGAAATTTTGGAGTGGGATCTTGAAATAGTCTCTCACTTTTTTTCTTCTGCTCTGTCTCTGCCTACACAATGAGAAGTAGCTCTGTGAAATTTGCTATTTCTAATTCAGGGCATAAAGACCAGATCGAAGAGACAGCACATTACAGCTTCCTCTGTGAAGGCAGAATCAGGATTATTAGCACAAGGATACATCTGCCCAATCTCTTTTTAAAATTTCCATCAAAGAGCATTCCTCATCACTACTTTTTTACTTTTCAACCAATTGTTAAAAATACCCCAAAATATTTTTCCTGATATTTAAAATCATGGGGTTTATTTCAGACTAATTTTAAGACTATCCCTAAGCAAGATTAATGTACTTGATTTGGTTTTCCAACAGACTTGCAATGACTAAAAATCTGAAGTTTAAATGCTAGTATAAACTCATTTTCTTAGGACAGAGTTGGATTTTATATTGTGGTTGCTTTTTTTGTTTTTAATTGGGAGTTATAAATATTACTGTACTATAATTATAAATAATAAGTAATATAAATAATAGAATAAGGAATTACAAGTAATACTAAATAATACTTATGATAACAAGGGGAGGGGAAATGGTGCCTCACAAGATTTTTGTAATAGGAATTCAGAGAGAGAGGAAGGTTTCTGAAAATTATTTCAGTGAAGCCCTGTTTCTTTAGCAAAGAAACATAACTAACAGGTTTCACAATCTAAGTGTTTTTATACAGAAATGCAAAGTCTTTGTAAAGATCATCCACATGCAAGAATGTTATGTCTGCTGGCTGCTAAACTGAAAATCTGACATGAGAAGGAGCTACGCAACTGGTAAGTAGAGGAATTAGAAAGAAAGAGTATGTGACAAAAATACAATGTTAATGGCACAGAAAGCTGAGCATGAGCAGCAGGGCTCAGAGTTAAACACCTACTCGATGGGGACCAGCCATCGAGGACTAGGCCACCCATGAGCTTCAGCACGCTGTATCCTTCTCTGTCTCATCTCTGCAACATCCATTTTTGGACACCCTCAAACATCTGGAGATCATCTGTGGATGGATTTCTTAAAATCATTCTGGTGCTGTGTTCTCTCCCTGCATGGCATCACAGAGAGCTGAGGTACTGGTTAGTTATGCTGCATAAGAGATTGTTTTCTTTGTTGCTCTATTTGCCAAATCAGCTACTGCTTATAATGCCAAGAGTGAAGACTGATTTACAGCACTTATACCAGTCTCTGGGAGAGGGTGTCTTCCTACGCTGAAGGTTTTTCTAGCAAGGAATTTATTGCACAATACAGCTTATAATTATCCTGCAGTATACACAAATTGATAATTTCAGGGCTGTCTTTATCTGATCTTTCACCTGCTAGAATAAAACAATCCCTCCACACATCTCATGAGTATCTGAAGGATGGATCTGTGAGAAGCCACCAGCATAAAGCAAATAACTGCCTGGGAGTTCTTTATAGGCAGATTTTTCTTTCGAGCCACTCTCCTCATCTGGAGTTATACATGTCCGTCACTCACCACCACACTGTTATCTATTAGTTTTCTAGGTGTGCAAATAACAGGGTTTATACAGTTATAAAAACTAGACATTCAGATGAAATCTATTTTATCTGTTTTTTCTTGCTGAGAATTTGTTTTTCAATACATGTAACCAGTACAAGTACATCTTGTAGGCTTTATTCCTGGTACCTGCTTAATATGATCCCATAGACCGTTCAAAGTCCATTGCCCTTTAGCAGAGTTAAGGAGCACAAATAGAGGAAGCCAAGCAGCAGAGTGGCCTGAGAAACCCAAGAACATGTGTGTTGGAGATGAGAGAACTATAACCCTTAAATCTGGCTCATTTATTGCTTTGTTTTTTACAGAAATAAGAAGCATTTAAAGTTGCTTTTTTTTTTTCTTTTTTTGTTATAAACTGGTAAGCAATCTCTTCCTAAGAGGGTAACATTAATGTTTAACATCCATTTTTAATGGGAAAGAAAGGAAAAAGAAGAAGAAACAATCCCGAGCACCTGTTCCCCAAGCGTGCTGGAATCCAAAAATGTACTTTGTTTTATTGACTTATGCATGTGTTGCAGACCATCTACCATCACTTATTTTACTCTAATTCATACTACACTGTGAAGTACAACACCTCTCCAGTCATCATCTCAGTTTAAAAGGAAAGAATTTTCATATTTCTCAGGGAGCTCATTGGCTTTTTATAGCCTAAGCAACACATGTCAAAATAGTTTTGAGCATCCTACAGCTGCATCTGGAATACTAAAATTGGAAGCTATTACCTACATGAGCTCACAGACTGTTTGGCTCTCAATTCTTATTTCAGTATTGTCTAATTCCAATTTAGCATCACAGTGTTTACAGGGGGTATATTTGGTCTCAAGTTGAACTCCTTTATACTTGCTTTAATGCCAATTTACGTGCTGCTACTTCAGGTCCTACAGTAAAAAGACCTCTAAGATCATGAAGTCCAACCGCTAACATCTACACGTCTTTTAAATCCCTCCAGGGATGGGGACTCCACCACTGCCCTGGACAGCCTGTGCCAGTGCTTGACAATCCTTTGGGGGAAGAAATTTTTCCTAATATCCCATCTAAACCTCCTCTGGTGCAACTTGAGGCTGTTTCCTCTTGTCCTATCATTTGTTACTTGAAAGAAGAGACTGACCCCCCCTCACTACCCCTTCCTTTCAGGGAGCTGTAGAGAGCAATGAGGTCTCCCCTCAGCCTCCTCTTCTCCAGACTGAACCCCCCCAGTTCCCTCAGCTGCTTGACTGATTATACTCTTCTAACTGAATAAAACTTCCAGTATCACCCAACGGATCATACACCTCATATTTAGCTCACCGGGTAGTCCAAATTATTTGCAATAAATAAAAGCAAATCTGTCTGTAGCCTTATGAATCGCAAAAAAAAAAGCATGTCACAGTTTATGCCCCTTCCACATTAATAGCTCCAGAAATGGACAATAGCTGTTAATGAGTATACTTCATTAGGCTCTTATAGTATACTTCTATAATGAGAAACTTCATTAGACTCTCATAAAGACACACCAACAGCAACTGTGGGCTCTGCTGGGCTGTCACCTGGCTCAGGCAGGGGTACAGTCTCTGCCAGAGCCCCCCTCCCCCTCCCTACAGCCAGATCCTAGCTACTTGGTGGTGCCCTGCGGAGCTCAAGCTAAGAACCAAACACATTCTGAGCAAGACCCAACAAAATCAAAGCAGAGGGGGTTACATTCCTCCCACTATAGCCAATCCCACCACTTCATTTGTATTTACAGCTGGCTTCTCCTCAATCTGTGCATAGTGGCCCACCCTTCATCTCAGAAGAATTGGAGCGGCATTGTTTGAAGATCTGATTTAATAGCCAGAAAAAAGTAATCCATCACTTAAAAAGGGAACCGGAGACAAGTTCACAATGGCATCCCATAACTCTTTAGGATTTTCTTTCCATTTCCTTCTATTTTATTTTTAATCCAATGTCAAACACAAACACCAACACAGAGTGTAAAATTTACTGACAGCATTTCACTTGGAATGACTAGCTGGGAGCGGCAATGAGTTATCCAGTTTCCCCTCAGATGATCCTACCACCAGAGTAAACCCTGCTACAGTAGGAGATGGGCCTGTTTCCTTCAGATGTTTGTGGGTGTAAATCTAATCCAAGTGCATGAACTGAATGTGAGATTTAGCTTAAAAGAAAGCGGGAAGAAAACAAACAAAAAAAACAAAGGCAAAACAACTGTGCAGCTCTGCATGGTGAGATCCGAAGTGGGGCAGCTTGTTACTGAGCAGGATGGTGATCCCAGCCAGCCTTCCTCAATATCACATAGATATTTTTTCTCTCAGTGAAATCTAGTTTGGAAGTTCCTTCTCATTTTCACATTCATCCCTAAGGGAAGAGAACCTCATCATCACCTCTGATGACTGCACAGAGGGAAACACTTATCCAGCAAGATCCTGCACTGCACCAGGTAGAGGGCACATATGAAAGTGGGAATCCAAACAAATATCTGCCTCTTGATCCTGATACCCAACCACCAACCTCAGTCAGCCAATTAGCACCACAGAGCACAGTGAGGAGGGAGCCCAGACTGGAAGGTCACGCTAGCAGCAGGAGGATAATAATAATGACTTGATGGACATTACGTTTCTTTATCCCCCTCATGGATCTCCCATTAAGCTGCATGGTTTCATGGTGGCAAAGTGTCTGCAGCATGAGCGTCCAGGGGAGAGGGAGAAAGGGGCTGGGAGGTTTCTGACAATTTCCCAGTTGCTACTGGAGTTGCTTTCAGGCAGTGGAGAGAAAACAAAGAGGCTTATAAAGGAGATGCTGAATCACAAGGGAGAAGGAGTAAGAGGGAGGTGAGCTTTGAAGATGTGCAAAATCCATGCTCAGCCATTCATTTGGGACCGAGACAGAAAACAGAAGGAGAAACCTTAGTCCAGTTTCCATTTTCATTTGCCTTAGCTATTTGCATGTAGGGGACACTGTAAACTGGGTATTCGGAGGCTTCCAGTGGTGGTTACTCCTCACTTTGGTCTATCAGATGATCTCAGCTACAGCCACGTGATACTGCCACCTCCCTCCATACCTCCTGGAACATCTCTGTATAATAGTGCTCATAACACAACAGCTTACAGGAATGAACTTTGATGGATCTTAGCAGACATTCCTGCTCAGTGTTCAGACAGGCATCCTTAGGAGTCAGTAAAAGCTATCAGAATAGTTAATTGATGTCAGTAGGGTTGTCTTAATTGAGTATTTGTGGGCTACCAAGATTCTGCTCTTCCCAGTCCTAATCAGAGAACAAACAACACTTTGGCATATTCTCTTGTTCTCAGCTTACTGGCACAATCCATGAGCAGTAGCAAGTGTAACCTGCAGCCCTGTGCACGTCATTAATCATTTACAACTCAGAAACTTTGAAAGGTTTTTATGCATGTTTTACATATCATCTGGCTTAAGATGAAGACATCTGTTGCTTAAAAACCCATAAAGCATTAAACACCTATGCTGCTGCACAGTGCAGTCCATAAAACCAAACACCTATTGACTTCAGAGCAACAAGAAAACATTCTTCGAGCACTTAGTCACAAAACTTCTGATCTCAACCACTGGCTGCACTTGATGTCCCACCGGTGAACTTTTTCCTCTTCTTTTTCTTCTCTTTCCCTTTCCCCAAGACAAATGTTCTACACCTTAATGCAGAACTATGTACAACATAATTCTCTATTGTTTATGGACTATTTTATTCCATCATCTCACCCATTTATGATCAACTTATCGTATTTCAGTGGTATAAAGCCCACCAATAGACAGTATGACATTGCCATTGGCTTTTCTTGCAGGTTTAGTTGGCCTCCAGAGTAATTTCTAGGACAAGGCCAGCATTTGTAATTGCCCCAGTGAACAAAATGTCTCAAACTATCTGATCGCCTGGACACACTTTTAACCACAGCCAGCCAGCTGGATAAGTAAGAGGGAGTAAAGAATAGTGGTTGCCCATTTGGGATTTTTATGTTAATAGCATTAATTATATCTATAATTCTGTACGTCCTTTGCATCTTACCAGGCTCTGGGATGATTAGCTGTGCACTGGCCTGTGCATTTCCAGCTTCATTTTCAGCTACACACTGATAAAAACCTTCATCTGACTTTACCAAGCCCAGAATCCGTAAATTGCTGCCACCCTAGAGAAAGCAAAAGCAAAAAAAAGGAATTGCAGAGAATTAATCAGAAAAACACTATCCAAAGTGAATGTGGATTACAAAACCTTTCCAGAACAACTACTTTGTGAAAAAAGGTTCTACATATGTAATCTCAGCCCCAGCTCCAACAGCCCTGGTCCTTAGAGGGCTGTAACCATAAGCTGTTTCATCAGGAATCTCTTGACACCTTGTGGTCTTTGCAGTTTGTTTGATGGTGCCTATGGCCCAAGGCTGAATAGACTTTCTTGCACAGAGTCTGTCCAACACCTTTCTCAAGGCTTAAGCTCCAAATTATGTCCATCACTCGAGTAGTGCAATTTTGTCTTGGCCCTTTGCTGCAGGGAAGATTTAAAAGAACTTTCAGCTCTGCATCTTTGAACAAATACTGTTCTGAAGGTCAAACCTGCCTTATGGCTTGAGGCCTGGAGATCCTCAAGTAAAGGTCACTCTACGCCTACTTCATTTGAAACAGATTTAACTTTTAACTTCCGTTAGCACAAGCAGAAACCAATTATGTTGCGTAAAATATCTCAAGTGAGGTGTGTGCTCTGACTGAAATGTACCTTCTGTTAATTTTCTGACACCTTCACCACACAACCTCGACAGTCATAGAGCTGTCCTTTCCTTGGATAGCTTCTGGTTGCTTTCTAACAAGTAATGACACCTTAAAAAAAAGGTTGAATTTGCTATTGTATATGGCAGAGTAAGTCTATCCTGTATGAAAACCACATTAAAGAACTCTTTTTTTTTTTTTTTTGACAGGTAAATAAAAGACATGATGATAATCAAATATTATTTGTCGCAAGGTGAAAAATTGGAAAGCCACTTCATTGAACCAGCCACATCTTGTGGTCTGCAGACATTTGCACAGTGGTTGAAGTTTTCAGGGGTGTTCCCCAACATCTCAGCTCACTTACAATGACACTGCTTTCAGGAGAGGCCAGCTAAATCAACCCTTTTAGAAAACACAGCATAAATTCTTAGCCCTTTTACTAGTGACATTTAAACTGAAAGAAGTTGGAATCCTGGATAAGAATGTTACTTTGAGTAGGGTGCACAACAATTCTTTTTGAAAAGTTGGAATTATGACAAATGATCCTTACCATTTTTAACACCCTGTGTCAGAGCAGAATTTCCTTGGAGAAGTCTATTATTTTTGTTCACCAAGAACAATGGTCGGTAAGGGAAGTCACTAAGATGTGGCACACAATATTATTATTAGGAACTCAGAGTAAGAGCTGACACTGTTACTTCTCCATGAAAGACTGGGTTCAGCTCTCACTAAAACTGGGAGACAGTGTTAACATACTTGACCTGACATGTCTCAATGCAATGTGCTTTATTTGTATTAGGACACAGCAGAAATTTTATTTTCTTCAGGAAGACCAATATATAGAAGACCAAAGCCAAATAATTACCACTATCTGAAAATAGTCGCTAGGAATGACCACTTCTCCATTCTTGATCCACTCCACCGTAGGAACAGGCTTACCAGACACGGCACATTCAAACTCAATATCCATGCTTTCGTAGGCATAAATATTTGAAGGGCGAACTAAAAACCATGGTGAAACTGCAAAAAAGATGGAGAAAAAAAGAAAGTGGCAATAAGTGGATATAAATTAAGGCTTAGTGAGTAATCATTTCAATAATCCTGAATAATATTAGACAAAAATAGGAAACATACATGTAATTTAAATTATTCTCTTTAAGCCTGAGCCTATTAAAAATTAAATACTAGGGAATGCATTTATTGTAGAAAATACACTTAAACAGTTGATGTTAATATATTTTTTTCCAAATGAAAGAATTAAAACCTTAATTTAGAAGACATGTAAGATTTACATATAACAAAGTATATACATACAATTGTCACTAAGTGTGTATAGAGGTAATAAAATCTCATTCATTTCATAGGATCAGATGCCTACTGCATACATAACAAGGTCCTGCAAGTCAACATATGCACAGGCACATACAAGTACAAGACAAGTCCACTGACAAATGATACAGAATTAGAAGTATTTAGAGTAGAGACGTTTTCATATAACCAAGAATGACTTCTGACTGGGTTTATAGAAGATGAAGAGATAATCAATAACCAGGAAATCTGTCCCTAGTGATTGGAAGAAGAAAAAGTTCAAACTATCTCTGCTGAAAACGTATTCCTATTAAGCTAGCAATTATCTGTTGCCTTGTATTACTATAATGTATTCACAGTTTTTCAGTATGCTATATGATATGCTAATTTAATTTAATTTTGTCATTATTGTAATACTAGGATCATGGAAATTAGCAATTTGAGGAAAACTGCTAATAACATCACATTTCTAATGAGCCTCCCCCGCATTGTACTGAAAAACACATACAAAAACTCAGCAGTCCACATATATTTTGCCAGTTTTTGTAGGGGAACCATGGTCTCTGATTTGAATATCCATAGTTGCTGGGAAGCCAGAATAGATTAATTTCTAAGTCACATCCATGATTTATCATTTCAGACAGAAAATCCAATTGTATTTATTGAGCCATCATTCCCAATATCTGATTATAATATTTATAAAGCCATAATATTAAAAAAAAAAAACCTCTAAATTAAAATAAGAATAAGATTATAATATAAATTGCACAGAATCTAAGAAATATTAGAACCCAGGCTGCCCTTGCATCCCTATCTCAGGCCCTAGTTTTGCGAGAATTACAGCACGCCCTGCAATTACATGATCAAATTCTGCTTCTTTCCAGCCTCCCTCAGCACTCTGGGAGGACCTTGTTTCTCAAAAAAATGCAATTTCAAGCTTCCTGCTTAGAGCATAGGTTCATGCTTTCTAGTTTTCAAACTTTTCTCTGCAAACAAAATGATTCATTTCCCAGTGGGTTGGGTTTTTTTTTAATTTTCTATGGATCATACCTCTACAAAAACTGCGTGATTCACAAGTGTTTTTAAACTTTTAGGAGTCGGACACTAAGAGGTGCTACTAACAAAGCAATCAGTTGAAAGGGCAAAAGTATTCTCCTCATTTTTCCTGTCCACTTAGGTACAATTTGAAGCAGTCTCTCTTATAAGATACTCAATATACTAATACGGTTTATTTAGACATAAAACCATAAAGTCTCATTGGGGATGCAGAAAATAAGGAAAACAGTTCACAGAATCATGGAATGGTTTGCTTTGGAAGGGATCTTAAAGACCATCTTGTTCCAACCCCCCTGCCATGGACAGGGACACTTCCCACCAGACCAGGTTTCTCCAAGCCCCATCCAACCTGGCCTGGAACACTTTCAGGGAGAGCGTAGCCACAGCTTCCCTGGACAACTTCTTCCAGTTGCAATACATGAACATGCAGTGTAAGCAACCAAACACGTGTCCCATAGGAATACTATGGCAAATGTACAGATAAAATTGTGCTCTTCGGGGTTTGTATTTCATCACCTTAACCACACAACTTTTTTTTTTGCCTTATTTGCTTGACACCAAACTAGGAGGAGTGGCTGACACACCAGAGGGTTGTGCTGCCATTCAACGAGACCTTGATAGGCTGGAGAGTTGGGCAGGGATAAACTTAATGAAATTCAACAAGGGCAAGTGTAGAGTTTTGCATCTGGGGAAGAACAACCCCATGTACCAGTACAGGTTGGGGGCTGACCTGCTGGAGAGCAGTGTAGGGGAAAGGGACCTGGGGGTCCTGGTGGACAGCAGGATGCCCATGAGCCAGCAATGTGCCCTTGTGGCCAAGAAGGCCAATGGCATCCTGGGGTGTATTAGAAAGGGAGTGGTTAGGAGGTCAAGAGAGGTTCTCCTTCCCCTCTATTCTGCCTTGGTGAGGCCACATCTGGAGTATTGTGTCCAGTTCTGGGCCCCCCAGTTCAAGAAGGACAGGGAACTGCTTGAGAGAGTCCAGCGTAGAGCCACAAAGATGATTAAGGGAGTGGAACATCTCCCTTGTGAGGAAAGGCTGAGGGAGCTGGGTCTCTTTAGCTTGGAGAAGAGGAGACTGAGGGGTGACCTCATTAATGTTTATAAATATGTAAAGGGTGAGTGTCATGAGGATGGAGCCAGGCTCTTCTCAGTGACATCCAATGATAGGACAAGGGGCAATGGGTGTAAGCTGGAACATAGGAGGTTCCACATAAATGTGAGGAAGAATTTCTTCACGGTGAGGGTAACAGAACACTGGAACAGGCTGCCCAGAGAGGTTGTGGAGTCTCCTTCTCTGGAGACATTCAAAACCCACCTGGACATGTTCTTGTGTGACCTGACCTAGGTGTTCCTGCTCTGGCAGGGGGATTGGACTAGATGATCTTTTGAGGTCCCTTCCAATCCCTAACATTCTGTGATTCTGTGATTCTGTGATCGACAATAGAATTTCCAGCTTTCATAATAAATGAAGGCAGAGTCCTGGAGATCATTGCCTCTTTGATCGTACACTCCCAACTAATCCTGAGTGCTCTCCAAATTTGTGTGCATAGTGAGGTAGGAGTACTTTTGAGAAAATTAGATTATTTTCTTTAAAAACTGTATATAATGCATAAACCAAGAAGATCAAAGCAAGCCTGCAAAGTTTTTATGTCAGCATTTTCTTGATTTTCGCAATTGTTTCTGCTTTTGAGCTAAGTTACCCACTCTCAAATAAGCACCTGCCCTGGGCCCCTCCAGTACTGCTCCTTGCTTACTATATATTTAATAATTTAGGACACCTAGAAGCTCCCAATCCAGTTCAGATCAAACCCAATGCATGCATATTAAAACTGATGAGGTGTCCTGATTAACTTAGCTGACTAATTTTGTATCAAAAAGGCTCACATGAATGTGCATGTTTGGATCAGAAAGGCTGAGCCCTTCTAGCTCGACAGCCTGACAGACATTAAATCAAGGGCTCCAGACCACAATGTAGGAAATTTATAGATGATTTTTAAATAAAACATCACTCATAAGGGAACACCAGGAACTAGGATGCTGATCAAGAGGTTTTTAAGAAATAGTATCACTTACACTAGAGATACACAAAAAGAGAGAATTTAGTGGCTGAGATGTGAAGAATCAGCATTGACAGTATGGCTGAAGGAAAAAGAAACAAGCTCTTTGGGTAAGAAAAGCCTGATTTAAAAAAAAAAAAAAAAAAAAAGGAATCACATTCATATGTTAATTTTTAACACTTTTTCCCCACACTAGAGTCCTAGTATAATTTATTCAACAAGCTCCTATAAAAACACCAGTATCTATGCAGTTTATAAACCATATAATTTGTCAGAGCTCTGACAAAATCATAAACTACTCAGTCTTCATTAGTGTGGTTTATTGTGATGCCACCAGAAACCCGCAATTAATTTATAGACCTGTAATTCACAGATTCCTGGCAGTTATTCCTTACAACACACATGCTCCAGGATCTTGACCCTGCTTACCTGCAGCTTTTCATTTCCCCTAATTTCTGTCCTTTTTTTTTGTTGTTTCTAATTGCTGGTATTTTTCTAGACAGCTAGAAAGTTTGAAGCTTCCTTTCTTTTCTTCTTTTTTTTTCCTTTACGTTCATGCATATCTGCATGTTGAGTTCCATAAAAATGGATATATTTTACAATTATAGAGCACTCAACAACACCTTTCCTACAGTGGGGTAAGTGTACCCTGTATTTTTCCTAAGGACACCACTAAAAAGAGCAATGTTAAACACAGGTAAGACACCACAAGTAAGGACAATGTAATACACTAAAGTAACACATTTAGACTGGAAATATGTATGCATATACACATACAAAATGTCAAGCACTAAAAATATACATTCTATAAATACTTTATATATCAATAAATGTCAAGCACTGCCATATTTGCTCCCTATGTGTTTTTTTTTCTCAGTCCTGAATATTTTAAAGGTATGCATATGTGAAGAAGGCTGGTTGGGTTGGTTGCAAAGGAAATAAAAATACATGCTGTCTTAATCTTCCTTCTAATTATTTTGTGACAATATGAAAGTGGCTTGAACAAACTGCAGACTTTTTTCCCCAAAAGCTTATCAAGTTTCACAGATTTTTTATCTTTTTTTTTCTGAAAATTTCTGTGAATTTTTGGAAAGTGGGAGTTTAGTGAGATTTTTCCAGGACAGCCTTGCACTGTAGGATGCTTATATTGTACTTGGCCCTCGTTGTCAGTGAAAGCCTTAAAATTCTCTCTGCAGACAAAAATAATTTAAAATAACATCTCAGAAGATTACACTTACTTCATATCAGGATGAAAACACCTTTCTAAACACTCATTTTCATTATTTCATGTCAACACAGTCCTATCAAAATGCCCCAGTTTCAGACTGAGGATAGTTTATGCTAGATTAAAAAAAAAATGGAGGAAAAACCCTAAAAGTTGCATGGAGATCTATAAGAGAAAATGTCCACAAGATTCTGGGATTAACCAAATTCATATCAGCAAGTAGTACCAAAGTCCTCACTAAACATCTTCAGATAAAGGATTAGGACAGATCTCAGTGTGCAATCCTATTTACTTGGGAGGATTTTTTTTCTTGTGAAGGGTGTAAAATGCAATACTATATAGGAGCCATTTTGCAGGTAAATAGTTTGGTATAAAAGTGTACACAGAAGTTTAAAGTTCTCCGCAGTACAGCAAACGTGCTTTGTGCGTGCTCACTTATTGAGGTTGTCCCCCAGTAGACAGCACATCAGTACATGGAATTGCAAGTTCCAAGACTTAAAATACAACAACTTATCTGTGTGCATCAGATCCCCAGCATCTCTGCGAAAGGATGAGTGCTCCATTTTCCACGGTGAAAAAAAAAGGAAATTTGAAAATTAAATTTAACTTGTATAGTCCTGTAAAGATCATGCTATGGCCCTCACCTTCACTTGCCCAAAGGTCCCTCAGGTGAAGAACATGCTCTGCAGCCTGGTCTGCTTGCAGGGCAGTACTAAAGCAGGTTGTCTTTCCACGTGGTCATCTAAATAACTGCTTGAAAGGCTGTGTGGGAATTGTGTGATACAGCGGAAAGCAGGTGTGGGTCTGGGTCTCAAACATTGGCTTCAAACAAATGGGCTTTTTCCTTTAAAGACCGCAGCAGGTCGCATTTCTTACCAAAAAGGTCAAAGACTGGTTGTAATGAGCCTGTAGCAGAGGCTCAGGGACTAATCGAACACTTGCCTGCAGAAACAGCTAGTTTAGAGAGCTGTGTGTTGGGGTGACCTCCCTGTTTCAAGAAATACCTTTTGTGAGATGACAGCTGATCTTGCGACAAGAGGAAATAATTTTAACTCAGAGAAATGTCAGCATTTCCTAATGCAAAGTGTCTTCTCTTTGCATGTTTGAATAGGGAATGTGTTTCTACTGACCCAAGAAATATAACTGCTGTCATCAAGTGCCCAACCCTGTCAGCCTTCTGAATGGGAAGATTTTCAATTGCATGTACTTAAAGGGTGGCTTTGTCATCTTATAGATTTAAATCCCCTTTTCAAAAAAAAAAAAAAAAATAATCCCTTGTACATTTCACTGCTAACAAGTTACATCAAGTGAATGTGCCAGGTTTTGCCTGCCTTAAGGGGAATCAGCACAATCGAACTCAAAGCCAATGGAGCTCCTCCAGATCTAAAAATGATGGGAGAACTGGATTTTTGTATTAACATATATATATATATATATATTTTTACTCTTCCCTGTTATATATGGTAATTGAGGAACTGTGTTATTATTGCAAGAAGTTAAAGAAAATACTATGAATGGTGTTAAAATGCATGACTCCTTAGAAAGAGTATGAGGTGTAAAAAACTAGAACACTAATACATCTTCAAAATATAGTAGAATAAAATTAAAATGTCTTTCTATCTCTTACCACAACTTTGTATCCTTGTCTTACTCTAAACTCTATGTCTGACAGGCAGAAAGACAGTATGATCTCAATATATCTCCCCTCAGACCAGCCTTGAAGAAATAAAAGAAAAATGAAGCTGTTCTTCTGTGTAAAACTTCATTCCTCACCCAAATAAATGTATTACTTGTCTTGTTTAATGATTTAGATTATTTTCATGCTTCTTTAGTTCTCTACATGAAGGTCAGATTATGCAATTACTATAGAACAGTAGGAGTTTATGGTTCCCAAGAGGAAAAGATCTGAGCCACCAAAAATTCAAATGATACATCATTGCAATCCCACGAGCATGAAAGAGAAGATGTGGAGACAACTCCCACAGCTGGAGCAGGGCTTTTAGTAGTCTGTGTTCTCACAAGACATGCATCCCGTGCTTTGTACTGAATGTATTAGAAATGGTTTTAATCAATTTGAATCTCCAGTTCTACACCTAACCAACATATATTCTTATTCCTCAGCATAACTTGGAGCAGCCTTTAAACTTCTGCATGGTCTCAAATGCATCTGTACAGTAAAATAGTGGGAGATGAGCAGAGACTGGGGAGAAAAGGTTAAGAAAGCAGAAAATCCATCTAGGGGGATGCACTTTCTATCACCATTTTTAGCCAACTAAAAACCTCCAAATCCTTCCACTCAAGCACTATATAAAGGAAAAATAAGCAAATTAAGATATTTTAATTTTTATTGACTACATTAATAAATGTATTTCTGTTAATGAGTGAGCTGATAACACACTTAAGGAAAAATACAATTTCAGTTTTATAAATAAGGATGAAGATTCTTCATAGTTACATCCAGAAAATACAGGGAAAAACAAAGCTTAACATTGCTCCTGCTTCTCCTTCCAAAGGTAGAAATCCTTCTGAAACACTGCAATGACCTGTGCTATACTCTAATTTCTATGATTCTTGATCTTATCTGAATAAAGAGGTTCTTTCTCATGGATTTGTAGGAGTCAGCCCCTCACCCCAGTGCAGAGGAAAAGGCAACACTGTCTATGTAAGGAAAACTCATTGCTGCCTCTGCATTTGTTCAAATTGCAGCTATCCCATGAAAACTCAAAAGGTATGAGACTACTTATAAAGTTTTCATAGGGGGTCAGAGCAGCAGTGAAGATCAGGTTCACTGCAGGACCATACCTCAAAGATAAGTGAGGATGGATAAAGAGGCTGTTAAGAAAAAAGGACTTTCTTAGTAGCACACTTCAACAAAGATTTCATTCACGTCAGGAATCGAGTAACCAATTCCTATTGCAAAATGTTACTTCCTCATAGACGTTGCCACTTTGTGCCATTTGCCTTTTTCCCAAAAATTAGTTTTTAAAAATTGCCAAGAGCATAATCTGTGTCTTGTAATAAATAAAAAAAAAAAACCCTTCTGGGGTGTTTGGGAGGAAGCTCATATAGTCAGGTGGCTAATAACAAAACAACTCCCACTTTATTGCCCTCCTGGTAGCCATGCCCTAATGAGTTCGGCAAGGTTGATAATGACCCTGTGAAATGGCTGGGAGCTCCATCTGGCTGATGCTGTGCTACTGCAACAGCGGCATCATGGAGCAGATGCAGCAATTATATGTGTTCATCTGCATAGAAAAAGCCTACACAGTTAAAAAGTACTGAAATCATAGCAACGGAAGGCATGTTTCAAGGCCTGGGTAAGGAACACGTGCACACATTCTTATACGAGTTTCTGTAGAGTATGCTCTGTACAATTTCTATGAGCAGTATTCAATAAAACCTTGCCACATTGTAGACCACCATATTCTATCACAGTGTAGAATATTTCAGAACTAATGTGCATGTCTGTAAATTTCAGAGTTTATAAAAAAAGCAGGAGCGTAAGTCTTCCAAATGGATCACAATACTAAAAATTTATTTTTAGTGTTTATCATGTTTAATATGTTTAACAACAATATTCTGGACGACTTGTGAAATACAAGGACTTTCCCACCACCAGTAGAGAAGTCTGGCATGTAGAGAGGAATTTTTTCCTGTTAAAACATTGTTTCATGTATGACCACCAAGTTAAAAACAGCATAAAGATGAAATTAAGTATCCTGGCCCCTTGTAATAGGGAAAAATGTTGGTCCAACTCCTGAATGGGTTTGCCCACAGCTGGAGACCTCTCCTGGCTGGAGACCACAGAAGCAGGATGCTAATAAAAGTTCTTTTTATGTTGTGCACCAATAATGAACAGCTTTGGAAGAGAAAACTAAGGTCACTGATATCTGTCAATTTATAGCTAACTAAAGATTTTATTTTATTGCTGCCTTGATGAGTTATAGTACAGAAAACAGTTATTGACCACATACCATCTGCCCTGGGAACAAATGAGCACTTGATAATTGTGTTCTGGGTCAAACTTTATCTTTAGAGGCATTAACATTTTTTTCTGTCAACACCTGTATAATAGGAACACATGCATCACAGATCTTGCTTTCCGAAAGCTAATATGATACTGACAATTAGCTAAGTTTTGAGTAAATAACATGGAAGAGAAAAATAGGTTGTAAGAAAGTTGCAGGTGAAGCTGAACTATCTCCATATTTTTTTTTTCTAAATAATATTTTCCCTGTGTGCCTAAGGATGGCCTAAATGGGCATTAAGTTAACAGGAATGGAAAACTTTAAAGCATACTGTAAAGCCACAAAGACTTTTCAAGGTCTTAGAAGACATAATTGGGGTTGTTTCTTGCTTTTTTTTCTTAAAAGCATCAGGATACAATGGCTCTGGGTTAAGTCAAGAGAAGTACTTACACACACCAACCTTCATCTCATCAAGAAAAGCCAAGAAAAAGCAAAAATGCAAAAACATTCTACAACTTTTCCTCCTATGCATCTGTGCCATAGGCAAAATTTCACTCTTCCACATCCTGCTTATAAAAAGTATTTGTGGTTAGGCAGGAAAATAACTGTTGACTCTGGATGATGCATGATCTCTCTCCTGTTCCCCGTGGTACGTTAAGGACCAGCAAAGGATCTTTCCTGGAGCTCTTTGCTGAAATTCAGTCTGATGCCAGCATGTACCATGCTATCAGACTTGATAATTGCAACTATAATGCATTTCATTTGGGGATCTCAAAGCAATTTGTAGACATTAAATAATTCACAAGCATTTTACAGATAGATACACACACATAGAGTAAATGACTTGCTCAAGGTCATGTAACATATCAGTGACAGATAATTAAAAGCCAGTGTAATTAATAGATGCCCCTGTGAGATTTCTGTGTATCTAAGACTCCCTTCCCTCTCTAGCTGGAAGAGAAAGCTGCCGCTTCACAGTAGGAATTTCTTAAATTTACTTTTGGACTTTTTCTCTGAAAATCATGTTCAGGATCTGCACATCTTAGCCACAATGCCATCTAGTAAAGTCACACGGAGGTTGCTCTCGCTGTCTCATGTTGGGCAGTGGGGACAAGTGCTCATTTGTGAGTGGGTCAGTTAATAAGCCAGTACCACCCCACTCTGTACAGCTCACCTCATTAATGTTAAAAGCAACTACTGTAACCTCATCAAATAGAAAACTGGAGAGGCTGAAAAGAGATAAAAATACAGTGGAAGAAAGGGGAGTACTGTATGAGTTTCTTATCTTCTCTGTAGCAGTCCTTATCTCTAAAAAAGGCTTTTTTGTTGCTGTTACAATTTGATTCCTTTCCCACTTCTGCAATGCAGCATTGTTGTGGAGGGGCAGTTTGTGGCTTTCCCTGTGGGGAAGGAGTGAGGTTGGAGGGAATGTGGTGGTGCAACCAGGAACAAGGCACTGTCACAGCTCCCCTGCCATTAACCTCCACTTCTTGGCACTGTTTCCTTATTTTTTTGCATGATATCTAAGGGCTGCAAAGTCCTGTAGCAACAGGCTGAGGAAATAAGACTCCAGGGAGATAAAAAGTGCATGGGGAGGGTTGAAACAACCCAAAAGTTCTAGTAGTAGGGAATTGCTCACATAAGGTGCCTTTAGAAACTTATCCTGGCTAATGCTGCATTTTTAAGTCAGTAGCAAAGCTTCCAAATAAAACTATGAAGAATTGAATGTGTACAGACAGTAGCCCACTAGATTCAGTGACTCAGACAGGTTCACACACAGGCAGAGTATGGATCCATGCTTGCTCACGCCAATCATCACACCTCAAAAGAAAAAGGAAACCACTCTTTTACCTTGAGAGCCTCCACCATACTTGGAAATCTTTTTTTTTTTTTTAAAAAAGGGAAAACATTTTTTTAAAAGGAAAAAAACAACTATGACAGCCCCTCTGTATTTTCCTTTCTTTAATTTCACTCTATTAGTCACCAAACAAATACCTCATAAGGAAAAAAAAATCACCAATTGATTGTATGTCAATAACCTTTACAAAAGTATGCAAGCCGGTTTCTGTAACGATTCAAAATGTACATTAAACTGTTAATTCAGTTGAATCATCCACTGTGTCACTTGCCTGGCAGACTGAAATTCTGCCCAGTGGAATTTGGCTGGAGGAAGTCCAACACTAAAGACTGGCAACAGTTTGTCACTCCACAAGAGGAAAACATTGAGAAAGTGTGCTGAAAAGGTACTTATTTTTGAGCTATTTATTTGTATGGCCTCTATCTTCCTTTTTTTCACACTGTCTTATAAGGAAGGGAAATAAGAAGCTGAGCAAACAGATAAGCAAATATATGTATTACAGCAGTATATATAATATTGGACACATTCCTGCAGTCTGTTCTGATGCTTATTCTTCTTTTAGACTTCTTGATATATCTAGTAAGTTAATGAGTGGATTCTCATGTCATTTATTGAGGCTAGTACAACAACTTTTAAATTATTCCATTCAAACAAAATCCTTAACACAAACTGAGGACAGATGCTCAGAACGAGTACCTTGGAAAAGAATGATTTGGACCATGCATGAAAGAATTGACACACTAAGCTGTGTAGAACACAGAAAACAAAGGAGTCATTGCCAAATGACCGGAGAGAGAGTTTTGACAAGGACATGGAGTAAAAGAATGAGGGGTAATGGTTTTAAATTGAAAGAGTGAAGATTTAGATGAGATCTTAGGAAAAAGTTCTTGACTGCGAGGCTGGTGAGACACTGGCCCAGGCTGCCCAGAGAAGCTGTGGCTGCCCCCTTCCTGGCAGTGTTCCAGGCCAGGTTGGATGGGGCTTGGAGCAACCTGGTCTGGTGGGAGGTGTCCCTGCCCATGGCAGGGGGACGTGGAATGAGATGACCTTTAAGTTCCCTTCCAACCTGAATGATTCTAGGTTTTTATGATTCTATGAAAAAGTAATAAAAACCTCTAATTCCATTTGAAAAACACAGAAATACTCATGAGGAGCAGCTGGTTTCTGAGTTACCCAGCCCTCAGGTAAAGCACAAGATAGCAGCACTCTGCAGAGTGTGATGCCAGAGTTCTCCCAGTCCTCTTTTATCTGTCTCCTAACTCTAGTGCTCATGTCCTTGGAGAAGAAACCGCTTCTCATCCCAGTCAGATGAATGAAGTAAGCACTTTTTAAACTGACAACAGGATTTTTTTATCCCTCTCCTTACATAATTAAGGAAGAGTCAGTAACTGAGTCAGAGCTGTGACAGTCACTTCCAGGATATCATGTGCAGAAGTCAAAGGAAAATAAACTCCACCCTACTCTACATCAGACTAACACCAGCTCTCATTTTAGATGTTGGGCCAGCTGGTGGATATGTAGCTCTCTGACCATACTAGCCTTTAAGTAAATAAATAGAAAGTCATTTCGTCTTCCTTGTAGAGATACAGCTAACAGCTAGCAAGCACTAGATCTTAATGAAAACATCTAAAAGTTCCATTTAGTTTAAGAACTAAAAGCATACACTAGGCAGATTAATTTTGGTTTATTTGGTTAATAATCCTACCTGCCAACTGAGTAAAAACATGTGAGCAAAGGCAGAATATGAATTATGGAAAAGACTAAGGATGCTTTCGCTGCAGCTGGTGCAAACCTCCCTCTCAACTGGCTGCACTGGCACAGGATGACCTTTGTTCTCAGCACGAAAAGCGAAGTGCAGATAGATGAAAGAGACTCAAAGTAGCCCTTGCAGCTACAAGCACTTCATTACACGACCCCCCTCCTTCTGCTTTGGATGAGGGAGTTGCACTTTGATCAAAGAGAAAGGAATCAACAAGCTCTAATTTGATTAGCAAGCAAAAATGTCCCATGATTTTTAAGCATTTCAGGGTCACCAAGAATAAAAGTGACTGACTTATACACAGGTTGTTCACCAAAATATAAATCAGTTATTCTCTTGATAGCAGCTAAGTTGCCTGCTCAAGGAACCAAAAGCTATAACTCTTTGTTTTCTATTAATTCACCCAGAAGGCAGTACTATAGCAGCTGACAGCTCTTGTAACACATGGCGAGACGAAATGGGGTGAAGAATCACCTATCCTGTAGGCACTGCCATATGTTGCCATACATTGCCCCAGATTCCCTACATACAACCACCAAAATAGGTGGGAAGAAAACGCAGGTTGCTTTAGCAAATCAGGGAGAAGGGCAAGATGAAGCCAGTGTGTTTCCTGCTGCCCGGCCCTGCATCCCACATCTGAGGCAAACCATGTCTGAGCTAGCACCAGCCAAGTGCCAAGTCAATGGAGGATGCTGCCTCCTGAAACAGACTGCTCAGAGAGCACCCAGAAAAGGGGGAATAAATGAAGACTAAGAGCTAGGTTTTAGAAAACATCATGCTTCATTCAGTTCTTCCCCACATTAATTTTTCAAACCTGATATAAATTTTAAACAAACTACAGGAATGTCTGTTCTCTCTCTGCATAAAGTCCCTTAGCACACTGTTTCTAAATGTCAACGCTAATATACTACAAAATGCACGAATGTAGCTTGAATGGATTGAGCAAGCTGAATTACTGACAGTCAGTGTCACAGGCAGTTCAGTTCTTCTGACTGCCTTAACCTTTGATGCAAAAGTAATAATAGTTTAATTGCTATGACACACTTCACCTGTAGATATTAATGGGTTTGCAATACCTAAGTGAAGGAGATTGACACCTCACTGTCATTTTACCAATGGGAAAATGAAAGCATGTGGATCACACTTATCAGGAGGGTATGATATGATGATCTAGCCCCACCTAACATATAAATCAGAATAGGACTTCCCTGAATTAATCACTTTTTGACTTACTGTGTATATTTTAGGAAACTCACTCATTTTTTTTTCTAGTGATACAAAATACACCATGGCCCTTGGTACATTGTTCTACTGATTAATTATTCTAATTAAAGAAAAAAGTATTATCTTACTTCTAGTCAACACTTGCCCTTTTTCACCAGTGGATGTTCTTCATATCTTTGTCAGGTAGATTGTAAAGCTCCATTATTATATTTCGGTTCTTTGCTCAGATAGATGCAGACCACTCTGTAACTTTCTCTGACAAATTAAACAAATAAAAGGAGCTCTTTCATCTTATGAATCTTTTCCAATTCTTTAATCAAAACCATGGTTCACCCTGGACGTCTTTATCACTTGTTTAATTTTCTCCTTGAACTACAGATGCAAGTCTTCAGCAGGGTTTTCCCCATGCCAGGTACAGAGATGCTGAGCTTATTCAGGGATCCCATTTTCATATACTCCCAAAATCACATCAACAGCTTTAGCTGCTGCATTGTGCTGGGTGTCATGTTCAGCTGCTCGGTAGCCTTGACCCTCAGGACTTTCTCAGTCTGTATTTTCCATTACAGCCCGTAATCTCTACACTGACCTCTTTAATCGAGAGTACAAATCCACGTGCACAGCATTTGTTTGTACTGAGCTCCCCTTATTACATCAATTAGTGACATGTTTTCTTCATTAATTCCTGCTCATAAAATAATATATCTGTGCTTTTGTTATCTATGAACTTTGCCAATGCTTTGTTTTCTTTCAGGTCACAGGTCAAAATATCAGGAAAATTTAAGTTCTGGAATACAATATATTTAGACAATCTAATTTGAAATTAGCTAATTTGAAGATGTCGATTTTAGGCAGCACTTTCAGGATTTCCTAAAGTACCGCTTAACTCTTAGTGAAGCTCCCTTGATGCCATGTTATGCTCTGGATGCATCACTCACCTTTTCCTCAGATCACATGGAATATCTCCATATCGACAGTCTTACGAAAATAATACTATATATAAATGTACAGCCCAGAAAAATGCAGACCCTGAGCAAAATACTGGAGCTGTTGGACCATAACCCATAACCATGCCCTCTTGAAATGGGGCATGGGTCCAGGCTAAGCAGTCCTGCTGAGGGACCCATCTTGTGTAGGGGACTGAGCTGATAACAGTGCACTGGTCCCATAGTCCCTGCCAGATACGGTAGCTCATTCAGGTCAAGTACACCTAAATGATGCTTCACTTATACTTAGCCCTGAAATGCATGGTGTTCTCCAGCTTGCAGGAAAAATCTGCTCTTCTACTGTAAAACCGGAGCTTTTTGGAAAGAAGCATAGCTTTAATAAAGTCTCTTTTCATTTGTGTCTCTTATCATTTGTGTTTTCCTTCTCTCTGATTGGCCTCTGAATTTTCTTTAATTTCATTAATTTGAAGTATGTTAGACATCAAGGGTGTATTCTGTGTCTATGGGATTTACCGTCGAAACAGAGCTTTCAGAACTGACATATTTTTCAGTTAGGGAAGGTATTAGCTCTTCACTGGTCTTGGATGGGTATAGGATCAAGAACTTCACTGTGACCTCTCCTAAGTGCCTCAGAAAAAGTAGCAGAATTAGTGTTATCCTCCGATTGCCTTTTGTGAACTATCAAAATCACGTGCTGGGCCAGAGATGGGCTTCTGGGGCTTCCAGAGTGGCTGGAAAGCTGCCCAGGGGAAAAGGACCTGGGGGTGCTGGTCAACAGCAGCTGAACATGAGCCAGCAGTGTGCCCAGGTGGCCAAGAAGGCCAACAGCATCCTGGCTTGTATCAGAAACGGTGTGACCAGCAGGACCAGGGAGGTGATTGTACTCAACTGTGTACCCTGTACTCAGCTCTGGTGAGGCTGCACCTAGAATACTGTGTTCAGTTTTGGGCCCCTCACTCCGAGAAGGACACTGAGGTGCTAGAGCAGGTCCAGAGAAGGGCACCAGAGCTGGGGAAAGGATCTGGAGCACAAGTGTGATGGGGAGTGACTGAGGGAACTGGGGTTGTTCACTCTGGAGAAGAGGAGGCTAAGGGGAGACCTCATTGCTCTCTACAGCTCCCTGAAAGGAGGGGATAGCAAGGGGGTGTGTGTCAGTCTCTTCTGCCAGGTAACAGTGATGGGACGAGGGTTAATGGCCTCAAGTTGCACCAGGGAAAGTTTAGATTGGATATTAGGGAACATTTGTTCATGGAAAGGGTTCCCCAGCACTGTCACAGGTTGCCCAGGGCAATGGGGGAGTCCTCATCCCTGGAGGGATTTAGAAGCTGTATGTCATACACATAAGTATGTCCTTCCCCCAGCTCGGTCTTATTTATATTCTGGATATTATTTGTGTGAAACCAAAAGTGACTCTTCAAAAAATACAGCTGCTCATTTCATTATCACTACTGCCCAATATTTTCCTGACCATTATCTGAGTTATCACTGTTTTCCTATGTGACCTACATCAATACGCTGTAGGACAGAGATATCAATATACACAGTTAACACGTTGGGTCACACAGCTTTCACGTCTCTTAACAATCACAGTCTACCATCTCTAAAATGTTTTCAAATTTTACCTCACTCTCCTTGCCTAGTTTGACCCCTTATTTTCTTCTAATATAATCTCTGCAACTTTCTGCATATGATTGCATCAGGAAAATAATATTAGTTAATTAAAGCTTATCTCATTTGCAACTTGGCCTTTTATTGTGGCTCTAAAAGCTCTCAGTGCACCAAGGAGCTATGGGAAGTCCTTGTATTTAGCAGATAAGCTAAGCTTTGTCTTCATGTGTAAAAACAGCTTGCAGCTGAGCCTGCTTCTATGACTGAGGTGCCAGAAGATGTGTTCAAGTTAATTTGAGCAGAGCTGGACAACCTGTAACCTCAAGCTGTCCTCAGAGCAGGCGCATGATCACCAGTAGTTTGATGGATCTTCATGAAGATCATCCATTGCACCACAGAAAAGGATAATAAAGCACAGAGGCATGTGAGCACATGCATCCAACACACCCATGGCAGCACTTTCACATCTGCCAGGCGGGTGCTAACCCATTTGCAGTGCTTCATTTCTAATAATGTTGCTGAAGTAACTCATCTGATTAAAGTCAGGCAAATGTTTTGCTGATTTAGGGTCACATTGCTGAATTTCAGTCTCCATCAGCAACTCTTCCGCGAATTACTAAATCAATGCTCTATCACACTAGTGGGGACACTGGACTGCTGGGAGTGCTTTCCTTTTTTAATTAAAAATTAAAACAGAAGCCTTCACCATTACAGGTGATGATTGAAATACTTGCAGCACCTTTTTTCACAAAGGGTAGCATTAACTTTAAAATCCTGAATGAATATCAGCAGGAGGAAATAAACTTGTCCACGTATATATCTCACTCCTTCAGATAAAATATTTACAAGCATCGGTGCATACTGCAATACCATTTTTACAGTTCTTGTATTCTTAGCAGTTTACAGAAGAAATAAAAGCTATAATCTATAACCTTAAGGTCTTACTAGTGTGATCCCAAACCTGCAGGCTTTGATTGTATTACCAGGATTAGTGTTTACTACTTTAAGTAATGCTCTTGACCCATGTTTAATAATAAATATTTCGTCTCCTCTGTTCAAACAGCCCCCTAATTCATGAACTGTGGGTAAAATTCACCTTCACACACAAAGCACGGCTCTTTCCTTGAGGGTCTGTACAGAATCTAAGATGGACACACAGGCTCTCTGTAAGCAACAAATTTCATCCAAAGAGCATCCTTTTGAAGAAATCATTAATTATTGTCACAGGAAAAGACTACTTTTAAGATAAGACTGGAAGGAGGTACTGGGTTGCTTCTCCAGTCCACCATCTGATTGCTCCTACCTTAATTTATGCACAAGGCAAAATTTTCATCTACTTTAGGTACTCTACTGCTGAGCTGTGATACTAATCACTCTGACAGCTGTCACTCCTCCCATCACTGCTTAACACACTTAGCTGTTGGAAGGGAAAACCAGGCTAGCACACAAATAAAAAGGCTTGTTCCGCAATGAAGAGTTTAAAGATTTGCCCCTGGAAAGTCTCAGCAAAATTACAGTTCTAAAAGTGTAGATACGAAAAAAAGAAAAGCTGAGAAAGCTCATGGAATAATTAGGAAAAAAACAGATTGAGTTTTAAGGAATTATGTGTATCAATATGAATTCACTGCACTTTAGGAGATGTAAGGAACACAATTTATCAATTTATGAAATGCGTTTTGATTCTTACTCAAGTGTTTCATTTATTGAGGTAGGAAAACATACTCATACAACAAATTCAGAACAAGTATGCAACTCCCCTCCCATGTGAACTGCTTTGTAGTTATTCCTCGAAATATCCTACTGAATCCCACCCCAATATTGCAATGAGACATGCAGCACAGAGAAAACAGAGCATAAACCCATTGCCTCTGCTGGGTAGGAGCAAATCTGCAAGAAACTTCAATGACAAACAAATCTTTACCTAAAAGTCTTGGTTTAAAGACAGACTTTCTGAAGTCAGATCATGAAGACAGGCAAAAAAAAGAGTCACAGAGTGAAAGCATATCACTGTAAAAAAGGAAAGATACTTCCTACAATTAACACAAAAAATGCAGAATTCCAGCTGTGCACCCAGATAGGACCCACCAGGGCAAGCCCACTAAGTAGTCACTGTGGGTTTGTGTCTTTCATTTCTATACACCTATTTTTTTCCCTTTAACAATTACTTGTATCAGACATTGTTGTACATAAGACCAGGCTGCCCAGAGTAGTTGTGGCTGCCCCCTCCCTGGCAGTGTTCCAGGCCAGGTTGGATGGGGCTTGGAGCAACCTCATCTGGTGGGAGGTGTCCCTGCCCATGGCAGGGGGGTTAGAACAAGATGAGCTTTGAGGTCCCTTCCAACCCAA
The DNA here is from genome assembly GCA_028020825.1 of Podargus strigoides. Classification (NCBI taxonomy): domain Eukaryota; kingdom Metazoa; phylum Chordata; class Aves; order Caprimulgiformes; family Podargidae; genus Podargus; species Podargus strigoides. The sequence goes on from CM051663.1 coordinate 16,814,646, forward strand.
ACCATTATAGGATTACTGGGAGATACTGCATATATACTCAGAAGAGATCCAAGCTTTCACTCCTGCATGTTCACCTTCTGCCTACCAAGAAAATGAACCTCTACTGAAAAGTCATCCTCGTCATCACTTTTCTTGAGTAAGTATTGAAAATAAATTAAAAGCTTTGAAGTCAAGATAACACTACTTCTGAAAGCAAGTCTCAGCTCACCATTTAAGCCATGACTCCATCTCCTCCTGTAAACAATGTTATTGTGCCTGGGAAGAGGAAATTTTCAATATTTTTGTGAAATAGGTGTTTAGTACCCAAGAAAAACACTATTCACTTTCCTAGAAGTCACTGAGGTGTAGGACAAAATACACATGCAAAATATGACCCCTGCATTTTCTACTCTCTGAAGTTAACAAAACAGGGTCTCAAGAATTTGCTAACAAATATATTTTAGGGCTTTAATGCAGAGCTGAAAAAAAAGAATCCTGTATATAACTTTACATTCCTTTTGCTACTTTATGAAATGAATCCTTCTTTAGTTCTGCTGATGGATCTCAATAACATCTTTGCCATTTTACTCTATCAAAAAGCTAAAATGATGACCTCAAGGATTTTCCTATTATAGTCACATGTACTCTGTAGCTTGGTTCATTGCCTCCAGACTTATTTCACATTTGTCTATATTACGGTGTATGTTTTCAAGTAGTTTTTGCAATAACCATGAATCCTAAAACCTTGTAAATGTGGTTGCATTATTTCTCATTAAACACAAAATTGAAATTGATGACAAAGCAGGTTCCGAACTGGAGTGGAGAACATAATAAGTCACAGAAATCTTCTCTATGTACATTAGAACCTAATTTTGTCTTATTATTCCAAATTTGATACAATCAAATGTTTAATTACTTCTCTTTCTATCCATTTTATTGAGTATATGCAATTATCTCTATATATTAAATTTATACATACAAATTCCCAAGTAAATTACTTACTTCCAAGATCTTTTAATGTAGAATTACTATTTACAGTTTCCAGTATGCTCACTCTGTTTTATATACAACGACTAATTTTACTGTGGTGTAGGATCACAACTCTGAACCTAATCTCAAAATTTTAGTCCCTCGGCTACACAGGGAACTTAAATGGATTTGAAAGACTCCTAACATCCACTGCCTTGCTCTGGTCTACCAAAAAAGTATATAATCAGAAACCAACAGGTTACTAGACTGCCCTAGATGCCCTCATCATTACGTAAGAAGGCCCCTAAGTTTCAATTTAACCCCTGTATCTGCCCATCCCAAGTAGGATCCATGAGTTGGCAGTTAAGACTGCTCATCCTAACCAGACTACACAGACGACTTCTTTTCAATTCTACAGCAAAAATACTGGAAATAACTAACTCTCGTTATTCACTCAAGCAAAAAGAGGAGAAACACGCAGAGAAAAGTCCTTAAATCTCCTCTGCCTTCTTTTTTATGCATTCTATGTAAAATATTAATACTTATTTGATATTAATTGTATTTGTACAGACTCAGGAAATAAGGTAGAGAAAAAAGAAACACCAACTTGATCAAATATTTGTCCAGGAAAATGTGGTTCAGGCAATCATTAAGAGACATCTACTATCTGATCCTCATCCACAGGAACACCAAATATTCTGCACTCATGCTGCTTGAAAGAAATGTCTTTTGACACTGGTAGACTGCAATGACTATTAGATACAATATGAAAGAGAATACTGCTTATATTTTGTATTTCTGGAAAATTCTTATTTTAATAATCACTTGTACATTTTCCCTAACACATCTCTCATTAAACTTATTCCTCACCTTGAAAGTTCAAACCCCAGAGAATGTAATTTCTCTTGGGGTCCGTAGAGTAACTGCCAGGCACATAGGCTGCCCTGTGTTTGACCATGAGCAGGTCACCATCCCTGCATCCCATAGCATCCCTATTCAGAGGGAATATATATTTTATATTATATACATAATTTGCCTTTGAAGAACTCATTAGAGGAACAAGTGTATTTTCAGAGTGCAAACATTCAAACTTGTTTATTTTTTGGAAAATACTGAGTCTGTACTATCAACACAGGATACAAAGGATCTTACATTCCCCACAGATGATGCTGAGGAAACCTCTTGCCTCTTCCAGTACTCCGCTTAACTCATTCATTGAATTAGGGTGATCCTAATCTGGTTGATTCTTAATCAGATGACAACACTCCACCCTAACCACTCTATAAGATTTGCTTTCATAAAACAATTTCATTTGCATCCATCACATCAGTTTCTTAAGTTACAGTAAACGTGAAAGCCAAAAAGTGAATTTTCATCTTCAGTTACAACCTCATAGGGAATAGACAACATGTGTATTTCCACAGGGATGGTCCTTCAGGTGCAGGTTGGATGGGGCCTGGAGCAACCTTGTCTAGTGGGAAGTGTCCCATGGCAGAGGGGTTGGGACAAGATGATCTTTAAGGTCTCTTCCAACCAAAACCATTCTGTGATTCTGTGAGATCCCAGTAGCAAAAGAAAGTAGGTGAGTTGTAGGGTAGGAGTCATTTCTTGAAGAAGAGAATGGGAGCAAAGATCCCCAAATTTTTAACAACTGTGAGGAACAGTTTCATACTGAACTGTGGTCACCTTTTTCATACCATTGCATAAGTAAAAATCAGTATACTGAAGATGGGAAACCTGGAACAAAGCTCAGGTGAAGAGATTCAAAAATATTTTCAGTGTTTATGACAACTGCAAAATGTAGTATCACCCAGGAATTTGTAGTCAATTTTTTTTCCTGCTTGACATACAGTGGTAAGCAAGCTTCAGCCCTAGGCTGCAAAACATTCAGATTAAGGTTAAGAATCCACCTTTTGTATTCAAAGGTATGTATTTAGGTATTTCAGCATATTTAGCAACCTATACTCTATCCTTAGTTCTTGAGGACCTCTTATATCCACAATTACTGTGATTATTTTTTCAGGGTATGTCCAGATGAATTCTCCTTTGCTGCCTCAAATTAATACTACAGATCAATTCAACATCATTTCCAAGAGACAGATAAAAAAAAATTGTGGAACCTTGCAAATCCCACAGATCAGTTGTCTTTGGGATTTCCAAGATACTAGAAAGGAGTAAACCATTTATACATTTCTGCTAGCAAGCAAAAGGTTAGGGCTTGACCTTTTGGAAGTCATTGTTTTCATCAAACATCAACTGTATTTATAGTGGCTAGAAGACCACAGAGAACCACAACTCTGATTCACTAATTGTTTGTAAGCTGCAAGGAGTCGCAAGCTGCAACCTGTTGAACTGAAGATTCTGCTGTGACATTTAACTGCTGCATGGCTGGAATCTGTGGGAGAGGCAGCATCCCCTCACGGCTGGCACTAGTGCTAGTCATGGAAATCCCATGTTTATTTGGGAGTGTGAACACGGCGTGCAATGCCAGAGAAGCCTGCATGGCCTCAAGTTAATTACCTTCTCCACATTTCCCCTGCCTATTTTAGGAAAAGTATTATAGGGTTTGCTTTTGATAACAGATCTGTAACCCTGCAAGAGGCACTTAAATGCTCTACCATTGAAGCTAAACCTGGAGGCCTGAACCTCAGCTAGTGTGTCTTCTCCTGAGCTGAGCTGTGGGAAGCTGCTCTCCAAGGTCCAAGCCTATAGTAGTTAATGTTCAGCCCCAAACCTGAAATTCATCACTCAGGATATGGTGCCTTTTACTGTGCCCTCAGGGTTTCGCAGCGTTCAGTCACAACAGCCCCACTGCAGAACTCATTGATAAATTTAACCAAAGGTTCAGAATCGAAATTACAGTTTAAATCTTGAACATCTCAATATGTGTTTTAACACGCTCATTGAAATTACTGTGGAATCCATACCTTTCCCCTCCTGAACGCCACTTTATTGGGCATTTGTTACTTCAGTTTGTATATATTGATTAATTATTTTTATAAAGTGATTTCAAAATACATATTGTGAAAATGCTATAAAATCAAAGCACAGTATCATTCTTGTTAATGCCTGCAGTCCAAGAAAACAGGCAGAACCTTAATATTTTCTCTATTTTCAATATAGTATCTTCAATATCTTGACAGTCTTAAATACAGTACAGATGAAAAAGCTATGAGTACAGGAAAATTAACTCTTTCCATCCCCAACCTAACAGTGTGTATGCTTAAAAAGAAGACTAGTGGGTTTTATATCTCAAGAACAGTATCTGAAAAAATGAAGCTTTTACTTAGGACATCACCTAATGGATGGCCATCACCACCATGGATAGCTGAGCCCAGAGAGTTCTGGTGAATGGAGTTAAATCCAGATGGAGACTGGTCACAAGCGGTGTCCCTCTGGGCTCGGTCTTGGGGCCAGTCTTGTTTAATGTCTTTATCAATGACCAGGATGAGGGGATTGAATGCACTCCCAGTAAATTTGCAGATGACACGAAATTGAGTGGGAATACCGATCTGCCTGAGGATAGGGAGGCTCTGCAGCAGGATTTGGACAGGCTGGAGCGATGGGCTGAGGCCAATTGTATGAGGTTTAACAAGGGTAAGTGTCGGGTCATGCACTTTGGCCACAACAACCCCATGCAGCGCTACAGGCTTGGGGAAGAGTGGCTGGAAAGCTGCCTGGCGGAAAAGGACCTGGCGGTCGAGAGCCGACTGAACACGAGCCAGCAGTGTGCCCAGGTGGCCAAGAAGGCCAATGGCATCCTGGCCTGTATCAGAAACGGTGTGACCAGCAGGAGTAGGGAGGTGATTGTGCCCCTGTATTTTGCACTCATGAGACTGCACCTTGAGTACTGTGTCCAGTTCTGGGCACCACAGTATAAGAAGGACATTGAGGTGCTGGAGTGAGTTCAGAAAAGGGCAATGAGGCTGGTGAGAGGTCTGGAAAACATCCATTATGAAGACCGGCTAAGGGAACTGGGGTTGTTTAGTCTGGAGAAGAGGAGACTGAGAGGAGACCTCATTGCCCTCTACAACTACCTAAAAGGAGGCTGTAGTGAGGCTGGTGTTGGTCTCTTCTCTCAAATTCCTAATGATAGGACGAGAGGAAATGGCCACAAGTTGCGTCAGGGGAAGGGGGAAGTTCAGGTTGGATATTAGGAACAAGTTCTTTACTGAGAGGGTGGTTAGACATTGGAATAGGCTGCCCAGGGAAGTGGTAGAGTTGCCATCCCCGGGGGTTTTCAAAAAATGGGTTGATGAAGCACTTGAGGCCATGGTCTAGTGGTCTAATGGTTAGGGAGATGATGGGATAAAGGTTGGACTTGATGACCATGGAGGTCCCTTCCAACCATAATTATTCTATGATTCTATGATCACTGTGTGGGAAAGTGATTCCACATAGCAGAAACAAGCTGGACTATTGCTAGAATAATTAAAAACACAACTGCCCTGATCACTGAAGTGTCGTGGGTTTTTCTGCCTGCTGCTGTATAATGACCAGCCTTCCCAAGGATTCTGTTTTTAAAATCTTAGCAACCCTAAGCCCACTGCAGGAACATTATTCCTTTCTTTTTGCTGGGCAAACTCAAGTGGAACAAGAGAATTTTCAGGTGGACAAAAAAAAAAAAAAGAAAGAGAATTTATGGATCATGGAAAGAGGGGCTAGTCACTTGGGAGGAATATAGGACAGTTGTCAGAGGATGTAGAGAGGCAATTAGGAAAGCTAAGGCCTCCTTGGAACTTAACCTTGCAAGTCAGGTCCACAATAATAGAAAGGGCTTTTTCAAATACATAGCTAATAAAACTAACACTAGAGGCAATATAGACCCACTGATGAATGAGATGGATGCCCTAGAGACAGAGGATATAAAGAAGGCAGAGGTGCTGAATGCCTTCTTTGCCTCTGTCTTTACTCCTGCAGGCTTTCCCCAGGAGCCCCTGATCCCTGTAGCCCCAGAAGAAGTCAGGATAAAGGAGGACTTTGCCTCGGTAGATGAGGATTGGGTTAGGGATCAGTTGAGCAATCTGGATATCCATCAATCGATGGGCCCAGATGGAATGCACCCAAGGGTGCTGAGGGACCTGGCAGAGGTCATTGATAGGCCACTCTCCATCATCTTTGGTAAGTCATGGAGAACAGGAGAGGTGCCTGAGGACTGGAGGATAGCAAATGTCACTCCAATCTAAAAGAAGGGCAAGAAGGAGGACCTGGGTAACTATAGACCGGTCAGCCTCACCTCCATCCCTGGAAAGGTGATGGAACAGCTTGTTCTTGGCACTCTCCCTAGGCATATCAAGGAAGAAGGGGTCATTAAGAGCAGTCAACATGGTTTTACCAAGGGTAAGTCATGTTTGACCAACCTTATTGCCTTCTATGAGGAAATAACTAGGTGGATAGATGATGGTAGAGCGGTAGATGTGGTTTATCTTGATTTCAGTAAAGCATTTGACACTGTCTCCCACAGCATCCTTGTAGATAAGCTGATAAAGTATGGGTTTGGTGATCAGGTAGTGAGGTGGATTGTGAACTGGCTGAAGGAAAGAAGCCAGAGAGTTGTGATCAATAGGACGGAGTCTAGTTGGAGGCCTGTGACTAGTGGAGTCCCTCAGGGGTTGGTACTGGGACCGGTGTTGTTTAATATCTTCATCAACGGCTTGGATGAGGGTACAGAATGTATCCTCAGCAAGTTTGCTGCTGACACCAAACTGGGAGGAGTGGTTGATAGATACACCAGAAGGCTGTGCTGCCATTCTGAGTGACCTAGACAGGCTGGAGAGTTGGGCAGGGAGAAACTTAATGAAATTCAACAAGGGCAAGTGTAGAGTTTTGCATCTGGGGAAGAGCAACCCCATGGGCCAGTACAGGTTGGGGGCTGACCTGCTGGAGAGCAGTGTAGGGGAAAGGGACCTGGGGGTCCTGGTGGACAGCAGGATGCCCATGAGCCAGCAATGTGCCCTTGTGGCCAAGAAGGCCAATGGCATCCTGGGATGTATTACAAGGGGTGTGGTTAGAAGGTCAAGAGAGGTTCTCCTCCCCCTCTACTCTGCCCCGGTGAGGCTGCATCTGGAATCTTGTGTCCAGTTCTGGGCCCCCAGTTCAAGAAGGACAGGGAACTGCTTGAGAGAGTCCAGCACAGAGCCACAATGATGAAGGGCATGGAACATCTCCCTTATGAGGAAAGGCTGAGGGAGCTGCGTCTCTTTAGCTTGGAGAAGAGGAGACTGAGGGGTGACCTCATTAATGTTTATAAATATGTAAAGGGTGAGTGTCATGAGGATGGAGCCAGGCTCTTCTCAGTGACATCCAATGATAGGACAAGGGGCAATGGGTGCAAGCTGGAACATAGGAGGTTCCACATAAATATGAAGAGGAACTTCTTCACAGTGAGGGTGACAGAGCACTTGGAACAGGCTGCCCTGAGCGGTTGTGGAGTCTCCTTCTCTGGAGACATTCAAAACTCACCTGGATGTGTTCCTGTGTGACCTGATCTAGGTGTTCCTGCTCTGGCAGGGGGATTGGACTAGATGATCTTTTGAGGTCCCTTCCAATCCCAAACATTCTGCGATTCTGTGATTCTTCTTCTAAATTTTTCCCATGTACCCTGCCTTCATAGCTTGTCTTGTTCAATGGAGCTACTCACATAATATTAGGACACTTTTCAGTGTGAGTATATGGCTCACAACCTGGCTATTAATTTGAAAGGAGCTTGCACATTAATTTATTATATTAATATGTTGTGCTTCTACCATCTTTTTCTATTTAAGAATCACAAAGTACTTCACAAAAATCTAACAAATTGAATCTCACTATTCTCCTCTGAGATAGCTCTTATTACCACATTACATGGGGGAGTGCGGGGGCACAAAAAACCTTACAGAAATGCTAAATTAATTACCCAAGGTCAGATATGAAGTCAGTAACAGAGCTCAAAATGAAAAAGTAGCTTTTGACACTTCCTCTCAAAAGTAACATGTACATCCCTTAGAAACCAAAACATACGGGAGTGAATTCTGTAACTCTTAACAAATCAGTTGGGATTTTCCCTATAAACAACTGAACCTACAAGATCACCTAAAGCTTTACCTTAGTCAGGACTGGTATTTACTTAAGGACAGTGCACAATCCAAAAGAGAAACAAGCCACAAGAAGGGAGCCATGTTAGTGAGAGCTGTACTGCATAGCTAAAATTAACAGTCCTGGGGTAAAAACCTAATGGTAATAATGCTGATTCAAACACTACCGTCATCTATGAGTCAAGGTTCTACTCTAATGGAAGTTTTTCTTAATTAAATATGCTGGCATGTGTCCCACATAACAAGGATGTGAAAATCCACCAAACTCTCCTCAAGTAACTTCAGTTTTTAATGACTTCAAGATCTTGCGTGTGTGTTTATTTTATATATAAATATAAAATATATGCACACACTATCTCCAATACACCTACAATTAAGCATCTCTCTAACCATGTGCTTTGCTCAAGCTTAGCAATTCTAGCAATTAGATGCTGGGACTAAAAGCTGTTCCTTTTTTTTGTTTTAAATTAAAACCAAGCAAAACTAAACAACACCTCCCCCCCTGCCTCAGATTTCCATGATTAAAATATCATTAATATTTTTGCAAGAGCAGTTACCTCTTGTAAGGCTTCCTGCCCATCTCTGAAGATCTGAGAGGTCCAGAGCAGCACTCAAAGTCCAGAGGCAACACTCCACTATACACTTGAAATACGTAAATCATTAACGGAAAATAATTTTCAAATGTTGATGGAGAGAGGAGGGTCACTGATAAAATTAACAAGTAAAATCCCAGATGGAATTCTCCTTTGATTTAACTGCCAACTAAACAATTCGACTAAAATAATAAGAATATAGTTTGGTCTACCGTACTGTAAATATAATGGAGAGAGAAAGAAAAAAATTCCATAATCCAAATATTTTGATGGCCAGTCGTACTTCTAAGAAAAAGTACAACATATTATGCAAATAATACCTCTAAGAGGAAGATGAAGCCTGTAATTTAGGACACAACAGAAGAAAATTAAGAGTTGGTTACCTGAAATTTGCAATTCTTTGGACAGATTTACCTCATACAGATTTTCATTAGGCTAAATATTACAGTCCATTATAGGAACAACAGAAAACTACTAGTAAAGCCAGAAATTACTGAAAACATGTACTTCAAGCAGTAAACACATTGCTTTTCACAGTGAAGAAGCAGTTAACCTCTACCCTTTACCCCAAAATGCCCCATTCAGTCAATCAAATGTTTAATAAAAACAGGCTTTCATCCAATTTTTCTGGAAGTTGGATAATCCCACTGCTTGGAAAGAAATCAGCCAAAGGTGTTTCTCAGCTAACCAGAAATGCTGATGAAATTTCAAAGAGACATCATTCATTCAATTCCCTTTACAACTGCCACCAGGGACCCCAAGCTGTGCCAGGGGCATCACTCAGCAGAACCCAGGCAGCCACTGGGCACAAACCGGTGGCTCTTCACACCAATGGAACCACACCGGGCAGCTGTGTGATTAAGCTCCTGTTTACCTCCCACAGGACACAGCATCAGAACAGCAATAAAGCCCAAGCCACTTATGGTTTTCTCATTTGATAAACAGGAAGATAAACTTTTCTATTTGTTAGTGTTTGCATCCCAATATTTTGAAAATATTTCAATGGTACCTACTAAATTCTTCTCTGAGGAGGAAGACACACACAGACATGATGTCACAAAGCTTGCAGCAAGACAGATGTTTGTAGATCCTGAGTCTAATTTTGTTCCTCCTACTTTCAAACTGAAGACTTGCCAATCAGTGCAGCTTTGTGCCTTGCTGTGTGCATTGAGGTGCAGCATTTATCTCTCTACAAGAAGACGTCTATTAAGAAGACTTTATAAAGACTCTCTACAACCTACAACAGAGTACAAAAGGGTGAAAAAGCAGTCATGAGGAGACTGTATGTATGTGCTGGCCAGGGAACTGAGGCAGGATGAGATCTGCAGGAGAAGCAATGAGGAGTACATCACTGGAGGTGGAGGAGGAGAGATGAAGCACTTGGATTGGTCTGAAGATCTACCCCAGTAGTAATGACACAAAAGATATGACATGGCTCATCCCTCAGATGTATTTATCATCTATTTTTTAGTTTTATCAGTGTCAGGACATAGCTGTTCTGATCAACAAGAATTCACACCTAAATTATCATTAAAATGCAGCAAATGGTTCAAAACATCACCCTCTTCAAAATTAACATAAACAAACACTTTTCAGAAAAGATCGCTCTGTTCACACCAGGGAAACAGGAGCCTATGCACCACTTATGGGAGTGCTGGAGCCCCAGGGAGATGTCACCTCCTGAAGAGCTGCAATGCAAAGTGCTTGCACCCATAGCCCAGTTGTCTGCTCCCTGCGTCACCTTCCAATCTCCCAATTAATGGCATCTCTCTGAAAATGTTTTTTGTTTCTTAAAGGTATTTCCTACCTGTAGCAATTTATCCCACAGTAAGAAGAAGACATCATTAAGCTACCAGAGGCCATCACTTTTAAAGCAATCAAATTTTCATAAACTGAGCATTCTAACTTCAGGTGTGAGATAAGCATCAAGGGCACATAAATTTGGAAAACTACATCATCAGGTTTGTTAAGCATAAAAACCAAGAAAAAAAAAAGGAGAAGAAAATGTAGAACATAAAATGTGAATTGTTTCTAAATAGAATGTTTATTGAAGATTTTTCCAAGGACTCCGTAGTTCTTTAAGCGGCAAGTTATTGGTTTCCTGCAGATTATGTTATACAATCAAATTGAATTATTGAAATGCCTTCCATCCACCAATCTATTTACATCAAATATACTGTGCTATTTTTCATACTGTGACCCTGGCCTTCACAGGAAGTCTTTCCAAAATGTTTTTTAGTGCATTTTGTTCATAATAGTGACATTTTTACAGACATTTAATATATGGAATCCAGCCTATTAATGTATTTATCGTGTTTTACCACAGTTAATAAATCTTTAAAGCCACACAAGAGGTTTTTTGTATGTTGGGTTTTTTTTGGTTTTTTGAGACAGTGGAACAAAAGCATAAGACAAGGAAAAACAAAATGTAATATACTGGTATGCATTTAAAAGAGTATTCAGAAAGACAGCAGAGTGGTCTTGTGGCCTGACCAAAGACCTGCCAAGAGGATTGATATCCCACAGGACTACAGCAGCTTGCTGGTTCTGCGACCCTAGGCAATGCCCTTAGGTTCAGAGGTCTCCAACAGCTTGAACGTGAGATCTTAGTACACTGTGGTGGCTAGTGTAAGTCTTGGATGTTGAAAAAGAGTATCATCAAGTAGAAGAAAGGGTCTGATCTTACCTGAGTATGCAGCCTTTCTGGGACCGCTACTACAGCAGTGTGCCTAGTTCTGGTACTTGCTTCTAGGGAGACATGGAGATACCAGACCAACAGAGCACAAAGGCCATAAAAATGATCCACAAGCTGAGGATTTTAAGACTTCACACGTTTAATATCTTCAACTGATCGAAAATGCTGAAAGGTGACTACATGTATTTAAAAGACTTGTGGCTTATCCAGAAGGCTGATAATCCTTTCCATCTCAAGCAACTGGTTGACATTTTTACACCACTTTGAAAATGGTGTTCAATTGAACACACAGTGTTCAATTTTGGGGCCCTCACTCCAAGAAGAACACTGAGGAGTTGGAGCATGTCCAGGGAAGGGCACCAGAGTTGGGGAAGAATCTGGAGCACAAGTGTGATGGGGAGTGACTGAGGGAACTGGGGTTGTTCAGTCTGGAGAAGAGGAGGCTGAGGGGAGACCTCATTGCTCTCTACAACTACCTAAAAGGAGGGGGTAGCAAGGGCAGTCAGACTCTTCACCCAGGTAACAGTGATAGGACGAGGGGTAATGGCTTTAAGTTGCACCAGGGGAGGGTTAGGTTGGATATGAGAAAACGTGTCTTCCCAGAAAGGGTTCCCCAGCACTGGCACAGGTTGCCCAGGGCAGTGGGGGAGTCCCCATCCCTGGAGGGCTTTCAGAGCCATGTAGATGAGGGTGCTGAGGGACGTGGTATAGTGGCGACCTTAGAGGTCTCTTCCAACCAAGGCTATTCTGTGATTCTGTGAATAGTTAGGTGCCAGAATTGCATTTATTCGATTAGTTCATTCAAGAGAGACATTTGCTCTTTTTGCCAAAGTTGAAGAAATTATTCATTGAACCCCATATCCATCGCCCAAGTGCTTACAGCAGAGCAATGAAAGTACTGTGAAGTGCATTTATTCTGTATTTCCCAAAATAAGACCAAAAAGAAGTAACAAAGACTATATCTGCTTTGTTGGAGAATATTCTTCAAAACAATAATTAGATTAATTATCCCAAACTCATGAAGACATAATTTTATTACTCTGTAACAAAACTCTATAAACCTGCTGTTACTCTAAATCAAGATAATGCATCTGATTAGACAGGGGGGTTGTTGCATTAGATTTCAACAACCCGATCATGGCGTGAAAGCAGCCCAGGGATGAATTAGATTTTTGCTAAGATTAATTGCAACATTAACAAAACAAAACCAAACCAGTATGAGGCAATATCATACAACTGGGCCTAATCGCTTTCTAAGCAAATTTTAAATGGTAATACGTGATACATTTGATTGAGAAAACATCTGTCACACGTACTTTAAAGTGATGTTCCTGTGGCCTTGCTGCACCTTCCCACTAGAGAAAAAAATCACTGAGGAGAAGCTCAAATAATGCCATCACCAACAGCACTGACATTTTAATATCTTCACTGCTCAACAATCACATAAGGACACACATTGCTGCCCATTGGATTTTCTGGAGGACTGGGGAGTATTTTATTTTCTTCATTAAAATAAGCCCAACAGAAACCAACATTGTTTCTCTCGCCCTTAGAGTACGTGTATACATCTTAATAGTTTAAGACCAGATTGCTGTCATCAAATTGCAATACTTATGCCACTGTAAAGGAGTACCATTGTGATGATTTTGAATTTCTTTCACTTTACTGTCTCCTTGTAGCTCTATAGACTATGGTATCGAAAGGTGATAAAAGGACAAATGAAACTGTTAGAGCAATGTCTGTAAACGCCTCCTTCCTTCCACACAGGAGAAAAATGTGTTATCCTGACAATGCCATCTCTGTTTTTATTACACTCTGGATAATTTGGGGAATTTCATGCATAAGGTGAAAGAGATAATTTTACCAAAGTAGTTGCCAGTTCCAAGATATTTTACTAACAGGAAAGAGCAGCACTAAATTTATGATTACCCTGTATCTTCATGATTCTCTACCAAGAAGAAAAGGGAACCCTCCTTCCAGCCTAGCCTCCGGCTTTTAAAATCAAACATACCAGTATAAGAAGGATCGTGCTGGGACAGAAACTGGAAAGTCAGGCAGCAAGTCACAATAGGTTTTATTTTTACTCAGTGTCTTGTGTCAGTGAACATCAGCCTTATCCTCCCCTTTCCAACATCTTGCACTGCTGAGCAGTGAGGGCAGTGACTGCAGATGACACATGCTGCCTTTCTTCACTCTTGTCCAATCCACACTAGCACCTTTGCCCAAGGAAGAGAATGAGATCCTCCTCCTCTTGAGGATCCCTGCTGTCTCTCATCTAGTGAAGAGCAATGCTGGCTCTTGCCAGCAGCATTTCCTGGATGCAAAATTTCCATTTGACAGTGCTGCATGTTATGAACCTCATTTAAATGTCTTGCAAATCCGATCTCTTCCATCTCATACATTAGCACAGAGATAGTTTTACAGCAGCTGATTTGTTGTCATTGCTCTCAAGCTGCACTCTACCACAACCCTTCAAAAATAGTAAAAATTCACAAGTGATATCATGTTTGAGAACTTTTGGCTTTCCCTTTCTTTCAGTGCTTTCCACTTTGAAGACCATCAGCTAGGGCAGACTCACAAATTTATTCTCTCCTTTTGAACCATACTTCACAAATTCCAGCCATCACCCTTTTCTAACCAACAACTCATGTCTTGATGGAGTCTTTCATTAACTTTCCAGCTCTTAGAATCATAGAATTGTTTTGGTTGGAAGAGACCTCTAAGATCATTCAGTCCAACTATTAACCCAGCACTGCCCAGTCACCACTACCCCATGTCCCTCAGCACCACATCTACACGGCTCTGAAATCCCTCCAGGGATGGGGACTCCCCCACTGCCCTTGGCAGCCTGTGCCAGTGCTGCGGAACCCTTTCAGCGAAGACATTATACCTAATATCCAATCTAAACCTCCCCTCCTTCCCAAGTGATGGAATGAGCTCTTGATAGAAATTACAGTTCAGAGCAAACAAATTGATGGCCTCCAATGGGAACGCCATATCTGCCTTCTGCATATTCAGCTGATGACACTCACACCTGACCTTATTGAAGATTTGCTCTCATATTTTTCAGTGTCATTTTTTTCTATTACCCCAGCAACCTTACAGCTTTAAATTATTGTATCCGCCTCTAAATCTTCTCAGGTAGCCGATGATTAACATGTAGTCTAATCTTGCTGCCTCTCTGCAAACAGGCAGTTTAAGTATTTTCATTAATACCATGGTTTTTTGGGCATCCTCATGTAAAGCAGACACTTTGCCTCTATCCATGTTCACTTCTGTAGTCCTTCTGTAATAATCCTACATTTCCACTGAAATATACCCAATAATTAAGAAGGCACTGTTTGTATATATCCAGACCAAGAGTGTGGTGATCTGAAGGTTTCTAAATAATTCCTCCAGCTCTCCAGGATAACTATCATTTGCTACAGCACAGCACCAACCTATCGAGACCTTGTCATGTCCTGACTGAACTGAACCTACTGCTGGATATTTTATGACATGACCCATGACTTAAATCCTTCTTCAGCAGAGCTGACAAGGTCAGAGCAGCTCACTTGTGCTAAATTAGCTGTCCACATCCACTGCTGTATGAGACAGCTTTGCTAATGGTCATTACTTCTCCAGTATAGTTCCTCTGAAATAGAAAACACCTATTCTGCAAGAATTGCTCTTGTTTTAAAATAATAGAATGGTTTGGGTTGGGAGGCACCTCAAAGCTCATCTCATTCTACCTCCCTGCCACGGCAGGGACACCTCCCACCAGACCAGGTTGCTCCAAGCCCCATCTAACCTGGACTGGCACACTGACAGGGAGGGGGCAGCCACAGCTTCTCTGCGCAGCCTGGGCCAGTGTCTCACCACCCTCACAGCCAACAATTTCTGTATATTTAATCTAAATCTACCATCTTTCAGTTTAAAACCATGTTAGGCAACTTCCACTGAACAAGCTCTAGATACCAAACTCATTAAGGAAGTTAAGTTTTCTTTTCTCATATATCAGCCCTCAAAAAGTATGAGAGGACATCAATGTCATTCTCTCGGGGTGAACATTCCCAAGATGTAAACGTTATCATTAAGGAAACTTTCAAGGCACCTCTACTTTGCTCTGATCGGGGAAATTGTAGGGGCTGGAGCACACTCCAGGATAACTTACAAGTCTACAGTTATTTAGCAGAATCATATTTGTCAAATTTAACCAAAACTCACAAATGTCTTCTTGCAGATCTTCATTTAAAGCACCTCAAAGGATGATGATCAGTTTTCGCATTGCCACTGTGGGTATCCTTTGTATTGGTTTGTCACCAAAGTTCTACAGGTGTTCAAAAAATTGGTAAGAGATAACAGGGCTAAGAAAGACAGAAACAGCCATGTCTCTACCTTGGCAGAAGACAAATGTAAGCAGGATGCTCCCCTTGCTGCACTCCCCTTGACTTCACTATTATCTCCCCCAGCAAAGCTAGGCTTTCCCTTACTGAATTGTGGCCTCCATGGCCACATGCAATGGAAACAGTATACTCCTCCTTGCTGACATTTAGGGTACGCTGAGCTTTGTTCATGGGGGAAGGCAAGATGGAACAATAACCCCTGCAAGCTGCACATGACTACTGACCTCAACACACAAAAAAATTAGAAGCTAAGTTTCAGCAGGAAATTGACACAAAGCAACTCAAACTCAAACCCTTCTGAAGGGCTAAATATTCTTTTTTTTTTCCCTAGGACTTTTTATTTTATATGAAACATTGAAGACTATGGGTTGGCATTTAGAAACATGAATGAGTGAGGAGCAGTGCCTCAGCAATGACATGGGAATGTAGGTACCTGACACCAATCCCTATTTTGGAAATAACACCTACTGAAAACAAGGAAGATACAAATGAGTATTTCAGCATGAAGCTTTAGGCACATTAAGATGATATCTAAACAAAACTTGTTTCAAACTGTGTTTTCCTTTCAAATATGCACATAGCCACCTCTCTAAAAATCTTCTGTTAAATAACAAAATGCATTTAGATGCACCAGTAGGAAACACTTAACTTTGTTACTCAAGAAATTTCCTTCAAAGAAGCAAGAGGCCACCTTCACCACAGTACCCAGACACCCAGCAGCAGTAACGGGGAGATGCAGTTCCTCACAACTCACCCCAGGACCTTGGCAGGAGCTCACAGCATCACATACCAAAGCCAATCAAAGCTTATTCTCAAAGAAGCGCTCTTGGCACTTACTGTAAAAAGACTGAGAAAAATGATCACGCTGGCTCAACAAGAAGCACAGAGCTCTCTGTGGAGAAATAACAAAAGCTCTGTGAATGTCAGCAGCCACTCTGCACTGCGGGATATCTCTGCAGTCACTTGAATGAGGGGGTTATCAGACAGTTGAAAGCTTGACCAGACCTGTCTACCATAACAACTCTCATTTAAAAAAAACAAAATCAAACCAACACACATCCAAAACCTCACAATAAACAAATCTAAGGGAGATCAAAACACCTGGGGTTTTTTGCTCCTCAAAAGGACAAAAGAAAGCTGTCACTGCAGGTTGTGGTCACTCTGGGTGAAGGACAGCTTTTGTCCTTTTGCTGGGCTGCCAGCCACAACTTGCAAGAGTTTTTCAGTCAAAGCAAACCCAACACAGAAGAAGAGAGAGCGTAACAGTTCCCCACTTCACCCAGTGCATCCTCTGTCCTTGTCTGGTGGGTCCACCACACAGCTACAGGGTGGGAGAGCATCCGTTTAGCTTTGCTTCCTTCACTGCTGTGAGGAATGTTCATGCCTAGCTGCAGTGGACCTTATGAAAGCAACTATCACCTTCTGAGGCACCCAACACACTTTACAGAGGAATAACCACCAGCCACAGAGTGCTTTAAAGCTGTTTTCTGCTTTGAGCAGGACTTAAGATGTACATCAAATACCAGGAAGCCCCAGGACAAAAAGCTTTCATTACTCTGTTGCTAGCTCCTTTCTGGCCTTTTCCATCCAAACACATCACCTTTCTAAATAACAGGTGTAAATAGAGATAGGCATATAATAGCAAAAAGGCTGTTTCATCCTCATTTCTGGATATTTACTGAATTCCAACAGTAGTGAGATTATTGTGGCTGATGCTCCGGTCTTTTTGTCTTTGTGCCAGGTGCCAGCATCTTGGCCATACTCGAAACACTGGCTCTTCTGCCTCCTGCTGACCAGCTTTCACTTGCAATGTAGTCATAGTTCTGGGAATAGGCATCCCTCTACAGAGACATTTGTCTTTCTAGGAACAGCACCAATGAGAGATTTTTTCCTTTGGTTTTTTTTTTGATCTTCATGAGAAATGTATCTTCCCTCAAACAAAATTATTATTCACAAGCATTGTTTCTTCCAGATATGTGCAAAAGTTAATTAACCCTACCAAAAAACAAACAAACAAACAAAAAAAAACAGTGCAAACTTTATTGGTGTGGTCTTGATAATAATTATAATTTCTGAGTGTTTGAACTTCCTGTGAAATTCTTTTTCATGTGTTCAGCCTGTCTGCCTGAGATACAGATGGGGGGTGGTGTGGGAAGGTGGCTTGGAATTAAGCTCTTTTAAAGGCAGAAACTGGAAGAAATGTAAAACAAAGAATCATGGCTTCTCTCAGACAAAAGACATCTCTCTCAGCCTATTTTTTTGTGACTTTTTAACCTTGGTTCTCCTGTATTTTGATCACCACAGACCAGTTTGAGAAAAAAAACACCAGTGAAGTACACCTCTGTCTTGCTGTTTCCAGGGGCTGAGCCTATTCTCTTCCAGCAGAACCATCTACTGACTGTCCTTACTAGCAGCAGGGACATCTTGAAAATCCCCTTTCTAAGGAATGTTAGTAAGTAAGAACTTACAGCCCTCCTTCACAAAACCAGCTTTTGTTTATATCTCAACATGAAACACATTTGTTCATTCAACAAGCTCTGGATGGCCACCAGAAAGATGAGATGAAACAGACACTGCATTTCTTTCATGACCTTTATCTTTGGAAGATGACTGCAATGAACTGTGAAATGACTTACTGTACTAGGTATTCGCAAAAGGTATGTCAAGGGGCCAGACTCTTCTCAGTGGTGTCCAGTGACAGGACAAGGGGCAATGGGCACAAACTGGAACACAGGAGGTTCAATCTTAACATAAGGAAACACTTCTTTACTGTGAGGGTGACAGAGCATTGGCACAGGCTGCCCAGAGAGGTGGTGGAGTCTCCGTCTCTGGAGACATTTAAAACCCATCTGGATGTGTTCCTGTGTGATCTACTCTGGGATCCTGCTCTAGTGGGGGGGTTGGACTGGATGATCTTCGGAGGTTCCTTCCAACCCCCACCACTCTGTGATTCTGTGATTCTGTGAAACAGATATCCTTTGTTAAACTTTAAAAATACTCAATAAATTATCAGAAAGAGGCAAAATGGTTTGCCTAGAAAGAAAGCCAATGAAAGTGAGATTGCATAACTTCAGGCTAACTTGTTTTTTTTTTTAAAAAAAAAACACAAGAGCTCTGCTAGTCCTTTTCTTCTACTAAGCAAAAAACTGAAGTAGGACAAGGTTATTTTTGTTTTCATCAAATAGAAATCATGATCAACAAAGAATAAATGTTCAAGTGCTAATGGCTGATGTGGACCATAAAGTGTAGGTCTTATTTTTAAGTGTGAATTATCAGCTTTCATGCCAGTTTACATACAGAGGGGATGGGATACCTGTGACATGGCTTATTCAAACCAGGTTATATTTCTAACAAGTTTATTCTAACCCCTTCAGAACCTGTGCATTTGACATAGAATTACTTAATGGAAGTACAACGATCTCAGCTATGCAGAAAGTCAGATGATTAAATGCTTCTCCTGACCTTAAATCTCCATGTGTTTATGAGGTATGTCCTTGATAAAGATAATGGAGTCTGCTATTGACAATACATTCTCCAAGTATTCTCAGTACTCATCTAAAGAGAATGGCATTAATTTACTAACAAATAATGCAGGACATTATGCTTTAATATCAAGCATCTTCATCTTGAAAAAACATCTAGTAGGTTTACAGTATGGTTAAATGGTCAAAACAGCTGTAGTTACTCTGCTTATCACAACTAGCTGTGTAAAAGAAAGTTGGGATATCAGTCATTTTGACTTCTGGTGAGCCCCAGACCCAGCTCCTGCGAAACAGACCCCTCTGCCTCAATCCTTCCTGTTTAACAGACTTTCCAATCATTTATTGATAGCTTTCATTCAATAATCAAATATTAAATTTATTACTGTTATCATTATGCACATTTCTAGTAAAATCAAATTAGAGACTAGAGGTTCTCATGATGGCAAGAAAAACCCCTGGGAAAGCTGATGTACTATAGCACAGTTCCAGGCTGGAGTTGCCAAGAACATAAATCTAACGTATTTTTAGATATATATCAAGGCCAAGACCACATAGATTTATCTTGTGTCTTACTGTTTCTACAACCAAGTTTCAAATACAGGCTCCAAAGGCTGAGATCTCGGCTTTCCACCAGCTCACTGCCTACTGGCAGTAATTTCAGATCTGTGACCACCTTAAATGAGCCTGGTTAATGGTTGGACTTGATGATTTTAGAGGGCTTGTCCAACCAAGGTTATTCTGTGATTCTGTGATTATGGGGTGGTTTCAAAATCACACTCTCTCACACGCACACTCACATACACTCATCTGTTTTACAAGTCATAAAGCACCCATGGCAGTACAATTATTATTTTTTTCCAATAATAAATGTCTTTTTTTTTTTTTTTTTTTTCTTTGCTGAGTCTAAGAAGTCTTTTCATGAGCTCTCAGCTGGAATGAACAGATAATAGTAGCTTTAACACATTAAAACATGTGTCTTGTGGGAGAAGGGAATAACACATAGATGCACTATCAGTACGGACTTGAGTTTATTTTCTACACTTCCGTTCCTTGCAGCAATGAGCAGTGGTCCCTCTGTTATTATGTAGTGCAGCAGATTAAGGCTGGTCTTGGCATGACCAAAATCAGAATAAGCTGCTTGGGTAGAACATAAACACATCAATACAAGAGGACTGTCCCCCTACAGAAGCGTTGCGGACTGTATGGATCTATACAATGCTCTTCGGTTCACACCTGAAAGGAACCATATGCCTGTCTTTCAAACTAGAGGTAAAATGGCACGACAAACAAGAAAAATGGCACTGGTCAGGTGCAGTGTGAACTTATGCAACCTTCCCATATGTGAGTATATTAGGAATTAAATCCATCAACGATGGACATAAATAAAAAGGAAATTACAATCAGAAAAGAATAAATATGAGGGGAAATGAAGATAAATGCATACTGGCAGCTTTAGAGTGATGGCAGTAATGTAGACAAGTCACTCAGTCTGCAAATTACTCTTTTTTTCCCCAAGGAGCAATTCTATTAATAATAATAATAAAAATATTATTACTATTAAGAATAAAAAAATCATTGAGAATTACAAATGCAACAGGTCTATAATTATTATCACTACAACTATCAAAATATATAAAAATATATTTATTTATGAATACAACATGGATGACTTTATAGCATCTTTACAAAAAGAAAACTCCAATTAAAGACTTTTAATATGTAGATGCATAAAATTAAACCATCCTCCTACTTTATTCGGCCTTGCTTGTTTTGCTGGGACAAAAATTTCACTCTTTTTACTCCTGCCATTAACAGCTGTAGGGCACTGGGGAAAAAGACTATGTTTCAAGAAGAATTAAATACACTGAGAAAGAGAAATACTGCCCAAACAAAAGTTCAGGAGATGCTTCTATTTTTCCTAGGGGAATCACACATAAGGAGAAAGCTTTTTTAAAAAGAGAACACTTAACTCCTCTCTTCATGAAAACTGCCAGTCTGAGACCAAATTGAGTCTACCCAGAATCTCATCCCTTCTGGAAAGAGCCTAAACCTATACTGGGAATCTCTTTGGCCAGACACTCTTTGACATGGTACACTCTGTTACTATATTATGATAACAAATTCTTGATCAAAACCACCATAAATGAAAGGTTAATGGGTTGCACCTTCTCATTGCTGGAAAGCTTTAATTAACATACACATTTTAAAAACAAAAATGTCCATATTTTTATCAGACTGTAATTTCTATCCCTTTTAGTTGTAGGCTGGATATCACTGGTAAAAAGGAGATGAGTGTATTTATGGCTGTCCTTCACTTCCATATCCTGTATCTGTCTTGCTTGGTTGTATGTTAGAGCCAAAAGATTTCTGAATATTTGCACTGTAAAATGCATCGCAGCCCTACTTCAGGCAGTCTGATCTCCAAGCTAAGTACCCAAAGTAAACAACTGACTGTGGCTGATGTAGTAAAGATACGTCATCTTTCCCTCAAATATATGAAGCATCATCTAAGACTTTCTTAGTGTGCTGCGGAGCTGTCAATCACTATTTACCTGAACACCCTACATTTTCATGACAATGGCAAAATGCACTACAGAACCAATTACTCATTTATGAACTAGCAGAAGAGATTTACTTGAGAGTAAGACCTGTTAGTAAAATCAAAGTTTACACTCTGAACACAATGTATAATTCTTTCAACCCGCTGCTTTCAACTGGAAAAGAATCCGTTATCTCCAAAAATGCACAGGTCAAAGTCTGAGCTCTGTAAAATGAGCAAAACTAATTGAAAGAAAATGTTTAACACCAGTAAGATCTAGCTAAATGCCCTAGAAGCTGGTTTTCAGCAGGATAGCATCTAAGCCTGTTACTGGAGTAGCCTCAAACTCAAGATTCAGAGTGGCTCCAATTCAAAGTAACAGGGAATTCTCAAGACATGCAGACCTAAAATTTTTGTTTATCTATAAAAGGTCCATGATTTCTTTTTTAATTTTTTGAGACATCATAATTATTTACTCAAAAGGGAAAAAGAAACACTGAGATTGAATTGATTTCCTACTGAAGATAGCTCTTTTCCATCTATCCAGATCACTGAGACATCCAAAAGGCCCTTTTATTCATTCTCTATAGAAATTTAATTTAAACAAAAAAGCAAGAAAATTAAACAGAATATACAAAACATCCAGAAGACTTTCAATGGATATTTTTCCTCTCTAAAACACAGGCATCAGTTATCAGTAGCCTACTGGAGAACGTATCATAGTACAAGCTACAGGAAGCCTGCACCATGAGTAAGCATAAGGTAAATCCAGCATAAAATTAAGCACTTGCTTGACACAGTCGTGTGCTGAATGTTAGTCTTTGCTCATTTTTTCTAGCCTTAAAACAAAATCCCTCTGTATTCGCTATATCCTAAGCATTCTCTGATAAAAATGTGTGAAAACAAAATACAGCAAACAGAAAATAGCAGCAGCTTAGACCTTTTATATGATCATTTCTTCAATAAATCCCTGATAAGGACTCAAAGTAAAAGTCAGCAGATGATGCAAAAGAAAATAAGGCATAGGCTCAGCTAGTATTGTTGGTAGGCAGGTTTTTGGGTAGGTTTTTTGAGACATTTTTTCACCTTATATGTGTTAGAACAAGAGAACCACACCTGACTAGAAAGGTCTGGAAACCTGTCTGCGTTGTCTGCAGCCTTCAGGTAGATAAGAGAAATAGAAAGTTTTCAGTAAGAGCTACCGAGGCCAAATTTTGAAAAAAAAAAAAAAGTTTAAATAAATCATAAGTGCATTTTTTTTGGCAGATCACAGATGAAGAGAGATGATTTTTACATATACACATGACCAAAATTCTCCATGTATGTACAGGAATATGCGGAGGATAAAACTGAGCCTAAGTTTTTGACAGGACAGAGGATCACAGAAACACAAAATGGTTTGGGTTGGAAGGGACCTCAAAGCTCATCTCATTCCAATCCCCCTGCCATGGGCAGGGACACCTCCCACCAGATCAGTTTGCTCCAAGCCCCATCCAACCTGGCCTGGAACACTTTCAACTGCAGTGCTAAAAATGAAGCTCATCACATCCAGACACACAGACAACAAGGAAATATTTCATAATAGAGTTGTTTCTGCTCTCAGTAACTGCACGGATGGATGCACATTGCTCCCTTCTCTCTTCACAGGCTTCAAAAGTGACTGAAACAGAAATAAGGTGAGAGCAGGGCCAAAGTAACCACCTCCTCCACAAGAAAACATCAGGGAACTCAGGTGTCTGCTCACCCCTGGTTCCAACACAAGCTCCTGTACAACACAGTCTGTGCCTATGCTGACAGCCCTGGCTGCATGTCAAAACTCCTTCTTGTACCTGTTATCAAACAGGACTTCCCTACAAATTATCCATGAGATGAAACACCAATAGAGGAGAAGCTATCAAGTCCTCCAGAGCACCTGGGGTCTGTCAGCGCTCATGACATCTGCTTATAAGGGAAATGTGCTTTTCCCTTGAAAAGGCTAAAGGCACTGTCAGAAGAGTGGAGTAGCTGGTACTTGCTGTCATTTAATGTGTGGTTCTCCAGCACTCTGAAAACATTAAAGTTACTGACGTGCCTGAGTTCCTGCATGATTTAGGCTCTGCCTTCTAAGAGGATGTCTACAGCTTTAACTAGAAAATGACATACACGGAATAAATTCTGATACATCAGAGTAAGTAAAGGATACTAAATGGACCCTGAACTGTATGGTATCTCACAATATCCTGATGTAATTACTTAGTAAGGAAGTATAGTAAAATATGTTGCAGAGAAAGTTTAAGGTGAGCTGTGTGGTACAGATCAAATGTTTTATTCATCAGTAACTCTAGCAAACACGAGCTTGCAGAGAAGATACACTGATGGAAAAAAAAATTAAAATCCATATTATCTTTTCTTCCATTGGTGTACTGCAGTTATTCCCTGAAAGAAAAATAAAACAAAAAGAAAAAGCCAATAGCACCAACTCAAAACCAAAAGGCTGCTAAAAGCCCAAACCCAACATCCAGGTTGTGCTTTTGAAACAAAACATATGTCCTTGTTTTTAGCTTTCTCTAAAATCTGAGCATGTTTGCAGAGAGCATTAGTCTTTTGGAAGCAGAGAGAAAATAAACAAACAATGCCAGGAACACTCGAGAAATGCTATTCTGAAAACTCAGGAATAACTCCAGCACGAGTCAGACCCAATACCTCATCTTGCAATACCAAAGAGCTTGCAAAGACAAATACCCTTCTCTTGGCTATATTATCCCACTTAATACATAAGTTATCAGAATACTTTTGTCAGTGTTAGGTCTGAACACAAAGGGACATAACACTCCACTCAGCTGGAAGGTTCGGAGTACCTTTCATAAATTTGTACAGCTTAACAGTCATTTTGAAAGGAGTAGTTTTCATGTGAGTAAAATCACCCATAGACACAGATAGAACTTTCTTGATACTTTCTCTTTTATAGTGTTTGCATGAATCTAGGTGCATATTTATAAAATGAACAGGCAGCACAGCTCAACAATACCCATCGATTTTCCTGTGAATTCCTAGAACGAGGCAGCAATAGATTTTCATCTCATGCATTAAAATCCAGATAAGCCCTGACAACATATCATAGGCAGAATTTCAATTTGAAGCCATGTCATACATAAGCAATATGTTGATTGCTCTAACCAGCAATTTCTGTGCCATCATTGATCAAGATGCTCAACTATATCATCATTTGTCATTTGATGCTATGCAAACTAGACTGTAAACACTAATTTTCTTTGCTGTCCCATAAAGAGAGGTCAGGCTTAACTCCAGTGTCCCTATCTACAGGAGAAAGGATTGTTACCTTCCTAAATATTTGCTCACAGATTTGTTTGACATTGCACCCATGAACACAAGTTGTTTGATTTATTCCCAGCAGACATCCGTGTTGTGTCCCAAGGGCTAAAGCAACTCCCCAGTCCCCAACAGCAGATCACCACAAGGAGACACAATCTAACAGTATAGCCCATGTCCACTACAGAAGTAAAGAAATCTGCAGTCTCCACCTACTCTGACAAAGTGGTCCATCACTTTGACGGTGCATCAGATTATAAACTATGAGCTCTTGTCCAAATGTTGTCATGGTGGCATTTTTCTCATTTCAACCCTGAGACTGAAACTACGTCAGAAGTTTTCAAAAACTTTTCCAGAAATTTGTTCAATAAATTCCCTATTTTTCAGGCCCAATATGCAAACTCTCAAAGGAAGGAAGAGAATCATTTAAAGGATAAAAAACTACAGATATCATATCTTTATCTGCTCCATCCAGTCTCATATTATCCTGTTGTGTTAACTCCCGTGTTCCCTAATACATAACACAAAACAATTATGTTTGGCTCTAGGAACATTTATTTTTAATCATTCCTTATCATGCCAGATGAGAAAAGATACCTATCCTTGGGGACATAATAATTTAATTCAATGCATTAACAAATCTTTCCCTTGTATTGTGATCTTAACACAAATTTTTCACAGTAAAGGAAAATAACAAATAGATTTAAAGCAATGTCAGAGCTGTGAAGCAGTAGAAGATCCTGGTATTACTCACAGCAGGACCTGCATCATAAACCAGATTATCCAGCCACTTCTTTAGGATTCCAAGTTGTCATTACATACAACTAACCATACCGCGTAAGTGCAAAGAAGCCAAAAGAAGAATAGATGTCTTGAAAGAAATAGGAGACTGAAAGATAGCCACTAAAAATTTAACATTAAAAAAACCCAAAAGACAAACAAAAAAAATAAACACCACAAAAAAATCCCAAACAACCCTAAACACAAAAAGCTCAACCCAAAACCCTGAAAACTTGTGCTCTGAAATCTTGCTTTGTTTTATTGCAAAGGGAAAAGAACATATACTACAGTAATAGCAACAACTGAATAATAAATACCAATACAGCTTAAAACAAGATTCAAGCACAAATTCAGACTGATTCACCTCTTTGTTAGCATGGTTTCATACCCAGGTTGTCCTAACCTGAAGGACTACTAATTTGTAAATCAGAGCAAAATGAGGTGAGAATAAAG
The DNA here is from genome assembly GCA_028020825.1 of Podargus strigoides. Taxonomy (NCBI): domain Eukaryota; kingdom Metazoa; phylum Chordata; class Aves; order Caprimulgiformes; family Podargidae; genus Podargus; species Podargus strigoides. The sequence continues at coordinate 16,840,903 of CM051663.1, forward strand.
GGAAATGTAACATAATAAGTGTACAAATAAAAGATTGAAGTTATTCAAGGAGCTGAATGCACTGTGACACCCTGAGTTTGCTTTTCCAGCTTCCCCAAAGGAAATACATTTGCAAGAAGGAGACGAAGTCACAGAGGCTGAAAGTGTTTTGAAACATATGCAAGAAGCCTGAAAGAGAAGAATTACAGAAATGAACTGTATGCCCTGGCACCTTTATTGCAACAAAGGGACAAAGTAAGATATTTTGGGGCCAAGCAATCCAGATAGAGACATCATCATGCAGAATGCTGGAGGTAATTTAATTTGAAAGATTGAGACAACCCATTGTAATTAAACAAAGATGAAAATAAGGCAACCCGAGCAATGACTTAGGTAGGTGGTTTGGACAATTGCCTTCGGATTTGGCTGCTGCCTTTGGGCTTAACTGGAGGAAAAAACATGTTCAGATGATGTTAATTAGCACCATACTGCTGGAGATTTGGTCATGTTTCACACTAACCACTTAAAAATCAGCAGGAAGTCAAATTTTGAAACCACATCAAAATTAAATTCCCACTGGATTAGCTGTTTAGATTAAAGACAATGAAGGTCAGAACTCAGGAGTTTAAAAGTAGGAAATTATTTTTTTTTAATCACAAAGAAATAATCATTTCAAGACAAATATGTAGGAATTCTTTTTTTTTTCTCATAGGCATTTTTGGAAGAGGGAAGAATAACCTGCATGATGGATTAGAAGAAAAATCTCAAGGATTGCCTTTTTTTGTTGCTGTTTTCTTTTTAATATAGCACTCCCACTGATCTGAAAAACCTAGTCATTTCTAGGGCAGCCATAAGGAAAACACACATGGTGGCAGCTACTTGCCAGCTTCTCTAGCCTTCATCTGTTCATTTTCTTCTCAAGAGCAGCCTAGAAAATGCACATGCTGTGCCATGTATCTATGTGTCAGGGACCGATGCTCAACACATTCACAGTTTCATCCATAGTGACAACGTAGTCCTGTTTCCACGATTCTTTTCTCCTCTTGGGAAAGAGGAGTTGATCCATGACATACACTGCTGACACTTGTGTCAATCCCTTCAAGGCATCCAGATAATTCTCTGGTTCAGTTTGATAAGCCTTCTGCGATTTAGTAATTCATGAATGTGTTAATGACAGACCTCAGTACAAGAAGGACACTGAGGTGCTGGAGCATGTCCAGAGAAGGGCACCAGAGACGGGGAAGGGTCTGGAGCACAAGTGTGATGGGGAGTGGCTGAGGGAACTGGGGGGGGATTCAGTCTGGAGAAGAGGCTTAGGGGAGACCTCATTGCTCTCTACAGCTCCCTGAAAGGAAGGGGTAGTGAGGGGGGGGTCAGTCTCTTCTCCCAAGTAACAAATGATAGGACAAGAGGAAACAGCCTCAAGTTGCACCAGAGGAGGTTTAGATGGGATATTAGGAAAAATTTCTTTCCCAAAAGGCTACTCAAGCACTGGCACAGGCTTTCAAGGGCAGTGGTGGAGTCCCCATCCCTGGAGGGATTTCAGAGCCGTGTAGATGTGGTGCTGAGGGACATTGTTTAGTGGTGGACTTGGCAGTACTAGGTTAACGGTTGGATTTGATGATCTTAAAGGTCTTTTCCAATCAAAACGGTTCTATGATTCTGTGACCCTGCTTATGCCTTCCATTCTCCTGCATGGCACACATCACATACCAGAGCTCCAGTCTTACAAGTTTGTCTTTGCTTCCACATAGGTGCACAGCAGTGGGCCTCCAACTGCCTTTGTAGGAGAGAGAGAAAAAGTAATCCTCCAACTCAAAGCAACAGGAGTCACTTTTGGATCCTCATTTTCTCTTTCCCTTAATGATACAATGAAATTATAACCAACTGGACTTCCTGTAGTCCCAGCTTTGCCAATCAAAAATTAAGAGTTTTGCAGTCAAACAGCTGGGACCTGAGATGGGTAGTTCATCCACAATTTATAACAGTTTGACCCATGGCTCATGTTGTCCTGCCAATGAGGCCCACAGAGAGGTTTCCATAAGGTCAGAAGCCCTAAGATCACCCATGGGTGGAAACTGGTTTCTGTTTAGAGAGGGGGGAAAACTTGGAGGGCCTTTTGGAAGTGTTTGATCACCTTTTATTCTTCTCCAGATAGCAAGAAATAAAACCCAGGACATTGCTTGTTAGATTAATATCTTATCTTCTTCTCTGCAGAGGTTAATATTATGCGAGTGCCCTAAGGGATCCACCAAAGTGAGAACACTTTGCATGGACTGTACAAAAAAACAGTAGGTCCACTAAGTTTATGCTTTAATGCTAAAATACAAGAATCTGACGTGACTTATTATGTGGACAGTTGAAACCAGTAAAAAAGAGTGCCTTAAGATATTTTTAATAAGAAAGTCCAAGCAATAATGATTTGTCAATTGATTCAAAATAATAGTATAAATTGAGGGAAAACTTTCTGTATCGTTTCTTCTCCAGCTACCATGAAAAAAATCTTCAGGATCCAAACCAAGTCCAACATATATCCAACCAAATTTACTCAGGCACCAGCTCCCATCAGCATCAGAGCAGCTTTTGCTGGGTCCTCGTGGTGTTTTATGAAGGAATTCTTGGTCTTACAATGTGTTTTAAATAAACAACTTGCTCAATAGGGGTAGCTTTACTTGCTGCAATTTGATACTGGAACAAACAAAACAAGCCCAGTATTGCTCATTGTGCTGTTAGAAAATATAGCACAGGAGGCAGTGAAAAATGATCAGTCATTTCTTTTCTCCCAGCTGATACATATCTTATTTATTCTTTCTCGTACTGCTTGAATGCTGTGCCATGCCCTATTTTGTCTTCTGTCTCAATTAAAATGTAAATTTCTGCAGCCCATCTCTGCAATTCCAAACTGCCCCAGGCAGGGAAATTTAAACTGCTTTTAATAAAACTAACTACAGATGCTGCAATAAGATTTCTTTCAGGACACTTGAAATCTATATTATTAATAGTATTCTGCATATTACACAGTTATGTCATTGCTCTGAACTTTCCCATTAAAGCAGGATCTGGAAAGACTATGCATGTCCCAATAAATAATGGGCAGAATCCCAGCTGGCTCCATACATACATATGCATACACACCCACATGCCTGAAAACTCATACATGCCTCCCACCCCAACAGTTATTTATATTAATTGCTGTTTCTTTTACTTTCAGAAGATGCAATATAATGCCTGTTGTTTTGTGTGCAGAGCTTGGCATCTTAAAAATTCTCAAACTCTTTTCACCAGCCAAGATTTACAACTCATCTTTGACAATTTATGTTCTCAGTTAAGAAACCACAAATCTGCCTTAATAAGAATTTGTGCTGGGTACTCCCTAATTTTCTTTTTCCCTCTTCCATAAATTCTGTAATGTTTGGAAGTTCAGTTGTGTCCTGCTGAGTACTTAAAAATAAGAACCGTACTTAAATTTATAATAATATGTGAAGTGCTCTTGAAGGGCTTATTTCTGACAGTGCAGTCTTAACTACCCAACCACCTCTAATAAACTGTACAACCACAACTCAAAATAAACACCCACCCATCACACAGCCAGGGCCAAACTCTTAGACCAACAAACCCTGCCCACTTCCCTCCATGACACAGAGATGATGTCACATTTACCAAAGTTTTCTTGAAGAAACAGAGGAGTTGCAAAACACCAAAAAAACCCGGAGTATTTACTGTCAGGCTGAGAAATGGAAGTCAAGACATCCATAGGGATCAGTCACGTTTGTCCCAGGCAAAATCCAGCAAAGGAAGTAACAAAATACTAAATTTAACCAACATGTAGACCCACAGCAGATAATCCTCAAGAGCCTGGACTCTATGATCTTCAAGATCTTTTCCAACCTAGATGATTCTGTGATTCTGTAAAGAGAAGTCTCCTCTTTCCCTTACTGCAACGCAGCACAAGAGGCCACTGCACGAACCTGTTAGCAGCCTTTCTGATTTAACGCCACCTTTTCCACCTTTTTCAATATCATTTTTGTTAGTAATAGCACCATATGCTGCAGAGTTCCAGCCCACTATTCAGAAAAGGTCACCTATTACTTATGATCTATAAAGAAAACTATCAAAAAATATTGCAATATAAACCTAGTACCTACAAAATTTATTTTAGTTAACTTTTCAGTTACATTTTCAGCAGCTCCTTGTTGAAGAAAAATTTAAGACTTCAGAAAGCTTCCTAGTATTTTTCTCTAGAAACCTGAGGGCTAAACTGAGCTTTTCTCTTTCTTTTATTATGTGCAACAGCAGCAAGAATACAAAATGAATCCCTGCAACAGTAGTGATAGCACAGAACTAACCAAAGCAGGACAAACTGCTGTGTCAAGAAGCACGTGGTTTTACACACGTACATCTACTGCTAAAGAAATGATGAATTTTCTATCACAGAAACTGAAAATAAAGGCCCTTTCTAAGGCACGAAGCACACTGGAGAAAAAGATCTGCAAAGAACTCAGCTCTGTTAGGCTCAGTTTTAAAAGAAAAAAGTGAGAAAACTCTCTTAAGAAAATTTTTTTTCTTCATCTTTGTTATTGCAGAAGTATTTTTTCAGGACTAATAAATCCACAAATAATAACTATGACCTTATAATTAAGATTTTAGGGGGGAAAAAAGCAATTATCTTTTTTTTTTTTTTGTAAAGGTTAAGAACTTGCTAATTAGTTTTAATTTGCTAGAAAAGGCTGAGGTTCTTGAACGAAAGATGAAGTATGCAAAAAAATTAAGTATTTCTTCATGAACTTTTCAAGTATTGTTTTTGACATCCAGATACTACAATTATTTGGCTTTATATGCCCAGATATCATTGCAATCACTTGCCTTAAGAGGCGAAGGACAAAATACTGCTCTATAAGGGAAAATCTACAGAAGTCCTCCCAAATTTTCTGTATCCAATACCTTAAGGATAGGAACATTAAATCTAAATCAGAAGTTCAAAATATCCATTTACTTAGGCATTTTGTACTCTTGCTTCTCCAGACATGACCCAGTTGTTTAACACCATCCTCAGTGCTCAGCTGAGGTCCACATGCAAGGTGCAAATCCCCTTTTCTCTTCCTCAAGTGAAAGGTAACAAGAAGAAAACCAAATCTGCCCTTTCCCCATCAGCACCCTGAAGACAAGAAGACACTTCAGTGTCCTTAAAACTTGAGGGAATAAAGTGGAGATGTCTCTTCTCCTAATCAGAATATTTAGGACCTGTACTTTGTGATTTACTAGTTGATTGACACCGTGGACTTGAGAGACGCAGTCCTGTGAAATATTATTAGTGTTGCAGGATTGATACACAGGGATGAGCCAAGTAGGAGTCTCAGCATTTTGCACTGCCCTGTTTGTTAATCTTTCTCTCCTTGGCTGAATTGTTCCTCCTTCCTCCTTGGTTTTGTTTTGTTTTGAATGCAGATGAAGCAAAGTTAACAGTCTGCCGCCCCACATTAAAAAAAAAATATACAGCCACAGAGATATTCAGATCCAATGATGCATTTGAAGATAATGTGGCACAACTAAGACCCAAAGCAGACTTAACTACAAATGCTGAATAAATATCATTTCTTCTTTTAAGAAGAACTTACCAAGGCTGAAGGCAATGCAAAGAGGATGATGTGTGAGGGGGAACGGGAAAACAGAAAAGCAGGGGAAAGGGAAAAGAGACTTTGCTAGACTGTGATTTCCTCTGAAAAAAGAGCTTTTATCCAATAGCCCTTCACAAAGATGCTCTTATCACACACACACATAAGCTGCTCAGAATTTTTATCCCTCTCTTTTGAAGATAAAGATCCAAACCTTACGGGTCTGATACAAACAAGGGTCTTGCTGATCATTGGGGATATTTTGGTTGTGTAAAACCGCAGAGATGCGGTATGATCTCTCTCAGATTAATTCCTTGGAATATTTTGTGTTTTCAGGAGTTAACCAAAGCATGCCTCCCCAGGGTTTCCACTGGGAATGGCTAGAAGCTCACTGAGAGACAGAGGAAGCTGGAAATCTCTTGTGCCTACCCAGTCATGGTTCCAGTGTTGCTGAGCCTGTGGGGTTTTGGAACATTGTTAGTAACTCCCAACAGATAGCAGGGGTAAAACAACTAATCAGGACATGACAGCTCTTAAATAGAGAGTTCAGAATAAACGCACCAGTAGATAGCAAAAAAAAGACTTGAACTGCTTCTGCTAAAAGTCAAGTCTAATGCAGAAAATTGGGTTTTCTCAGTTGAAGCTATTAAAAAAATGTCACTAGGTCAAAAAAAAAAACAAACAAAACCAAAAAAAAAACCCAGCAGAAAACCATAACAAAACAAACCACTAAACAACATCATCCCATCTCATTCCTCCAGAAAAGACCATGACCAGAAAACTGAAAAAATAGTGACTTATCCCTTTCTACATTTAGCAGTAGTAACACATTAGTATACCCGTCCCACATAGTTTGCATAAATATGCTCACAAGATGATTTTATTTTACAGAGATGACTTTTGCTTGTATATGGGGCTAAATAAAGCCTTTCAAGGACAGCAAGGCAGCTTCACAGGCTTTCCAACACTGTCCCAAGGCTGAAGAACAACCAGCACCCACAAAGAAAGGTCCCCACCAAGTCCTTCAGGCGACCTGCTGACGCTGTGTGAGGAAAGGCTACCAAGTCAGAGCAGTTCCTACCTCCTACCCACTACCAAACTATACAGTGTTTGGATGCAAGATCATAGTGATGTCCCATAACTACTAACTTACATCAAATTCTAATGACTATAACTTACAGCCAAACCCAAAGGATGAGGGGAATGGCTAATTCTAACCTTACTCCCATACATTCTTCATGCCACCCATGTCAAAAGCATTGATTTTTTGCTTTACAGGATAGATTTTATGGTTTAATTTTTCAGTTTAACAAATAAAAAAAATCCAAACCCTCACTGGGAAAATTCTAGATCACTACCTATTTGTCAGTCAGTCTGGGGTTTTGAGCAGCCTGGTCTAGTGGAAGGTGTCCCTGCCCATGACAGAGGGGTTGGAATGAAATGATGTTAAAGCTCCCTTCCAACCCAAACCAGTCTATGATTCTATGAAGAGCTCTTCCACTGGAAACACCAGACCAAGGTGCAGCCAAGTCAAGTTATACATCCAGGAAATCATTTATTGCATTCAAAATATCATACAGTCTGATAAGAAACACATTGTGTTTCCAAAATAAATTGATGTATTAATGTAATTTGCAAAAAAACCTTAGCTTTAAAATACATATTTCTAGGAAATTGTTTCATTTTGGTTGTTTTCTGGGATGTGAGGGGGAGAAGTCCAAATTGTTTTTTTAAAATAAAAGCACTATTATTTAATAAATGCAGTCATCTCAGCTGTCTGCGGCAAAGTCACAAGAATGCAAAAATGCCAGGCACCAGGATAGGTTGGGGGGGACCTCCTGGCAAGCAGTTCCGAGGAGAAGGATCTGGGAGTCCTGGCAGACAGTAAATTATCCATGAGCTAGCAATATGCCCTTGCTGCCAAGAAGGCCAATGCCACCCTGGGCTGCACAGGGGCAGTGTGTGGCCAGGAGGGTGAGGGAGGTCATTCTCGCCCTCTACTCTGCCCTGGTGAGGCCGCAACTGGAATACTGCGTCCAGTTCTGGGCTCCCCAGTTGAAGAGAGACAGGGACCTACTGGAGAGAGTCCAGTGGAGGGCAACGAGGATGACTGGGGGATTGGAGCATCTCCCCTGTGAGGAAAGGCTGAGAGAGCTGGGACTCTTTAGCTTGGAGAAGAGAAGGCTGAGGGGTGATTTAATTAATGTTTATAAATACCTAAAGGGTGGGTTGAGGGAGGATGGAGCCAGACTCTTTTCAGTGGTTCCCAGTGACAGGACGAGGGGTAACGGGCACAAGCTGGAACATAGGAAGTTCCATTTAAATATGAGAAAGAACTTCTTTTGGGTGAGGGTGCCAGAGCACGGGCACAGGCTGCCCAGAGAGGGGGTGGAGTCTCCTTCTCTGGAGATTTTCAAGACTCGCCTGGATGCAGTCCTGAGAGATGTGCTCTAGGGGATCCTGCTTTTAAGCAGGACGTCTCTTCCAACTCTGTAAATTCCATGATTCCACAAAAACATACCTCAATCAAAGCTGTCTCTGTTCCAGCTCCACCTGCCAAAATCATTTATAAATATGGATTATAACATAAACCAAAACTGTATCATCAACTGAGAGGTCATGGCCATTTTACACGATTTCACAAATTGAGGTCCTGAATGGTAAAAAAGGTATTTACCTGTAAATAATACAGCTCCTGTACAAGACTGCTTTTACCACAGATTGTGCTCTCGTCAAGATGATGTGAAGCTCCTCCATCCCCAGCACAGACATACCTACCATCCTGCAACACCCATCTCTGGCATCGATTTTGTGCAACAGATTCACACTAGATACTCAGAGAGAAATACATCTCTTTCAACAGCACCTACAGTACTAAAGGGAAACTCCCAGTTTGTTTGGCAAACAAAATTCTACAGGCAATTCATGCACCACTTTAGAAAATGCTTCTATTTATCCACAGAAATATTAGAAAAGGACATAAGCAAGGACAAGCTGTCCCATTAAGCATTAACTGGTGCCCTGAAGGACAAGGACTGCTTAAAGCTGTGAATTATCTAAGTGTGCTGTGTTTTTATAAGAGAATAATCCCAAAACAATGCTGCAGTGAACTGCAGGTGCTATGACACAGAACCTGCAGAAAGAACCATTATATCAGAAGACAAAAATTGCTGTGGAACACTTTAGCTTTAACCAATAGGGTTTTTTTTTCTTTTCATTCCTTGTCTACTAACACTATTAATGGGAAATCAGAAGGCAAAACAAAAACAAAAACAAGAAAAAAAGAAAAGAAAAATAGTTTGTGACAAACAAACGACATGTACAGCAGAGGAGGAAAGAGTGGGGAAATCATTAAAATCTTTAGTGTTTACTGGAAAGTGAATGTGGAAGTTACTTCTAGCCCACAGATCTTGTCAATGATTTCTAGCACTGTTGGCCACACTCCTCCTCTTGAAATTTCATCCTTCAGTGATTGCCACGACTTTGCTCTAGTCTAGTTCCCACTGTCTTTGTAATTATTCCCTAAATGCAGTCATCAGATGCTTTTCCTAACCTTCCTGTGACACACAAGCTTGGCCTTAACAGCAGTCCAGCAGTATTTGTGTAACGCTTCACACCAGGGCAGCACTGCTGTCTCCAGCTACAGCCTGGGGCTCAAAGATCACATCTCATTGTACCTCAGACAACTACTATCTCAAAAAGAAAACAATCAAGTTCTTTTATCATTTTATCAGTGATGAATAGTTATTATGCCATGCATGTTCACAAAATAAGTAGCATCTTTTCCACCTTTACTGAGCACTGGTGAGGCTGCGCCTCAAGTACTGTGTTCAGTTTTGAGCCCCTCACTCCAAGAAGGACACTTTGCTGCTGGAGCGTGTCCAGAGAAGGCACCGGAGGTAGGGAAGGGTCTGGAGCACAAGTGTGATGGGGAGCGGCTGAGGGAACTGGGGGGGTTCAGTCTGGAGGAGGCTGAGGGGAGACCTCATTGCTCTCTACAGCTCCCTGAAAGGAGGGGGTAGCGAGGGGGGGTCGGTCTTTTCTCCCAGGAAGGGGGGTAAGGCCTCAAGTTGTGCCAGGGAAGGTTTAGATTGGATATTAGGGAACATTTCTTCACTGGAAGGGTTCCCCAGCCGTGGCACAGGCTGCCCAGGGCAGTGGGAGAGTCCCCCCAGTGCTGGAGGGATTTCAGAGCCATGTAGATGAGGTGCTGAGGGACATGGGGTAGTAGTGGCTCGGCAGTGCTGGGTTAATCATTAGACTGGATGATCTTAAATACCTTTCACAGCCAAGGCTGTTCTGTAGTTATATGATCTTACACTTTTCAGAGGACATCAGGTTTTCACATGGATAAACAGCAGAGAGCAGTGGCTTTTCCAAGGTCCCTTGAGAAATTATCTGCATAGGTGGGCACCGAAAAAGATTTTCTGAGTCGTAGTTTCCCTAGTTATAGGGCACAGTAAGGGTCTGGATAGAGCTGACTACACCCAGCTTCTGGCTTTGCGGTGCTCCAGATTTGTGTGCAATAAATATTGCACTTTCTTCTGAAGGGCTTTGCTTCTTCTGCCATCCTCAGAGTTCAGAAAGTCCTTGCAGAGCAAATGACACGAGGTGTCCAGACCGAGCCTCCTCGGTCTGGCAGTTGCCTCTATACTCTCTCCTACCCCATAGGATGATCTTTGTCCTAACAACTTGATTTTAGAGGAAAAAAATAACAAAAGGTGACTTCCATTTTTCTTCAAAGGGAATAATTTTCTATAATCCTCAAAAAGTAAACTTTTTGCACATAATAGCTAACTTCTTCATTTAACACATACAAATTGGTGGGAAGAAGAACAGGAAAATGGAAGTTAAGTAACTAAAGATTTTGAAGAGGTCACAAAAGAAATAATTGCATATTTACTAGATAGATATCCCTGTGCTGGTACATAGAGTTGGCCAAAGAAATCTTCCATGCTGCAAATTACTTTGAATTAGAGACTGAAGATTTAAGCACATGATACATGGGTAGGAATATAAAACCAAAACCAACAACAACCAAAAAAAAAACCAACCACCAACCCAGCACTATTTTAAAAAAGACACACTGCTCAACAGCATTTGACAATTTCATATAATTAAGTTCTAAAACTTTCCTTGCTTTAAGTATCAAATGTACCTGTACCATGAATGAATACACTTTTCCAATATTTAAAGACAGCTGAGGGAAAAATACATGCAGTTGCCACAGACTGCCATGCTAACTTAATCAGCTTGCAGCCTCTGAGACTTCTCTGTTTGGAAGAAAAATACTAGCTGAAATTAATATAATTTTATTATGCACCTATTAATGAATGACTGATCTTCAGACTTGAAACAGATCCTATTTTACAGACACCTACATTTCAAGCAGCTCAACACAGCAGAAGTTCAACTCATTTTTAATACAATAAGTAATTTATAAAAGGCAGGTTCGGAAGTTAAATGTAAAGAAATGAAAATAAGCCTAATAAAAAAGAGCCCAGCTCACAGCATTCTAAGACTGTGTTAACTGCATTCTGGTATACAGGACTACAGATGTACAGTTTAGTAAGCCAAATTTGGTGGAGAAAGTAATAGAAATGCAGATTATTGGACTGATCTATTTTGGAGACATTATTTTGTAGGGTAGATTGGTTTCATGGGGAAAATGTCAGTGTGCTAACTTTCCCCATGGCCTCCAGCTCCAGAATGATGCCAATGTGCTGTGAAGCTGAGAAATATCCTGAATATTGAGAGGATATATAGCTCCATCCCAGACACCATCTAGAAACCAGACCTTGTGTTCCTCACCTCTGTGGATTTGCATTTTTCCATCCTGAAGCCTCCCCCTCCTCCTTCAGCCCTCCCTTCACAAGTCCAACTTGGCCGAACAGTCAAACTTCTCTGCTTTGAAAAAAGGTCAGCTCAAATAAATATTTTAAAAACAGCTTGACACTTGGACAAGGGTCTCAACCATGGATAGAGCAGTATGATCCTACCCAGAGAATATAGGAATACAGGTCAGGACCAGAAATAAAAGCTGCATTTTCTGGTTTTGCTGTACTTTTCCTTTCCATGCATGGTTGTCTACCAGGATCAGAGGAAAACAGCTTAAAAGTTGCAACAAAAGCTACTCCCTATTTCAATTCTCTTCTTTCTTCCCCAAAATTGCATGGAAATAAAGACAATGCTTTGAATGAAATATTTAAATTATTTTTCCTCTTCTGTTGTTCTGGCTATTTAGAAAAGTTCCAAGAAAAAAAATTACATGGATAGACCGTCACCACGAGTTCCAAGACCTTTTATCCCAAACCTAAAAGCGGTGTGAATCTCAGCACTATACACCACAGCAGCCTGTGCTATTTCATTCCCAACTTCACAAAACTCACAGAGAACCGAATTATGGAGGCTTATTTACTCATGTATTTTTTCAAGGCTTGCCTCTTAGTCCAGTTTTACAAACACAAGTGAATTTTAATTTCAACTTCATTCTGATCCAGAGCTCAGGTTCAAGCTGCCCAAAAGAGGAGCTTCTGCAAAGATTTACCTTCAGCTCTGGGGTATCATCCGTGACAAGATATTGAATTCAACTTCTTTCAAAACATAAAGAGCTCCTGCATTTTAAAATAACATTTCAACTCTGTTTTAAAAACCTTGGTGTTAATTTGGAAGGTATTATGTTCTCCATGAAAACAAACTCAAGTTCATGATCTCTTATGTACAAAAATGTGGTTAAAACCACTCATGGTTATGTCTAATTGGCCTACAGCTACACTTTAATTAGATAAGTTGTGACAAAATGTTGTCCACAAACCCCACGCTGTGCATATCTAATGCACCTCCAAGGTTCAAAAGGGAAAAAAAAAAGATGTCAGCCATACAAGTCCTTCAAAACTAATGAAAGTCAAAGTTATCCTAAAATCTGGCTTTGCTGAGTGTGCCTCTACTATTTCTAACCCTTCCCACCTGATGGGGAGTGGTTGTTTCAAACACCCATAGCTGCTGTAGAGCTGAGAATAAGGCAAACTTTGCCCAGGTTTTGTAGTTGATATCCTCAGCATCACTATGCTGCTGGAGTTAATATTCAGTGAAGTTGGTGTCTCACAGTAATTTTAATTGGCTGTGTGTGGATATAATAAATACTATCACTATGCACTGTCTGGCTGCATTCATTCTTCACTGGAGAACTTTGCCACTTCAGCAGCTTTCTGAAGTCCAGGGCCATATTAGAGTCAAACTTTGCAAGAAGATATGGAATTATAGGAAGATCAGAAGTAATTTTCTGTTAACTGCATAACTATTTATCTAAATATACTTACAAAGAAGAACTTGTGCTTATGTTGAACATCTCCCTTGGGCAGCAGGAAAAAAGAAATCCTGTTATTTCAAAAGCCACAATTATTTAGCACTCATAGCGAATTCAGTGCCAGCTTGTTTATGCAGTTCCTTTGAACGATGATGCAGCCAGTGTCTAAATTGAGTTCACTCTTTCCCCCAGCAGAGCAAACTGTTTGTCTAAGCTAATAAATGTACATATTAACCCAGCCACCTCATATGAAGCCTGTTCTATGTTCTGTTCAATATTTTCTAGTTAAATTAATCGGAACCATTTGCTCAAAAGACTTCTGAGAGCCTCTTCCTCGCAACTGGAATATACCTACTTCACATGCTGAATTTGAGTAGTCTCAAAGTCCCAAGTGGTTTTAATAGATTGCCACTACTGTGAGCTGTAAATACTTTCCCAGAAAGCCATAAGCGTACCACTGAAGCCAACATAAAACACTCATAGGAATCTTAAAGAATAGCAAAAGCTGATAAAAGCCATGGGAATAGCACCAGATACATTCATTATGAGTAACAGGTACTTTTCAGTCTTGGATATTCTCCTGCCTTCTTTTTTAATAATTGAATTTTGGCAGCTGCATTAATTCATGTTAACTATGTAGTTTAATGGGAACTACTCCATAACTCTGCGCAGTTCAACATTCATTTCATTTAGGACCTTTCATAACCGTTAATGAAACCAGTGACCAATTACTCTTGTTATGCTGAACCAAACCAGAGCCAGAAGGCAAAGGGAACAAAAAAAGGTCTAATGAACACTGCCATTCATCTCGTGTTACAAATAGAGACTGCAGGGAACTGCAATGGTGTATAAGTGCAGTGATGTTAACTTCCCTCTTACCTGTGAAACTCTGCCCTAACTCTCATTTTAAAGATGTGATATTTCAGTGGGAAAAAAAAGGTTTTGCCCTCCATCAACAAAACTTCTCTGCTAATGATGAAAGGGATGATAAAAATTGGGCTGAAAGGGACCCAGAGAAATCATAGCCCACCCCACTGCCACACAGCGTCATCTGCTTTCATTTATGCATACCTGATAACTGCCCATGCAGCCTCTTCCTAAAAACTACACACATGTGCTTGTAAAGTAAATTAAGTTGTAATATACAGCCAAAAAGAGTGATTTATTTGTTTTTAAATAACATGAGTGTGCTCTGCAATGAGAGCTATGCATTTTGACTGTCTTATGCAAGTACCAGGCTGACTTATGCTCAAGCACCTTGCTGCAGAAAGTACTCTGGAGAGCCTGGGAACAGAGAGCAAACCACTCCAAGGGCAAAAGAAACCACTACTCTTGTTACAATATATATTCATGTAGTTCTCAATTTATAGTAGAAGAGATAAAAGATTATTCTCAGAAATAACCCAGCTGTAGACTCTTCTTTCCATTGAGACAAAGGAACAAACTAGAAAGAGATGAACAGTCAAGGGTCAAGGTTAAGTAGTGGGAAGGAAGTACTCTGAGGAAGCTTTCTGCCTAAAACATTTAGTTTAAAAAAAGAAAAAAACTTTGGTTTTTTGCTTTTTGTGGGGTTTTTTTTTGTAGTTTGTGTTTTGTTTGTTTGTTTGTTTTAAAAAAGGCTGTTTAAAATGTATGTAGACATCTGTTGTTTTTATTTCTCAAATTCAGCCAGCAATATGGAGAAATTCTCATTTTGTTTGCATCTTCTTTACTTGCAATTTTCTTTTTTTTTTTCTTTTTTGGTGTGTGAAAGTATATAACATGCTGTCCATATTGGAATTAGCACAGTGCTAAACTGTGTTGATATATTAATTGTAATACCATACTATGAAAGATTCTCAGCATCATTATCAGACGTACATAGAAGCAGCTGGATGCTATGAGCAGATGCAATTACTAAGCAGCTGCATATTGAAAGAAAATACACCACTTCTCCAGGTTTCGTTGTGTTTTGTCTTATCCTGTTTAATGCTCAGAAAAGACAGACTTAATTCATACCTAAATGTAAATACCAAAATGCAGTAAATAGTCTTATGCAATAATTACATAGTTCAAAAATAATAATGATAGTGCTTTTGAAAAACAGGGAATTTATAAAGAAAATATGTACTCCTTTAATATCAATATACATTAAGAGTTGGTGAAACAGCAGCTATAGGTCTTCTGGTATCATATGTGGCTCAGTTCTAACACTGAAGTTAAACTTACCCACTACCTCTAGATTAAAATACCCACATCATCCACTTTGAGCTTTACATCTCAACACTGTTCAAAAACCTCCTGGACAACACAATTTTAAAGTATATATTTGGTGGTAAAATATCTCACTCTCATGAGATCCCCTCCCTGCAGTGCTCTGTTCAGCTCTGGGGCCCCCAACATCAGAAGGACGTGGGGCTGTTGGAGCGGGTCCAGAGGATGCCACAAAGATGATCCAAGGGCTGGAGCACCTCTGCTCTGGGGACAGGCTGAGGCAGTTGGGGTTGTTCAGCCTGGAGAAGAGAAGGCTCCAGGGAGACCTTAAAGCACCTTACAGTGCCTGGGGGGGCTACAAGAAAGCTGGGGAGGGAGTATTGACAAGGGCATGGAGTGATAGGATGATATGTTTTAAACTGAAAGAGGGGAGATTTAGATGAGCAATTATGAAGAAATTACTGCCTGTGAGGGTGGTGAGACACTGGAAGAGATTTCACAGAGCAGTTGTGGCTGCCCCCTCCCTGGCAATGTTCCAGGCCAGGCTGGGTGGGGCTTGGAGCAACCTGGTCTGGTGGGAGGTGTCCCTGCCCATGGCAGGGGTGTTGGGACGGGATGAGCTTTGAGGTCCCGTCCAACCCAAGCCATTCTATGATTCTCTCTGCTTGACTGTACAGAGGAGCTGTAGGGATGGAAAACCTATGTCGACATGTCAGACTCAAAGTTATACGTGGAAGAAATATAATGAATGGTATCAATGCTTCCATTTACACCAAAGTTTTGAGTATTGAAACTCATTGGGAAAACAAGTGGCAGAGAGGTAGTCTTTGCTCTGGGGAGAGATTGGGTTTTCTGTTTGTTTGTCTCATTTTTGATTAAAGTAAACCATCATGAGATTTATCATAGGTTACTGTGCTGCTTTATCCTGTCCAGCTCACATATACATATATCCTGTTCTATGAAGAACTATAAACTCAGAGCAGACGATAATTCTATTCTGTGCTTGGTTTCTTCAACAAGATAGCAAGACAGGAGCTTAACTTACCCCATGCTGTGGGATCAAAGAGAAAAATATCCTCAGGTGACTCAAATTTTCTTGAGTTCACCAGTTTCTACAGAGCTGTTGCAATGTCCATCCAGTGAAGACCTGCCTGCTTCTCTACAGGTTTATAACAGCAGATATTCTTCTGATTATGGAAAAATACTAACTTAAGCAATTGTGTACATTTGCAATAGGAAAAATATATAGCCAGCAGAAAGAGGCTAATATAATAGTTTAGAGTTGCCAAACAGGAATGCTTAGTAGGATAAGGGAAAAACTGAGAGACTTGCCCTTGGAGGATGGAGCAGGTGGGCCTGGGTGATCAGTGTTGGCTAAGTGGCCCAAGGACAATACTCCCTCAGGAATGAGGGACTGATAAGAATCACAATGCTAATCAAGGTGTCCCAGGGACCAGAACAGACTGGTCTGGATGTGTAAAGCAAGCAAAGGTGAAAAGGACACTACGAGGAAGACTCCCAGCCTTCCTCCTGAAGACCCCGAGGACAACCACCAGGATGCACCACACAGGCGCAACTGGGTGGAGCAAGAGGCATGGAATATTATAATGATTTACTCCCTGAGACCCTCTCAATGATGTAATCCTCATTCCCACCTGATGTCAACTTATGAATATGTTACACTTTAGGCTGTAAGAAAAGCACACTCCTGGCCCCGGGTGGACTCGTTAGGAGGAGTGATCCCCTGAGTCCTCGGATCCACAATAAATGAATACCTGCTGCTAAAGATTCTCATCATCTTTACAGTTATTTCAAGATGCAGATTTTGCGCTAATCACTTCTGTATTCTAGAAATTGTTTTTCAATTAGTATATACCGGTAAGGTACATCAATGGATTTGACTTTTAACATTAGCAATAGACTATAATTACTTTTGTAAATATTTCTGGACTGGTGCATTTGTGTGAGATCAGCTTAAACAGTGCCCAGAAAGGAAACATTAAAAGGCTTCTCATTTTTCATGCTTTCATTGCTATGTCAAACCATGTTATGGTGATGGCGGCTTCCTTCTTAATACTACTCTCTACCTAAGTGATTCACACACAGCAACATGATCCACACCTGCTTTATTCAGTGCTTTCCATGATCTTGATCTCTGAATAATCACTTTGCTACAAGAATTTATGCAGCAGAGTCAGAAGTAAAACTGATTTGACCAAGACGCACAGTGCTTATAATCATTCATTCTTGTCAAAAGGACCTAGGTTATTTTCTAAGCCACTTATCTTGAATCGCCTTACCTTTGATGTAGCTTTTCTTCTTCGATGGCAAATAAAGCTAGTGCTAAAATCACTTCATATTAAAAACTCCTTACTAAAAGGCACTTGCATAGAAAAAAAGGCTTCCAAATTGCAGTCGTTTGTAGCTTATACATATGGATGTTCCGTAAAATTTAGCAGTAGTGTTTTTCTGCAAACACTGTCTTTCAGAGCCAGTTTTTTTTTGCTTTTTGCTACTACTTTCTCTTACTCTAGGCAGTGACCCTAAATATCTCAAACCACCATTCCTGACCCAATACTGCTGGAAAACTGTTCCTTTCTCTGTTCCTCCTTAAGGGACATTTTAGGAAAAGAATATAAAAAGAATATATTACCTCAATCTTGATCTACTTAAAAACAGCTGCCTGATTCAAAGGCATTGACAATGTAATTCTGAATCTATGCATTATTATGCAAAGAATAGCTGAGAAAATTCTCAACTTTCAGAAGACGTGATGCTCTTCCCTTACTGCGCCAGTAAAATTACAGAAACATTGAATCATACAACGGTTTGAGTTGGGAGGGACTTTACAGATCAACCCCCCTGTCACAGGCAGGGACACCTTCTACCAGACCACATTGCTCAAAGCCCCATCCAACCTGTTCTTGGATGCTCTTTAACACAATTAAGGGACAATCTAAATACTAAGCAGGGAGAAAAACAAATTCTGTATGACACCATATCAGTAAATCTATCAATTCATTTATGACTACATACAGAAAACTGGATTTATGGAATTCAGTCTCTCCTAGATCTCTAACAGGACCTGAAATCCTAGGCATTTATCCTACCACCAAACCAGGCTGCATTTGGAGTGAGATTCAACAAGTAGGTGTAGGGTATGAAAAACATTTTTCTAGATTTACGTCACTTTCAGAACATTTAGGGAGTTGGGATAGGGGGTTTCTTTGCTATAACAGCTAAACAGACTTCCAGTCTCACTTAACAAAACATGAAACAAAAAAAGGCTGTACTAAAAAAAACCTTCACAGGGCAGAAGGGAACAATCCCAAAATACATTTCTGAAAGCTAGAAAATATTTGGGAAAATCATTGTAGTTGACACTGGTTAACACATTTAAAGACATTTGTTTAAACACTAAGCTCTCTAAAGCTACTGAGCATGCAGATGATTTATGTAGTAACTGAGTAATCTGCACCAGACCTTTCAATTTTCATTATACAGGGAGATGTGGTCAAAATATTGGTAAAAGGCCATCATACAACATTAAAATTCAGCAAAATGCATTCTCTCTTCTTGCAAATTCATTCACCTCTTGCAATTTCAGGCCTATGACCAACACAGAAAGGGCTATTTTTAGCTCTTTAAAAGAACTAATAGGAACTCCATTTTGAAACACACTCCGTTTCTCACAAATAGCCTCATTATTTAGAAGATCAAAAGCATCTTGCTACCATGTGATGTAATTAACTTTGATCTGATGTTGTCTACTCAGACTTCAGAGGAGATAATTACAAACTGTTAAATTTTTTGCACTCTGACTGTAAATGTCTCGTTCATCCCTCTTCTCACTACAGATACATCAACAATAAAGGATTACATCAAAATTTAAAAATGTGAGTCCTGCAACAAAATACTGATGGGCAATTTACAGTTTGCTGAATAAATATGCATATTAACTCTAAGGGAACACACGGAAGTATCTGCATTTGTATCTAGCCAAAGAAAAATAAAACTATCAATCAATTGTTCTGTTTATGAGTAAAATGATTACATGAGAAATTTTAGTGCATTTGAGAGTTTTCTACTAGTAAGAATGGATTCAACAAATAAATTGATTTTGAGCAAATTAGTAGACCTGGTACATTGCTGGAAAGACAGATATTAGCAGATCGCTGTCATCTTCTCTCCAGTTCAGTCATGTAATTTCTTTTGAATCCTTTGAACATTTTCTGTTATTAATACAAACATACAGGAACATGATGATTCATTTTCAGTTGTTTGTCACAAATGACTGATCTACTCACAAAAAGTAGAAATATACATCAATACCATGCTAAGTTGCATCTCCGTTTGTTTTCATGTGTTCTGTATTTTCAAATTCCTCATTAATGTATGTGAACAGAAACTTTACCAAAGAAATCCTTGATCTACAAACAGAGGAAATACAACTGCATTGTGCCATGGCAAGGCAATTTTGGTTTCCCCTTGAGGCTGCAATTATGGTGTCTTTTCATCTTTATGTAGTTCTAGTTTCATTCTTAGCACTATCTTGGCATTCTATCTTCTCATGGCGATTTTAATCATCTTCTATTAATCCTTACCATTGTGACATATTACCATCGCATACCTCTCAACATGCATAAAAATTTATGTATCTTTGATTTCTACATGACACATGTACAGCAGAAGGCATAACAGAGCCAAAGCTAGATATGTTACAGACTGGGGGCAGGCAGGAATAAATTTTTCAAAAGGTCCATAAAGGACGTAAGAAACAAAACTCCCATTAATTTTTATGAGAAGTACATGGTCAGAAACTATCTAGGAAATAATGTACACGATGATCCTCC
This sequence comes from Podargus strigoides, assembly GCA_028020825.1. Lineage (NCBI taxonomy): Eukaryota > Metazoa > Chordata > Aves > Caprimulgiformes > Podargidae > Podargus > Podargus strigoides. The sequence continues at coordinate 16,860,846 of CM051663.1, forward strand.
AGCCCGAGTTGCTCTTAACAGTAGATATTGCAGTCTATTCTTGGGTTGAAGTATCAGTATAATTTATTTCTACTTCTCAAACAACAATTAGTCACCTGCTGCTCACTAGATTTGAAATCAACCCATTTCAGGAAGGCAAATAAAGTATACTGCCCAACAACTTACCTGCCTTTTCAATATTTGATTCCTTGATGAAAACAATTCCATTATAAATGAACTTCCACAATTATAAAGCCACATGTTTATTTTTTATCTAGTAAAACAATGTATTACACTAATGTACCTAAAGAAATAGAACTAAACCTTCCATCACCACTGATTATTATATTTTATTATGGCTTGATAAAAGGATATTGTTATAAAAGCACTGAATATCCTATAATCGAAATTAAGGCTCTATTCACTAAGGAAAGTGTATCTTACACATAAGCTTTAAAGCTAGAATGCAAAATGAACAGCACATTGAAATATGTTATTGTTTGACTAAGTATTAACATGACTAAATAACACTGATGTTCTCTGCTATTGTTCAATGGTTTAAATAAAGAAAAAAGCTATTAGTTTTAAACATATTTTGGATTCCATTACTACTTTGCATGTAGAAGGAGTGTGGGGAAAAGCAGGTTCTATCAGGAGGACACTTTCATAAGATTTAACACTGGGAACCCTCTGAGCATCACTGCTGAGTGAGGACTTTACTTGGACTTTTGTTAATTTGGTGAGAAGATGCTAAATAAATCGATTTTTCTTATCTTCCCATATTGACTGTTCATGAAGAAAGAAATAATAAAAAGGAGCTACAAAAGTCGACTTCAATCCACTGTGCTTGACGTTGTGCACAAAAGGGACATCCATTGTAATGTCAAAAATAAGGCTTCAGGAAGGAGAAATAAAGGCAAAGGATCATGTATGGAAGGCAGTAGCAATTAGCATCTGATACCATGAGATGTTCAGCAACAGCAAGGCTAATGGGTGCAGTGGGCGGTATTCAAAGATTTACAGGATTTGGTTTCCATGGGTGTGAATACCTGATCAAAGCAGGGAAGGGACTTGTACAGTTTGTGATTATTTGGAGTTCTGAAAATTAAGTCATTCTGGAAAAGGGAATAATTAAAAATGTTATTTGAAAAGCAAAGTGGGCGCACTCACCCATCACTGACAGCTCTGCAGAGCCACTGCTGTTCTCATTTTTGTAGGTAACTACACACGTGTATGTCCCAGAATCGTCATCAGTCACGTTTGATATAAGTAGGTTACTGCCAGCCAGTAATGAGTACTTTCTGGACCTGAAAAATTGATAACACATGACCCCAACGTGTTAAGGTGCTAAGTCTACCTAGAAAAACACACAGAGTAAATTATGCTCTAAGTATTTCGCAGCTGTGATTGTTACTGTTAATAGGTTTACACTTCCATTTTAAATAGCAGCCAGGTGACATTTATGACCAAATTCTACCCTTAGATTGGGTGCAGGGATGAGTTATAGGAGCAGGTTAAGAGACAAGTCTTGTCTCATCATTATTTAGGAGGAATACCTCATGGCCTCCACACCCACCTGACTGAATTTAAAGCACTACTTAGTGGCTTGCCTTTACTTTGCTCAAGGAAACAAAGTGTTAGATACACAACCTGCAAAGGATGGAGATACCTGATGGGGAGCACTTCATCTCCTCGCAACCATGTGAAGGTGGGAGGAGGGTACCCAGAAACGCAGCACTCCAAAACAACATCCTTCCCTTCCATGGCCAGCACGTTTGAAGGTCGTTGCAGGAAAAACTGCTGTCTGTGCAAACCTGGATCTATGAAAGCAAAAGAGACAGTTATCATTCATAAAAAAACCAAAACAAAACAACAAAACAAAATGACATTCTTCTTGTTGGGAATGGGAAATATAAAATGACTAATCAATAATAGACATGGGAGACCATGGCTTTCACAGATTCTTACTGACGGGAAAAATAGAGAAATCATAGTACAGACATATAAAAAGTCTTTCAAATGGCAATCTTAGAGCTGCTTACAAGTTGAACCCAAGGGAGCAATTTGAAGGCAGAAAAATACCAGTCTTTAGGAAAGAGAGAAAGGCCTGTTTATAGCCTGGTATTAAAGTCAGGTCTTGGAAAGCCACAGGAAAAGGCACAGTCACGGCAAGAAAACAGAGAGATATACAAAAGGTTAAGAGTGGTACTGGATTAGCAACACTATTTTGAGTTGCAAGAGGGAAGTTTGTAAATATGGCAGGCAAGAGAAGACAAGGAAAGCTTCAAGTCAAGAAAACACAGAAAATGAAGAATGAAATAACTTGAAAGATCTGAATTGAGAAGGAATAAGAAGAAAGATCAGTGCCCCAAATTCTCCTTTGCCTGACTGAAGGTGTCCACACAGACACTTTGTGTGTCAGAGGCTGTATAAATCCTACACACCTACCTGTAAGGAACCGCTAAATCTCTGCCTCTGACTGCCATGGGTGGATGACCACTGACCAGGGGTCAATGCACATGCAAGTGACAACCTAGACTCTAATCACATCCATTGCGCCTGAAATACCAGCAAACAGAGCCATACGCCAAGTAAATCAGTTGAGTTTGTATGCTTTCTAATGAGTCTGCTCTTTCTCTAGAAAATTACTCCATTTTCTTAACACAGATGTTGAAACAAATGTGCTGGACTACAGCCATTAAACACTACTCCTTGTTTCCTGACGCAAACATAAAAAATACACAATATAAATTAATATTCCCATCAAATTAACAACTACAAGATCTTCCAGGATCATCTCCAAGTAATTATCTGTTTCTCTCCATACAAGTAGAAAGAAACCATAACTAGCTGCATGCATTTGTTCTGGATTTACAACAGCATATTTCAACTTCTTACTGTAAACAGATGGACATGCAATTTCCAGCCATAATTAAGTGCAATTCATGCAGAAGTTATCCCATACAGCTCAAATGCTTCAATCTGTGAAGACATCTTAGCAGTAGAAAAAGGAGGTGACTGATAATTGAAACCACAGTCTTCAGTGAAATACATTTGGCTGAAATGGTTCTTCAAACACATTCAGAATAAGTGGAATTCCAGAGGTAGTAAGGACTGGATATTAGACGAAGTTGCAAAATCCTAAAACACACAAGAGTACGTCAATATATATTTCCGTTCTGGATTTGGAAAAAAAAAAAAAAAAGGATAGCAGATTCATATTTTACAGTGATATGAAATGTATTTTTGTTGTATTGGAGATAAGAAACAATGTTTATGAGACATCACTATTGTCTTAACTCCTCCAATGAAAATAAGGTTTCCATTATAACTCTGTCAACAATCTGAAGATTGGTTAATAACTAGCATGGATTAAAGCAACACTATACTTGAACCGAGATGAAAAATGATCACATTGCATTGGAAACTTCTTCTCACCTCTCATTTGCCTGGCAAAATTTTGGATGTTCACAGAATCACAGCATCATCTAGGTTGGAAATGACCTTGAAGATCATTGAGTCCAACCATCAACCTAACACTGACAGTCTTCAACTACACCATATCCCTGAGCACTGTGTCAACACAACTCTTAAACCCCTCCAGGGATGGGGACTCCACCATTGCCCTGGGCAGCCTGTGCCAGTGCTGGGGAACCCTTTCCATGAAGAAATGCTTCCTAATATCCAACCTAAACCTCCCCTGGCACAATTTGAGGCCATCACCCCTCAACCTGTCACTGTTACCTGGCAGAAGAGACTGACCCCCCTTGCTATCCCCACCTTTCAGGGAGTTGTAGAGAGCATTGAGGTCTCCCCTCAGCCTCCTCTTCTCCAGACCGAACAACCCCAGTTCTCTCAGCTTCTCCCAATCTCACTTGTGCTCCAGACCCTTCCCCAGCTCCGCTGCCCTTCTCTGGACATGCCTCAGCATCTCATTATCCTTCTTGTAGCGAGGGGCCCAAAACTGAAGACAGTAATCATGGTGTGGCCTCACTAGTGCTGAGTACAGGAGGACGATTACTGCCCTGGTCCTGCTGACCACGCTATTCCTAATACAAACCTGGATGCTGTTGGCCTTCTTGGCCACCTGGGCTCACTGCTGGCTCATATTCAGCTGCTGTCAAACAACACTCTCAGGTCCTTTTCCGCCAGGCAGCTTTCCAGCCACTTGGAAGTTTTCTGAACTCCCTAATGATCTAGCCGCTAGCTGAAAAGGTGGCATTTTCTCTACATCCCCCTTTCATCCACAAATGTAGCTCAAGAGCAGAGAAAAACCAAAGAGGTCAGTTGTGAAGCAATGTTCTGCTGTTTGATTTCCAGCTGAACAGAGAGTACAGAGTAAAGTCAGAGTTAGCAGCTTATAGACACATAGAGAGTTGAAGAACATATCTGTTACAGGAAGGAAAACAGAAGAATATCTTATTCTTTACAGAAAACAGAGGGAGAGAGTTGTGGTTTTACACCCATGAAGATCAGAACTTGCATCTTGTTCAGGCAAATCCCCAGCAAGGGCTAAGCCTCTCAGGAGGTGGCAGCTGTGCGTTCAGGTGTCCCTGGTGACAGTCAGTACCAACTGTACCCAACACAGCCCAGAGACATCACAACCACAGTCAATCCTTATGTCCATGTAGTAATGGCTAGCGTCAGTTTTACACCAGAGGTATCTGGATGGAATAATGAACATGTTTTGTTTAAGCATCAAGAAGCAAAGCTACAGCTTTCATGATATGAAATGCTAGCTTTCCATGAGTACTTAGTAAAGAGGACAGACATGCTATCACAGACTATTAAAGTAGGTATTTCACAACCTTTGGCTTTGTGCCACCTTCCAAAAAAGAGAGATGGTATATAAAAAAAAAATTATCGTAAGATCTCAGTAATTAGGACATGAACGACTGTGTTATCTGAAGCTACAATTAACCATAACCTTACAAGGAACCCAAGGAGTCTCCAAAGGTACCCTTTCCTTAGGATGGACATCCACGATTTCCTCTCAGAGCTGAGATTTGCCTTGTATAAAGGGATGGTGTTAGACATTAAAAGAATTCATTGACCAAAAAGTCTGTGGGACCACAGACTGCAGACCCCTGCAGTACAGTGTTATACTCAAGGTGGTGCAGTCTCCAACCACTTATGCTTGCCAGGGGGAAAAAATAAAACAAATAATTAAAAATACATAAAAAAAAAATCATTATACATGCTCTGAGTAAACCCTACAAAAGTAAGTGTCAGTGACACAACAGAATCTGTGAAAAATCAGGCCTTTTTGTGGGCTTGAGGAAACCATTCACACCTAGCGCCCAGGCAGCAATTTCAGAATCTGGTTCAGACCTGTCTGATACAGCTCCTCACAGCTGCAAAACTGCAACCAGTTACATCTACTTGAAAAATAAAAAAAGATCAGACCATCAAACTAGATTTTTGTAATTAAATTAGTTTATAATTAGAATGTTTTTATTTTTTTTTAAATATTAGAAAGGAAAAACAAGTGAGGAGATTTTCAGACTAAAAGGCCATTAAATCTTGTTCTTGTATGAGACAGGCCACAGAATCACACCCCATCCTGAGCTCAAAAGCATGTTTCAATAACGTGCATTCTTCAAGAAGACAACCAGTCTTGATTATAAAGATATCCAAGGTCTTGTTATGCCCTTCTCCACTTGATTAAAGAGCACTTGGTGTACTCTCCTTGACAAAGTACTTCTTTTCATAATCAAGCCCACATAATCAACCAGTCTTAGACTAGCTTTAGTGTATAAGAAAATCTTTGCATGAAGCCGTGGTTCTGTTGGAGTCGCTGACTTCATTTCAGCCATGATTCAGTATCTTATGCACCAATGTGTCATTTGTGGCCTGAGCTCACATCCTTAACTCTTATCAGCTCTTATCTAACATTCTAGAAAGCTGCTTGGCAGAAAAGGACCTGGGGGTACTGGTCGACAGTCAACTGAACATGAGTCAGCAGTGAGCCCAGGTGGCCAAGAAGGCCAACAGCATCCTGGCCTGTATCAGAAACGGTGTGACCAGCAGGAGTAGGGAGGTGATTGTGCCCCTGTACTCAGCTCTGGTGAGGCTGCACCTCGAATACTGTGTTCAGTTTGGGGCCCCTCACTCCAAGAAGGGCACTGAGGTGCTGGAGCATATCCAGAGAAGGGCAGAGGAGCTGGGGAAGGGTCTGGACCACAAGTGTGATGTGGAGAAGATGTGATCTGGAGAAGAGGAGGCTGAGGGGAGACCTCATTGCTCTCTACAACTCCCTGAAAGGCGAGGATAGCAAGGGGGGGTTGGTCTCCTCTCCCAGGTAACAGTGACAGGATGAGGGGTAATGGCCTCAAGTTGTGCCAGGGGAGGTTTAGATTGGATATTAGGAAACATTTCTTCACTGGGTTCCCCAGCACTGGCACAGGCTGCCCAGGGCAGTGGTGGAGTCCCCATCCCTGGAGGGATTTCAGAGCCGTGTAGATGAGGTGCTGAGGGACATGGGGTAGTGGGGAATTGGCAGTGCTGTGTTAATGGTTGGACTTGATGATCTTAGAGGTCTCCTCCAACCAAGGTGATTCTGTGATTCTGTGATTCTGTTATTCTCAGCTCTTATGGATGCATATTGACACAAATCTGAGGGTTTGCTGAGAGAATGGTCAGTGACTGACTATAAAGTATGCTGGTAAAATGTGACAGGAGCTATGCTTTTAACATAAGAATGAGGAAAAAACTAATTTAGGACCCTTCCCTGCTGCGGAATACATATATGTCCTTACATACATCACAAACTATCTCAATTACTCCATTAGTCTACAAAAAGGCGTTAAATGACTTATCTTACTGAGGCTTTGTGAAGAACTATATTTTTTTGCAAATATTGAGGTTTTCTCAGACATTGGTGCAATGGGGTCTATGGAAGTCACATACACAATTGCAAATCCTATTTGTGGTCGTGAATGTTGACTATGTGTCATTGATATACTGAACATGGAAAATACGTGTATAGCTGTACCTCATTGCTGCACGTTGTGTGCTCAAGAAAAAAAAAACATTTTCTGCCAAGCAGCTTTCTAGAAAGTTAGATAAGAGCTGATAAGAGTTAAGGATGTTTTTAACTCTCACACCAAATTGGTCTTTAGCAAGTGGAACTCAATAGCATGCGATTTATTTCTGTCTTCCAAGGAAAATGAAGTTGCAAGTTCACTTGGATTCAGCCATACAGATACAGCTCTTCAGCACCCGAGGAGAAAAACGTTACTGCGGTATTTTAGCTACACTATATATTGGAAAAAAAAGGAAATACTTTCATAAAAATGTGTTGTGCCCTGTTGTATATCTCACTGTGCTAAGCTGCTTTGTGCTATACTGCATTTGTAAGTGTTGTTCAACTGACAAAAGACTCCCATCGTATCATAACCATGAAAATTTTTCTGAACGTATTTGGATAATATTGTACTTCGCTAGTACAATTTTATTTTTTGTATTGCAGCAGTTTTTATACTGCAATTTGCAGAACTGAGATGCCTTTAATGTCACATTGATGTGAGGGAATATCTCTAAGTGCTCATAGTCACATTTCTAAATTTGATTAAAAGAGATAGAGATTTATACCAAATAAAACCCAATTTTGCTCTCTGCTGTCAGTGAAGAAAGGCCAGCAAAATTCCCCAGCCTGATCTCACCATCATGCCTGGAGGCTGAACACTTAATCCAAATGAAAAAGGAAGGGTTATGTGTGACCAGTGTTAGAGAAATCTGTCATTAAAATGATACTGATCTCTCAATATACAGAACACATTAAAATGTATAACCAGAATGCAGTTACTACTTTGGGATTTTGCTTTCTTGCCTCCATCTCCCAATTCCTTTTCTAGTATTTTTCTGCTTCTGCCCTGCTCTCCCAAAACACACAAGCCTGGCTCAGCAGAACTCTGGGATGTGACATGACTGGGAACATCTAAGTGATAAAGACACAGAAAGATTGTAACATTGGCACTGGCATGAATCAGGGCATGAAGATATTCTTCTTACTGTAGTAACTTCAAAATACATTAACTAAAGTACAAGGAAAACTGTGCCAAGCCACTGCTGGAATGTGAGACTATACATCAGGGGGCTTATTTCTAGCTTTAATAATGATTTCTTGTGAGACACTCAGTTTCTTCATCCATAATGAGGACAAAAATATTTACAGGCCTTTGAACTTGTTCTTTGAGACGCTTTGGTAAAAGAATAATATAAAATTTATTACTTCAGGGGTAGAGAAGGGACATTGCTGGTTTGTATTTACAAAACAAGAGGAAGCTTTTTCTCTAGCCATGAAAGTTTCAGAGGCAAAATCGAAACAGAATGAGGAACTGCTCCACTACTACATTATCCTCTGTCCTGAAAGTGGAGAATAGAGATGAGGCAAGAATGTAGCAACACATTTACACTCTTACTTTCAGCTGAGCAGCAGAGCTTTGGCAGACGTTATTTTAGACCTACACTGCCCTTGAAATGCAAGGGCACAAGCAATTAAGGAGCAGCAGTTTGATTCAGGTAGTAACTCAATCCAGAGAAGTACCTAATGTAAGATTTTCAATGCAACCCTATGAATTTAACTGGAGAGGAGAGACATTTTACTCCCAGTCATAGTGTGTTTTGAGTTCAAAAAAATAAAAAAAATAATAAAAAAATAATCACAGACTAGCCTAGTCCACTTTCAGAAACAACTAGCAGCCCCAAACTGATTCATAAGCTTTTAATTAGTAAAAGGGGTAATCTTTTAAATCATTTTTATGGCTTTTCTCTAAGCCTCCTCCAAACCTCCTGACACATTCCTGACACACGACGCCACACCAACCTCAGCATGGAAATCACACATCTCCCGTACCAAGATCCAGCCATTGTTGGCATTATCCTTACCAGGATGTCATTAGCTCCTCTCATAGCACTGTCCACCTTTGTTCTGCTGATTACTGAAGGTGAACCTCCAAGATTTTTGTCATAGGGAAGTGTTTGCCTCAGCCTCTTGTGATATGGCCAATAGGACCAGTGACATTACAATATTCCTTTTTATTTATTCTGACCATTTATGAAGTTCTATATAGTGATACCACCTCTGTGATAAGTAAACACACCTTCAATTGCAGTTTTATTGTTATATGGTATATTAGAGAGTATAAGATCAAGAATATATCCCTGGTTCTTAGTGAGGAGTCCCACTAGAAAATAATCTGCTCAGTAACCATTTCTATTTAGAGACTTGATGGCTACAAATCTGGTCTATCATATAAATATCATGTTTATTTTCAGTTTCTCTAATTTCTTAGGCAAGAAATCCTCCCAGAAACAACAAATAACAATACAAATTATCACCAAAAAATAATACAGACATCTATTTCCATACACCGAATCTGGCTGGTTTTAATTGCATGGACCATCCTGTTAGTTTGTGTCTCAAAAATGCCAGCCTGACAGGTACTCAAGGACTGGTTTGTTCCAGACCACTGAAATCTTCAGCATTCAAAATTTATGCTCAAGAATTAATGACCCTGAGAATTTCTCTGCTCCTCCTGAACCTACATTTTTATTTGGATATAATGACCTGAAAACATCTGGTTTTCAACAAGCTTTTTAAGCCACTCATGTCAAGATTGTAGTATTTTTTTAATTAATATATTTTTAGTATAAAAATATCTTTAAATAATCAATAGCATATGCGCAAGTACATTATGTTTTTTAAAAATCAGTATTCTTTTCCATTTTCACGTTGTAAATATTGAAACAAGTTCTATCACTTTTACCCATTCATAGTAATATTGTTTCAATTATATTTGAAAAACATTTGTTCCCTGAACTTTAGTTAATAATTCTTGATATATTCCATGTCTTTGATTCCCTTGACTCTCCACAAATTCTGGTTTTGAATTAATTATTATTGTTAGATAATTTGCCCCAATTTTAATTTTTTTCTAATTTATTTGTAACCAAATACTGGGGGTAGGACTAAGATTGAAATTAAGACTGCCTTTTCTTTCAGTGTGTTATAGTAACACTGTATTATATACTGTATAAAATATACTTGCAATTCCCCAATAGCCATTTGATTCCACTTAAATTCCCTCTGCCTACTAACTTAACTCTGGCACAGGGGAATTCTCTTCTGGTTTAAGAGAGAACTATACAGAATGTAGTGGTGATTAGACAGTTGTATATCATTTCCTAGCAGAGAGGGTAAATGGCCAGAGAAAAAAGCAATGTGTTAAATAAATTAAATAAAATTTAAAACCCAACAAAACAAAAAATAGCCCCAAAAAATCCAAGCCAAAAATTACAAGTTCATAAAATGCCAAACTTGGTTGCAACTGAAGGCTGCATCCATCGTCTCTGATGTTTAGGTTCTCTAATAGTCATAGACATTAATAGTCACTAATAGTTTATTAGTATATTATTTCATAATTATTTATAATAATTATTATTATTATGAAAAAAAAATCCATATCAAAACTCTAGTGCCACCATTTAGTATAAAACAAATCTCAAAGCAGGAATGCAAAGGCTGTTCCAACACTACTGAATTACCTGTTTCTTTGGGATTCTTTGTGGATTGCGTTCTGAGAGCAGAATCAGTGATAATTCTAAAGTTAACTGCCTTGTTCTTCTCCTTACGTCCAAATTTGGAAGTCAGCCTATGGTCCACTAATTGACAGTATCAGCATCCTCAAGCCAGGTCAATTTCATAAGGTTAATCATATATCAGGAACCTTCCAATAAAAACCTATACTTTCAAATACATTCAGAAGTAAATTACATAATATTCTATACATAGGTCCTCATTCTAAACTAAATTTGTGCTACACTGACTACATATATGTCTCTATCTCCCTGCTCATTTTTATTTCCAACTAGGCAAGCTGTTATTCATGGGAAACTGATATTTATATGTATTATGCAACAGATTACTTAAGCACTAATCAGATTTATCTTGGGGAGAGAGGCAAAATAGCTCATTCCCCAGGATTACTAATAAGCATTTTAAATGTAACCTCTTTTTGTGGTAAAGGTCAAAATATAGCTAGCTTATAACATGACCCCGGCAATGCTATTTGTTTAGGCAGCTGGCAGTAGGGATAACTCAGATATTGGAAGTTATTAAGTGGATCCTTTGTAACTAGGAATTTACCTTGTAAGAATACACATCGGAAGACAATAGCACATGTGAGTACTTTCACACTGCTGCCTTGATTTCAAACTTGATTTTAACAGATGATAACTTAGGACGATCTATTTGTCAAACAAGAAAATATTTTTTTCCCCCCAGTCTATCCAAATACTACTAATAATTTAAAAAATCAGAGTGATCACGCTACTACTACTACTGCTACTACTACTGCTGCTAAGTAACACAGTGTTCTGTGACAGGGCATACCCCATTCAAATGGTTGTCTCCTAATGAGGTAAGAATGAATAAAAATTATTAATAATTTAACAGAAATTATCCCACTTCAGCAGTACAAGTGATGCCTAAGCTAAGTGTGCTGCTCAGGACAAGGCTTTTGATTCATTTGTTGCTCGGTTTGAAAGGCAGGAGGAGCAATGACTAAAAATCCAACCTTGATTTAAATTGATGGAAAATTCATTACATAAATAAACAGTTTCAATCGCAATGACTGGTTTTAAGTTGTTAACATTTTTCTGCTTGCATGAAGATAGGTTCAGGTTTTCAGTCATCAGTTTTTCATCTAGTTTATAAAAACCTGCCAATTAAAGAACCTTTTCCCCCAAGTGCTTACAGAGCACACTAACAGCAATTTTCGAAAGATCTCCTGGAGAAAGTACAAAATTTCCCATGTGTTTACCAAAAGGCAGGCTACATACAGTACACGGAATTATATCTTTTCTGAACTACTATTAATATATCAACATTCACATCCTCAGCTACTGCCTCGAACTGTAAACTCATATTCAGCTGGTATTCATGCAACAGAAATCCCTTCCAAAGCATCCTCAGTCCTCAAAAGAGGCTTCATACCCTTGCAAGCATCACCTTCCTGGGAAACAAGCATCAAAATACACGTGGCACAAATGAGTTCAGCTTACACCATGATCTGGATCCATTTTTGAAGGGGACTCATTGCTGGTAGCAATCCCAGCCCTGCGATTTATGCATCTATAAGCGACTCTTGCTTTGTTAAGATTTTTGTTTGGTTATTTTTGTTGTTGGTTGGTTGGTTTTTCTATGTACTAATCAGAATTAGGGCAAGGTATCACTGCAGGAACTGGAGAACATAACTGTGAAATTTGGTTAGATCTGAAAAAAAAAAAATCACAATTTCAGCATTTATTTTAAGTGGGCCACATCTGTTAGAATCTGTTAGAAATCTAAGAATAAACACCATTAAGCACTAGCTGTTGAGGTTAAGAACAAGGTAAAGACCTGGCTTAGGCAATTACTGGCTGTTAGGGGATGTACATCAACACTGGGGTTCTCCCAGGGTATAAAAGACCAGAAGAAATTTTAAAGTTCTCTTTGCACCTGATACAAGCTCGGTGCGTTGCATGAGGAACTAATGGCTGAGCTTCAAAGATCAAGTTTGGCTAGACCTTCTTCAAGACTAAGAGTAAGTATAAAACTGTCATCAAACAACACAGTTTAGTATACTCTATGTCTTTCATTTCCCATACAGACATTTACCAAATAGGATGTCCTCAGACAAGATGATGCTTATGTTTCCATGACTATTCAAAATCAAGCTAAGATTGCGATAGCTGCAAAACTCTGTCATCACTACAATGTTACGCTGTATTTGAATAAGTCTAACATTGCAATGACTCTTTTGAAAAGTAGAATCACTTAAGCATCAAAGCAAGCCAGAGCTCATAAGGCAACTTCTGCTACACATAGTTAAACATGACCATCAAACTCTCCATCCTGACTCCTTCTCATGGAAGGAATTCTGTCCCCTTTCCATTCTGTCCTTTTTCCTGCTCTTACCCTTCTCTCACAGAATCACAGAACAGCCTATGTTGGAAAAGACCTTGAAGACCATTGAGTCCAACCATCAGCCTAACACTGACAGTCCTCAACTACACCATATCCCTGAGCACTGTGTCAACACAGCTCTTAAACACCTCCAGGGATGGGGACTCCACCACTGCCCTGGGCAGCCCATTCCGATGTCTGACAACCCATTCTGTGAAGAAATTCTTCCTAATATCCAATCTAGACCTCCCCTGACACAACCTGAGGCCATTACCTCTTGCCCTGTCACTTGTTATTTGGTTAAAAAGACTCATCCCCATCTCACTACCCTCTCCTGTCAGGGAGTTGTAGAGAGCATTGAGGTCTCCCCTCAGCCTCCTCCAGACTGAACAAACCCAGGTCCCTCAGCTGCTCCCCATCACACCTGTGCTCCAAACCCTTCCCCAGCTCCACTGCCCTTCTCTGGACGCGCTCCACCACCTCAGTGTCCTTCTTGTACTGAGGGGCCCAAAACTGAACATAGTATTTGAGGTTCAGCCTCACCACTGCTGAGTACAGGGGGACAATCTCTGCCCTGGTCCTGCTGGCCACACTATAGCTGATGCCAGCCAGGATGCCGTTGGTCTTCTTGGCCACCTGGGCACACTGCTGGCTCATGTTCAGCTGCTGTCGACTAGCATCCCCAGATCCTTTTCCGCTGGGCACATTCCAGCCACTCTTCCCTAAGATTGTAGCGCTGCTGGGGGTTGTTGTCGCCAAAGTGCTGAAGCTGGCATTTGGCTCTATTGAAATTCATATACAATTGGCCTCAGCCCATGGATCCAGCCTCTCCAGATCCCTCTGCAGAGCTTTCCTACCCCTAAGCAGATCAACACTCCCACCCAATTTGGTGTCATCTGAAAACTTACTGAATTCTTCTCAGAAGCGCAATCATGAGGAAGGAGCTGAGTTACACAACAGTGACCAAAATCTATTCACCTTAAATAGTAACAGTAAATTATATCGGTACTATTATCTTGCACTGCAGCTGAGCATACAGGCTTGGAGAGAGAGAAGGAACCTCCTCAACAGATAATACTACAGAGGCACATTATTTGAATGGCTAATAACAAATGCAGGACTATTTTTTATTAATAGAGAATTAATAGCTTTCAGGCACCAAACTACTCAACTTTTGCTTTCAAGATTTCATCTGTATTTCTGAAGTGTATGGACCTCCCAAAGAAACATCCTAATTAATTTACAGAAGCAATGAATTGGGCTAAGAATTAATTCTTTAGTACTGGTTTGTATAAAATACCTTTTTTTTTTTTTTGTACAGTAGCATTATTCCCTCTAAATTAATTAGGTGAGCACATGAAGTTATCTGAATATGTATTTCTTCCTGTTTTCAGTATTTGCTGAAACTTTTCACCTGGGATTATGTTTCTGGACCCCAGAGAAAAGAGCAGTACTTCAATTAGAAAGGTGAAAAAATGTGCATTTGAGATGAGCTTTGTGGAAAAAGCTGCAATACCTACTCTTAACATTAACAGCAATAGATTAAAGCTGACACATTAAAAATTCCTCCAGAGTTTTGCTCAGGCTTCTTGGGCTTTTTTATACAAGTTCTTCAAAACTGGTTCTCATGTGGCCTTTGTACATCTACAGGCACAAGTTTTCTGGTGGGCGATTTAGTGAGGCTGGAGCTGTTTGTAAAATGTGCTTTTATTGACATGCTGGGGAAAGAATCTTGCAAATGGTCACTTGTAAAGTATCTTTTAGTAATCAAAGTAAAAACTTCCTGCCTGGTGCCTTGCCCTCCCTGCTAGACACAATCACGTACAAACCACTTCTCCTTGATAATGGAGTTTCAAGGCTCAACTATTCCTTCATTTACATGATGGGTTAAACTACAGGTTTGGGTCCGGTAGGGTGAATTTTACTTTTCTGTCCAGGAAATCAGTAATTCCTTCATCCAAACATTTTGTTTTTCTAACCTTTATCATGTCATATGATGATTTTTTCTGTCAAGAGGAGATACAGATTATCTCCAGACCCACCATAATGTTGAATTAAATATTTAAGCCACAGGCACACTGACTAAAGAAACTAATGACAAAAGAGGTTTAACCCTCTTTCTTTTTTCTTGCATTCACTTTGGAAGTTGTAGAGAAGATTAGAAATTATTTCCCAGGACTGTGGTCCATTTTGCCACAAATCCTGACATATGCTGTGGATTCAAAGAAATCACAAACACTGTCCACGGAAAAAGCAGTATTTTAAAAATACAGAATTATGATATATTACCTACTTTTCTGTTGTTGTTGTTGCCTATTCCTTTGAATAGGATTTAAGGGTTTACATTTTTTTTTCCTCCTCACTCACCAGGGGAAAAAGGACAACAAGAGTATTCTGCCTTCACTAATTATGGGAGAGGAGAGCTGCAACCAAAGACAAATTTCTACCAACAAGCAAAAGCAAGAGAGGCAGAATTAGCAGCAAAGTATCAGATAGCTCTGAACCATCAAAGCATGCACATGAGAACAAAATTCCCCAAGAGGCTCAACAAGATCTGAATTTTTGTTTCAGGAGCACCACTCATTTCTTATAAGAGCTGCTGTCTGCTCACATTATCCTGAAAAACAATCTTGTGCTGCTTGCCCTAAGCCAAAGTCTGACTGACATCACTAGTTCCTTGTTATATATTTTCCTCGTTATTTGCTCCAGTGTTTCCCTCGTATAAAATTTTAACACACTGGGAAGAGCTAAATTAATTCCCCTCTCCCCTATAGACAGCCTGAGAGAGGCCATTTAGACAATATTAGTTAATGATTGAAACTGGGAAAAGGAAGAAATATCAGTCCATTCACAAATGGAGAAATGGAGATACATGGCAAATTAACAATCTGCTGAGGAACTGAGGAGGCCAAGAGATGTCTTCTAGGTCTATCTAAAATACAAAGTTTTATGAGGCTCATGATGAACTTGGAAGCCCCAAGAACAGCCAGCCTGGGGCAGCCTGTTATCTAAAAATGGGGAACGGGTCCATGCTACGAAGATCAGGCACAGGCTCTGGTCCTCAAAAAGTTAGGGAAAAACCCACAGGGAACTCCAGGTGGTGTGGTCTTCCCCTGTTGCTGGTTATTCTGGCTGTTATTTCACTCTGCAGGTCTCAAAAAGCATCAATCACTACTACTGTAGCAGAAAGAAAGGACATGGGTTTTGTTTTGTAATCTCAGGTTGGGCGTGAGGGGGTGTTGGTTTGTTTCTTTTGGTGCCAAATCACAAACACAGAAGAAACTGTAATTCCTGAAATTCCAGTACAATAAATCCCAGAGCTATAAACCACTCCTACAAGTGAGGATGAACTCATCAGGCTTCACATGTATTAGTACATGGACACTTCCCTGAGACTGATCCTGGCCTTCCTGATATCTGTAGCATTTGGACTATCTCAGAAGTCTGAGAATCCTCCTCAGTTACCTCCCACTTAGTGAGAAATCACACAAACCAATAACAGTTACCTAGAAAATGCATACCCCCAAAAATTCTAAAAATACAAGATCTCTATCCCATTTAATTAGTGGTTACATGTGAACATGTAGAAGTAGAAGGGAAGGAGATTTTGCAGTAAAAGTTTTTTTCTTTTTAAAACCATTCCTTTGGTGCTCAGATCTTGATAATAAACTGCAGCAGTAGCCATCTATTTAGCTGATTAGTCTATTAAGAGAGAGCGCAAAATGTTCACTTGGCCATGAATTTAGGAACATTACCCATCACAGTTAAACTCTGTCAGATCCCAAAAGGGTGGTCTGGGCAACTTGATAGATCACATCAGGCACTGAGGTATCCAAGCAACCTAACTTTGAGTAGGTCAATTCTGCAGCCGTTCCTGAACAGATTGCCTTTCCAGTCAACAGAGCAAGAGGAGCTCTTCCAGAGAGTGTTCTAGGAAAATAATTCCAGTGCTCTCACCAATGCTGAGAGATGGGAAGTACTTGTGTCTCTCCAGTGACCATGTAAAAGAGTCTAGTTTCATACGTATCTGATTTAGGTGCTTGAAGTTAGGCAGCATGAATACGTTCCTAAATTGTCATGTCCTCACCTTTGCATCCAACTGCTTCTAAAGGTCTCCAGGCTCTTGTACGTGAAGAAAAACTTGGAAACTTGTAGAAGTAATTGGAAAGAAAGTGGGACAGATCAGCCTACCTTCCCCAGGAGGAGTGACTGCTCTTTCAGGGAACCAAAGGCCATGACCATTAGGAAGAAATTCTTGGCTGTGAGGGTAGTGAGACACTGGCCCAGGTTGCCCAGAGAAGCTGTGGCTGCCCCCTCCCTGGCAGTGTTCCAGGCCAGGTTGGATGGGGCTTGGAGCAACCTCGTCTGGTGGAAGGTGTTCCTGCCCATGGCAGGGGGGTTGGAGTGGGATGAGCTTTGAGGTCCCTTCCAACCCCAACCATTCTATAACTAGACAAGAAAGAAAGGTGGTGTAGAAGGGTCCAGTTCTTACCTGCCAGCACTCTAACTTCTGCATCATTTCCAGTTCTTGAACTGGCTGGGTTTTTCGCCAGGCATCTGTAGATCCCGCTGTCACCATGCTGAATCCTGCTGATCTGTAAAGCTCCAGAGGGCAAAACAGCCACCCGTGTGTCGGCCAGGCTGAGGAACAAGTCCTCCTGGTTTCTCTGCCAGTGCACCACAGGCATGGGCTCCCCAACAACTTCACACTTCAGCAGAATGGTATCTCCTGCAAAAGCTGTGACAGATTCTGTCTGGGAAAGAAACCTCAGTGGTCCTGCAAACACAAGCAAAAAAAAAGCAATTATATAGCTGCTGAAAATTGAAATTGCACACTGTTTCCATGCTGATTTGGATTTTGTTAACAATCCAGACTTAAAAAAATGAATCAAATTATGCGATATTCTGAAAACTAGTTGGAGATTGCTATAATGACAGGATGACTAACACTTTTATTTGCAAATTACACACATTAACAGTAAAGAAAAAATGTGTTATCAACAAAAAGAGTAACAAATCTGCTACTTACAAATACTTTGCAGGAAGATCTGGACAGACTGGAAGAGTAGGCTAACAAGAACTTTATGAAGTTCAGCAAGGACAAGTGTCAGGACTTGCACCTGGGAAAATATAACCTCGGACTGCCTCACAGACTGGGATATATCTGGCTCTAGAGCAGCTCCATGGCAAGGAACCTGGGGCTTCTTGTGGACAAGCTCAACATGAGCAGTGTGCTGCAGTGGCAAAGCAAGACAAAAGGGTGCTGGGCTGCATCAAGAAGAGCATCACTGGAAGAGAGAAAGAAGTCATAATCCCACTCTACTCTGCGCTTGTCAGGCCACACCTGAAATACTGTGTCCAGTTTTGGTCCCCACTATACAAAAAAGATGTGGACAGGCTGGAGACGGTCCAGAGAGGGGCCAGAAAGATGATCAAAGGACTAGGCAGCCATGTGAGGAAAGGCTGAGAGAGTTGGGTTTGTCTGGAAAACAGGCCTTATGAAGACCGGCTGAAGGAACTGGGGTTGTTTAGTCTGGAGAAGAGGAGACTGAGAGGAGACCACATTGCCCTCTACAACTACCTAAAAGGAGGCTGTAGTGAGGCTGGTGTTGGTCTCTTCTCCCAAATTACTAATGATAGGATGAGAGGAAATGGCCACAAGTTGTGTCAGGGGAAGTTTAGGTTGGATATTAGGAAGAAGTTCTTTCCTGAGAGGGTGGTTAGACATTGGAATAGGCTGCCCAGGGAAGTGGTGGAGTCGCCGTCCCTGGGGGTGTTCAAAAAATGGGTTGATGAGGCACTTGAGGCCATGGTCTTACGGTCTAATGGTTAGGAATGTGATGGGATAAAGGCTGGACTTGATGACCCTGGAGGTCCCTTCCAACCATAATTATTCTATGATTCTATGAATCAGCCTTGAGAAAAGAAGGCTTAGAGGAGACCTCATCACCATGTTCCAGTACTTAAAGGGTGACTACAAAGAAGATGGGGACTTCCTTTTTACAAGAAGTCACATGGAAAGGATGAGGGGTAATGGGTGCAACTTGCTCCTGGGGAGATTCCGATTGGAGATAAGCAGAAAAATTTTCACAATGAGAACAGTCAGCCATTGGAGCAATCTCCCCGGGAAGTGGTGGATTCCCCAACATTGGACACTTTCAATATTCATCTGGACAGGGTGCTGGACCACCTTCTCTAGACCACGCTCTTGCCAAAAAAGGTTGGACCAGATAATTCTTGAGGACCCTTCCAACCTGGCGTTCTATGATTCTATGAAACCCACTCAGAATAAATTTAAAAAATTACAGATACATAGTCATGCAACACAAACTGCTCAGAAGAGGGTGGCATTCAAAGGAAAGCACAACTAAACCCATTCAAGATTAGGAAAATGCTACAGTCATGTCTTGCTGTATTTCTCCTTCCCTTCCAATAAAAGGAAAAATACTCTTTAAAAACCTCTGCTAGATAAGTGCTTGGGTCACACAATTTAAATACTCCAAATGAGGAATAGCCTGTGTCTGGTTTTCCATGCAATATTTTTGACTCATGAGGGCAGGAGAGAAGAGCTGGGAGCTTTAATTGTGCAACACCTAAATGCCTCAGGCTCGCTTGGTGCAAAAACATGAGCATGTCCTTCACATCATACAGAAGAAAAACAAGACAAGAATAGGACATGGTCTGCAAGTTTCATAGTGCAAGTGAAAGATGATGTCAAGATCATGGTCTTTATTACTTGGAAGTATCATTGCTTTAGTAATAGCACAGATAAACTTGCAAAGAAGGAAAAGGGAAAAAAAAAAAAAATCAACCACCTTTCCAGCCAAATATGAGAAGGACAAATCAAGAAGATAGGCTAAAGCAAGTGCTTGGATCAGGGATGTGCTAGAGATGGTGTGGACATATTCTGGGGACCTGCTCTGTCTCTAGGCCTGGCCAGGCCCTAGAAGTGACTCTACCAGTCCCTAGCACAGCCAGGAACACTCGTGTGCCTGCAGGGACTAATTGAAGCTGTATCAGTAAATATGATGACTCAGAAGTGTGTGCAAACAGGCACCAAGTGTCTGACAGAGTGAAAAACTTGAAAGAGAACACGAAAAGCAACTAAAAAGTACATAGGAAACAAGCATCTTTTAAATTACATCAGTCAGTATATGGTGAAGGCTTTCAAAAAGAAAATTTTCTTTGATGAAGACGAGGAGGCCTCCCACCCCACCCTCAGCTCGCTCTCTGAAATGCCTGTACACCAATGCACACATCATGGGGAATAAACAGGAGGAGTTAGAAATCCGTGTTCAGTCAGGGGGTTATGATCTGGTGGCAATTGCAGAGACTTGGTGGGACAGCTCGCATGACTGGAATGTGGTCATAGATGGCTATATCCTTTTCAGGAAAGACAGGCCAGCGAGGTGAGGTGGTAGAGTTGCTCTTTACATGAGGGAGCAATGAGAGTGTATTGAGTTCTGTCCAGGGGTGGATCAGGAGCGAGTTGAGAGCTTGTGGGTGTGAATTAAGGGGCAGGCTGGCACAGGTGATACTGTTGTGGGTGTCTATTACAGGCCACTGGATCAGGATGAGGAGGTTGATGAGGCCTTCTACAGGCAGCTGATAGCAGTCTCGCAAAGGCAGGCCCTGGCTGTCATGGGGGACTGTCCTGATATTTGCTGGAAGGCCTACTCAGCCAGCCATTCACAGTCCAGGAGGTTCCTTCAGTGCATTGATGATAACTTCCTGAAGCAAATGGTGGACGAGCCAACTAGGAGAGGAGCACCGCTGGAACTTATTCTCACGAACAAGGAGGGTCTTGTTGAAGTGCTGAAGGTTGAGGGTAGCCTTGGTTGCAGTGACCATGGGATGGTGGAGTTCAGGATATTGTGTGGCAGGAATAGAATACCTAGCAGAACTACAACCCGGGACTTCAGTAGGGCCAACTTTGGCCTTTTCAAGCAATTGCTAGGGGAAATCGCATGGGACAGGGTACTTGAAGGTAAAGGGGCCCTTTAGTTGGTTAGCATTCAAAGACCTCTTCTTCTGAGCTCAAGATCAGTGCATCCCAACAGGTAAGAAGTCAAGAAAGGGTGCTGGGAGACCTGCATGGTTAAACAGGGATCTGCTGGGCAAACTCATGTGGAAGAAGAGAATGTACAGATCATGGAAGGAGGGGCTGGCCACTTGGGAGGAATAGAAGTCTATTGTCAGAGGATGCAGGGAGGCGACGAGGAAAGCCAAGGCCTCCTTGGAATTAAATCTTGCAAGAAAGGTCAAGGACAAAAGGAAGGGCTTCTTCAAATACATTGCAGATAAAACTAACACCAGAGGCAATGTAGACCCACTGGTGAATGAAGTGAGTGCGCTGCTGACGGGATAAAAAGAAGGCAGAGCTACTGAGTGCCTACTTTGTCTCTGTCTAAACTGCCGGAGGCTGTGCTGAGGAGCCCAGGACCCCTGAGGCTCCAGAGGAAGTCAGGATAGAGGAGGAGTTCGTCCTGGTTGATGAGGACTGGGTTAGGGATCAGTTAAGCAACCTGAACACCCGTAAATCCATGGGTCCTGATGGGATGCACCCACGGGTGCTGAGGGAGCTGGTGGATGTCATTGCTAGGCCACTCTCCATCATCTTTGTTGAGTCATGGGGAAAGGGAGAGGTGCCTGAGGGCTGGAGGAAAGCAAATGTCACTCCGGTCTTCAAAAAGGGCAAGAAGGAAGACCCAGGTAACTATAGACCAGTCAGCCTCACCTCCATCCCTGGAAAGGTGATGGAACAACTTATCCTGGGGGCTGTCTCTAGGCATACCAAGGATAAGAGGGTCATTAGAGGCAGTCAACATGGCTTCACCAAGGGGAAGTCATGCTTGACCAACCCGAGAGCCTTTTATGAGGACATAACCCGGTGGACAGATGATGGTAAAGCAGTGGATGTGATCTATCTTGATTTCAGTAAAGCATTTGACACAGTCTCCCACAGCATCCTTGCAGCTAAACTGAGGAAGTTTAGGATGATTGGACAGTGAGGTGGATTGTGAAGTTTCTGAAGGAAAGAAGCCAGAGAGCTGTGGTCAATGGGACAGAGTCTAGTTGGAGGCCTGTATCTAGTGGAGTGCCTCAGGCGTCGGTACTGGGACCAGTACTATTCAATATATTCATCAATGACTTGGATGAGGGAATAGAGTGCTCTGTCAGCAAGTTTGCTGATGACACAAAACTGGGAGGCGTGGCTGATAGATACACCAGAAGGCTGTGCTGCCATTCAGAGAGACCTAGACAGGCTGGAGAGTTGGGCAGGGAGAAATTTAATGAAATATAACAAGGGCAAGTGTAGAGTTTTGCATCTGGGGAAGAACAACCCCATGGGCCAGTATAAGTTGGGGACTGACCTGTTGGAGAGCAGCACAGGGGAAAGGGACCTGGGGGTCCTGGTGGACAGCAGGATGCCCATGAGCCAGCAATGTGCCCTTGTAGCCAAGAAGGCCAAAGGCAACCTGGGGTGTATTAGAAGGGGTGTGGTTAGTAGGTCAAGAGAGGTTCTCCTCCCCGTCTACTCTGCCCCGGTGAGGCTGCATCTGGAATCTTGTGTCCAGTTCTGGGCCCCCCAGTTCAGAAAGGACAGGGAACTGCTTGAGGAGACTGAGGGGTGACCTCATTAATGTTTATAAATATGTAAGGGGTGAGTGTCATGAGGATGAAGCCAGGCTCTTCTCAGTGACATCCAACAATAGGACTAGGGGCAGTGGGTACAAGCTGGAACATAGGAGGTTCCGCATATATACGAGGAAGAACTTCTTCACAGTGAGGGTAACAGAGCACTGGAACAGGCTGCCCAGAGAGGTTGTGGAGTCTCCTTCTCTGGAGACATTCAAAACCCTCCTGGATGCGTTCCTGTGTGACCTGATCTAGGTATTCCTGCTCTGGGAGGGGGATTGGACTAGGTGATCTTCTGAGGTCCCTTCCAATCCCTAACATTCTGTGATTCTGTGATTCCGGGAAAAAGGAGATTTCTGTAGAAACTATTAAGCTGAGGGAAAAAAAGAAAATAAAGACCCCAACTTTTCAGACATTAAAATACCATCCTAACATTCAGCAAAAGCCGTGTATTGGTGAATGATCCTGTATGTAAAAAGGCATTTGAGTGGGAGCCCTGTGTTCATTTCCTGCTCCAAACACCCATTTTCTGGCATGGTTTTGGCCACTCATCTCTTACATCAGTTATCCTCAAACAAGTTGCTCCCATCTCACAGAGAATCCACAAGGATGAGATCTCACAACCCAGATGATATGGTCCCACGAGCAGAAGTAGGGAAATTCTTCAGCAAGCCTGAAAAAGGCTTAGTAAAGGCTTCCTAATAGCGTTTCCACACATGAAAAAAAAAAAGCCGAGAATCTGCTGTTGTGTGGTATTTTCCAGTTATCACATTTACAGGTTATTCCTACGAATAAAGCAAGTGAAGAAAAGGCAGACAGTTCTCAAGCCCATCCACAAAAGCACCCTCACACATATCCCTGTTACAGCTAGGATGCTACCTTCCAGCCAAACTGGTAGCACAGATGCACAAGTAACAGCTTTTTACCCCCAGCAAAGCTGGTGCAAGCTAGAAAAATGGAAGCATTCAACATTTTAATTAAAAGAAAATTAAAAACTGAATATAAACACAGTGCGAACAGTGATGGAAAGCTGCTGAAAACTGCAGACTTTTGCAGGAAGAGAGACAGCTAAATCTAACAATTTACTGTAAAAACTAGGACTAAACCAATTGCTATAGAGGGACTTTTTTTTCTCATGGCAGCACCCTACCTGCCATGCCCCCATGCATAGACAGCGCACACTGTGCCCCATCTCTGCACCATCTCCCCTGCAGGTATTCCAGCTCTTTTTCTTTTAACATTTGTTTTTTGAAAAACAAAACCATAACAAAATCTATAATAGTAATAATAAGAGATCAGGATGTTGCAAAAAAAAACTTTGCTGCGTCCCAGTGAAAAAGGCACTAACAATCTTTTTCCACAGTAATGTTCAGAACTCATTCATCTCTCTGCAGGACAATAATAGATGAGATCTTAAAACTATCACAGGTCTTAACAGCTCTCCTGGCTTACACTGATATATTTTAAAGACCGTTCTTGAAGCTACACAGATGTTTGGGTTGTCGGGAGCTGGCTCAAGGGAATGGACTAGCAAATACATTCCAAGAAAGTCACTTTCCAGTGCAGGCTCTGGAATTAAACATTGCAGATCCATGGTGACACTGTGCTGCTATAGCCAAAGGGTTGCAGATACACCTTCCTGTGTTATACCCAAACCTACTTAGGAAACTCAACTGCAAGTGGTACTCAACTGCAATTTACTATGCAGTCTTGTTGGCAGCCAGATTTTCCTTACAGATCCCCATCTTCCCTTACAGCAGACCCAATTATTAAGCAATTAAAGTTCACTTAATAAAAAGGCTTATCATTTAGGGGACAGATCTGAGGGTCTGCAACATGGCTAGTTATTAAATATTCAGCAATTTAGTAGCACTCAGTACAATCCCCCAGAGAAGAACTGCTTTAAATGCTTTGTTTGTTTCAAATTAAAATCTGCAAGGTTACTTAACAGCAAGACAAGGCCTTTTTTCCCCCCACTTTCAACTTGCCTAATAGCTGAAGGGCAAGAAACCAAGGTAATGAAAAAGAGTGATTTCCTTCTGCTTGCTTCACAAAATACGAAAGAGAGAGAGAGCATGGGTGAGTGAATCTGGAAATGTAAATATTTTAGCAACTGCTGTCTAATTCCCTCTTCCACGGGCTGGTTTCCAAAAAGGTGCTCTACTTTAGTTATTCTATATTCTTTTTAAATTGCTAGTTCCCATTTACAATTCTGAAAAGATTTGCACAGTGTTATGTGCAGCAGGAGTATCAGAACAAGGTCTACAGACTTCACCAAATAATCCAAGTACAGACATGGTGTTCAGGTTTGTTCACAGAAACAGGAGCTAAATAAATTGTTCCACTTCTTATGGCAATCCCCATCATGTGGGACTGGAAGCTATACATCTTTGAGGAGACAAAACTGACAAAAAGCTGGATGCTCAGATTTCCGATTTAGAAGAAACTAATCATGGAGAAATAAAAAAAAATAATAAAGTTACCAATATGCATTTAGCAATACTTTTATAAAATATTGCCAGCCAGGGAATTCCTGCAGTACAGTACTAAACAGCCCCTCCTAGTACTGGCTGTCAGCCTACTGAGAAGGACTCAAAAGGAAAATATTTTCATATTACAATAAAATGAGTATCAATATGATTTTTACACCTTTCCATTTTTTTATATATGAAATTTGGGCAGCTAAGATTTCTATGGATGGAAGTTAAAACCAATTTGCCACAAAGGTTATCTCAGTGTGAAGTGAAGGAGAGGAAGGTGCCTGATTGTCCAAGAAGCTGAGGATGGAAACTTGCCCAGTGTTTCGAGAGTAGTTGAAGCCAGAAGACAACACATCAAGTAATCATAGGCCTATTTGTTATTATCTATTTTCAACAGGAGAAAAAGTTCAACGGCTCCTCAAACTTCTGTCTGATTTTAGAAATATCTCATGCTGCTAGGAGTCAAGTAATTCAAAATACTTAGAGTGTAATACCATATATATGGTACTTATTTATAGTACATCACGTCACATACAAATACAGCACAAAACAAGGAATATTCAGGTCTCTGATGCTCGTGATTTATGATGAGAACATCTGATTGCCTTGATTTCTCCTGACTGTTGAAGTGCTGGGGTCTGAACCCCAAGCCCTGAATTAAGGTTGACATATGGGTGGGCCCCATGGCCCTTTAAGAGGAGGGGATGAGTTTGCCTTTTGGCTTTCCTCCAAGGTGAGGCCGGCCTTGTAAGGAAAGCCCTTGGGTAAACAAGCCCCAGGTGCCCTGTATTTTGGTGATGAGTGCCAGGTGTCCTGCTTTGGGCATAAAAGGTGGTCCCACTTGCAGGAAGAGTTGGAGAGTCTGTCTGTGAAGTGGATGCACTTCACAGTGTTTTCTGTTGGGAAAGGACCTCCTGGCTCCTCATGCAACTGGATCGCAGTCAGGTCTGGCACTTACAAACGCAGGCTTTGTGGGGAGGCAACATGGGGTTACTTGTATCATATGTAACCGCCTTATTGTCCTAGTTGTCTCCCATTTTTTCCATGGGTTACCTCGTATCTTTGTTTGTTCCATCTATTACGGGTCATACTATGTCATTCCTGGGATCACTGGGGTTGATATCTATTATTTGTGATCTATCTGACTTGTTTGTACCCCCAGCGATCCCCTCTATACTGACTCCTTTATGCGCAATAGAATCTACTTACTGGATTGTTTTTCTGCTGCTGGCTCTGTCCTTTGTACTGGGCCTAGTAATTGGCAAAACAACTGTGGAGATGCACATAAGCAAACTTAACTAGCAGTTACCATGGCTGTGGAAAGAACATGAATTATGGATAATGACAATATAGACAACACCACACACATACCAACTGTATCCTAAACTGTTCCATCAAAAAACAACATATTGAAAAGTAACTGAGAATTTCAGAGAAAAGGAGCAACATAGCATCCTTAGAAATAAGCTTGTACAACTCTAATTTGCTGTCTTTTGTTTTTCCCAGGTCTCCAGTGTTATTTCTGCATCAACCCAGTTGTAACCCACCATCACATCCCTGTGGAGATATCAAAATGCGGCTGTCTGTGTTGCTGAGCATCCACCAGCTGCAACCAAAGAGGGAACAGACCCAGTGTAAAGTCTGGAAGTTTGATTTAAGAAGTGAGACTTCAACGAGGATTACTCTAGTCTACAGCCCTGTCTATAGGAGATAAGGATTGGCATAGCTTTGGCATTTAAACTGTGTATTGAGATCCAAGTAATTACTTATGAAGCACAGTGGCAGGCAGGTCTAAATAGCTCCAGACTAAACAAAGTACAATCAGTTACATAGATTTTTTATGTATATATATATATACACGCACATTTATATAATAATTAATTGAAATAATTATGTACATAACTGAGCACATCAGAGTCTTTAATTTGTAGTATGTAAACAAGAGATAATATCATTTCAATTTCATAAATGAGGAACCAAGTCTCTAAGATAAAGGTTAAAATATCGAGAGACAGCAAAGCCACAAAACCTGGCATCCCACTAGCTTATAAAATGTGGCAGTTTCTAAACAAGAATTGTTCCATGGGCTTTTTAGGTACTTTTGAAGATGCTACAGTTATGGACTTGCTTGCTCAAGGTCAAAGGAGAAATCCAAGGTAAGCAGCAGTCTGAACCAGGCTTTCCAAAGCTCATAGGGTCATAAGAATGGTTTGGGTTGGAAGGGACCTTAAAGCTCATCTCATTCCAACCCTCCTGCCATGGACAGGGACACCTCCCACCAGATGAGGTTGCTCCAAGCCCCATCCAACCTGGCCTGGAACACTGCCAGGGAGGGGACAGCCACAGCTTCTCTGGGAAACCTCTGCCAGTGTCACACCAAGCTCTTCTATAAATATATCAGTGATTCCTTTCTCTCTATAAAACTGAGCGGGAGTTACTTTTGGGGTACCCATAAGCTGAGACAAATTGAAGTTCAGGGATTAGCCAAAGATGGAGAGGAAAGTCTAGTTCATGCTCAGTTCTCAGTTTTTCAGCAGAAAGACAAATCCTCTTAAGGGAATGAGCTTAAAGTACAATTCAAGCCTGTGGGCTCTACCAAAGAGGGGCTGAAAATGCACTTCCTGCAAAGGAAACTTATGGACCACTATCACCAGATACTCTAACAAGAAAATAACAAAAGAAGAGTTTAAACAGACACTATTATGTTTAATATTCATTGAACAAGTGTCCAAAAAAAAAAAAAAAAAAAATGTACTTCACATACTTTTCTGCTGTCCTCTTAGCATGTGTCTCATTGCTTTTGGATTTAGTGACTCATCTTGCTTTGTGCCAGGGAAGTGAAAGCAGCTTAGGTGTTTTCAGCCAGATTCATCCCAAACTCCAAGACAAAC
Organism: Podargus strigoides; assembly: GCA_028020825.1. Taxonomy (NCBI): domain Eukaryota; kingdom Metazoa; phylum Chordata; class Aves; order Caprimulgiformes; family Podargidae; genus Podargus; species Podargus strigoides. The sequence continues at coordinate 16,888,784 of CM051663.1, forward strand.
AAAGCATTTGGCTTCATGTCAGGAGAACCAAACTGTGATAGCTTTTTTTAGCCTATGCATTTAAGGGTGAGACAATTATTTCTGCAACTTGTATTTGCGTTCAATTATCACACTGGAAAATGCATCTTGACATTCTTGCTGTGAAGCCCTCTAGTCTTTAGACAGCCCTCAGAGCTCCACAGTGAAGACTGAAAGGGACAGTCCCTGCACTTCAGTCTCTGCAGCCCTTGTGGGAGGAGGATAATTTAGTTGACCTTAAATAGTAGCACAGCTCTGGAGGGAATCTCTGTACTGTGTCAATTTATAACAAAGTCATAGAAACAAGGCACGGATTTTATAGCTGATAGTATATATAGTATATATATAAGTATATAGTAAAAGCAATAGTATATATAAAAACAGATATCTAAGAGAGGATTTAGGGGAGAGTTTAGGCTCAAGTACTTAAGCTGTATTCTAACACCGATGCTACTTAGCCATGGAAGTGCCCCAGTTCCCCAGGCATCCTCACCTTTTGAGGAGGTTTTAATCCTGATAGTTTACAGTTAGATCAGGTTCCTCATATAATGCCAGGAGAGCCACCATGTCTCCTCTTAAACCCCGTGGAGAGGAAGGTGAGAAACCACCTATCCCTTCATCAGCCCTACCCTCATTTGGACACGTTCACACAAGTGCTGTTGAACTTACTGTAGACGAGATAGAAACCATCACTCACGAACAAGAGAATTCAGAACATCCCATGTAGGAAGAAAATTTGCCCTTTTCTAGTACAGGGGCACATTGAGGTCTCCTCCAGCACAGCAATTTTCTCTCCCAGCATGTACACTCCATTACACATATTACAGCACCAATTCTTGGCAGGAATCTAATTCCACCAAGAAAGGCAAGCTGAAGAAAGATGAAGCCAGGATCTGCCCTTTGATGCCTCTTACCTATCACAAGAAATAAATGAACTTATTATTCTGCAAAAGACTTTTCCCTAACCTGTGTTACTGATGTCAGCTCAGATTATCAAAACTGCAAGAATTTTAAAATCTAATTTACTTGTCACCTTTTATGCAGCTCGCTTCCTGGCTTCGTTCAGCGTAACGTGTGGAAACAATCTATTTTTTCCAACCATATATTTATGCTGTAGGGGGATTTTCATCAAGGATTCAATGCCTTCGTGGTCAATTCTACTTAGTCTTCACAGATCTTTCTTTCTGATTCAAAGCACTAGCACTAAACTGTTGTGCCTGAACGTCCCACACATGCAGGACACATTCAGAACAGCAAAGATTACAATTTTAACCAAATCATTCAAGGACAGCCATCAAGATTGCTTTTTCGTTCTACGGATTTATCGGTGTTTCAGAGTTCATGAGAGAAATGTTTGTCATTCTTCAAGGTCATGGCTTACAACTGTGACCTTCTTATAGCCATGGGCAAAACACAAACCTCCAGAGCCCCACGCCTGTAAGCCCTCTGTGGCTGTTCAGTCAGTGGGCTGGATTTAGTTCCTCTCACACAATTTCTACAAGATGAAGCCTCAGCTTTCAGCTTAAGACTATGTCCTGATTTCTCAAACTGAAGAGGAAAATCACGGTAGATACACAAAGCAACAAAACTGCTAATATTTATTAACAAGGCAATCTGATATACTGAATCTCTGGGGTGGAACTCCCTGTCATTCACAGCAGCACAATACACCTGCATGAGGAAAAGGAAAATACTGCCCTAAAATTTTATCATCCACCAAGAAGCCCACCTACTGCTTTGCCCCATTAATACACAAATCAGAGGGTGTAAATCTCTTCATCTTCCTGTCAGTGGCTCTTGCCAGCCCTTGTGGCTTGCAGCCAGTGAGCAGAACAGGCTTCCCGCCAGTCGCCAATGAAATCATCAAATCTGCTCCTCAAACAGGAAATAAGCAAGAAGAAAATGGGCCTTTTGTTATTGTCGAAGAATCTAAAAAGAGCGATATTTCAAAATCTCTAATTAAAAAAATAAAAAAATGCAGGCTCTCTCATTTGTGTGCCATGCACAAGGAGTTCACTGGTGCTAGTTTCATTTAGTCCATTATATTTAAAGCCCTGCACTTGGAGCAGTGACTTTGCTTTCATAAAGCACCATGGAAGTAGTATGAAGACAACCTTAGCAGACCAGCAATCCCTTGATGTAACAATCTACAAATATAACAATTTTTTTTTTGTGACCTGCCTCATTTCATGTACTTCAGAACCACCTTGAAATGATCCTCAGAGCAATTAAGTGTAACTTCAACCACACCTTCCAATAGATGAACAGAGTATTCAAGCAGGACAGAGACATCACCACCTCCGGAAGAAAAAAGAACAAGCAATGCAGTCGCCCCTGCCTCCAACAACCAGGAATTGCTCCTGGGCTACCACCACCAGCACCAAGCTGAGTGGTACCATGGGACAACAGCAACCAAAGATGAAACCCTGTTGAATCATGAGACCCCCCCTGCAGTGCTCTGTTCAGCTCTAAGGCCCCCAACATCAGAAGGACATGGAGCTGTTGGAATGGGTCCAGCGGAGGCCATGGAGATGACCCAAGGGCTGGAGCACCTCTGCTATGAGGACAGGCTGAAGGAGTTCAGGGTGTTCAGCCTGGAGAAGAGAAGGCTCCAGGGAGACCTTAGAGCACCTCCCAGTAGCTGGGGGTGGGGGCGGGGGGGTACAAGAAAGCTGGGGAGGGACTTTTGACAAGGGCATGGAGTGACAGGATGAGGGGTAACGGATTTAAACTGAAAGAGGGGAGATTTAGATGAGATCACAGAATCACAGAATGTTAGGGATTGGAAGGGACCTTAAAAGATCATCTAGTCCAATCCCCCTGCCAGAGCAGGAATACCTAGATCAGGTCACACAGGAACATGTCCACGCAGGATTTGAATGTCTCCAGACAAGGAGACTCCACAACCTCTCTGGGCAGCCTGTTCCAGTGCTCTGTTACCCTCACTGTGAAGAAGTTCTTCCTCACAACTATTTGGAACCTCCTATGTTCCAGCTTGCATCCGTTGCCCCTTGTCCTATCATTGGATGTCACTGAGAAGAGCCTGGCTCCATCCTCAGGACACTCACCCTTTACATATTTATAAATAATTATAACATATTTATATTTATATAAAATATTTATATTTATAAATATAAATATATAATGTTTATAAACATTAACGAGGTCACCCCTCAGTCTCCTCTTCTCCAAGCTAAAGAGACCCAGCTCCCTCAGCCTTTCCTCATAAGGGAGATGTTCCACTCCCTTAATCATCTTTGTGGCTCTGCGCTGGACTCTCTCAAGCAGTTCCCTGTCGTCCTTGAACTGGGGGACCCAGAACTGGACACAAGATTCCAGATGTGGCCTCACCAAGGCAGAATAGAGGGGCAGGAGAACCTCTCTTGACCTACTAACCACTCCCTTTCTAATACAGCCCAGGATGCCATTGGCCTTCTTGGCCACAAGGGCACATTGATGGCTCCTACTGGGCATCCTACTGTCCACCAGGACCCCCAGGTGCCTTTCCCCTACACTGCTCTCCAGCAGGTCAGCCCCCAACCTGTACTGGTACATGGGGTTGTTCTTCCCCAGATGCAAAACTCTACACTTGCCCTTGTTGAATTTCATTAAGTTTCTCCCCGCCCAACTCTCCAGCCTATCAAGGTCTCATTGAATGGCACCACAACCCTCTGGTGTATCAGCCACTCCTTCCAGTTTGTTGTCATCAGCAAACCTGCTGAGGATACATTCTGTACCCTCATCCAGGTCATTGATGAAGTTACTGAACAACACCGGTCCCAGTACCGACCCCTGAGGGACTCCACTAGTCACAGGCCTCCAACTAGACTCCATCCCATTGACCACAGCTCTCTGGCTTCTTTCCTTCAGCCAGTTCACAATCCACCTCACTACCTGATCACCAAGCCTATACTTTATCAGCTTATCTACGAGGATGCTGTGGGAGACAGTGTCAAATGCTTTACTGAACTCAAGATAAACCACATCTACCGCTCTACCATCATCTATCCACCTAGTTATTTCCTCATAGAAGGCAATAAGGTTGGTCAAACATGACTTACCCTTGGTAAAACCATGTTGACTGCTCTTAATGATCCCCTCATCTTTGATGTGCCTCGAAATCGTGCCAAGAACAAGCTGTTCCATCACCTTTCCAGGGATGGAGGTGAGGCTGACCGGTCTATAGTTACCCGGGTCCTCCTTCTTGCCCTTCTTTTAGATTGGAGTGACATTTGCTATCCTCCAGTCCTCAGGCACCTCTCCTGTTCTCCATGACTTACCAAAGATGATGGAGAGTGGCCTAGCAATGACCTCTGCCAGCTCCCTCAGCACCCTTGGGTGCATTCCATCTGGTCCCATCGATTGATGGATATCCAGATTGCTCAACTGATCCCTAACCCAATCCTCATCTACCAAGGCAAACTCCTCCTTTATCCTGACTTCTTCTGGGGCTACAGGGATCAGGGGCTCCTGGGGAAAGCCTGCAGGAGTAAAGACAGAGGCAAAGAAGGCATTCAGCACCTCTGCCTTCTTTATATCCTCTGTCTCTAGGGCACCCCCCTCATTCATCAGTGGGCCTATATTGCCTCTAGTGTTAGTTTTATTAGCTATGTATTTGAAAAAGCCCTTTCTATTATCCTTGACCTGGCTTGCAAGGTTAAGTTCTAAGGAGGCCTTAGCTTTCCTAATTGCCTCTCTACATCCTCTGACAACTGTCCTATATTCCTCCCAAGTGACTAGCCCCTCCTTCCACGATCCATAAATTCTTTTTTTCCACCTGAGTTTGCCCAGCAGTTCCTTGTTTAACCATGCTGGTCTCTTAGCTCCCTTACTTGATTTCATACCCATTGGGACGCTCTGATCCTGAGCTTGCAAGAAGTGGTCCTTGAACGTTGACCAACTATCTTGAGCCCCTTTACCATCTAGCACCCTGTCCCATGGGACTTCCCTTAAGAATTGATTGAGGAGGCTAAAGTTGGCCCTGCAGAAGTCCAGGGTTCTGGTCTTGCTAGGTACTCTATTCCTCCCACACAGGATCCTAAACTCCACCATCTCATGATCACTGCAGCCAAGGCTGCCATCGACTATCACTGCTTCAACAAGACCCTCCTTGTTGGTGAGTACAAGATCCAGCAGCGCTCCTCTCCTAGTCGGCTTATCCACCATTTGCATTAAGTAGTTGTCATCAATGCACTGGAGGAACCTCCTAGACTGTGAATGGCTGGCTGTAAAAGTCTCCCAGCAGATATCGGGGTAGTTAAAATCCCCCATGAGGACCAAGGCCTGTAGTTGCGAGGCTGCTTTCAGCTTCCTGTAGAAAGCCTCATCAACTCCTTCATCCTGATCAGGAGGTCTGTAATAGACCCCCACAACCGTATCACCCATGCCAGCCTGCCCCTTAATTCTTACCCACAGACTTTCAACTTGCCCCTCATCAGCCACTGGACAAAACTCAATACATTCTAGTTGCTCCCTGAAGTGCTGGGGTCTGAACCCCAAGCCCTGAATTAAGGTTGACATATGGGTGGGCCCCATGGCCCTTTAAGAGGAGGGGATGAGTTTGCCTTTTGGCTTTCCTCCAAGGTGAGGCCAGACTTGTAAGGAAAGCCCTTGGGTAAACAAGCCCCACGTGCCCTGCATTTTGATAACGAGTGCCAGGTGTCCTGCTTTGGGCATAAAAGCTGGTCCCACTTGCAGGAAGAGTTGGAGAGTCTGTCTGTGAAGTGGACGCACTTCACAGAGTTTTCCTGTTGGGGAAGGACGTCCTGACTCCTCATGCAACTGGATCGCAGCCAGGTCTGGCACATACAAACGCGGGCTTTGTGGGGAGGCAACATGGGGTTACTTGTATCATATGTAACCGCCTTATTGTCCTAGTTGTCTCCCATTTTCTCCGTGGGTTACCTTGTGTCTCGGTTTGTTCCATCTATTGCGGGTCATGCTGTGTCGTTTCTGGGGTTGCTGGGGTTGATATCTATCATTTGTGATCTGTCCGACTTGTTTGTATCCCCAGCGATCCTCCATATACTGACCCCTTTACGAGAAATAGAATTAACTTACTGGATTGTTTTTCTGCTGTTGGCTGTGTCTTTTGTACTAGGCCTAGTAATTGTCAAAACACTCCCTCACATAGAGAGCAACTCCACCACTTCGCTTCACCGACTGATCTTTCCTAAAAATGACATAGCCATCCACGACCACATTCCAGTCATGTGAGCTGTCCCACCATGTCTCTGTAATTGCCACTAGGTCATAACCTTTAGACTGCACACAGACCTCTAACTCCTCCTGTTTATTCCCCATACTGCGTGCATTGGTGTACAGGCATTTCAGAAAGCAAGCAGAGCTTTCTGGTGGAACCCCTGGGAGGCAGGAGGCCTTGTGGTCAGGGCCTAAACATCTATCCCTTCTCTTCAATGATCGAAAATCCTCCCTAGACCACCTTCCTTCAGGCCCTAGCATATTGCTCTTGGGCTCGTCCCTAACAGACCCAGTTCTCTCCCCTTCCCCCTTCACATCTAGTTTAAAGCCCTCTCAATGAGCCCTGCTAACTCCTGCCCCAAAAGCCTTCTCCCCCTCTGGGACAAATGCATTCCACCTGCCACCATCAGGCCAGGTGTCTCGTATAGCAGCCCATGATCAAAGAACCCAAAGCCCTGCCTTTAGCACCAGTCACGTAGCCATTCATTAATCTGTGAACTCTTCCTGCTTACCTCTTCACCCATTCTTGCAGAAGGTATGGAGGCAAACACTACTTGCACTCCAGACCCCTTAACCAGCCGTCCCAGCGCCCTGAAGTCACTCTTCATAGCCCTTACACTTCTTTTAGTAATTTCGTCACTGCCAACCTGAAAAACCAGCAGTGGGTAGTAATCGGAGGGCTTTACAAGAATAGGAAGTTCCCTTTTAATTTCTCTAATCCGTACCCCAGGGAGGCAGCAGACTTCCCTGTGGGATGGGTCCGGTCGACAGATGGGCCCTTCAGTTCCCCTCAGAAGGGAGTCGCCCACCACAATTACCCTCCTTTTCTTCTTAATTGAAGAAGTCCTAAGGCGTTGGGGTGACTGACAAGCCCTAGGTGATTCACTAGATTGATCTACACCTCCAACTTCATTTACCTCTCCCTGAAGTTCCAAGGCCTCGTACCTGTTATTCAAGGGCAACTGGGAGGGTGAAGAGGGTTGGGAGGGTTTTTGCTTGCCTCTCCGAGGACAGACCACCCTCCATTCCTCCCTGTCTCCTGAACCCTCTGCTTCTGTCTGATGGCAGGAGGGGAGGGGATCCATCACTTGCTCACCCTTTTCCGACTGCCCTTGCCTCAGGGTGAAGCTCCACCAATCTATTTCACTTTCACACTCTCTAATAGTTCTAAGTCTTTCTACCTCCTCCGTCAGTTTAACCACCTGCCCGAGCAGATCATTTATTTGCTCCCACCACACACATGCAGTGTCACTGGCTCCCTCGGGTACCAGTGCCAGGCTCAGGCATTCGCTGCAGCCAGAAACCTGCACAGCTGCATGGCTGCTCGGAGGATCCGTCTGAGTTCCCATATTCTTTTTCACAACAGTTTTTGGGCGTGTTGCGACCATGGTCTATCTGGCTAATCCTCTCCTTGCGCCGCTCTCCATGCGCTTCTCTCTGCAGAGGCCGCCGCTCTCTGCTCCACGTGCCGCGTGCTCTGAGGGAGCTGCCGAGATGGCTGCTTTTAAAGTTTGCCGTGCTTCTCAGTCATGCCCCCCGCCACATCAGCCTTTCGGTTTCTCGCAGGATTCCTGCTCAGACTCGGGTTTCCTTGCTCTGCCCCAGCTTCACCGTCTCTGGGAAGCCCGGCTCCTTCTCAAAGCCTCAGCAATTAAAGGGAACAGCACTCACCGCAGCCACAGTCGCCCCCACTGCTCCCAAAGCCACCACTCTCTGCTCCGCATGCCGCGTGAGATCATAGGAAAAAATTCTTGGCTGTGTGGGTGATGAGACACTGGCCCAGTCTGCCCAGAACAGTTGTGCCTGCCCCCTCCCTGGCAGTGTTCCAGGCCAGGTTGGATGGGACTTGGAGCAACCTGGTCTGGTGGGAGGTATCCCTGCCCATGGCAGGGGGGTTGGAACGAGATGAGCTTTAAGGTCCCTTCCAACCCAAACCATTCCGTGACTATGAATCTGCACTGAATGCGCAGGCAAGCTATTGCCCAAGTGAAGCATGCACAGCACAGCAGCCCTAGTTACCCCAGTAGATGCAGTAAGGGTTAGTGTGGTCTAGAAGACTATCACAAACCTCTCTGTCATGCAACCCTATCCATTGTGGCTTCTGAATCAGGCTGTCTACGTTGAGTCTCATCTCTCAGAAATCCAAAATGCCTAATGTGATGTTAACTGTGTCTGATTATCCACTGATGACTGCAGATTTTTCTGATGTGACAGACTGGTTCTGACATATCAAAGGTCAATCTGTTCAGAGAAAGGAGGGGTAGGACTCTGCTGCCATGAACAACAGGTTCTTCCTGGACAGCAGATATAATGTTTATGCATATTGCCTTCCTCTCCCTTTATTTGGGTCATGGACTATTGAAGAGCCGTAATGTGTACAAATTACTACTAATGCAACTCACAGCAATAGGCTTCTTCTCTGCTCTCTCCTTCCCTGACCATCTATAGAAGATCAAATCAAGCTCAAGGCCTCAGCCTTCTAGTTTAAGGCACTTAATGGCACAGGCTCATGATACCTATTTAAAAGATAAATTCAAAACTCTCAATTGTCAAATACCACTCATTTGCAGCAGACATTCATCTCACTTGTGCTGAAGACCAGACTCTCAAGGACTGGGACAGACTGCAGAGCAAACTCTCGTAAGAAGAAAAATTCATCAGAGATTTCAAAAGCTTCAGACAAGCACTGGGGAAAATTTATTTTCAGTCATTGAGTGGGCATCTCACACACGCAGGGTGTGATGTGTAAGTGTGCAAGGTATATGAGGCTCGCTCTTAAATGCCTGAATGCAGAGAAAGAAGCCAGACAGTCTATGCACTGGATTTGCTTGGGAGAAGATGTAGAGATGGTTGTGCAAGGCACTGATAAACAAATGAAGGTGATGGGCAACCCTGGAGCAGATGATGTAAATGCAGCATCTGAGAAGTTCTGGCTGCTGTCCATTTTACTTACTTTCAGCTACTTTATGCTTGTAGGGTTTGTTTCAGTGGGCATGCATTTTCATGGCTCATGTCTGGTGAAAATCTTTGAAAGCCACTTATTCTGCTAAAGCTAACTGCAGTTCCTCAGAGGCAGGACACACCCTAGTGATTAAAAGGACACTACAGGTCGGGGAACTTTGGACAAACTTCCAAGGCCATGACCATCAAGCTTTGGACTCCACAGGCATGGGCTGGGAATATCTTCCATCATTAATAAAGATGAGACCAACAAGACGTTTAGAAATTCTATGTAAACCCATGAGACATGAAGTAGCTCAATCCTTGATAGATTTAACTACACCAAAGGAGACACTCATTCTCTTAAGCACTGCAACATAGTTCAAAAGACAAGAAAGAAAAAAAAAAAAAATCACCCAAAAAGTTTATCTTTTTTCTAGACCATTATCTGACATGCTTCAAGAAAACACACTTTAGTTCTGTCTCGTCTCATGCCAGACAGTTAGAAGGTTCAAAGCATATCCACCAACTTATTTATCACACTCACTTCCCAGTGGATTTGTCACAGTGTGATCTGAGCATCACAAATGTGACTGAATTCATCCCTGAAAGGAGGGAATTCCCCTCAGCCCATGTCAGCCATGGTCCTACAAGGATTCACAATGCCCCTGGAGACAGCATCCTTCAGCTGTGCACCCACGGGACACCTCTTTGCCTCAAACACCTAACTCCTCTCTTCTGACACCTTCTTCACATGGGGATAAGAGCCACATGATATTTTACCTGACAGCAAAAAAACTAGAAAAAAGTATAGAGGGAACAAATTAATTGGAAAAGCAATTCTAACAGATTACATGTGATACAATGGTGCCCATCCACCCCAAAACTTAAAGTCATGCAGCGAACCACATGTCAGAAATCATATAAGGCTTAAATGAGGCATTCAATGAGATGGGCAAATTATTTCTCTCAGTTGGCTAAAGCTTGTGAGCTTAGTTTCATAATTTTAAGATCTTTCATTTTCACTCTATGCTTTCCCTTGTAGTGTAAACCTGTTTTCCTAAAATAAGGATCACAAAGCTAAGGGTTAAGAAAAAAGTTCTACCCACCCTAAATTATTAGAATTGTGCACAAAATACAAGAATTGGCTATTTTTTTTTTTTAAGTTTTATTGGCTAGAAAGTTTTTTTTATGTGTCTTCAAGGACAAATTGCAACAGTATATAATCTGTATTGGGGAAGACACCATATTTTATACAGCTGAACACATAAGAATCAGGTTATAATGGTTTTACCATTATAGGTAGCAATATTTTCCTAAAATAATCAATTCCTCGTAAGCCCACAGTATATATTTATTTATGGGAGATCTGTTTAAATGTGCTTTTCCACATGTTAGGATTCAGCCTCCAACCTCTTTCCCCAAGCATTAAAACTAGCAAAATTACTATTGCCCCTACCCCCAAGAAATCAGTGGCTTTCTCAAGAAAGCAACTTAAACCAGCCAATAATTTGGGCCTGACAGATTTATTAATATATCTGTAGGCCAGTAAAGCTTTTGAATCATGTGACATATCTTTTTATGAGACAAATTTGGTAAAAGCATGTCAGAGCTCCATCCTGAAATACAGTGCAATAAATGAATTAACTGAGCACAGCACACTCTATGTGGCCATTAACTGGAAGAAATGCAGGCAGAGGCAAACACCAACTTGAGAAACGCAGACCCAATTGGCATTTTATTGAACATTAGCAGGCAACCCTAAATCACCAGCTATTGTTGTGTATAAGTAACCATTTAGCAGCAGTGGTATTTGTGTTACGGCAATTCCCAGGGGCCTCCGTGGATGTTATGGCTCTGTTGTTCCCATTATTGCACACAAACACACACACTGGATGGGTTCAGTGCAGCACAGGCACAGGGTGCTGCACATACAAGTAGAAAGAATAAGCTAAGTGCAAGGAAAGGGAGGTGAGAACTGCTGGCTAACGTAGTGGCATGCTGGCAAAATACTCCTGACCCAATGCCTGAGCAAGGCCTGAGGAGAGAAAATAGCTAGAATCTATACATCTTCAGGTATAGACCTTATTTGCCCATATTTTCCCCATTTTATTCTATAGTAGGTACATACAGTGTATGCTATGCTGCCAACTCAGGTCGTACCTGAGCCCAGCCCCATGTCCTTATTTGCTGAACATCAGCCATGAGGTCTGGATGATGGCAGCTTTTAGCTCAAACATTGGCCCCTTGGGAAGCTTAGGAAGAGGATTGCTCATCCTCTGCAACAACCTGCTGCTCCTCATCAACTGTGGGGTGGTAGAAAGCAGCCTCTTCAACTCCTTCCATCCTTCTTGGGCCATAGGAGCTCTCTCCTTGCCCCTATCTATGCAACAAACTCAATTGCTTAAAGTACAATGATATAAGTTGGCCTGCTTGATTGTGGCAGAAAAGTAAATGATTCAGACAAGCAGGTACAGCCACAATGCTGCACAGAAACTGATTCTCACTCTATTCCAGCTCACATCTGCTATTACTTGCTGAAGCAGGTCTGTCTACTACAGACAAAACGAAAGTAGTGAAACAAAGCCTTCCAGATTTATTGCCTTGAAGACAAGCAATGGAAATTTTAGCAATAGCCTGGAAAAAAAATTGGCAATAGAATAGGAGTATTAAAATTATACTGGGAGAAGCCATCTAACACCATCTCATAAACTGCAGAATTATCCAGTCCCTGATGCTTTCCCTGGCTTTTACACATGCTTTTATCTTCCATTGGCACATGTCCTCAAACTGAGCATCCTCTCCCTCTGCCTTCCACGGGGACCGTGTAAGGACTAACAAGGTTACCTCAGGCTTTACTGCATATGTCATTTTAGTTCACATTTAGCAAAGAGGATTGACCAACATACCAGTTTCTGACTGCAATGTGCTGCTGCACAGCGGGTGAGGCAGAGGAAGAATGGTACACACTGTGTAATGGCCTGGCCTTGGTCTAGCAACCTCCGTCTCAGGAGGACAAACACTGTCCTGGCACTCAGGAGAAGCTACTGGTTACCCTGGAAACTCTTGTATGCAAGGAGTCAAATCCTGCTTTATTTATGTAGACATTCTCAATGACTAAAATGCTACTGACTTTAATGGGACATTCTTCATGGGCCACTTTCTTGCCCATAGGACCAACAAACCTCTGCTGATAAAAAATTGGTCTGTTCTGACAGGGCTCCGCTCTTCTCTGAAAGAAAATTACAATGATGATAATAAATTGGAAATCACAGTCCATTAAAATGCAGCAACCTGCTAGCTCCGTTCTGGTCAAATGCTACAGCATTGTCATGCTTTACAACAAATCTAAGATAAATCAGCAGTAGACTTCAGCATCAATAAATAACTTGAACATTTTTTGATGAAGCATCTCTGACTTCCAGTTTGCTTTTCATCAGTAGCACAGGATAGGTGACAACAAACCAAACTGCCCCAGTGAGTGTCACAGTGTTGCTTTCTGCATGGTTATTCTCATTTCCCCTCCTTCTTTACGAACACATAGAGAGTACTATATGCTCAATGTATGCATTTCTCTGCTCTGTATGTCAGACAAGGATGCACTGAAGTGGCACTAACAGTACTCAGTGTAAAATAAAGTTGCTCCCAAATGCAGCTTGGGTGGCCTTGTCAATTCAGAAGAGAAAATCACAAAATGTGTGAAAAGTATTCTTTTTCCTCCCTTGCTCAAGTGGGAACACCAGCATTTCAGAAGGAGCTGTTAAAAAATCGGCCTTCTAACATCAAAAAGGATGTTAAGTGAAATAAATCTAATTGGAGAGAGAAAATAGGATGAGATTAGTTAAAAGGCATGGTGGTATCATTTTAGCCTTTGCAGGCAATATGCGGTGAATTTACACATGGCTATTTATCCACTGATCTCAAAATAATTTATAAAGTGTTAATTGACACATGAAGTTTCGCAATTTTCCCCTGGCAGAAAAAGAAAAAACATCATATATATTATGTGAGAGCTGCTTAGGAATTTTTCAGCATGGTGGTTTCTCATCATGATTTTTCACTTGGTCAGTGGTGATTCTGCAGAGCACAGACCCAGACGGCGCTGAGCTCCCATCAGTTCTCCTGCCCAACGGCTCGCAGGCAGCTCTGGAGCTGCAATGATGACACCACGTGATTTATTCCAAGACAGAGACCCTGTGTGTCCCCAGGAGCCGTATCACAACATCACAAGCCTAACAAGCATCAGTTCCAGTAATCTCTTTGTGTATATGGGCAAGGGGGAGGTAGACTCCCAGTATGGTGTCTCCAGCACACACCAGGCTGTTTTGTGGGCTGATTTTGCAGCCCTCATGATACTTTAGCTACTCTTTCTGGTTTGGGAGGTGACTTTAGGAAAGTTGTTTCTCTGGGCTTCATTTTCTCCCTCTGCACAACTGGGAGTGTGGACAGGAACTTAACTGATAAATCCTTGTGCCATCTCCTGATGAAAGGCATTACCTAACATTCAGGTGATCTTATCTTTATCCTGAAACCCAAGGAAGAAGAAAAAAACCCAATTTTTCAATTTAAGATGTTTAACTCATGGGGTAACTACCTCCCAGTCATGGCTGAACAATGGTGCCTATTGTACAACAATTTACTTAAAATTAAAAGCCAGAAACACGCTGATACAGTCATGCTGTTTACTGGCACCTGCCAGAACACAGAAATCTCCATGTTCCAGAAAAGCCACAGTGATGGGCACAGGGAAGAGGGAAGTTTGCTTCCAGTTTGCTCTTGGCATGAATCCCACTCTGGAGCACTAGAGCCAACTCACTTGACCATAGTGAATGGCATGTGCTCACTAAAGCTCCTATATCCAGTCCATGCCCAGGAACCGGCTCTCAAAGACATGTCAAATCTGGTTTTGCCAACAGAAGAGATTGAGAATATTGCCCTCAAACCGACCCCATTACTGCTCCACATGGCCTGCCTCTAGTGATCAGTCTCAGACCCACATTTGTGCTCTCTGTGTTTTCTCTTCTTGGTTGAAGTGACTAAAGTGGAACCAACCACTTTTTAAACTTATTTTAAAACTCTCCCTTGCTCCTGAATATCGATCTCCATTAAAAATGAGCACGGCTGCTTCTCTCCTGTCTGAAACAAGTTTTTGATATTTTCCAACTTCGCCTAGAGTCATTGCAAAACCAAAGAGCTTATGGGACATAACTAACCTCTGCTGGCCAACTCTACTGGAGTGACTTCCACCCTATTCAAGCAACTTGGAAATTCATTATACAAAACCTCTTATTTTTTTACTGACAAATAGCACCACTTGCCAGGATTTTCCAGCACACATGTCTACATTATCAGGAGACAAAAAAAAATTATATTTTTCAGTAGTACCAAGGAAATCCAAAGCAAATGTACATACCTATATCCCTCCACTTGAGTTAACCTTCATCATCTGCAAGAAACTGATTTTGCTTGACATTTTTGATCACATTTTACAGTAGACTGCCTCAATCCTCATCTTAAAAACCCAGAAAGGATACACAAAGGCAGCATTCTGTGGCTCTGGACCACATAATGGATAAACATAATTGTATACCCGAACTTCCAAAAGTGTATTTTAATAATTGGAAGCGTTCTTTTACTATGAATATGCAACATAGCCACAGATTTGTGTTAAGAAAGAAAAGAAGTATGATTCTGTTTTCCTAATGCCAGTTCAAATAAACACATTACCTCTAGGGCTCACAGATACAGATTCCTAGTTAAGAAAATATGTGGTTATAACTACCAGAAAAAATCAAGCAGCAAAACCTTGCTCCCTCATTTCATCCATCCATAACCCAGATTAAAGATCTGTTACCCACCTTTTCCTTGCTGTCTTGTCTTCCCAACTCCTTCCCATCACTAACCTCAAAGTCATGCACATAGACCCTCTTGCCTTTACCACAGCAGAGGACCTTCTTGCATCTCCCTTGTCTGTCCAAACATCCTCTTGACTGCTTTTTTTCTGGCATTTTAACCCATTCTTCTATCTGGAAAAATTCTAATTAATCTTGTGAACTAAATCTCTAGCTTTTAATATCTAAACCATTACTTTGGGGAGAGGGGATAGGAATTTTCCTAAAACCACTGACTCCATTTAGAAGTTTATTAATATACTCATTCTAGTGTTGTGTTACACAAAAATGACCATTCGGTAGTCCACAGAGCAAGCTCTCATTGTACCATGAGTCCTCACAAAGCTGTCTCACCTCATCAGGGAACACTAAAAGGAAGAGAACTGAAAGCACACCAAGTAGTCAACAGAAAATGAGAAGCAAAGTACAAAAACAAGAACAGAAAATACCTCTGTCTCACTGATGTAAAGGTCAGAATCCTCTAGAAGATAATAAACCAAGAAAACCAAAATGGTGGCTCTGACAAGGACTCTCACATTAAGGCATTAGAGTTTCACTTCTTGCTCCCTGTGAGCCCACAGGCTTGCAAAGTGAAATTCTGATACACATGAACATCTTTTTTCACTTTATCCTTTGGAAATTACCATGTTGCACCCAGGCAAGGGCAAGGGCATCAAAATCAAGGTCTCCTGGAGCTACAACAAAATACCTGTTCCTGCACATATCATCGTGCTTTCAACTTTGCAAAAGTTTACTGTAATCACAATTCATCTCTGTAGGCAAATAAAGCCATGGCAGTTTCACAAACTTTAAAGCCGCTACCATTCTTGTCAAATCAGGTTTAAATTAGGCAAAAAGTTCAACAGTCACCAGCAGGAAGGAAAAACAATTCTGATGAGTCTTTTCTCTAGAAAAAGAAAAAAAAATGAATACATGCCATTCAGCAGCTACCAAGACAGTGCACCTCCACCTTAGGAATTAATTCTCTATACCTTTCTATATTACACTGAATCAACAACTTAACATATCATGCTTTACAACTTCAGAAGATTCAGCTAATTCTTCCCTAAAAGAAAAAACTAAAATATTAGTTTTCTTTATTTTTTCTGATATACTTAATATATCTCAGAATATATTAAACTATGTACTCCTTTAACCAAGGATTTAGTTATTTACAGCCAGTGTCCAGTTCTTTAACTACAAGATTATTATTATTTTCTTATTGGTACTTATTTGGCTCATTAGAGCTCTAATCACTTTTCTTTATCTCAGAGGGAGTTGGTAACCTTTCCAGATGACTTTGCTAGTAAAATTTTTTACTCTCCTTCTAAGACAAGACTTGCCTACCCCCGAAAGCTGCACACACAGCACCTTCAACACCCCTGAAAGGAGCATAGCATGCAGCATCCCCTATAGTAGGTGTTTCCATAGGGAACCAGGGTATCATGAGACAAAGAGACCACTAAATTACCAGACAGCAGGTTGCAGAAGGAGCTTGCAAACAAATTGCCTCTCATCATGACCAGTGATTGCTCAGGACATCAACCATGCTTCATATTTGTGACTCCTTAAGACTTCAATGTTTGATTTTAACTATACGGTACATCACAGAAGCATCCAGCAAGAACAGTCGAACTCCATCCATCTTATATCTTCTTAATACTCCAACCATATTACTGCCAGGACATTCACAGAATTCTGCCTTATGGGTTTAAATATTTTAAGAGGCCTCAAATCAGGTACCGAAGTCTTTGCAGGAGTATATGTTAAGATTATGATATCTATTCTTTCAAAAACAAATCCAGAAAACTGCAGAGTAATTTTGTTAGTGTAGTTATCAATCCAATATTTTGTAAGAAAATCCACTAAAACCGGTTTTACAACTCCATCTGTATCAATAACACATCTGTACATCATACAGCTTCATATTATCACCAGAACTTAACAGTGAAGTTTGGTTTATTTGTTTTTGCCCAAGCACTGTTTATGTCCCTATAGCTATTTACAACAGAACATGGATTTTTCACCCCCTTTTCTCACAAAACTTTTTATTTAAATTAGCATTCCTTAAGAAGAAAACACAGAATATATTATTCAAATTCTGAAGTGGTTCATATTTTGAGTTTTTAATAAAAGAACAAATGATACAACTACTTCCAGGGAAGAGTTTCCGATGTCCTTATATGTACTGAACATCATTTAATCCCTTATGTAGTCTCACTGCAGCAAGGATTAACACTTTACAGAAATAAAGGTGGCAGAATATCTGGAGAGATGTAGTAAATGCTAACTTTATTGTTATGGAGACATTATGACTAAGCCAACAAAAACTAACCCCAGTAGTGGAAGTTCAGCATGAGGTGTTCGAATAGACAAGATCTGTACATTTGTTATAAAAGTACTACAAGTTATTTTATTCCTCAACTACTTGTAGAACAAGGATGTATTTACCTTATTGGATTAGGGACTGACTGTGAAGATATGAGATCTGGATTTTCACTAGTTTGCCTCAATCAGTGACATTTCCAGAGAGCCTGGGGGACATTATTCCTTGGGCTTCACAGTCCTACCAGAATTACTGAAAACTAGTTCCAAGTCTAGTTTTACATAATCACTTTTTTATCCCTTGGTATTATATTTAACTCATCTTTTTCTCAAAAAAAAAAAAAAAAGAATAAAAATAAACCAAACAGTTTATTCATTAACATTAATGACTCTTCCAAGCTAATTAAGATGAAACTCCCCTTTGTCATCCCTCAAGTGATTAAACCATCAGTTTCTTTTCAAACAAATCTGCACTGAAGGCAAAAATAAAAGCCAGCTCAAGTTAAATAAAAAAAAAGGAGGGTCCAAAGTAGCAATTTATAGCATCTGAAGAAGTTCAAATATTTAGCATATAGATCAGTGTGAATAGAAAGCCTGGGCAGGGACCTAAAAGTCAGGGGAAGAGGCAAGTGAATGAAAGTTTGAGTCAAATTAGTCATCACAGGCGTAGAAAAAAAAAAGAACTTGAAATCTTAGTAAGTGTCCTTACGATGATGTCTGTGTATCCTGGTGCTATGACTACCCAGCATCCATGGCTGGATTCTCAGTCACAAACCAGCAAGGGATTTAGCTGTGTGTGAGTGTCCATAATTTGGGGTGGGGGGGCGTGGGGGGCGGGGAAGAAAATCAGTCCCTGCTACGCTTGGTGCTACTGACTTTTTAGAGTCAGGAATTTCAGATGGATTATAACAACTTACTAAACACAACCAGAGCATTGTGGATGCCAGAGAGCACCATCATGAGTCTGCAGGTGTACAAGCATGTCTGGGGCCACCAAAGACCATGTTTTCCTCACTGTTGGAGGTGACACTGGGAACAGGGGTGCCACATCTTGAATCTTAATGGCAACACCTCAGGGCCTGGTCGCTGGGTTCCCAGCTGCTTTTGCCCAGTACTGTTCCTCTGCCAAACCGAAATCTCAGAAAGGGACTATGCAGCCCCTGGGTTTCATTTCATGCAGTTCCCTCTCATTCACAGATGAGCTCCTTCAAGAACATTATTTACTTTTTCTACTTCACCGCTTCTGAAAATACCAACAAATGTATTTACTTCCCAAACCAAACACAGATGTCATGTTAGAAAGGCACTATGCAAACAAAGTTACTGTGGAAACAGAGATAATAATCACCAGGAGGAGTTTGGAAATAGAGAAATAAGTAGGTCAGTCTCAATGTTATTTTACCTAGGACTACCAACAGTGCAGTAGTCATGCTTTCTGATAATTTTTAAAGCATCTACTTTTTCTTTAAAAGAAAAAATATACTTACACTGGAAACTCATTTTATACTAAACCACCATCCTACCAACCTTCTCCAATCAAGTACCAAACAATTACATAGAACATTGAAAGAAAGTTAATATTTTCTGTAAACAGTCTTTCTCCCATTTTTATTAAATTTATATTTTCAGGCCTGTATAGCTATTATAGAAAATATCAGAGCTTTGGATGGTGAAAGCATCAAGCTTTTCTCTGCTAGAAGATAACTTTGAAGCTCCTGGATACTGTAGAAACAAGTGAAGAAGTCATCAGAAGCCTTTTCACAAGCTGAGGGATGTAAAAAATTAATTTTAAGAATTTAATTTGGAAAGATATGACTACGAAGTAGAAGTTAAATTGGATCTTCTAAGTAAAGACATTCAATAACAGAGTCTAACATTGAATGTGTAACTGGCTAAGGGCCCAGTGCTTACTCTGCCTCATAATTTTAATATGATGTATCAAGTCCTAATCTCATGAAAACATGAACATGAGCTGAACTTCAGTTATCAAATTTCAGAAGTTAATTGTACCTGAGGGATAAGTGTTTCAGCATGAGGATCCTTGGTTTTCATCTGACACACTGTACTGTATGCACATATCCATCCCCTCCTGCTCAGTACCAAAATCATCTATTTACTCTCAGTAAGTGATAATTTATTGCCCACGGATTAGGCAAAATAAAATAGTACATTTCTAAAGTCATCCTAATGAATTGACTCCTCTTTAAAGGCCTTTAGTAAAAACAGTTTCTGAAAGTCTACTGATGCAGTCTCAAAATCATCATTTGGCTGTGGATAACCAGTTAAAATATTACGATGAATATAATTTCTAAACAGATTTTAAAGTTAAAGACTCCTTATGTTTAGGAATTATGGAAGTGATGAGTACCTAGATTAATTAACTTTCCTCCCTAAGAACTGGGACTACCTCCAGATTTTGCAAAGAAACACGGCTGCACTTCTGGAGAAAATATGACCTAAAATCCTTCCTCAATGAACGATCTGAGACATGCCTTCTCACGATTTAAGTTTAAACACAGAAATAAATGCCAGGTACAACTGTCACACGTCACTATTCAGTAACTCAAACTTTTAATACAAACAGCTAACTACAATACAGGTATGACAAGAGTACCCCAAAAGAGACCCAGCAGAGCCCAATGGGATCCAGTAGCAACGACACAGGAATGTGGTTGGGACCAGAAGGGGAGTATTGGGTATTAAAACGCAGAGGGAAATCAGGCATAGATGAGCATATAGATATACAAGCACCAAGCTGCCAGGAGCTTCAACCCCTGCCACAGCTACTGGGCATTGGGTTCATCAGTTGGTTGACCTCAAGCCAGACTGGGTCAGCAGGACTACAGCACAGTTGATATACATCAAAAGCAATTCACTAGTAAAC
Organism: Podargus strigoides; assembly: GCA_028020825.1. Lineage (NCBI taxonomy): Eukaryota > Metazoa > Chordata > Aves > Caprimulgiformes > Podargidae > Podargus > Podargus strigoides. The sequence goes on from CM051663.1 coordinate 16,909,043, forward strand.
ATCATTTCTTCAGCCTCCAAGCCACTAAATGAATCTTGAACAGAATTTTATTTCACTGTCATACTAGAGTTCCCAAAGGTCCCCTCTAACTGCTACCACCATAAAGGCAGCAGTCACAAGAGAACATCCCCACCCTGCGTGAGGTTGTGTACCACATTGAGTCCACTTGCCTGCTTCTGGCATTAAACTTGGGGGACCCCCATGACTGTACGCAATATTGAAATGAAAATATTGTGCTCTAGAAAAAGGAAGGAAAGAAAGGAACGGAGCAAAACGGAATGTAAAGGAACAGAGAGGACATTTCACTGCCTAGTCAAGGTGGGTGTCATTCTCTTCTCCTAAGTAAGAAGTGATAGCACAAGAGGAAATTTCCTGAACCTGCCTGGACATTGGCAAGCTTCTCATCTAAATCTTCAACAAGGTTCAGCTTTCTTTTATAGCCATATAACCATTTCTTCCCCCAGAGAGTTCTCCAGCACTGGCACAGGCTGCCCAGGGCAGTGGGGGAGTCCCCATCCCTGGAGGGATTTCAGAGATGTGTAGATGAGGTGCTGAGGGACCTGGGGTAGTGGTGACTTGGCAGTGCTGGATTAATGGTTGGACTCGGTGATTTTAGAGGTCTTTTCCAACCAAAATTATTCTATGATTCTATAACAGCACCATTTATGAGCAAATGCACAAAAAGCAATATAGTATGTTGCCTGTAATGCTTTGGGTGATTTAAATGTCAGTCACAGTATTCAACTCATTTATATTTAAGTGTATTATTTTGTTCAGTCATTAGGAAAATGTTTGCATGAACTGCTTAATGCTTGTGGTTACCAGATTTAATAACTGCATCTCAGACAGCATCAATGAATGGCTGCACAATTTATGTCAGGGGTAAGGAGAAGAAAGGCAGTATCAGACTACTTAGTAAAGTACACATAAGAAACAAGACAAGGAAAATCTGTAGTTACATTTTTAAGTTTAAACAGCAGGTGCATGTGCATATTTAGCCCCAAGTGTCATAGCGTGGGTACAAAAGACAATTGCACAGTAAGGCTGCACACTGAAGGACAATGAAAAACTGAATCAGGTGGATTCCAGGACTGCTGAAAGTGGGAAGCTCAATGGAATAAAATTTAAGAATGAGACCCTAAACAAAATACTGACTATCTCATTTCAATTTGTAAGGTAAGGTAAGATCCTTTAGCCCCTCAAGCTACTGAGCCAGAATTTTTCCCTTGCCAGAGGGGAAAAAAAAGGAGAAAAGCAGCTTACAACCCAGACCACAAATGCTTTCAGACTACACAGTTTTTTGATTAGTTAAGCTGGAACCAGCAGATAAATCAAACCGCTAGAAACTGCAATTATTTATAAATTTATTTTTTCCTCACAATTTTAATTCTTTTAAGATAAGCCATTATCTTAGCCAAACTTGCATTTTTTCCACATTCTTTTTGAATTTTTGGGTTTGGATAAAGTTTAAATCAAATACCTTAACATCCCATAGTTCTTCATCATATATCTTCTAGTGTCAGTAAACTTGAGTCATCATTAAAAGCAGTAATGAGACGAAGTTGTATCTAACAGTATCTTTAATTTCCTTTTCAAGATCATTATTTTAGGATATAGTATTTGCATTAATTAAATTACATAAGGAAATATATATGCAAACTCACATAAAGATACACACACAGAGGCTCAAATTGTTTAGAGAATGGTATAACCAATACACAGCCAAGACATAAACCCCTCATTTTTGTGGGTATGACTGTTGTCATATCTCATGAAAGAATCCCCTCTACGCATATGAAACTGGGATTTTTGAAGGATTCAACAGCCCTTGATAGAAACCAGCCAGTCATTTTCGTTGTATTTGTACTCCTGCTGGCCTTTGCAGACACCAGCATACAAGCACAGGTATATTTACGGGAATGCTCAGTTCTCCCTACTTTCTGAATGAGTGAAGAGTTCATGAGAAAATCAGTCTTTGTGCTCCAAGTAATATTTCTCTTGTTGATCAAGACCCCTGAGGCTTCAGAGGAAGTCAGGATAGAGGAGGAGTATGTCCTGGTTGATGAGGACTGGGTTAGGGACCAGTTAAGCAACCTGAACACCCGTAAATCCATGGGTCCTGATGGGATGCACCCACAGGTGCTGAGGGAGCTGGCAGATGTCATTGCTAGGCCACTCTCCATCATCTTTGTTGAGTCATGGGGAAAGGGAGAGGTGCCTGAGGGCTGGAGGAAAGCAAATGTCACTCTGGTCTTCAAAAAGGGCAAGAAGGAAGACCCAGGTAACTATAGACCAGTTAGCCTCACCTCCATCCCTGGAAAGGTGATGGAACAACTTATCCTGGGGGCTGTCTCTAGGCATACCAAGGATAAGAGGGTCATTAGAGGCAGTCAACATGGCTTCACCAAGGGGAAGTCATGCTTAACCAACCCGAGAGCCTTTTATGAGGACATAACCCGGTGGACAGATGATGGTAAAGCAGTGGATGTGATCTATCTTGATTTCAGTAAAGCATTTGACACAGTCTCCCACAGCATCCTTGCAGCTAAACTGAGGAAGTGTGGTCTGGATGATTGGATAGTGAGGTGGATTGTGAAGTTTCTGAAGGAAAGAAGCCAGAGAGTTGTGGTCAATGGGACAGAGTCTAGTTGGAGGCCTGTATCTAGTGGTCCCTCAGGAGTCGGTACTGGGACCAGTACTATTCAATATATTCATCAATGACTTGGATGAGGGAATAGAGTGCTCTGTCAGCAAGTTTGCTGATGACACAAAACTGGGAGGCGTGGCTGATAGATACACCAGAAGGCTGTGCTGCCATTCAGAGAGACCTAGACAGGCTGGAGAGTTGGGCGGGGAGAAATTTAATGAAATATAACAAGGGCAAGTGTAGAGTCTTGCATCTGGGTAAGAACAACCCCATGGGCCAATATAAGTTGGGGACTGACCTGTTGGAGAGCAGCACAGGGGAAAGGGACCTGGGGGTCGTGGTGGACAGCAGGATGCCCATGAGCCAGCAATGTGCCCTTGTGGCCAAGAAGGCCAAAGGCAACCTGGGGTGTATTAGAAGGGGTGTGGTTAGTAGGTCAAGAGAGGTTCTCCTCCCCCTCTACTCTGCCCCGGTGAGGCTGCATCTGGAATCTTGTGTCCAGTTCTGGGCCCCCCAGTTCAAGAAGGACAGGGAACTGCTTGAGAGAGTCCAGCGCAGAGCCACAAAGATGATGAAGGGAGTGGAACATCTCCCTTATGAGGAATGGCTGAGGGAGCTGGGTCTCTTTAGCTTGGAGAAGAGGAGACTGAGGGGTGGCCTCATTAATGCTTATAAATATGTAAAGGGTAAGTGACATCCAATGACAGGACAAGGGGCAACGGAGGCAAGCTGGAACACAGGAGGTTCCACATAAATATGAGGAAGAACTTCTTCACAGTGAGGGTAACAGAGCACTGGAACAGGCTGCCCAGAGAGGTTGTGGAGCCTCATTGTCTGGAGACATTCAAAACCCTCCTGGATGCCTTCCTGTGTGACCTGATCTAGGTATTCCTGCTCTGGCAGGGGGATTGGAGTAGATGATCTTTTGAGGTCCCTTCCAATCCCTAACATTCTGTGATTCTGTGATCAGGTCCCAAATTGATCGAACCTTTTGAATTTGTGCAGAGAGCCTGAAACCAGAGCTGCAGCACCCTTCCCACCCTCCACTCTACAGCCTGCCTGACAATACCAAATGACAAACCTTGTGAATTAAAAGACCAGTCTAAGGCACAGATTAAAAATTCTAATGTTGATTCAGACACATTCACCTGTATTGGGAATAAAGCTGTGCTGGAATCTGAACAAACAAAAATGAAGCACAGACACCACTGCTACGCTAGATGCATCTGAGAATCACATTATTTGAATTAAAAAAATGCTGGAAAATTAATGTAGAATCAGGCTTCATAGTAACAAGCAGCATCTAAAAGTGACTGGGTACACAAAGTGCTTTTACATGTCTATACATTTCCTTCAGTTTAATGAGTATGATATATTTTACATCAGCTATCTAGGGCTGCTCCTCATCATAGCTTCATAAATAAATTGATTTCTCATAGCCTCAATGAATCTTGAAGAGGGAATCTGAAGGATGAGAGAGTACAGGTTGATAAAACTATTCTTTTAATAAAGTGTTTTGTAAAAATGTAGTAGAGATATTAAAAGTCTCTGAAAGATGAAAGTTATGCAAGGTAGCGAAAAACCAGGGACAAGTAGTGGAGAACCTGAAAAGAAGGGAAGATTTTCTCTGCTAACCTGCACACTGGAGAAAAAGGCTGTTGAATCTGGGGGACGAACAGCAAAGGTAGCCATGGAGGAGGAACTTGGATGGAGATAGCAGCTCTAAGGAGTTTAAGAGCTAAATGAAATAGTGACAAATTTTGGAAGAAAAAGCAGCAGGGTCTAGATATACGGAGCCAAAGCCGGGTGAAAGATCATCCTTTGGTGTCATTTACAGCAACGAAGCAGATGAACGTAGCTGGTAGGTCAGGTAATGGACCAATACATCAAACAACAACAAGACTATGGTCACTTCAGAATAATTCAACATTAATCCAGCAGGTAAAATACTGATGGATTTTTCCTACTCACCAGGGGAGTCTCACATTTCTATCTATACAATACGTATTCTGAGGCTGGTGAGACACTGGCCCAGGTTGCCCAGAGAAGCTGTGGCTGCCCCCTCCCTGGCAGTGTTCCAGGCCAGGCTGGATGGGGCTTGGAGCAACCTGGTCTGGTGGGAGGTGTCCCTGCCCATGGTATGGGGGTGGAACAAGATGAGCTTTGAGGTGCCTTTCAACCTGAACCATTCTACAACCACCACATATGAAACCAGCTCAGACCCTTGCAGAGGTGCACCACTCTGCACAGGACTGCTAGTAATGCCACTGGCACAATGCAGAAGTGAGGCACAGATATAGTAAGTGCTTCAGTTTCAGTGTATGAATGAGCATCAAATTAGAAGCAACTAATGCTAGAAAGATTTCCTTCTACGTTGTGTTAAAAAAAAAATAATTTTCTTAGCTTAATAAGCTGTGTTTTGAACATTTTAATTGCATGGCTGTATTTTTTCACCAGATGGTATGTATTCCACACTTAAGGCTTTTTTAAAGTCTGTATTTGTGTGACAGCACAATTTATTATTTATTTTAAACACAGAACTATGCTTTCCCTGTGGTATCCAAGCATTTTAGTCTAACTTCTCTTGAAGTAATACTTAAAACAATTACATTACAAAACACGGAGTGTTGATAACATCTTCCAGTCACTTACTAAAATATGAAGAACATGTAGCAGATGATTGTAAAATTCATCAGTGAGAGGTATTACAGATGGTCATAAGCATCTGGTTAATCTGCAAGACTCCAATAGTCTAAGAGCTGATTAACTATTCATTAAAGAGACATTAACCATTCACTAACCCTTTGTGAAGTACATACGTGTAGGAACTTCATCTTATACCAGCTTTGCAGGGAGGTTGTTTCTAGCATGAAACAGTCACCAGTTCTCTGCACTTGCTGGCTTTTAGTGATGCCACTGAGCAATGAAATCAAGCTTCACTGCCCATATGCTCTGCCACGGTGCATTCAAAATATCTGTGTTTTATCTGATTTGATGTCCAAGGATAATGACTTGGACACCTATTTCACCCTTACTGTCAACTGACAATATTTTGGATTTTTTTAGCTCTCAAAACATACTAGAGGCAATACAGAGATAGTTCCCAGGCAACAAGGATCTCATGTCCCTGGTATTTCTGTGCACATCCTGGGAACCAAGTCATGAAGAGATGTCTAGAGAGCAATGGAAAGAAAAGGAGTAAGAGATTAAAACATCCCAGTGGGCAATTCACAGTTCACAGGTTCTCTCACCAGCACACTGGGAATTTACTCAGCATCTTCCATTAAACTTTACCATTTACGTCCCACTCCCTGGCTCCACACATTTGCCCCCAAGATTTTAAAGCTGGTCTCACCAGCACTTACACTGCGTTACAACAGGTGTCTCTAACCCCAGCAGCATTACAAAGGTTATCACAGAATGGTAGGGCTTGGAAGAGATCTCCGAAGATCACCTAGTCCAACCCCCCTGCTAGAGCAGGATTTCAGAGCAGATCACACAGGAACATGTCCAGATGGGTGAAGAGTTTATTTCAATGTATTAAACAACAAAAAAGACTTACTTCCAGCATGTTGCCTGCTGTATTTGCATCAAAGACTTTCTTCAAAAACATGTTTATTGCCAGTAATACCAGACAAACTTAATTCTACAGAAGGGCTTTAGCTCCACTGTAGTCCACTTGTTCCACAGAATCATAGAATCATTTTGCTTGGAAAAGACCTTTGAGATCATCCAGTCCAACCATTAACCCAGCACTGCCAAGTCACCACTATCCCATGTCCCTCAGCACCACATCTACAAGGCTCTGAAATCCCTCCAGGGATGGGGACTCCCCCGCTGCCCTAGGCAGGCTCTGCCAGTGCTGGGGAACTCTTTAGGGAAAGAAATGTTTCCTCATATCCAATCTAAACCTCCCCTGGTGCAACTTGAGGCTGTTTCCTTTTGTCTTATCATGTGTTCCTTGGGAGAAGAGACTGATCCTGCCTTGCTGCCCCCTCCTTTCAGGGAGCTGTAGAGAGCAATGAGGTCTCCCCTCAGCCTCCTCTTCTCCAGACTGAACCCACCCAGTTCCCTCAGCCGCTTCTCATCACGCTTGTGCTCCAGACCCTTCCCCAGCTTCATTGCCTTTCTCCGGACACACTCAAGTATTTCAATGTCTTTTTTGTAGTGAGGAGCCCCAAACTGAACACAGTATTTGAGGTGTGACCTCACCAGTTCTGAGTACAGAGGGACGATCACCTTCCTACTTCTGCTGGCCACACTATGGCTGATACCAGCCAGGATGCCTTTGGCCTCCTTGGCCACCTGGGCACACTGCTGGCTCATGTTCAGCTGCTGTCGACCAGACCCCCAGGTCCTTTTCCGCTGGGTACTTTCCAGCCACTCTTCCCCAAGCCTGTAGCATTGGAGGGTGTTGCTTTGACCCATGTTGGAGAGGACATGATCAAATGGGCTTGTGTGGGCTTTCTGCAGGTATTAGAGTGCTTAGGATGAAACAGAGGGCAGCAGACTAACCTTACCTCAGAGAAAGGACTAAATACAGCTCCCAACAAGATCTCTACTAAACTCAGGGTTTAGGTTTTATCTGGGGCTGCCATGGAGGCAGACAATTCTAAATTTGCCTACATCACAAATTATTAAAAATTACCATCCAGCAAATTATTTGGCTAATGTCAAAATAATAATAAAAAAAAACCCCAAAATCCACTGTATTTCATGCATTAACATTTAAGCTCAAGTAACAGTGAAAACAGCAATAGCATCAAACATTTCTGTTGATAGATGTAGCTGTACAGATGGTCAGAGATCAGCAACCCCAAGTGGTGCAGCCAAGAAGGACACTAGACAGCATTTTGTTGCAGTAGACTGTTTTATCAGAGAAGAAATGTTTTGGCAAGACATTCCTATTCTGGAAAAGATTTGGTTGGAAGAGACCCTCCCCACTTCCTCTATTAGGGGCAATAACCTGGGAGGTAAAACAGATGGTCCTTGATCCAAAAGATGTTATTTTGTTACAAGCCCTGTTCTTAGAAAAACGTATTTAAGTATCTATTTGGTTGTCCTTGAATAAAAAGGGATTCTAAAACTGATCAAGTTCTGGCAAGACAGAAGAAGTACTGCAGTCTTCCTGCTATTTGAGAGGCTGCAGTGGGGAAAGGGCTCTGAACATCCCAGTAACCAATGATCATAGTGCGCATGTAACCATCTCCTGCAATATCCTAGGGACATGCCATATTTGAATGAGAGGGGTAAAAAAAATAACATTGTTTTTTCCCATTAGCAAGGATTGGTAAAGGGGAACAGAGAAGCATTCTGGGAAAGTGGGACTGATGGCTGATAATACCATCTCTAGGAAGGCAAGGATATCACCAATTTTCCCCTAAATAAGTTATTCAGTATTGTTTGTGGCAGCAAGAAGATGCTTGTGCTCTTAAAAATAGGCTTTAAAATCCCTGCTGAGTTCTCCTGCAGGTGAATGGAGGGTCTGTTGTCATACAGGGCTGATACCCCAACTTGCTAAAAATCACACACGGCTCCATAAAATCTCCTCCTGGAGTACTGAAAACCTGAAAGCCAAGAGGAGCTCAAAAGGGAGCTTAGGGGGTTTGCTTCATTTTGTTTGTCTGTGTTTTTAAATAAGATTTAGTTGTCTGTTACTCAGACATATTAAAACTCAGACAGGATTCTGTTAACACATGCAGCCTTGTGGGCATTAACCATGGTCACTCACTTAACATCTCGTTTCTGCTAAACCCAACTTCCTTCTCCCACTCAAGAAAGTCAGAGTGCTCAATTCAAACCCACTATGTCTAAGCAACATTACAATAACAATGTAGCACATGCAAGGCTGAAGAAAACAATTTTAGGAAGGAATTTCCAGGTTTTGTTTTCAAAGAATTAAATAGTGACTGAAGAAAAGGAGGAAAACAGATTGAAAAGCTATTTTCGTACTATCAATTGTTTCCAAATCTATTGCCCTATGGAATTAATCCTTGAGCAACCAGTCACAATGAAATTACTCCACCTAAACTACTCACAACACATATTTGGTAAGAATCTCCAATGTCCAAGGCAGCAGTGGGGTGGGTTGAGGCCAGTCCTTCACCAAATACCGATCACCTAATCACTGCCTCTGGCTGTGCAACCGCTGCCGCAGTCACTGGTTTTCACTGGTGATGGCTTTAAATGTCATTGTTAATTAGTACTGCAGAGAAAAGACTCCACAATCCAAAGTTCACGTGGCCTTGTTATCGAGAAAAGTTTTAGCCTTTTGAATGTTTTAGCTGATGGGAGGACATTTCCTTTGCCATTTATTGCTGGTAAACCCTAGCATATATGCATATACCCCAAGACACCCCTAATTAAAAAATTGCTTCTGCTTCAGTAAAGTCTCTACAAAATTTGTTTTGCTTCCAAAAGTGCAGAGACAGTACATATGTGTTTTCATAAGCTGAGCGCTGCACTTGATAATACACTCTAAAAAGATTTCTCTATATCTGATTTCTCTTTTTCAATATTCTAATCTGGAAAACTTCAAAACAAGATAAGAAAAAAGTACAAGTGTTGTCTCACAAACTAAAATACAATCTCATTAGGATTCAGAAAATACAGGTTAATCCTCTGTTGTGATACAACTGGTGGCAAAAGAGCAGATTCTTTCAGGTAAACACCATGAGGACTTTTGATATTGATTGATTCATAGGATAAATAAGACCTTATTCTTATGGAAAAGCCATCAGCCAGAAATATATCCTAGCACACATAACAAGAATCCCAAACATTTCACTTTTAACCAATAGTTAATTCATTCCCCTTCTCTCTTTGAATACATTTGGATGGTATCAGTTAGAGGGGACCTTTGGGAACTCCAGCCTTTGAAACTGTTAGCCCCTTTCAAAAAGTCTGAGTTGTAGAGCTCAAAGGAAAAAGGGCATGTAGTGAGAGGACAAGGGGTAATGTTTTTAAACTGAAAGAGGGGAGATTTAGATGAGAGATTAGGCAGAAATTGTTAGCTGTGAGGGTGGTGAGACACTGGCCCAGGTTGCCCAGAGAAGCTGTGGCTGCCCCCTCCCTGGCAGTGTTCCAGGCCAGGTTGGATGGCGCTTGGAGCAACCTGGCCTGGTGGGAGATGTCCCTGCCATGGCAGGGGGGTTGGAACGAGATGACCTTGAAGATCCCTTCCAACCCAAACCATTCTATGGTTCTATGAAATAATCATAAATCCTGCAAGATATGGACTGTGACACGAGCCACAGAGTTCAGCTGATGAGTAAAGGGCAAAAAGAGTTAGGGACAAAGAGGGATGAGAATCACATCAAGAAAGCTAAGACAGTAAAGGGCAGAGGAAGAGGGGAAGGATGAGTTGTTGGCTTCCTGCACGTGAATAATCCCAGTGATACCTTTCAAAACAGAAAAAAGGGTCTTAAATTTAGAATTAAGATCTTAAAACAGGAGTTACCACTTCACCTACAGCTAAACACTTCAAAGTGGAAGCATGAACATCTGCCAACACGTTGCACTGCTATTAGCTTGTACTATGCTACTTCTCATGTTACAAGATACCCCCAAATTAACGCTTGAACAACATCCTCATTGTTAAACAATATTAAAATAGGGCTTGAATGCAGCAGAAGGGCCCTAAAACAACATTTGCCTATTTATACATGACAACTAACTCTTCTGAACACACCATTAGTTACTTATCTGCAGTCATCTCGGCCATCATAGGAAAGAAAAACCAGACAAGCAGATTTTGTGCTGTGATGGTAAAAGCTTGCAACTATTTCTCAATGCTGTGTTGTATAGATTTCATCATGATACCAATTTGCCACCATATCCTCGTCATCTGCAGTTTAATAATAACACGTCAAGTAACACATCGATATTCTTTTTGCAGTGCAATTCCTAGGGCCTCCAGCCCATGACATTAATATGAGGGAAAAGAAAGTCATCAGAATTTTCTTCTTGGATTTGTATATCAAAGCCACCGACTCTTATTTTATTCTTGGTAATGAGTATAGAAACAGGAGGACGAGCTTCCCTCCACACAGATTTATACATAAGTCAAGGAGGTTTATGCAGCTAGAGCATGAGGACATGATTTTCCAGCAATTTTTGCCTCAACAACGGCATTGCTTTCCCACTCAGGGTGTATGTTAGTGACAATTCTACAAATACGATTTTTTTTTAAAAATAATAATCATTGTGGATTTCAATTAACTTGCACAGTACTGACAAATATGGGCAAGAGCACCAAGAACTATTGACCCAAGGGATAAACTATAATTAAGGAAAACAGGGTGCAGTTTTTGCTTTTAGCCTTAGAAACTAATATACTTGAAGCGCACTGGAATATGAAATTGTGTGAATAACTGCAATTATTTTGAGGTCAGAAAAATCCTATAAACTCCCCATTTCTCAAGCGTGTTTTGTTATAAATGTAACAAACTTTCAAATTCAGTTGTTACTTATTACTCTATATACTCATTGAATAAAAGCTATTATTCAATGTCTAAGATGAATTTATTTGGATGGAAAATGTCATCACATCCAGAGATGATGGATGCCATCCTACAGCACAGATGTGACTTCAGCTGCAAGTGGGATATCACTATTAGGCAGCATGCGTAAAGTTCAAGACTTATTCTCCTGCTCTTTTGGTACTACGGAGCACAAGTGTTATGGTTTTGTCTTATCCGATTTATATCAAATCTGTGGAACATTATTTCATTATATGAAGTTTCTCTGAAGTTTTGGAGAGTTCCAGAGACTGATTGGAACCACTGGAGTGTTTACTAATAACCAGGGAAAGATGAGAGGACCTTGTCTTCAGAGATTAAAAAAAACCCAAAGAATTAAAATTCAGGCTTCTTGTTTGTTTTCTCTAATGCTGGCAATTACATACCAAAACTGATTATTATCCTTATTTCAGAAATTTCAGTTCTATCAATAGAAAAAAGTTTTAGCTTAACCTACAGTGGTAGTGTGTTAGGCTGCACTAGAGTTCTCTCCCAAACATCACTAGAATATTTGCAATATTTTGGGTTTTGTTTTGAAACATTTGGGGATTTCAGAAGAAATTCATTAAGATTACAGGAAATTGAAGAAGCTGAACATCCATGTGACTAAAATATCATAGAATCATTTAAGTTGGAAAAGCCCTTTAAGAGCTTCAAAGCCATACATATAATTATATATAGGCCATATATACAATAATATACATTCTAGGCATTAAGTATCTTTGAATTTTATTTCATAACTTTAAATTTAAATTTAAGGACTATCTTATCAAAAATAAAAAGTAACTTTATTTTAAGATTTGTGAATAACATATTTACATTTAGTAGTATGAGCATCACACTTGAAACATCATCTAGCAGTGCAACTAAAAAGCATTTCTCCATGAGTTGACAATCAGTTGCATTCAACTAGTACTTCCTGAAAAGCCATGACCAATTAACATAACAGGAAACAGGTAGAATGGAAATATACTCACAATAATTCTGATAAAACAGATGTTTCCACATGCTGTTTCTTGCTCAAAGCTATGGGACACAGAACATGCAAAAAAATATGTTTAGCTGAGTTTTGGCATTAAAAAATTATCTTTTTCTCCCTTCAGTGGTAGAAAATGTGCTACCCGCTTGCTCCAGAATTATGGTCCAGCTCAGACAATCTTAAACTATGTGGCTTGTCTATAAAGCAACTATCTTAAAGGAAAAAAGTATCTCAAGTATTTAACTATGGTACACTTGTGTTGTGTGGGGTTTTTTTAAATGGCACTTAAATACTATTATTCCAATTTGCAACTTCAAAAAAACCTACAGCCTCAAACTGTGATACATTTCACCTGCTCAGAGATATGATCATGGCAACATTTCTTTACTATATCTTTTTGACAGTAAATTATAATGCAATTCAAGTTTTACCTTTTAATTTAGTCTTTCACTCAGGCAAACCAGTATAGTTTTGGATGCGTTATTTCTTCACATTGTGAATACACAGCTGATTACAATGTTTCTCCTTTCTTGAACGATGCACAGGGAAGAAAATAAAGATTCTCCACAAGACAAGAAGGAAAATTAATTTTCAGAGAGATCAAAAAATATTACAGAAAAAAATCACGTCCTCAGTTTTCAGACAAAGCAATTAAAGGAATGAACATGCCAGATAAGTTTCAATAAAATTAGTGTTTGCTGAAAGTTTTAATACTTTCTTTTTTACATCATCATGGGCATTGTCACACCATGATGTTCCAGACAACTCCATTAAAAAAAAAATGAGAATAGCTAAGACTGGACAAAAAATCTTTACAGCAAAACATTTTCTCTTTAGGAAATTGATTTTTTGACTAAATCACAGAATCACAGAATCACAGAATGTTAGGGATTGGAAGGGACCTCAAAAGATCATCTAGTCCAATCCCCCTGCCAGAGCAGGAACACCTAGGTCAGGTCACACAGGAACATGTCCAGGCGGGTTTTGAATGTCTCCAGAGAAGGAGACTCCACAACCTCTCTGGGCAGCCTGTGCCAGTGTTCTGTTACCCTCACTGTGAAGAAATTCTTCCTCACATTTATGTGGAACCTCCTATGTTCCAGCTTGTACCCATTGCCCCTTGTCCTATCATTGGATGTCACTGAGAAGAGCCTGGCTCCATTGTCATGACACTCACCCTTTACATATTTATAAACATGAATAAGGTCACCCCTCAGTCTCCTCTTCTCCGAGCTAAAGAGACCCAGCTCCCTCAGCCTTTCCTCACAGGGGAGATGTTCCACTCCCTTAATCATCTTTGTGGCTCTAAATATATTCCTTCCGCAAGTAAGCACAACTTTTTTCAGAAATTATATTAAAATGTTCCAAAACATTCATAAGAAACTGGATAGTTGTAAACTGAAATGGTCCGTTGAGTATTTTGTTAATAGTAAAAATAATTTTGTTTGGACATCCTACTATACTGCTTCACAGAGATACATTTGGATTTTTACCTGCACAAAAGCTCCTCTAGTATTTGAGATACATCTCCTATCACATACCCTAAAAAACCCTTGAGAATTCAATTTCTGGGATACTGTCCCTCAAAATGAAGTCTGGTCGGTAGTTTAGCTTTTAGACCTGTAGAACGAACCACTTATAATTGTAAAGGGGTATTAAAGTAATGCTGCCTAATTAAAACATTTCAGTTTACATTTCAGGACAGTTTTATTTTAGTTTTCTAAGCTTTCTTGAAGAAAAATACTTTTCCCCCTTTAAAATATATTCCACTAGGAGAATGTTCCTACATTTACTAGCTTTAAGAATATGCACTTATTTCATCTAAAAAATAAAGCTATGTATCAGTGGGGGGAGGGGCTATGTGTCACAACAACAGACTGGGTTGGGACCCCAAGCGTAGCAGATGAGACATTGCAAGGAGCAATGACACAACACGATTCTTCACCAATGCATCTCCTGGCTTTCAGCTTCTTTTGCTTCTTTTTTTGGTTCAAATTAAAAATCAATTAAAATCTTTTCAATGAAATACTAAATGATGTAATAACCTTCTACCTGACGTAATTAGTACCAACTTGTATATTTTCTCACCAAATCAGTACTGTGCATCTTGCTTGTGCTAACCACAGTATTCATTAATTTTGAAAATTATCTATTTTAGTTCCATTATAAAGGTTATTTTTTAAACTAGAACACTACCGGGTTTTTTCCTCCTTCTATATACACAATATATTTTTTATCTTTAATCAGCTGCTAATTAAAGAGTTGGTTATAAAACTCAGTAACGGTATTTCATATCTTGCATTTGCTCCTGGAAGACATGTTAAAGAATTCATCAGAACACCAATTCTCCAAATCCCCTTGCTCAAAATGGGATGAAACAGCATTAAGCAATGCTTAATGAGCACTGCGCAAGCACCCACCCTGCTCAGCATACTCACACTTGGTCAATGCCCAGAAGTAAGCTGTCATTAGACAAAGACCAGGGAAGTCAGATGTTTTCACTAGCTCAGCCTCTCTTCTAGCACCAGTCTCAAGCTCTGTCATCCTCCCCATATTGAAGCATTTCTGTCTCCAACATACAACATTTGCAGCCCCTCACTGCATAATGTGCTGACCCTCTTCTGCGCTGGCTCCTTCTCTCCCAGGAACCAGACATGGGCTCCAGTGACAAGACTGATGTGTCACAGCATAGGACAGTCTATGTCTCTCTTCCTCCTCCCTGCTGACTCCAGCCCTTCTCTTCTCCACACTGTCCACCCAATACACCCAATTTTGTCAGTGTTCATGGAATAAAGAGCAGTGAGAGTGGTGAGACATGAGGATATGGGGCTGATGAGACACCCATCCAACTCTGCTTCCATGGACGCACAAAACTCATCATCACAACAGTCCCTTATGAGCTGAACAAAGAGCTTTTTATGGCTATGCCCCATTTTTTTTTTCAGCTGTAAATACCATGTTTCTATTCTGAACTTCACAACTTTTAAAAACATGACTACTGAATGTAGGATTCCAGTAGCAGCATCCACAATTTAGTGGTCAGATGTACAGTCACCTCTCCGCTCCTTACCTGTTGCTGCTTCTGTTGCCTTCGCAAAATCCCAATTGGCAATAAAACCAATGAGATTCAACTTTTAGAAGTCAAATGACACCTGTTTTTTCCTACTTCTCATTCCAAACCACTCCAACATTTCATGCTGCTCCAGGAAATTTCTTTTTATAAAACATCTTCTTATCTTCTCTTACCCAAAGCAACAAGTTTGCCCACTGGGATCTCCCAGGCAGAAGACTCTCTTAAACTGGCTTTTTGTTTGGGTTTGGGTTTTTTTCTAATTGGTACTCCCACAAGTTTTTAGTCCAACATAATATGTGTGTTTATATGTATAAATTCCTCAATTTTTCAGTTTGACACACCACTTTGTTGTTACTTGTCACCAAAGGACAGACAGACTGTGCTTGCAGTCGTCTCCTCACTTTTTTGTGTCAGTTTGTAAAATTACAGAGTGCTCTGGGATTACTACGGATCTTGTCAAAACTACTCCAGAGGCAGAGGGGAGGATTATGGTGGTGAATTGACTTTCTCTGACTGATTTTAGTGAAAAGTCAGATTTCTGAGACAACATTATAATGATGCTTCCACTTCTCCCCACAGCCTAGAGAATCTCTGCCTTTCTCTCCCCCTCCCTCTGTTCCTAAGCTGATACCAGCACTTTGATGTAACTTTTACTGCTGGACCTGGTCCCCTCCATCCCCAGCCCTCGCTGCAATACATACGATGCCAGCCCATAAATACGACTGCACCATGTTAGGCTGACCAAAGCGTCAGGCTGTCACATCTGTCTAAAAAAAAAAAAAAAAGTGGCAGTTTGCACTTGATCCATAACATATGTAGGCCATAGAAATGCTTAACTATAAAATTACT
This sequence comes from Podargus strigoides, assembly GCA_028020825.1. Taxonomy (NCBI): domain Eukaryota; kingdom Metazoa; phylum Chordata; class Aves; order Caprimulgiformes; family Podargidae; genus Podargus; species Podargus strigoides. The sequence continues at coordinate 16,925,110 of CM051663.1, forward strand.
CATCTTAAACACTGTAATAATCAGGCATGGCTGCTACAGATAGCCTGTTATTATACTTGTGTTTAAAATGCAGATAAGGAATGTCTTGTTATTACTTTTGCAAACCACACAGCATCACGGTTTCCACACGCGACATTAATCAACCTACTACTGTTTTACAAACGGGCTCTGCTCCTACTCTTAATAAGATATTTATACTGGGGTTATACTGCCATTTAACCCAGGAGAGAAACACATCAATGTGAATATGTGTAGTGTCCTCCCAATTTCCCCTCTCCTATTTATTCTTTAATTACTACTTTTTCTATCACACGTTTATTTACAAATAGATTAGCAGCTATCCCCAAAGTTTTGTGATGAGTTGTTGTGATTTTGTTACGGTTTTTTTCCTATTGTTTGGGGGGTTTCCTTTTCGCTGACATCACAGCAAAACATCACCCTGGCATTCTCACAATTCCATGGTGCATTTCAGGAAGCCAGCATCAGGTCACTAACAGAGTCTCCTGCTTTTCTCACAGTGAATCAGGAGATAATCTGCCAAAACTGGCATAAGAGCTTTTATTCAAATTCACATGTATGTTATCATGGCATCATAGAACGGTTTGAGTTGGAAAGGACCTCAAAGCTCATCTTGTCCCAACCCCCCTGCCATGGGCAGGGACATCTCCCACCAGACCTGGTTGCTCCAAGCCCCATCCAACCTGGCTTGGAATACTTGAGGACAGAAGGCATATTAAAAAAAAAAAAAAAAAAAAAAAAAAAAAAAAAAAAGAGGCTGCCTCAGTTTGAGGATAAGTATCCTCATTTTTTTGTTATTTTTCCCTTTAAATAAGTGCATTGTCAAATTTGTTTTGGGGCACAGGCTGCAAGTACACATTCTTTAGGCTTTATTTTGTCATGAACATGATTTACAAGTGCAATCCAGTGCCAGGCTGCCCTCTGGGGTTTGCCACAATTAGGGTGCTCTCTCCCCTCCGAGTTGCTTCTCCTCTTCTCTCCTAACATGTTCACTCTGCCTTTTTGCTACCAGGTACATAATGAGCCATTTCTTTCCACAAGAAACCTCAGGGCATGCTGCAAGGAGCAAGCACCATATTGGCAAATTTCAGCTCCACTTTGCCTGTCCTCTGTGGTGTCCTCCAGGAACACGGACATACCCTGCACTGTGCTGTGGAGAGCACAAGATTACTACTGTGCTGAACATAAGAAAGAAAATCAGTTTAAACCACTGATATGTTCTGCATGCACAGTGAAAAAAAAGGTGTCAAATTTAATGAAAATATTTAATTTATCACAGAAAGTGAAAAAAAGGTCAATTTTTTTCTTCATTGGAAAGAAGGAAAGAGAAATCTGGTGATGCTCTGACCACTGCCACTGTGGGATGGGAAAACCCAGAGTCAGGTCACCCTAACATGACAGAGTTTAATAAGGCTTTCCCTAACCCCTTATGAGCCTTTCATCATTTTGACCTGAGCTGGGTTATTTTATAACTGATCCAGACCTGAGTTATTTTATAACTGATCTAAGGACAGTGGTACCAAAAAATCAGCATTATTGCAGCTAAAAGCTTGTTTTAAATACTATTTTCTTATAAAATCACTATCAAAAAAACCTAAAACACCACCTACCAAAATAATTTTGAGGCATGAATACAAAACCCCTAATGAAAAGATTTCCAAAAGATTACCTCTCCAGGAGGTTATGTGTAAGAGCCCTGCTGAAATATGGTGACCAGATTTCACCATTATTCACCTTGGTTTCTCAAGTTCAGTAGTAAACAAGCCCTCTGTGTTATGCTGGCAGATAAGACATGAAAAAAACCCCACCAAACCTCATACCCTCTATGCAACAGACGTTATAAAATTAATTTTACATTTCATTGCCTACTACCCCACTGGACCTTGTACTCATTTATCTCAGCAGTGCCAAATTACTTAGTACTTCATAAAAACTGTGAACTTTTTTTAAAAAAACAAAACACTGAACATATTTAGAAGTAGTTTTGCACTCAAAGCCATCACTGAAGTAAGGCATATCTTAAACTGAAGGCCTGAACTGGATTTCCCACTTTAAAATATTCTCCTTTGAAAATGTTCATTTATTTGTACTACATAGTGACTCAAAGCTTTAACCGTCTTTCAAAAACATTGGTGGTAGGTGCTGCACACCAAGGGGACAAAACATCCATCCCAAAGACAAGCAGTGTTAGTGGCATGTAAGGAAACACTGCTGCTCTGGTGCACGAAGGGACCTTAGAGGAGACTGAGCATTTTTTTCAAATTTACCACCTGAAAGTTATTTGCTTTCACAACATGGCTACAGGTTTCTTTTAAACAAGGTATCATGGTAATTCATGAGTTTTTGCATCTCCTGGGTCAGTCAGGAGCTATGAGAAACCAACTTGTATTCTCCCACAGACTGGCAGGGACTGGAAGGGACTTCTGGAGATCATCAAGTCCAACCCCCCTACCAGAGCAGGGTCACTCAGAGCAGATCGCACAGGATGGAGTCCAGGTGGGTTTTAAATGTCTCCAGAGACGGAGACTCCACCACCTCTCTGGGCAGCCTGTGCCAGTGCTCTGCCACCCTCACAGTAAAGAAGTTTTTCCTCATGTTCAGATGGAACTTCTCATTTTCCAGTTTGTGCCCATTGCCCCTTGTCCTGTCACTGAGCACCACTCGAAAGAGTCTGGCCCCATCCTCCTGACACCTCCCTTTAGATATTGATAAGCATTGATGAGACCCCCTCTCAGTCTTCTTTTCCCCAGGTTGAACAGACCCATGTGTCTCAGCCTTCCCTCATCAGAGAGATACTCCAGCCTCCCCAGCATCTCCGTACCCTCTGCTGGACTCTCTCCAGCAGTTCCTCATCTCTATGGAACTGGGGAGCCCAGACTGGACACAGCACTCCAGATGTGGCCTCACCAGGGCAGAGTAGAGGGGGAGGAGAACCTCCCTGGACCTGCTGGCCACAATCCTCTTAATGCACCCCAGGATACCATGGGCCTTCTTGGCAGCAAGGGCACATTGCTGGCTCATGGTTGACTTGTCCACCAGAACTCCCAGGTCCTGCTCAACAGAGGACCTCCTCTGCTCTCCTTCTTCTTCATCAACTGTTGCATCAGCAATAGGCAGTGCTTTCAGCAGCAATGGTTGCACAAAGATGTTTTATCAGCCATAGCATCAGAGCAACATTACATGGCCAAGAATCATAGAATCATAGAATCACAGAATCATAGAATAATTATGGTTGGAATGGACCTCCAGGGTCATCAAGTCCAACCTTTATCCCATCATATTCCTAACCATTAAACCACTAGACCATGGCCTCAAGTGCCTCATCAACCTGTTTTTTGAATACCCCCAGGGATGGCAACTCCACCACCTCCCTGGGCAGCGTGTTCCAATGTCTAACCACCCTCTCAGTAAAGAACTTCTTCCTAATATCCAACCTAAACTTCCCTTGATGTAACTTGAGGCCATTTCCTCTCATCCTATCATTAGTAATTTGGGAGAAGAGACCAACAACAGCCTCACTACAACCTCCTTTTAGGTAGTTGTAGAGGGCAATGAGGTCTCTCCAATGTGCAGGGCCCAACCCACCCAGTAAACTGCAGGTCTCTTGTCCCTTCATGATCATAACATCAAACAGCAAATTAAATCCTGCTCTCAGGACTTATAAATGATTCCACCATCTCCATCTGAGACCTACTGACTGATACACTCTACCCCATTGCTACTGTTACTAGTCTACATGGGCATAACAGAAAGCACTCCCTCTTGTCTTCACACTTTTGAAGTGTGCAGAAAGGACTGAACATTTATTTTTGTCACTGAAGATACAACTTCTTTATAAAAAACGTGGTTGTTTAGTCAGAAAGTATCATTTTTCCAGAACCACTTAATCGTGAAGATAAATGCACTTTAAAAACATTGCTCTCAAGAAGCATTGATATAAAGGCTTTCTTTATTAACAAATTACTGTTTGGTTTGCAGCACAGAAAACACAGTTGGTAAACAAATTTCTACCACTGGTAGCTCTGTTCTAACTTCTCATTTTCTTTTTAGATACTGAAGACACCATCCTTTTGCCAGGCTTCTGCCTTCATCAGGTATTGATGCAAAAGAACATCATAATATATGATGTCATGACATAGTTCCTGCTTAGGATTCTTCTTGCACAGGTTGTTGAAGCATTTCTTATTTAACTGGCACATACAAGAACTTATCCCCAGGAAAGGAAATGCAGAAAAAGACCATATCTTTCCTCCATCACTTGGATGCATGGACTCCAGCATCAACTCCCATGCAGTCCCTCCTCCACAGTTAACATTCTGTAGAACAAGAAAAGTCCTACACCAACAGAATTTGGACAAGCCCATGGCAGGCTGTATACCGGCTGCATTCCTGTGGTATGGTAGAGAGCAACCTTGCTGTGAATCGTGTTCCTCCAGCACTGATGTGGACAGGCTTTTGCCTGTCCTTGCTGGTCAAGCACCTCATCTCATAGGATTATCTTGGATTTTTAGCCTGCACACCATCAGTTCAGCCTGGACGGTCCTCCTTGGATCCCACAAATTTTAGGCTCTGGGACCATTAAACTGTAACACCGATCACAAAGTATTTTCTGCCAAAAAGCAAAGCAATCACCACAAACAGCTTTACCTGGGTCCTCTTAGAAATAAATAGTTTCTCACCATGTACCCTGTCTGGCCTCTCATTATTGTCCTGCTGATATTCATGGTTTACTGGCTGGTTTTAATCATAGTAAAATGAAACCCTGTTAAAAGAATAACTGTGAACATGGGACTGACAGGCTATGAAGTGTCCAGTTCTGCCTAACGTAATTTTTATTTGCCTAGAAGTTCTTCGCTGTAACGTCTCCCTCAATAAGCAGAGCCCAACCCACAGCATAGAAGGGAAACTCATTGCTTGAAAAAGTGCTTAAACAAGCTCACAGGCTGAACCCAATTCCATAAATAATAAAGGAAGAAGATATGTAAAAATGTTGTAATGCAGGCTACAGATTCACAGGATTAGAGGAAACATTTCAAACAGAGATGGAAAGAAGATGAAAATAATTTTTTAAAAATTACTTTTCCATTGAGAGTATGGCCAAATTGCTGGTTACTTCCAACAGCATAGAAATATTTTCTCTGAATCTCAGAAACTAGCAAAGGTAAAGACAGATTGCAATGGAAATAAATATATTTCGGTCAGATATGGATGCTGCCACTGCTGGGTTTTTATAAAATTTTAAAAAATGATGTTTTATCACAGTGTAGCATGGAAATGAAAAAAATCTACACTCCTCAAGCAAAACAGCTACTCCTTAGTTCTGGTCCAAATTTAAAGAAATAACTTCTGGAAATAAGAACTTAAAAGGGACCTTCATTTTCTTTAATGCTGTCTCTTAAAATTAATTCTTTCTAGTCTTATCAAGTGTGGAAAAAGCTGAAAGAAGTGCATCTCCAACTCCAAAGCTAGACACAACATAAAAAGCATTCAACCAGATTTCATATTTAAAGCCAATTCCATAGCTTTTTGTTCTCCAGCCAACAATTGCTCAACATCTGAGGAGACCGCCACAGAAGGAGGTATCTACAAATATCTCTATATCTCTATAAATATCTAAAAATGTGATAGGGCACACAGTGTTCATTAAGGACTCTGTATATGTATGCAATAAGGATAAAGTTACACAGAAGAAAGAATTAAGGAAATAACTTATGCTCCTGTTCTGCCTCTCAAAAATAGATAAAATATGATTTCTGTCTTCCACAGTTCAGTTCAGAAATCTCTATCAAATCTGTCAAATAGATCTTGCCAAAGAGCAGAGTGGACGTTGTGATTACTCTTTTTTACTCAACAAGTCCATGATCATAATAACTTCAAGTACATGAGAGGTCTTACCCTCTGGGGACCCAATTCCACCTGGTCTGACCTTCAAAGTCACTGTCCCTCACCCCAAGCTAATGAATATTTTGGGCAGAATCCTCTTAGATTTTGACCACTTAATTTTTCTCTGCTTGAGCAGAGTAACAGAGTAGAGTCTAAGCCTCAACTACTCATTGTTCAGCCCCGAAGCTGGAACCATTCCCTACATACAACTCAAGAGGTAAAACTGCATTGCAATGTGCCATGTAATATAAAGGTGTTGGCTGTAACTGGGCTAAAAGGGGAAATAAAGTGAGAAAAACAAACCAGGCTTCAAACTGAAAGATCACTGCTGAACTTTTGATTTCATTACTTACTCTATAACCTGAGGCATGACTCTCTCCCTTGATTTTTATTCTATAAGATCTGACTAGTAATCATAGTCACTATCAACAACAAAGTGACTCAAAAATGATGTGTTGAAATTTTTATGCTAGATGACAAGCAAAGCACTGAGGAAAAGAGGCAATGTCCATTTTAAAATTCCTAGGTAATTCAGATCTAGCCAAACACATTATTTTCCAAATGTTTGAAATATTAATGTCTTGGTTTGAAAGACAGGTGTCTGCTAAGGAAGGCAGGAGCCCCCCTTGGAACGGAAAATACAACCCCCTTCCCTCCGAATTATTATAAAATTGAAATTAAGGGGCTTTCAGGCAAAGATATGAGGAAATGGGAATAACAGTTTTTACTAATGTATACAACAAAACAACAATACAGAGGAACTGGTTTAAAGCCTGACAGAGTCAGGGATACAACCTGGCACCCTGCCGGGCAGGGTGTTGGTAGCAGTTCGATGTAGTGGTAGCTGCAGTTCTCTTTGAAATGGTCCTGTTGAAGCAGTGATCTTGTAGAAAAAGAAATCTGGTCCTCCTCCGAAAATTCGGTGGTGGTGTAGTCCTTGTCCTCTGGGATCCCAGCGGGTAAGGCTGCTCGTGCTGTTCCAAACCCCAGATTTTATCCCCGGTGGGAATGCTTGGCTTCCCTCCCCCCTGGCCGGAGCATCTCACAAAGGGATGGTGAGTCATGGGGCAAGGCACTGATGGGCGCATTAACAGAAGAATAGTCCCGAGGGGCGAGGCAAGGAACACCGGCGCCTGGTTTCAACAGCTCATGGTAATAGAATACATTGTAACCCAGGACAATTAATTTCTGACTTAAGATCTTGGATGCCAGACACCAGCCCAGGTGAGCTTTTAGGACTGAATTATAAACCCATGAAAACAGAGTTTATAATGGAAATGCTGACAGACTCTCAGCTACAGCTACACTAGTGGGAACCACTATAATAAAATGAATGCAATCACTCACCTCATTTTACCAGATTTTATTGCTGTAGAGAAAATTAAGAAACTTAACATCGTTCTCTCCACTAAATTGCTTTTTCTTCCCCAGACTTTTTGGTGTGCTCTTTGTGATACCACTTACTTATAAACATCCTCATTTTTGTCTGTGTATTAAAACACATGCATTTAGCAGCTTAAATCAGGATTTTTCTCTCTACAGTGTTTAACTTCCTATCTGGCCACTTTATTCTGAATCTTATTCAAATTAAAGCAGGTCTATTATGCAAGGCACAGAAGTTCAATTTGAGTAAAATCTGGGCAGGATTTTCTTTTTTGCATGAAAACAACAGCATAATAAATGCTAATCATTATAATCTTTCCAAAGTGAAAGCTATTCAAGAGTATTTTTGCATTTACGAATATAAAACATGCTTCTGATTTACATTCTAAAGGTTTGCATAGAATCTGAGATTAGAGATGGAGAAGACCTATATGACATCCCTCAATCCCCTGTCAGAGCTGGATTGTATCCCCTGCTGGTAAATATGGAATAAGGAAGTTTAGGAATTTTACATTTTGTCTTGTTAACCCATAATCGTCCCACACTGATCATGGCACACAGGAAAATTTTGAAACCAACATTTCTGTACTGCTGTGCATTGATCAAGCCCCAGATTATCGCATACATCAACTACTTCTCTTGGTCAGATATGGGCACCAACCAGGGTAAAGAAATCTGACCCCTTCTGATTAAATTGCTTGGATGACGTGTTTTATGGAACTTGAAGATTGAATCAGCTAATTTAAATCTCTTTTCCCTGTAGTGACATGGTGGCATCACAACTGACCTATTTCTTGTTTGCCCAACAGAGGTCATCAAGGACAAATGAGAGGGTTGTAAACAGCTCCTCTAGTCTTATTAAACATCACTTCAGGAACATGTATAGATTTTGAGTAAGCAAGGTCAAGAAACCATTAGAAAGGTTAAATTGGAAACATGACAGCATGCAAGGTGGTGACAAGAATGTTCCTAGTCAGGAAATTAAATTAACCTGAAGAAATCCCTGAAGGTGACTACATCTTCATTATTTTTATTAGGGACAAAAGTAAAATCAAGAAATAGGGGAAGACCTATTGAAAAAAAGATGCAAAGCACTAGCTACCTAGAAAGCTTTGCCACTTTTGAGTTCCCCCCCACCTCTAACTGCTCATGTTTTTTCAGTGTTTCATGTTCATTTTTCATGAGCAGTTACTGAATTTTTACCGGTAAGAATGTCAGCATGAAGAAAACAAATCACATAGAGACACATCTGCTGCATTTGTATTCATCCTCAAGTGCATTGCACACACATCCAAAACAGGGATCAGAAGAATACTGCAGGCAAAATAGCACTCTGACATGTAAAGAATACGCTTACTCAGAACTTGGTCAGCTAAACTACAGAGTGAGCAAGCCAAAAACACTCTGCAGGACCCACTTAAGCAAATGAAGTTACATAGATGACTAAGCTGTCACGAGAAAATGTACTTTAGTACCTAAAATGATACAGAACTTTTCTGCTCTGGCTGACCCAGCCTTCTGAACACTTAAGAGTTTATGCTCCTTGATATAACCAAAATTAATAGAATCACCCACTTTTCCAGGCATGCAAGGAAACATCCAACAGACTCCAACATGCTCTACAGTCACTTTCATGAAAAAAATATGTGTGAAATGGGCCCCATTCTAAGCTCCTGCAAACCGGCATTTTTGGCTGGACTATTGCAGCTTTCACAGGAAGAATAACAGAGATAGTGCCCTGAAGAATGAGTGTAAGGGGTTCCCCTCCACCAAAATGGGTCTGAAACTTAAATCTCCGATTCATTTGCAAGAACTTCTACAAAATGAACATGGCTACTTCTTCCTCTAATGATGCTATTACAAGAATGATCATTCCACTTATGCCCAAGCATGTGTTATTTGAAGTACAGAAGCAGTTTCTAGCGCTGGAGCCCAGTAAAGGAGATGAGACTGCAGACATGTTCCTCCTCAGCACAAACAGGCATTCAGCGTGCCAGCTCCTACAAATCTCTCTCTTTGGCATTTAATTCTCCCCATTCACTGTAAATGACACTTAGGAACCAATTCATCATTACAAATGCTATTCCAAGAGTCAGGTCCCTAATGTTCAGGACATGCAGGGTGAGCAATTTAAGTCTAGGTTCACTGTGAACTCCAGACATTATAACCAGCTACCCGAAACTACATGACACCAAGTTTGAAATGTAAGTATCAAATTATACTGAACTGCTCGTGGTTAAGAATATATCACATTTCAGCAAATGTGGCCAAAGCTTTTCCAAAGAAATAACTCTTTGTACTTCTATAATCATATAAGATAAATACAGCTGTAAAATTATCCATTTTTACAGGCTTTACACTCTAGGATTTTCTATGAAAAAGTCCTGATTGTTTATTCTATATTACAGACACATGTAAGATATCCACATTTTGACCACTGTAAGTACTAACTACACTATACATTGCCTGGAAGAACAGTTTCAAGAACCTCCTTGTAACATATATTGTTAAAGTGTATATATATGTATATCCTTCACTTCTTTCCCACTACCTTGTGCCATAAGACATTAATGATGCTGCTGTTGGATAAGTGTGTATAATCTTGACAGCATGGAGTGTTTATGGGTAAGACTTAAGGGGAAGGCCAATAAAGCAGACATCTTGGTGGGAGTCTGTTACAGACCCCCCAACCAGGATGGAGAGGCTGACAAAATACTCTATAAGCAAGTGGCAGACATCTCATGATTGCTCAATCTTGTTCTCGTGGGGGACTTCAACCTCCCAGATATCTGCTGGAAATATAACATGGCAGAGACAGACCAGTACTGGAGGTTCCTAGAGTGTGTGGAAGACAACTTCCTAACACAGCTGGTAAGGGAGCCAACTAGGGACAGTGCCCTATTGGACCTCCTGCTTGTAAACAGAGGTGGTCTTGTGAGGGAAGTAAAGGTTGGAGGTCTTCTTGGGCAGAGTGACCATGAAATGATAGAGTTTACAATTCTTGGAGAAACAAGACAGGGAGCCAACAGAACTGCCACCCTGGAGTTCTGAAAGGCAGACTTTGGCCTGCTTAGGAGCATGGTTGAGAGTGTCCTTTAGGAGGCAGTCCTGAAGGTCAATGGTGCCCAGGATGGCTGGGTATATTTCAAGGAGCAACTCTTAAAAGCTCAGGAGAAGGCCATCCCCAGGTCCCGAAAGACGAGCCAGCAGGGAAGGCCAGCCTGGCTAAATAGGGAGCTTTGCCTGGACCTCAGGAACAAAAAGAAAGTCTACCGCCTTTGGAAAAAGGGGTTGGTAACTTATGAGGAGTACCAAAGTGTAGTGAAGCTGTGCAAAGCGAAAATTAGAAGGGCCAAATCTCAAGCGGAACTCGACTTGGCCTCTACGGTTAAGGACAATAAGAAGAGGTTCTTTCAGTACCTTAATAGAAAAAAGAAGACTAGGGAAAATGTTAGCCCACTGATGAATGAAGTGGGCGCCCTGGTGGTGGAAGACACAGAAAAGGCCGAGGTACTGAATACCTTCTTTGCCTTGTTCTTCACTACTAAAACGGTCTCTCGTAAATCCTAAACCGTGGAGGCAAGAGGGAAGGTCTGGAGAGACGAAGACTTTCCCTCAATAGAGGAAGACTGTGTTAGAGACCACTTGGCCAAACTGGACATCCATAAGTCCATGGGCCCTGATGGGATGCACCCGCGAGTGCTGAGAGAGCTGCCAGATGTTATTGCTGGGCCACTCTCCATCATCATTGAAAAGCTGTGGAGAACAGGAGAGGTACCTGAAGAATGGAGGAAGGCCAACATCACTCCAGTCTACAAAAAGGGCAAGAAGGAGGACCCAGGAAACTATAGTCCATTTAGGCTCACCTCCATTCCTGGGAAGTTGATGGAGCCACTCATTCTGCATGTCATCTCCAAACATATCGTACAACAGAAAGTTATTGGGAGTGCTCAACATGGATTTATCAAGGGTAAATAATACTTGACCAATCTGATAGCCTTCTATGATGTTATAACCAGTTGGCTGGATGAGGGGAGAGCAGCAGATGTCATCTACCTTGACTTCAGCAACGCTTTTGACATTGTCTCCCATAACATCCTCATTAGGAAACTCAAGAAGTATGAGTTGGACGAGGGGATGGTGAGGTGGATGGAGAGCTGGCTATGTGACAGATCACAGAGGGTTGTGATCAGTGGAGCAGAGTCAAGTTGGAGGCCTGTAACCAGTGGTGTCCCCCAGGGGTCAGTACTCGGTCCAGTCTTGTTCAACATATTCATCAATGACCTGGACGAGGGGACAGAGTGGATCCTCAGCAAGTTCGCTGATGATACCAAGCTGGGAGGGGTGGCTGACCTGCCAGAGGGCTGTGCTGCCATCCAGCGGGACCTGGACAGGCTGGAGAGCTGGGCAGAGAAGAACCTCATGAGGTTCAATAAGGGCAAGTGTAGGGTGCTGCACCTGAGAAAAAGAATGCCAGGCACCAGGATAGGTTAGGGGGGACCTCCTGGAAAGCAGTTCTGAGAAGAAGGATCTGGGAGTCCTGGCAGACAGTAAATTATCCATGAGCCAGGAATGTGCACTTGCCACCAAGAAGGCCAATGCCACCCTGGGCTGCACAGGGCAGTGTGTGGCCAGGAAGGCAAGGGAGGTCATTCTTGCCCTCTACTCTGCCCTGGTGAGGCCACAACTGGAATACTACATCCAGTTCTGGGCTCCCCAGTTGAAGAGAGACAGGGACCTACTGGAGACAGTCCAGCGGAGGGCAACAAGGATGACTGGAGCATCTCCCCTGTGAGGAAAGGCTGAGAGAGCTGGGACTCTTTAGCCTGGAGAAGAGAAGGCTGAGGGGTGATTTAATTAATGTTCATAAATACTTAAAGGGTGGCTTGAGGGAGGATGGAGCCAGACTTTTCAGTGGTTCCCGGTGACAGGACAAGGGGTAACGGACACAAGCTGGAACATAGGAGGTTCCATTTAAATATGAGGAAGAATTTTTTTTCAGTGAGGGTGCCAGAGCACTGGCACAGGCTGCCCAGAGAGGGTGTGGAGTCTCCTTCTCTGGAGATTTTCAAGACTGGCCTGGATACAGTCGTGAATGATGTGCTCTAGGGGATCCTGCTTTTAAGCAGAGGAGTTGGACTAGATGATCTCTAGAGGTCACTTCCAACTTTGAATATTCCATGATTCCATGATTCCATAATCTGGGCAACCAATTAAGCAACAAAACCAGTAAGATATTTGGGAGATATGTCAGTTTAATCAGGTTTATTAAGAGTAAGGATGAGGGGTCCAAGCAAGAGGTTCAACAGTAATGTATTAGGTTGGATAAGGATCAAAGAAATTATGATCCCTCTGTTGTTCTTGGTCATAAATAGAAGGATTAGATCAGATTCCTTAACATTAGAGAAGATGTAGGTTGGATATCAGAAAGATCTGTTAGTATACTGAAACAAAACCAGGCTGGATACGGCTGTTGGTTGCTCCACTGTTCTTTTGAGTAATGTAATACCTGGAGCACAGAGGGGCACGGGCAGCTTCTTCAGCTTTTGGTGCCCATCACTTCTCCCACTGAGGGCCTGATCCTACCTGCACAGACAAGGTGTGCTGGGACTACCTGCTGTGCAATAAAAAAGGCAGATTAATATCTCCTGTCCCACTGAGCTAAGAAATGAGAGCGGCACCCAGATTTAGTGTGCTGTCAGGGTGAACAGAATGTGCCCAGAATGGAGCAACCAGACACCAAGGAAATGCAAAGAGGTCAAAATTGCCATAACTTTGGGCTTTGATTGCCTCCATGGTCAGAGAACCACTGAGCAGGAATTTCAGGGTAGCAAATTTAAATGTCAGTATCTAAATAGAAGCAAGCTCCCCTTTATTTTTTTATTGTTGGTTTGGGTTTTTTTTTAATTGTTTTATTATTCTTTTATGTATTTTTTTTTTTCAACTACAGCTGCAAAGCTGGAGTAAGTATTGCTTCTGATAGCATTATTTCTGTTTCTGCGAAAGATTTTGTAGTAACAGTCTGACAAATACATCTGAAGCACTTATATACCACACTGAGAAAGGCTCACAGGAAATACAGGAGGACTTCAAACCCTAGAAATTCAGATGTCAGCATTGCTAGTTCTAGAGATTTAAAAAAATATATGTATCATAAGAAGAGAAATTTTAAATCATCTTTTTAAAATGGAAAAAAATCCTTCTTTCCTAAACCACTAGCCAGTATAGAGTTTCTGAAAATGTACATTAAATAACTGAAAGCAAGGAAGGCTGGAGGCATGAACAGTGCAGTGGTTCTAGCTCCACTGCCCTTCTCAGACCCAGAAACAGCGCAGTCTGTTGCTCACCAGGAGCAGAAGACCAGCCTTTGTTCAGGGGGTTTGTTCACAGCAGTGAAGGAAAACTCTCCCAACTGAAAACTATCTTAAACAGACTGAACTGGGAATAAAATGCAGGTAGGTCCTTCTTTATCAAACGACTGCCACTGGGTGATGGACTAAGGCAGGAAAGGAGGAGACATTACAAAAATCTGCAAAGAGTAAAAAAGGTTTTTAGCAAGTCTCAGACAAGCAACAAGACCTGGGAAGGTGAGAATCGCAAAGGCTTTTTTCTCACTAAAATTACTGCATCAGTTATCCCCTGTTCTGTCACAGTAGACTCAGAAACATGACCAACATGGAAGGTACCTGTACTTCAGGATGAAAACCCAAAAAATTTAGTTCATACCTCGAAAGAACTTGGAAGTCAAGCATTTGTTTTCAGGCCGAGACCATTATACCCCAACAGAACCTTTGTCCTGCATGATACAGGACAAAGTGATGACACCAAGGAAACTGAGACTTAATTTCCAGAGAAAAAACCACATCCTGACATATGTCTTAGGCAGTAGGACACATTCACAAGGGAGGTTGTAGGAGTCTTATCACTTAGGGCTTGTAAAACCAGAGCAGACAGATAATCAGCAAACACGGCAGGGGAACAATCCTTTTCTGGAAGGTAAACCAGTCAAATGATCTACAGGCTGATGGCCATCTCCAGGGCCTATGATCTATCACACCCCATTATTTTAATTCACTGAAACTATATTCCTTCACTAACCAAGGCTGCTCCTTTTTCAATCCAATCTCCTCCAGTTCAAAGTAAACCTCTGCCAGGCACTAAAAACAAAAGCAAAACCTTTTTCCTAAATGAAATTTGCTAATTAAAGCCATGTTTCTATGCAGGACAAGGATAGAGACAGCGGGAATTGCAGTGGCATGCGTTGCTGCTGTTTCTCAACAGCCCAATAGTAGAGGGGACTACAGTGCAGAAAAGACAGTTTCTGTTGTCCCCTCACACTCAGATAAAAGGAATGTTGTACAAAAATGAAAATCTTAAACATTCTGTTAATCTGGGATGTCACTCTCCTATAGGTTGATAAACTCATTAAATTGAAAATGAATCAGTGTGTTGACACAAATTTTGTAACGTTAGCTACTGATTTTCAAACTTGCATTTTTATGGGCAAAATAATTCCTGTCTCTCTGATATCCATTTTAAAAGTTACAAAAGTTTCATTTTTATTCTAGCTATTTAAGTGTAGTAAGTATCAGCAATCTTGCCATTAATTGAGTATGAAAATATCATAGAATCCTAGAATGGTTTGGAAAGCCAGATTGGATGGGACCTTGAGCAACCTGGTCTAGTGGGGGTGTTCCCACCCATGGCAAAGGGGTTGGAACGAGATGAGCTTTAAGGTCCCTTTCAACCCAAATCATTCTATCAGTGTTCACATTAAAACAACAACCACCTTACTAGAGACACTGGGCATTTTCTTTGGTGTTTTTTTGGTTGCCTATCTCCCTGCATCCCCATTTACAACAGAGAAAGCAGGTGCATGTTATGCACACCAAAGCAGAAAAAAAAGGGACCAAAACAGAGCAGCACATAAAGAGTCAAATATTTACCTGATTTCTTGATATTTCCTTTCACATTTCAGATGTGTTTTTAAATACAAATGTCCTAATGAGTTTTAATGGCACAACAAAGTATACGTTTGTGCATGAATGGTGCATGTGGATCTTATAAATACAACAAAGGAACATTAAGCAGCGACAGGATGGAGCAATCACTCGGGAATAGTCCGTTCCATTAAGCAAAAAAACTATTAACCACTGTAGGTCATCAAGTGATGTAAAAAGCAGTTCCATAGGCTTATATTATGGCATGTAGCAAAAGAAAAAAAGAACAACATTCTAAATCAGATAGCTAGTCCTGAAACACCAAGCTTAACCAATTCCTAATGGAGTGGTAGTCTATATGCTAGCACATCCTGTCTGTGCCGTGTGTTTTTACATAAAATACAAATATAGAAAGCATATTAGAGAAAAACTTGTTGGCCAAAAGTTCATAAACATCCACATGTTTGGCTGAATTCACTGCAAGGGGTGACACCTGTAATGAAAGTTTTCCAGCTATAATGTCTGTTTTACAGAGTTAGTGTTTTTTCAAATTTATACTGCATTTATCAAGAAAATAAATTCTTGGAGTTCCCAAATGAGTTTGGAAGGGAAGTGGCATTTCTTTTAGTTTTGTTCATTACTTTTATTATGGCTTATGAATTCACTTTAAATAGACTAAAATCTCCTGTATAAGGAATCAAAAAAGGTAGAAACAAAAAAAAATTAAGTCAGCTTTGGCCAATTTTAGTTGTTGTAAATCAAGTTATATCTCTCAAACACTTTCTGAAAGTAATCTTCCTTTATATAAAAAGAAAGTGATCATAGATGCAAGGAATGAGAAATCTGGAACCCTTTAGACCATGTGTTGTTTACTCAATCCAATACAGTATTTCCTAAATTTTAGTATAGCAGCTTTCCTGTGTTTATCACATAGTTTTTTAAAAGTGATACCTGCCTGTGTCACTAAGTGATTCAATTTCATTCTTAGTTCATTAAAAACCTCAAAATACTGGTAGACAATAATATCTAATATTATATTTCAGAATTTCAGAATGTATTTCAGAATACAGAGCTGTTTAAGTCCAGTTATCTTCTCTCTTTGGAAACTGCTGGTGTTCTGTCTAGACAAGTACACAGGAAAGTTTTCATTCTCACCAGCACAATTCTAAAATGCTCTCTGGATTTTTATTTATTTTTATAATGCTGGTGAAGCAATCTGATAAAACACAATGGCATGAGCAGCTGTGTCAAATTCAAAGCTGAGGGACAAACCGATGGTGTCAAACTTCATATAAAAATAACTCTTAAATCATTTAAAGCTCATGAAGAGCTTTTCTGCTTAGCTGACATTTTTTCAGGAGAATATGAGCTGACTTTCAGCTGAGGAAGAAATACGACTATTTTTTTTATTCCCTGGTTCTTGCTAAACTAATACAGTTTAGTCCCAGAATAAATGTGGTTGCAACAGTGGTTTGAGAAGTACCCTTTTTTTCTTCCCTGGATATTAACCTCCAGAACAAGCAGAAAGTTCATAGAATAATAGAATTGTTCTGGTTGGAAAAGACCTTTGATATCACCCAGTCCAACTATTAATGCAGCACTGCCAAGTCACCACTACCCCATGTCCCTCAGCACCATATCTACACGGCTCTGAAATCCCTCCAGGGATGGGGACTCCACCACTGGGCAGCTTGTGCCAGTGCTTGACAACCCTTTGGGGGGAAGGAATTTTTCCTAATATCCAATCTAAACCTCCCCTGGTGCAACTTGAGGCCATCACCCCTCGTCCTGTCACTGTTACCTGGGAGAAGAGACTGACCACCCATTGCTACCCTCTCCTTTCAAAGAGTTGTAGAGAGCAATGAGGTCTCCCCTCAGCCTTTTCTTCTCCAGACTGAATCCCTCAGTTCTCTCAGCTGCTCTGCATCACACTTGTGCTCCAGACGCTTCCCCAGCTCCGCTGCCCTTCTCTGGACACACTCCAGCACCTCAGTGTCCTTCTTGGAGTGAGGGGCCCAAAACTGAACACAATGTTCAAGGTGCGGCCTCACCAGAGCTGAGTACAGGGGCACAATCACCTCCCTACTCCTGCTGGTCACACCATTTCTGATACAAGCCAGGATGCCATTGGTCTTCTTGGCCACCTGGGCACACTGCTGGCTCGTGTTCAGCTGCTGTCAACCAGCACCCCCAGGTCCTTTTCCGCTGGGTACTTTCCAGCCACTCCTCTCCAAGCCTAGAGCATTGCATGGGGTTGTTGTGACCCAAGTGCAGAACCCAGCACTGAGCCTCATTAAACCTCGTATAATTGGCCTTGGCCCATCTATCCAGCCTGTCCAGATCCCTCTGTTCCTTTCACAATAAAAGAAGTCTTGTGACACTGTATGTAAGGTTCTATCTTGCGACACCTGTCACAACATCACATTAAATTTTTTTCACATAAATAGTCTTTCAGGAGTTCAAAGTCCACCACTGGCCAGCGGCACTTCTCCACTCACTTCAATTGACTTGAAATATTGCTAACTTCTTTGACAAAATAGGTCTTAACTATTTTTATTCTTAATGGTCTCTTCTGCTTAGAACAAACTTACACAGTAAGTTGCAAACACTGAAGGTTTGTGTTCCACTTTGGTTCAGGCATGATTAAACTTTCCCACAGCCCTTCCAGATACAAGCTACATTTGTCTTTCATCACTGAACAGCAGAATGGAGTCCTCTCATATTTTTATTATCCTCTGAAAGACCAACTTTTCAGATTAACAATAAAGTCAGAACATGGCTGATCCTGAAACAGTCTATAAATAGAGACATAAGACAGGGTAGTGTGGTTTCTATCTGAAATCCTACCAATTACTAGAAATAACAAAAATCAGTAGTCTGTTAAATTGAGAATTTTAATAAGATGCTAGAGAAGGAAGCAGCTCTTAGTTTCTCCCTGGTGCTCTCATTTCCATTTCAGCCTGGAACACTTTTACAGCTGGAACACATCGGGGCCATAAGGACCCTTGAGGAGTTCTTAGGAATGGTGCATTTTTCTGTACGTGGCAGGCTTCATGCATAAAATTCTCAACTGATTAAAAACAGTTTATGTTTTCTATGTTTTCTTTATTGAAAGCACTTTAAGCCACAAAAGTATAGAGGAAAGAGTTTAAAAGGGCAATATACCTTCAGTAGCCCTGAGCAGTCTGTTCCATGCAGAGTTGACTGTTACCTTTTAGTAGTGACCGCTTTATTGACTGTTAATGCTTTAAAAAGCATGGCAAAATCACATTTGGAGTCTTCACTGCAAGAAAAATATATGTCCCTTATGCATACCAGTGGTTTGGCAATTTTAGCCTCCAAAGACATAAATGCTGATGTATTCTATGTTGCCAAACAGCACAGTAAGTACTTAAAATGCTGTGCACAGACCTACAGTTTTAAAGTGACACTACCCAAGATTAGATTGTAATTCAGTGGAAGAATCTCTTCCTAAAACCTGCCTGAAATATTAAAGCTCATTATTCTTCCTTTAAAATCTTGCAAGAATGAAATCTTTCACAGAAATGGGAGATTAAGTGAAATGAGGACATGTACTGTTGACGTGAACACAATCTTCCACTCATTAGGACAGTGCAGTCACACATACCATCATCAACTCCTTTGGATGACAGCATCCGGCTGTTCAGAAAGGCCTGTTTAGCAGCAATACCTTGTACATCATACAACGGAACAGAAAGATACAGTTTTCAAGTGTTAAGAGTATTAAACATAGCTCTTATCCTATCCCAATCCTTGTCTCTGTAAATGGAGGCTTTTCTGAACATCGGAAGTTTATTTGCTTTGCCAAGCAATGATTAACACAACATACTGGAGTGTGAGACCTTCATTTCTCCTCTTGCCCTCTTTCCCTTACTCCGTTATGTTTCCATCTGTCAGTGCCTTAAGTCAATGATGTTCTGCCAACACTGCACAGTGACTCCTTCAGAAAAAAAAAAAACAAACACAACAACAAAAAACCAGACCAAAAAACAACCACTATAAAAAAACCCACGCACCACAAAAATTCTACTCGCTCAGGAATACATGTCCTTCAGAAAGTAAAATACTCCTTTCTGCTTCAAGAACTTGTTGCCAATTTTAAATGCCATACACCTTATATGTCACCTTACAATACAAACTGTTTTCACACAATCAGAAAAGAATCGAGGTCAGAAGGCACCTATGGAGACTGTCTGAGTCAAGTACTCTGCAGAAAGCAGGGGCAGCTACCAGCAGGTTGTGCTGGGTTATGTCCAACTAGGTTTTGAATATCTCCAAGACGGAGACTATGCAGCATGCCTGGGCAATCCACTTCACCTGTCATCACTGTCACTGCAGGGACAGATCAGGACCTGCCATGCAAAACACAGTTCTTCCTGTGAAAAGCTCAAAATTACAGAGGTGGGCACAGCACAACAGGCAATGCTCACATATGTGCATTCACTTAAAAGGAATAATTGGAGTGATTTTAATAGTTAGAGGTTGCCAACAACCAAGATCAAGGCCAAATTACAACTTGAACTGGCAAAAAGCCCAACTTGGCAAAGCACGGCTCTGCAGTCTTCCTCCGAGGGTGATTTAATAACTGAATGACCAATTTCTTTGCATCTGTGGGACCCTCCATAACTTTGGGTAGGAATCATAGCACAGGAGTACATACACTGCTGAGGATGTGAGATTAAGCGACCAAAGATTCAGACAGAAAAAGTGGTTGTGAAGAGATTAGAAAAGATTAGGAAGATTAGGAAAGAGCTGAGACTCTTATTACCTATTTTAAACGGGTACCATGAGAAAATATGCGTCTTCTAGCTGGTAGAGAAGGGTTTGGAGGAGGGGAGGTGATCTTCACTTTAAAGGATCTTATGACTGGAAAAGGGACTGAGTTCATGTAGGACATTGGAGGCCAGCTGAGAAGAGAGCTGCCTGGACTCCCTCCCAGTACAACTGGGGAGTATTTAGGAAGACACAGAACGGCAAGAAGTTGTAGAGCTCCTGGACTGAACTGGATTGAACTTCAATTTTATTTTATATTCCTAGGTTGTTCAAAACATGGCAGGACAACAAGACTAGGTAGTGCATAGACTGGATGCCCAGAGACCTGGAGAAAGTGCATCTTTGTGACAGGCTAGGGAAGACTGAAAGCTTCAACCCAGTCTGGCTTTCAACTTTTCCCTAAAATGCAAACACAAGCTGCTCCTTCACATAACCAACGCACTTGAACAAGCTCATAGCTCACCCGTGCACTAAAGGTCATAAGTGTCAATCCTCTCCCCAACATAAAAGAATATTTTAATCCTCTTTTCCCAAGGTTACTAAGTCAGCACCTGTGGATGGCTACTCAACGCTCATCCAGGCAAGGCAACCAGGGCATTCTTTAGCAGGACTAAGTCAGAGCAAACAGCAATATACAAGAGCTCCATCCATACAAAGAGCAGAAACAAAAAGCATCCCCATAGAACCAGCAAAATTCTTTAGTAATTATCACAACAAAAAATTATTCTGAAATCTAGCACATTCTAGTTGGTATAAGTTACTAAGTGACTTTGGGTTCCTTTGTAGCTTTTATTTGAAGGATTTCCAAACACCCCCTCAACCCCCCCCCCAGTAATTAGATGATTGAGGACTCACTACATCTTTCTACAAGACTGATGAAGAGGTGAAAGACTCCTTAAAAACTTCTCACAAACATCTTTCAACAAGGTATTTTTTAAGTCATTGAGAAGCCATAAGCATTCTCAGATTCCTGGTAACATGCTTCTGCCATATAACCACACGTGTGCTTCAAAGGAAATACAAAGAGGCTGCCAATTCCAATAAGCTGCATAATGAGTTCTTGTCTACAAAAAAAGTTCCTAAACCATAAAATTTGTACATTCAGTCCCCTACAGAAGTTTGGCACTTCTTTTTGTGATCTTCAATTCATCAGAAATGCAGTTAATTTCCAACTTCAGAGGCTTCATCTATTTCGAAGACAATAAATATGCAGCAGATAACTCAAGCAACAAAGAGATGATTAGACATATTTAAACAAGAATAATACCTTGTCAGAAATAAATTACTGTCGCAGAAGTGTCATATCTAGCTTTACTTCTTTCGAAGAGGGGAAAAAAAAAGAAAACCCACAGCACTTGAAGTGTTTTTATGTACATTTTTTTGCTCTTATTTTTTTAATAAAGCAGCTTCTCACAAAGTGTATTTCCAGCAATCCAAAAGGTAGGAATGTTTCTCCCTACCTGCTACCATGACCTTTGCTGTCCGACTGATGATAGCTCCAATGCCTTCTAGAGATGCTTCACACTGGTAGAGACCTTCATCTGGCTTGTGGTGCCTGGAGTGGACTATGTTCTCTATCAAGAGTGACCCATTGGCCAGCTGCTGCCTCCTTTCATCTACTGCCAGGTTTAAGAACACTGCATCCTTCTTCCATTTAATAACTGGGGCTCCTCGATCCGATTCTGCTATGCAGTTCAACAGCACATTGCTTCCACGCATGGTGACAGCATCTAAAGGCTCAGTCAAGAACTTCAATGATGTAAAAGTCTTAATCTGTGAACCTGAAAGGAAAACCATGAGAGACAAGGAGTAAATATTAGTTATACTTTTCTATGGAGGAAGAAACATACTCTATTAGATACAGAAACTCAATATAAGGCGATATCATACAACCCCAGAGGCACCATAGGTACGGCTGGCAGATATGAAGCTGTTGAAGTGAGTCCAGAGGAGGGCTACCAAGATGATCTGAGGGCTGGAGCACCTCTGCTATGAGGACAGGCTGAGAGTTAGGCTTGTTCAGCCTGGAGAAGAGAAAGTTCCGGGGAGACCTCATAGCAGCCTTCCAGTACCTGAAGGGGGCCTACAAGAAAGCTGGGGAGGGACTTTTGACAAGGGACTGTAATGATAGGACAAGGGGTAATGCGTGGAAGCTGAGAGAGGGCAGGTTTAGACTAGGTATAAGGAAGAAGTTCTTTACCCTGAGGGTGGTGAGGCACTGGAACAGGTTGCCCAATAAAGTTGTGGATGCTCCATCCCTGGAACTGTTCAAAGCCAGGTTGGATGGAGCCTTGAGCAACCTGGTCTGGTGAGAGATGTCCCTGCCATGGCAGGGGGCTGGAACTAGATGATCTTTGTGGTCCAGTCTAACCCAAACCATTCTATGATTCTAAACATCGTAAGAAATTAAGTTATATTTCTCTGCAAATTGTTAACATGAACAAAAAATAATTAAACCCAAGCATCCTTATATTTTTGTCCCATAGCTACAAAACCAATATTTGTTGATAAACAGATCTTTCATATGTAAAACTCGGGAGATAAAGCAAAGCTAAAACTCTGTATAACTATATACATACAAGTTGGAAATTAGCATAAAACCACCATACCTCTTGAGGTTTATTTGGAGAATTTAATTGCTTACAGGACCTGCTCTGGCCATAGGCTCTGAGATCTGTTTCAGTGTGATGAGCACAAAAATAGCATTGGGCGTTGCTTTGTTTGCTGTTTGCAAACAAGTGGGAGGACATCATGTAAGACTGCAGTCTGAACACCTCTCAGAAACAGTGCCAAAACATCAAGCCTGGTGGATCACCTTCCACCTCACCAGAACAATGTTCTCCTCATTACTGACTAGTCAGGCCACTGTTCTCCAGTAAGCAGCAAGAGAAAAGCCACGCGGTCATGTCCCTTGTACAGTGAAAGGGCAAGGGAGGTGGTGAGTGCCAGCTCTGCAAGCTGCACATCATCCCTACCACAGCACTAGAGATCTGAGATTTCCACCTGCTGCAAGAATGCAGAGGCCACATTCTCCTGTGCCACTCTGGTAACAGGACATTGATCAACTTTGTGTAGTTAGGAGATAAACCAGACTGTAAAGGCAGAGGGGAATGCTCTCAGAGCAGAGCTCCAATATGAGGACTCCTAAAAAGTAGAAAAATCATTAAAATGCTTGAGAACATGTGGATGCAATCATACCAAAAGACACAACTCAAAATAACATGGTCTTTTTTTTTTCCCCACATCAAGCATTTTCTACTAATTTCTAAATGACAAAACATAAACAACTTGTATTTCTAGACCACGCAGTCTTCTCAAGTCTCAGTGACTATACTTGAGTGAGAAACTGTCCGAGAAGTTTCCCTGTATCATAATAAAAACCAAAGTTTCTGACACATCACTGGCTGTCCAGGGGAAGCACCACTGAGATGCTTCCAGGTTTAGATATAGACCTCTGCTTCAAACAGACAGGCTGCTTCCCAACCTCCACCAAACCACACACCAGTGACACTGCTGCTCTTCCATGTTCCAGCACATGAGGAATGAAGTTTTGAAACAGCTGCGTACAAATGTAAAAATGGGGGTTTTTTTAATTCTTCATCATCAAATGAATTCTTTTTCCTCATTAGAGCAAATGAAAACAAAAGCTTACATGATCAAAAGATTCAAAAACTACTCCAGTCCCAAGAAAAAGATTAATTATTTCTATTTTATACCTCAAATCAAGGTTTTCTATGAATATATGCATTACAAAACATAAACAGCTACTTGGCATTTTCTTTATAGAAGTTAATGTTATTGTCAAGTACTTAGTTCCACTCATACACTAATTGAAGTACCTAGGTACCAGATTTTCCTCTCAAAGCATAAATAAGAAAAAACTTTGTGGCTTCAAAAAAATTAATAAAATTTAGCAAAGGAGGAAGGAAAGTCGGAAGCTTCAACTTGTCGAACATTTCAGGCACAGTAACAATAGGATAATAAGAACCGAGAAAAAAATGTATTGTCTAATAACACTGAGTAGTCAAATCCCGATTTGTTTTTCATCTGTCTTAATGCTATGATTTCAGTTACTGGAGGAAGCACCTCAGAAATAGGCTCAAAAGCTGCATGTTGGCACAGGGCACTTCAGCCATAAAACATGGGTAATATTATAGAAATGTACTTACAATGCACAAAAAAGTAGTTATTTTAAAAACATGGGACCCTTTTCCTTCTCCCAAAGGCAACTGTGTTCTGTTTGTAAATCACAGCTTCCTGTTGGACATTTTATGTCACCTACACTTATAACACAGCTGTTTATGACAGTATGTTAATGATTTTATGTGGCTATTATCACAAGTAAATAATCCACTTTTGCAGGAGAAATAGGGCTATGACAGTTTCCAGTGCAGGAAGTACAGACGTAACAGAAGTTAAACAAAGATTAACTTTCTTTTCATGCAATTACCCTTGCAGTTCAGTTGCAATTTCAGCTACTTAAGTCCTTTGCAAAAGGCATATTTAACATAAATCGCTTTACTACAAGGAAATAACCTGGAAAGCTTTCTGAATGTGAGGAAAATTCAAATCTTCTTGGAAATATTATTCCTGGAGATAGAAGTAATGGTGACATTTTAAAAACAGAAGAAAATGACCATGTATTTTCAGAAGAGATTACTCAGAAGGATAAGAATTTAATAGTCATGTTTTTGTAGAATGTAGGTGCTGACGGAGAAAGAAAAGTATTAGAAAATCCCATTAGTTCCTATTTGTGTATTTAAATTGTTAGCTTAGTTTGGAAAGCCCAACTGCAACATTACACCTGAAGCCACGGCAGCCTGGAGAGCTTCCCCAATAACACATCATCTTATTGCACCCTTGACTTCCTTATTTTCTCCCTAATTTCTACCTCAAGCAGCAAACACTAAACCTGATTCCTCTAGTCTGGGTTATAAGAAAGAGTACACTACACCTAATACATAAACCTATTTCAGCATCTGAAAAGAGAAAAGAAAATAATCAAGTCATTTAATGATATCACCCAGGAAAAATAAACAGTCTTTGCTAAATTAAGGGAGAGACAAATCCGAGACTTGATCACACCAGACCACAACATATCTCCACACCTTCATTCTATATGCATAAAACTAAAGACTGTCACCTGAAAAAAAACCCAAATATCCCCATATTGAATTAAGAAAAGTTCTAAACCTTACACACACTAAGAAACCAAACTCTACTAATGCAGTTTATGAAAGACACATTGAATGTGCCCTAACCAGGATGATGGAAATTTCAGCTGCTATAAAGGACAATTGGCCACAAAATAATACACTCCAATTTCTAGAAGACTACTTCAACACAATTTGCCTCGAAAAAAAATGCTTATTACAGTTTCTCATTATTGGGAGGTTCTTCTCAAGGAGAATAATTTCCCAATGAACATTTCTGGATTTGTTGTACATTCACTAAGAACAGCGTATACTTGTGTGTACAGTTATACACCCACCCTGAAACAAAACTGAGCCTATGACAGAATTCTTAAGACATTGTAGAAAACACAAGTGAGTGTAATTTCTCCAGCAACTTTCCTTAATGGTACATTTACTTTGATGTCAAAGTCAGACTTTAAAAGCCTCTCCCTTAACCCCTTTTCTCCTATATAGTATCAATTTGGTTTAAAAATGACAGGATTTCAGTTCATGCTCAAGCATAAGACAAAAACCACCCGTGTAACTAACTGCTACCCCAGGGTAACCCAGCTCAGGAATGGGGCAGAACAGCCCATACTTACACTGATCCTACAGTTCTTTTGTGTCTCTACTGCCTAAAATCTCCTTGCTCTGAGAACAAGACCAAAATGAAGCAAAAAAACTCCAGCTTATGGAGGTCTATCCTCTTGAGGCACTCGCTGCAGTGGGCTTTCTCTTTCCCTATTCTCCAAAGCCAGGAGTGCTATCTCCAAAACACTCGGTGCCTCCACCTTTGCGCAATGGAAATCCAGGGCAAATCAAGGAGGTAGAAGCAGTGTTTTCAGTCTCCAGCCTGAATATCAGGCTTGCAAAGCAAAGCCCAACCAGCCAACTCTCCGGCAGCTTTTTAACACTTGAAAATGTGAAGATGATGAAAAAGTTAATTAATATCTCTCTTGGGCAGCTTCCTTCCCACTGTGCGTTACTGTAAGCACCTCATTGCTGAAAGGGCTGCAACTGTAAGCAACTTTGCCATTTTCACGAACAGGGTAGGGGACCTGTTTTAAAACAAAGATGCTAAACTTACATTTTAATCATTACTGCAACAGCTCAACTGAAATACAAGGCAGGTAGTGAAGAAAAAAAAGGTGGCTAGAGAAATAAAAGATTAAGAGCTCTTCTAAAACTTGCTGTAAATCATGCTTGTGTTTTCCAGGTTTTGCTCTCAGTGGGAGTGAGTCTCTTCCTTTTTTTCAGCATTTTTACCAATGCCCTTGATTTTTAATCTGCACTTATTTGCAGTCCCTTAGAGCTCCGAGAGATTGAACAGGGGAAAAAAAAATTTAAAAAGGTTATAGTGATTAACAGTCACCAATTTGTGAAGAATGTACTTGTTCACACCTATATTGAGCCCTAGTTTGACATTCCCCCAGTATGGTTTGAAAAAAACAACCTAGCATAATATAACCTAGCAGTTAATACTTTCTTCTACCACCTGTATCACAGCAAGGACACCCTTGCAGCTGCCTAGGGACATCCTGCCTTCCCTGGGACTTGCTTCCAGGCTCTTTGCATCCCAGAGGCTTTAAAAGTCAGAACAAGAGAGGGAAGTGCTGTTACAGCTGCTTCATCCGTTAAAGTAAATACATTCACTTTTTACGTGCATGCTCACAGCTGCCACTTAAGGTGCAGCACTCTCATATTTGAAGAAAACAGACTTAAAGGATATTAAGAGTCCTTCAAACCTGAGGCTACTGAAACTGATGGGTCCAGGGCACCTTAGTGCTTCCTATTCGCCTCTGACAACAGTGTGCACAGAACAACTATGAACACACATTTATGAGATCTACGGCTTAACTATGAACTTGAATGAAAGCATAGTAAAGATTAAATACCTCCTACACAAAGCTACCGTGTCAGCTATTCCAAGCACATTCATGCCATCAAACAAGCCTGTAGCACTGCTTGGAGATCTGAAGCTCTGAGGTCAAGGAGAGGGCCCTTGGCAATAGCCCACACATTCTTTAGCCAAATAAAGGAGAAGAAAACTTGAAGCTAAAAGACCCCATCCTTGGTCCCTTGCTGCTCTAGCAACCAAGACATTACCCTATGTGATGACCTGCTTTGCGATACAGGAATAAAACTAATGGGCTTCTCACCCTGACAGGTAACATCAGAGTAACTTCAAGGTTATCATTCTCCAGGCCACAGATGGAATTAACATTTAAAAGATGATCTTTGATGTGCTGCCTAATCAGTCCCTTGCTTTGAATCCTCCACTTTCTGTTCTGGCTTTGTGAAATGTAATCTTCCAGGGTAGGGTTTTTTTTACTTCATCTTCTGCATCAGTTGCTTCTATTATAGAGAGGGAAGAGATGTCACAGTTGCAAAAGCATTTGTCCGGGCCACCCCTGGAGCTTTTTTCTTTTTCAAATAAACATTAAGAAATAAGAATTTTGCACACAGACCGTTTGAAACCTGTGAATACAGAAATACCCCCCAGTCTAACTGAAATTTGGTAGAAGAGGACTGTAGCTGAACTAAGTCTATTACAAGAAGTGTATTTACGGACACTCAGAGTACACATTTTCTCAGAGGATTTTTTTTTTCCCCTCTTAATCTACAGAACCAGCATAAGTTAGCTTAATAGCCAGGCCAATAAACATCTATTTACATATTTAGGTAATGCAGAATATACAGCAAAACTGGATATAGTTTTATCTGCTTGCACAAAATACACCAATGTGAAGCTTAGAATATATTAAAAGGAGAACTCTTGTTTTAATGTTTTTATTATAACATATGATGTGCCTTCGGAGGTGCTAAATATTTCATTTCAGCTCTAAGAAATTTTGAAAATCTAGCCTCATGCCTGCATTTGATGTTCAGATGTAGAAATAAAAATTCTTGCTCCAAGAAACATACCCAACTGTGTGGTACATGGAAGCATTGTTCAATTTTTAGATAAAAATGAATATATACTTTTTATTGGGACTTTATCATGATGTTCCAAATCACTGAATTTTTAAATGGTGCTGTCTCCGGATTTCGGAATGTACTAAAGGTGCTTGTAAAAACAATTCCATTATAACTCATCCATATTCAATGAATCACTAGGAACACACACTGACTGTCTGCCTGATTTTTATTTTAAAGCTTTAGTTTGACAAAGAAAACACTTTTAGGTGATCTCTCACTAAGGGTAGTGCCTCCACACCACAGTACCCCACTGCTCATATCCAGAGTCCTCAAAACATCAGAAAGAACTTTTGCTGGGTACAATTGAAGAGCAAAACCTAAGAAAAGGGCTTCATCAGGGCCGAGTCTGAGACCACTGGGTAGATCCATCAGCATTTCTGACCCACGTTCAAGCTGTCCCTCTAGTGTAAAATCAGTCATATAAAAAGAGTAAGTGAATCCCTTATCAAATTGAACATGCTGAGTTTCATCTATAGTTGTGCTTGCCAAAGAATCATAGAGTCATTTTGGTTGGAAAAGACCTTTAAGATCATCAAGTCCAACCATTAAGCCAGCACTGCCAAGTCACCACTACACCATGTCCCTAAAACGGAATGGATGGCTCTCATGCAACAGATGGGTTTCTCACACCACCTTACGTGCTCGGTGCTCAGACTTGGTCCAGCTGTGGATGTTAAAGGAATGCTGACGGGATAAGAAAGGTGAGAGCACACAGACACGCAGATGATCCTTTCCTCTACCCCTCTCACTACCAAGGTCTCCAAAACCACTGTTTATTTATTGGACCCATTTGACTCCATTCCCAGCAAAGATATTTGGAACATTTGACTTATTTGGAGCTCTATGGCTGACCCAAGCTGATCTCTGACCACTGTGCAGCAAAAGACACATTCCTTCTCTTCCTCCAGCCCCAGCCATATGCACCTGGGGCTTCTCTCACTTTGGTTCTTGCAAGCACCAGCTTGACCTACTAACCATCAAAAGAAGACCGCTTTTCCCAGTCAGATCAGATTCCTTGTAACTGAACCACAAAACATAAGGCAGAGGGCAAACGCACAACTATTTGGAGGACAAGGGCCAGGGAGAATAAAAAAGAGACCAAGTCTTCTGGCAGCTGCCTGCTGTTAATCTGGTTTGGACAAGAGAAAACACATTGGCCAGGTTATACAAAACTATTTTTTAATGAAACTATTGGTATCTGATGAGATGCATCCACAGATCCAGAGGGAATGGCAGATGTAGTTGCTGAGCCACTATCCATCATATTTGAGAAGTCATGGAAGTCCAGCACAGTTCCCAATGACTGGAAAAGGGGAAACAAACCTCCCATTTTTAAAAAAGAAAAAAAAAAAAAAAGGAAGACCCCAGGAACTACAGGCCAGAGTCTCACTTCTGTGCCTGGCAAGATCATGGAGCAGATCCTCCTGGAAATTATACTAAGGCACATGGAAAATAAGGAGGTGGTTGGTGACAGCTAACATCGCTTCACCAAGGTCAAATCGTACCTGACATATTTGGTAGCCTTCTATGATTGGGTTACAGCATTGGTGGATAAGGGAAGAGCAACTAATGTCATCTACCTGGACTTGTGCAAAGCATTTGACATTGTCCCATATGACGTCTTGGTCTATAAATTGGAGAGACATGGGCTTGATGGACAGACCACTCGGTGTCTAAGAAACTGGCTGGATGGTTGCACTTGAAGAGTAGCAGTCAACATCTCGATGTCCAAGTG
Organism: Podargus strigoides; assembly: GCA_028020825.1. Taxonomy (NCBI): domain Eukaryota; kingdom Metazoa; phylum Chordata; class Aves; order Caprimulgiformes; family Podargidae; genus Podargus; species Podargus strigoides. Next base: position 16,955,016 of record CM051663.1, read on the forward strand.
GAGATCAGTGACGAGTGGCATTCCCCAGGGATCTGTACTGGGACCAGTCCCATTCAACATCTTTGCTGGCGACATGGACAGTGGGATGGAGTGCACCTTCAGCAAGTTTGCGGATGGCACCAAGCTGCGTGGCGTGGTTGACATGCTGGAGGGAAGGGATGGTATCCAGAGGAGCCTGGACAGGCTGGGGAGGTGGGCCCATGCCAACTTCATGATGTTCAACAAGGCCAAGTGAAAAGTCCTGCACTGGGGTCAGGGCAGTTCGAAGTACAAATGCAGGCTGGGCAGAGACTGGATTGAGAGTAGCACACTAAGAGCTCAGGTCCTCTGTGCCAAGATCATCTGATGGTAGGTGTAGGTAGGCTTGCCTTAAAATAGTATGAGTGTTTCTCACTGCCTAATTTCAGCCAAATCAGTTTGATGAACAAAATCTAGTTTCCCCCACCAAGAAGCCATGCAATAGACCCTGCTTCTTCAAGCTTATACATCAATTTAAGTTACAAGTTTGTAGGAACAAATTCAGAAGATTCAGTTATCCCTGAAAGGAAATGAGAGAATCATTTTGCTTGCTGCACAGCACAGAGGAGGTATGGCACATGGGTATTTGGATACATTAAAAAATATGGGTAGTATTGGAGGATGACTGAGATTTGCTCAGCATATCTTCTGGTCAAAGCTTTTGAGAACCTGAGGCCACCGTAGACCTTACTGTTGTGAGAAACCAGAGACTGGTGTTTTCTTACAGTGGAGTATGAGGTGAATTGGATCTTCATTCTGAGTACCCAGAGAAGACTGATGAATATTTAATTACACTGTCTTGGCAGTGCAGGTTTTTTCTACATGCTTTTGTTTCAAATGCTTTAATGATATTATGAGAAAATATTATTTGCTGGCTTTCCTCCCTTTTCCTCCAACATAACCTGTACATGCACCTGCCAATTTGCACATAGGAGTTCCACAAAGAAAAAAGATACAGCACTGCGTTTACAGACAGAAGCACAGCATTGTTGGTACTTTCCATATTTCCCATGTATTAGATTTAATATACTTTTCAAGATTAAAGAAATGTAAAAGCATAGCCAAACATGCAAACTCCTGGAGAACAAACAAGGTTCTAAGATGTCTAAACAATCCCGTTACATTTTCAAATGGCTCTCAGCAGAAGACTCCAGCAGAGAAGAGGCTGCATTAAGTTTGTTTCCCTACAGTACATTATAACAGCAGCATGTTGCTGGTTTCAATGTTCTCCCCCACAGATGCTTTCTGTCCTGACAATGAAACAAATTACTCTCACAACTGTTAAATACACTTCCAAGATGTACCAGAGTTCAGCTTTACTTATCATAAATGGGCTGTTTTCCAAAATAGTGGATTTGAGGAGCTGGCCAGGCATGGCCCTGCAGAACAGGGCTGAAAAGTCAACTCCATCCTAACTGACAGTTACCATATGTCAAAAACTGTCTACCAACACCCTCTCTCACCTCTTGGAGACTGTTATGAAAGAGATATTCCTACACAAATTCTGCAAAGGCCCAGCCTTCTTCTGACAGCTTTTCAATCTGCTGCATCCCATAGATGCATTTTAGAATGCGGACCAGCAGAGGAAAATGTAGAAGAGACACCCAAGAGGTATCTGGCTACAGATACGGGACAAATTAAAGCAGAGCAAAGAGGAGAAGTGAATTTTGCATATATACTGTAGAGGCAGGAAACAAAACAAAGTAAAATCACTTAAATTATAAGATTATGTTATTATTAGATTAAATCACCTAGGTAAAATAATGAACAGGGAGGGGATGAGAAGATCAGGGCAGAGGAGTAAGCAACACCAAGTGTGAGAAGGAAGAGGAAATTCCCCAGGGCAGTGGTGAAGGAACAGTCAAGAAGCAGAGCAAAAGAAAGAAAATAAAAGAAAAAAAAGAAATCAATCCAGTACTGAATCCAAGCCAAGCAGAAAAGGGCTAAAAGGGGAGAGTTGAGTGGAATACAAACAAGAAAAGGCCCAGAGAAGTGGCCAGATGCAGGTTTTTTACCAGTCACTGGGGAAAGAGTCAGACTGTAATAAGGAGATATGAACCAACAGAACAGACATCCATGCTTAGCTGAAAGGGCAAAGGAGGGTAAGAGCTGAAGAGGGCAAGGACGTGGAAACATATGTAAAGGAGAAAGAAGTCAGGTGAGAGAAAGAATAAAGAGGAGGATAAAAAGGTAATGCAGATTGAGAGATACTGAGTTAAAACATCAAAAGAACACATCAGTTGCTGAAAACAGAAATCACTTGAAAGAGTTTTAAGCTAGAAAGACAGGCAGAAGGAGAGGAAACAAAGCAAGGATTTCCACAATTATTTTTTTTTGAGATGGTGATGCATTTAAGGGAAAAGAAAATAGCAGAGGATTAACAAGAATGAGGAGATGGGGGGGAAAAACCCAAACTAAAACAAAAAAAACAGACTCCATTCATGAGAACTCTGTGCTGAATTTAAGAGCATTATGGCTCGGAACAGCCTATAGCACAAATAGTGCTGCTCAGACATGTGGCAGAGCTCAGAATAAAGCCACTTCTGGGGAAGACAAAACATTTAGACAGGGGTTTTTTTGTTTTCATATTTGTTCATTTCTTAAATGCATTCCTCCTTCCTCGCAGGCCATTTAGTAATGCAATAAATTAATTTGTACTTTGGAGTGAACTCTTTAATCCTTTTTGTTCTCTTCCCCTCCCCATCAAATGCATCCTACTGAATCTGCATACATTAGCATAATGAAACATTAATTACATAGTATTTTGGATAGGACAAGCATAGAGCTTCAATCAGTCTCAATAACTTGCATCAGGAAGGTGAAAACCACTGGCCAAGCTTATCAGGGCAACATAATAGACACAAACACATCAACAGCGCCTGTTGCGGATGTGATTTAAACCCAGCATCCGAAACAAAAAAACACTCAGAAAATTACAAAGAAAGTAATAAATATCAATTATGTTAATGATACACAGACAAATTGTTTTCTTCTGTTTTTGTTAGAAGCTAGAACTGTGTTTGTACTGAAGGATGAGCGGGACTGATCTGGCACATCCAACCCAGGGGGTGGGTTATCTCCTTCAACATATTGGGTGATACAGCTGCCAAAATCAATGCACATGTACCCTCCAACAGCAAACTCCAATGACTTTATGAAGACTGCTTCTGGTCTGAGTCATCATCTCATCTGCAGCCTTCTCAAGCACCTTCAACATATCGGATGCTATCGCTGTGCTGTGTATTGTAGGATGCCCCTGCCAGCGTAGGTCCTATGGTATAGAGGGGCCACACAGGGCCCCACAACTAAAAAGACCTCACACCAGTGCCTGCATCTCCGTGTACATACCCAAGACTGACACATTCATGAAGCAAACCAGCACTCAAGGTAAGTGTGGTGGTTTAGACCCTGCCGGGACCCGAGACCACATACGGGGACGGGACAGGGAGTAAAATACAAATCCCGGGGCTGAGATAAGGAAGACTTAATATAACAGTGTAACAACAAACCGAACAACAATAACAGTGATAATAAGGTACAGAACAAGAGCTATACCGCACAGACACAGCACGAGGTACAGACCCGGACAAACGCTGCTCCTGCACTGCCCGCCCCTGGGCACCCAGACTTGATGTCAGCATGGGATGGAACAGCCCGGCTGTAGCTCCCTCCCAACTGCTGGGGAAAAGTAACCCTATCCTAGCCAAACCGGGACAGTAAACTAATAGGAAGTCGTTTGTGCCCTCCTCCCATTACCGTGCATACAATATCTTTATTATAAAGTTCTTTTTACTCCCATTTACAAAACAAAGACACTTTCTCATTCAGTCCTTGAAATTAATATTCTCCCACTTCTATTTCATGAAAAGCTGCTGGGAACACCAGAATCGTGTTCATTAAGGAAACAAACTGCAGTGCTACAATAATGTATGTGAACATTAAAGAAACAAGTGGGGACTCCAGAGCAGATGTAGAGCCCTTGGTTTTTTGCACAATGAAAGCACACAGCAAAGCCGATGGACTGTGTGCCCTGAATGCATCATTTCAGCCTTTGAAAAACCCAAAAGAATAAGGATTAAAAAAAGTCTAATCTGAGCATAATCTGAGTCATAAAACATCCAACAGCAATCAAGACTGCTGTTGTGAAGGATAACCAACGAATATCAAACTGTTCCAATCGCACTCCCTTAATGCATCAGTCCTTCCAGCAGGAAAAAAAATCTACTCCATTTCATAATAAATCAGTTTCCTTGTTTTACTTTCTTTTAACTGCGTGTCTGTCTCTCAACTACAACAGAAAGATTGAAGAGCTAGACTAGATGACCTCCCGAGGTCTCTTCCAACCTAAACTATCTAATGAGTCCAACAAAAAAAAAAAAAAAAAGACAAAAGAGCCAACATTTTCCACAAACCTAGGAAGAAACCAGACCTTTAAAAAAATGCAGAATAAAAAGAAGAATTAAAAAATCACTGCACAGAAAATGGACCTCTCCTTTGGGAGCTTGACACATATCACAAGTCCCAGAACAATGGGTTTGTCTCCAACTGAGTAGCTTAAAATTTAAGTATAACTCAGCATTTCTTACTTTTAATTTTTCCACCAGCACTACAGGCATGAGTTTTGTTTTACAGGATAAGTGTAACAACTAAAACTCGAATATCACGTGTTTTAGAGAGCAAGCTCAATATATGATAGGTCAGATTTTGACTTGGACAGTGACATTAAATTAATTTACATCCACAAAGTATCTGCACCTAAATTTTGAAGGCTGCATCATGACATGATGGAGACCTTTTCCTGAAAACCACAAAATAAGAGGACCAGTTTTGTAGCAGATCCATATGAGAAGTCATTCATAAAGACCCAATGAAAAAAGATTAAATACCACTGTATTTCAAAGATATCGTGCAGCCTAAAAGAGACATTGTTCAAATAACATCTGAAGCTGTCAATATCAATTTACTTTCAGGATGTACAGTTTCTAGTTGGAAATTGGCTTTCTGCAACCAGCACAGTAAGCAGCATTTTTCATCACACCTATCCTTCAGGCAGAAATGCCTTCAAAGCCAAAACCTCATTCTCTTCCAGCTACCAAATACTAATTAACTGAGCATTTCCTAACAATGAGGAGAAGGAAAAGAAAAAAAAAGGACAAGGAAAAAAAAGGATCATCTCAGTAAATGAGCACAGCAGAATTCATTTGCCTCAGTACTGGTGGCTGTGCAGGCTTCCAGCAAAGTCTACAAGTCATTCTCACTTGGGCCTGAGAAGGGGATAAGAAATCCCAAATGATTATTCTGTGATCAAGCAGCCACCTCTCTCCTTGTTAGCAGGATCACAGAATCATAGAATTGTTTTAGTTGGAAAAGACCTCTAAGATCACCCAGTCCAACCATTAACCCAGCACTGCCAATTCCCCACTACCCCATGTCCTTCAGCACCACATCTACACAGCTCTGAAATCCGTCCAGGGATGGGGACTCCCTCACTGTCCTGGGCAGCCTGTGACAGTGCTGGGGAATCCTTTCCATGAAGAAGTGTTTCCTAATATCCAATCTAAACCTCCCCTGGTGCAACTTGAGGCTTTTACTTTTTGTCCTGTTGCTTGTTCCTTGGGAAAAGAGACCAACCCCCACCTTGCTACCCCCTCCTTTCAGGGAGCTGTAGAGAACAATGAGGTCTCCCCTCAGCCTCCTCTTCTCCAGACTGAACCCCCCCAGTTCCCTCATCACACTTGTGCTCCAGACCCTTCCCCAGCTCCAGTGCCCTTCTCTGGACATGCTCCAGCACCTCAGTGTCCTTCTTGTAGTGAGGGTCCCAAAACTGAACACAATATTTGAGGTGCAGCCTCACCAGAGCTGAATACAGGGGGACAGTCCCTGCCCTGGTCCTACTGGCCACACTGTATGATACAGGCCAGGATGTTGTTGGCCTTCTTGGCCACCTGGGCACACTGTTGGCTCATGTTCAACCACTGTTTACCAACACCCCCAGGTCCTTTTCCACCGGGCACTTTCCAGCCACTTTTCCCCAAGCCCGGAGTGTTCCATGGGGTTGTTGTGACTCAAGTGCAGGATCCGGAACTTGGCCGTATTGAACCTCATACCATTGGCCTCAGCCCATGGATCCAGCCTGTCCAGATCCCTCTGCAGAGCCTCTCTGCCCTCAGGCAGATCAACACTCCCACCCAACTTGGTGTTGTCTGCAAACTTACTGAGGGAGCACTCGATCCCCTCATCCAGATCATTGATAAAGATATTAAGCAAGACCTGCCCCAGTACTGAGCCCTGGGGAACACCACTTGTTAGTGGCCCACAACTGGATTTAATTTCATTCACCACAACTCTTTCAGCCCGGCCAGCTAGCCAGTATTTTACCCAGCAAAGCACATGCCCATCCAAGCCATGTGCAGTCAGTTTCTCCAGGGGAATGCTGTGGGAAATAGCATCAAAGGCTTTAATAAAGTCAAGGTAGACAACATCCACAGCCTTTCCTTCATCTACTAAGCGGGTCACCTTGTCATAGAAGGAGATCAGGTTTGTCAAGCAGGAGCTGCCTTTCATAAACCCATGCTGACTGGGCCTGATTGCCTGGTTGTCCTTTATGTGCCACTTGATGACAGTCAAGATGATCTGCTCCGTAACCTTCCTGGCACCAACTAGTGATGTTTCATAGAATATAAACTTCTTTGGGGAAAAGAAACCACTTCTGTCCCAGAATTGAAACATTTTGAATGAGCCCTCCAGCATTCCCACTTTACAACATGCTAAAACAGTGGATTCAGTTGTACTGGGATAGCTACAACATTTATTTTAACATACCTGCAAAGTTTCTCATCAAATTGAAAGGTTATAGCTTTTATTAAGTGTTTTGTTCCTGTTCACTCCCTGAACATATGCTGTATTTCAATAGCAGCAAAGAGCATGAAGGAAACCCCCAGGTAAGGTTTACTGCTCCCTCTCCTCCTTGGTGTATGCATCTCCAGATGAACAGTCATAACTTGACTCAAAGGATATTTTCTCCTCCTTGTTCTGCTCTAAGCTACTTGTCTTCCAAAGGACAGAAGGTCTCAGGCTCTCTCCACCCAAAAGTTTTTCCACTGTGCTTTAATTGTCTCTTTTCCTCTTCCCATTTCAATTTGTAAAGGTGAAGATGCTCCCTCCAAGTTTTCCTTAACAGCTGAAGAACACTCTTCTGAAACCCTTCAAGAGCCAGATCATTTTTCTGTCCCTTGTCTAACAGTGGTTGACAAAGGAATCAGACTGAACTCCCTCAGGTCCGGTACTACCAAAGCACTGAAGAAGACCAGATAATACTTAAAAAAGCAAAGTCAAGGCACTGCCAAGTATCCATCCCACCATCTGCCACCACATTTGGTGTAGGAACAAGCACACAAGGAGCCCTTCTGTCCCTTCTCCTGCCTTCCCAGGCTGGAATCCGTGGTCACTTGGCCATGCAAGAAGCAGGACTTCTTGAACCCACCTTCCCTGGCTACTTGCACCAAGATGCTTGATTGGAGCTCAAATAGTTCAGAATGAATTGCATTGATTTATGCCCAGTGTCTATTGCAGGTACATTGAAGAAAACATCTCACCACCAAGTCAACACATAATCACTCTGATCAAGACAGAGCATCCTGTTGTCTTCAGGCAAGCTGGCTCAAAATGCCCAGAAGGCATATGCAGAGTCTGCTGTGCAAGTTTGGTTTAACCACGGATACTATTGTACCATCTCACTAACCTGTTTCTGTAATGACTAGACAGAGATAAATCTGTATCACTCTGTGAGACCCTTGGAAATGAAGTTCTTCAGGATATTGTACAAGTTCACTTCCAATTCCGCTGAACATGTGCTTTAAGAATTATTAGGTTAAGAGGAACAGCACAGTGCCCATAGGAAGAGAGGTCCTTCACCCACATAAGCATAACAGAATTACAATGCAAAAGCTCAGTTAAATATATCTTTAGAGACTTGAAAAAGCTTAAAAGTCAGAGCACAAAATTCAGTCACCCTTATTAAAATATTGTCCAATAACAGTAACTTCCACTCCATTTTAAACATGGAACAAATAAATCCCAAACACCCTGATGTCCTATTCCCAACCTTGAGAAGCTTCCTCATCACAAAGTTATTTTTAGAAGTTTGCCAGCTCCAAGGAAAAACAGAAGGAACAGTCCAACATTATATTATTCACTTGAATGAGTTTCCAAATTGAAATCACTAAGATTGCAAATACAGAGTTGTAACTACATGGGAATCCATTTGAAATAATTTCAGATCTGAATATTGCCATACGGTCCTGTTGATTTCAATGAAGAAAACCTACTCATGTGGATAATACTATGCAGATGGGACAGTGGCTTTGGGGCCTTTTGCCAAGGTTCACAGAATCACAGAATCACAGAATGTTAGGGATTGGAAGGGACCTCAAAAGATCATCTAGTCCAATCCCCCTGCCAGAGCAGGAACACCTAGATCAGGTCACACAGGAACAAGTCCAGGTGGGTTTTGAATGTCTCCAGAGAAGGAGACTCCACAACCTCTCTGGGCAGCCTGTTCCAGTGTTCTGTTACCCTCACTGTGAAGAAATTCTTCCTCACATTTATGTGGAACCTCCTATGTTCCAACTTGCATCCGTTGCCCCTTGTCCTATCATTGGATGTCACTGAGAAGAGCCTGGCTCCATCCTCATGACACTCACCCTTTACATATTTATAAACATTAATGAGGTCACCCCTCAGTCTCCTCTTCTCCAAGCTAAAGAGACCCAGCTCTCTCAGCCTTTCCTCCTAAGGGAGATGTTCCACTCCCCTAATCATATTTGTGGCTCTGCGCTGGACTCTCTCAAGTAGTTCCCTGTCCTCCTTGAACTGGGGGGCCCAGAACTGGACACAATACTCCAGATGTGGCCTCATCAAGGCAGAATAGAGGGGAAGGAGAACCTCTCTTGACCTACTAACCACCCCCTTTCTAATATACCCCAGGATGCCATTGGCCTTCTTGGCCACAAGGGCACATTGATGGCTCATGGTCATCCTCCTGTCCACCAGGACCCCAGGTTGTGCCTGCTCTTGGCCTCCCCTGAAACTAAATGGCTTTTGATTACAAGTATTTCTGGGGGATAGGAAAAAAAAATAGAATGAGTTTATATACCAAAAGTATTTACATCCCTAAGCTGTGGACTCAGACTTACGCTATAGTCATATGTCTGACCTATTTCTCTATTTGAGGTTCTAGGAAAATCAAAAATCACAGCTGTGGCTGGGGGGCTTTCATGTTTGTTTTATTGTTGTTTTTTAAAGAAAAAACAGGAAGAAAATAGGTTTTTTTAAAAAATTAAATGCCTGTAAATCAAAAACACCAAACAAAATCACCCCCGCACAGGCACAATCACATACAGACACAAAACCTTGCAGATCTTGTTCCCACAAACATGCTTTGTCCAAGGCATCAGCCTGAATGCACCAACTGTGGAGGTGAAGCCTGCATCAGGATAGACAATGCATCCTCCAGGTAAAACTAACTTGCTAATCTGGTCCAAATGAAGCACTGCACTCCAAAACAATATAAAACTGTTTAAAAATAAAGTATTTTTTTTCCCCAGGTCTCCATTCCTGCCTCCAATCACTCTTTTCCATGAAGAAGTTGACTTGTGCAAAAAGTGTCCCCCTGGCCCCACACAAGAGTATTTCCTCCACTCTACTACATTTTAGAAAGTCTCTTTACTTACTTCAGTGATGTTATAAACTGCACTATAGTTTAATAAGCTATTAGAGGTCTTAAAGTATGTAACAATGAACTGCACCTTTACAAACAGTCAGTCTCTGCTTCCCCTCAACCAACCCATCCCTGAACTTTCTACACCTCTCTTTTGCCATTAAGGCTGTGTAATTGGTTTCTGCAGCCTGTTTGATTGCTCAGACAAATCCCAGCCGAGCTACAGAAAGCCACATCAGCACATCCTAGAGCAAACTCCTGCAAGCAGCCAGGACAAGACAAGTTTTATTTTAACATTTCTCTTTGGTGTCGTCCAGCTCTCAACCTGATTCGAGCTAGGTGAAGGTTCAATTCACACAATTGCAGGGTGGGGGGTGGGGCACGGAAATCCATACCCTGAGCTCCATGAGAGGCAGGTAACAGTAGAAGGAAATGTTTATCATAGCTTTCAGTAAAGTTGTGAAAAATACAATTACAAACTTAGAAAGACGGTGGGGTGAGTCACAGACATAGTTTCATTATCCTTGTCATCAGTAACAGCTCCTTTTAAATGCAAATTCTGAAATCAGTGGATGCTGCGGCTGCAGTGCTACCTCGAGTCCCTGGCAGCCATAACAGTGCCCCATTGTAGCAGGCACAATATGGACCTTGTTCACTGAACCTCCTCCAGAAAGTGGGTTGCAGTATTCTGCAGCTTAGTGAAAGCCACAAGCATTACCCTGACTGCCCTGAATACCAATAACCCTCAGGGCATCAGTCCACCCTACATCTTTTCTTGGGCTGCAAAGTTTCAAAAGTTTTCTGAAACAATCTCTATTCAAAAGGCAGTTATGCTCACTGTGAATTGCTACAACTCCACCTTGCAGCCCAGCCTCCACCAACCGCTGCACTGGTATAACTGGGGATGGCATCTTTCTTGGCTAAAATCACCAAAATGACAACACTGAACTGAGAAGCAGCTGAAAGACCAGAGCGCAAGCCTGTACCTTCTTAAATTGCCTACTTCAGTTTACACTACCCATGGTAATTAATTAAAGTCCGCTAGTCTGCTTGCGATAGCTGCACACAAAGTAACATCCCATTCTGCACACTGTTTTGGTACATACAGTCATTAACAATCTCCCTTTAGAACCATAGACTGATTTGGGTTGGAAGGGAACTCAAAGCTCATGTCGTTCCAACCCCCCTGCCATGGGCAGGGACACCTCCCACCAGACCAGGTTGCTCCAAGCCCCATCCAACCTGGCCTGGAACACTGGCAGGGAGGGGGCAGCCACAGCTTCTCTGGGCAACCTGGGCCAGTGACTCATCACCCTCACAGGCAAGAATTTCTTCCCAAGATCTCATCTAAATCTCCCCTCTTTCAGTTTAAAACCATTACCCGTCATCCTATCACTCCTGTCACAAGCTGTCTGATGAACCAGAGAGTATTACTTTTGCAGCTCTAAGGGTAACAACATATTTCCAGAAAGAAATCCAATTCAACAGCAAAACAAATATGATATATTAAATTCAATATCAAAACTGAGTAATTAACTGAGTCCCTCCCGAGCTTTCTTGTACACACACACACACCTCCCCCCAGGTACTGACAGGTGCTCTAAGGTCTCCCTGGAGCCTTCTCCAGGCTGAGCAACCCCTACTCTTGCAGCTTGTCCCCAGAGCAGAGGTGCTCCAGCCCTCGTATCACCTAGAAACAGGACAAGTCATCCTCCCAGTAGGCAGTCATCCTTCCCCAGTAGTAAAGTAGAAATCCCTCTGGTGTATGAATATTGGGATGACTCCACACGGCAGGTTTATTAAAACATGTAAGTGCTGAATAAGCTAATTAGCACATGACATCTAAAAATCAACACAACCTTCATAATCTTTAAGTAGAGAAATATTTCACTTTTATCAGAACAAAAAAAAAAAAGTCAGATTAAAAAAAACTATGTGAACCCAAGAGTATTTAGCTCCCTGTGATCAGTAGATCAGGACATTTTTTACTCCATGGTGCTTCGTTTGCCAGGGCAGCAAAATTAACCATATGAAGTTATTTTGAACTTGATTCATGAATTAAAAGCAGAAGAACAAAAGAGGTTTAGACTTGTACCTTTTTGAAATCACAGCACTAACATGATTTCAGACACTATCATAATTTACTTAACTAAGTCTTTAGTCCATGGTACTCCCTTTTCCTTTCTGACAGAGAAACATGTCAAAAGACCTACCACAGAGCAGTGAGAGGATAAGAAATAAGAGACCACACAACTGCAGCTCAGTCAGGTTGCTCTGTTTTGTGTTTTTTTCAGGATTAAGGAAAAAGAAAGAGCAAATATGAAACATCCCATGAGCTTTTTCTTGAACAACATCACCACTTTAAAAGCTCCATCTTCAGTTAAGACATTTAAATGTAGTCATTTTTTCCTTTGTTTTGCAAGTTCAACAGCTTTCTCAATGTCTAGTATGCTGCTGACACAGCCCTTGAAGACTGGGCTCCCCATATTCCTTAACTGCTATATGCAAATAAAGGCATGTAAATACTGATGGTATCTGGCTTCCAATAAAAAAGGGAAAGTGATAGACATGAAATACAAAAACTTAAGGATAATATAACAAAAAGAACATATAAATAAAATTGTTGCAGTAAGAATAAAGGTTAAAATCAAACATTTTAATTTAAATTACTGGCACTTGTGTAGATAAACAGTATTTGGTAATTTCTCTTAAGTACTAAAGAGGTTTTCCCTCCCAAATGGCCCATTTCTACCAATTATGTCAATTAATTAGGAAAAAAAAAGACGGAATAGAGGTGCTTTGATTTCTCTATGAATAAAGATAGGAAGAATGGAAAGCCATTTACATTAATAAGTATCCATCAAAATACTTCTACTGACAGCCAGCGTAATGGAGCAGTTACAGCACATATGGTTCCTAACCAGCTCCTCATCGCCTCTTTCCCTCACACTCCACGGAAAGCTGACTGCAGCCTTCTCTAGAACATGAAATATTTGCCTTTTCTTTGTTAAATACAGACCCAGCCACATCAAAAAAAAAAAAAAAAAATTACGAAGAGGTAACGTGTTTTTTTTCCAACTTGACCATCAATAATGATTTGCAATTAATGTTTTGCTCTTGCTGTCAGAAGGGTTCTCACTTCAAAGCCAGCAAATATTGTGTCTCATTCTAACTTATTTAATGATTAGATCAGGAAGAAACATCTATTAAGAACAGACGTTTCTCTACAATGAAATATTCTCTAAAAATCCCAGTTCCATAAGCAAATTTCAGGTAAGACTTCTTTAGAATTACAAACACTATCACTGTAATAATACATAAAATTTTATTTCACTTCTACTGTATCTTTCCCCCAAATGCCGTATTTTGAATGACACACAATCATTACCATAAATGCCTGGCTACGAGACTGGTGCTACAGGCAGCGTTTGGGTTCTTTGATAATGACTGGTTGTATAAGACAAGAGATCTGACAGTAAGACACAGGGAAGGCTTATCTTGTAGGGGCAAAGGGGTTCTGGGACAGGTATTAGCAGGGCTCATTTGGAGAGCTTTAAACTAGATTCAAAGGGGGTGGGGTTGTAGCTGGCCTTGCACCACTGGGGCAGTGCTCGAGTATTGATGAAGACCAGGAGGCCTCCCATCCCTCTAGGATGAAATCGGCGTGCTCAGCTCGCTCTCTGAAATGCCTGTACCCCAATGCACACAGCATGGGGAATAAACAGGAGGAGTTAGAAATCTCTGTTCGGTCAGGGAGTTATGATCTAGTGGTGATTACAGAGACTTGGTGGGACAGCTCGCATGACTGGAATGTGGTCATGGATGGCTATGTCCTTTTCAGGAAAGACAGACCAGCGAGGTGAGGTGGTGAAGTTGCTCTTTACATGAGGGAGTAACTAGGGTGTATTGAATTCTGTCCAGGGGCGGATCAGGAGCGAGTTGAGAGCTTGTGGGTGTGAATTAAGGGGCAGGCTGGCATGGGTGTCTATTACAGGCCACTGGATCAGGATGAGAAGGTTGATGAGGCCTTCTATAGGCAGCTGATACCGGTCTCGCAAATGCAGGCCCTGGTTGTCATGGGGGACTTTAACTACCCTGATATTTGCTGGGAGGCCTACTCAGCCAGCCATCCACAGTCCAGGAGGTTCCTTCAGTGCATTGATGATAACTTCCTGACGCAAATGGTGGATGAGCCAACTAGGAGAGGAGCGCCGCTGGAACTTATTCTCACGAACAAGGAGGGTCTGGTTAAAGCACTGAAGGTTGAGGGCAGCCTTGGTTGCAGTGACCATGAGATGGTGGAGTTCAGGATATTGTGTGGCAGGAATAGAATACCTAGCAGAACTACAACCCGGGACTTCAGTAGGGCCAACTTTGGCCTTTTCAAGCAATTGCTAGGGGAAATCCCATGGGACAGGGTACTTGAAGATAAAGGGGCCCTTCAGTTGGTTAGCGTTCAAAGACCTCTTCTTCTGAGCTCAAGATTAGTGCATCCCAACAGGTAAGAAGTCAAGAAAGGGTGCTGGGAGACCTGCATGGTTAAACAGGGATCTGCTGGGCAAACTCATGCAGAAGAAGAGAATGTACAGATCATGGAAGGAGGGGATGGCCACTTGGGAGGAATAGAAGTCTATTGTCAGAGGATGCAGGGAGGCGACTAGGAAAGCCAAGGCCTCCTTGGAATTAAATCTTGCAAGAAAGGTCAAGGACAAAAGGAAGGGCTTCTTCAAATACATTGCAGATAAAACTAACACCAGAGGCAATGTAGACCCACTGGTGGATGAGGTGGGTGCCCTGGTGACAGAAGATGAAAAGAAGGCAGAGTTACTGAATGTTTACTTTGCCTCTGTCTATACTGCTGGAGGCTGTCCTGAGGAGCCCAGGACCCCTGAGGCTCCAGAGGAAGTCAGGATAGAGGAGGAGTTTGTCCTGGTTGACGAGGACTGGGTTAGGGATCAGTTAAGCAACCTGAACACCCGTAAATCCATGGGTCCTGATGGGATGCATCCGCAGGTGCTGAGGGAGCTGGTGGATGTCATTGCTAGGCCACTCTCCATCATCTTTGTTAAGTTATGGGGAACGGGAGAGGTGCCAGAGGGCTGGAAGAAAGCAAATGTCACTCCGGTCTTCAAAAAGGGCAAGAAGGAAGACCCAGGTAACTATAGACCAGTCAGCCTCACCTCCATCCCTGGAAAGGTGATGGAACAACTTATCCTGGGGGCTGTCTCTAGGCATACCAAGGATAAGAGGGTCATTAGAGGTAGTCAACATGGCTTCACCAAGGGGAAGTCATGCTTGACCAACCTGAGAGCCTTTTATGAGGATATAACACAGTGGACAGATGATGGTAAAGCAGTGGATGTGATCTATCTTGATTTCGGTAAAGCATTTGACACAGTCTCCCACAGCATCCTTGCAGCTAAACTGAGGAAGTGTGATCTGGATGACTGGACAGTGAGGTGGATTGTGAAGTTTCTGAAGGAAAGAAGCCAGAGAGTTGTGGTCAATGGGACAGAGTCTAGTTGGAGGCCTGTATCTAGTGGAGTCCCTCAGGGGTCAGTACTGGGACCAGTACTATTCAGTACATTCATCAGTGATTTGGATGAGGGAATAGAGTGCTCTGTCAGCAAGTTTGCTGATGACACAAAACTGGGAGGAGTGGCTGATAGATACACCAGAAGGCTGTGCTGCCATTCAGAGAGACCTAGACAGGCTGGAGAGTTGGGCAGGGAGAAATTTAATGAAATATATAACAAGGGCAAGTGTAGAGTCTTGCATCTGGGGAAGAACAACCCCATGGGCCAGTATAAGTTGGGGACTGACCTGCTGGATAGAAGCATAGGGGAAAGGGACCTGGGGGTCCTGGTGGACAGCAGGATGCCCATGAGCCAGCAATGTGCCCTTGTGGTTAAGAAGGCCAATGGCAACCTGGGGTGTATCAGAAGGGGCGTGGTTAGGAGGTCGGGAGAGGTTCTCCTCCCCGTCTACTCTGCCCCGATGAGGCTGCATCTGGAATCTTGTGTCCAGTTCTCGGCCCCCCAGTTCAAGAAGGACAGGGAACTGCTTGAGAGAGTCCAGTGCAGAGCCACAAAGATGATGGAGTGGAACATCTCTCTTATGAGGAAAGGCTGAGGGAGCTGGGTCTCTTTAGCTTGGAGAAGAGGAGACTGAGGGGTGACCTCATTAATGTTTATAAATATGTAAAGGGTGAGTGACATGAGGATGGAGCCAGGCTCTTCTCAGTGACATCCAATGATAGGACAAGGGGCAACAGAGGCAAGCTGGAACACAGGAGGTTCCACATAAATATGAGGAAGAACTTCTTCACAGTGAGGGTAACAGAGCACACTGGAACAGGCTGCTCAGAGAGGTTGTGGAGTCTCCTTCTCTGGAGACATTCAAAACCCGCCTGGACTTGTTCCTGTGTGACCTGATCTAGGTGTTCCTGCTCTGGCAGGGGGATTGGACTAGATGATCTTTTGAGGCCCCTTCCAATCCCTAACATTCTGTGATTCTGTGATTCTGTGGAAGTGCAGTGCAACTAGGGAAAGCACCTCCCTGCCAGATTTCCACATTGGCCAAGCTTTAGCTTGACCGTAGTGACCATAGCCTAGTGTCAGGCACCCAGCTGAGATAGGACCATGCCTTCATGCTGTATTTGTTCTTCAGTCGGATACCACTTTATCTATTTTTTTTTAAGCTCTGTCTTGCAGTGTGCATCTCAGAGCTCACAAAGGAGATTGGCTTCACCACACCTACCCTGAAGGTCTCCTGAGATGGACTTGAGATACTCTGTCACAAGTAGCATGAGGTGCTTGCATGCCAGACTTGCACTGACACATCTAGGTTCAACGTAACTGGGACAGTGTAAAACAGAGCTTCTCAGTGCCACAGCAGGTTACAAGAGCTGTGCACAGCCTCCACGGAGGCTGCAAGAGCCTCAGGGAAGAAGCAGCCAGAGCAAACCTCCTATGGGATGCCACCTCAAGATGGCTCATAGCATGGAGGTAGCCCCACAAAGTCTTGTCTGCCATAGGGAACCATAAGAAAAGGTACCCAGCCTAATTTCCTTCAGAGCAGACTGCTCGCATGAGATGGTATACATGCCAAGTGCTGTGGTGTATTTTAATTTCGCATATTCCTGAAGCCACTGTATGACGTGTGCAGCATGGATATAGCCCATTTGAGATGACAGATTCAATCAAGAGTTGGTTCTAAAGCAGAGCTGCTGGCAAGGGAAAAGAAGTTCACTCCCACTCAAGAAAAAATGCCACGGAAATTGTAGATAATTATTTAAAAAAAAAAAAAAAATCAAGCTGATATAATTATATAGCTTATCTACCTTTAAGAATTACAGCGATTTCTGTACAAAGCTTTGTTGTATGAAACAAAGCAAGTGTCTGTGTTCTCCAGTTTAATTGCTTTGTTTTAAAAAAATCAGACCTCAGTTTTCATGCAGGAAGATTGTTTCCCAGGTCCCTTTCCAAACACCTACATGAAACAAACATATTATGTCTCTACTTACAGAGACAAAAAGAGGGCAAAGACAACTTGCTAGGAGGCCAGAGTGACATTCTGTAGTGGCACGTAGTTTCTCTTTTTAACATTTCAATACACAAATATTTTTTCAGAATATTTTATGGCAGGGGATCCCATTCATTTCAAACAGAGTTTGAAACAATCACCATGTAGATTTTTTTTTTTTTTTCCTGGCCTCAATTTAAATTCTTGTTAACTGAAACCAGTGTGCACATGTGAGTGTACATTCCAGGGAATCGGATGAGAATTTAATCCATTCAGCCTTTGCATTTCTCCCTCCAAGTATGGATTTTAGTCCTTCTATTTGTTCAAAATCTGACCTGACTTTTACACAAAATGTTAATCCAATGCCTTCGCTTCTGTGAAGTCAGTTGCATTAAGAAGCCACCCATATCTTATTTAATTTGGATGCATCTTCTGGTTTTCCTCACTACTCTAGTCTTTTCTATTTTGTATAATACTGATTTCAGCTGTCATACAAAATGCTATAATAAAAATACTATATATTATAATATTAAAATTATAAATTATAATAAAAATACTAGCTAGTGAAGGTATTTAAGTATTGATTTATCCTGCAGGTTTCTAAACTTTTTTTATTTAAAAAAAAAATTCAAGCACAAGCAACCTGCAGAAGTAGGATAGGCAACTACAAGTAGGATGCAAACAAGAACAAAATCCTCTATTTTGACATGTCCACTTGTGTGTTGATAGTCCTGTCTGTATCCACAAGGCTCCAGACCTTCAGGAACTACCACACCTCTTGGCAGCTGGTTTTAAAGGATAGGTGATTACAGTAGGCCAACAAAATCAGAGCCCATTTGGACATCATGGAAGAGCTGGATCAAGCAGTGTTTGAGCCCTGCTTCAGAGGATGGATCATCCTTCTGTTCCTGCTCCAGCCTGGCTTTAGGGAATCCTTGGATGACACAACACAAGTGTATCTCACACTACATCACCCATTCTTCACACCTACCATCTGCTGAGCAGGATGGCAGTTTGTAGCACACAGGTGATCAAGTGGCTGCTTGAAGTGACTGCATAACTCAGGTCAGCTTCAAGGACACTTTTCAAGGAACATTTTATTCCATTTTAATAGGATGCCAGAAGAAGAAAATGTGTCTAGATGCTCTTTTTTTTAGTTCCTTTTCTACTTTTTCTTACCTTTCCTTCCTCAGCTACTAAATGATAAATCTGACTTTTTTCTAAGCAAAATGCACAGCATCACTACTGCTATTGTAATGCAATTGGATGCATTGCACAGAAGTACGTTTTAAGTAGTAAAATATACCTAGTGACAATGAAACCTGCAGTAATATAATATTTTAATGCAAGAGTAAAAGCAGTTTCAAGTTAAATTTCAAAGCAACACAATAATCTGTCACGTCAGAAAATTCAGTTAGAAATGCGTGTAGTTATCAAGAAAAAAACCTCAGAAAATTCAAGGAAAATAATTCAGAAGAGTAGCTGTTGATCATATCACGTAACATTTACACCACAAAAATGTTTATTATTGTGTTTGTTTTATAGTTTATCTTCAACTGGCTATAAATATGCAGATGCATATGTTCAATATAATTCAGTCAGAGACATGTTTTTACCACTTAAGCAGCTGCAGTTTTAAACCTTCCCCAGTGCCATCAGTGTAATCAAGCCAGATCCCAGGGCGGGGAGGAGACATCGAGTTTTTGGTCTCATATGATTTGGGATGGGGGCAATCCATGTTTTACAGCCATTATGTCCTGAAATACTCAGTTTTATTCATATCCCTCCATAAAGTGATAATTCAGGGTACCACTCTTTTGCTTGATGAATAATTTTTTCAATTTAAGCCTACTAAGATTTCACACAGCAGCATCTGCAGGTAGTCCCAAGGATTTCAAGGTACTGCTTGCTGTGGCAAATCGGGCAGCCCATGCAGATGCAGGATGAGCTGGACTCAGCAATAGCTTTCCAGTATAACTGCTGCTCTTCCTTACTCTGCCGAGCCCCTGGCATGCACAGAATGGGGTTTGAGCATCCTTAGACATTATTTTCGTGGATTTACAAAAGCCTGCTTTGGCAGATGTCTGAAATCTTAAGGTCCAGAATATTTCTTTCCAAAACACTGGATCTATTTCTTGTTTATTTTCCACACCATTATTGTTAATTTCCCCTCCAATCCCTCCCCAGCACGTAAGGTACCTTAGAGCATGTAAGTCACCAATATCATTCATTCGTAGCTCTGCTAGAGCCCATCTATTCAATATTTGAATGTACAAGCACTGAAGAAAGATGTAATACAGCAGTCTTGTCACTGCCAGGAACTTTCATGAGTCAGTGCTTGTATGTTTTTTTAGAAGGGCACGATATAGATCAGAAGGAATAGCCAGAGTATGGGATTATATATTTCACTGCTGGGTCCTTTGAATAGCCAGACACTGAGTTAAAAGCAAGAGCTGCACAGTCATAGACATTATCTAGCCAAAACTTGTGTTAAATCTTATTTCAAAATTACTATCAGTCTTTATACTAAATCCCATTTTAAAAACATTTAGAGCTGAAAACTTAAAATATATTGCAATTATATAGCAGCTATTAGTAATGCATGTTATACACTTTTATGAAGTGTTAATAAACTCAATAATAAAATATATATTAATATACAGTGAATTTTTAATTATGAAATGCAATTATAGGTCATTTGTTTGCTTTTAATCATGCTGAGCAATTGGCTCCCTTGCTTCCCAGTGATGCATTTAACATTCTTTAGAGATGTAGCTTTAATATAATATATGGCCAGTAATGTTTTATACCTGTTTCACACTTATGTGGACACTTGCAAAAGATATAGGGCAGATTTGGGCTCCCTGAGAATGAAAACACACTATCCAGCAATGCTTGACACCCACTTTACACAGAGAATTGACTACACGGGGCAGGACTGGAGAACCCAACTCACAGCATCTGGTATGATTTAGTGAGGCAACCTGTAGGAAAGTGGGAAGGGAGAATTTATGGCAGGATTTGAAAACCATCCAGCAAAAAGCACAGATACTGATGAGCTGCAGTTCTTTAAAAAGACTGGCTACAATCTATAACAGTTAAGATCATTCGAGCATTATGCCCTGGAAGACTTTGATGTTATACTCAAAACTCTGCACTCATCAAATATGGAGATTGAATTTCACTATTCGCTAACAAAACATTGCAGGTTTGTTCTTGCACAGCAAGGCATGAAACAAAGCTTTTTTGAGGCAGCAAAACCCCCCTGGCATGTAGGTAGTGCTGCACGTGAATCTGCTTCTGAGACACATCTGGGAGCCTACGGATAACGAAGTATCCTGCCAAACGTGTTGACCATTGAACCTCCAGACCTCTGTTATGTTGCTTAAAGAACAGAGATGTGAGAAACCTGAACCCATGGGCCTTAGGCCAGACAGAAAATGACAGATGAGAGAAATCTCTAGGGCAGGAACACCAAATGAAGTGCCAGATGTGGTCATTTAAATGAGAAGTTGTCAAGTGAAACAATTCTTCAGATCTTTTAAGCAAAATGTTTTTAAATTAAAGCTTGAACATGTCAAAGGCTCAACAGGGCAAGTGTTCAGTGGACTTGTGAAGAGTAAGCTGACAGTGGTCAAATACACAAAGGGGTTTAGACAGGCCTAATTAAGAGGTCCACTTGAGTAGTTAGGTGGATAAATGAATAAACATGAAGTCAATCCTTATTGTGGGCTTCTATGAAAGCCACCCTAGATATAGAATGAGATGGCAGCTGACCCTGAACAGAAACATCTCTCCTGCACTTGTAGGTACAAATCACAGACTTTCTGAGCTCAGGGGCACCAGGACGAACTGCCAAAAATGGACCAGTCAGCAATCTTATCCCAGACTGGAAAGGCACCACCTCCCGCTAGCTGAATTGCAAGACCTTTCTTTCTTCTCTGAAAACACCAAATGAAGTAAGGAGGGGAACATCACCAGGATGCTCTGAAGAATAAGGCTTGCTGAAAGAGGAAAGAAATCTGGGAATAAATGCGTATAATTCATATGCTGTTACTGACCAAATACTGCAAGCTTTGAGCTTCCAAAGGAGAAGCTGGTCAAGAGTAATTTTTTAAAAAATTTTAAAAGAAAAATAAATCACAATGTGAATACCAAAGAAGATTTGAATTAAAACTTGAGGCAGGGACCTAACTTTTTTTCTGGCCTACATGTACAGCATAGTAAGTGTTTGAGGTCTGTACCTCCACAATCCTAGACCAGAAGTGTCAGTCCAAGGCCTATATTTGCTGGGAAAACACCACAGTAAACAGGCACTGCTATCTTTTAAATACATGTAATATACGGCAATTCACACATAACCCTTCTTTGGAAACTTTATACTCAATATTTCTGCAAAATGCAGCTTTAGTACCTCTAAAGGCAAACAAAAAGCAGGCAATTTCAAAATATCCTTTAGTTTTAAAAAGGGAATAGATCTCTATTCCAGGGCTACAGCCTTAATATTAATTCCTTATTATCAGTAACTGAGGGGGTTTTTTGCTATATTACATAAGAGTTATTGAATAAATATATAGTTTTTAAATGGCCATTAGTTCTCTTAATTATGTACAGTGAAAAATACATGGTTTGCTAAGGCAATAAGTGTCAAAATAAGCCCAAATAACATTGTGTTAAAGATATGTAGAATACACTAAATGCTATGCATCCTAGAGAACAAGTATTACATAAAGGTGATTTTGCTAGGAGGAAATTTTCTCTCTTCATAATTAGAGATGCTGAAAACTCCTGCAGCCTGCTGAGTGACAAGCCCATTTCTTACTAACCAGGTTATTATTCAACAGTCAAATCCAATAGTAAAATGCCAGTCAACAAGATTCATCTGTCCTCAGAATAATTTATCTCTGTAATGTAACTTTCCCCCAGAATATCAAACTTTGCATGCATCACATCACATGTAAAAAGAGGAATAGTTTGGCAGGTGCCAGGTTTCAGTTAAGAATGAAGTGGAAGCAATGGTTACAGTGGTGCTGGCGGGCATTTTTGCAAGCAATCCTACTTAGAGTAAAAAAAGCTATCCATCAAAAACAACAATGCAGGAAAAAAAGATACGACATGAGGAGTACACCCTTCCCACTGTAGTAAAACTTCCCCCCAGAGGAGTGGGGCTTGGACCAACACCTCCTCTCTCACTGAAAGGCATGAAAGCTTCAATATCCTAAACACCAACCTGGGATGCTTCCACCTTGTCCTCTGCTGACAGTCAGGCATCCCTTTTCCTTGCACACAGTTAGGCCTATTGCTTTTGCTCAGGCTTTCCTAGGCAGCCCCCAGCATGAGGACATGCAGGACTGTCACCTCCACAGGCTCTTGTGGGGGGCGTAGTCCAAACCCTTCTTTGTTCCTGGCTGTCACCTGATCACTGTAATCCCCATCCATAGCCTCAGGGAGAGGAGCCATCCTTCCTTGAATGACTGTCAACACTAAAACTACTGAAAAATGCATAGAAAAGATAAAGCATGAGGAAACAAAGAACTAGCAGGTAGTACAACTGCAGCTTACTCCACCAGCCAGCTCTTAAGCAGGGAGAGAGGAGAAGGATGAAGGAGCATCCCTAGCAGAGGCAGGGCAGGGCCGGGGAGGGGGGAGAATCTCACAAAAAAAAGGACAATATAAACGCACCAGGAAAAGAAAGCTCCCAAGCATGTGTAATTTTATGGTAATGGTCACCAGGAAAATCCACTGTGTCTCAATAGACATTGCTCCTTTCTGTTTTGTCATTAAACAGAAACAGATGCAGCCCATAAGAAAGACTGCAAATGTGGTCTTTAAAAAGATCAACTCAGAAGTAATCCTACAGAGGTTAATATTTTCTGTTCCATAATTTATATGGAGTCTCATCATATTTTTAATATAAAACCGTATTTTGTTTCAAGGTCTTAAAACAAATTTTTATCAGCTGGTAGAAATGTAGTACACTTCCAGGACAATCCCATCTGAGCCAAAGATCCATGATAAACACTCCAAAACAAAGCACTTCTTTTACAAGCTGATCAGTAAATTAACTTGCTAACATTCTGTGATTCCGTGATTAACCCAGCATTGCCAAGTCCCAACTACCCCATGTCCCTCAGCGCCACATCTACACGGCTCTGAAATCCCTCCAGGGATGGGGACTCCCCCACTGCCCTGGGCAGCCTGTGCCAGTGCCTGATAACCATTTTGGTGAAGAAATGTTTCCTAATACCCAATCTAAACCTCCCTTGATGCAAATTGAGACCGTTACCCTTCATCCTATCACTGTTATCTGGGAGAAGAGACCGACCCCCCTCTCGCTACACCCTCCTTTAAGGTAATTCTTTAGAAAACAGAGGTCTAGCCACCTCTTGAAGGGACTGAAGCCAGAGGTATCCAGCCTGTGGGCTAAGGCTGGTGGTAGATAATTCAGCTCCTGTACATCTGTAGTTTACAAGGGACCTTCTTGAAGTATATGATAGTATCATATCAAAGATAGATAGCTTTAAAAGGGGCAAGCCTTATAGAGGAGTACACTGAAACTGAATGATCAAAGACATCAGTCAACATGCAAAAAGAAAAGGAGATGGATTTTTATGGTTTTCTTCATTCCTGTAATGCAAGGAATCTTTATTGCATTATCTGCCAGCCAGCGCCTGAGAATCCCCAGTGCTCCTGAGCGCTCACACGCCACTAACACTGTCGCTTTACAGAGTTCTTCAAAATGCCAGGAGATTCCTGACTCTCATTCCTTTAGGAGCTCAAGATGCTCATGCATTCATTGATTCCCATTTAGCAACACCTTGATCTCATTGCTAGTCCCTCAGCATCACCTGTGCACTGCTAGAATCCACAGAACAAAGATTTCCTCTACAGGGGTTGTGTTTTTGATCTTACTTACACCCTCGCATCTGCAATGAGTTCAGATGCCTGCCCTTGTGGAGAAAGGTTGAGATTCTGGGGCTCAACAGCATGTCTTCCTATCAGGAACATTAGTAGAGATCTGTATCAAGACATTTTGCGTAAGAGGCAAAATTCGGCTCAGATAAACAAAAGGAGCAGCCAGTTTTGCAGTCTTCATTGGTGCAGTAAGGCCAGCAGACGCGGACTGCATTTTAAAAATTAGAAAAGTTTTTGATTTATCTAATCAATATTCACTTTCTACTTTCAAAAATCCTAGCTCAAGGGAATGAATATTAATTTCTTTTTGTCATTAGCACTTGAAACAGATATACTGCCTGCATCTCCAGGACTCTTCTTCCTAGATGAGTTCTTATTTATCTCGGATGAACACTTCAGCCATTATTTTATATAGGAAATATCATTTTTCAGCTGGCTCATACCTTTTTCCTGAGCATCAAATCAACACCTACAAAATGGACAAGTTTGTGGAAGCACTGCCAAGGTATCTTGCTTTACTAGTCTTGACTAATGTCAGACAAAATGTCAGAGACTTCAGAACTGCTCTTGGCAACGCTCAAGATGGAAACAAGCCAAATTCAAGCAGCTGAAAAGGCTGCACAAAGGCACGGATGTATTGCATATTGAATTGTGTCAATGATTACATATAATTGTATCATTACCTAGAGTGAAATTAATGGAAGTTACCATTCAGGAAAATAAGAAAGAAATTGGCTTTGAAGTAGTATAATGAAAGATTTAAGTTAAGGAAGAAATCAGTCACATTTTTTAAACTATTGGCTGTAGTGCCATCAAACACACACCATCCAAACCCTGTTTGTCACTTGGGCATGAAGACTTTTCCCCTCTTTCAAATCACAGTGTTATTCTACAAGAGTCAAGCATGAATAACTGTCTTTACCCTGATTTTCAAATATACCAGCATACACAAATGAATTTGCAGGAGAATGAAAAACTATTGTCAGATCCATGAGAAAAGACAGCATTTACAGGAGAAATTCTATTCAAATGCTAGTCAAGCATCACATAGCAAAGTGAATCGCATCACTGAGTATACAACTCCACATGTCTTTCACAGATCAAAGCCATTCAGTAATTGGTCAACAGTTGTTTTGCAATGCATATTAAAAGAGAACTCTGTTACTGTTAAGGAAAAATAAGATTTAGAATTTACAACTTGACATCATTATCTCAAAATAAGTCCCAAGCATCCTCACTGGAATTATTTGATTTATTTATCATTTTTTGAAATGTGTTTGAACAAGTCACATCAATTTTATTTCAACTAAATTCATACTACTGTACTATTTCTTGTAGATAAATTCAGGTTCAAGACATTTCAATGCAAAACCCTGCGTAAATACAAACAGCTTTACTTAGTACTTTCCTAATTTCACATTAGTAGTATTTACAAAGCTGAATGCATCCATCTGAAAGCCAGTTACAACTTTTCCATACCCTCAAAGCAAAACCAGTTGAAAGCACAGGTGGTAAACTCCAGTCTAACTAACTAGAGAGAAAAAAAAGCACTACGTATAGTTTAACTTACGACCATTTTTGTGGGTTTCACGAAAAAGCCAAGAGCACCTCTACACCATGCATGCAGTTGGGAGCAGCGTCCTCCCGTGCAACAGTTAATCCCATTACAGAACAAGCTGGCACTGGGGGCTCTGACTTTCCTCCAACTCAACCAAGTAGAGCTGCTTGCCTTTGGCCTCCCCACAGCAGTGAAGCTGGATCAGTGGCTTCACCAAAGCTCCTGTTCTTAGCCTTTAAATATTAATGAACAATGGGAACTCATCTGAAGGCCTTCCAAGGCACTTCACACTCAGCCAGCTGGAGCTTGCCTAAAGAGTTTTGCATAGACTTCAAAATGTGCCTGATTTATTTCTAGAAATAATAGGACAAGCTAGACACATCACTGCTTTATTCAAGGACAACCTCCTAGATGAACAGTAAGATTTAAGCATCTTATATACTGCCAGCTGCAGATAGCAAAAAAATGTCTTCTCAAATTTTGGTGCAAAACTTAGGCAGCACTTTCTAAGCTCTTTACATCTTTCTGACATTACTTTTATTTTGTCTGAATTGTCATACTTACAATTTTTGATTGCAGTAAAAAAAAATTTTAAAAAAAAATCCTCCACATCTGTCAGCTGATTTTTTATATTAATCTTTTAAGTCAGCTCATGTCTGAAGCTTCTTCTAAGTCTGAAGAAGAATCAGGTGAATCAGCCCGAGTTTAAAACATAATTGAGTTTGTGATATGCTTGGTCACCATTACCAGAACTAGGTAGATAATTGTATTTCGTATCAGTGCAAATATGTGCAAAGTCATACCCTTTTAATCCTACAGAGTAAAATTAAATATAAAAAAAAAATCAACACTTTATTGTAGACATAGCTTCTAAAAGCTGCACTGAAGCAAGATGTATCTAGCTTGGTAACACCATTGTTTTTCTTGAGTTAGTTGTCAGTTATTTAGTTTATCAGTTTTAATAACCAAAACCCTAACATACATGATGTTGTATCAAAATATTGTTGAAGTCAAGAGATACAGAAGCCAGCTGAAACCTTACAGCACTGGGATTTCTTTCAAAACTATGGTGCTTCAGGGACAGATGCAAAACACTGTATTAGCACTTTCACTTGGATCTCAATAGCACTTTTCAAAGCTCTTCTAACTCTGACCTATTGTGCTCAATCCACATGGTGGAGCAGTCTTCCAGCACGTAAGCTGGATTCCTTCCAGCTGAAGCTAAACCTGAAGCATCCACGGGCCCCTGGGATCCGTCTACAGCTCCTTCAAGGAAAACCTCCCAAATGCATGTAGTGTGGACACCAGGCCCTCTCCACCAGCTGTCTTGCTTTGGTGCAGCTCAACCTGCTAATGCAAATACAGATATCACCACACTCTTTTATTGTCACTCAGTTTTCCGTGCTCTTTTTCTAGTATCATCTAGAAGGAGAGCAGGGTTAATACAGAAAACAATCAAAATATTGTTTGGATCTCAGTAAGTAATTAATTTGGATCCAACTTTATTTCTGGAGAAGTATTTGTCTCAACACTGATGGCACAGCTTATCAGGCAGCTTGCATAAACAGCCACAGAGGAAATAGCAAAAGGGGATTCAATACATTGTTAACCGCCTCTGAGCCTAAAATATTTTAAGACATGGGGCAAACCAAAATGTTATAAATAATTCTGATTATCCTTCAAAAGCAGACTCCAGTTGCTAGAATGCACCTTCTCTCTTCCTTCACTCACATGAATAATATTCTTTCAAGGGAAATTGTGAGGCCCTGAGGTAAAACTAATATTTTAAAGTCTTATCCCTAGTAGGTTACGAAATTTCTCTGCTGACCCTATATGCTTGGATCTATATTGATTTTTCAATTAAAAATTTATCAGGACCAGAGGAAGTAATAAAGCAGCCAAAATCACTATGGGAGACCGAGAGATGAAAAAATAAGGTTGTCTTACAGACCAAAACAGGCTAGAGCTAGCAAAAGCAGTTGATGCATGCAATATCTAAATACAGGCAATAAAATTGGTCTACTACAAAGAGAACAAGAAAGGAAAGGGAGGAGGAAGCAGAAGACAATCAATAGAGTTAGATTTATAGTGAAAAGGTTAATTAAATCTTTTGCTGACTTTTACTTTGGAAGTCACTTTTCCTAATGTAAATATATAAAGTGCCCTTTTCTGAGACTCCAATCTCAAAAATACTTGGTGCATACAAAAACACCCCACAATAAATCACCACTTCACTTTCTGAAAGGTAAAGTGGTGCAACTGTATAGCAGTTGACCTGCAAATAAATCTTACTAGCTAGACATGTCCCTTTCTGTCTGGCACTGTAACTACTGGAGGCATTTCGTTCCTTTAAACAACAACAGAAATCTTGTACCATAGGATTATGGCTATCAGAAAAGATCTGTGCAGACCTGCACGCATAAATGTGTTCAGACAGAGCAGCCAAGTTACTTCTCCAAAGCTTAAAGAACACAATTTTATAAACTGAAAAAATAGTGAACTTGCACAGTACCGTCTTCAAAGGTCAAGAGCAACATTGCAGAAGCAGTATTTTCCCTGTCCCTCTTCTAGACAAGCCTCACCACCCTTACTATGCCCATAAATGATGGAAAACAAAAGATTTAAGTTGCCTCAGAATGATGTTCAAGGAAAACACCGTGGGAATTGGGGGATGGAAATCTATACAAATAGCATCAGCATCTGCAGAAGTCTCCAAAATGCACAGAAGCAGGTCATCCCATTTCAGTGAAAACAGAACAATTTAAGAACAATAAAGCCCTGAATCCAGCCTCCAATTGTTTTGACTATATCTTCAGTAACAGATCAAGTGTTAGCATTTTTCTTGATTTACGCTTTTTGAAAATTACAGAGTTCTTCTGCTACTAAAATAATTGTACATGATGGAGCTGGAAGAGGTGTAGGGTGGGAAGAGGGAAAGAAAAGGGGGAAAATTACTGTACTTCTTTCCCTAAACAACATGTCAACATTCATAGATTCTCACATGCTTGAATAGGAACCTTTCATGTATGAAATCAAAAGTGAGGGATGCGGTTTCTTTGCAGACTTGATCTTTCCTTCTCCTCTTGCCAGACATATGCAAACACATAAGGCTACCCAAATACAGTATCACAAACTACTTCGTTCAGCCTTAAAATAGATCATAACAGGTTCACCATCTAAAGAAGAAGCCAGCACACCCTTCCAGCTACGGAGAAGTTATTTGATCATCACTGAAAAACCACAAAGTCAACAGTGAAGAAATGGCTGGGCTCACAGCTCCTCCGAGCACTGGTGTTTCTCCTGGAAGGGTGGAGGAGGGGAGACAGATGAAGCAAGGGCCACAATTATGCTTCACTGATAAGCTATATTTCTTGATAATTGAAGCCCTACCACTCAGAATAGAGCCAAGTAAAGTCATCTCTACAATATGCTCTGAGGATTAGAGGTTACATCTGAAAGAGAGGAGATTTAGATGAGCAATTAGGCAGAACTTCTTGGCTGTGAGGGTGTTAAGACACTGGCCCAGGTTGCCCAGAGAAGCTGTGGCTGTCCCCTCCCTGGCAGTGTTCCAGGGCAGTGTTCCTGGCTAGGTTGGATAGGGCTTGGAGCAACCTGGTCTGGTGGTGTTGGAACGAGATGAGCTTTAAGTCTTTAAGGTCCCTTTCAACCCAAAACATTCTATGATTTTATGATTATGAAGGGGGGGAGGAGGGGACGGGGGGGCGGAATCAAAAATAAATAAGCCCCAGGTGCTACAACCCCCAGTGACACCAGCTCCCCCCACAAGTGCAGACAGAGAGCAAGCTCGAGCATCCCCTCCATCCCACCTGACCACACGCACCAATGTAACATACATGCTTCCCACAGGGACAACCAAGTGACAGCCATGAAATACGTGGTTACACAATACCAGTGTCCAGCATCTGTTGCCTTCACTTTTTTTTTTTTTTTTCCCCACAAGCTAAGAATGAGCAAAGCTTCCCAAAAGGCTCCAGATATAAAAACACTGTCTTAACAAGTAAAAATGCCACATTTGTAGCTGGCCTGTCTCCTCTCAGTTTACATGGCTCAGATTCCCAGACCTGCAACTTGGGGTGAGGTGAAGGAAAAGCAGTATTTTGGGTCAGCTTCGAAGGAGAATATACATCTATAGATAGCAAGGTAACTCTTTCTGACCTTGGGTCCTGAAAATCACTCAAAAAGTTGACTTTCTCTCACACTGGTTATTGATAATTATTACCTGCACACAAAGACGAGAAGTTAAATTGCTGCCCAAATCTTCTGCACACAAAGATGTGGAGCAAACATGGACCAGGGTCAGCATTTCCACCAACTGTACTAGCTACTCACACCTATGCTTGCACAGGAAATTGTTGCAGAGTCGCCACAAGAAGATGGCTCAGTCTTCAAAACAATGTTTTTTCATACGTTTCTTTGGATATGCCTCTAAGTGGAGGAAGGAAATCAGAGGTTTTCCCATAATATTGTAAGAAAATCACTTAGTATTGCATACAGCAATTGTTAAATTAGTGTATTGAATTTATAAGTTAAGAAAAGAAAATGAACTTGACGTTTTCAGTCCATCCTTCCTTACTCTCCATTAAGAATTTTCTTTCCTCTTTAAATACCCTGCTTAGAGAAATAAATGTTGGCACACACACCTAAATGCTGCCCCTGTAAGGACAGTAGCATTCAGAAGCAGAAATGCCAGCATATAGACCTTTCAATGTTTTATTTAAAAAGAAGCAATACAACAGAAGATCAGAAATCGTATTTAGCATATTCCATGGAACAAAGACAATCAGCTCAGAAGGAATCAAGAGGAACCAGTCAGAGCTATTTTATTTTACCATATATGTCCTACTGTAGTTGGTCACAGACACAGTCACCCTGTTCACGTGACTGGCAAGACAGTCGTTTCCCCAAAGATTACTACGCAATGGGCAAGGATCAGAAAGATCCAGTGAAAAGGGTGGATTGTTTGTCTTATTGCTCTCATTTTATGAAAACTCATCATAAAGCCCCAAATACATTATTTTTTTAAAAAAGAAGCAGATACCTGATTCTGTTTATCTAAGTCCTCCCCAGCAGGGGTCACTGAATTAATAATACATATGAAATAAAACTAAAATGTGGGCATTTATTTTTCCAAAAACTTCTTGCTGCCTTTTAATATTATGTTTGCATAGATGCACTTTAAAATGTAGAATTCTTTGTACAAAGTCCTTAAGAAAACTCTGAGTCAAACCTGACTGTTTCAGATTTATGAGCAAACTAATAAACAAATCACAGAATCACAGAAACATTAACACTGAAGAACTTCTACAAACTCCAAATCAGCAGGTGCCCATTGGATACAGTATATTAAATTCAATTTAACCTTGTCTCTTTTTGTCCCTGTTTCTTATAATATAGTTTTTTGATTTAGGTTTTCTTTTTTTCCAGAATCACAAAAAGAAGAATCTCAGCTGGTGTAAATTCTAAGATGTCTGAATTATGTAAATATTTACTATCTGTAGATCTGGATCCAGTCTCTCAGAACAATAAAAGCAAAATTGTCTCATTGTGTCCGCTATCTAAATATGAAGCTTAATGTTTCCAAAGATCAGAGAAAATCTACAGGGAAGTAGTGAATTTTTAAATGATTCTTTAACTTTCGGCATCAACTCTTAGCAAACCAGCATCGTCATCTTTGCCACTTTTTCCATCTACACAGTATCCTTCCTTCCAAAAACCTCACTTTGTCAGACAGCATTTGAATAATTTATTTGCTGATCTTTTCAAAATGAGACAAAAAAAAAAACCAAAAAAAAAAAACCAAGTAGGAAAGTTTCTGCTCAGTACACTGTATTTGAACTTTAATTTAAAGAGGGGGAAATAAGGTGTTTCTCCGTGAAAGTGCTTGAGAGCCAGTGTTTCTATTCCCTTTTCTAATAAAACCTCACATTTCTGAAAGTTGCATTGTTTGAGCTGAAGTGGTTCCCATTGTTTCCTCCCTGGCTCTATGGAGGGCTCCTGACAGATGACCCATGCAGGGTCTGCTTCTTTGTCTTCCAGCCTCCTTATCACCCTTAATTTTGACTGAAAAGGGGCAATCTGTTTGGCCTACAGCCTCTTCCTGGGAGCAGCAGTTGGTAAACAGGGAGTCTCCTCCTACCCCTTGGCTTTTATGCAGAGCATGTCCGCATCCCAATTATCCCAGGAGAACTTCTGCATAAATTAGTTGATATTGTTACTAAAGCTGTCAGGAATAAATTGTTCTTATTTGCTGCAACTGTCAAAGGGAGAGAGGGGGCTAGGGAATGAGCTTTGACACTCCACTGCTGCTCAAAGGCAGAGATGCAAATGCTACCTCCTGCCAGGGTGTTGTCCTGACGACTCCTAGCCATGCTTGGTAGATGATAATAATAAAACATACACATACCCACAGCTGCCTTAGAGACTGCAGATCTCTTGCAGAATCATCCTCTGGAATAGGAATTTTAAAATTATAATAAAGAAATCTAGCAACCGGACAGAGCTCTAAATAATCATTTCTATTCTGAAAACTTGCACACATATCTAAATAGTTTTGAGCCATATGCCCATGGGTTTTAACACAGGTTTTGCATTTTCCATGGGTGGGTGTAGGGTTCATTCTTGATGTCAGTTTTAAAAAGGAGAAATTTTTAAAAAGAAACAAAACCCAGCTGACTTTTTAAAAAACACATTTACTTACAGATTTTGTACTTAATTTGCTAAGATGCTGCACTTGCATAACAAACCCTAGCAAAAGCAGATTTAAAGTAGATGCAGAACAGCAGCCAAAATATATCATTCACTCCTGTGGGAGACAATTTTCAGGGGAACAGGAAAGAATTCAGAGCATCACTGGGTGACTGAACATCCTTCAAATTATTTACTCCTTGTGTAAACTGGAATTAAATTCTGCTTAGCCAAAACCATTAGATAAAAGAATGGAAGAGAAAACATAATCATCTGCTTTATACTATAAACTACAGAAAGCTTTTAAAGCATAAAAACATTGCATTTCCAGTTAGTTGAATACAATAATTTCTGATTCATATGTATAAACATAAAGAAATTCTGACCCAAGAGTGTTGCATCTTGCTGCCACTTAACACCTAGATAGCCTGGCTAAAAATAGAGATAGTAGAGGCAGAAATCACTAGCAATCTATAGCCAGACATTAGCATGCAGAAGGAACAGAAGCGAAAAGATTGAAGAGAGAAAAGCAACTTCATTCTCCCAAGAAATGTAGAGTCAAAGCAAAAATAGCGTTCTTGAAACTCTTTCTTAATTTAAAAATTACAGTCTTTCCGATTTGTTGAAAGTAAATCTCACCCCACCCTCCAAACCTCACATTGTATTTTCCCTTCCTGCTAAAATAACAAAGTTTCAAAAGATAAGTCAAGAAGTCTTTCCAAAGTGAAATTTCAAACAACTTGCAAAAATGTGAATTATACATGATCAAAATAATAATATCCTGAGATTATTTTTCAGCCTCCCACTTGTTGTACATCCCATGAATTTCCCAAACACAGTAAAAGTAAGCATGTGGTACAGAGGGGAAAACCCCCCAAAATCCACAAAAAAAAAGCAAAACACCCATAACTTTGCTTACTCATACACAAACAACAATAAAAATATCAGTTTTCTATTGGCTTTCCACAGCACACCAGTACACCATACCACAAACTGGTGTTTGTTAACTACATTGTGGCTTCTTTGGCTTGAGAATGTGATGCAAAGTGTTCAGCAGTTTGCATCTGACTGCTGATTCCTACATAAGAATCTGAATATGGATCGTACCCTTAATCTTCATGATCATCTTTTATGCTAATAATAAAACAATACTTTATTAGGAACTGAGAGGCATGAAGGAATCATTGCAATAAATTGCACAGGTTAACCTGCTCCCCACTCTCTGTCCACAGAATACTGTACAGGTAGACTACACCATATATTATGCTCAAAACCAAAGCTATGAGGAGCTTTCTCTAAAAAAATATATGCATATATTCCATAGGTATCAGAGTCCCATCAAACCCGGAATGTTTTGCAGATTTATCAATGTACTTTCAGAAGAAAAAAACAAGGAAATCTTCTATTATCAAAAGATGCCCTGACATTTTGGAATGAAAGACATTCATTCTTCATTTTCAAGGCGTTGTTTTGCATCACAGAAGAGGAACCATGCTGTACATTATTATAATAGGAACATATTGCTTTGCACACACAAGAACTCTAGAAACTTAATTTCCTGACAAATTACATCCCATCTTCTTATATTGTCACCTCATTAATTCCTCCTCTCCCCATTGAGTCACCTCTAATACCCCAGATCTTTCCCTGCAGCCAGCACCACAGCTGCCTATCAAAGCCACAATTTGCTCAGGAGACCAGCCATGGTCTTCACCCAAACCCATGTCAAGAGGACATTCATCTACTGCCCTCCACCACTGCAGGAACACTTGCTCCTGTGTTTTCTTCAGGCACAGCACTCATTCTGATCTCCCATCTATGCAACTGTTGAACATCACTAATTCTGCAGGAACATAGTATTTTCTTAAACACCTGCTCCTCCATCAAGTTTGGCTGAAATTGGACAATGTGTTGAAAAATTATTGGCAGGGAGAGTGACTTGTAGACAGGCAGTAGAGTGAAATCAGTTTTGTGCTGCAATAAGCAGGAAAAAAATAGTCAGAATTAAGACAAAGCTGGTATATATAAGATATTTAAATGATTTTTAAAAAAATAATCCCAAAGGTTTTTAATATTTTCCTATGTAGGGAATTTTGATGTTTTACCTCTATAATATTTCAAAATGAAGCCAGATTTTGAAATGAAGTATTTAATGAAAACTCCACCTGCTATACAGCTTTGTCCAACAGCCTGACCACATTTTCATGACATTAATGGGAATACTGCATCTTATTCCAAGGAATCTACAGCAAATTATCTCTCTTTTACTAACAGGAAAAAAGTAATATCAAGAATATCACAGGTTAGCCTAAATTTACCCTTTCTGAAATCAAGAGTCAAAAACATTCGTTTCAGTGGGTAGCCACTCAAAATGCTACTGAAAAATCCATAAATTGATTTGAAAAGAATATCTTCCAACGTAACTTGAAGGGAAAGAAAAAGTTTAAAATTGGAGTCTTCAGCTATATAACTGATGCAATCTGTTCCTGTATAAGCAGAAAATGGAAACTCTAGGCTCCTTTTCTTGTACTAATGTGTTTGGGGTTTTTTTTTCCCCAGTTTTGTAGTGGTTCCACGCCCCCCAAACTAGGGTTAGTCACCAATTTTCCACTCTTTTCTGTGAGCAGAATGAATGATTCCATATGAGGAGGCAGGGGTCGGTCTCTTCTCCTGGGTGACAGGGTGAGGGATGATAGCCTCAAGTTGTGCTAGGCAAGGTTTAGATTGGATATTAGGAAAAAAAATTTCACTGAAAGGGTGCCCCAGCACTGGCACAGGCTGCCCAGGGCAGTGGGGGAGTCCCCATCCCTGGAGGGATTTCAGAGCCATGTAGATGCGGTTCTGAGGGACATGGGGTAGTGGTGACTTGGCAGTGCTGGGTTAATGGTTGGACTGGGTGATCTTAGAGGTCTCTTCCAACCAAGGCTGTTCTGTAACTCTGTGATCTGAGCCCAGAGCATTCACTAACAAACATTAGGGAATAATGTCTCTAGACATCTAGTTTCTTTATGGTAATAATGCAGATTCAAAAATGCATTGCCCTAGTGATAATACATTGTTGACTTACTAATTATTTAATATTGCTATAAGGCCTCTAAATGTTATCAAGGTGTTTGACAATAGAATTCTTCATGAATTTAATTTGCCTTCTTAAATGAAAGACAAGCTTTGATCTCAGGGAAATTGTTCAGGACGTGTGATGAAAACTCTACTGTCCTGTCCTTCTTAGACTTCATGAGAACATTAATTATGACTCAAATTCATCGTGTATTTCCACAAAAACACATCAGTTAAGTACTTGAACCCATCTCCTCCAAAGGACATATAACAAAGTTTTTTTTATTGTGAACTAATTCTGTAGTATTTCCAATAATTGTAGTTTCTTACATGTTTTCTTGGGAAAGTGAGTCAATAATCACAGAATCACAGAACAGCCTTGGTTGGAAGAGACCTCTAAGATCATCAAGTCCAACCGTTAATCTAACACTGACAATTTTGCACTACCCCATGTCCCTCAGCACCTCATCTGCACGTCTCTTAAATCCTTCCAAGGATGGGGACTTCACCACTTCCTTGGGCAACCCGTTCCAATGCCTAACAACCCTTTCAGTGAAATTTTTTTCCTAATATCTAATCTAAACCTCCCCTGACACCACTTGAGTCCATGCACATGTCC
Source organism: Podargus strigoides (assembly GCA_028020825.1). NCBI lineage: Eukaryota > Metazoa > Chordata > Aves > Caprimulgiformes > Podargidae > Podargus > Podargus strigoides. The sequence continues at coordinate 16,991,130 of CM051663.1, forward strand.
ATGTCATATCGCCAATATACTTAATTTTCCAGAATGGCCTTTATCAGTCCTCTCAGAGAAACCCTGCTGAGAAAGGGTGATATAATGGGAGAGTTCACCCCAAATGAGATCTCATTCAAGACAGGCACAGCCTAATAACAAAGCTGTCTCAAGGAACAAACCTCAGCCTCCTGGATCTGTTCAAATCTCCCTGCAAGCCACCTTGACTGGAGAATCTGCTGTCAGCAGGGAATACTGAATTCACCTCGATATCAAAACTAGACAAGATATAGCTGTAAGGGATGTTCTAGTTTCATGACTCTATATCCATCTTTAAATATATAACCCGACTTACTTAGCTTCGTGATCCAAGAGAACAAAGCAAAAGGCTTCAAGTTAGCACAGCACCAAAAGTGTTTTCCAAGAGGCTGGTTAACACCCAGAAAGCTACTGCCCAGGAGTGGTGCAGCAGGGTCCCACCACCACACACAGTACAAGGGCTCTTGGGGAACATGGCAGGAACCATGTCCCCAGGAATCTCCTCAGTGTTTCAAGGGTCTCTGTGGAAGAATAACCTGCACAGCAGTCAGGGATAGGAGCATCCCACTGGAAAGCATCAATCAGAACCTCTTTGGCATGCCCCACTGCAAGGAAAGCTAGCAAAGACAATAAGGGTCCACTCTTTGCAGTGTAAGTCTTGCAGAGCAGAAAAAAAGGTCTCAGTAACTATTCTTTCACTAGGTAAAGACACAGCCTATCCAGACAGTGGATACCTATTTCACTCACTCTGCCCTGCAATTGAAGGATCATTGGTCTGGACCCATGCTGAAGCATGGGCATGAGCTCTACTCCCTCATGTCCAGCCTTCCTAGTAGCAGACTGACCATCCATCCCAAGGGTCAATATTACAAGACCAACACTAAACAGGCACCACCCCCACCACCACCACTGAAAAGGAAGAGCAAATTAATTTTTTCATGCTCCTCTCATGCTCCTTACAGCATCCTGGAGGTTTAGGAGCAGGGAGGTAGGATGACACCAAGAGTACATTAAATACTAAAGGGAAGAAGGGAGGGCAATGAATATTGTGGGCAGCCATGGCTGCTTTCCAGTGCAGCTCGGAGTCTTTCAGCAGCCAGCTGCAAGGGAATAAGTGGAAGAGCAGAAGGAAGGAAGAGCGGCTGCTTCTCAGACTGCGTGGGGAGAAAAAGTTGACAGTCTCAGCTGACCCTGTTCCTTTCTCAGGTAGCAAGTTGCAGGACTCATAACCAAATTGCATCAGAAACTGAGTAACAAGGCTCTGAATACAGCCAAAGCTCACTCCTTTGTTATACAGCCAGTGCTAATTGAGAGACCATTTAGCCCTGCACAGAATCCAACCTGTAACATACATGGTAGAAAATGGGAGTGCTCTCTTTGCTCCTCCTTTCCCTTCCCCTGTCACCTGCAGTGGTCTTTACAGTTAAATATTTTGCCATTTGGCTGCATTTGACAGCCCAAATTCTCTAGGTATTTAAATGATGGCATATTTGATTTATACAGACCTTTGGTTAAGTTCACAGAAGGAGATAAGGTTCAGCTCTTTCTAAATTTATACAAGTGTCTAATTAAATAACACAGAAGTCACCTAAATTCTCAGCACCTTCAAATAGTATTAATACTCTATCACCAGGTATTATTTTGCAGATAGCCATATAATCCTGTGATATGAAATATCTCATTGGACAGGGATCCAAAAATAACGTAATGCCAAGCACTGGCAAACAGAAAAAAAGGATTGGCTTTCAGGAATGTGGACTCACATCTATATTAATCATGGTCTAACAATTAAAATCATTTCATGGAATTCCATCATCTCTACCTGTACAGTCTACATCTATCGGCTCTCCATGCATACGTAGACATTTACATAGGTATGTTAATTGGTGTTAGAATAAATCAATATCAGATTACCCAGTTAATAATTGCCAACTTCTGGATGACTTCCAGACTCTTTCATGCACATCTGCTCCACACATTAACAAAATGTACAGCAACCAATGCTGCACAATTAAACACAACAATTTAAATATTTTGTAGAATTAATTATATGTAATTAAACTCAATATCATTACATTTGTGTTCTCAGAGGCAAGTATTTTATAATTGCTGTATTACTTTTTTTTCCCCCTAGATCAAAAAACAGCTTGGTGAATGGTATCACCATACACACTTAACAGTATTTGTATTCACCACAGAACAGCGAAGAAACATCCCAATTCATCAGCTTCTCTCTCTATACACGCCCTACCCTCGCCAACGAGCACGTCACTGCCAATATTAATGGTTTTCCATGCAGGCTGCTCAGCACTCACAAACGAGAACATTGCTTCCTCCGCTCTCCCTGCTTGCCAGGCGATGGGCAAAGCTCCCAGGTAAGCCATCACTCAGCACAGCCGGAGTCATGGCTGCGTACCTGCCAACCTGCCAACCTCCCTGGGTCAGAAATTTCATTAGCAGTGCTGAGAGAGCAGCTGCTTGGTGGCTGTTTTCTCATTTATTTATAGCTGCACCTTTGCATCTTGTGTGTTGTTTTTTTTTTTAACCCCACATTTGCATGATGAAGATGCATGCAGTGCAGCTTCACCAGCACCATCTCAGAAGACTTTCTGCACTTAAACTAATGGCCCATGTCATATATCACCAAGAATAGCAATGAAGAGGTGTCAGTAAGATTCCAGTTTTGAGGCTTTTGTTCTATTGGACTGATTTATGAGGTAGTTATCTAATAAAAAGCTCTTACTGGCTTTCCTATGACCGCAGAAGTGTTGTATATTATGACCTGACCTCCTTTCTTTAATGGATAACTTGGATGTAGTAGCTGTTGTTTCCATGCTACAACTGATTCTCCTGCACTGTGAACCTCATTCTACATTTCCTGATCTACAAAGTTGTAGAAACAGGAGTTTTGCAGATACCTTCCGTATTTCAAGTTTAAGTTTTGTTCTTGTTAGGGTAACTTGATTGAGTCAAATCCCTAAACGTAACAAGTTTACTCAAGAGCAAATAGGGCAAGCTGCCTGTGTATGTCCTAGTTTACAGCAAACACAAGGTTATGTAGATGGTCCTAAGCCTGTTTCATTTCAGGCTCAACTATACTGTTGCTCTTTGCAATTGCTGGGGGTTAGCACCACAAGTAGATTCACCACTACTGACTACAGAGATCATCTTCTCCTCCTCTACTTTGACAATTGCAATGAAATCCTTCCCATGCTGGCCCCAGCAGAGACCTCCTGAGAGCAGCCCTGAGGAGCCCTTGGGGGTGCTGGTTGTTGAGAAGCCCAACATGAGCCATTAATATGTGCTTGTGGCCCAGAAAGCCAACCATGTCCTGGGCTGCATCAAAAGCAACATGGACAGCAGGGCGAGGGAGGGGATTCTCCCCCTCCACTCTTCTCTGGTGAGACCCCCTCTGCAGTGCTGTGTTCAGCTCTGGGGCCCCCAACATCAGAAGGACATGGGGCTGTTGGAGTGAATCCAGAAGAGGCCACAAAGATGATCCAAGGGCTGGAGCACCTCTGCTACGGGGACAGGTTGAGGGAGTTGGGGTTGTTCAGCGTTGAGAAGTCTCCAGGGAGACCTTAGAGCACCTTCCGGTATCTGGGAGGCTGATAAGAAAGGTGGGGAGAGACTTTTGACAAGGGCATGGAGTGACAGGACAGAGGGTAATGGCTTTAAACTGGAAAGGGAAGATTTGGATGAGATCTTAGGTAGAAATTCTTGGCTGTGAGGCTGGTGAGACACTGGCCCAGGTTGCCCAGAGAAGCTGTGGCTGTCCCCTCCCTGGCAGTGTTCCAGGCCAGGTTGGATGCAGCTTGGAGCAACCTGGTCTGGTGGGAAGTGTTCCTGCCCATGGCAGGGGGGTTGGAATGAGATGATCATTAAGGTCCGTTCCAACCCAAACTGTTCTGTGATTCTATGAATCTTTTAAATAAACCTGATGGGCAAGTCTAAAATGAGCCTGGTATTTAGACTGGGCCACTGGGTATGTATTTCCTTTAATACCATCACCCTTTTCTCAGCTTCTGCCCAGAGATGCACTTGTCTCACACTGTCATGTGAGGCTGAAGACCCTGCTCCATTCTTTATAGGAATTATTTCACTCTAACAACACATTTAGAAACTAAGTGAATTTTAATTAAGAAGAAGAAACAAAACACCGCAAGAACAAAAAAAAAAAACTTAAGGGTCTTTAGTCGATTTTGCTTGCTTTTAAACAAATATGGTATTCCACACCGCAATATATCCTGTACTAATTTTTATAGTTGGTGTTTTTTCATTCTCTAAGAATTGTCAAAAAGATCTGAGATGCTCGTTTGACTTCTACTTCAGGTTTTAATCCATCGAGGCTGCATTATATTTTTTTCATAAGTACTCCCTGCAAAAACAACTCCTTTCAGTATTCTTCACTTACTGTTTTGAGGATGAATTACCACTATGATGGCATGAATTGCAGTTGTTGTTACCTTAGAAATAGCTGTATCTCAGCATATAAACACAACAGCTCACTGAACCAGAGTTTTAAACCAGTGGAAGTACTGTGATTTCAATGATGAAGCTGCAGCATAAAACTGGAACACGGGGCCTGGTTGATCTACTGAGACCTCAAGTTTTGCAGTACCTCCAATATCACCATGTTTTAATACACCTCTCAAACCTCTCAGCTACACAGTGTTAACATTACTAACTTAATTCCATTACAAAGCGAACCTAAAATCAGCAGTAGGAGCAAATAAAAATGTTAAATTAAGTTTTCTCACTCAAAAAAGTGACCTTCCTTATTTGAGAATTACAGTTCATCAGTATAACAGACAATGGCTAAGAGTCTGATCCCATCTGTACTGATAAGTCAAAGAAAGTGAATAGATTGAATCCAGATTTACAATTTGCATTTATACCACCTTTCTTCAAGGTAATCAAACTACCCTATTTCTTAGCTTTGTAAGATTAATTTTCAGCCCTCCAAATAAACAGGTTTTCCAGAAGAGCTTCACGCTATATGAAAAAAAAAAAAATAATTCATAGCCACATATAGACTGAAGACCTCCTTCCCTACACAGAGCCATATATACTGTTCATGGCAGGGGCTATAAGACCAAAACCCCAAAGCTCTTTCAAAATTGTGACATTACATTTTACAAACACAATTTCATTATAGTCTCATAGATGTATTTCAGAAGAATTACTCTTTGTTATACACCACTTTAAATCAGGCCTGAGTCTGAAAAAGACCAGAATCAGACCTTTCAATAGCTTCCTATACAAGTTTATTATTACAGAGATCATGTGAAAATAAAATTTAAATAAGCCAATGTTAAAAAATGAAACCAGAGCAAAACAGAGAAGCATAAGTCACACAGTGAAGAGTTTAACTAAGTAATACAAAAAACTGTATCCCACCACAGAAACCTTTGAATAATTTCAATTAAAGGCAGTGCACCTACAGTAGCACACATCGAGCAGAGTCCCAGTTGCTGCAAGCAGAATTTGTTTCTATAATCAACAGAAAATGAGATTTAGTTAGTAAGAACTGTTACCTTCTAATTCCTGAAACATTTATGAAATGAGCAACTTTCCCTGGAAACTGTCTTACACAAGAATAATGGCTTAATATTAATAACATTGGTTTATCCTAACAAGAGTCTGAGCAAATAACAGATCCTTTCCTGGGTAATCAAAAGTAAAACAAACCTTTACCTGTACAAGTTACAGAAACTGCAAAAAGAATTAAGGTTATTTAAAGCATCCAGGATACAAACCTTCCAAAACAACAAGGTTCACTTATGAGGAAGATCTGTTGCTACAAGACCACAATGATAAAGAATGAACATTGTGGTGGGTTGACACTGGCTGGATGCTGGGTGCCCACCAAGCTGGTCTGTCACTGCCCTTCTCAGCAGGATGGAGGCAGAAAATAAGATGGAAAAAAACTCATAGGTCAGGATAAAGGCAGTTTAATAAAGCAAAAGTAAAGGCTGCACACAGAAGCAAAGGGGGAAAACAAGTTTCATTCTCTATTTCCCATCAGCAGGTGATCTCTAGCCACTTCCTCCAAAATAGTACAGGTAGCAGTTGCTCCAGAAGACAAACATCATGATAACAAATGCCCCTCTCTCCTCCTCTTTTCTCTTAGCTTTTCTTGTTGAGCTGACATCACACGTTATGGAATATCCCTCTGGTCAGTTTGGGTCAGCTGTCCTGGCTGTGTCCCCTCCCAGGATTTTGCCCAACCCCAGCCTCCTCTTGAGGGGGGAATATTGTAGAGCCTGTCTTGTCCCAGAGCAAACAAAGCCTGTTATTTATTTCCATTTAAAAAAAAAAAATTAGAAATGTACAACAAGGAACATATTTACCTAACAAGGACTGAAGTTCCTAGCATCATATCAGATTTAAACTCATAGCAGAGGTAAAAGTCTAGAGCTATAATAATCAGCAAATAGATATTCATATACTAAATATCTCCTCGTACATTCATTCAACATCCAGTCAACAAGATATGGGTAAATTACAGCATCCAAATGATGGGTTTAATCTTTGAGCTCAATCAGCTGATGCCTGGTTCTTCAGTCCCAGGGGTCTAAGGTTCAACCAGCAGCAACACCTACTCTGGCATTTATTTCAGCTCTGGCCTCCCTCTGCAATAACAATAGCTTCTCAGATTATACTTGAACTTTATTTCTTTTATAACTACGTGACACTTACAGCAGAGACACTTCTTCACTGAATACTCATGGACTGTATTCACATAAACTATTTAAATGAGAGAGAGAGGCTGAGGAGTAGAAAAGACCTATGATTTTTCTCTCCTGTGAATTCTTCATAATTCTCAATAAGTTTTTCCTGCATTGTATCACCCAGAGTATAAAAACTTCTGTTTTACAGAAGAAAAATAAGAGGTCTTACTTCTTCACCACCTACAACTCTGCTGAATGAGCTTTAATTTATAGTACTGAATGCATCAGCCTTAAAAAAACTCAAGGTAATTGTTTGAAAGGCAAAGGAGGTACATGGGTTAATGGAAAAAGGCAAAGGTTCAACTGCTCAGCATGGTGCATTCACCCTTTCTGAGTGCTTCAATTCCACTACACAGCACAAAAAATTTATTCCTGCAGTCATGCATGGAGGATTTAAGGCTGGCAGATTTGTATTTATGGCATGTTACAAAATAAACAACATAAGCAGTTTCATTGCACAGGTGGTAAGGGTGCTTTGCTTGAGAAAATACTTCAAGAGAACTGAAATCTCCATCTGATTTTACTTTTTGTTAAAATAGAACAGAACATAAGAGTTGAAACTTCATGAAATGAGACACCTGAAAGTTTTAAGTATGGTCACTAAAGCATTTCAACTTCAATTTTCTGTTAATAATAATTTCATATTCCTGTTTATGATTCAAGGATTTCACACTGAATGCAAAGTGACTAAAATTCAGTATGCTGAAGGAAAGTTGCATCCTTCGGAATTTTTTTTGAATTTACAGAATTCTTTGAGATGAGATTGCCTTTGTACACTGAAAAAAGAGTTCTGCATAGTAACATATAAGCAGGTAAACCTGAGATGAAAATCCAGCTAATGGCTAAAGACAACTAGCTGTGAACAAATACATGTGATGTTACATTCACTCACATGTTGAAAAAGGAATACAACACAGCTGCTCAGTTGGAGAAATTGCATTAAATTCAAATCAGTTTACAATAAGATTTTTGCCACTGAACTCTACAGACTGTTGTGCTCCTGTATGCCATCTTTTTTACCTACATACATGCCTAGTGCATCTGTAAATGTCAGGGGAAAAAACCCACAGCTATATATATTGAAGTATGCACTATTTTCCATTAACAAATGTGTTTAATAACTATGATACCACTCAGACCATAAGGTTGAATGAAACATTTGGATCTTCTCATCTGTTCAGCTATCTAACAAAGATCATTCAGTTAGTGATTTATTAATTCCAAGAACTTGTCTTTGAACTAAGGATATTGTACAAGATAGGAGGAAGGTGTTAGGAGACCATGGCTATTGCTTCTGTAGCCAGCCAACATCAGTTAAGTGTCCACCTTGATTATAATTTGAATTTGTCTCATTTTAACTTCCAGCTACTAGTTTCTACTGTTCTCTTCAGCATTAGATTTAGGAACTCACTAGTTTCTTAGTTTCTGGCACTTTCTCCTTTTTGTCATTGTTTTGTCACTCAAGTCACTGAGAGCTGGGAAAAAGTCCATTGCAGACCTTTGTGCCAACATGCAGCTCAGGCTTGTAGCCCTCTACTATGTTTATCGTGGTAAAAACAACAACAACAACAACAACAACAAAACCAAAGTAATGATAACCCACTATTAAATACACAATTCTAGTAAAGACATCATTGTTAATATTGGATAGAAGAAGGACTTTTTCTTTTTTTAAAGGATGCTAAATCTGAATATGCCTGAGCTAGGCATTTCAAAAAGACTTCCCAAATTGAAACACCATCCAACCTCCTTTGTCTAGAAGCAGCATGCAGGCAGGTTTGGCAATAGTATCTTGTATCTCCTGAAATGCTTCTCGTGCCGTTCACTCCCTCTGCGATGTTGGCAGCCATCTCACTTTGTCTCCAGCTTGGAAACAGCAAGAGTGATATGATGCTGAGTGGACGAATATCAATAGGCCCAGAACTACATCACCTGCAGCATCAGGCTGGTGTATGAATGATTATCAGAAGATTACTGCTCTCCAAGACTCAGACATTATACCTTATTCTGCTCAAAGAGGTATTTACATCTTTCCCTCCTTCCCTCAAAATTGCCAGAGGGAAAAGGGACAATTTTCCTCAAGATACCATCCAATAAGCACCACAGAAGATGAATAGTGCTCAAATAGTTAAAATTGAGACCCTTGTTAGACATCCCGTTCCCAGTATCCTCAGAATTAAGACAGTGCTCAGATGGGAATACTCAAATATTATGTTCTGTGGTGCTCCTGCCTTCCTGTTTTGCACCAAACCAGATTACAGATGCTCTGGATTACTTTCTAGAGCCTGTCTAAAAGGGAACAATTTCTTGATCTTCTGTGACAAATCTTACCTTCCCATCGAGATTTAACAGCCAGGAGCACGATCACATGAGCAACAATGACTGAAAATCCTGTTAGGCCACTGGTTTGCACTAACATTATAAAATTGGAAAAAGAAAAAAAAAAAGAAACAGCAGCTTCTTGGGGGGGTCTTTTGGTAGTTTGTTTGTTTTGGTGGTTCATTCTTTTTGTGCAAGAAAAACGTAATCAGCCTTCTTGTAAGCGAAACATTTTCAAAATGACCTGTAGAGTAAAAACCCCCACTGTAATTTTTCCCCTCATTTACAGTAAGGCTGACTGCATTTAAGAGGCAGAGGAAACACAAAACTTGAGTCAGTCAGTAATGGACAACTGGTTTCAGGAGAGGAGAGTGTTTAACATATTTCTGGGTACAAGTCTATCGTCTTAGTGCAGTACAAGCTACATAAGGAAAGAAATTGTGCAGGAACACATGCGCGTCCCATGAAAATGATGCAAGGTTTTTTCCAGTGAAAGATTTGTCAGTTGCAAATACAGAATGAAATACTCAGAATTGCATATGCAGAACAACACATCACAGCTTGACTGGTTTTCATGAAGGTCACATGGGAACCACTTAGCATACAGACCGAAGAGCATGACCAACTAACGTAAAGAAAACTCTATGCGCAGTTTGAGACACCCACTTGCTTTCAATTTTTTCCCTTACGTTCTCATTCTTTTCCATTTTCTTTCATTCTGTAGCAGTTGTCCCAAAACACAGAAGGAAACAAGATGGTGCCACCTCTGAAAAATCATTGGGATGAAACTGCATACATAATTTATGTTGCATGATGTTCCAGAAAACCTTAGGCACAGTATTGCATTTTGATACTAATTGGAGCTGATTAGTATTTTATCAAACTCTAGTCAGCGATAATCATTTAATGAAAGTTTGATAATGTACAGCCCCAAAGCTGAAACAATGTGACTTTATTCATAGTTACATCAAAGATAACACATAAGGGATTCTTTCCAACATATTCTAAGGAAGTATTAACTAGAGCACTAACCAAAGGGTTGCATGGTGCAGTTTCTGTAAAGAGTTAATAGCAAATAGTAAAAAACAAAATACAAAAGCAACATATTTACATTTCAAATTTTTGCTTGAATCTAATTTATTAGTTTAAAGGATTAAGAAAAAACAGTTTAATGCTGAGTTAACTCTGGAAATTTCCTGTTTCTAAAATGTCACTAAGATCCTTGATGGTTTTGCTTTTTGGTTTCGGGGCGAAGGGAGGGTGTATGTGTTTTATTTTTGAAATAAGGCACATTTCATGTTTCCTCCAAGCCTGAAAAGACTGATATCATGTTTGGAGATAATGTTAGGAAAAGCTTACTTAAGAAGAGCTCTAAAATGAACACCTTTATTCAAAATTATTTAAGCACAAAAATAAGTGCATTATAAAAACTCTGCTCCATTCCAGAAGGTCAATCCCAGGAGGATTTTAAAAACAGCTCCCTTAGCTAATGTTAAAATTCCATGGTTATCAATAGACATGGTCATTTAACCACTCGAGTGCCTTTGGATGTATAACAGAAACCCTGGGAATTGACATTTATTCAGCCTGAGAATACACAATTTGGGTTTTTCTATTCTTACTGCTTCAGAGATCACAGCAGGGATCCCTTTAAAACAGGTTGCCACTGGCATTTGCCAAACAGTACTTAGTGAAGGATTTGGCATTTAGATAGACAATTTAGTTGCCCAGTAATTTGCATTAATACCACATGCATCCTAGTCTCCATATCAAAATATAAGAGATTGCTAATCCTTGGAGTGTGGAGCCTACACTGAAATAAAATAACCTTCTGCACAGAAGCAGAGTCATATTCTATAGGCATCGTTTCAACTATCTTAATCTTCAGCTTTACCCCACAAATTAAGACCAAAGCAGTCTTAATTTGTCAAGACACCAGTACTGACTGGATACATTGATTTTTCTTCCTTGTTTGAGTGATTTTTCCATGAGTTTGAAAAGAAGAAAACATAAAAATGCCTTATTGCTCAGAGGCTGGAGGATTTCTTATGCCTGTTTCTATACCAGCAGAAAACACCCATTTGAGATGTTTGAATGGATCTCTACTGCTCTCAACTAACTGTACGTGATAAAGGACACACTTTTTTTCTCCTCTTTTTGAAGAGCTGTAGACAAACCTATGAGCACAGGATGTGACTTAAGTATTTTTACTGTTTTATAACGCTTTATTCTTCAAAGAAACAGAATTTCTAGATTATTAAAATGCTTGGTAAAAGGACTAAAGAGAATATATCCATCAGCATGCTACACAATTACACAAGTGCAAGATCAGTAAGTCTATTGAACATTTATTCAGTATCTTTTCTGGCAACTATTCTAAAGACTAGAAGTTTATTTTGCTAGAAGTTTTAACCTACAGCAAGACCCTAGTAAATTTTAAAATATGTATTTCCCTAAATTATAATCTATCCATACAGGAAAACCTACATGCCATGCAAGCTTTAAGATTCAATTTTAATGTCCCACAGATACCATGAATAACTGGCATTATTCAAGGTCCAGTGACTAAATTCACTGGAAGATATCTTATTGAAACTAAATGCTATCAAAAAGAAAGAAGAAAAAATTTACCTGACATGCAGTCTAAAAAATATCCAGAGTTTTGTATCAGCAAATGATGAACTAAGATGAACCAAACGTTTTATCAGCTTGGTTTAATATAGCCCACTAGTCTACCTTGCTTAAACAAGACATCAGACTAATTTGCATATGGCAGTAAACTGTGCTCAGCATATCCTCAAATCTAACCTGCTGGCCCAGTAGTGAAAAAGTCATTTGAGTTCTGGAGATAATCAAAACTTCAATTTTATAAGTGTGCAATTGCACCTCCGCATGCAGGGATCTTGAAATTCATTTTAGTTCCATATTGCCACATTACACACAAACACATATTGGAATTCTATGGGTTGCCTTGCTGCTCTAACACATTGCACAACAGAAGACCATGCATTTCAAGTTGTACTTATTACTATTTGTACTTTGATTCAGCAACAATGGGGACGGCAGAAGTCACGCTACTTAATTCCTGTGTCATCCCATTAATGCTATAATGATTGTCCCAGTCAAAAAATCAGCAGTAGCACAGATAAAATTTAAAACCTTCTAGTAGTACTTTTTCAGCTTTGCCTCAGGAAGAACAAAGGCGGAGTTAAAAAACTTGTAGATTTAACTGCTTCTGGGGACTTCAGACTTATGCTGTTCTTAACAGATAGCCCCAAACTGAGTTCTGCAGCACATATCTAAATAATGTTTTATTTATTGTTTAATTTCTTGTTGTTTAGAACAATCAACATTCACATTTGTAAAATAAACAGCATAACAAATGAGGAAAAAACGATAGTATGCTCATCATGTCTTACTGTGAAGACATTAGAAAAAGTCTCTGAATTCCCCTACACTGCTCGAAAGCTTCGATGAATTCAAGATATGTAAATAGCACAAGATGACTAGAAATTAACTATCCAAAGAAAATATTCAAGGAAATAAGAAAAAAAATATCATTTACAGGAGAGATTCTATTCAACAGCATCAAATCTGTGTAATAATACTAAGGAAATCTTGTAAGAAAAAAATTAGGAAGACTTGTATGCAAATTTTAATACTTGACCTCAACACAATGCTGCATCTATCCAAGCTCTCCTAGAGAAGAGATAAAATATAAGCTGAAAAATTCCAAAGAAAAGTCAGGACTGAAACAAGCAGAAGAGAAAAGATTGTCCCCTGGGTCCATATGATGCAGCAGATATATCACTGAGCTGTAATAACCTCGCACCTTTGCCACTGACCAAGCTTAATTTTCCTCACATACATGCTAGGTTAAAAACATTATTTAGTTAACCCTTGCAACACCTCCATGAAGCAGGTAACTATTACTGGCCTCAGAGAAAATAATGGGGAAATTGAGGATTGATGAAATGTGTAGTGCAGTCGACATGCTGGAAAGAAGAGATGCCATCCAGAGGGACCTTGACAGGCTGGAGAGGTTTGGCCAGTGCCAACAACACGAAGTTCAACAAGGCCAAGTGCAAGGTACTGCACATGGGTCTGGGCAATCCCAAGCACAAGTACAGGCTGGGGGAGGAATGTAAAGAGAGCAGCTTTGAGGAAAAGGTCTTGGGGGTGCTGGGTGATCAGAAGCTCAACATGAGCTGGCAATGTGTGCTTGCAGCCCAGAAAGCCAACCGTGTCCTGGGCTGCATCAAAAGTAGCATGGCCAGCAGGTTGAGGGAGGGGATGCTTCCCCTCTGCTCCACTCTGGTGAGACCCGCCTGCAGTGCTCATCAGCTCTGGGGCCCCCAACATCAGGACATGCAGCTGTTAGAGCAGGTCCCAGAGGAGGCCATGAAGATGATCCGAGGGCTGGAGCACCTCTGCTGTGGGGACAGGCTGAGGGAGTTGGGATTGTTCAGCCTGGAGAAAAGAAGGCTCCAGGGAGACCTTAGAGCACCTGCCAGTACCTGGGGGGGGTACAAGAAAGCTGGAGAGGGACTTCTGAAAAGGGCATGGAGTGGTAGGATGAGGGGTAATATATTCAAACTGGAAGAGGTTGGATTTAGATGAGATCTTGGGAAGAAATTCTTGGCTGTGAGAGTGGTAAGACACTGGAACAGGTTGCCCGGGAAGCTGTGGCTGCCCCCTCCCTGTCAGTGTTCCAGGCCAGGTTGGATGGGGCTTGGAGCAACCTGGTCTGGTTGGAGGTGTCCCTGCCCATGGCAGGGGGGTTGGAACAAGATGAGCTTTGAGGTGCCTTCCAATCCAGACCATTCCGTGATTTTACGATTCCTTCCTAAAAATCACACAACAGATCAATACTGTGAACAAGGTCTTTTTTCTCCAACCACCTTCCCCCACTCAACTAAACAGCAGTACCTTACGCATCTCAAATTCACTGCATTGGCTCATTTAAGCTTTGCGTGTCCCATTTTCTCCCTTTTTAGGAGGGGCATATTAGCACTCAATTTGCCACACAGCAACGCTGATGGTGGGCTGGTCACAGCCACCTCTGTCATGACACAGAATATGTTTCCTCTCACAAGCATTCTGGCCCCAGAGAATACGAAATATGTTTACATATCCAGGAACCTACATCAGTTTCTGTCAAGAAAGAACAGCCACAAGTATTCCTCCAAGTTGAAAGGAGCCTGTACATTCAAGCCTTTTCAAACAACACTGAATAACACTAGAGAATAGATGGGTGAAGATGATTCTTCATGGGCTTTACCGGACACTTCACTGTGATGGTTCCACCACCAAGTACTGCTTCAGTCTGACAAGCGACAACAAAATTCTTGTCTTATCACATAGGCTCCCTAGAAGAACACAAACAAAAAAACCCACAAACCCAAACAAACAACTAAAGGAGTGATTTAGCACCATGTTATTTGCCCTTGTTGAATTAGAAACAAAGGTTTCAAGCTTCTGTAACCAGGTAGAAGCTGATTTCACAGCATCCATCCAGGCAAGTTGCATATATAAGCTGTGGGCAGGCAAGTATGTTTACATACATGTAGAATAGAATCATGGATTCATAGAACAGGCTTGGTTGGAAAAGACCTCTAGGATCACCAAGTCCAACCATTAACCCAGATCTGCCAAGTCACTACTACACCATGTCCCCTCAGCACGTTATCTATGCGTCTCTTAAATACCTCCTTTTCCCCTTAGATCCAGTTCACAAGAGCTGGAAGTCTGGTACAGCACAAGCTACAAAGCCAAGAAAGACTCTCTGGTTGGTGCTTTATTGGTTATGTATCCTTTAAGGTCAGTCCTCCTGTCTGACCCATACCTTCCAATAGCTTAAGCATAGTTCATTAACAGCAGAGATAATCAAAGCCATTTACATTCAATAGTATGGACTGGCAACCACAGCACAAGGCTATGAAGTGCCTACAAAGAAGCCCTTCATTAATAAACACGCATGCAGCTCTGAAACACTCCAGTCTCCCACATAGCTTCTCAAGTCACTCATCCTTTTACATGTAAATTATGGGTTTAGACCACGTAAGTTGCATGAGGAGCGAAAACTAAAGTCAATGTATATTAGGATGGATATTCAAGTTGATGGATATTAGGAAGAATTCCTTCCCCCAAAGGGTTCCCCAGCACTGGCACAGGCTGCCCAGGGCAGTGGAGGAGTCCCCATTCCTGGAGGAATTTCAGAGCTGTGTAGATGTGGTGCTGCGGGACATGGGGTAGTGGTGACTTGGCAGTGCTGGGTTAATGGTTGGACTGGGCGATCTTAAAGGCCTTTTCTAACCAAAATGACTCTGTGATGCAGAAATACCCTTTCACTGTGAATGGAGAATCACATTGCTGGCTTAAGGTCAAGGCTGTGTTGCAGATAATGAAGTTATGCAAAATTACAGTGATGTAACTGGAAAAAGAATGTGACCATCTATCTGCCTATGAAATTTGAATCTAACACTCTTAAAAGCATTTGTTGATCAGAGAGAGAAAGTAGGGCATTTCTAAGAGGTTCATTGGCCTACAGTGATGATCTGTTCTCACATTCAGAGCTAAGTCATTGAACTGGATTTTAATACAGCTGCTAATAAACCTTTGGTATTTGACCTGCTGCACAGTCTACTATCATTTTCCCCACCACACATATGAAACACATTTAATATTTGTATTTGTATTTCTCTCCCCATATATACAATGATAAGTTTCTTACTAGATTTATTAATATGACAATGTGTTTGCAAAAGTCCAGAAAGGTACTTGATGGGCTGATACCATTAAAACACTGAAAACTATATACAGTATTCATGAGGCTTGTGACAGTATCCTGCCAAAAGGAACAACTGACAAATAGTAATAAATTTTAAAAGCAGCCATCAAATTAAATTTATAGTCAGTGAGAGTACTCCCTGTGAACACTGCACAATCTAGACTATTCATACACTGGCATTCACACCAGTTACTGGATCAGTCAGGTGCTTTTGAAGGTTCTGGAAAAGAGGTCCTTAAGAATTAATGAAGACACTTAGAAGTTAATTCCCATGAAAACATCTGATGGGCAAAAGTTAGTCATCAAGAAAGAATCCAAAAGGAAAGTTTTTTCTAGAGGAAGTGTCTGCCAACAATAAAAATGTCAATAAGGAAAACAAACTATGTATTAACTGAAAGAGTATCATAGAATCATGGAATGTTTTGGATTGAAAAGGACCTCAAAGCTCATCTTGTTCCAACCCCCCTGCCATGGACAGGGACACCTCACACCAGACCAGGTTGCTCCAAGCCCCATCCAACCTGGCCTGGAACACTGACAGGGAGGGGGCAGCCACAGCTGCTCTGGGCAGCCTGTTCCAGTGTCTCACCACCCTCACAGGCAAGAATTTCTTCCCAAGATCTCATCTAAATCTAATTTATTCCTAAATCTAGTCTAAATATGGCACAGGCAGTATTTCTTTAATTGCTGGTTTAGTCATTCTATTCTGGTCATGCTAGGCACTGGATGCACCTGTAATAATAATAATTAAAAAGAAAAGTATCTGCCTTGTGTAGATTTCAGTCTGTAAACAAGAACAGAAAAAAATAATGCAGAAATAAAATCTTGTCATAATTTTAAAGGTGGACAACTTGCTAAAATAATCTGTCAAAAGGTAAACTATTTTCAAAGTTAAATATTTGGAGAATTGGCATTTTATTCAAGATATATTAACTATACCAGAAAAAAAAAAGGAAGGTAGGTTATTGGCACACAGAA
This sequence comes from Podargus strigoides, assembly GCA_028020825.1. Taxonomy (NCBI): domain Eukaryota; kingdom Metazoa; phylum Chordata; class Aves; order Caprimulgiformes; family Podargidae; genus Podargus; species Podargus strigoides. The sequence goes on from CM051663.1 coordinate 17,007,969, forward strand.
CTAAATTCCTTTGCAAACCACATATACACTCTGAAGAACATTGTTTTTCAGTTTTAAGGTTAGGTAAGGTTTGAATAAGGATCCAACTTATGGTTGTATATAAGACTGAACTCAGGTTCCAAACCCACAACTCTTCACATGTGTGTTTAGCTATATTGTATGGGGAAGAAAGATGATAGGAGGATGGAAAACTCTGTATTTAAGATGACATTTGGCACGAGTTCAGCTGAAATTCATTGTAGTTATGCTTAGGAAATGAAAAGGGCGACAAAGATCAGTGCAGTTAAGCAGGGATATAGAGATTAGCATCGTAAATCATAAAGCTTCACAGAAAACATGAATAACTCACACAACTGGTACTGAGGCTCTATGGAATAAGGTGAACTGTATTTTAAGGATCTTTAGCAGAACAAAGAAATGCTGAATGCAGAGTCACCATTTCCAGACATTTCTTCCACCAGGTGTGCTAAAATGCTCAAGTGCCTTTTTCAGGATCAGAAAAACTAAAGAGGTAACACTCACAGAAATTACTACTTCATTTAATAGTCCTTTAACTAGTATTTTTCAATAATTTTGAGGCCATCTGGAGAAAACGTTATTCCTCACTCTGAAAGATATGCCAGCTCCACTAGCTGTAAAAGGCAAGCCTGACAAAAGCTAAAGAGAAAGATACAATTGGTTTTGCAACACGTACATTTTATTATCAGCTTCTTTGACTTGATCGCTTTGATTTTTGCGGGTTTTTTAAAATGCTCTAATTTTCCAGATATCTTTGCATTGTCCTTAACACAACAGAACAGAGGTTACAGATGAGGCCTCATAGTTGACAATGCAAATAAGTATGATATGAAAGAAAACAAAATAAATAGTACTAACATTGAGAAATTAACCAGTGTGCCTAAACCACTGAATGAGCAGTTTTACTGTAATGTTCTATAAGCAAGCCAAAAATATATATGTTTTAGTGATACAAGAGAACATAAAAACATATTTTAAGATAAAAGTATGAATTTTCATACTTTTCATTTTTGGAAGCCTGATTCTTTCAGCATAAAAACAGTGACATTAATAAAATGAAAGCTATTAATATTTATTTAAGAAATAAAAGGTATCTATCAATATTAGAGACCACACTCCAAAGAATGAGTAGCAAGTATTTTCTAAAAATACTTAGGAAAATTTTATCCAAAGCATTGTAAAATACTGCTGCTTCAGCAGGAATTTTCTCTGATTTATTTCATTAGAGTCCTGTGGATGTAAAAGTAAAGGATTTAGGTGCTAGTTCTCTGAAAATAAATTTGTGGAGCTCCATAAATGTAAAAAAAATGGTATTATAAAGCTGAGAAACCACCTAGAGCTCTTTGACTGAAACCAAAACCACAAAGGACATATTTCCTATATGCTTTCTTACATTTCTCCATAGAGCTGGAAATGTACGTAGAAATGACGAATCTACAGATACAGATAGCTAACAATAAGTAATACAATTCAGTTTAATATTACTTTCATTGTAATTCAGAAAACATTCTTTAATGAAATACATAAATCAGGGACTGTATCTGGGAAAACACATATTTTAAATATAAAACACTAAAAGGAACAGGCTTTTAATATGTCTCCAGATTATTGTCAATAACACTAGTTAATACTGTCTATCATAGTAGATGAACTGTAGCCAAACACAAGCCAAATAATGATGTGACATAATTACTGTGGTCCAATTTGGCTTTTCTAAATAAGCCTCTAGAATAACTTGGCCATTTTTAACTTTCCCATTTTTAACTTTCCCAAGAAGGATCTTTACAGCCTTCAGGAAGGTGCAAGGAAGGACAAATCTTTGAAGACAGATTTAGGGCTTTATTTCATCATTTCTGCTATTACATGTGGAAAACAAGAGCTGTTCATGCACTCCCCAAAGCAGCAAACCTATATTAAGAGCAGTTCAGGAGAACAAATAACCTTAGTACATCTATTTTTTTTTTTTTTTTCAGAAAGACTTAGTTGCAGTTGAAAAATCCAAACAGCACCTTGAACTTCCTCTGATTGTTCAGAAACCTGAGCAGAAAACAAGATGCATAGCTCTACAGAAAAGGAGACTGGGTTTCAGTAATGACTGACAAGAGTTTTAATCAGTCAATAAACCAGAGTTATCAGGGTAGGTTATATGGTAAACATTTATGCCTGGTAAGATAACAAATTCAAGCTTTTGCTAATTAAAGTGAGGTGGTTTTTTTTCCCCAGCTGCAATTAGACTTTTGACAGATCTGCTGTCAAGGTGAAAGACAGAAACCTGGAAGCATTTCGAAGAGGGAAAGGTGAATTAGGAAGCCACAGCAGCTTGCCTCGTTCATCCATGCTGCAGGCAGCAGAGGGAAGCTGCTGTATAAGTCAACTGGCAATGTTAGAACCTACAAGCAGAAACTAGCTCTCCTGCAGGCAGCCTTGGAAGATGAGTGAAGGACACTGACTATATGGTAACAATGACACCCTCTGACCCCACAGGTGGCATCTGGGTCAGGAATGAAACCCCTTATTAGCCCGTCAGCATGTGAATGGCTGATAAGAAAAGAGATTATTTCAAATCACCATGGTTATTAATCCCGTCACAAAACGAAGGGGTCAAGCTTGTTACACACGAACAGCATTTCTGGAGCTCTGGGACAAAAATGCTCCAGCGCTTCCAGGGGCTGCTTTTCTAGGAGCACTAAAAGCAATTTCTGCCCTCCAAGCCTTTTGTAGCAAGTCGTATTCCTTTAAGATCTCAGTTTAAAGACCAGTAACATCCCTGGGCTTTCGAACAGTGCCATACTAATATTATATTTCTCATTTCTTTTCAAGACCTGAGGCTCCTCTATCCTTCAAGATTTTCACTTTTACACTTCCTTTGTTCCAAAATTGCTATTGGGATTGCAATAAAGATCTTTTGTCCTCATTTTGAGAAACATTTGGTAGTAAAGAGAGCTATTTCCTACTACCCCATTCCCATACACACAGGCATCTTTCATCTCTGAAAATATGGGCACATAAAAAAAAGAAACAGAAGTGTCAATTTATATTTGGGTCTACAGAAACCTTCACAGTTTTAATTACAGGATGTAAGTCTCAACCAAGTCATTTAATTCTTGCTGGGATTTATGAGGGCACACTCATTTAAGAGTTTGAACTGGAGCACTTAAAAATGTTTTACTGCGAGAATTTAATATTCATAATTTACTACATGTATTTAGGCTTCTCAGGGTGGTGTTCTCTTCCCTTAATGCCAGAGCCAAATCATTGCCCTCAAGCGTTTGGGGACCATGGGAGGATACAACACATTTGCTGCCAGTCTGACCAAAACCAGCAAATTCAAGTGCAATGAGAAAAAACAGCATTACCTGAGCAGCCTCTGGTTTATTTTTTTATTGTGGCACGGAGGGAAATATCTTCCTAATGTACTTAATGCGTGCTTCTGCACCACTGATTAGTTCCACTGTCCTCCCTGACTTTATGATAAGCCTTAAAGCAGTCTTGCAATGAGAAAATGATACATTGCACTGCCAATCTCCAGAAAATTATTTTTTTTTTTGGACAAGACAAAAAAGGTGAGGGAAACAACAGACAAACTTGAAAACATGAAAATGAAAGGTTGATTACAAGGAAAACAAGAAAGTGTTGCCAGGGAAAAAAGAAATTCTATCCAAATACAGTATCCTTGAATAACCTTGTTAGAAAATTGCATTTAAAAAGCCAGTGTATGTAAACCCATTACAATCCGTTAGCTTACAGGCTTTATGCTGAGGAAATGGGTAATGAGATTAAACCACATAAACAAACAAGCCTGGCTATAGCTTGCTGAATTGGACAGTTAAGAAAAAAATCTAAACCAAAACCCCTTAAATGGACAAATACTGTGTTATCTACTTTTAAGTCAAGAGAAATGAAGTAGAAAGATTATGTGGCAATACAAATGCACCCTCACTTTTCTGCACATTCCTGTATAGGTTTTCCTAGCCTCACTTATTTCTTAATGGTATTTTTATTATGTGTAGGTTATTTAGTTCTCAAAGGTACACAAAGAAGCTAATTGCTCTTAATGAATATTGCCTCTGCTCTCACAAAGTGATTCCCAGAAAACCACTTTTTCCCCCCTTTATTTTTGTCCCTTTAAAAGCACCACATTCCCAGCTGATCATTAAAGGAGCTTTTTATGGGGTCTTCTCATCTACTTGCTGACAATATTGCCAAAATGGGCCACAATCATCAAGTCCCCTCTTTCCTTCCTTGTAATCAGCATTCATGGACACATACATTTTTCCCCTACAATTACACATCAGTCTTCATCAAACCCATATAGCACAGAAGCAGAACCTGCTTATAGCAGCAGGTTGCTAGTCTCAGATCTCTGTCCTTCATCGATGTAAGAACACAGACATGTTGGAGCAAGTCCATAGGAGGCCACAAAGATGATTCGAGGGCTGGAGCATCTCTGCTATGGGGACAGGCTGAGAGAACTGGGATTGTTCAGCCTGGAGAAGAGAAGGCTCCAGGGAGACCTTAGAGCACCTTCCAGTGCCTGGGGGCTTACAAGAAAGCTGGAGAGGGACTTTTGACAAAAGCATGGAGTGATAGGATAAAGGGTAATGGTTTTAAACTGGAAGAGTGGACATTTAGACGAGACCTTAGGAGAAAATTCTTGCCTGTGAGGGTTGTAAGGCACTGGCCCAGGTTGCCCAGGAAGCTGTGGCTGCCCCCTCCCTGTCAGTGTTCCAGGCCAGGTTGAATGAGGCATGGAGCAACCTGGTCTGGTGGGAGATGTCCCTGCCATGGCGGGGTGGGTGGAACAAGATGAGCTTTGAGGTCACTTCCAACCCAAACTGTTCTGTGATTCTATGATTCTACAATCAAGATCTCCATCCACCAAGGTGGATGGTGACCATTGCCCTTCATCTCTCTGCACACCTCTTTCTGACAGTATACACTCCTCACACTGTAAGTGTTATAAAACATAAATGTAAATAATTACAAAACTGAAGAATTAGCGTGCTTTTTTCCCCAAAATAAGGCAATTGATGGCATTTTAGTACTCTTGCAGATGTTCTATATTATTTCTATCTCTCACTAAGAGTCTTTATCACATAGTGTCCTCCATTTCAGACTTGCCAGATTCAAGCATGCCGTGAAGGTGAAAATTTTGAATTGAATATCCAAACAAGTAAAATATCAATGAGACACTTAGACAAGCAGGAAGAATGACTTACTATGACATCAGTAGAACAACAAAGACTTCGTAGCTTGAATCTTAACTGGGGCAAGCAAAGATGGTGTGCACCCATCATCTACATGCAAGACAGATGCATAAGTTCGAATTATAGTCAACCAAAAAATATGACCAGATCCAGACACCAATTTAACTGACCAACTTCTAGAAGCTAGTTGGGCTGTTCTAGTTCTAGTTTGGCTGCCCATATGTGGACTTTACTTCCTTATGATATCCTAAATCTAGCTTAACCCTAGTCTAACTCTAACCACCCTGGGAAAGCCCTCAGCATTTTTTACTCAGAATGCTGACCACAACCACCTGAATGTCTAAAGGTCATGAGTTTTGTGATGCTTTCTGCAATTAAATGGCCTGCAGCTATTAAAACTTCAACTTACAGCCTGTAGTCTTGCTTATACCAATAAACACAATTTACACATCAGACAAGTTTATAAGAGTAAACTGTGTTCCACAACTTCACACATTACTGGAAAAAAAACAACTTGGGTCTCATCTAACAATCATTGAAGTCATTAAAAACCTAATGAACATCTTGTGCTACTAGAACGAAGTATTTTAAACTGTATTACCTTCTTTACAGATATAATTTAATTATAAACATCACTGCTTCCTCATGTAAATCCCTACCTTGACCTGCTGTCACAGTAGAGAACAAAACAAATGAAAAAACTCTCAAAAAAAGTAATGACATGCCAACTGCCTACAACAGAACAGATATGGAGTGACAGGGAAATCAGTTTATAAAAGAAACAGATGCTTAGGTAAACCAGTCCCACTTACCTAAAGTTGTTTCATGTGTGTATAGTGGAAGAAAGACTTTCCAAAAATCTGAACTGATCCAGAAGACAGCAAGTGCCTTTCCCTGCCAAACCTTCACACCAATACACATGTATTATTCCTAAAACCTTGATATTTTTAAACTGAGGACTGACGTTTCAGTGTTGTTTGGGCTACACTACATTTTCATGAAAGCTGTTGTCAGGCAAGTGGAAATCTGACATTTAAGTGACATTTTCTGCTGAACGCAATGGAGCTCATCCCTTTATTTAGGTGTTTTAATTTAAGCCTGCTTTTGAGAAAAAGCATTTCCATAGGATCTTCCTCTGAGATACTGGTGCAGCTGCTGGGTTCCATCACTCACTGTGCAGAGCCTAAGTTGGTACAACTCTATTAAGAGTTCCTACTACATCTGCATTCTCATATCAAAGGAGCAATTGAGATTCCATTTCAGACTATCTTTTACAGTCATCGTGAAATCCTAGAATGGTTTGGGTTGGAAGGGGCCTTAAAGTTCATCTCGTTTCAACCCCCCTGCCATGGGCAGGGACACCTCCCACCAGACCAGATTGCTCCAAGCCCCATCCAACCTGGCCTGGAACACTGCTAGGGAGGGGGCAGCCACAGCTGCTCTGGGCAACAACAAAAGTCACCACACTTCAGTTTTGTTTAAAAGTAGGAAATTGTTTAGTGTTTTTTTCCCTGCAAAAGATGAGAATTTTGGTTTTGAAATAGCTGTTCAAGTTTCATGTGTAAACGCTTTATATTTTTAAAAAGAATTTCATAGAAATTATACTAACTATGAAATAAAAAAGGGAACATCAAGTAAAAGAAAAAAACCTCGAAATACCCTACCTAGAAATTATTCAGCCATCCAACCATCTTTGAAAGTAGTAAATTGTAATAGGGGAGCCTGCAGATTGGACCACATACCTCTTTTTGCTTATAAAATACCACAATGACTATTTTTGAGCAACTCCAGCTATCATGCTCTCTGCAGCAGGCTTTTGAGTTGCAGCGAGATGAGCACTCACAGGCAAGCAAAGGGCTCTGTAACTGCACTTGTGACAATGATTATGGCATAACCCAACTTTCTACTTATTTAGCTACGTTACAAGTAACTTTCTACCAGACATCACAGTGGCAGTGTTGATAGCATACCTGTTACGCATACAGAACCCAGACTCCCATCCACTGTATTTTTCAAAATACAAATTGCTTTCATCTTTCAAATATCTCACACTTCTGACATATGTTTCTGAAATACTGTATGCCTTACGTGAACTATTCTGCTCTGTTTACTTCATCTGAATTTAAACATCGATCCTTCACACAAACTCTTTGACCCTCCTCAATAAAATCAGTTTCGAGTCTGTCAGGGACCAAAGGGGAAAAAAAGAAAACATCAAATCTTATGAATCCAGTACTTTTATTTACTAGCACTTCAGTGCTTACCAAAGAACAGTTTATTTTAAGCTGTTCTTTCTCCTGCTACTTGTTTTTTCCTGACACCCAGCTCAAATTAAATCAATACACTTGTATAGTAAATATTCCCCACTGCCCAGTGGAAATACAGTTTTCATAGATCATCACAGAGCTGCTCCAATCTAATTTTTATTTTAGTCTAACTATTTGGGAGCAATGTAAAAGCAATTAACTAGGAACATCCCTGGCCTCTCATCAAATGCAATTCACACTGGGCAGGGCCATTAGACATCTCTGGGAGAAGTTTCCCAGCGGTTGCTCCCTTTTCATTTATCACAATTGGTCTGAACATATTTGAGGGCAGAATTTATTCTGCATATAAAAGTGACTCATGAAACACCCTCAATATTGCTGGGTAATAATACTATGACACATGCTTGCAGCCTTGTAGAAGAGCTCTGAGGAAGCATTATACTGAACTACATTACACCAAGTGTAGATAACTCCAAGTGACTCAAATTTGTGAAGGGATGTAAAGGAGCAAGATGGAAGTAAATACTTTGATTTTCAGCTATGTAAATCAACTGAAGTGGCATCAGATTCTGCTATTTGTTGGATAAATTCATCTTTGTCCTTCAACCACTATAGCTCTGCTGTGACTAAGCAAACAAATATGATAGGCAATGAGAAAATATTAACTAGAATTTACAGATTAAGAGAACCACCACCACTGCCTCTTCCTTAGTGGGCTGTAGAGGGTCTGCTGTACTTGAAATTAACATGCAATTAAAAATAATTCAAAAGCCATGTTAAGACTACAGCTGTGGATGTAGAATTGGCTACAGATAGGCAGTTGTGATAGCAAAACCCTCTTCTAGCATGTAACCAAGGCAGTGGACATAACTGTGGCAGCAGGTAATGAACTTTGCTAGCATTTAGGACTGAAGTTCTCCAAAGAGCACTAATTTCAAAAGGTCAGACTCCCCAGGTTTGCTTTGTCTGCCCAGTCCCGTCTCTTGTGGGTGCACTGTCATTTTGCAAAGAGTAGCTGAGAAGCATCAGGCTGTAATTCAGTGCTCCAGGAAGAGCTGCTCACCTGCTGAGCACTGCCCTTCAGGTGCCCTTATTGCTTCTAAAGAAGTCGCATGCAAAACAGCCTGAAACCTAGCACTTGCCATTTAAGGACTCTCACCCACACCCTTCCCGAAGGAAAAAGAAGTAGTATATGTAGTCCCAACAAGCATCCTCTGATGTGTATACCCTTAGGAGGGTATGATGGCAGGTGTCATGACCCAGTCTGTGGCCAAAGTATCCGCAAAGAAACTTCAGGATTGCATGCAAATACATGGGCACAAGCAAGCCACGTGGCTGTTTTTTTCCAAATGGTCTCCTCTATTTGCCTTATTCCCCACTATCTTCAATTGACCGCTGTGATTATAAGACAAGCTTGTTCAGGCTGGAAAAGAGAAGGCTCCAGGGAGACGTCATAGCGGCCTTCCAGTACCTGAGGGGCTACAAGAAAGCTGGGGAGGGACTTTTGACAAGGGACTGCAATGATAGGACGAGGGGTGATGGTGGAAGCTGAGAGAGGGTAGGTTTAGATTGTATCTAAGGAAGAAGTTCTTTATCCTGAGGGTGGTGAGGCACTGGAACAGGTTTCCCAAGGAAGCTGTGGATGCTCCATCCCTGGAACTGTTCAAAGCCAGGCTGGGTGGAGCCTTGAGCAACCTGATCTAGTGAGAGGTGTCCCTGCCATGGCAGGGAGGTCAGAACTAGACGATCTTTGAGGTCCCTTTCAACTCAAACCATTCTATGATTCCATGAAACTTTAAAGCACTCAATGTTTAATTTTAATCCACACATTTGAGACTACCATTTCATATTAGACCTTTAGCTACACATCAGAGGGCCTCTAAATCAATGGAATTAAAGCTGACGTGAACTCCCATGCAAGTCAGGGCTACAAGAAACCCTACCAAATTAAGTACTCTAGTTACTCTGATCTGAATTTGGCCCGTAAATGCAACAGGTGAAAATCCACAGCAATTCCACCATAGAGATGGTGCACAAGCAGCTGTAATCCTTATGTGAAGCATGGAAGCATCCTGCAGATCAACTTGTCTGCATTGCAGTCAAGATAATCCTTCATTTGAGCTGCTTATCTGAGAGCCACCCTGCTGTTTGGATAGGAGGATTTAGCTCTTAAGGGACTATTCTTCAGGATACTGAGCTGCTCCTGACAGATACTCAGCCCTCTCAGCTCTTAATGCAATCGGCAGCAGAGAGACTGTTCAGAGCCATAAGGCAGGACTGCACAGGATGAGGCACCTCAGTTGCCCAGGGTTTGTGGTAGCTTTAAAAAGCCACTTAACTAACCAACAGCTCTGCTAAAGGAGAAACCATGCAATGCTAGAATGGTTTGGATTGAAAAGGACCTCAAAGCTCATCTTGTTCCACTCCCCCTGCCATGGACAGGGACACCTCACACCAGACCAGGTTGCTCCAAGCCCCATCCAACCTGGCCTGGAACACTGACAGGGAGGGGGCAGCCACAGCTTCCCTGGGCAACCTGCGCCAGTGTCTCACCACCCTCACAGGAAAAGTTTTTGGTTTTAAATTATAGCTGTATTATTATCTTCTAATAAAGAAAAAAAAAAATCTCCCATCAATATATAGAAGCATGATTTTGCTTTACTGAGGGGAAGAAAAACAACACCGGTCAAAGCTATACCAAAACAAAGGAGACTGAAGCCATATCTTCCCATAAAATAAGGAGGTGAAAGTTCAGCATTATTAGTTAATCCTCCTCTTTTTCTTTTTCTTTTTTTTTTTTTTTTTTTTAAAGCATTTCTGATGAGTTCTAATTAATATTCTTCAAGTATATTTTATTTGAAGAATTTCCTCCTCGCAGTTGCCACAAAGTTTTTTATCCCATTCGGGAATATTTTTTTTTCACTAGCACCTAATGAAATTAGGTAATCAATTCCCAATTTTCCTTCTATCTACCAATATTTAATCACTGACAAATTATGTTACTTTTAAGGAATAAGAGCATGGTGTCTTTGTATGCATTTCATGCAATTGCCTATACCAGTAAAATATGAAGTAATGTACTGCCATGAATTTAACACAGATAATTCATATGCTGTTACTAAACGTTGAACTTCATGTTTTGGATCAAACTACGAAAACACCCTGAAAGTTCAACTCTCAGGACTGGGTACTTAATCTTTGTTTCAAGACAAACTCTGCAAAGTAATTTGTAGTACCAGCTCCCAGTGGAGTAAAGGTTAATGAGTAACCCCTGGAATACAAGACAAATCCCAGAGCCCTGGATGACTCCAGTGGCAGCTGACGATGTGTCTCATCTAGGCACATAATTTACTATTGTGACTCAGTGCGAGTATTTATAATAACAATTCCTTTCAGGCTACCAAAGCCTCAGCACCATAGGCACCTTTAAAAAATTCTCCATGTTTCAGCACTTTAGTCATCTTGTGATAGATGCCACCCGTAGCTGCATTTTTCAGAACTGAAATCATACTGGGGAAGTGGGATGGGTTTCTCAGCAAGGTGACAGTAACTTCAGAGGTTCTGAAGACCCAACTAGTTAATCCCTGAACTTTGAGCAGAAGGTGGGACTAGATGACCTCCTGGTCCCTCCCAGCCTGAACTTCCTCCTCCCATGGTGGAACAGTCACTGATGGATGATCACAGTTGCATTCAAGCGTTTGCCTTTGCAGGTATAGCAGCCATAGCAGCCATGGATGAACCCTTACAACCAATTCAGCCATTGATGCCAGTTACTGATGTCACATAACCTCCAAAGACATCTTTTATTTTTGCCTCTGTACTGGACTGCTAGGTGATCATGAACATTTCACTTCAAACCTCTGTAGGATTCTGTTGCTTGATCTTCAAAATAGGGATAAAAGATCCTGGAACCCCAGAAAAAGTAATTAAGGATTTACATTAAAACTCTTGTAATAAAAATACCTACCTGTTATGAACAGCTGCTAGGTACTTAGTAAACTGTAACCAGCCCTAAAAACTAGTCTATACAGCCATGTTGTTGTGCAGAATTTCCTCTGCAATGGCCTAACTTCCAGAGTGAGACAATTATGAATAGACGATTTTGAAGTGCATTCAATATTTCAGTAGGACATTAAAAGCAAAATTAGTATGATCTTCTGGAGACATGTTTCCTTAGCAACACATTTCCAAAACAGATAACACAGACTTGAAATAAGGGCTACTGAAAAGCTATAGTAAAGTGAACTTATGACAAACACCTGAACATTGCTGAAATTACAAATAAACAAGACACTGAATTCCCCAGCAGAGAAAACAAGTGAAGAGACATAACAGTAGTTGAATTAGGATCCTGTCAAGGGGTTGTCATATGTTCTGTACTCTTTTGGCAAGGAGTGAGCAAAGTGTGGCTGACATGACAGCAAAAATATACATTCAGATTTTAACAGAGGTAAACTATTGACACTGACTCTCTGCCTCTGCTCTCAGATACATGATTTTGTTCTGGACTTCTGATCATTAGGCAGCTATGCAGATACTTTCAGTAGGTTTAAATCACTTGGGGCTTTAAACATCATGCCTGAGCACAGCATGATGCTGATAAAAATTGCATAGGAGCCCCCGCCTAAACAATATTAAATGCACTGTAGAAGGTATTTAATTAGTATACCTGAAACATAACTACAGTTCTATTTTTCCATATAAAGCCCAGTTACACATACACACTTGTGCATTTTATATAAAACACACTCATTACAATTACTATGATAAACTTCTACAAGACTCCAGGCAAACCTTTTATAATTGCTAGAAGACGGGAGCCCTGACCTCAGATGGCAACCTATATCATTACCGCAGAGAAGACCTAAGCAACTGTATTGATTGGTTTCTGAAGGAGACCTCAAGCAGGATGGAGTGCTGGATTAAAATTTAACTACTCCCATTATCCCTAATCAATTATGTCTTTAATCATGTAACATTCACTGTATGACAGCCAAAAATCAAGTAAAGACAAAGCAATGAAAGGCTTGGAGCAAGGAAGCAAACTAGAATCAGACTGACCAGAGCCAGACAGCAGTCAGTTAAAAATAAGAGAGAATTCAGAATAAAGCGTGTATTATAGAAATGCCAATACATATCACTTCATGCTGGTAGCTCAGGACAGTTTAGAACCTGCTTTACAGCACTTCATCCCTTTGCTATCAAGTTGGGTTTATGATTACTTGCTTCCTACATTTTTTATTGTACTTCCATTGTCCTAAGTTACTCACCATTTCAGTAATACTCGAACCAGTAAAAAGCAGTAAAAACTTTTTCATATCACAACTTCTGATCACTACTTCTTTCTAGTCAAAAATTACCTACACTTACACACCGTCATGAGTTATTAGAGGAAAGTTACATTGAACAACCTAATGACAAGTTAATTTAAAGCAAGATCTGCCAATGACAATTTGGATATTGCACTACAAAGCTTACATTGTGAAAAGCGGGTTTTTACTATACAAACTCATTATTTTGAATGGCATGGTACTTCCCTTAGTCTAACAAGCTACATTTGATCATACAAACAGGAAAACTTAAACACTATCTGCCTCTTGAACAGTGACAGCTTAAGCTTCAGTTTAGCTCAGTAGCAAATAGGGACCAAATTAAAAATTCAGAAGAAAACAAGCATTTATTTCCCAAGATATTCATAACCTGATGGATAAACAAAGAATGAGAAAGCCAGGTTGGTAAACTTGCAAATAGATTATACTGCTTCATGCATGTCCTCTGAAGAAAGTTTTACTTTATTTTGCATGAAATTGATTCTACCACATCAAGGGCAATATTTGTTTAGTCCTGCTCATTTTCTTTTCCATTTGAAGATGAAGGATTTTTTATTTTTTTTTAAGTAATCTCTTTCATTTGTTTCTCAGTTTTGTTCTTTTGGTTTTAGGGGGTTTTTTTTCTGTTTTTCTTTTTGGTTTTGTTTTTGGTTTTTTTAAACAGGCAATTAAGCATACACTATGCATTGTTGCAAAGACAAAAAAAAAAAACAGATCCCTATTCAGAGGGTCTAATTAAAACAATTATATTTCATCATAATTTCATACAGAGGAAAAAAACATACTACCAATCACATGCCTTGTCCGAACAGCCAAGCAGCACGTACTGAATTCAGCACAGCAACCAACATGAGCAGCAGTAAGAGAACAAATGGCTGGAAAAATGTCACCAAGTCACTTCCTGGGAATTCTCTCCCTTTTCTTCCTCTCCTTAAAAATCCCCTCACTCTAACAAAATTAATTTTCTTATAAAAGAGTTGAAAATAGCTTCATTTTGTCTAAAAGACCTAAAGGCCACCACACAGATGTCAGAAAAAACCCTCATTGAAGACCCTTCACAAATGTTTTGCCATGTGCTACTATTGAGAAATCTTGCTTCAGCATCTTGTAGATAAGCTGATAAAGTATGGAATTGGTGATCAGGTAGTGAGGTGGATTGTGAACTGGCTGAAGGGAAGAAGCCAGAGAGTTGTGGTTAATGGGACGGAGTCTAGTTGGAGGCCTGTGACTAGTGGAGTCCCTCAGGGGTCAGTACTGGGACCGGTGTTGTTTAATATCTTCATCAACGACTTGGATGAGGGTACAGAATGTATCCTCAGCAAGTTTGCTGATGACACCAAACTAGGAGGAGTGGCTGACACACCAGAGGGTTGTGCTGCCATTCAACAAGACCTCGACAGGCTGGAGAGTTGGGTGGGGAGAAACTTAATGAAATTCAACAAGGGCAAGTGTAGAGTCCTGCATCTGGGGAAGAACAACCCCATGTACCAGTACAGGTTGGGGGCTGACCTGCTGGAGAGCAGTGTAGGGGAAAGGGACCTGGGGGTCCTGGTGGACAGCAGGATGCCCATGAGCCAGCAATGTGCTCTTGTGGCCAAGAAGGCCAATGGCATCCTGGGGTGTATTAGAAAGGGGGTGGTTAGGAGGTCAAGAGAGGTTCTCCTTCCCCTCTATTCTGCCTTGGTGAGGCCACATCTGGAGTATTGTGTCCAGTTCTGGGCCCCACAGTTCAAGAAGGACAGGGAACTACTTGAGAGAGTCCAGCGCAGAGCCACAAAGATGATGAAGGGAGTGGAACATCTCCCTTACGAGGAAAGGCTGAGGGAGCTGGGTCTCTTTAGCTCAGAGAAGAGGAGACTGAGGGGTGACCTCATTAATGTTTATAAATATGTAAAGGGTGAGTGTCATGAGGATGGAGCCAGGCTCTTCTCCGTGACATCCAATGATAGGACAAGGGGCAATGGGTGCAAGCTGGAACATAGGAGGTTCCACATAAATGTGAGGAAGAATTTCTTCACAGTGAGGGTAACAGAACACTGGAACAGGCTGCCCAGAGAGGTTGTGGAGTCTCCTTCTCTGGAGACATTCAAAACCCGCCTGGACATGTTCCTGTGTGACCTGACCTAGGTGTTCCTGCTCTGGCAGGGGGATTGGACTAGATGATCTTTTGAGGTCCCTTCCAATCCCTAACATTCTGTGATTCTGTGATCTAGAGTGTTTTAAAGCAAAATTGCACAACTGATAAGCCCAGCCCTGCCAACACATTTGGTATGACCAAGCAGCCTGGTGCCCTCAAAACCAAGTTGAAGACACAAAAGTGAGATCTAGCAAGCCTCTCAATTCTCAGCTTTTGTAAGAAAGTTCAACTCACAATGCATCAATGCACTGGAGGCATTACTCTTATTTTCCGAGAATAAAAAGTTGTACTGGTGCATACGGCTTTTATATCTATACATTTGCTTCATTACATCCTAAACTGGAAAAACATGACATCTGGGTCAAATTCACTGCTCTCACAAACAAACAAAAATATGCTTCTGGAGTCCAAGCTCAAGAACCTCAGCACACTTCATGGAAACTATTTCAGCTCCATCATCTAAACTGCCCTGCTTCATACCACAATGACATGCTGCTTGCATTGCCTCCATACCGACGATGTGAATCAGTATGTTTAATTAAATAAGGTATGAGATACTGAAGCGCGGAGAGGGAACTGGATTCTTGCTTATTATGGTCAAATTAAATTCTATTCCCAGTCACGTCATTGTAATTTGTTTTAATTTCTAGTCAATGAGGCAAATATCTACCCTTACCCCATGAAAAGAGGTGTTTAGCATAAATGAGTGCAAAACAGAACCCAGAGGATTTATTACAAACCTACAAAACTGCAGGAGCAGAATTTCATCACCATCTTGTTTCTCACTCTACAGAAGCTGGTAATGCTGCAGCCATGCCAGTTATTTCAGAAACTCCAGCCAGTAGGTTTTTTAACAGGCTTTTCCCCATTTTAAAATCCTGAGCCATGTTTGCTAGCAAGAAGGAGTGCAGAGAAAAGATTGAGTAAACATCCTAATTGGTGTGATAGCATATTTTCTGCATTGTGAGAAGTGACAGCACTAATATTGACCGATCACTGCCAGCTGACAGTGAAATGTCAAGACAAGGGTTGGAACAATATACTTCATAATGAACCAACTCTGAATACAAAGTTGAGCAGGGAAAGCAGAAATCAAGTGAGAATGAAAAAGTATAAACACTTCTGATTAACAGCCAATAGCACCAGCTGGAACAGGCAATATAACAGTCCTCTTGGAGCAGAGGGGTCAGCTCCACCAGTGGCAGGCTTGGCAACACAATCTTGTTAGCAGTGAGATGAAACCTCATTTGCTCACAAATTTCAGAGGATGTTTCTCAGGCATCACCAGCAAACTGGTGTTAGTATGGAAAATTGCATTTAGCCCTGACTACCTGGCACTCGTCCGCAAAACAACCAAACAAACCATAAACCATGTTGATCAAGATGACAACCAGCTGGCAAAGCACATGGGAGATGCAGGTACTCGATGGCACATGCAGCAAAACCAACCCAAGTTTTGTAGGAAGGGCCATATGACAGCTTCCCTAATAAACCCGCCTGAGCAGGCTTCTCTTGACTGGACTCACACCTTACACCACCCACCATCACAAAAAATTATTCTTCAGCAAGAAAAAGAAAAACAGGAATTGAATACTGCTAAATTTTACATAGAATCATACAATGGTTTTGGTTGGAAAAGACCTCTAAGATCATCCAGTCCAACCATTAACCCAGCACTGCCCAGTCACCACTACCCCATGTCCCTCAGCGTTACATCTACATGGCTCTGAAATCCCTCCAGGGATGGGGACTCCTCCACTGCCCTGGGCAGCATGTGCCATTCAGAAGCAGTATTGTCACTCAGCTGACAATGCTACTTCCAGAAATTCTTCTGTAAATAGGTCTTAATTAGACAGTTAAAAAATTAGCCTCATAAATAATATATCTTCTGCATGGTATCCTTCTATAGAAAGCACTTTGACAAGATCTCATTTTTTAAATCAATAAATAGTCTCCAAAAGCCTCTTTTCAGCATCCCAGATCTGTAACTTTGCTTTGCATTTGTACTGAGTGGATCTTTAGCTCTGAAGAACTTTAACAAATAAGTACACCAGATTTAAAGGAATGTTTTTTTCAGTAAAATGACAGTGAACTAACAGCCTCCTTGTCCTTCATATTACTGCAATACCGAAGGAGGTAAAATTGGACTCCACAGTTTCTGTGGAGACTTTCATCAGCTTCAGTTTGGAATTTGAACCACAGTCAATGGGCAGATCCTCAACAGAGATAAATGGGGATAGCTCTACTGCATAACAATTATTAAAAGGCACCTGGTGATCTACAAATAAAATAACAATGAGAGGTATTTATTTTCCAGATGTTATGAAACAACAGAGAATTCAATGAGTCCTTTTTTTTGTATTGCATTGTCTCTTATCTTTAATAGGCTGGAAAGAGACTTTAAGCACATCTTTATGCCACATAATGCCAAGGAACCCCGCAGCTGCAACTCAAATATTCCTGTTTCTTTTCTCTTTTCCTTCCTGCTTCCCCCTTCCTTCCCTCAAAGGTATGAGTTTAACAGCTTACTTGGAAAGGCCTGAATACAGTATGTGACATTTTCCTTTTGAGACAGCTAAGTTTCCATTATCCAGAACTTGATATTTTGTATAACCATTTATATTTGCTAAGATTTTTAAAAAAAGCCAAACAACCCACAACAAAAAAAATCCCACACACTTTTAAAAAGTCTCTCACACTGCAAAGATAGGGAAAGTAATTTTTTCTTTCTGAAGTCAGGCCTCCTATAAATATAAAAAAGTTCTACTAGTGTGTAAAAACTACTTTTCTTGTCTAACGCATATTCTTCTCATTAAAAGAATGAGTAAATAATTGGTGAAGTGTCTGAGAATGACTGATTGCTGATTATGAAGAATAATTTATAATTCTCATTGGGTTTGTTTCATTTTCTGAAAAGTCCATTAATGACTTTTTAAGGACTCGAGTCAGCTATGCATTACATTCTTAAGAAAACAGTTAAGTAGCCCCAACAACAATAAATGTAACCAACACAGATACTAATATTTCATGTTTACTTATTTGTACAACTGTTCTTGTAGCCACCTTGGAGATATTTATTCCAATGTTTATTTCTACTTACCTAGAACTCCTAGGAAAAAGAAAAAGTGAATCATGGAGCTGCACACAGACCCTTTAATAATAAGGTCTGTAGCTCTGTAAAGACAGACATCCTCTTGGGTAAGAAATCTAAGATTTCTAAGCCAGTATTTGCATCCTCTTGCTGCAAACACTAGAACTGGAGGCTTGTTTGCTCTTATGAACCTGGCAGAGCATCTAAGAAGCAGAGAAACTTATTTATCTTCTTCTGAAAGTGATTTAAAAAGTTAGATTGGAAACATTTTTTATAAACATTTTTAAGGGGGGGGCGGGAGGCGGGGCGGGGCAAGTACTTTCAAGTTGTGAATCCTCGTGCAAAACTTTGCTGTGCAAACTCCATCCAAGTGACAACAGAGCTGAGCAAGTCAGGGAGATTTCACTGAAGGTAAAGATAGAAATTTCCAGAATTTGGACCTCCACATGAGACCATGCCATGTGTACGAGAGACCAGGTTAAACACCACTAAACTGCAGCCGAAATAAGCAGCTCACCAGCTACCTATAAAGCCGATAGGATAGGAAAAAAAAAGCACATACCCATAAGACAAACTTCACAGCAACTACAGTAAAGCAAGGATTCAGATTTCACCTGCCTGGACGAAAACACAAGGGACATTCAAAGTAGACTGGGAAAAATGAACTGTGTTTTAGTCGGGATACTGGAATTAATTAATTGGAGCAAGGATTAAGCAAAAATGAAAGTGTAATTTGTTAGAGAAATGAAGGCTTGGTGGCTTATTCTCTAGACAGGGAATTAAATATCTTTCTACTTACTCCAGTGAGATCCTTAAATAACTCTGAATTAGTCAATAAATACCCATTTAAAAAAAAAATAAATAAATAAAATGGTGTTGCACAAGGACTCTGCCCTCTAGCTAAAAGGATTTAAGTTCAACTACAAGCTTTTCCACAGTAATGCTGAACAACTCACCCATCTCCTATTCTTCACTCACCATCATTGAAGTAAGGGAAACAATCAGTTATCTTCCCATACTCTTCCCCTACATCAATTTAGAGATCAAACAGTTCAAGGCAGGGACTTTATCCTACATATTACACAAAGAATTATCCTCTGTAGGTATAGACATTTGGCTTCAGTTTGGCATCCAACTGCTAGTACAAACCATGTCAGCTGTAGCACTGTTAACGTGTTTCCTTGCAGAAGAGGTTTGGGAGGATTCAACTTTTAAATGTTCAGAGAGCACAGTTGCAAGCAGTTATGAAAAGTGTTGATAGGTCCTTGACCACCTAAAGCTTTTTATTGTTTTGCAACTTTCATTTTCAGATTTGCCAGTTCAACTGACTCTATAAACTCAGAAGAAAATCACTGGAATTGGTCTCATATTCTGAAAGGCTATGAAGTTCACATGATTTTGAAAAAAAAACAAACCCCATAACAATAAATTGACCCAGGCTTGTTTGAAGCAGCAACAAATTGTCTGACAGGTCAGGGAGGTTTAGAGAATCTTTTGCAGTAAAAGACAGAGCTTAGGCAAAAACCAAAAAATAATAACAAAAGGACACCAGGAATCAAATCTCTCTGAACTTCTATGTTTGATGTGTATGCCCACACCCAAACAAGCCATATAATGTGAGCAGGTGACTTTTTGCACATGATTTCCCTCCAGTCTTTCTAAAGGGATCATTCTGCATCCCCTGGATCCGAGTACTCCTTCACCACAGGATGATTAAATTCCAGAGCTGAGCTTTGATTCCATCTGTAAATTAAACAAGCAGGTAGCAGAATATGTTACCAGCTGATATATACCCTTGTGCAGCTCCACAGGCAAGCCTCGGTGACAAAAGCTAATTTGTATATAACATTTAAAAGGATTAAGAGGCATGAAGGGCTCCCACTCTGGTAACAGATTTGTTCTCTCTGGTCACCAGCACTCAAATTTCATTGCTAAAAGGTTCAACAAACTTCTATTTGCTCTCCCATTTATGGCACTATGCAAATATTGTGAAATGGTTTAGTGCCACATCTGCGCTCCTAACACTTTTTCTGTCTTCTCCAAGATAGTCTTTAATTAGTCAATAATTGCTTGAAGGCGCCAATTGATTGGCATTATAAACACAGGAAAATTAAAATGGTCCTTTTATTTCAGAGCGGTATTTAAGGTTCTAGTAGGATATTAGCAGCATATAATTAAGTAGAACAGAGCAAAGTAGTGTACAAAGCACATTTAAGAAGCATGACTAAACACCACACTATCCTGCTTTACTTTGCAGATTAGGATAGTGACAAGTAGTAAATGAGGATTATGCATGTGCAGTTCTAGGAAACATCGAAATACTGTATCCCGTATTGTCTTGCTCATAAATACCCCCACAATTCAGCAGAACCTGACAAGCAGCTGCAAAAGCTCAGCAGGTTTTCGGTGTCATTTCTGGATAGATTTATGCTCTCTTTAGCTCTAGAGTGCTCTATGTTCATTTTATAAAAGCAGAAATAGGTTTCATCTGTGGTTCTGGTCCTGTGAATTCATTTATCTCTTGTCAGGGCCTAATGAAAAACATTTTAAGATGGTATTTCTGGAGTTGTCAGGCCACATTCATTTTCCAAACCTATACTTTTCTGTGCTCCCTTTCTTTCCTTTTTCTTTTGCCCCCTATGGAAATCACAGCAGCTGAACTTCTTACACTAAACTCAGACAACAGACACATCACCTGACATTTAAACACCAACACCTTGCTGCTCCAATATTTTCATGAGACAGGTGACCAACTCTAAACAGAAGGAAAGGTTTACGCAATTATTTTTCCTGCCTGTAAATAAAATACTTCATACTTCCTTCAGGTTTAGACCTGTACCTATGAAAACCAAAATACATCTTCACGTATGTGTAGTGTAGTTCTCAGTCAACTGAAATTCTTCCAGGCTTCAAGATCATGATCAGGCATTCACAAGCACTACACAAAGCCTACACACCACACCTATGAGGTTTCTGCAGGTATAAACCTGGAGCAGAAGGAATATTGCTACTTTTTTTCCTCTCTCCCAGACTAGATTAAATCATCAGCAAGAAGCTTGTCCGAGGGTAAGGAAAAGAAAACCCAAACACCACAACAAAAAGTATGTTTCAGAGCACTGTCAATAGAAACATTTTAGTACAAGTCTTACCTGCAAGCTATTCAGCTCTAAAGCAGGTCAATACCAATAAGAGGATATTGTTTAAATCCACATATGCTCAGAAGTCAATGTGAAATCACAACCAACACACACTAGTATCCCACAGCCCACCGCCACCTCCGAGCATGGTCCTGCGCCAAGATGTGAATGAGCACCACAGACTGACTGACCCCTCCTGGGGCTGCAGCGGCCACCAGCCTGGAACCTGCTGTTGTCTGCTCCTTTTTTAAAGGAAAGAAAAAGCATTGTATGTTGGACTATAACATAGAATCACTACACTTGGAAAGGACCTCTAGGATCATCAAGTCCAGCCTTTATCCCAACATCTCCCTAACCACTAGACCATAACCTCAAGTGCTACATCTGCTCATTTTTTTAAACACCTCCAGGGACGGCGACTCCACCACCTCCCTGGGCAGCCTGTTCCAGTGCCTAACCACCCTCTCAGTAAAGAACTTCTTCCTAATATCCAATCTAAACTTCCCCTGACACAACTTGAGGCCATTTCCTCTCATCCTATCATTAGTAATTTGGGAGAAGAGACCAACACCAGCCTCACTACAACCTCCTTTTAGGTGTTTCTAGACAGTAATAAGGTCTCCTCTCAGTCTCTTCTTCTCTAGACTAAACAACCCCAGTTCCCTCAGACAGTCTTCATAAGGCCTGTTTTCCAGACCTCTCACCAGCCTCGTTGCCCTTCTCTGGACTCGCTCCAGCACCTCTCATTCATTGAACCCGTTTGACATGCCTTAACATTCCCTCCTCCAGTGATAAATCAGCAATATGAAAAGATTGGGAAAAATGTCTCTTTTTACACAAGCAGCAAAAACACACTGAGGACTGACACTGCTGGTGGGTTCAGGCTACTTATCCCCACACAAACACTGTCCTATCAGATGGACAAGAGGAGTCCTCTGCAATGAGGAGTCTCCAGCAAACCAAACAAAGCCTTTCTCCAGTTTTTACCTAGTGAGGTTTCGCTCTCCAGATCATTTCACCTCCTGCAGCTGTAACCTGGGTATTTAATTCCCCACTGCTAAAGTACCACCAAAACAAACACAGTGATTGTTTTAAAGGCATCTATCACAAAATGGTTTGGGTTGGAAGGGACCTCAAAGCTCATCTCATTCCAACCTTCCACCATGGGCAGGGACACCTCCCACCAGACCAGATTGCTCCAAGCCCCATCCAACCTGGCCTGGAACACTGACAGGGAGGGGGCAGCCACAGCTTCTCTGGGCAACCTGGGCCAGTGCCTCACCACCCTCACAGCCAAGAATTTCTGCCTAAGATCTCATCTCAATCTACCCTCTTCCACTTTGAAACCTCTCATCATATCTCTTCTCCTCTCCACATAAACCTTCCACACATTTGGCCAGATTTGCCTTGTTCAAATGTGGACTTCTCAGCAAATTAACTTGCAAGCTTACCTCTAATTCACCCATAATTACCTACAACTAAAAAAACCCACCACAACAATGCCTCCCTGCTTCTCAGCAGTTGTAGTGTAGCCACTCTGTCCTCTCCCAAAATCCCCTCATCTGTGGGCAAGGGCTCATTCGTGAGCTCTGGATCATTAATAGCTGTCAGACGAGAGACTGGGAGGTTTCAAATGGCACCAGGTGAGGGCTCTCACAGCACTAAGGGGATTAAGTGCACCAAGCAGCCTCTCTCCCCCCAGCTCCTTTTAGCTGGGGTCAGACATGCTCAGCTCAGCTCAGCACTGTCCCCAGCTGCTCTGGGTCTGGTTCCTCAGGGGTACACAGTTCCCCCAGCCTGTGTGGGGCTGCAGGCTCCCCATAGCCAGGCACCATGGTGGCACAGGCACCCTTCTGAAGCATCACCCTCAGGAGATTTTTTGGATGCCCCGCATCAAGTGTGGTGTTACATGTCCAAGCTGAAGCACACTGTTTTCAGACACCTGGTTGGCCGGGTTTTACTGATATTGAGGCATTTTACTATGTGCCAGTAGAGCAATTGCCTCTGTGTTTACATGTGCTTTTGTCAGAAGAAAGCCCATCTTTCCTATTTATTCCTTATTTTTTAGGGTTTTTTAAATAAACACTCTAATTATCTCTAGAAAGATCCCTACTGCAGTGAGCTCATGTGTTAGCATGTGCTGTATTGATTGATGGACACTCCCGCTAAAAACAGCAGCTTTAAACCTGTTGGCACATCAGCTTGTGAAATGACAGGAGAAGTGATGTCCAGAGAGTGATCGGGGAGTGCTGGTGAGCACAACCAGCTGCCAGTCACCACCATGTCCCTGCAGAGCCACACTCCAGCTGGCCACTGAAACCTAAATCTGTAGTACAAGCAAGGCTTGGAGAGCCATTTTCCAGGTTATTTTTCTTCATTATAAGTTTCTTTAGAAATCTTTTAATTGTATGAAAACACAAACAGTATTAGTTGGATAGCATTAAAAAATGATACTCATTAACCATCCACCTTTGGAGTCTTTTCTTCATCAAGCTACAGCAAGGTCTCCAAAGGACTTGCTTTTCAAGGCCCAGGATGGTGTTCTGGGCAGTAGCGTGAGGCACAGGGTGGGTCTCCAGCCATGCAGCGGTGGCTTCTACCATTGTGAGCACGTAGCGCTTGCCTTGGCGGGTTTGAGGCAGTGTGATGTAGTCGATCTGCCAGGCCTCCCCATACTTGTATTTGGACCACCACCCACCATACCACAGGGGCTTCACCCGCTTGGCCTGTTTGATCGCAGCGCACGTCTCACAGTCATGGATAGCCTGGGAGATACTGTCCATGGTTAGATCCACCCCTCGGTCTCGTGCCCACTTATAGGTGGCATCTCTGCTTTGATGGCCTGAGGCATCATGGGACCATCGAGCTAAGAACAACTCTCCTTTATGCTGCCAATCCAAATCTATCTGGGACACCTCTATTTTTGCAGCCTGATCTACCTGTTCGTTGTTGCGATGTTCTTCATTAGCCTGACTCTTGGGGACATGAGCATCTACATGATGGACTTTCACAGGTAGCTTCTTTACCCAAGTGGCAATGTCCTTCCACTCATCAGCAGCCCAGATTGGTTTTCCCCTACGCTGTCAGTTGGCCTTTTTCCACCTTTCCAGCCAACCCCACAGGGCATTGGCTACCACCCATGAATCAATGTAGAGGTAGAGCTTTGGCCACTTCTCTCTTCCAGCAATGTCCAGGGCTAATTGGATGGCTTTGAGTTCAGCAAATTGGCTCGATCCACCCTCTCCCTCGGTAGCTTGTACAACTTGTCATGTGGGGCTCCATACAACAGCTTTCCATTTCCGGCTAGCACCTACAATTCAGCAGGAACCATCGGTGAAGAGGGCATATCGTCTGTCACTCTCTGGTAGCTCGTTATATGGAGGGGCTTCCTCAGCACGTGTCACTTCCTCTTCCTCTTCTTCAGAAGATAATCCAAAAGCCTCACCTTCTGGCCAGTTGGTAATTATCTCCAAGATCCCAGGGCGATTTTGGTTTCCAATGCGGGCACGCTGTGTGATGAGGGCAATCCATTTGCTCCAAGTAGCGTCGGTGGCATGATGCGTGGAGGGAGCCTTTCCCTTGAACATCCACCCCAGCACCGGTAGTCGGGGTGCCAGGAGGAGTTGTGCCTCTGTGCCGATTACATCTGAGGCAGCTTGAACTCCTTCATAGGTGGCCAAGATTTCTTTCTCTGTTGCAGTGTAGTTGGCTTCGGACCCTCTGTAGCTTTGGCTCCAGAATCCCAGTGGTCGGCCCCGAGTCTCATCAGGCACCTTCTGCCAAAGGCTCCAGGACAGACCCTTGTTCCCGGCTGCAGAGTAGAGCACATTTTTCACCTCTGGTCCTGTTCTGACTGGGCCAAGGGCTACCGCATGAGCGATTTCCTGCTTGATCTGAGTGAAGGCCTGTTGTTGTTCAGGTCCCCAGTGGAAATCGTTCTTCTTGCGGGTAACCAGGTAGAGAGGGCTCACGATCTGGCTGTACTCGGGAATGTGCATTCTCCAAAAGCCTATGACACTTAGGAACTTTTGTGTTTCATTCATGTTGGTCGGTGGAGACATCGCAGTGATCTTATTGATGACCTCGGTGGGAATCTGACGCCGTCCATCTTGCCACTTTACCCCCAGGAACTGGATCTCTCGGGCAGGTCCCTTGACTTTGCTTTTCTTGATGGTGAAGCCGGCCTCCAGGAGAATCTGGATGATTTTCTCTCCTTTCTCAAATACTTCCACTGCCGTGTTCCCCGATATGATGATATCATTGATGTACTGCAGACGTTCTGGAGCCTCGCTCTTTTCCAGCACAGTCTGGATCAGCCCATGGCAGATGGTGGAACTGTGTTTCCACCCCCGGGGCAGTCGGTTCCAGGTGTACTGCATGCCCCTCCAGGTGAAGGCAAACTGAGGCCTGCACTCTGGTGACAGAGGAATGGAGAAAAATGCATTAGCAATGTCAATAATGGCGTACCACTTTGCTGCTTTGGACTCCAGTTCCAGCATGTCTGGCACAGCAGCACTCAATGGTGGAGTCACTTCATTCAAAGTGCGATAGTCCACAGTCGATCTCCATTCTTCGTCAGACTTGCGCACAGGCCAGATGGGGCTGTTGAAGGGTGAGTGGGTCTTGCTGACCACCCCTTGGCCCTCCATCCAGCTCATGGATCATCTTGTGGATGGGGATCACGGCATCTCGATTCGTCCGATACTGCCGGCGGTGCACCGTCGAAGTGGCAATTGGCACCCGTTGCTTTTCCACCTTCAGGAGCCCAGCTGCAGAAGGATTTTCTGATAGTCCAGGCAAGGTGTTCAATTGCCTAATGCCTTCTACTTCCACAGTAGCTATCCCAAAAGCCCACTTAAGTCCTTTCGGGTCTTTGTAATAGCCATTTCGGAGAAAGTCTATGCCCAGGATACATGGGGCCTCCGGGCCAGTCACAAACGGATGTTTCTGCCGCTCCTTCCCAGTCAGGCTCACCTCGGCTTCCAACAGGGTCAACTGCTGCGACCCCCCTGTCACCTCAGCGATAGACACAGATTCTGCCCCCATATGTCCTGATGGCATTAGGGTACATTGTGCTCCAGTATCAACCAACGCTTCATATTTCTGTGGCTCTGATGTGCCAGGCCATCAGATCCACACTGTCCAAAAGACCCGATTCTCCCGTGTCTCTTCCTGGCTAGAGGCAGGGCCCCCCTAGGCCTGGTTATCATTCCCTCCCTGGGCATACATGCTAGATGTTTCTTCAAGGGGATCCAACATATCATCCTCCCTTCTGTAATACCTGGCAGCTCAGTCACGGGAGGCTGAGGCTACTTTCGCTTTAGTGGAACCCCCTCAGTTAGTGTTTTCCCTTTTGAGTTCACGAACCCGTGCTGCCAGGACAGAAGTGGGTTTCCCATCCCACCTTCTCATGTCTTCCCCACAGTCACACAGGAAGAACCGCAGCTCAGATCGTGGGGTGTACCCTCTTCTCTCTAGCTGGGGGACGTCGGGCTCTGACTCTGGGGTTTATGACCTGCACTGGTGCCACATGAGAGCTGCTCTTCCTCACCTCCTCCATCACCTCCTCCCTAATCTCTTCTTTGAGGTCCCTAGCCACAGCAGCGACATGAGCTTTCATTGGGCCATTGACTAAACTCTCATAATATCTGAACCTGTTGGCAACAGAACCCACTGTCTCTTGGTTGTCATCAGCATTAATTGTTGCAATGAAGGTGGCGTATTGCTGTGGCCCCAGCTTTGCCAGGTTCCACAGCATCTGCCCTGTACACTTGACCTTGTTGGGGTCATTATCATGCTTTCCGTCCCTCCCAAGGAGTACTTCTAACACTGCCACTTCTCTCAGCTGTTGGATCGCTTCCTCAAGGGTCTTCCATTGCATTCTATGATGGTACTCCTGCATTCTCTCTCTGTGGACAAACCTCTCCCTTACACTCATTAAAAGCCGCTCCCAGAGAGAAAGGGGCCCCGGCTCCCTCACGAATACCTGGTCCACCCCTGGGTCTTGGGTCAAGGATCCCAAATACCTGGCTTCGCCACTATCCAGTTGTACGCCTTTACCCATAAGGTCCCAAACCCAAAGTAACCAGGTTGTATAAGGCTCACGTCCCCGTCGCGCAATGTCTTTGCGCATATTACAGAGACTGTCGAACGACAGGGATTCGATGATAATTTCAGGCTCTGACTCCCCTTCTGGTTGTGAGGGCCCTGGTTCACCACCATCATTAACTGGGCGTACTGATTTGGCCTTGCACTTCCTCCTCTGCACAGGGGCGACTGCCGCTGGCTGTGGCTGTCCTTGTGGTTCAGCTGGAACCTGCACGGTTGTAACATCTGTGGGTTCCACTGTTGCACCATCAGACTCTCCCTCTTCAGGACGAGGTTTCCAACTAGTCTGGGAGGTGTGTTCCCTCAGCATCTGGCCCATCTCGCGCATTTCCTTCACCAGTACCCCCACCCAATTCGGCTGGTCCATTTCTGAGGTGGGCTGTTCGGCAATGTCAGGTCAAGGGACAGGGTCAGGCTGTGGGGCAGGATCTCTAGTCTCTGGAGCAGGATCTCTAGCCTCTGGGGCCATGTCAGGTTCTGGGGCAGCCATTCCTAGTCTCTGGGGTGGGTGCCCAGGTAGTTATCCAAGTCAATCTCACCTTATCTCTGATGGCTAAGTAGAGTAGACCTATTAGCAACACCTGGATAGTATTTAGGGGAAATCTAAACCCTTTGAAAGCTGGTGGAGTAGACCCAAAGAACTGGTTGAATGGTTGGGAGAAAACTTCCCCTGGTGTTATTTCCTCACAGAAGGTACCATTTTTAATGTAACCCCAAAAACATACGCTGAGCGTGTGATAGCCCTTTATCCATGTGCCCACATTCCACAGGAAATTAAAAACCCATGAACTCCTCACCTTATCAACCCATAGTGCAAGCTGGATAGCAGCCACGGTAGCCTTAGTCAGAGGACCCATGTTTAGATAAGGGGCTGCAAAGGGGAAAAATATAGCCACAACCACGTGCCACCTGAACCAAGGTAAACTAGACCACATGGTGCTGCCTAACAAAGTTCCTATGTTCAGCACACAAAAAAATCAGGTTACCCAGGAACTGTTATTCCTTTTTCACCCTTTTTCTCGATGCCTTCAAGCCCCACATTGGGCACCAAAATCTGTCTTGGTTTGAAAGATAGGTGTCTGCTAAGGAGGGCAGGAGCCCCCCTTGGAATGGAAAATACAACCCCCTTCCCTCCGAATTATTATAAAATTGAAATTAAGGGGCTTTCAGGCAAAGACATGAGGAAATGGGAATAACAGTTTTTACTAATGTATACAACAAAACAATAATACAGAGAAACTGGTTTAAAGCCTGACATAATCAGAGATATATATAACAAAACAATAATACAGAGAAACTGGTTTATGCCTGACAGAGTCAGAGATATATAAAACAAAACAATAATACAGAGAAACTGGTTTAAAGCCTGACAGAGTCAGGGATACAACCTGGCACCCTGCCGGGCAGGGTGTTGGTAGCAGTTCGATGTAGTGGTAGCTGCAGTTCTCTTTGAAATGGTCCTGTTGAAGCGGCGGTCTTGTAGAAGAGAAGTCTGGTCCTCCTCCGAAAATTCGGTGGTGGTGTAGTCCTTTTCCTCTGGGATCCCAGCGGGTAAGGCTGCTTGTGCTGTTCCAGGGGGGAAATGCTTGGTTCCCTCCCCCTGGCCGGAGCATCTCACAAAGGGATGGTGAGTCATGGGGCAAGGCACTGATGGGCCCATTAACAGAAGCTAGTCCCGAGGGGAGAAGGCAAGGAACATCGGCACCCCTGGTTTCAACATCTCATGGTAATAGAACACATTATAACCCAGGACAAAGGCATTAGGGAAATTAGGCAGCATCATTTCAATTAAATCTAAAATGTTTCCAATTTGGGAAAGAAACAGTTGTTTATTTTGTGATACCTTAATAAAACAAGCTGAAGTTTTAAAATGGCTATTCTCTCCTCATCAGATGATTTCAAATGGGGTTTCCCTGTTATGGCTGTAATGGCATTATGCTGTTCTAATCCTTCAAGGTATCTTAGATGTCCTAAACACATTTGCATCACTTCTACCAATGTGCTATATCCCTTTTTCACCATTTGGCAGACAGCATAGAATAAAAACTTAGAGCCCATATTCTCTCTAATGAAGCCATCCCCTAGACAGCTGTAATGAAAATCAGAAACAGAAAATCAAATAAAGATGAAAGCATTTTATTTTCACCTGTCGCCAAAACAGTTCTCACAATCACATGGTAACAAATTTTATAATGAAATATTCCTCCTGGTTACAGTACCAAGGTTTGGTTTTGGAAGGGTAGGTTCTCTTTTCAGCTTTCCTGACTTACCCTAGGTCACCCTGAGTGACCTTCCCGTGCTTCAGTTTTTCTCATCTCTCAAATTAAAATAAGCCTCAATATTCATCATGCAGCAGGATTCTGCTGTTTAATCAGAGCCTCTGTGCAGAATTTTAATACAAGCCTGAATTCCCCGACAGCCTGTCACTCAGTAGGACTGCAAGGTTGTGTTTGTAGTGGGTGCCACTGATACATATATTTTTAATTGAAAATAATTGTTACCATTCTGCCCCTGCCCTGCCAACTTCGAGGACCAAAGCATCCCGACCAAAAGAGTACAGCATAAACTATGATTATTTCAGTATCTTCAGGGTCTGCAGCTGTTCCTGGATGTTGAAAGGACATTTATTGGACCTCTTCTATCTTGGGAAAAACAGGTTTCGTGGATGAATATTTTCAATTTCTTTCAAGTCTGCATCTCAAAAGGGTTCATCAGTACCTCAGAACAACTCAAAATATGTTGTTAAGACACCAATATTTTCCTTTCTATTTCAATTTATGCTCTTATTTATACTTGACATACCAGAATAACCCAATGGTAAGTGAACTATTATTATACTTATTTTGCA
Organism: Podargus strigoides; assembly: GCA_028020825.1. Lineage (NCBI taxonomy): Eukaryota > Metazoa > Chordata > Aves > Caprimulgiformes > Podargidae > Podargus > Podargus strigoides. The sequence goes on from CM051663.1 coordinate 17,038,112, forward strand.
GAAAGAAACAGCAGCATGAACCTAAATTGCAGACCCTCGAAGGAATCAATGACAATTGTACCTAAGCAGACTTTAAAACCTGAAGTTACACAAAAAACCTATAACAAAACTCAGAACCAAAACTTCTCCAAGATAACAACTCTCAAATGTCTTCTCAGGGTAAGAATATCTAAGTAATTCCTGATGTAACATGTTCATTTGTTGTTTCCATGAATCTTTAAACTTTTTCTGTTCCCATAAACACTCATTTAACTCTTAGTTTTCAAGAGCTGACACCCCATCACTGATGGAAGAGGAGTCTTGAGGTCTTCACTGTTTTATCATGTATGACTGTCACCAGTGCTCCTGTTCTCATGATGTATCCAGAGAAAACAAGACATCATTTTTTTTCCTGTACTATGAACTCTGATGTAGAAGAGGGCAACAAACGTAAAGGCTATGAAGGAGCAGTTTCTTCTTCAGTCTTAAGTTAGAGCCACACTGAGACAAAATGGCAGTTGTGCTTGGAGCACAAGACAAATTTTAAAGTGTAGAGAGCACAATCACTGCTTCAGCGCATGTTCAAAAACGTTACACCAAGGGCAAAAAGGACTGTCCAGAAGTTGTACATCTAGTCTAAGCTGGCTGTGTGTTTTCCCTTTATCTTTAACTGATAAGCACTTCCAGATAACAAGTTTCCCATCTCTTTCTGGCTAGGATTAATCACCCTTTCGTGCTATCCCTATCACTGACTATAGAGGAAGCTTAAACTATCAGCCACCTAGTCAAAGCCAAAGTTAGATGAGACTAGCCCCACCATAACTGATTTATCCAAAGGTTCATGAAATACGCCTGTCAGAATCAAAAACAAAATGCCTGAATTAGCACTCAAGCCCATCATGCTACAGTTTTTCTTTAAACTGACTCTGGGGGTTTATATATATCTCACATTATCCTACCAACACACTGGAACTGGAAGAATGTCAAGGATGAACACAGTTAACCTCATTTCCCACCTATCTATCTGTGCTTTTTCCCCCAGTGTTAAGTTTAATTTAGAGGGAGGGTTTATTTCAAACCATCTCCTGGCTTAAAATGGTAGCACTCTATCTTTTTTTGCATGTTATACACTCTTGGGGGATGTAAATTTACACTTGAGAGGACAGTGAAATTCTCTAGAGCTGCAGGGATAAAACACAAACTTAACTCAGCAGTTACATAGCAATTGTTTTCCAGACACATTGTTGATTATTATAAGGTTGACCGCTTTCCTTAAGAGCAGTTACATCTCTGAAGAGGTTCATGTTCAATCCTTGTGACAGAACTTTCTAAAGTAATGCTTACCATTCATTTTCTTACACCCAGAAGAACCACTTGCTAGATCAGAGCAGCAGGAAACATCTGACTATTCCCCCTTCCCCTCAGAAAAGCTGCGCTCCCTTCTGTGCCTAGCCAAGGCTTGCTCCTTGTTCAGCACTCTCATTTCATTGTTCCATCCGCAAATTAATTCTGAACTATAATTACTACCTTATTTGTGTATCAATAAATACTTGAGTAAGCTGTAATTGATCGTCTGCACCAACCTTGGAGAGCACAGAGCCTGTACACCAAAAGATGAGTAACTGATGCTTTTCTGCTTTCCTCTCTGAACTACAGACTATGGGCAGCATTAAAGGGTTTTGTAAAGGTTTAGTTTAAACAGTAAATACCAAGTAAAGTCTTTGTAATGACAATGCATATTTTATAGCAAATCAGAATGTACAGCTATCCTTGAAAGCCACCAAGCTGTAAAACAAAATCTTTTATGTTACCTTGTCAAAGAACTATCCATGCTGCTTCACAAGCTATCATTTTTCTCTTCCTTCATTTTCTTGCAGTTTTAAAAATGCCAAGTACTGTCTAATAAAAATGTATAATAATTGGGGCCACAAAGATGACCAGAGGGCTGGAGCACCTCTGCTCAGGGGACAGTTGAGAGAGTTGGGATTGTTCAGCCTGGAGAAGGTTCTGGGGAGACCTTAGAGCACCTTCCAGTGCCTGGGGGGGCTACAAGAAAGCTGGGGAGGGACTTTTGACAAAGGCATGGAGTGATAGGACATGGGGTAATGGCTTTAAACTGAAAGAGGGAAGATTGAGATGAGAGATTAGGAAGAAATTCTTGAACAAGCTGAACTCATGCCAAATGTCATCTTAAATACAGAGTTTTCCATCCTCCTATCATCCCCATACAATATAGCTAAACACACGTGTGAAGAGTTGTGGGTTTGGAACCTGAGTTCAGTCTTATACACATCCATAAATTGGATCCTTATTCAAACCTGATCTAACCTTAAAGATGAAAAATTATGTTCTTCAGAGATTATATGTGGTTTGCAAAGGAATTTAGTTCTGTGTGCCAATATCACAGAATCACAGAATCACAGAATGTTAGGGATTGGAAGGGACCTCAAAAGATCATCTAGTCCAATCCCCCTGCCAGAGCAGGAACACCTAGGTCAGGTTACACAGGAATATGTCCAGGCGGGTTTTGAATGTCTCCAGAGAAGGAGACTCCACAACCTCTCTGGGCAGCCTGTGCCAGTGTTCTGTTACCCTCACTGTGAAGAAATTCTTCCTCACATTTATGTGGAACCTCCTGTGTTCCAGCTTGCACCCATTGCCCCTTGTCCTGTCATTGGATGTCACTGAGAAGAGCCTGGCTCCATCCTCATGACACCCTTTACATATTTATAAACATTAATGAGGTCACCCCTCAGTCTCCTCTTCTCCAAGCTAAAGAGACCCAGCTCCCTCAGCCTTTCCTCATAAGGGAGATGTTCCACTCCCTTAATCATCTTTGTGGCTCTACGCTGGACTCTCTCAAGTAGTTCCCTGTCCTTCTTGAACTGGGGAGCCCAGAACTGGACACAATACTCCAGATGTGGCCTCACCAAGGCAGAATAGAGGGGAAGGAGAACCTCTCTTGACCTACTAACCACCCCCTTTCTAATACACCCCAGGATGCCATTGGCCTTCTTGGCCACAAGGGCATATTGCTGGCTCATGGGCATCCTGCTGTCCACCAGGACCCCCAGGTCCCTTTCCCCTACACTGCTCTCCAGCAGGTCAGCCCCCAACCTGTACTGGTACATGGGGTTGTTCTTCCCCAGATGCAAAACTCTACACTTGCCCTTGTTGAATTTCATTAAGTTTTTCCCTGCCCAACTCTCCAGCCTATCGAGGTCTCGTTGAATGGCAGCACAACCCTCTGGTGTGTCAGCCATTCCTCCTAGTTTGGTGTCATCAGCAAACTTGCTGAGGATACATTCTGTACCCTCATCCAAGTCATTGATGAAGATATTAAACAACACCGGTCCCAGTACCGACCCCTGAGGGACTCCACTAGTCACAGGCCTCCAACTAGACTCCATCCCATTAACCACAACTCTCTGTCTTCTTCCCTTCAGCCAGTTCATAATCCACCTCACTACCTGATCACTAAACCCATACTTTATCAGCTTATCTACAAGGATGCTGTGGGAGACAGTGTCAAATGCTTTACTGAAATCAAGATAAACCACATCTACCGCTCTACCATCATCTATCCACCTAGTTATTTCCTCATAGAAGGCAATAAGGTTGGTCAAACATGACTTACCCTTGGTAAAACCATGTTGACTGCTCTTAATGACCCCCTCATCCTTGATGTGCCTAGAGATAGTGCCAAGGACAAGCTGTTCCATCACCTTTCCAGGGATGGAGGTGAGGCTGACCGGTCTATAGTTACCCAGGTCCTCCTTCTTGCCCTCCAGTCCTCAGGCACCTCTCCTGTTGTCCATGACTTACTGAAGATGATGGAGAGTGGCCTAGCAATGACCTCTGCCAGCTCCCTCAGCACCCTTGGGTGCATTCCATCTGGTCCCATTGATTTATGGATATCCAGATTGCTCAACTGATCCCTAACCCAATCCTCATCTACCAAGGCAAACTCCTCCTTTATCCTGACTTCTTCTGGGGCTACAGGGATCAGGGGCTCCTGGGGAAAGCCTGCAGGAGTAAAGACAGAGGCAAAGAAGGCATTCAGCACCTCTGCCTTCTTTATATCCTCTGTCTCTAGGGCACCCACCTCATTCATCAGTGGGCCTATATTGCCTCTAGTGTTTGTTTTATTAGCTGTGTATTTGAAAAAGCCCTTTCTATTGTCCTTGACCTGGCTTGCAAGGTTAAGTTCTAAGGAGGCCTTAGCTTTCCTAATTGCCTTTCTACATCCTCTGACAACTGTCCTATATTCCTCCCAAGTGACTAGCCCCTCTTTCCATGATCCATAAATTCTTTTTTTCCACCTGAGTTTGCCCAGCAGTTCCTTGTTTAACCATGCAGGTCTCCTAGCTCCCTTACTTGATTTCATACCCATTGGGACGCTCTGATCCTGAGCTTGCAAGAAGTGGTCCTTGAATGTTGACCAACTATCTTGAGCCCCTTTACCATCTAGCACCCTGTCCCATGGGACTTCCCTTAACAATTGATTGAGGAGGCTGAAGTTGGCCCTGCAGAAGTCCAGGGTTCTGGTCTTGCTTGGTACTCTATTCCTCCCACACAGGATCCTAAACTCCACCATCTCATGATCACTGCAGCCAAGGCTGCCATCGACCATCACTGCTTCAACAAGACCCTCCTTGTTGGTGAGTACAAGATCCAGCAGCGCTCCTCTCCTAGGTGGCTTGTCCACCATTTGCATTAAGTAGTTGTCATCAATGCACTGGAGGAACCTCCTAGACCGTGAATGGCTGGCTGTGTAAGTCTTCCAGCAGATATTGGGGTAGTTAAAATCCCCCATGAGGACCAAGGCCTGTAGTTGTGAGGCTGCTTTCAGCTGCCTGTAGAAAGCCTCATCAACTCCCTCGTCCTGATCAGGAGGTCTGTAATAGACCCCCACAACTGTATCACCCATGCCTGCCTGCCCCTTAATTCTTACCCACAGACTTTCAACTTGCCCCTCATCAGCCCCTGGAGAAAACTCAATACATTCTAGTTGCTCCCTCACATAAAGAGCAACTCCACCACCTCGCTTCATTGACCGATCTTTCCTAAAAATGACATAGCCATCCATGACCACATTCCAGTCATGTGAGCTGTCCCACCATGTCTCTGTAATTGCCACCAGGTCATAACCTTTAGACCGCACACAGACCTCTAACTCCTCCTGTTTATTCCCCAATAACCTACCTTCCTTTTTTTTTTTCTGGTATAGTTAATATATCTTGAATAAAATGCCAATTCTCCAAATAATTAACTTTGAAAATGTTTTGTCATAATACTTTTTTCCAGGTGTTCCTCCTCTCTGTTTTAGAAAGGAAGGATTCTTGGAATAGATGAGGAATTAAATGGTGATTTTAGTTCATTTCAGTTTACCTTTTGATAGACTTAGCAAGTTGTCCACCTTTAAAATTATGACAGGATTTTATTTCTGCATTATTTTTTTCTGTTCTTGTTTACAGACTGAAATCTACACAAGGCAGATACTTTTTTTTAATTATTATTATTACAGGTGCATCCAGTGCCTAGCATGACCAGAACAGAATGACTAAACCAGCAATTAAAGAAATACTGCCTGTGCCATGTTTAGACTAGATTTAAGAAGAGATTAGATTTAGATGAGATCTTGGGAAGAAATTCTTGCCTGTGAGGGTGATGAGTCACTGGCCCAGGTTGCCCAGAGCAGCTGTGGCTGCCCCCTCCCTGGCAGTGTTCCAGGCCAGGTTGGATGGGGCTTGGAGCAACCTGGTCTGGTGTGAGGTGTCCCTGTCCATGGCAGGGGGGTTGGAATGAGATGAGCTTTGAGGTTCCTTCTAACCCAAACCATTCTAGGAGTCAATGAAGAACAGAGTTAAAGGGATCACCTTTTAACTCAGGCTTGGCTCTGTGATTTGAGAGACTTACATACTACTTTAGATTCTGCTACAGATTTCCTGCCCAGTCTTGAAGAAACCATTTATGTTTGTCTTGGATCATGTTCATCAATAACGAAGGACAGATAGTGACATTTCCACACCTCAGTGTTCTTAAGTGATGCTCACAGGTTAACATATTCATGTTAACGATATCAACTCTCTGTGAGGGAAGAAAAGTGTTGATGCTGGTTTTGGACTTTGGAATGGATGAAGAGTCTTAAGTAAAGGAAATTAGTACTGGGTGTACATGGGTAGATACACACTAGCTCTATTTTTGTATCTCATAAGTGGATGCATTTCAGGGGTTGTTATTTTTCACAGAGATCTTATCCTGCTAGAGTAAAATAAATACATTGTCTTTATTTGGCACAGACAAATTTCACTTTTGGAATACAGAAACTAAACTGGCCTTTGTAAACAACTTTTTTTTCAATACAGCTGTCTCCAAAGTGTCAATCTATGGAAAATTTAAAGCACTGCTTCTAAACTCTTTCTTGAATATTAACATAATAACTATGTTGAGACATGCATTTTTAAAAAAAAAAAAAAAATCACAGTATGTTACATATAAAGCTTCTGGAAAAAATTGATCACAGACAAAACTGACAGGAAATCTTAAAAACTAATTATCACTTTTTTTTTTTCCTCAAGAAGATGACACATGCACAATGGACCTTATCTTTGGTTCAACAAAGACAACAGAACAGTGAGGTCAAGATAAGTCACTTAGAAATGCTTATTTGAATTCAAAACACAAAGATTATTAAACACAACGACGGAGGGAGTCCAAGATGCTTTTACTGACTATTGTTCCTCCAAAGTGACTACTGATACAAGAACATCCAGGCCTTTTATAAAATTAGAAGAGGATGACAGGAATTATATGAGATACTGTGGGGTTTTCAACAGTCTGGGACTCCTTGGAAGACTGACAGTGGTGTGGAAGGATCTAGTAGAATCTAGTAGAATTCTAAAACTATCAGTGGCTCACGGAAATTAAATAGGGAATGATTATTCACTATGTCATGAACACAAGAACTGAAAGATCCCAGTAAAATAATTGCTGAATAAACTGAATAATTTGTATGTGCAATGCATAATTCAAATCTGAAACTCTGAACTGCAGGATGTTATGGAGCCAAATGGTTCACAAAGAGATGAGACAAATACAGAGGGAAGATCTAATGATGCTATTGAACATGACAGATTGAAAGCATTTAGCTCTCCCAGTTCCTGCATGTCAACTGCCAAAGGAAGGAGGACACAGCAAGACAAGACCACTCTAAACTTGTCTCTTCTTTAATTGTCCATTGCTTCCTATTCCAGGAGACAGGCTACTGACCTAGGCAGGTTTTTTAATCTGACCAAATTTCTGGCCATCTTACAGCCATCTTAAATTTACAGCTGACTACAAAACTAGTAATGATTTACTCTCTCTTCTACTTTTACTGTAAGCTCTCATGAGGCAGAGGCAAGTGTCTAAGTCACTGGATGTATGCATTCGGAAATTATGGTAACCAAAAAGGACCAAAGGTTCTAAACCCTCTCTTTCAGGTTTTCAAAACTCTGCATTTCAGTGCAAGGTGAGCAGCTGCAGTGATACTGTCCCAAACAGTTTCTATGATATCTACAACACTTTCAGCTCTTTTCATGTTGGCCACTAGCAGGCATAATTTGCCTATGCCTTCCAAAGTGCTCCTGGCAACTTCTGAATTAGCAGTAGCTCCCAGCCATAGTGGTTTTGCAGATATTGTACAGCCAAAATTGTGCGCTAATATTTGGCTGAATTATTGCTTGGTTATTGGCTTCAAAGAAATGCCCATTGTTTGTGGCATACCCTGATTTTTAGAAATTGTATTCATGTTTCAGAAACATTGGAATTAATTCTCTGAGCCTGCAGAAATGCTAGCTCATTATCTCCCACTTCCAAAGACATCAGAGTGAGGACTACTTGGTGCAGAGTATTCTGCAGCAGGATACCTTGAAATTGGACAACTGCATAGCAATCAAAGCAGCACCCTTCTGAGTAGAAGAAAAGCAGGCAAGAGGGAGCTTCACTCTGTATGCAGCTGTGAGACCTGAGTTCCACTTCCTGTAACAGCCATGGATTTTATTGTGGTTACTCACTGCCTAAAACCAGGAAAAAATTCCACAACTAAAGACAAGGAGGTCCAGGTATAGCAAGGAAGATAACAGGACTTTTCCAAGCCTACAGACCTAACTCTCACCATTGGAACAAATCCAGTACAGCAACCTCAATCTGGTTTACTTCAGAAAGAACCATACGGAGAACTGCAATTTCCTAATATTTAATAGTGGTGTCTTTCTTCTCCCCTGAAAAATCAGTTCTTAATACTGATTAAAGACACTTTGAGCATGTCCAAAGAAGGGCAAAGAAGCTGCTGAAGGGTCTGGAGAACAAGTCTGAGGGGAAGCAGCTGAGGGAAAAGGGGGGGTTCAGTCTGGAGAAGACGAGGATGAGGGGAGACCTCATTGCTCTCTACAGCTCCCTGAAAGGAGGAAGTAGCAAGGGGGGGGGTCAGTCTCTTCTCCCTGGTAACTACTCATAGGATGAGGCATAATAGCCTCAAGTTGTGACAGGGGAAAGTTAGATTGGGAAAAGTTTCTTCCTCCAAAGGGTTCCCCAGCTCTGGCAGAAGCTGCCCAGGGCAGTGGGGGAGTAGTCCCCATCCCTGAAGGGATTTCAGAGCTGTGTAGATGAAGTTCTGAGGGACATGGGGTAGTGGTGACTGGGCAGTGCTGGGTTAATGGTTGGACTTGATGATCTTAGAGGTCTTTTTCAACCAAACCAATTCTATGATTCTATGATTCTATAAATAGGAAAATGGAACAAAAGAGAAAAGTACATCATTATACAGAATCAATGCAGATATCACCATCTTAAGCCATGATCATGTTGGTAACAGACTCCAAGGGTGGCTAACACAAATAATGCAAAAGAGAGAGGCAGAGACAGTGTAGTGCATGAGAAAAAATATCTACTATTATTACCAAAGGAAGGCCATTACTAGCATGGAGAGATTCACATTCATTTACTCATTGAAAAGGTGACATATTTGCCAGTAAAACTGTTCAAATAGGGGAGGGTATACTGTCAGTAAATTGTGGCTCTTCAGTGAGCATTGTCTTCTCTATTACAACCCGCATCACAAAAGAAGAAACGTTAGCCTATCTCCTGACAGCAAAGGACAAGATGACTGACTATCAGTTTGTATCTCTAAACACAGTGAACCATGACAGAAAAAAAGCAACAGAGTTGTTGCAGTGAATTCATCTCTACTCCCAACACTCTGGAGTTCTGAAAGTTTTATAGTGTTGAAATATTCCAAAGCCAAGAAAGTACTGGCTTGGTGGACTAGATTTATTTCCATGAGATTTCTTGTTAAACCTAAATCTGTCCAGTTTTATAATTCACACTCTGAGATTCTTGAACTCTTCCACATTTCAGAGTTTAGAAACTATTGCTGTGCCTAACAATTTATGAAGAAGGTTGTGTATGAGTTGAAATGGTGCTAAGGGGGAAAAAAAGACTATGTTAGAAAGAATTACTGCTGAAAAACTAAATTGACTTGGAAACCTTACAGATGTTATGAATTCTGCTGCAGCCAATGTGATTTTACTGGAGGAACTTGATTTTCACATAGCCCTCCATATAGCTTCTATTGGCTTTAAAGGTACATTTTTTTTCTCTGTAAAATACTGGTTCTACCTTTCTGTGCCTGTAATTAATTTCAGATACAGGCTGTAATAGTTACTTTGCAGGTGCAAGCTGATATGACCATTATTGATACTCCCCAGAAGCCTTGGGGAAATTGGATAAGAAAGGATTTTATTATCTCAGAAACAGTTTTCAATTCAATAAGAAAAAAATATCCACTTTGCTTCAGGAAAGGAAAAAAAAAAACCAAAACCAAAAAACCCCATAATCTATCAAAGACATGCTCTAAAGGAAAGAAAGCCTCTATAAAATCTCAAAGTAGCCATTGTACTTTGTACTCAAGGTGCTTTGCCAGGACTGGGGAAACCCAGGTGCAAGAACTTCTCTTGAATTAGGAGCAAAGTACCTAAAAATATTCACACCTCAGACCAAGCCAATGACAGATTCAACGATATGCTCTCTCTCTTCTTCTGAGCAGAAATTCAGTACAGGAAATAAGACATACTCGACAACAAAAGATTCAACAAAAAACCAACAGCACTTCCACACGTTTACTCACAAAACTAAAATAACAAAAAGATGGCCATGAGCACACACAAATGGCACAACCATGAACCCATGTGGCACAAAAAAAAAAAAAAAAAGTAAACCCTGGATAAGGAAGGATGTTCCTAAATTTCAATATACATTGTTTTATTGAAAATATTAGATATAGATGCTCTCACTGGATTGCAGCCAGCAGCAATACAGTAAGAACAGCAAAGTTCCAGTTCCAAGGATCTTAATTAGAAACACGTTTACATGTGAGTTTATTACGTATGGAAAAAGAAGAAAATGAATTAAAAACACGTAGTTGCTAAGTGGATCAGTGACATGCATTATTTATTTATACTGTAAGGCAAAGGGATTAATACTAGATTACAGTATGCAGGGTTCTCCCCATGTGAGCATGACCCTTCACATGTGTCCCTAGAAAAGATCACACTCCTTCAATTGATCTTTCCTAACTATTCACTAGTTGATAACGCATACCATATATAATTAGCCTTCATGTCATAACCTATTAAGAAGAAATGCAGTCATTTCCTGTCGAAAACTCCCAAACTGTGTATGTCATGTTAACCCATGCTTAGCCTATGTGTACAAAATGATGATGAAATGATCATCCCTACGAGACTCGGTAATTTCTGCAGAATAAGGTCAGCCACATTCTACGTAGCATTTTTTTAAGACTTTTTAGTTGTTTGGGTTTTTTTAAAATCACTGTTGTTAGGAAAATATCAGCAGTGTCACATTTGGGAAGCTGAAGTGCCAACGGTTTAAATTAACAGCACAATAAAGAAGACGAAAGTGATTTCCATGGCTTTCAACCCAACATTCACCGCAACTTTATGCAGTCACTCATACTAATCACTAAATTCAACTGTATATGAATTAGATAATTACGGTTTTGGACTCTTGTCTTTTATATGTTAGATGATAAATACATCTTTTATCCACTCCAAATTTGTAAATAGAGTATAGTTTTCAGATCCCTAAACTGACAACTGAAGTCAAGCAATGCTGTGGGCAGCCTCACCTTTCCTTTAGCCTCCAATTATTGCTGACATTTTGTCAAAGATCTCTTCGATCTTTCCAGCAGAAAGATGCTTGTCGAAAAACTTCTGCAAAGGTGGAGTAGGTGTTTTACAATGTGAAATGCAAAGTAAAGGGAAAATGAGAACAAGGGCTACATTTCAAAGGCATTGTTGCTTCACTGAATTCAACACAGCTACGCCACCTGAATGTGTGGAATGAAAGATACCTTACTTATTCGGTAGAAATTTTCAAAGTATTTTAACGATTTGTTTAAAATCAACTTCCTCCTGAAAAAAGTTTTTAAAAAATCAAAAACTTTTAAAAATGTGAGATTATGTGTGAACACTCAGTATGCTTCCAGAATGAGACAGTCATTATAAATTGCATTATAGAGGAATTAATAGAGCATTGTTATGTAGTGATAGGACATGGCGTAATGGTTTTAAACTGAAAGGGAGGAGGTTTAGATGAGATCTCAGGCAGAAATTCTTGGCTGTGAGGCTGGTGAGATACTGGCCCAGGTATCTCACCAGGTATGCCAGGTTGCCCAGAGCAGCTGTGGCTGCCCCCTCCCTGGCAGTGTTCCAGGCCAGGTTGGATGGGGCTTGAAGCAACCTGGTCTGGTGAGATATGTCCCTGCCCATGGCAGGGGAGTTGGAACCAGGGGAGCTTTAAGGTCCCTTCCAACCCCAACCATTCTATGATTCTATGATGATTCTATGATTAATTATTTTAATGCACTGTTCTACTACAAAGAATCAATAAACTCAGAAAGACATTTTCTTCACTAATATCAAGGGACAGAACTGTTTACAGCTTGTTTACCATTAAAATTTCACACAGAAGCAACAAACTACAGTACCATTTAAAATTAATTTGCTGCTTGGTATCACACTTCGCTTCGTTTATGGTACAGGAGCACTCCTATTGTACACATAACTGCTGCTCCATGTCACCAGGCAAAACTATCAGGGATTTCTACGTAAGTATCATTTAACACTGTCATCACATCCGAAAAGCACAACTAACAATCTAATGGAAAGTATGTGCAATTACTGGTCTCTTGAATTCGTCAATACACAATTGGAGGATCATCATGAGCCCATAATATTTTATGAATTGAATTGTTTAAATAAATGTGTTTGATAAATAGTGATTAAATTAGCAGAGTCCAAGCTGGCATGCCATGCTAAGCTTATCTAAAACCACTGAAAAAAAATGGTTTAACTGATAAAGCTCAATGACAGAATTAAGTTGAGCTATACTTTTCCTATGCATTCCATTTACAGTTCACTTCTGCTTTAAGACAAAATGAATGTAACCTGTTAAACATTAATGTTCAGGAAGGAGTCATGGTGCAGGAAGATGAAAAATATCTCAGGTACACAATTAGAGAAAGGAACTGAATCTACAACTATTTTTCTAATTTTGAATTTCTATGAAATCATCAGTACACATTATTTCAAAATTCAAACCACATTATAATAAGATCCAAGCCACTCTGGACTGAACTCCAGTCAATATTGTTTTGTAAGAAAAGACTTATAATGATGTGTTTCTACCCAACACTATAAAATATTAGATTTATAGCACAGGTTATGCTGAGCTCCAAAATCACTTGCTCAATGCACAGAACCAAACTGTTGCTGCAGAATTGTCCTGATAGCTTGTCAGGAAGGACCTTCACAACACCTCATTCTTCTGCTCATGTTTGAGGAATCATCTTGTATGACAAGACGATTGCATGACAAGAGCTTTCAATCACCAAGTTACACATTGTTCTGCATAACAGAGTCATAAAATGAGCCTTTAAGAGTCTCATACTCTAAAACAGACAAAGAAAAGGGTATCAGTGACAGAGAAAGCACCAGCTTCCACTTCCATGGTTCAGAAGTGTTCTGTAAGTGACTGAATTACTGGACTGTCCAAACTTTGCACCACTGGTTCCAAAGTTTAGAATATTTTGGGCAATGGCAAACAGCTGCAGAATGGAAAGTCAACTTAAAAGAAGGTGAAATCAGATGCATTTGTAACTTCTAATAAGTCTGACCAAGACACTCTTCCCAATTAACAGAAAAATATCACTTGAACCTGTTGGACAGTGAGCCTTTTAAATTGTACATAACTATAGCTTATATGGTGAAAGCACCAAATAATTTCATGGAAGAGACATAAACTGCTATCCCGATATTCCTAGTTTGGGTTGTGGGGTTTTTTTTTTTTAGTGATCAAAATATGTGAAGTTTTTCCTCTTCATTCATACAAGACCAGTAAAGCTAAAACACATTCAAAGTTTTTTTATAAGAATTCTACAAATTCCATCCTTGAAAATTAAACAAGACATTAGCAGAGAATACCAAAACTTCATTTCTATTGTCATCTAATTTTTATAGATTAAAGTTGTCAGAAAACTTTCAACTTCCAGCAGTAGGACACTTGGCTGCCTTCTGATTTCAGCATTCAAATGAAGAGAAAAGCCTGAACAACAACACAGACAGCTACAGCACTCACCAATATTTAACATTCAGAAGAAACTTGAAATTAGACACAGCAAAAAAAAAAATACCTAGCATGCACCTCTATCAGATCGCGTCCTGGCTGCATCAAAAGCAGTGTGGCCAGCAGCTCAAGGGGGGGATTTTCCCCCTCTACTCTGCTTTGGTGAGACCCCCCCTGCAGTGCTGTGTTCAGCTCTGGGGCCCCCAACATCAGAAGGACATGGAGCTGTTGGAGCGAGTCCAGAGGAGGCCACGGAGATGATCTGAGGGCTGGAGGACCTCTGCTATGGGGACAGGCTGAGGGAGTTGGGGGTGTTCAGCCTGGAGAAGAGAAGGCTCTGGGGAGACCTTAGAGCACCTGCCAGTACCTAGGGGGGGGCCAATAAGAAAGCTGGAGAAGGACTTTTGACAAGGGCACGGAGTGATAGGATGAGGGGTAATGATTTCAAACTAGAAGAGGGGAGATTTAGATTAGAATTTAGGTAGAAATTTAGGTAGAAAGTTGCCCAGAGCAACAGTGGCTGCCCCCTTCCTGGCAGTGTTCCAGGCCAGGTTGGATGGGGCTTGGTGGGAGGTGTCCCTGCCATGGCTTTGGAATGGTTTGGAATGAGATGATCCTTAGGGTCCCTTCCAACCCAAACCAATCGCTGATTCTATGATTCTTGCACCTTCTGTTACTGTGGATCTGTCTGCTTCAGACTGTCTGTGTAGGGACAGAACAGTTCAAGCAATACAGAAATTTCAGTTTACTATGGCAGTCCAACTAAACAGCAGTGAAATCCCATTTTATTCTTGTTCTTTTGTCTTTACAGGAGAGTTTCTTATATTGTTTTTATCATTCCATTTTAATTTTAATGCTGTCTTTGCATTCCTAAGTATTGTCATTCAGGATTCTGGCTCTTAACTCTATAGAAAACAAACTGATCATCTTACATATAGTAATAAGCTAAACACAGAGAACAAATATGTCCTGAAGGGGTTAAATAATTCTCAGGGCAAGAATAGTCTTGCTCACTAAATTTAATTGAGGGCTTTATCTTCCTTACAGATCATCTATTTGAATCCTCCAGCACATCCTATAACTAAAACTCCCAGGAACGTTTTCTTTAATTTCAGTCTCAAACAAGGTAGGATTAATCAGTTTAAAAAAACCTTAGACTCTCCCACCATTATCTGTTTTAGCGTTGAATTAGAAACGGAGCCATACACGTTGCTTCTTTCCATATCTTTCTGAAGCAAGGTGTGGAAATAGTGAAATAATGAGAGCAAGACTATTTTCATGATCTCTGCACAGCACCAGGAGCAGTGTGAGAAGGACATTTAATTTTGCAAGATTTTTCTGTCTAGTCTGCATACTTTCAGGAATTTCAGGCATGTAGGCCCATGGGATTTTCATGCTTACTTATAACAATCTTAAAATCCAAATTTTTGGATAATCACCTTTAAAAGTTACTAGAGAAAACTGTGCAAAACTAAACCTACAGTCATCCACAGTGAGATGTGTGCATTTTAAAATGTTACCAACTACAAAATTTTTCAGCTCCTAGGTTTAATTTAAAGCCACCAGTGTTATCTGGCATTACAGTGAAAGAAGGCATCAATATAATGCTATGTGGCCCAGTTTCCATGATCTCCTACCTCACATCTTCAGAAATGCTTGCTCACCACTAGCACACTCCCAGCTGTAGATTTCTGATGAACCCCAAATCAGAGCTGAGTTTTGTACAGTTCTAAATTCTGGACCCATACTGCAAATTTGCAGTAAGTACTGCTGGGGAAAAAAATTATGCATTTGCAGCTACCACAAAACTACTTATTTACCACTACAAAGTGTAAGAGCCACGAAGAGGTGCTCTGGACCACTTGTTTCTTTAACAGAAATACTTCTGAAATAAAATAAAATAAAATAAAATAAAATAAAATAAAATAAAATAAAATAAAATAAAATAATAAAATAAATACAAACCAGACTTTTTACCCCCGACCCCTTAAATGAAGGGGAGAAAGCAGGAGAAGCAGTGCCAAGGCTACTGCACTGACTGGCCTGGAGATACGCATTACCCATTTGACAACCTGAGCTTATCACAGTGGGGGGACTTCAGCAGGAGATGAACATCTTGAAATGAAGGGGTAAAGGGGAAAAAAGAAGGAAATGCCAAAGAAAATTATCTGAAAATGGGATAAAATGGCCTATTATTACTTCTTTTTTCTATCGCGCCATTGAGGACTCAGACTAGCTGTCAAAAAGCTTTCTTTGCTGAAAGAAACTAACAGGGGGTCCTGAGAGTCTCCTGGGACAGTAAGTGACAGAATAAAGAAAACGATACAATAAAATGCAAAGGAGAAAGGAGCAGAGAAAAGAAAGGTCTGAAATGGTTAAGGATGTCAGGCAGCAACCTGACACAGACATCCTCAGGGAAAAATGGGAGCAAAACCCAACCCAATCACAAAGCACTAATGAAGAGCAGCAGAAAAAACACTGCACACCCAGAAACTGCACTGTCTGGATCTGTGGAAAATGTTTTTCCTGTTTTACATCCTTTTCAGGCTCCCATCAATGTGTACCAAAAATCTGGATTCTCTTTACTCAGTGTCCTCAGCCTTGCTTCAGTTCCCAGCGAGTGATGTGAGCAGCGCAAGAGTAGTGCAGCCATCACATAGAATCACAGAATGGTTTGGGTTGGAAGGGACCTCAAAGCTCATCTCATTCCAACCCCCCTGCCATGGGCAGGGACACCTCCCACCAGACCAGGTTGCTCCAAGCCCCATCCAACCTGGCCTGGAACACTGCCAGGGAGGGGGCAGCCACAGCTTTCCTGGGCAACTTGGGCCAGTGTCTCACCACCCTCACAGGCAACAATTTCGGCCTAAGATCTCACCTAAATCTCCCCTCTTCCAGTTTAAAGCCATCACCCCTCGTCCCATAACTCCATGCCCTCTCCAGCTTTCCTGTAGGCCCCCTTCAGGTACTGGAAGGATGTTTCTAACTTCCTCTGCAAAAATACAGGCACATTGCTATTTACAGTATGAAAGGACTCCTCTTTGCAACAGACTCATCTGCTGAGCACAAAAGTCTTTGCCGCCTCTTCTCCTGCACAGAAGAGCCATTATCTTTCTACAGACAGAGAAACAAAATATCAGGGAGTCAGCCTTCTTGCCTATAGGCACACAGAAAATTTAATTAAAACATTAAGAATATAGGTCAGGTCACTAGTTCTTTTCTGGCCATTACCTAAAGACAGTTTCCCCCTATATTTGCTAAAGTTGATTATCAAGACACATGCACTAATATAGCTAATGCTGTGTGGCTATGAAGAGCAGGCAATGCATTTGAAACTCCAGAATAACAAAACCTCATTTTTATGACTAGTCTTCCAAATGGTTTCTGAGAAAAACCTGTATTTTTACCCCAAGAGGAACTGAGGCCATCAGGAGTTATGTGCCTGTCCTACTCCTGCCCTTAATCAGTCCATGCAGAAGCATCACATTTTTCATGGAGAAATTGAGGATGGCTTAGGGAGGATCCCAAGCATGAACTCGTGTTCTGAGCTTGGTTTGGTTTGTCCTTAGTGTCCAGAGGGGTGCAGAAAAAGGACTAGTGAACTGGTGCTGGGATAATCTGAGCCATGTGGGTCTCTCCAGTGCATGGCATCTGTTTGACCACATGCAGAGTACAGGAGGACTCTGGTGCGAGTGTGTAGGCCCTTAACGCCCATCCTCTCCTGAGACGAAAGCTGGAGACTAGGCCCCTCTGTCTGCTCTGCTGAAGAAGAGGAAAGGTCCTAGAGGGTCCCCTGACAGGCAGAGCAAAAGCCTGGCAGCAGAGCTTGAAGTGAGGAGGTGCAAGCGGACATCCTGAGGAGAGGCACCAGCTCTCAGTGTCCTCACATCTTTATGTATTTTTACTCTTTGGGGGTGTGGCGCAGGCCGTAACACAGGATCCAGAGATAAATGGAGGAATGCTGAAGCCCAATAGCCTTTTGCTGATCACGCTGCTTTTCTCCCTTGGCTGTAAACCCTCTTGCCTGCAACACAGAGACAGCCACCATCCCTGTCTCTCTGCACTCAGCTGGAAGCATCCACCTCCATGAACTCTCACACGCTGCTCAGCGGGGGCTGCAGGAACAAAATTGCCATGCACTGCTGCCGTCTCTGCAAATGCACTCACATGTGCCAAATGGAGCTCTCCTCCCCAGTGTCCCATCTGCTGCTTTGTCATTAGAGACTTTGTTCACCCCGCATTATGCTCATTATCCAAAACTCCATAGAAGTCATCATTGGGGGTCTTAATTTTCCCTATCAGAGCTGTACAAGCATCAGAATTTAAATGTGAGAACTGTTCTGAATTACAACCAAAGCTGTGAAAAACTTCTTAGTAGTAATAAACCAGTTGAAAAGACTGTGTTTTATAAGGAAAAAAAACGTAGTCCAGTGAGATTAGTCAGCAAGATCCCCAGTCATCTCTTCACTGTGGCCACAAGGCAATGTCTTATATCTTCTCTATTTCACATTCCTGGCTTTCATAATAAAATCATGGCCATTTTTGTTAGGCACCAAAATATTTTTCTATTGCAAGGGGAGAGCAATGTGCCAGAAAATGTAATCGCAGAAATGCAATGCACGGGGAGAAAGCTGCGTGGGAAACTGCCTTGAACCAGTCAGAAAAGCAATGCTGATGTGAGCGTGAAATAAATCCACTCTCAGGATCTCAGGGATGTGCCAGGACACTCATGTCCCACTGGCAGCCTATTACTCTCTCCCAAAGCTAAGAGCCCAAGCTCTTTCCTTTAAAAACTGATTTTTTTTCTTAAGACCTAACCAGAGAAGTTTCCATTTTATACAGCAGCTCAGAAAACATCTCATGTTATGAAGCACCCAGGCTCAGCTCTACCCTGCTGCCCCATCTTAGAGTGCCCAACGTGGACTGGGCACCTCTGTCTCTCACAGCATTGCCATTCTTCAGCCTTACTGGAAATAATCCAGATTTAGTGAGCAGGCAAAGTGGAACAAAAAAACACTTGAGGTTAAGGCACTTAATCGTAAAGGGAACATCTGGGTTTCAGCACCTGACTCAAAACCCTATATATGAGTTACTGGCCAAAACACAACAAAACAGTGGGACTGAAAATAGATTTTCACACCTTGAAAAGAAGTTGGTTTTCCTCTCACCCCAAGCCTGTAGCTCAAACAAACCACAAATATTTTTCAGCACAGAGGATGAGCTTTATCAGCGTAGTGGGAGAGTGTGTCTGACCTCACGGAGCTCCATGCAAACCACTGCAAAACCAGTTGCACTCTGCTCTGGAGACATGCTGCAAGGTGACCAGGCTGGGGGGTTAAATTTTTTAGATAACAATGAAGAAATTGAACCTTTGTCCATCCCCTGTAAGACTTCCTCTGTGCTAGAGCTTTTCTCCATGAAGGAAAATAGAAGTTTCAGTTTTGGTGCCTTGGTCTTTTTGGGTTCCTGCTTGAATATATCAGAGTACAAATTTTAAATACCATATATTCATTCTGGTATAATGTCTTATAGGTATTTTCAGTGCCTTCTGTTGAATATAGATATTTGAGTCCTACTAGTTAGTCAAAACCCAGGCTTCTTTGTATCCCATAAAAACTATAGGAGACCAGTTTTCCCCTCTACCTCTCTTCCCTCCTGGATTTCTGCAAGGCTAAATATGTTTATGCTTTGAAAATATTTGGAAGTCCTTGGCTGGAAATTGCTACATAAATGCAAATTATTGTCTCTTAAAAAAAAACAAAAACAAAAAAACAAACCAGCCCTACCTATATGTAAGTGATGCATTAAAAAAAATGCACTATTGCCACCTGCAAGACAGAAGATCAATGCTTTTTATAAAACCCAGCACCAACAGAAGGCTCTTTTCCAACACGATGGGAAGTGGGGGAAGAAAGGCCAGCGAAAAATCCCATAGAGACTCATGATTGATTGCAGAATTGCAATACTGATTTGATTTCCTTTAAATAGTGATATTACAGCTTTAATCAAGATCGAATCAAATGACAAATAATAAATCACCAAGCAGAGTTCACACCTGAATAAATAAGTAACTTGGAGGTGGCTGGAAGAAGTGTTTAAGATACTAAGAAGGTTTCAAAGTCCTAATGCACTCATAATTTTTCTGCAACCTTTTAGCAGTAAAAGTGAATGGATGATGATCAAGATGCAGTATTTGGCTGTTGGCTGGATAAGTGCATATCTCCAAAGGGCACTTCAGGCCAGCTCAGATGTGCTGCAAACAGCCCCAGAGCACTGGGTGAGAGAAACTTCCTAAGCTGAGGTTTTCACTTTTTCTCACTGGATCCCAAACAGGAGAATAAATATGTGTTTTGGGGACAGTTCGGTCATTTGTTAAGGAGTTTTTGGGTGGTAGGAGGCAGCAGTAGAGGCTCTCACCAAGGTGGTGACACCTCACTGGCTACATAAAACCCTCCCAGCACTGAGCCATCACCAATTTCCTCCTTGCCTCACCTCTCTGCTCCTCGGTAACTCTTTTTTTGCTTTCAAATACCTCTGTCATACACACAGTTTGAGATGGCTTCTTTTCTACTGTGTTTAAGAAACTGGTGGCAAAGGTCTCATTCCTCTCAGGGATTATTTCCAGTGATTCCTCAGCAAACTTCCCAAACGCATGAGTTTCGGAAGTCATCACCACTGCTATATCCAATATTGAAAATGAAGACTCTTTTTTCAAGATTTGTTTCCAATAATCTTTTCCAACGCAAATCCAAAAGCAAAGGCAGGCAATTGCAAAGAACATTTAATTATGGCAGTACCTTTTACTCAAGGATCACAACAGCTTGTGATTAAAATCACATCCTGCTTGTGCGGCATGCGTGTTGGTAAGCTGAATCACAAATGAGCAAGCACAGCTGTGAAAAGAACAAGGACCAAGAACCACAGTTTTTTAGAAAATTACTTTTTTAAGTACAAGTCAACAGGAAATTGCTTCCTTAAAGTCTTAGTTGAGAACTGAGACCTGGAAAACAAGAGGCACACAAGGGGCACCAGAAACCTCAACAGATTTTTTTTCCCTTATTTTGCATATATATCTTAAAATTATTACTCTTTTTTTTTTCCCCCCTTGCTTTTCCTGGTTGTGTTTTCTCACACAACTGACTTGTAGGACTTCAGAAGTATAACTAGGTAAATAATTTTCAAAGAGCAAAGTCTTCCAAAAGCACAGATGATTAGATCAGCCCACATGGCAAGTGGCTGCTGCCAAAGCCACCAAAGGAAACCCGAACACAGCCCCAGCCCTGAAGAAGAGCCCAAGAGCTTCGGCCATGACTCAGTCACTCACCATTTTTACCATTCAGTAGGAGGAACAGTCCTCATTTTCAGTCACCCAAAATCTGGGCATCTGTCTGCCTGGCATGAGCTGTACAGCACAAAATTGCATCTCACACAGACTAGGCACACACTTGTAAGAACTTCAAAATACAGAAACAAATAGACACAGTAGGTTAAACGTCTACTAAGGGTTTACAATTGATGACTTTGTAAACCAGACCAGCTCTTCTCAGTGCACTTTTCAAGACAAAGGTGATCATGCAAATCTACTCATTTGGCAGGACCTCTGCCTCTCCTCCTTTCTCACAGTGGCTTCCCAAAATGAAAGAGTATAGAAGCAGGAGTTTATAAACCCTTCTAAGCTGAACACTGGGAGTGGGGAGTGGTTTAGGTCATATCTGCCCTGAACAGTCCCCTGAGAAGCCTTGATGCTTCAAGAAGGAGGTGATTCTGCGCCTCTACTCCACTCTTGTGAGATCCCTCCTGCAGTGTTCTGTTTAGCTCTGGGGCCCCCAACATCAGAAGAACATGGAGCTGTTGGAGTGAGTCCAGAGGAGGCCACAGAGATGATTCGAGGGCTGGAGGACCTCTGCTCTGGGGACAGGCTGAGAGTTGGGGGTGTTCACCCTGGAGAAGAAAAGGCTCCAGGGAGACCTTAGAGCAGCTGCCAGTGCCTGGGGGGGCTACAAGAAAGCTGGAGAGGGACTTTTGACAAAGGCATGGTGTGATAGGACGAGGGGTAACAGTTTTAAACTGAAAGAGGGGAGATTTAGATGAGAGATTAAGAAGAAATCCTTGGCTGTGAGGGTGGTGAGACCCTGTCCCAGGTTGCCCCAAGAAGCTGTTGCTGCTCCCTCCCTGGCAGTTCCAGGCCAGGTTGGATGGGGCTTGGAGCAACCTGGTCTGGTGGGAGGTGTCCCTGCCCATGGCAGGGTGGTTGAAACCAGGGGAGCTTTGAGGCCCCTTACAACCCAAACCATTCTAGGATTCTGTAAGTCCCAGTAGGTTTACACATGGGAGAAGGTTTCTGCTAGCTGTGTCATTGCCCGCACACAATACAGACTTCACACTCGGTTACTATGCAGTAGCACAAAGAAAAATTTATTTTGGAGGGTTTAATTGCAATACACATAAATATATTTGAGCATCAAGGACAGAAAAACTAATGATTTTACTATATTGTCCTGATGTACATATAGGGTGAATGGATGTAGATATGGGCTTAAGAGGAAGATTTGCAAGAGTAAAACCAGCTTCTTCAAAGCAACACGAGATCATTCTGGTTACTATTACCACATTTCTCGTACTTTCTGAGGACCTCTAGTTTACCATAAAAGCACTCTAGGCAATGAAGACAAATACCAGCTTCACAGTATAGAGAAAATTCTAGAAAGATGGACTGGATAGTAATATCTGAGTTGCTGGTACCTTGGCTAGCCAAGAGGAGAACAAAAATAGTAAAATGTCCACTTTTGTAAATGGCACCCGAAGGACAAAGTTGTTGAAGCAAAACAAATTTTAGCCATTTTTTTAAAGCTTTCGTGTTCAAAGCACCCCACAAAAATTAGAGATGGGAGTTTTCAGGTTTGCAGAGTTGTCATTCATTCCTATTAATTCATCAAGCACCTTCGAAAAATCCTTCTTAATTTATTCTTCCATCATTCTGATGGAACAGGGGTCAACTGAACACATTTCACAGACAGAAAACCACAGCAGAGAGGTGAGGTGACACTGAGTTACCTTATGACCTTTTCTTGTATAAATTCATCTTCCCAGGCTTTTTTCATGTCTCCATTTCAAATACGACGGCACATGCATATCTCTAAGGCACTCTGGGACTCCTAAGGGGAAGGTTTTCATTTGTATTTAATGTGTGGTAGGGTATGAATAAATAAAAAATAAGATTAATTAATAATAAATGCCAAGTTTATCTTTTCAGCAGCATCTGTTTTCTTCTGCAAACTTTTAAACAGAATATGTGCTTAGGATGCTTTTCATTCATTACAAAGGAGGGAAAAAAAAAGTTTTCGTCACCTTTTTACTGTGACCATGTCACAGGTCTTAGAAGGCTGGATGGATTCGCCTTGAAATTTTCCAGCATAATCAAGTCTGAATAAACATCAAACATTGGCATTTGAAATACACTGAGGATTGACTTGGGAAGTGATGTGCTTGTGAACCCAAGAGACTAAATCAGAACACAGCTTTCTAACATCAGCTATAGGTGCTTGTTTTCTTCCAGCAATGGTCCAGAGTACAAATCCCAATGGGAAACATATACTACCAAATGCCAGCTATGAAAAGGAAATAGCTGCCCCCATACATATAGCTCTCATGAATTAAGCATTATAATTGCACAAGGGACTTTGCACCGTGCTCCCTCACAGTGGGGCCATCGTCATGCATCTCCAGCACAGCATCAAGGGGTCATCTTGCAACCCCACATTCAAACCACGTATGTGACCCAGTGCAGTCTTGTACCTGTGCTTAAACACTAAAATACTTCAGAGTTTTTTATGCAGTTTAGAGAGAAAAGACTGTGAAAACCGTAGCCAAATACACCTGCTACCATAAAATAAAAATCACAGAATCACAGAATTTTCAGAGTTGAAAGGGACCTCAAGAGATAATCTAGTCCAACTCCCCTGCTTAAAAGCAGGATCCCCTACAGCACTTCACTCAGGCCTGCAGCCAGGCGAGTCTTGAAAATCTCCAAAGAAGGAGACTCCACAACCTCTCTGGGCACCCTGTGCCAGTGCTCTGGCACCCTCACTGAAAATAAATTCTTCCTTATATTTAAATGGAACCTCCTATGTTCCAGCTTGTTACCCTTAGTCCTGTCACTGGGAACCACTGGAAAGAGTCTGGCTCCATCCTCCCTCAACCCACCCTTTAGGTATTTGTAAACATTAATTAAATCACCCCTCAGCCTTCTCTTCTCCAGGCTAAAGAGTCCCAGCTCTCTCAGCCTTTCCTCACAGGGGAGATGCTCCAATCCCCCAGTCATCCTTGTTGCCCTCCGCTGGACTCTCTCCAGTAGGTCCCTGTCTCTCTTCAACTGAGAAGCCCAGAACTGGATGCAGTATTCCAGTTGCGGCCTCACCAGGGCAGAGTAGAGGGCGAGAATGACCTCCCTCACCCTACTGGCCACACACTGCCCTGTGCAGCCCAGGGTGGCATTGGCCTTCTTGGCGGGAAGGGCACATTGCCAGCTCACGGATAATTTACTGTCTGCCAGGACTCACAGATCCTTCTCCTCAGAACTGCTTCCCAGGAGGTCCCCCCTCACCTATCCTGGTGCCTGGCATTCTTCTTCCCCAGGTGCAGCACCCTACACTTGCCCTTATTGAACCTCATGAGGTTCTTCTCTGCCCAGCTCTCCAGCCTGTCCAGGTCCTGCTGGATGGCAGCACAGCCCTCTGGTGTGTCACCACCCCTCCCAGCTTGGTATCAGCAGCGAACTTGCTGAGGATCCACTCTGTCCTCTCGCCCAGGTCATTGATGAATATGTTGAAGAAGACAGGACCGAGTATTGACCCCTGGGGGACACCACTGGTTACAGGCCTCCAACTTGACTCTGCTCCATTGATCACAGCCCTCTGTGATCTGTCACACAGCCAGCTCTCCATCCACCTCACCGTCCCCTCATCTAACCCTCACTGCCTGAGTTTCCTCATGAGGATGTTATGGGAGACAGTGCCAAAATATTTTGGTCTACTTTTTTTTTTTTTAAAGGAAGACACAGACATGTTTACCATCCAGTCTTATTACTAGTAAGACCAAAGAAGAGCTATGAAACTCATGTGCTGCTTTCTTTTCGCAACCTAAGAAACAACACGGAGAAGACAAGGTGCCACATTTTGCAGGTTCCCTGTGACACGCAGCTTTTTCTTTCCCAAACTCAAACACAAACGTCAGTGCCGAGAAGACCTCAAAGACTTGCCACGCAGACAGATGCACGGGACCATTTTAATCATACCCTTCCGTAAAATCCCTGGGCAAAGGTTGCGAGGTGTGCAGTGACATGCAGGGATCATTTGTAGGAGGGTAGCGAAGGGCTGCCGTGCTACTCTGCCTGAGGAGCTAAGGTTGCCTGTGACACACAGGATCTCCATCTTCAAAGGAAGAGCAAACTCAGCCCTGATGCTCTATATTCAACTGAATTTCTTTGTTGTTACTCCCTTAATTGCCACTCTGAAATGCTGACAATGTTACCTAAAAGTTTAGGACTGCTGGTGTTTTCCAGAACACAAAGAAAATCACAG
This sequence comes from Podargus strigoides, assembly GCA_028020825.1. NCBI lineage: Eukaryota > Metazoa > Chordata > Aves > Caprimulgiformes > Podargidae > Podargus > Podargus strigoides. The sequence continues at coordinate 17,063,356 of CM051663.1, forward strand.
GGAAGTAAATCCGCTTAAAGAGAAGCATCTATAATTTGAAACAGCGGCACAGAGTAACCACGCTGAAGAGTGATGTATGATTACTGGCACAAGTGGTTTGATTGATTATTGATTGCAATCATCCCCTTGCTTCCATGATGAAACTGGCTACAACTCCATCATGCAGCCCCTGATAAGATGGTGTGCCTCCTACCATGGTGTGGTGGGTGCATGCTGCACCAGATAAATGCCTCTGCAGAGAACCCCCCTGCTACAAGTCACCCGCAGGGCTTTGCTAGGAGCATGGCGATGCTGCAGGCTCAGGTGGAAACAGGAGGGTAAAAATGCCCTCCTAGAGCCCTGATTTAGGGCAACAGGGACCATTCCTGGGGCTTGTGTCCCATGACTCTGCAGCGTTGCTGCTCCATGCTCCTAAGTTGTTCCTGGGGCACCTTAAAGGTTGAAATCTCACAAGAGACCAAGCAAAGACCCACCAAGCATCATCCAACCCAATTGTCACCCTGGGAAGATCCATACACATGGGGCTGAGCTCTGTGGGCAAGTTGGGGAGAGCCAGCACTCACCATCCTTCTGGGGCCTTCACCACCTCAGCAAGGATTTAACCTACAAGGAAACATAAACATGTCCAAGCCCTTTGGGATTTTACACCTCTCCACAATGGAAACACTTATTCAGGGATGAAAGTATAGAAATTCTAGTCTTTTTGACTTCATGACTGGAATGGTTGCCTTCCTACTGAGTCAGCTGTTCACCCACTGAAATATCAAGTGATACAGAGTCAGTATGTTGTCATGCCATGATAACGCATGGAAATAATCACTAATTAATATGGCACAATAAGGAGAAAGATAAAACCTTTTCTCCCTGAAATGTCAAACGATTGCTGAGTGTTCTTTTTCCTTCTATTCTGTATTAATAATTTACATGGAAAACTTCTTCCCATACTAATTGTTGCCACAAGCCAGCAAAGCAACCCAAATCACTGTTTGAGCACCTAATGCAAGACAATTTTAGCAGGCATCAAGAAACAGTAAAGGGCAAATGGATCTGATACTTCCCCTCTAATATCCCAACAACTATGCTGCAAATATTTTTATTGTAGGAATTTCTTAGGTTCTGTGGATTTTTTTTCCAATGCTGAGATTAAAAGGACATTTTCAGCAGTATTTTCTTGATCACTGGAAATAATTTTTCCTTCTATTATGAGGCAAACAAATTGATTTCTTCCATTCTGACTGCAGCCTGAATTAACATAGTTCTTTGACTTAATTCCAACTTTCCCAAAGTCACCTGGTTATAAACAAACATCTTTATTTGTCTGTCACCCTTATCAGATGATGACAAGTACCGTTCTCAGGATCTGCATTAGTTGACAGCTGCTGAAGAGCCTACAAAGCAAACACAAAGCACTTTATTTTACAGTAACTTCAAACTATGTGCCTAACACCAGGAGCATTCTAAATAACAGAATCCAAGCTCATACTGGTCTTATTGCAAACCTTTACACTAACAAAGCAAAGGAAAGCTTTATATCACTTCTTGTTGGCTATTCATCATATGTCACCCAAGTTTTTGGGTAAGTTTAGGCTCTGCTGAGTGTATCACAGGGAGGAGCACAGGCTTTGTCAAAGCCTTTGATGCTCACAGAGATGAAGACAACTACAATGTCCTCCATTTATTTAAGATAGGCCTTCAGACTACTGAGGAGATGACACTTGCATGCGTGGTTAAACAGTATACATTCAGAAGGGCTATATAATTTCATATTTTGGTTAGGAAAGGTGGCATCAGTAAGAGCCAGTCACTTTTTTATATATGTATAAATATATACACATATTTATCCACAGATACGCACAGATATGTATATTATATATACACTACACATAACTATGTACTTTCCACTACATATACAGGATACAGTTTCATGTCTTTCTCAAAGTTGAAATTATTTCTCTTAAATTTTTTCCCTCTTGCTGCCCAAACATGGTATTGGGGTTGCCGTCTCATGGTCCCTTCAGCCATGTGTTCAGTGCACAGCAGTAAATTTAATTGGTTACATATGTAAGAATTAATACACCCATTTAACAACTACTGAACTCCAGGTTTTCCTACCACATTTATTTTCATTCACATTGCTAACAAACGCTGCGATAAACAATGGAATAATACCCCATCGATTAAGTATAATTAAGCTTAATAATTGCTTAAACTTGTCATCCATAAATCATGACCAGTAAACCATTATGAACCAATTAATCATTAGTGACATCATTAAGTATGTTTATTTATAGAGTATTTATAGAAAATCTAATCATGTGGTAGAATAAATTAATAAGTACAAGCTGGCAAAGGGAGTGATGGGAAAGAGGTATTGTATAAGAGCAGGGAAGCCTTAAACAAGATCACGTCAGCCAAATAACTCTAATACCTCTACTGCAATCATTAGATATTGAATCTATGAGACAGAAGCGCATGTGAGAAACCAGTCAAGGTGTTGAGGAAAAATTGCAGCTACTAAAGACTTTGCAACAAACAACTAAACCCCTTAAATTTAAATTTGAGACTGGGATGGATTCATTTGTACTGCAGCAAGTGTCTCCAAACCCAAGAGAAACGGTCCAATAATTCACTGAGCTAAAGGCTGCAATAGCACTAAACAAATGGATGGTGATTTTCCCCAAAAAGCACAAGGTCACAGTTTAAAGTCAATAATTGCATTTCGCAATAAACTAGGGAAATTAAACTCTAAAATATCACTGAAAGAAGAGGGAAAAGGAAGAGGTGCCTAAGCTGCTCTTGAGTTCCTTGGAAAATCCTAGCATGGATCTTTCCATTTTAAATTACTCCTTTTTTTTATAAGGTCAAGATTTCTACTGCTAGCCCCTAAACTTATTCCTACCTAGGGACATTTATTTGAACATCCTAAGGGGTTTAGAACATGAGAGCCTAAGTGGAGACAGATTAGGGAGCCAAAGAAATGTATGAATGTTAATGTAATTGACTTTTTTTTAATAGACTTTGAGTTTAAAAAATTAAACTCTTGCTTGGAAACTGGGCTCTATGAACAAAACAATCTATCCATTGATCCAGTAGTTCACAAGGCTACCCATCATCAAATTAAAACAGCTGAGGAATGGATTGCAATAATGTATACCTGCTACTGATGTTTATTTCAGTGTACCTCTGGTCTCCTCCCTAAATATTTCTTACCATATTTATAACATGCTGTTTTATTATCTAAAGACATTTCACTACAGCAAAAACCCCTTATTGGATTTGATTAACTAAAAATTTCCCCAGCGTATTTGTCCTACACAAATTAAAATAACTATGTTCAGCCTTTAGCCCTGGACCACACATCTCAGGCCAGTAAAACTTCATCATGAGAAAAAATGGCAAAAGCAGACTTACAAAAAAAATAAAAATTCACTATTTTCTGTGCTTTCCAACTCTTCTCCCATTAGGAGGACACAAATGCTTGCTTTAATTCCTGTTTTCTACCACTCTTATTTTCAAATGCATCTTTCCATTTTTCATGAGAGTAAACAAGAGTATATTTTTCAAAAAGACCAACATTTCCAATCTTCCTGACCCATCACCGAGTTCATGTTTTCCCACTACATTAGAACATATCGAATTTATCATCTTGAAAACAAGCAATTCTATGTACTCTTTTTAAAATTGCAGCAAACTGCAATTAGCCCTGAAGCAAAGGACAGAAAAATCCAGTCAAGATCAGACACAAGATGTTGCATCCAGGGGTACAGGGTCTGGCTCTGCCACAAAGCACCAAAACTCTCCTTGTATGCATAGAAACTAACGTTTTCATTAGAAAAGACCTTGAAGATCATCCAGTCCAACCATTAACCTAGCACTGCCCAGTCACCACTACCCCATGTCCCTCAGCACCTCATCTACATGGCTCTGAAATCCCTCCAGGGATGGGGACTCCTCCACTGCCCTGGGCAGCCTGTGCCAGTGCTGGGGAACCCTTCCAGTGAAGAAATGTTTCCTCATATCCAATGTAACCCTCCCCTGGCACAACTTGAGGCCATCACCCCTCGTCCTGTCGCTGTTACCTGGGAGAAGAGACCAACCCCCCCTCGCTACCTCCCCCTTTCAGGGAGTTGTAGAGACCAATGAGGTCTCCCTTCAGCCTCCTCTTCTCCAGACTGAACCCCCCCAGTTCCCTCAGCCGCTCCCCATCACACTTGTGTTCCAGACCCTTCCCCAGCTCTGCTGCCCTTCTCTGCACATGCTCCAGCAGTTCAGTGTCCTTGTAGTGAGGGGCCCAAAACTGAACACAGTATTCAAGGTGCGGCCTCACCAGTGCTGAGTACAGGGGCACGATCCCCTCCCTAGTCCTGCTGTTCACACCATTGCTGATACAAGCCAAGATGCTGTTGGCCACCTTGGCCACCTGGGTACGCTGCTGGATTATGTTCTGTCAACGACACTGCTGGATCATGACTGTCAATCAACACCCCCAGCTACATTTCTACCAGGCAGCTTTACAGGCTCTTCCCCAAGCCTATAGCATTCCATGGAGTTGTTGTGACCCAAGTGCAGGATCCGGCAGTTGGCTTTGTTGAACCTCATACCATTGGCCTCAGCCCATCAATCCAGCCTGTCCAGATCCCTCTGCAGAGCCTCTCTACCCTCAGGCAGATCAACACTCCCACCCAACTTGGTGTTGTCTGCAAATTACTAAGGGTGCACTCAATCTTATCACCTAGATCATTGATAATGATGTTAAACAGAAGTGGTCCCAGTACTGAGCCCTGAGCCACTTGTGACTGGCCACCAGGCAACTGGACTTAACTCCATTCACCACAGCTGTCTGGGCCCAGCCATGCAAGAAGTTTTTCACACAGAGAAGAGTACACCTACCCAAGCCATGAGCAAACAGCCACTGACAGGCATATTACTTTCCTTAGCTAAGCAAAACTACCAACATTATGAAGTTAAATGGCTCAAATTGTCAATTGCTACCTGGTTTATACATCAGGCATCTGGCATTTGTTAAAGCCATGGTTTGCACCGTGAACCCACAAATGTGTCCATGACTCTCTTGATCACTCATTACTTTGGCCTAAAAACCCAACAGCAATCAAAGAACAGGTACTTTATCTCTTATTGAATGGTAGTCCCAATTTCCTTGATATTTTCAATAAATAAACTTTAGAAATATAAATGTTAGTCACTGATCCAATGCCAAAAAGCTGTCAGCATTGCATAAATTAGCATGAACATATGTTAATGCATAATTCACCATTTGCAACAGGGCTTTGTTGAAAAATTGATGGAAATTCATGAAAGAGCCTTTCCAGATTAAATTGCACAATAAACATGTAGCCAGCAGCATTCATAATGTAAAGGTAATAGTTTAGATTTACCCTCTGAACATCTTTTATATTCAGAGACTATACATCAAAATTTTAAACCTCATCAAACCCAAATATTGAATTACAACGCAGCAGTATGTGTGTATAAGTAAGTGGGTGTATTCTTGAGTGCTGCAGGTATACATTTCCATCGCTTCGCAAAATCCTGCTCCTTTTTCTAGATGTTTTCTATCTTTGCTGTACAATAATGTTCTTCAGCAACATACAGTTTTTGCAGAATAGTCGAAAGTTTTCAGTATTTCACTGCACATACGTAAATAGAAATGGTAGAAGATGTTATATCTAGCCCTATTTACTGAATATTGATAATTGTATTACGTTTCTAAGAGAAAAAAGCAGCTTGCTGCCCCAGGCCATTCCAAAACATCCTGAGTTCAAACTATGTCACAAGCAATAGCATCTAATTACAATGTTACAATATCAGAACCTTTGTTCCCTTTGAAATAATTTCGGTGTTGGTACTGAAAGTTTTGGGTTGATTTGAAATTACCTATTTAATGAAATTAATAAAAGAGAATTTAAATAGTTTCCAAAAAAGTTATATAATATTTCTACTCCAAACAGCTTGTGCATCTTGAAGAGCCTCTCATCTCAAAGAGCCTACAAGAAAGCTGGAAAGGGACATTTGACAAGTGATAGGATGAGGGGTAATGGCTTTAAACTGAAAGAAGGGAGATTTAGATGAGATCTTAGGCAGAAATTGTTGGCTGTGAGGGTGGTGAAGCACTGGAACAGGTTGCCCAGAGAAGCTGTGGCTGCCCCCTCCCTGTCAGTGTTCCAGGCCAGGTTGGATAGGGCTTGGAGCCACCTGGTCTAGTGGGAGATGTCCCTGCCATGGCAGGGGAGTTGAAACGAGATAATCTTTAAGGTCCCTTCCAACCCAAACCATTCTATGATTCTATGATTTCCACCGGCAGAGTTACATCCATTTGGAAAAACTAATTTCTCTTGCAAATTCAACAACAGGACACATATTTCAACACATTCAATTAACTTCTTGCAAAACTAGGTGCCCAAAATAATTATTTTTAGTCACAGATGGTTTTGAGGTCCCTTTACAGTTTCTTTGCAGAGAGTTGTAAATGGAACTCATATTTTTTAAAGGTATGTATTTCTGCCAATGCATACAGTTACAAATGAAAGATTATTCATACTTAATGGCATAGTCATGCTCCAGAGGCCAAATGCCTACAGAGACATTATGTCTACCTGGAAGAGCTTCAAATCTTTGAGAACAATACAGGATAGGAGGGGAGGGCAGTAATTCAAACCAGTTGTCATTGTAAGTGTGTAGTGAATTTGTTAAAGCATAGTTTTCTTTTTTTTCTTTTTCATTTTTGGTCTAAAACCCTGTTAGAAAGGGGAAAAAACCCAATTCTTATGAGTGATTAAAAACAAAAATGAAGTGGGGCTTTCTCAAGTTTTCCCGTTACTAATTGCAATCTTCAATAGGAAAATGTGCGTAAACCATGTAACGTGTCTCAAATTTAGCTGAAATTCAGCCTCAACAATTACAAGCAAATACATTACAACTGTTAAACAGTGCCTACACCTTCCCATCCTTGAAGCTGTTATCTTTGATAGGTTGAAGCTGCATGATACCAGAGGTGATGGCATTACCATTGAGACCCATTTAGAGAGAAAAAAACCCATGTATTTTCTTTCTCTGTCTGTCTCTCTCTGATGGCTTCTGTCTATCACGGTTCACTAGAAGTTCTTCATCCCCAAATCATGTCTCCCTCAGCTGCCCAGCATGGCAATTAGTCAGATGTCAGCAGTCCCATTATCTCCATTCCCCACTTCTACATTATTTAGGCACTGCACGATAAGAGAGAATTACAGTGGAGGATCCCACCAGGACTCCACTTTAGAAACCTGCATGAAACCTGAAGGAGAGCCAGAGGAGAGAAAAAAATGATGCAAAAGTAGCTAAACACTGTCTCCTTTCCTGTTGGCACCCAAGTGCTTCTTCTTTAACTTCTCCTTGGGAATGAGAGCAGGTTGGGAAGATTACAAAAGCATAGCAAAGAGTTATTGTTCCTTGTCACACTCCTCTGCATACAGCTCTCTGCTTTTTTTTCCTGTGATACTGGTATAGGAGATGAACATCTGATAATGAGAGGGCAATGGGCTGCACAGAGGCACGGAGTCATATATCAACTGGAAAATACACTAAGGTTTGGGATTTTTTTTTGCATAAAACAGAATATCCTACACATATTTTGAGTTTAAAACCCAAAGGGTTATGATTTTCCATTACTGATAGTTTTTTTTTATAAAAATTCTGACTCACCCATCTGGGGAGGGAGGAAAATCACATCTTAAAGACAAAGGAAAGCATTCCGTTTTTTCCTACAAAATATGCCTGGTCAGGGTTTTCTTTCACACATTGAAAAAAAAGGCATTTAAGCATGGGGGCATGCTAGTTAGTATTTCTGGGTCATCATTTGGGTCATCAATTAATCAGTACTTCAGATGTCCAGACAGGCAATTAATCAGTGGCTTGAGCAAAAGATAGACTGTGGATGGAAAGTAAATATGACAGCAACACTCTAAATACTTACACTATGATTAATATATGAAAAGTGACTCTCTAAAAATGTCTTTCTTATTTGCTTTCTCATATGGAGCCTTTTACAGAGACAAAGAGCCTTCTTTCTTGCCACTGACTTCTTACACACCACCAACAGCTTAAAATAAAGATGCCTCATTTCCCCTCTTGCCTCCTTCCATCTCACATGTCCCAGTGAATGACCCAAAGTGCTTTATCAACATTAATGAACTCAACCTCAGGACAGTTTTGTGAGAAAAGCAGCTTTTATTATTAACCCTCTCAGGCAGATAGGGAAATCAAGGAAGAGAGAAATTAAGTGGTTCATTCCCAGATGCAGGCTGTGATCCCACCTCAGTGGAGGGATCAACCAAGCAGAGCTACATCCCAGTGCTGCAGGGGCAACAGGGACACAGATGGGGCAACAGGGACACAAAGGCGGGTACAGAGACACAGAGGGGGAACTCCCAACTGCATATAATGCATTTCCAGGTCTTCATACTAAACACCTCAGCCCAAACACCTCAGAGGAGCCTGAAAATAGTACATTGCTAGATAGAACCTAAAACTCCGCACACTCAGTTGGAAGCCTCCTATCAAGTGTCCTTCTCAACTCCATCATTATGGCTGTTTTAAGACTTACATCACACTCTGGCATTCCACAGAGATTTAAATTCAGCATCTGGCTTTTCCTTTAGAGCTCCCAAACCCAGGTGGATGGAGTGATGTCTTTACTGAGCCCACCAGCATGGATGACCTCTGCTTGTGGCGCAGCATTCACATTGCACCATCTTGCCTGCAGAAAACTCCATTGCTATCAAGTCTTTTGTGGTGGACGGTGATGGTGGAGAGGGGGAAGAGGAGGTGGAAATGAAAGAGAAGGTAAAGAAAACAGGATCTTGCTGCAACCGGAGGAGGGAAATCAGCCCTGGAGTGATGGGAAGTGTCTAAGGGAGGGTGCATTTGTCTTGTCCAGGCTTGCAGCCTAGCCAGGACTTGGGCTGGTGGTAACATCTCTACAGAGCTCAGCAAATAAACCCCTATTGCAGGCACCTCTGCACTTCAAGAGCTGCCTTGGAACAGGCTCTTGCACCACTGCCCCAGCCCATGGCTGTCACCATGGGCGATCCTCAAGGACAAGAAGCCATTGCCCCACATGGCATCACACTTCTGAACTACTCTTCAGCCCAGCAAACCCCTCTTCACCCCCAGCATTGCAGGTGGGAGCTCTGAAGACTTGTGCAAGGACATTATTTTCTTCTTGCCTGTATTTCCATGTTATAGTACTCAACTTTTAGCACCTCTGTAGCTTCTTATCCCAAAATGACACTTATTCAATAGGAAAACACTGGGCAATCAAACACAACATGTCCTGTGTTGGCTTGTTCTATTGTGTCCCTAACTTCATCTGCCATTTACTGTGTTAATTGTTCCAGGAACACACAGACCAGCCACACATTTTACATTCCAACCAGCTGCCCGCTCTCCTGACAGCACCATATTTGCAAACACTCACCATGCTTCAGTGTGTTTTGAAAATTCAAAAAAAAAGTGATGGGAAAATAACATCCCATTTCCCGTCTTCTTGCTTACCAGATTTTGACACTTTTTATGTGAGTAATTAGTTAAAAAAACCTGATTGGTTTGCATTAAAAAGGAAGACAGCTGAACCACAGTCAAAGACATTATTAAGTCAGTTCTTTCTCAATGTACCTGAGCTACGGACATCTTTAACGTGTATTTGCTGTGACAAGCAGGCAACACAGTGCAGGGGTTGGAAAGGGACAGATACAGTGACTGAGACAGTCCTGAGCTTGTTATAATCTTGGTGATGGGCAAATGCTGAAGTCTTGACAAAATTTCTGCATCTCTTGATCACCTTACATGCTGATGAAGAAGCCTGAGACCATGGAGGTACAGACCACTGAATAAATGCAAACTGACCCTGTAGGCCAGGGCATTTAACCATTAGATTCATCATTTTCAGTTCAACAAAAGTGTGTCCGATACATCCTACATAGGTGTATCCGTTCATGACAACCCTTAAAAACTCAGATGACACTCACAGCATGTGACAACCAAAACCCACCCTTGTTGACTGTGTTCACCCACTAGCAAATTCGTTTCTGCTGCAGCTGCAGAGCTGGCTCCCTGCAGAAAGCTGAAAATAATGGGATATTTTACAAAACACCCTGAGGATCCCTGAACTTTCGCTCAGCAGGACAGGTCTTGCTCACATCTGTGGGGGCACCAAATGGAGGGGCCACGGCTGAGCCTGCCGTGCCAACAGCCAGCCCCAGGCAGCAGGGGACAATTTTAACACTCCCAGATGGAAAAGCTCTCCCACTCTCTGAAATCTAGCTGCCAGTGCAGCTCCATGGTACATCTGGCTACCTACCCTCAATCAATATGAACCATTATGAGGCTGGACTTTAAATGCAATTATCTAAAATACCAATGATTCACATACAACAACTGTCACTTCAGGTTACCTACGCATTCTATCGTCAGTGATTGTTCTTGAATATTTTATTGAAATGCAGAGGGTGCGTTAGGAACAAGAAGTTACAGCAATGGTTAGACAGAGAGCAAGAAGAGATGACAAATTAGCACAGCCATTAATTGTGGCAGCATCAACAAGATGCACCAAGGTTTCTTCCCCATGACACGTTTTTAAAGTGTAAAGATCACAGTGGTCTAATTTGCCAATTCCCTCATGAAAATACTTGCTGAAAAGCACCTTTCACAGAGACAAACACAATTAATCCTGGCCTGTGCAGCTGCTCAAGTGACTGACAAAATTGTTGTTTAATAGAGATTGCTCCAAATGCTGGAGGTGGTGTAGGGAGAAACATGGACACGGGAAGCACCTCAACAGAGTACTGGGGAGAAGCAGCAGACCTGAAGCATCCCTGACTAATGCTTACCTCTCTTGTCCTTAAGAACCTCTGAGGAAAACTTTTCCATTATTATTTTTGTCTTTGGAATGCTTTTTCCTAACATCCAGCTTAAGCCTTTGCTGGTTAATAAGCTAGCCTCTAACAGCAACATCCCCAGTAAATATGAAAAATAACTGATAACATCCTCTCTACAATAAAACCTTCTTTACTGTAAGATCTTCTCATGTTTCAACCTTCTTTTTCTAGCTCAACTAGCCCACAGTTAAAAACCTTCCCTTAAAGGTTATCATTTCCCAAACCTCTGAACAGTCTCCAGGAAGCTGCAGATTGTCTGCAGAGTTTTAAAGTGAGGTGCTCAAACCTGAGCCCAATTTTGCAGCTGTGGCCTCATCAGTGTCAAGTGGAAAGGAATAACTCCCTCCATGCACTGCTACATATGACACTTCAGTTAATGCAGCAATATTTGCCTTTTTCATGATAGCTTGTTTCTTTTGGTTATGGGATCCACCATCTCTCCCAGATTCTCTTTTGGCAACAGTGCAGTCAAGCCAAAACTTTTGTCAATCTGTACCCATGCTCTTGGGAGGTCTCTTGCCTACATCTTCTTCCCTTTATTTCACTCTTTCTTGTCAATTTGGTATCACTTCTCCAAGGTATCATTACAGCATCAAGTCTGGATTCTTCCTTCCCATGTTCTTCCCAGGCTGGTGGAACCTGCAGATTTGCTGACTATACCTTCCATTTTACTTTCCTGGTCATTTAGAAAATGACCAGGAAAAAATAAGAGTTGGAGTTTATTCCCAGCTTTGTCACTGACAAAGCCTTCAGGTAAATTGCTTATGGTGTTTCCCTATACAGTGGGGGGAAAGAAAAGCTCAGGAATGTGCAAACACCAAGACCCTGCAGTACTGAGCCAACCTGCAAGCTCCTGACCTGGAAGCAAATCAGTGGAGATCCACAAGTCCTCTCCTTGCAGCATCTTAGACCTGTCCCCTCAATTCTGTGGGCTTTATACCCCACTGATGGGGCTGAAGCAACACATTTATTCAGATATAAATGACAAGCCCTACTATATTTTGTACCTTGGCACAAATCCTTAAAGGATTAGACAGCATAGTAAGACGAGCTATGTATACTTCTACACAGTATTTCTGTCAAGGCTTTATTTAGGGCAATTCTTTTATTAATATTATTATTATTCCACCAGAAAGTTCTTATTTGGCATAAGAATGAAGTTTCCTAAGATCAGCTGAAAACCTAATGAGCACACATGGTGACATTAATTGGGACGCTATTACCTGTTTTGCTATAAACACTGCTAATATAATAATACACTTCCAAATCTTTCACTTACAGAGAACATTATTCACCTTATTCATTTAATAATTATTGCACAGATGTTAGGATCTTCTCACAGGATCTAATCTTGAAGCTTTGATTCAGTCTGTACTTACTCAATGGAGATTTTTTCAGTGCAATAGGTCAAAATGGCTGTAGTGAACTCAAACCACAGCATGGGAAGGGATTGGTATAGATGTCATATGGAAAGAAACAGAAAATTGAGAAATGTTAAGCTAAGCATTGTAAACTACACATTGTGCTTTCAAAATCATTGTTATTTATCCATTCTTAACTCCATAAAATAAAAGCAGAAAACTTACTAACAAGGCTAGACTATGACTATTGGCTTAGTGCTCATCCCTTGGGAGTTCTGGACTGCAAGACCAGAAAAAAAAATCAGAGGACATGCTGCAAGCACATCAATATATATAATTTTTGCAGAAACTCCAAGATGTAGATGTGATCATGGTCACTGATTGGGAGCACCTATGTCTCAGCCCACCCTGCCTGCCAGAAAAATTTGCAGAATTTTTGTAAACTGCCTCTCATGGCAGAGGGGTTGGAACTAGATGATCTTTAAGGTCCCTTCCAACCCAAAACCATTCTATGATTCTGCAATTTAAAAGCCTGGCATATGCATCAGCAAGTCATCTCAATGTATCACAGATGTTTCACAGCTTCTTTCTTTTTGTTGATTTTTTTTCCTTCTTTTTCAAAATGAGGAACAGTTGGACATCATTTCTGATGCTCAGGCCAATTTGCAGAACATAATACAGGTCATTAGATACTTAAAACAGTAACCCTAAGGTTCATCTTCTTCTCTCCCTTCCCTTACATCTCAATGTATTACAGAGCTCCCGTTTTATGGCATAGGAAGCTTTGGCAACCCAGGAGCAGGGAATATGCATGGGACAAAGAGGGACTTAGGGACTGAAGCCAAGGTCCCCCAGTTCACACGACAGTACTGAAGAGCAAGGGAGCAGCATCTCCTGGAGGCTCAGGCCATCCCAAAAACTCCAAGGAATTTAAGAGCCGTAAGGATACACAACACCCAGGGGAAAAGCACATTTTAAGGCTTCTTGTAAATGTCACCTTTCCAGCTAACAGCAAAACTTGGCCCCATTCCCAACAGTGGCAATACTCACATTGCCTTTTTCATGAGATGGCATCGCCTAGGACTAGGCAGTGCTAAGGCACCAAGGGCTGGAGACAGCTTGGGTCAACAGCACCACAGGGTGAAATCAGCAATTATCATATTGACAAAGAAGGAACAAGAGAAAAACTCCTACAGCAGCAGAATAGCCCATGATTGCCTGTAATTACCTACATGTGCACATATGGTATATTTAAGCCTGATGCAGCCCACTCAAAAGCCGCTCTGGTGTTCATCCAAGTTAGAGAACATCTTTCCTTCAGGTCGGCAAGCAAAACAGAAATGACTAATATAGGATTGAAAAAACCTAATGTTGTATCTTGAGTGTATAATGTAGCTTCACTAATGGAATAGGGCTGGAGAGGAACAGCTCCATGCTTTCTGTCATGTGTCAAATGTATTTGCTCAGGAACATCTGATTACAGTTTTTTGGCACCTTTGCATTTAATCTGTACCACAGGGCTCCCAAGCAGAACAGCACAGGGTGGTTTGGTGGAGGATGAGCTCAGGAACCATGCTGCAGGTCTGCCAGCAATTCACATGTGTCCAAAACTCCCCAGATCCCTTCTGTAGCAAAGTATCATAGATCAACCTTAGGTTATGCAACTGAATTAATCCCTTACTCAGAAGCCCCTGCTCAGGCTCTACATCAAACAAATTCCCTCTCCGCTGTTTCTGACAAAATAATGATCTTCCTGGGATACCTTTTCCCATCCACTGTCACTGCTTACATCTTATGCCACCCAGCTATTTTTTCCTCTCTCTATGGTTGAAAGCAGAAGAAATGGTTGACGGCTCTACTGTTGGCATGTTGAGAAATTCGCTGGTCAATCTGTAATGGCAGGCACCAGAGGACGCCAGGGAAGACGCCAGCAAAGTGTCAGAGAGGGATATCATGAGTATGTGCAAGTGGAAACAGCATTCAGATCCAGATAGATTGATGCAGTCACTGTTGCATAGAGAACAGACTTGAATCTTGCAACTCGTATTTAATTTAGTATCCTTCAAAACCTCAGAGTTGCCAGCTTATCAGCCAAGCAAGTATTTGACGGCAGTACCTAGCTATAAAGCAGTACATAGTCTTCTGGACCGACATGAATCAGCCCTGGAGAAATTCAGCTACAAAGAGCAGATACAGGTTGAATAATTCCCACTTGTCTCAGGCACTCTTATCCCTGGATGGTCTCTATCTGCTGGATACCAATTCCAGGAGCCAGGAATCACAGAATCACTTTGGTTGGAAAAGACCTCTAAGATCAAGTCCAACTGTTAAGTCAGCACTGCCAAGTCACCACTACACCATGTCTGTAAGCCGAATCCTCTCTCCCTGCTTAGAAATGGTAATGTGGGAAAGGATCTACATAAATGACAGATTCTCAATAATAAAGACCTGCACTCCCACAGAAAGGCACCACATGACAGGCATGTTACCAGAAAGAAATATGAATTAAGTACAAAGCTCACTAAAGCCTGGAAACCAACAAAAAGCGGACCACAAAAAATGAATTTTCTTCTACCTATTTCAAGGGCAATGACAATAATATAATTATTCATTTAATTACTCAACACCTAGTGACAAAATGAATCCTCTCTGTGAAACTATGAAGGCCAAAGGTCTTACTGCAGGCTTGAACTCAGCTCCTGGAGACACCTCAGAAGTCTGCCATTAAAGTGGGGAAGATGAAACAGCAGGGTTGTGTGTACCCGTGAGGAAGATGGAGAAAGAAAGATACTTTCAGGTGCTCAGAAATCTCCCCAGGGCCTGGTTAGTAAGAACATAGAAATAAGAATATGTAGGAATTTATGCCTTCGGGGCCCCAACATACCTCCCCAGATGTAAATGATGTACCAAGCTGTGCTGTGCATATAAAACTTCAGGCAATATCACATCAGCACAGCCAGGCAGCAGTAAGGGCCTTGCAAGTGTGCTGCAAAAATATTACACCATTACATGCAGCAGGCAGTATGTACTATCCTCTTCTCTGCATTATGAGTTTGGATTAAATAATCTTTACATGCAAATAAACTGTGATTGAGCTGAGCTTTCCAAATATTTTATGTTTGTCACAAAAGCTTGAACTACATTAACTTGCCATCCAGAGAGACCTGGACAGGCTGGAGAGGTGGGTCCCTGCGAATCGCATGAAGTTCAACAAGGCCAAGTGCAAGGACCTGCACACGGGCTGAGGCAGTCCCAAGCACAAGTAGAGGCTGGGCAGAGAATGGATAGAGAGCAGCCCTGAGGAGAAGGATTTGGGGGTGCTGGTTGATGGGAAGCTCACCATGAGCTGGCAATGTGCGCGCACAGCCCAGAAAGCCAACCATGTCCTGGGCTGCATCAAAAGCAGCGTGGGCAGCAGGGCAAGGGAGGGGAATCTCCCCCTCTACTCTCTGCTTTGATGAGAGCCCCCCTGCAGTGCTGTGTTCAGCTCTGGAGTCCCCAACATCAGAAGGACATGGAGCTATTGGAGTGAGTCCAGAGGAAGCCACAAAGATGGTCTGAGGGCTGGAGCACCTCTGCTGTGGGGACAGGCTGAGGGAGCTGGGGGTGTTCAGCCTGGAGAAGAGAAGGCTCCAGGGAGACCTTAGAGCACCTTCCAGTGCCTAGGGGGTCTACAGGAAAGCTGAGAAGGGACTTTTGACAAGGGCATGGAGTGACAGGATGAGGGATGATGGCTTTAAACTGGAAGAAGGGGAGATTTACATTAGATCTTAGGCAGAAATTCTTGGCTGTGAGGGTGGTGAGACACTGGCCCAGGCTGCCCAGAGAAGCTGTGGCTGCCCCCTCCCTGGCAGTGCTCCAGGCCAGGTTGATGGGGCTTGGAGCAACCTGGTCTGGTGGGAGGTGTCCCTGCCCATGGCAGGGGGGTTGGAACCAGAGGAGCTTTGAGGTCCCTTACAACCCAAACTATTCTATGATGATTCTATGACGAATATGTCAGCTCCTGAGACAGCACAGTGGGGTAAGTCCTGAATCCATCACTACCCTCCTCCTCTAGTGCCTCAGCTGTCACAGAGCACCAGAGAAACCCCAAACCAAGTGTAATTAAAAGTGCCTGCTAATTCTCTGGAGGAGTTTTGAGTTTCACTTGAACTGTTGCTGACAATTTAATGGTATCAAACACAAATTAGACATTTTCTCATGTAGTAGCTGACTTTCCCTCCTTCCATCCCATTCAAAAGGCAATACTCCATCACTACAGTTCAGGCCAAACCCACAGTCTTCATAATCCAGAGTAAACAGAATAACTTCTCTTTTTAGGATGACCACATGAAAGCTGGGAAGAATTTCTGGTAGTCCAGAAACAACCATCTCCAGGTCTAATGGAGCCCACAAACTGCAGCACCCAGTATGTTAAGCAGGAAGTAGGAAGGCACCTCTCCAAATTGGTGAGATGAGCTGAAAAATTCACTGCAACTGAAGGACATCCTAAACCCTGCCTTGGGAGATTCAATGGCTGCAGACAGAAGGGGATGGATCCAGATGTAGACAGAAAGCAGGACTACCTAGGACAGGGGAATAAAACCTCTCCAGAGCTGAGAGAGGCCCTGCAGCCCATACTTTCTGCTGTTTGCCACACAAAGTTAATGGCATCTTGCACTTACAACACTCAGAGTCCTCCAGGACATTGTCTTGCACAGAAAAGACCACCCCAAATTTTCAAAACCCCTGTCTTTTGAGTGCTGCTCAATGGGATTCCTGCAAATTGGTTTCCGATGGAGTCATGGTTGTTTCTTCTGAGAGTCTTTTATATTTTCGATTTCTCTAGCATGACACTCAAAAAAGAGACCTCAGAAAATGCTGGTCTGCACATCCCTCTTCAGTTGTCATTTGCTCAGGCATAAAACGGTAGCAATTCCACCTGGGAGTGCAATTACATTCTGTCCCTGAGCTTATACATAACTTCAAGAGTCTGAAGGTGCTTTAGTTTCACAGTATGAAGAATATTTAAATGATTTTTTCCCTGGCAAAAATCCATTATTGTATCACGTATGACATCTGTGAAACCATTTTCTTTTATTTTACTTTACATTAGGCCTTAAGGGCCAACGCCTCCTTTGCAAAATCATAAAGCCCATAAATTAAATAGGAAGAAGCAAATTTCTATATAACAAATCACATCCTAATTTGCTAATCCATTACTACCTAGTCAGAGATTCTCTGTTCCGAGTCTTCATTTGTAATTCATGAATATTTCACATGCACCCATGCATTACCGGAGGAAGGCTGCGTGGCATTGTTTGCCAATGTTTTACAGGCATCAACTACGCATGTAGGATGGAGAAAATGAAAGGTGTGTTGTCATTCGGCTGAGTCGTTGAAAGGAAACCAGAACACTTGCTCTCTGTCACCTGCAATGATATTCCTCAGCATGGAGAGACGGGAAAACTAATGACAACTATGTTAGTATTAAACTGTCACTACATACTGAGCACACATTACAGGTGGAAAACTTTCTACTGAATGCATAGCAGTAACTGGCAAAGCAAGGAGGTGTTTGGAGGGATCTCCCATTGACAAAACCACTCCTCTGTCGAACAACTAGTGTTCCCTGTAATAAGTTCTCCAGTTCTTGGCTTAGCTCAGTTTTTAATATGACAAGCAATGTGGCCACCTATCACTTTCCCAGGGAGACTGGTAGAGCGTTTGCTACCCCCACAAAGCAAAATGCCTTTTGATCATAAGGATCTCCAAGTTAAATCCCCAGTGACCAGTACTGGGCTAAGATGCTCCTCCTCGCCTAGAAATCCTGCACTCCTCTTGGAAGCTCCATGCAACTTTTAGCTTGCTGTACCCTCCAAGATTGTCTCACTGCTCTTTTTTCTGTGGGAAACCAATGTGAGCAGCCCTTTATTTTGGGAATGACCCTGCAATACCAAGCCAGATTGCATCAGGACAACTGAGAAAACACCACGCAGACACTGAACAGATTTTGCATTCCCAGGCAGTTGCCATCAAACATGAGTTAGGACAGGGATGAAAGTGTTATCTCTGAAAATACTTCGGGAACAAGGAAGACCAAACAATACAACTCATCTCAGAGTCCAACCTGTTTGTTTGGGGTTTTTTTGCAAGAGTTGCTTATTCTGGCTCCAGCTCCATCCTGAATCCTGGACACATGCGCTGTTTCCCCAGCATCTTTGTATCCCAACCAGCTCTTGTCTCTCCTAAGGTGAAGCATGAATTCTGGCACCTTGAATCGCATCCTCCTAAAGCGTAGTGGTTTTATTTATTTTATTTTTTTAAAAGCTGTTGGTTTTGATCAAGATTTCAAAAAATACAACAAGCACCTGACAACACCTATTAGCATGGCTGAGGCCATTTTTATTCTTGTTGAAGTTTGTGGGCTCTTTATTATTGTCTTCAGAGGCTGCAGAGAGCATAATTATGTCCATTCTGGTGTTTGGCATCAGCTTCTGTCCTCCAGCACCTCTCTGCTACTCCCTCTTTGATATATCTAAACATCCAAACAATTGCAGACTGGGTTTGGAGAGGAGACATTTTCATCATGAAGCTGACATGCACGACCTTAAAGAAAGTCTTTATAGTGAACCAATTGTAAGTAAATATTGGAATTTAAAATGATGAGAAACAGATTGGGTGTTGCCTGTCAGAGCCCCAAAGGCCACATAATAAATGGCTAAGTAAGAACAGCTCTGGCTCATTGAAATGCAGATGTTATTTGCTGAAATTTCACATGCATGGCTTACTCTCCGCTGCCTCCTTAACAGATGTCAATGAATCAGATATACACATTCAGTGCAGTGAAGTGCAAATACCACTGCAAAAATCAGGGAGAGGTGGAAAAGGAGGCTCAGCCTTGCACATCCCTCCATGCCTCCTCGATCCAGAGAGTCTGCCCCAGCCCTGCAGCGCCCTCCTGCATTGCCCAAGCTAGAGAGAGATGCTCCTATGAGCAAGAGAAAGATGTTCCTGTGAGCAGACCACACAGACACTCAAAAGCTTATCCGGTTTTAAGTCGCATATAAACACATCAAGAGATATTCTGAAATCAGGCTGCCATGCAGCTGAAAAAGGAGAACATTTTATACCTGTGCATCCCTGAGACTCAAAACCCCCAGAAATATTTCTGCCATAAAATCTCAAAATATCAGGATATACTTTTTCACCAAGGGATGCTAGAAGTTGAATTATTCAGTGTTGTGACTAAAAATCAGTGCAGGGCTTCAGGCAAGACTGTGTGACACCAACAAGGAGATGCTGAGCATGGGAGAGCATTCCCTGTGCCGAGCATCATCTGAAGCAGGTATAAAACAGCCCATTTCTTCTTGCCCTGTCCCTCCATTCACTGTTTTTTTCAGGGCTTGCTGGCACGTATCCTAGGCTTACAGCCCTTCATGCATTACACATCATGATATCTCTTCACTGAAGCCAACACACAGGCATTAATTTACATCAGAAAAAAAAAGGCAGTATATTTAGTTTTCATTATGTGACTTGACTCCTTGTGTTCAAATATCAAGAAGTTATTTTCTAAGGCTGCTATGAAATATAACACTATTACCTTTATACAGCTCTTAAAATGAATATCCTCAACTTAAATATCCCCTATATCTCGGTCTAAAAATGCTTAACTTAATAGAACAAGTAACATCTGGTTTTGCCATAATTGAAAGCAAATAGAGGCGAGCACACCTTTTTCTGTGCTTGCTTTTCTGCATTTGAGCAGATTTTCTGCATACTCAGTTTCATGGTTTTTCCAAGCATCGCTCAGTAACTTTTCCTCTTCTGCTCCTCACTGTATCAGGGGGATTCAAATCCCTTAAAATAGTAAGAAAACATAACTGTAATAATTACTAGTGAAATCTAAACATTACTAAAGACTTCACAAATTGTAAACACTAATGGAGATTAATTTCAAATGCAAATTTGGCTGCAAATCAGGATGAGCCCCTCCAGCATATTCACAGAAGCTGACAGCAGAGCAGGACCAAAAGAGGTGCCACGGGGCCAGGTTTCTGCCTGAAATGCTTGATGTGTGATTGAGGACAAGTCTCACCTGGCCACAGCAGCTCTGTAGGATACACACAGAGGTCATGCAGGTGACCACAGATTAGAGGCAGGTAACTCCGGTCTCTACCAAAGCTGCTGCTTCAGAATGACAGGGCACAATCATCTTCACCAGACAACCCCATCCCCACCCTGCCCCGTGCTCCTCCTGACAGAACCACAGAGTGGCCGTGCAACAATCTCCATCATGGAAATATATCCCCATGAATCCAGACCTTCCTTTTGGCTGGGCTAGTTTCATTTACCCCAGAAACTAAACAGAAAATCCAGACATTTCTTAATAAAATAAGAGTTCAGCTTAGTAAGAGTTGTTGAGGTTGTAATCCTTGCCCTGAAACTATAGAGTATTTCTTAATGAGCTTGTAGAGGACTGATGTCCTGAGTCAGAGATTCACCATTCACTTCATTCACTTCACTCCCACCACTTTCAAGTTATAAAACTGCACTTATTCATACACAGACTAAGAGCACCACCCAAGGAGGCATCTGTGAAAGTATACAACCCTCTGTAGTCGCTCATACAGTCACGAATTTACTGCTACCTCATGCAGCGCTGTTGTTTTAACACCTTTGTTGTCATAAAGTATTTTCATATTGATTAAGGAATCCAACAATGCACCATAAGTGGGAGTGTTGATCTTCTTGAGGGTAGGGAGGCTCTGCAGAGGGATCTGGACAGGCTGCATTGATAGGCCGAGCCCAGTGGTATGAGGTTCAACAAGGCTCAGTGTTGGGTCCCACATTTGGGTAACAACAAACCCACGCAACGCTCCAGGTTTGGGGAAGAGCAGCTGAAAAGTGCCTGACGGAAAAGGACCTGGGGGTGCTGGTCGACAGCAACTTAAATAAAGCCAGCAGTGTGCCCAGGTGGCCAAGAAGGCCAACAGCATCCTGGCTTGTATCAGAAACAGTGTGACCAACAGGACTAGGGAGGTGATTGTGCCCCTGTATTCAGTTCTGGTGAGGTTGCACCTCGAATACTGTGTTCAGTTTAGGGCCCCTCACTACAAGAAGGGCACTGAGGTGCTGGAGCATATCCAGAGAAGGGCACTGGAGCTGGGGAAGGGTCTGGAGCACAAGTGTGATGGGGAGCGGCTGAGGGAACTGGGGGGGTTCAGTCTGGAGAACAGGAGGCTGAGGGGAGACCTTATTGCTCTCTACAGCTCCCTGAAAGGAGGGGGTAGCAAGGGGGGGTCAGTCTCTTCTCCCAGGTAACAGTGACAGGACAAGGTCTAATGGCCTCAAGTTGTGCCAGGGGAGAGTTAGATTGGGTATTAGGAAACATTTCTTCATGGAAAGGGTTCCCCAGCACTGGCACAGGCTGCCCAGGGCCGTGAGGGAGTCCCCATCCCTGGAGGGATTTCAGAGCTATGTAGATGTAGTGTTGAGGGACATGGCATAGTGGTGACTGGGCAGTGCTGGGTTAATGGTTGGACTGTATGACCTTAGAGGTCTTTTCTAACCAAAACGATTCTGTGATTCAATAAAACTCATCATTTAGGCTAGAGAAATCCACAAAAAAAAATCTAAGTTACTAAGGTGTATTGCTTGGAGCAGGGAGGTCACCCAAGCTGGATGGGTGAGTCCCTGGTGCTAGGAGCATCCCCAGGTCTCAGGCTGCTGCATGGACCAAGAAAATAAGAAGAGCAAGTGCCTCTCACCAACCGCATATTTAAGTCATTCAGCTTTCCAAATTAAAAATGTCAAGACTTGATGGTCCACAGGGAATGAGAGCTGGAAAGTAACTGTAGTCCGCTCTCAGAGAAGGAAAGAAAAGGGAGTCCCAAGGCTGCTGCAGGAATTGTTAACAGATTTTTATAAAATGCCAGTTTAAGGTACTCTGTAAAAGCAATCTTTAGTTGTGATGACAGTGATAATCCATCTAGCCCTTAGGAATCTACAGAGACTGGGGGAATAGAGGTTCATAGTATCCTGGGTCTTTGGGGGTTTAATATCCATTTTGGGTACTGGCTCCTAAACCCCACTTGAGATGCACATATCCTTCTGAGAAACTCAGCCCGGCTTTCAAGATGCTCCAGCGCTCCTTGCACAGCACATGGCCACCCCAGTGGTCCCCACAGCACCTCGGGCAGCTCAACTCTCCATCGGGTATGCCTGCAAGGGCTCTGCCTGGGAAAAGGGACCACACCCCTGCTCCGATGCTCCAGGGAAGCACTGGGAATCAGCTCAGATTCCCAAACTCTTGGAGATTTCTGGTTCCCAGGGAAGATCTAGAGCTCTCCTGTCTAAAGCATGGTCTTAAACCCCCACCTGATGGGCACCAACAGCAATCAATCAAGGACTTGTTGGCCTCAGGCAAAAGAGGCATAATTTCAGTATGTACTCTTCTCCCAGATTTCCTTGCTCATTTTGAGACAAAGAAATGTGCTTATTTCAGGGCCAGAAAACACAGTCAAACTCTGCTATCAGGGACAGGGGGTGAATTTTGGAGCAGACCCCCTGCAAGTCTCCCAGCCGCAAGGGAGAAGACACCAGCCCACTACTTGCCTCCATCTTCACTCCTGCAGCAAGTCTCACTTCTTGGTGCTGCTCAAAACTTTCCTGATAGGGACGGAAATGATCTTAAATCCTCAGGCAGGTCACAAGGCTTACATTTTTGTAATCCTATAAGGAGATATCCAGAATAATTTTGACATAGTTCAGGAGGTCTTAGTTCAAAGTCTTCAGTACACGTATTAAAGAATATTTGAGACTTACAAAGCCAAGCACACATGAGTATTTTCAGAAAAATCCACATGTGCAACATTAATGGTTCCCAGATGATATCCCCCACATCTCTTGAAGCTCAAACAACTACCCTGTTGTGGCAAATAGGAACTGCTCTTCTTTGTCTTTTCTGCCTCCGGTACAATATGAGCAAACCCATTTTTCAACCTCGTTAAAAGCCTCTGTTATATAAATTGCTGGATCTATTAGTATATCTTAATTAAGGCATCACGAGCTGCTCTTAGCCTCTTGTGGGACAAAATTGTCATGATTTATACTATACTAGCAATGATATTTTTACATTAGCAAGCAATTAAAGGACTAAACAGCACCCATGGGAAGTCTAGAAAATCTTGGAAGGACCACCATCATTCTGAGTTATATCTAGTTTAATTGTATTTACAGAAACCTTATGAAAGAATAATACCTTGTCAAAATGTTTGCAGTGTTCAGAATAAATGTGTGTATAAAAAGCACCATTAATGGCTTGAATTTATGATAAAAGGAAATCATAAAGGTGAAAAAAAATGGCCCCTGATAAGGTCACAGAGACATGATGATCACGGGGCTTTAGATCTGTCAGCCTGGATTGTTAGAAAATGTGGGTCATTTTCAGGCAGGTCTTTGCTAGCAATGCAGAGATGACAGGTGTCATCATTACAGCTTATATTTTTAATATTACTACAGCAGTGATGGCTGTACTGTATTAGCTGCTGTGATGCTCTGGCTGTGGCATATATTCGTCTGGACAGGCAGGAATCAAAGCTGGCAATATTTTCCTAGAATGGCATGTGGCAGATGCTCCTTTCTCCTCCACAAGCATCCACATGTCCTAGCAATGAGATGTAGAAAGTTCATGAAATATATCAGACTGGTTTTCATATATTTCACAGAGTAGCAATGAAAAAAAGGGAGTCATAGCCAGACCTGGCTGGGGAGGTCTGGAGGACCAGACTGGGGGGGTTCAGTCTGGAGAAGAGGAGGCTGAAGGGAGACCTCATTGCTCTCTACAGCTCCCTGAAAGGAGGGGGTAGCAAGGGGGGTTTGGTTTCTTCTCCCAGGTAACAGTGACAGGACGAGAGGTAATGGCCTCAAGTTGTGCCAGGGGAGGGTTAGATTGGATATCAGGAAACATTTCTTCACTGGGAGGGTTCCCCAGCACTGGCACAGGCTGCCCAGGGCAGTGGGGGAGTCCCCATCCCTGGAGGGATTTCAGAGATGTGTAGATGAGGTTCTGAGGGACATGAGGTAGTGGTGACTGGGCAGTGCTGGGTTAATAGTTGGACTTGATGATCTTAGAGTTCTTTTCCAAACAAAACAATTCTATGATTCTATGATTCTAGATGTTGATGCAGTTGGAATTAGCTGTCCTTTTTAGCCCTGACTTTAGCCTTTCATCCCTATCTGTGGCAGCATAGAGCAATTTAAGAGGGTTTCACTCACTCGCATTGCTGTAACTCTGCTAATCAGTGGTCTAATGGTGTGCAAGAGTTCAGTGAATCAGAATTCTTCTTAATTAGTTTTTTTGCTCCCTTTGTGATGGAGGTGCAACTCCAATGAAAAATAGGTTTTAATTACTGAAAGTTTCCCATTGAATTTAATTAGAGTCATGCAGTTGGAACCCCACACCTCACTCTAAAAAATTAGAGCTATTTGTTTCCTAAATGAATTGCAGTAAATATTGCTGCTAAAAGGAAATGCTTTCATGGAAGAAGCGATGACCCTCATAATTCAGTATGCAAATCACAGGAAAGAAAAAACAATACCCTCTTTCCTCATCAATCTTACATATCCTAAGAGGCATAACAATATTATATCTAACTGCCAATGTGTACAGAAAAAATAATGGGCTGAAACAGGTGACGTTATAGCAATGGTATCAAGAGTCTCATTAATTAAAAAAAATTAAAAAAAGATAAAAGACTGAAATATGTAAAACTTAATACCTCTGCTGTAGAAACAGGAAACAGGGCATCAACAAATAACCTGGTCAGACTATCACTTATTATTTGAATAATAAGTGGAAGGGACTTCTGGCAGATTTAGAAGTCTACATCCTATTTCTGTGACAAGATAGCCTAAATAGTCTGTAGGTGAGGTTTCCAACCTGAGTTGATGTATTTCTGCCATATTTTCATATCTTAATTCCTGACTTGCATAATTTCCCAGCAGATACAGAAACTTAAAAGGGCACCATTGAAACAGCTTTACACAGACCAGTGTTTGCAACCAGATTGAATATTTGTTTCTAAAAAACTTCCCTTTAGTTTTTTTCTGGATGCATGTTTAGTAGACAATTAAACGACTGAACTGCATGAATGAATAATGTCTTCGTATAAAAGACTGAGTTTTCAGAGTACAAAACCATGAATCTGAAAACTTGTGCATGTACAAAGATGAACGGGGAATGCAATTATTATTTTTACAGTTCGTATATCTATTCAATTTGAGATTCCTTTGAAATATTTGAAATACTAGGAAATAATGAATACATCTAAGCAATTTTAAAATGGTATTGAATGTGCTGCAATACATAAATATACATTTACATGCATAGGGCATCTGTGCATAAGATTTTCCAGCTAAACAGGGTACCTTACCGTTGTTTGCTTCTAAATATATATGTGAGTAGCATATGCAATCACAATAAATACATGTACAGAATAAGTAGGTATCTAACATATATTTTGCAATGGACCTTCACAAAATTACCCTTTCTTCTGAAAATCAACCACAGATCCCCAAAAGCTTTAGAAACAACAGTATTTTACTGCATCTTTAATCTTCTGGTGGCCAAAACACATGGATAGAAAAGAAGACTGCATGGCTTCCATTCCCTCAAGGGAGGGTGCACGGCCAGCAGCTGGAAAGGAAAAGCCAGCTCCTGCTGCTCATGAGCAGGGCAAATGTTACAGGGAACCATCGGGAGATGATGGATACAGACAGACTCCTCCAGTGGCTTTATTTATTTAAACAGATTGAATATCCAGAGGGGAATCAGATTTCCTGCCAAGTCTATCTTCTCTTAGTCCTTTGCAAGGCAGTAAAAATAATATAAATAGTACAAATACAATCACGCTGATGTCCTTGATTACAAGGCAATTGTCATCAGACACAGTGGTAAATCTGTTAAAATGTAGAGCACTGAGCAGGTCCACCGACCCCATCTAAACCTCGGTCCTGCTACAGTTACAGAAAGGCCTTATTTTGTTCAGGCTGCAAAAGCTGGTCATGCCACCACTGCAGCCACTGGTACTGTAGCATGGCTGGTCACAAGGCAACTATCTGAAAAATGTCTGATTATTTTTTTTCCATTATAAAATGCTTTTTATATCATAGTGTGAATGTATCAATATCAGAAATGCCCACTAGAAAGTATGGATTTTTAATGAAACTTCTATCATAGAAGATTTTCAAGTCCAAGTATGCATGGGCAACACAGGAATGAAAGAAAGAAGAATAATTTAATTTATAAAATCTGGTAATTTAGAACCTAGGATATTGGAAAACATCAGATTACTTGAATCATTTTCATTTACTTTTGGATATATATATACACACATTTGGTGTTGGATGAAGGTACTCCATAGATCTCAGGATCTGTAGGCTGTAATTGCTGTTTGAATTGTCTCCCTTTGGGGATGACTTTAGACTCATTTATAACAGTGTATATCTGGGTAACCACTAAGACAAGATAGCTAGACTTGGCTTCTTTTAAATGAAAGATCTTTTCTTCCAAAGAGACATTGTCCTCGAGAAAAAAATCTCCCTTAGCTCCCGTGTTCTGAGAGAATGGAAGTGATACCCTTATCACAGCAATTAATTACCACTACCAGAATATGCAGCCTTTATGTTTTCACTTAACAGCACATGTACATCAACCACATCCACAAAAGCATCTTCGCAATCTGTAGAAGGCTGAGATAAAACCTCTTCAGCAGCTTTACGCTTATGTGGCTGCTTTGAAGTGAACAAAAACTTTGGGTTTGGATTCAACAGGGTATATGTAGCTGCTGTATTTCTGCAGGGGGATCTGAACTTGGCTGAAAGGAACCTCGAGGGGGCAGGGGTGGCACATGACCTGCCACAGACCAGCAATCCCCATAACAAACTTGGCTTTCAACATGTTTTCACTTACTAGCCCAGCCACTTGACAAGGGACGGTGAGTGAGGCAGAGAAACTGTCAGTCCTCATGTGCTGTGTCATGATTAAAGGGAAAAATACTGGTTTTTACTTCCATGAACTAACAAGGAAAGGCGCCAGAGATCCGGGAGCTGACCCCACCCATGTGCACCTTCACGTCTGTCTGCTCAGGCCCCAGGGAAAAGTCACTATGGGACCTACACTGCTGAATGCAAAAGGAGGGTTAAGCACAATTATTTTTGAAATTTCTGTGTAATCTGAAAATAGGAACAACCAGGGAGTGATTCAATATCTAGTGCACTGGGGTCAGAGTCTTGAGGAATCACATAGCACAAAATTTCCCTAAATTGAAAATGACTTTTCTTTGCTGCATTACCTCTATAATCTCTATTTAATACTGCCCATATCTTTAACTGCTGAAGACACCGTATCATTGGTGTAACTGGTCCATCCAATAGAGAATAAAATGAGATTTTCCCCATATTTTCTACCAATTGTTACTTTACAGCTCAGGCTAATTTGCTGCAGCTGGTCTGCTCTGTCAGTTCTCTCAGGCTTTCTTGTATGTATGTGATGGGGATTTATGTGCCATTTAATACTATAGCTCCTCGGTTTACTCCCTGGCCCTTGTCAGTCACATTGCAGACACACTGCTTCACTGGGGGACATTCTTTTGGAGTGAAACCACTAACTCCCTCCAAGATGAAGCATAGTTGTGGATCTGCAGATAAATTGCTCTAAGGATCATTACTGATAAGCACTAGGATAAATTAAAAAAACAGTAATTTTAAAAGCCATTTTTTGTTTCCCCTGACTATCTCCAAAATTCTCCAGCACTATCCCAGCCTGCCTCAGATGCTCATTCCCGCACGTCTCTTTCTCCTACATCTCAGATCAAGCAACACGAGGCCTCAGCTTCACATCACTCTGGTGCCCTGTCACCTCCTTTTTCAGGGCTTTGAAACAAAAAAAGAAATAATAAAAATTAGAATGTCTTGAGCTCTGTGCACAAGGAGCACAGAAGAGCTGAAACAAAACTTGTGTTAAATAGATGGACAAGTGTAGAATCATAGAGTGGTTTGGGTTGAAGGGACCTTTCAGGGCCATCCAGTCCAACCCCCCTGCAGTGATCTGGGACATCGTCAATCAGATCAGGTTGCTGAGAGCCCCGTCCGACCTGACCTGGAATGTTTCCAGGGACGAGGTATCTCCCACCTCTCTGGGCTACCTGGGCCAGTGGTTCGCCATCCTCATCACAAAGAATTTCTTCCTTATATCTAGTCTGAATCTCCCCTCTTTTAGTTTAAAACCATCACCCCTTGTCCTATCGCTACAGCATAGTGTAGAGGGGTTTTTTTCAGATGATACCAAAGGTGCACTGCAGGACACAGGGCCAGCAAACACCAGGTAGATGCTGTCTACATTTTCAATTTACACTGCTTCAAGTATCCTTAGACAACCTTACAATTTTTATAGCCAGTCTTTACTTTTTCCTGGCCAATACACATGTATACATTGAAAGTCTGTGTCTGTTGAAAGGCCCATAAAGAGGGATTGCTATTTCTATTTCTTATCCCTCCTGCAAAGAAGTTCAGTACACAGAGTGAAAATTAGGATCCAAAATCATCCCGCTACCAACTGATCTGAGATACCACAAACTTTGGGACTTTTTTATATTCAGCATTCATAGCCTAAGGTCTCAAGCTCCTTAACACACACATCTTTTAGAAATGTAGCAGATCCCTACCTGTTATGCACTATTTACCCATACAGCCTAGCCAAAATTCTTATAAAAAAGGTTAACAAGAGATTGCCTCAATTCTGACAAGTCTACAAATGATAAAAAAATGATAATTTTTGTACTCGTGTTTGCTGGCCCTGTGTCCTGCAGTGCACCTTGGGTATCTTGGTATTTTATTTAATAACAGGATAAGCTGCTGTCTCTTAGAATGCAGAGGTGTGTCTCCAAAGGCAACTGATCCCAGCTACAGAGAGGGCTGGCTGGGCTAGTGCATGGCCAACCTGGAAAGTTTGATGGTTCTGGAAATGGTTACGCCAACACACTTTCTCCTATGCTGCATCCCCTTGCAAAGCAGGGACACAGCACACATGCTTGCAAAGAAAATATCTCTGCCCACACAGACTATTAGATAAATGTTAGACAAAGGACTTTTCTTATGACAGACTCTGGGGACTTTTCTCTTGAGATGAAGTCCATTAATTTCCAGCCTGAAAATTAAAATGGTGCTACACACAGCAACTGCAGGTTCTGGATCTCCTCGGGATTTTTGGCACCTCCTGCTACAGTGCTTGTTAGAGTAGGATTGAAGAAATTCCATCATATCTGACTGACTGGATAGGTTTGATAACACTATAAATCATTTGCACATATATGTATCTGGTGATATAAATCTAGAGAGAGGACTGGGAGAAATGGAAATCAGTGCAAGGCAGGATGAGGTGGAAGGAGTTGGCAGACATTACATCATAGAATCATAGAATGGTTTGGCTTGGAAGGGATCTTCAGGATCACCTTTCCCTTTCTCTCTGTATCCCCCCCCCCAAGAAGCTCTCTGTGCCTTTTGCCCCTGTGAGACTCTCCATTTTGTATGTAGAGTTGTATGCATTTTTAACACTAAAAAAATAACTAACAATCCAAAGGTGTACCTGGCTGCTGAAAAGGTTCGGAGAGGTAAATAACCTGGAAACAAATAAGGAGATGAAGACAGATAGAGGAAAAATTCCCAGTGAGAGACAAATAAAAAATATGTTCCACTGACAGGGAAAGATCATAGAATCATAGAATGGTTTGGGTTGGAACGAACATCAAAGCTCATCTCATCCCAACCCCCCTGCTGTGAGCAGGGACACCTCCCACCAGACCAGGTTGCTCCAAGCCCCATCCAACCTGGCCTGGAACACTGCCAGGGAAGGGGCAGCCACAGCTTCTCTAGGCAGCCTGGGCCAGTGTCTCACCACCCTCACAGCCAAGAATTTCTGCCTAATCTCTAATCTGAATCCACCCTCTTTCAGTTTGGAACTCATTCTATCACTCCATGCTCTTGTCAAAAGTCCCTCCCCAGCTTTCTTGTAGCGTCTGGTTTAATGGGTTAGTTAATAGAGAAAAAAAATCTTTGCAAACATAGTTTTGGAATTAGGAGGAAAAGAATATGAAGTCCAGGTTGTGGGGAGAGCTGGGTCAAAGATGTTAGTGCCTAGTATGGTGTAACCTGGTGTGCACCTCTCCCCACCCCCGGAGATGTCCAGGGAATAGATTTCTCAGTTCTTGTTGGGAAAATAAATTAAAGGAAAAAAGCTCTTCTGGTAAAACTGAAATTGAAAGCTTGGAAGCATTTTGCTAAATGAGCACCTCCCACTGCTGTCCCTCAAACATTTATTTTGCATTGAGGTGAAAAACTGTTCCACCCAAAATTGCATATTCCATTACACATTGAATTTATTTAACCTTTATATTTGACATTTTTTTCCCATTAAACATAAAGTGCTGCTCAAAATGAAGTACTGAAAAGTTTCACTGGAAGATGTGAAAATTAAACATTTAAAGCTTTTAAAATAATGTGGATGTTTGTGTGTTTTCTATATCCTATATGCCATATCTAAATGAGAAAATATAAGCTATAGATGACCTGAATTCTTGAAAAGTTGTTGCTCTGGAATGCAGGAGGTGCTATCTTTGGCTTGACATTCTCAATTTGTCCCATAGTTTGTTTTATGGTCTTTTGTGGAAGACAGAAAACCAAGCTGTGATGTGAGCATCAAACCTTCCAACCACAGAAAAGTATTTCTGAAAATAAAACTATTTTTCAGCATTTACTCTAGACCAACTGGATCCAACAATGCACTTCTGGAAAACAATTTTGCAGTCCAACCTTAGTAACTACAGACGCCTCATTTCCAGCTCGGCAGCCAATGCCTTCCTCCTGCACAACACCATCCTGCTGCACAGGTACTAACTGAGCTCTGCCTTGGTCTCATCCCATGAGCCCAAAGGAACATTTCTCTGACTTTCACAGGATCAAAGAATCATAGAATCATTTTGGTTGGAAAAGACCTTTAAGATCACCTAATCCCACTACTAACCCAACACTTCCCAGTCACCACTACCGCAGGTCCCTCAGCACCACATCTCCACGGCTCTGAAATCCCTCCAGGGATGGGGACTCCCCGCACTGCCCTGCGCAGCCTGTGCCAGTGCTGGGGAACCCTTCCAGTGAAGAAATGTTTCCTCATATCCAATCTAACCCCTGGCACAACTTGAGGCCGTTACCCCTCATCCTGTCACTGTTACCTGGGAGTAGAGACAAACCCCCCCTCGCTACCCCCTCCTTTCAGAGAGTTGTACAGGGCAATAATTCTCCCCTCAGCCTCCTCTCTTCCAGATTAAACATCTCCAGCTCCCTCAGCTACTCCTCATAAGGCTTGTGCTCCAAACCCTTCCCCAGCTCCAGTGCCCTTCTCTGGACATGCTCCAGCAGTCCAGTGTCCTTCTAGTGAGGGGCCCAAAACTGAACACAGTATTTGAGGCACAGCCTCACCAGAGCTGAGTACAAGCGGACTTTAACAGGCTCTGGGTAAATGCTCACCATAGAATCATAGAATCATAGAATGGTCTGTGTTGGAAGGGACCTCAAAGCTCATCTCATTCCAAGCTCCTGCCATGGCAGGGACACCTCCCACTAGGTCAGGTTGCTCCAAGTCCCATCCAGCCTGGTTTTGAACACTGCCAGGGATGGAGCATCCACAGTTTCCTTGGGCAACCTGTTCCAGTGCCTCACCACCCTCAGGGTAAAGAACTTCTTCCTTATACCTAGTCTAAACCTACCCTCTCTCAGCTTCCACTCATTACCCCTCATCCTATCATTACAGTCCCTTGTAAAAAGTCCCTCTCCAGCTTTCTTCTAGGGCCCCTTAAGGTACTGGAAGGCCGCTATGAGGTCTCCCTAGAGCCTCCTCTTCTCCAGGCTGAACAACCCCAACTCTCTCAGCCTGTCCTCATAACAGAGCTGTTCCAGCCCTCTGCCCATTTTGGCAGCCCTCCTCTGGACTCACTCCAACAGCTCCATATCTTTCTTGTGCTGGGGGCTCCAGAGCTGGACACAGTATTCCAGGTGGGGTCTCACGAGGGCAGAGTAGAGGGGCAGAATCTCCTCCCTCGACCTGCTGGTCACACATCTTTGGGTGCATCCCAGGATATGTTTGGCCATTCCTGCCAGTAATTACCCAACCAAGGACTCCTGGGAGCACAGAAAATGAGCAGAACAATCCAGCAGTAAAGAAGATATCAAAATCAATGAAGTCTGATGTGCAGCATTTTCACCACCACACCACATGGTGTTCCAGCTGCAAAGAATCTGTTCTGAGCTCTCAGGATGGACGGAATAAATGAGTCAGAGCATATAAACACTGAGTGTGACAGGGTAGCTGTGGCAATCAGCAAAAATAGCCTTCCGAAGTGCCACTTCAAAGTTGCTTTTTAGAGTTAAGGTAACCTAAAACTAAGAAAGCAAGTAAAAACTGAACTAATTTATAAATTTAAAGTGCTAGAGAAACCATATGATCCTTTTATTTCTAAAGTCAATGGCATGTGAAAAATGACCTTGAACCTCTGGAGCTGAAGTAGTCCCATTTTGGTACCACCATTTGTTCTTCCCTTCTGTCAGGGTGTATAAAGGATTGTGAAGGCTGTTCAAAGGATGTTCATGTCTTTGACAGTTTTACTCAATTACCAGCAAATGTATGTCTGGATATCACAAGGGAAAACCCTAAAATCAGTGAAATTTAGATTTCTGTCAAAGTAGCCAAGAGAACAAGTGAGGTGAGACTTCTCTGGCTGTGTTCCAGGCCAGCCTGGATGGGGCTTGGAGCAACCTGGTCTGGTGGGAAGTGTCCCTGCCCATGACAGGGGGGTTGGAATGAGATGAGCTTTGAGGTCCCTTCACACCCAAGCCATTCTGTGATTCTGTGACTCTCTGATAAAGGAGTAAGGGAGCTCCCATCAACCGGCAATTTCTGCATCATCTCTTCATAACCACAATCACAGCCAGTCACAAACAGCACCTCCCTATAATTCTGCCAGCTGCTTTCTCGAGTGAGAGGGCAAATGTCTAACATGTTATACCATGCGGTGAATCCATATGTTCTGCACACTGTGCAAAGACCAGATGACAACGGTGCAAGGTAGGCAGTGGTCCCCACGGTTGCCTCTGACCATCTTTCGACTCTCATGCAATCACATGAGCTTCAACCAGAGGTTGAAAATGCAATTGCCCTGACTGCACCACACTGCCTGTCCTGGGTTGCAATGTATTCTGTTACCATGAGCCGTTGAAGCCTGGCGCCGGTGTTCCTTGCCCGCCCCCCCCCCGGGACTATTCTTCTGTTAATGCGCCCATCAGGGCCTTGCCCCAGGACTCACCGTCCCTGTGTGAGATGCCCCGGCCAGAGGGGGAGGGGTGGAGCCAAGCATTCCCGCCGGAGATAATTTGGGGTTTGGAGCAGCGCGAGGGGCCTTACCCGCTGGGATCCCAGAGGACAAGGACTGCACCGCCGCCGGACTTTCGGAGGAGGACCAGTTTTCTTTTCTACAAGATCACCGCTTCAACGGGATCATTTAAAAGAGAACTGCAGCTGCCACCGAAATCGGATTGCTCAGACTTTGTTTTCTTTTCCTACGGACCACCGCTTTAACCGGACCATTTCGGAGAGAACTGCAGCTGCCACTGGATCGGACTGGTACCAGCACCCTGCCCGGCAGGGGGCCAGGTTGTATCCCTGACTCTGTCAGGCCTGTAACCAGCTCCTCTGTATTATAGTTTTGTTGTATACATTAGTAAAAACTGTTATTCCCATTTTCCTCATATCTTTGCCTGAAAGCCCCTTAATTTCAATTTTATAATAATTCGGAGGGAAGGGGGTTGTATTTTTCTGTTCCAAGGGGGGCTCCTGCCTTCCTTAGCAGACGCCTGTCTTTCAAACCGGGACACTGCCCAACAACCAAATAACGGAACAAAACAGTGTGCATAAGTTTGCCATGTCTGCAAGCCACCTTCATGAGGTGGGTGGCACACCAGGCTTAGCAGGACGGAGCACAGCAGAACCCCAACATCCCAGCACCTCTGGAGAACAAAAAAATGTCTACAAAACTGAAGGAAAGTAGAGGTAACACCTACTCCTAATTTTGGGGCAAATGACCATGAAGCCTTAGTGCTTGGAAGTGATGAAACCTGTGAAATTAAAACTTCCCTAACGTTCACAGAGCCTTCTAACACCAGTTCAATAATACATCAGGGCAGAACATGCCTTCTGTGATGCCCGTAACTTATTGCTGGTTATTCAAGGGAAGTTTTTATACAATTAGTGATACATGTCTCTCAGCCTGAGAGACAAAATCTCTTTGGAGCCCAAAGTGCTGTTGCTTCAGGAGATGCATATGAAGATCATTAATTACCATTTCACAACTTGGCTGTGGACGTAGCAGTTATTCATCTTCTTTGGAGTACTTAGTTTCTATTTGAAGCACTGTGGAACTGAGGATAATCACTGGCGATTATAACAGGTGGAAGCAGCAACATTGCTTTATTATAACACAGCATGCTAAATAGTTATGAACAAGAAAGGAAAGAATTAGTCCCCCTCTGAAAAAATCTGTGCGTGTTAATTGCTTGCTGACCGCAAATATATTTTCTCACTATTTTCTTTTGAAATTCACATCATGCTTTGGCATTTCACAGCAGCACTGGAACCGGAGGGCCCAAGCAAGGAAAACAAGAAGGTATTTTGGAAGGTTTTTTTTAATTTTAGTATCCTATGCCCTGCAGGAGGCTGTACTCAACCAATGGTAAATATACATAGCCTTTTCTTCTAAAGTAAGAAAGATAGAGATTTAGTAGTTAAGCGGCATCTTTCTTCATTACAGTGTGAAAGAATAGAAGGAATGAATGAGTTTTAAAATAAGTGCCATAGGAAAAAAAAACTGTCACTGAGGTTAATGGCAAAAAAGCCATTAACTTCAAAGGACAAATATTTCATTTTATGTTTCTCTATTACCAGAAAAACAGCATTTCCTAACTACCTAACTCAGCTATTACTCATGTCCAGTGGCCTCAATGAAAGAAGCCTAACCCAGAGACAGGATGTGCCCCACTTGCCCCAGAACTGGTACCAGTTATTTCCTGTTCCAGCTGAACAGGGTGAAAATTGTACCATTGCACCCGCAAAGCTTTCTCTAGAGTTTACAGGTTTCCACAGAATTTGCAATATTTTTGAAAGAAAACTTAGTGGGATTTAGAATACGCTTTAAAAGTTAAGTTTGCATTACTAATTCTTAGTGTGAAAATGGGAAGCATTTATTAACAGACACAGTAATAATAACAGTTGATCAATGACAACCACTATTAGCTGTTATGCCTTTTGTTTTCTACTCTAATTGAAACCTCCAGTAGTTTTCTGTCAAATAACCAGACCTCACTACTAATAATTTGATTTTATTTAGCTCGCAATCATCATAAAGCAAAAATTGCCATTCCATTTTATGTATTTATTTTAAATAACAAACAAAACAGAATGAAAACCTGCATCATCTCTTGGCAACAAATATAACCTTGACCGTGAACTCAGATTTACCCTCTCCATGCAGGGCTATCTCTTGCAGATTAATTAAGGGGAGCAACATTATTATTTTGCATAGCAATTTCTGTAACCAAGACAAATTAAGGGAGTCAGGTCGGGTTATAACAACGGAAGCTGAAGCCAATCAAGAAAAGCCATCAGGGACTTACACTTGACAAGCGCGGCAGCAAGCCATCCTCCCCCCGTCACCCCAGACAAGTTGAATTTTCCGCTCGTTTTCACTGTTTGAAATTTAATTTGACCTCTTCCACACCAGTGTAGGGCAGGGAGTGACCGTGGTCCCTCTGCTTCCCCCCCAGCACCACCCAAGCTCTATTGGCAAAGGAGACCCAGCTGATAGCCCATGTCAAGAGGCCACGTGGACTGCCATGAAAATTCATTGCCATCACAAGATTGAAGGCCCAAACTGATACTTTTGACAAGCCTGAAATCAGCAAATGAGGATGGTGAGGAGAAAAAGGCATGAAACATTGTCTAATTTTAAAGACTAGATCTCTTCTTCTCTGTCCCCCACTTGTTTCTTTTTCATTTAAACGAGTGTAACATTAAATGAATTGCTTTTATTTTCTCCTACTAAGCCTATTAGGATTTAGCTGTGGAAAGTTGCAGCAATTTTTTCCTGCTTAAGTTCCCTCCCCTGCACAAGGCCCGGCTCCAGCTGTCAGCCCTGCTGAAGATTCAATGAGATTAGTTCTAAATGTTCTTAGCATCATTTCAAAGGTTGTAACCGCATTACTTTCTCAGACAAAATTGTTTTATCGCTTTCCTAAGTCAAGTAAGAGATCAGAAGTGGTTTTGAGACAATTCAAGTTTTCAAGATTGTGAAGCTCTCAGTGGTTCCCAAAGCAAAGTGAGATATGGGGTGCTGCCAAAACTGCTTTTTCAGGGTCTGAACCAGTCTCCTCCAGCCTCCTCAGTGTACGGGGTGTCAAGGACTCATTCATTACTCCTGCTTTACAAGGTCATAAGGGACGAAAGATTCACATCCATAAGACATAAGCGAAAACAAGCTCCAACCCAACTAAAATTGAGAAATCAAGAGACTTTAGAGCAAGGGCAAAGATAATGGACTAAAAGTACCCTAAATCAAGGCCACCACTCCATACCAACCATGTGTGGACTTGGTCTTTACCTGTTGCAGCAGAGGGACCTGCTCTAATGAGCTACAATAAGTTATTCAAACCAAATGTGATAGAAACTTGCAATATTGGAAAACCGTTGTGCTAAGGAAAGGCAAAGTGTTAACCCAAGATGCATGAAACTCCCAGGCAACCTTCTGTATAAAAGCCTTATGTACAATACAAAGAGGTAATAAACGAGTGCCTTGACTCATGGAATCAGTAACTTCTTATGTGTGAGAGATCTGGTCTATCAAACACAATGTAAGCAGTGAGAGAAAAGGATCTATCACCCACAGCTGCAAGGGCACTCGTGGACAGGACAGGTCTCCCTGTGATGCACCTCCTTGGGCTCATTTCCAAGGGCTAAAAACATGTTCTGTGTTTTCAAGGGTAATCAGCCAAACTTTTTTCAGTACTGGCAATAACTGTGCCATCTCCCGTAAATAAAACCATGAAGCTTTTCACATGTATGGATTAACTCCCCAGCCTGCTAAACTCGAGCACAACAGCCTTGTGGGTTTATGAGTGTCCACCATGTATGTGTCAACATCAGGCAGGTTTTGGCCATGTTATTGCATGATAACCATGATAAAAATATCTTTGGAAGTTCACAGGGACAACATACTTTTGTTTTCACTCTAACTTGATGCTTTGGAAGTTTAGGCAATGAATTTTTTATTGCCTTCATTAGGACTTGCATCTGATCTCCAGTCCACCTCCAAACAACCATGCTGTAAGGTTGCTAATTTGGACAAAGAGATTAGCTCTACTTAGTTCAGCTCTTTCTTGTTTGTTGGAACAAGGCTGTTGGCAATAGAGAAAAACTCAATTTGCATGTTAATGAGAGCGTAAGCGGATTGAGGCCATTCATGACAGTGTCCATCTCCAATTAGCTGAGGAATTTCCATTCTCAGTTTAAAGAGTTAAATAGTCCCATCAAGAAACCAGCACTTCCTTTAGGCAAGGAGTCAAAAGGACAAAAAGCCTGTTGGGGAAGTGTATGCATGACTTCCCAATCCGTCTTCATTTAATAATAACTGTTAAACCATTTGGTCAGTACTTAGAGCTAACAAAAAAAAAAATACCCTGTAGAATCCCAGAACTTGTTTTGAGGAAGGATCATGTACCAACTGCTTTAAAAAGCACCCAAATGGCAAAAAAAAATCCCAAGATCCTCTTGCAAACCAACAAATCTCTACATGAAATGTGTCCTTAGCTCCTTGTTTTGCTTCATCAGTGATAAATGCGTTGGTGACACTCAGCATGCCGTAAAGCCCTAAGAAATACTTGATGTCAAGCAACTCTTTTGCAGAGCGTTGTTTTTTTTAATTATTATTAAGCTTGGAACTAAAATGCAAATTAAATATATAAAACATCATCCTGCAGCATCCACTAGAGAAGAATATTCTCATCTCCTAATGAAGTGAAAGGGATCTTCTATATAGTCTATTTAACCTCAGTGGTGTGAGAAATGCAATAAAGCAACACAGCTTTCTCCCAAAGAAGTCTGAGCGTTTGTAGTATTTCACAGGAGGTGCAGAACAGAAATGAAGAGTTTAGGAATATGTTAATCATGGTGAGAAGCCAGCATATGTGGGAGAAATGCAATGTACTGAAGGACATATACTAGAAGAAGATAGAAAAGCCCTGAGTTTGGTCCTCAGGACAGCCTGTTACATAACCAAAGAAAATATCTCTTAACTCTTTGCACTTCTCTTCCACTGTTAAACTTTGCTTGTTTAGTGAGAAAATGGTGGTCATAGGAAATACTCTTTCAGGGATGGCAAATCTATAGGGTTGCCCATCAGTCACCAGCATGTCCTGTAGGTTTACACTTTTGTGTGCAATAGAAGTCTTTAGTGCTGTAGATCAGCCCAAACTGTGGAGACCTAGTGATACAAATGGGAATTAATATTATAATGACAATACACTGCAAGGTGCTCCCTTTCATAGAATCATTGAATGGTTTGGGTTGGAAGGGACCATAAAGATTATCTCGTTCTAACTACCCTGCCATGACAGGGACACCTCCCACCAGACCAGGTTGCTCCAAGGATTTCTTCCTAATATCTAGTCTAAATCTCCCCTCTTTCAGTTTAAAGCCATTGCCCCTATCACTCCATGCCCTTGTCAAAAGTCTCTCTCCAGCTTTCTTGCAGGGCCCTTCAGGTACCGGAAGGTACCAGTAGGTCTCCCTAGAGTCTTCTCTCCTCCAGGCTGGATGGAAGGGATGTCATCCAGAGGGATCCTGACAGGCTGGAGAGGCAAGTCCGTGAAAAAACCATTAAGTTCAACAAGGCCAAGTGCAAGGTCCTGCACATGGGTCACAGAATCACAGAATCCTAGGGGTTGGAAGGGACCTCGCAAGATCATCTAGTCCAACCCCCCTGCCAGAGCAGGGTCACCTAGAATACATCACACAGGAATGCATCCAGGCGGGTTTTGAATGTCTCCAGCAAAGGAGACTCCACAACCTCTCTGGGCAGCCTGTGCCAGTGCTCTGTCACTCTCACAGTAAAGGGTTGAGGCAATCCCAAGCACAGGTACAGGCTGGGTGGAGAATGGATTGAGAGCAGCTCTGAGGAGAAGGACTTGGGGGTGTTGGGTGATGAGAAGCTCACCATGAGCCAGCAATGTGTACTTGCAGCCTAGAAAGCCAACCGTGTCCTGGGCTGCATCAAAAGCAGCGTGGCCAGCAGGTCGAGGGAGGGGAACCTCCCCTTCTACTCTACTCTTGCGAGATCCCCTCTGCAGTGCTGTGTTCAGCTCTGGGGCCCCCAACAACAGAAGGACATGGGGCTGTTGGAGTGAGTCCAGAGGAGGCCATGAAGATGATCCGAGGGCTGGAGCACCTCTGCTCTGGGGACAAGCTGAGAGAGCTGGCATTGTTACACAGACCTTTAAAGAGCTTTCAAGCTGAACACAAGGCAATTCAAA
Source organism: Podargus strigoides (assembly GCA_028020825.1). Lineage (NCBI taxonomy): Eukaryota > Metazoa > Chordata > Aves > Caprimulgiformes > Podargidae > Podargus > Podargus strigoides. The sequence goes on from CM051663.1 coordinate 17,103,317, forward strand.
GACGGGTTTGCAGAGAAGAGTTACAAGGGGTTTGGTCTGTATTTATGCTGGTACAGTCAAGGACAGAAACAACTATACAGTTCAGAGACAGTCAAGATATAAATGCAATTGCTCTGAACACTCCTGCAGCATTCCTCCTGTTAGCTGGGTATCAGACAGCCATTGGACACAGCAGCAGACAGCTAAGGAACAGAAAACTCTCAGAAACAAGCTCAGGAAAAGCCATATATGCACCCAAAAAAATCAACTTTCCTTGCTCTTCCCTTTTGGAAAGTGTTGCACTCCTGCTAAACAATGGGAGGTGCAATTAAAAAGGACGAGCCCAATTCCAGCTGGTTGAATAGAGCCACTCCAAGGAGCAGACCTTAAACAGATGCTTCTTTTTCTCATATAAAGCCCCTACAGCTTCTTTAGGTAGCTATTGTCTCATGTAGCTCCCCCGGGGACCACTTAAAAAACTACCTCCTCCCACCGAGAAGAGCCATCTATTGTGTGTGACCGACTGTGTAGCGTGGTCCCACACTAGCCCCGCACCTATGGGCAGCTACCAGTAGCCCCAAGGGCCAGCAACCTGGCCTGGCACTGGCAGATGTGGGGTCCCACACTGGGAGACCCCTGAGAGCCATCACGGCGGTGGTGCTGCCACCCTGGCCAAGACCACCGATTTCCTCCCCATTTATTTCATCCTTGGTCATGGCTCAGGGGCTCTCCTGCCTGTGGGGCATGTGCTACAAAAGAGCAGTGTGAGGTCTGCTGGGATTTACATCCTGGTGTTTCTGAATTTAAGGAAAACAGGATAGTTTCCTAGAATAGAAAAATAAATTTTCATTATGTAACACAATGTGCCCAGAGTCACATATACATAAATATATATATACATCACTTCAATGAGCAAAGACCTGAATTCATTTCTTTTACAGCACAAAAAGTTAAACATCACTCTGCTATTTACTTACGGAATTTAATTATGTGAATACTAAAATGTGGGTAGTTATGAGTCAGCTAACAAAAGACAACAGTGTGAGTAATTCCATATACTGGGATGTTAATACCCCACTGCTCATATCTAAAAATAGTCACTAATGTTTAGAGTTTTAAAGTCAATGCTGACATATGTGTTACCAAGCTGCATCTGCACTTTTTTCTTTATGTGTTATATTTTCAGAGGGAAACTGGAAACAGGGTAATTGTGCAGGGTAATTTTGTAGGCAGAGTGACCCACCTATCTTCCTCAGCTTTTCACACGGGCAACAAAGGAGCCAGAGAAAATGGTGGTGTTTCCTTCTGCTGTTTGAAATGACATTTTAGTTAACTACAAGGCAGTCATTTTCTTTATGGGGACCAAAACATACCTGTGTTAGGAAAGCAAGGGGACAAAAAGGGAAGTGTTGTGCAGCAATGCTATGATGTACAGCACCCATCCTTCTGCAGTTAATATCCCCCATGTGTGCCTAGGTTGGCTTGTGGACTCCTCCTGGTCCAACGTTGGATGCAAGTGGTACCTTGAGGAACGGCTTCCTTGAAGGGCCACTTTTGGGTCTCCGTTGCTGTCCACACACTTGGGCAAATAAATGCCGAAACACGAGTCTCTATCCTATGAGCTGCACAATGGCCAGGTCCAGGGAACTCATATTTTTAATCGTCCTTTTTATGGACTACAGCAGTGAGGCACTTGTGAGCCAAGAGCTCACGAAGAAGAGGTGCCCACTGCACCCCACAACCAAGAGCTGCAGCAGGTCTGGTCATGCCCTCGCACTCCCTGTCCAGACAGAGGTAAGCGGCTGGGTGGTAACACAGGGGCCAAGCAATTATGGCATTGACCTGGGGGCCCCAACCTCTAAGTAGCAGCAGTGACTATCGGCCTGCCTGCCAGATGCCCAAAATACATGGGGTGTCCTATTAATCAAAGGCCATCTGTCCTCCTGCTTTCTTGGTAGCTCTGCAACCCTTCACTCTCCCGGGGACAGGGTGTCCAGCTATAATTGACTCTCCTCCTGAGTCTACATTCTTACGATTATGTGGGAGAGGAGTATTTAGCCAAGGGACAAGGATAACACCACAAATTCATTTCCACATCTGAACAGATTGTTTTAATGAGACTACGTATGTGTTTAAATGCTCTGCTGGAGTTTTTCCCAAGACCTCAGACCTTTACAAATCAAATCCCATATTCCAGTCTCCAGACAGCTCCAGCCAGTGTATGCTGAGCATGGCACAACCATCCTAGCAAAAACCAGTCCTTGGATTTGCTCCACATACAATTTTCTTTTTTTTCAATCCATAATTCATTAAAAAAAAATTATTAGATCCCCTACCTTGCTATACACTGCTAAATTAAATATGCATATACAGAGAACTGAAACCATCTGGCATGCATAACAGCAGAGCCAAATTTGGGCTCTAGCTGCAAACTGAACATTTCCAAGACACCTCACACTCTCACAGAGCACAAAGGTGAGATACATCTCACTTATCCCATACCACTGCGACGTGAATCCATATAGAAAACCTATTATTATTTTTAATAGCAAATAGTCCACACAGTCAATTCTTACCTTCAGGACTCATCAACCATATCCTCAATAAAAAAATTCTGTAGCTTTTTAAAAGTCCAGAAACTCAGCTGAACCAAAGACTTTACAAATAGCATATCCATTTAATTGTCTTAAATGGTACAAAATACACAAACAGGGATCCTGACAGCTACACAATTCTGCTAAAAGATAACCTGTTTGTAATTTTATCTCAATGGCAGTGCTTTAAAAAAAACAGCCTGTGTTATCTAGAATACATTGCTAGTATTATTCACTCAAATACAAGCTTTTCTTCCACAGTAAGGAAGAGACTGCACCTATCTAAGCTGCTTCTCCTACCTCCTCCTATTCCATTAATTAGGCTCAAAAGTTGGGGACTAACTTATTTTTAGGGAAAAGGTATCCAATTTTCTGAATACAAAGAAAAGAAAAGCAAAACCAAAAAGAACCCCAGTAACGTTTGGGTTTGTACAATACTTCTTCTTTCTTCTAAAAACAATGCTGGTATAGCCTGTATCTATATGTTTCTAATTTAAAAAAGACAAGATATTCAAGAAAAAATATGGTGCATACAGATTGAAACAAGATAGTGTCTTCAGAAAAAAAAAAATGAAGCAAACAAAAGATATCTTTTTTTAGGCCTTTTCTGGTTTAGCTTTGTTCTTCTTCAACCACTCTGCCAATCAGATGTACCAAAAATAGATACTATTCATAAGCATTTGCAAATATTACTCAATTAAAACTCCCTGCTTAATGGACCAGAATTCAATTTAACAGCACCAAAGAGGTTTGAATTACAACAGGCTGATTCCTTCCCTATCTCCAAGCACTTTTTGCATTTCCTACCTTGCCCTGAAGGTTCACACAGTTAATCTCCAGGAGCTACTGCAGCGTCCTGGTGTAAAACTTTTTGCCCTCCTTGTGGGCGCAGGGCTTATGTCAGTGATTTATCAGCTGCCAGATGAAGCAGGGAACACAGCTTATCCCCTTAATGTCTGCTCCATGCACTGCACCACGGGAGTCCAATTCTTCCACCCTCTCTGCTCTGATCGTGTCTTTTTTTTTTAAATTAAATATTTCACTGATGCTTATTACAAATAGACATTCATAATTCCAAACAACTCCTCTGAGCTGTACTTCCATGGAAAGGGAATGGAAGGTGAAGAGTGAGCTTTCCTTCCTACTGCTACACAACTGGGATACCTTCCCTTTACTAGTGATGAAGATGCATTTCAAAGGACTGGGACACACACCTTACTGCTACTCAAAACACTGTTAAAAAGCATCAAAAAAATCATGCATCCATGACCCACGCAAAATGAATTTGTAGGTTTTATTCAGCCTGTAGAGCAGAAATTTCTTATTGTGCCTTAAAATTGATCTGATTGCCAAACTACAGTGAAAAAAATATTAACTACATTCACTTCTGCACAGCTCAAGCATTAAAAGAGAGGGAGAAAATCTGGCAAATGCAGAAACAATAAAATCCAAGTGAAAATTTGTCCTGCAGAAGGGATATCCACCATCTCTTGCTTATCATCCAGCACTGGGTCTCCATCACCCACAACTCCTTTTCCAAGCAGCAGGGTGGCCAGCCTCCATGGACTGATGCCATCGTAAAGGCACAAAATATTAAATATGGAGTAAATATTACTTGTATGAAGAAATCTTACAGCAGCGTATGAAATTATATGAACTGAACTAGTAAAGTTCTCCATAATTTCAGCTCAAGACAACAAGGGAGCATTACACTGTCTGGTCTGTAGTCACACATCACTAAGTTTCACTGGCTTAACCTACATTAAGCCCAACTGAACTCAGTGCCAGAAGTGAAGAACAGGAAGGTCCACTGTTGTCTGAGGCCTTGCAACCATTTCCACAGCAATCGCTAATTCCCAGGGCCCTCATCAGGATCTGATCTCTGCTGTTACTCTTAGCAGGGTTTTTTATAGCATCATTTGCCATCATCATTCTAAATACCAAAACCAAAGCTGTCTTAGAATCATAGAATCACAGAACAGCCTTGGTTGGAAAAGATGTCCAAGATCATACAGTCCAACCATTAACCCAGCACTGCCCAGTCACCACTACCCCAGGTCCCTCAGCACCTCATCTACACGGCTCTGAAATCCCTCCAGGGATGGGGACTCCCCCACTGCCCTGGGCAGCCTGTGCCAGTGCTGGGGAACCCTTCCAGTGAAGAAATCTTTCCTAATATCCAATGTAATCCTCCCCTGGCACAGCTCGAGGCCATTACCCCTTGTCCTGTCACTGTTACCTGGGAGAAGAGACGGACCCCCCCTTACTACCTCCTCCTTTCAGGGAGTCGTAGAGAGCAATGAGGTCTCCCCTTAGTCTCCTCTACTCCAGACTAAACACCCCCAATTCCATCATCATGAGATTAATTTCACCTCAAGGCCACCGAGGCTGGATGAACACATGACACAGAGTTCTAAGAGGGACAGGGATATTCGGGATATGATTTGCAGATTTCTCTCCTGATTGGGATAGTTTGGCTCACACTACCCATGAAAACACAAGTCCAAAATGCTTATGCCAGTTAGTTTTGCTGGTAATAAATTACATTATTCGATTTGTTTCCAAAGAAGTTGGTGTAACACAATGCTGTGCTAGCTATTGAACAGAGAGAATTTCAAACAAACCTAATGGAATTCACTTATAAAGACAATGCAATGGTGAGAAGCAGTTTGCATCCCCTTGTTCATTTAATGAGAACAGTCACTTTTGATTTCTACCCATTATGAAAATAAAGTGCTAAAAGTACAATGGTACGCATCTCCCAAAGATTTATTTTCTAATAACATTTCTGCAGAACTTTAAAGTTTTTCAGATGAAAACTAGGGTAGCAATTCTTGGTCTCAGGTAGAAAACAACTGTTTTGCAGTAGATCTGAAGTCAGGAATGGATTGCATTGCACGTTGGGCCATAGACTTGCAGTCTTTCATGCCTTCACATCACAGAAACCAAAATCCTTGTGCTAGCATGTGTAAAAGTGCTTTTGGAAGCTGTAAGTGCTCACGCATCGCTCTATCACACCCAAAGAAGCAAGGAAATGGTGCTATGCTATAAGATCTCCCACAGCTGACAATATTTCTGGAATTTGACATGGGTAAGACAAGTAAAATTACCATTAACATTGCATAAAAATCAGGAAACGTGTTGTGTCTCTTATTTAACCTTCCTCCTCTCACATTCCTTTTTATTCAACTCATATCTTGATGCACTTATTGCTCATTCATTTTTCATGGATTTAGTTTCCATATTCTCATGCAGATTTAACTGCTCTCAGTCTGTCATTTTTTTAAATCTCCCTTCTTTTAACTTCCCTTGTGGCACATTTACTTTTTCAAGACTTGTCTTTCTCTCAGTATTTTTATCCTATAGACTCTCTAACACAACACTGAGCTCCACACCCTGCCCAGCTGTACGTACAACCCGCTTGGGACAACAGGTTAGCAGAGGTTGGTAAGAATTGTACCTCAACAGGTGAAGGAGAATATACAATATATTTCAATATGCCAGTTCACAGTCCTGCAAAACATGAATGGGGTTTTCTTAGTAACATTACAGTAGGCGTCCCCAGTGAGATCAGTTGGGTGTGTTAGACCTGCCCCATCCCAAAGAGACAGTGGTTGCACTGGGTAAGTGAAGGGAACGAAGAGGAGATGGGGTGAAATACCTAGGAATTTAAGTCATTTCTTCTAAGTTTAGCTGCATTTCTGACCTGGAGTGGTTTTTATCTCCCTGACGCATGGAACTACCATCATCCTGGCAGCAATGCCCAGACTGTGCTTTGCAAAATTAGGTCCAACTCTTAAAAACAAAATTGTGCCGCAGAGCTAAAGCAAGAAATCAGCTTTTGAGCAATGGATTCAAGTGGTTTTAAATGGAAATAAATATTTTTTGTTAAATCTTACTCATTTAATATAACAAATGCAAATATAATCCCACATGCTGTATGTATTCATTTGTGATCTTAGCTGTACTTGCCACTTACTAGCTTTACAAGCACCGTGGCTGTATCTTCACAGGCATTTGTACAATGGCCATCAAGGACAAAACATCAGGGACTAAACTGAGGATTTTCAGAGGTAAAAGCAGTAATCTGTTAGAATCTGAGCTGAAGATTTAAGTATTTTTTATTGGAACACACCTGTATCCTCTCTGATGTGAGGACCAGCGTGTAATATGCATTGGTGGCAGTGGATTGAGACCCTTGGTGATGTCTCTGGGCTCCACTGCAGTTTTAGTTGTATACCTAAATACGAGCACTAACTTCAACTCACAGTGAAGTACAATTTATAATAAGTACACGTACAAGACCTGCCCAGGCACATCTGAGACTCTATCAACTGTACTTGCCATGGATGTGAGCTGTAAAACGCACACTCAGCTGTTTGTAGAGGCGAAGGTTTCTACATACATTCAAATATACATTTGGCTTGCAAAGAGCATCTGGTCTCATGCAACACTTGTTTTATGTATCAATCAGAAGTGCTGAATTTCAGATGGCTCCTTCAAAGTCATTCACGAATGACAATTCAAACTCCTTGTACAGCAGAACATATTTCTTATATGTCAGCATCGTAGAATTAAGGGTAGATAAAGAGATCATTAATAAACCATAGAGAATCATAACTGATCTGTGGAAATCATAACGAAAACTAAAAATGATACAAAACAACTCTTTGTCACTCCATCACCATACAGGTTTTCATCAGCAGGGATGATGGGTTCAGTCGAAAAGGCAAAGTCTTAACTTCACTAATGGTTTCATGTAAAACCTTTCCATTGCAAGATAAGATTATTATGGACTTGCTTATTAATTAGGCAGACATTTTTGCAGCCCTGAATAAATTTCACAGAAAGAACCTTTTTATGCCATTCTGTTAATCCTGCAGAAAAATCGTTCCACCTGTCCCTATCCTACATGCATGCCCCAGACTGAAATAGCAACTAATTACATCAAAAATCAACTGCTAAGTATGCCAAAAGATAACATTTAGCCTAAAGAAGTATGCAGCTCCCCTGGAAAAAAATAAAATACAACCAAAAATAGCTCTTTTGCTCCCATCAGTGGCATCTTGCAGAGAAGGCTGTGGAATTCGTACTGCCAAGATCAATGATGAATCTTAACCTTCATGGAAATGAGAGGAAGTGCTGCACCTTAGAAGGAAGCTCTGGCTAAAAGCAAGGACACATCATATTATCCACTGCCCTCTAATTTAGCAGCGCTCTAAATGATCTCATAGATGCCAGCTCCTTCTCCAGTCTCTCTTGCCTTTGTCAGCCAGAGAGGGATTGCACAGAGATGTCCATTTAATGGGTCCCCTTCCATTGATTAGGAGCAGTGACAGTGGAAAATGGAGCAGATGTCATGAGACTTCATTACAGAGTGCAGCTCATTGTATGGCTCACACTGATGAGGCTGTCATCATTTTATTTATTTGTTAATAATGGGTAAGCTTTCCAGGGCTGATGCATCTCGCAGATGAGGGGAAATGGCTTTTTTCACTGAAAATGCAGAACTAAATATCAGAGGAGCAGTGCTATGCTTCCCATTCCTTCAGGATAATGGGCTGCATCAAAACAAGCTTGACCAATACATCAACGGAGGGCTTCTCCCCCTCTGCTCTGCTCTCGTGAGACCCCACCCACAGTGCTGTGTTCATCTCTGGGGCTTCAGCGTGCCCAAGGGTCTGTGAAGCATAGGTGCATATGCTGTCCAAATCCCAGAAAGCTGGAGAAGGTTTCTTGTTGAGAGTAAGGAACCCAAACCATAGCGCATCCAACTTTCCCCTTTTACATAGAATCACAGAATGGTTTGGGTTGGAAAGTACCTTAAAAATCATCCCGTTCCAACCCCCCTGCCATGGGCAGGGACACCTCCCACCAGACCAGGTTGCTTCACGCCCCATCCAACCTGGCCTGGAACACTGACAGGGAGGGGGCAGCCACAGCTTCCCTGGGCAACCTGGGCCAGTGTCTCACCACCCTCACAACCAACAATTTCTTCCTAACATCTCATCTAAATCTCCCCTCTTCCAGTTTAAAACCATTACCCCTCATCCTATCACTCCATGCCCTTGTCAGAAGTCCCTCTCCAGCTTTCTTGTAGTCCCCTCCAGGCACTGGAAGGTGCTCTAAGGTCTGCTTGGAGCCTTCTCTTCTCCAGGCTGAACAACCTCAGCTCTTTCAGCCTGTCCCCATAGCAGAGGTGCTCCAGCTCTCAAGCCTTATGTTTAACTTTAATTTGCATAACAAGTTTAAGGAGAGGGATCATGTTTTACATAACTGAAAAATTAACAGCAAATTTGGAAAAAAAGAAGTGTTGTGTTTAATTTTGTCTTAATATTCCACATGAATTAGCCAAGTTGGAAGTAAGATATAATTTCTTTCCTGCATTATTGAAGGAAAGGGATGCATGCTTATCATATACATATTATTCTACCTTTGATATCACATAATTGTTTTTAGTACCGTAACAATTGCCATACCCTAAACACAACTTGAACACAGCTAAGGAGTTCTTTTACTCAAGCAAAGCAGCATACGGATGTTTTGAGAATGCAGCTTCTAACTTCTATTTGTTAATCCCAGAAGGATGATTAATGAGTGATGATGATGACTCCTTACACCACTATCCTTACCAAACACTGCTGACTCGAAAGCTTTGGAGCCACGATCTTGCTTGACATTTTCCACCTGCATGGCATGATAATGGCAGCATCCCTGCCTCAGGAACTGCAGTCTGCAGCAGGGCCGAGTTGTCCCATCACGGAGATCACAACAAGGTCCCTGAGCCATTTATGAGCCATCACATTTTTGTGGGAAACTCCTCTGGTGTTCCCCTGCACTCCAGATCCTGGATCATTTTTCCGGACTTGTTGGCAGCAGATCACTTTTTCCTTAGCTCTATTTCATTCCGATTCACTTACCCTACAGCAACTGCATAAAACAAGGTGGTAGATAATGGCAAAGGCCAGTAACTAACTGGCCATATCCATCCATATATCTTTAAAGAAAAAGCATGGAGGAGAGGTAAGATGTTATCCTGAAGTTAAAATAACCATTAGTATTTAATTTACTTTTTTTTCCTCTAAATCTATTCACTTATCCTGTCCTTTGGAGTCATCACCTGGCTGTAACATCTCCAATAACTCACAGCAAGCATGTTCTTGACAGACAGTGGCAACGGTGCAGATCACAGGTCCGTCCAGCCCCTACCCTGTCTCTGATCATCAACACTGGGAAACACAGGGCAATCCTATAGAAACATCACTGAATATCATCCCAGCTCCCATCAAACCGCAATTCATTCAAGTCCTCAGTCTGAAGGTATCTTCATAAAAAGAATATTTAAAATATATTTGTAACTACCTTCCTCCCTCCACCTTTTCCCTTTTGGGTCTCTATCAGCAATTTTTTTTTTAATTTAGCTGAAAAATAGGAGTGTTTTCACAGATTAGAACATGGTGCAGGGGTGGCTCATGGAGTCTCATTGATTTCAGCATGACTACAAGTTTCACACCACTTTGCAGTGTCAGGCCTCAGGGGAACAATTGAAAGAATGAATTCATATTTATTGTGGGTTTTAAGGCCTGTTAGGTTTTATTTCTGTCAGCGACAATGGTGTCTTTTTAACTAAGATGAATTATAAACGTATGAAAAGAAAATACTGGTTGCAGAAGAGAAAGCAAGTAGATAACATCACAAACAGCTTCATCTCAAGCGCAGACATGTGGCATGTGGGTTATTCCATCAAAAATGCAATCAGAAGCACAAGAAAGATATTTATGGTTGGGCTGCAAAAAGCTGCATGTTTAAACCATGCCATAATAGGAAGAGAAGGCTATAAAGATATTGTAATAATCAAGGCAGGCTCTATTTTTCTTGCCTTCCACCCTTGTCAATACTTCATTATTTTTCTTATTCTTTATAAGGGCAATAACAAGGACTCCACCTTATCTAAAAGACAGTTTTCCAAACCAATGGAGAGAGTGTTATGTCTCCATAAAATCGAAAAATAATTTTATTTTTACGAATCTCATCATCATAGCCTCAAAGCATGAGTGCAGTTTATCACTTTCTTCCAAATTTCTAAACAAAATGTAGATAATAGGGAGAAGAAAAGTTAAAATAACCTCAAACTTTCCTGAGCCTTTCCTTGGTAGATGCATCCACAGCTACTGCTGAACACTTGTTTCCTCAAAATTCTTTCTGCTTGAGTTTAACTGAAGTTTGTTAATGCTGATGAATCAGGAGTCAGGGAGCCCTCCAGGATATTTTTCTGTATCTACTCTGTACGGTCTTAAATGCTGAGCCTGCAAAATTACCACTGAGAAACGTGCTTTTCTAAAATTATTCAATATTGCACTGATCTGAGCAACAAATATCTCAATTGCTGGTTCCCTTGAAGGTTGTTTAATGGAGTTACTCTGAGATTTCTATGTTCAGTTTTGGGCCCCTCACTCCAAGAAGGACACTGAGGTGCTGGAGTGTGTCCAGAGAAGGGCAGCGGAGCTGGGGAAGGGTCTGGAACACAAGTGTGATGGGGAGGGGCTGAGGGAACTGGGGGGTTCAGTCTGGAGAAGACGAGGATGAGGGGAGACCTCACTGGTCTCTACAACTCCCTGAAAGGGGGAGGTAGCGAGGGGGGGTCGGTCTCTTTTCCCAGGTAACAGTGACAGGACGAGGGGTGATGGCCTCAAGTTGTGCCAGGGGAGGGTCAGATTGGATATCGGGAAACATTTCTTCATTAGAAGGGTTCCCCAATACTGGCAGAGGCTGCCCAGGGCAGTGGGGGAGTCCCCATCCCTGGAGGGATTTCAGAGCCGTGTAGATGTGGTGCTGAGGAACATGGGGTAGTGGTGACTGGGCAGTGCTGGTTTAGTGGTTGGACTTGATGATCTTAGAGGTCTTTTCCAACCAAAGCTGTTCTGTGGTTCTACAGTTCCATAAGGTTAATTTAGGTCATTTGTTTCCATGCGTTGGCATAAGTTCTCCTTAAGTTACTTGACTGCATTCAGATTCAACTAATCAGCCACAATCTATCAGAATCTGCACATTTGTTCAACATCCCAGGATTCTTTCAGAAAATGATAACGATTTGCATCCAGTTCTATCAAAGTTTGAACTAAATCATTATTTTACTATGTATATTACTTAGCTTGGGCTAAAGTATTGCATTTAAATTTCAGGCATTACTTAATCTGGGTGAAGAAGGAATTTTCAATTCTGTATTTTATCGTCATCCAGGTGCTTCTGAAGAAGCTGCTCAGCTTGCATTAATGGTCTTCAGTCCAACCTTGGGCACTGTCTGCACATTTTCCAACCAATTATTTCACCTTCACCTGCGTTGATGAATTGCAGTAGAGGCAGTTTGACTGTTTGCTTGCAGTACTGATAAGAGGAAAAAAATCAAAAAGTGTTAGCCTAATTTTGTCTTAAGCTGTTAAAGTGATGCTAAATAGTATGTAAAGGTCCTCATCATCACCCAGTGCAGACACTGGCCAAGCCCAGAGGCAGTGAGGAGTCACAAAACCCTGTTTGCACCAGGCAGGGAGCAGTAGCAGGATGTATGATTTTCAAGGGGCGTGAAACCAAAAATCAACCAGCTGAATTCAAATGCCTCTCTAGGCCTTGTGTGCAATATAACTCTCTGTTCCCCAGGAGACACAATCATGCTGGGCTCTCTCCCCATTAAACTATGAGAGAGACAAATGACCTTGGATTTGTGCCTGTGGCAGCACCATCAGTACCAGCCAGTTCTAACACGTTTGTTTAAGAGTCAGCCCTTTCGAGGGTGGCACAGGACATCAGGGTAGCATGCTGCCAGCCCCCTCCTTCTCTTGGGTTATTTTCCTGGCCTGATTTCACCAAATTACTCCTATTAGGGGCTCTGATATTCACATACCTTCCTTTGCCCCTTCCCTACACTGTAAATAGTAATGCATTGCTCTACCATCCCTTTTCTACCCACACTATCCCCTTCCCTGTTGCTGACCCCATCACACTTTGGGACAGCTGAACCACCAAGATCCATCTGGTCCTCAGCCCCACGGTCCAGCCCAAAGGGCTTTCGTTTCCACAGTGTTTGGCAGTCCCACGTAACTCTCTCAATACTTGATGGCTCAACAGAAATTCCGGGGTTGAGGATTTCACTTTTACTCCATGGTGGGATGCTCTTGCCCCATTTCAGCAGGTTTTGCTGCTTTGCAGAGTGCAGGCATGCTCCACAGGTGCCCCCTCAGATGGAAGATGACTCTGGGTACAAGCTTGTTAGACAAAATTAGCACAGTGCTTGAAACACACATTTTCCAGTGCTAAAACCTGATTTTTTCACTGGACTCAGCCGAAGTTAATGTAAATAATTGCCTGTGTTAGTACAAAGTAAGAACTTGCACTCTTGCAATGTGCTGACTTCAATGCATGGTAACATGCTTCTGGAGCCACAGCCTGTTTTAATTGTAGTTCCCAACATCTGAGGGACTTTGCAGCGTTTGTGTGGGGGGTGTTAGGAAATAATGTATATTGCTTTTAGTTGATTGCAATTTGTCTTTCAGTTTGGTCCAGAGCTCAAAGACAGCCATGAAATATTTTTAGTACCATCATAAAGACTGGTCAGGAGTTCAGACATGAGAGAATGATGAATTCTTTGACAGATGTACAAGATGCCACAGAAATATATGATCCCAAGTTCAGGAACAAATATATCACAGGAAAAAATAATTTAATGTTACCTATTACTTTAGAGGGGAAAAAAAAAAAAAAATTAACCTTTCTTTCAGGGGGTTAACAAACATAATTTAATATTATATCAAACATAAAGAAAGATGCATTAAACATAAGATTAGAAGCCTTTGAGAAAAGCTGGATCATTCATTAAGTTCTTTTATCTCATCACTCCGTAATTTGTAGTGAAGAAATGCTGTTGGCACTGTTCAGTAACAATTCATCAGTCTTTTCTCAATGAAAGTCAAGTGCTCCTTACTCCAGTCCCAGATTTTGGAGAGCATCCTTTCTTGCTTTGACTTTTAACAGCATTTATTATTTGCAGAGCAGCATAGCAGGTTGGGTTAGCAGCTCAGGTGGCAGATTAACCAGTCCCACTGAGCAGGGAAACTGCTATTGCCAATCCTCGGTGAGAGAATTAATAAATGCCCTCATTAAAGCAACTTTAGGAGCTGGATAATGTTTCATGTATTTCAGAAAGACCGATTTTACACTGGAAACCAACAGTAATCCCTCGGTCCCTTAATGCAGGCAAAACATTTACCTAAGTGAATAGAGCAGGTTCAGATGGCAGCGGAAATCTGGAGTAATGCCACTGAATTGCACAAAGGAAACTTGGGATTTTTGGTTCCAGCAGATCAGAGTTTAACCTGGTGAAAGGGGGGCTAAAGCCATTTAATTCTCATACACAGAGATCTCGCCAGGGTGGCTCACACTGTGCCACACTGCAGGGATATGGAGAAGCGCATGCTGTGTCCAGAGGGTTTTGCTAAACACTGGCTTATATATCATTAATAGCAAACAGACCATGAACTTTGATTTTAATATAATACTACTTAGTTGTAGCATTTGCCATTTAATGAATGCTGAAAGCGATAGAAGGCTAAAATCAGGGTAAGGGCTTTTTTATAGCAAAGGCCATTACCACTGCATCTGACGGGTCCATTTCTGCATTATGGAATAGATTTGGAAAGGGCAATGGCATGAATAAATATCTCATGCCATAGCTGAGTTCCCTCTTCCCCTCACTCCAACCAAACGATGCAGGAGCACTGAGCACTAATAAGGCACTTTTGATCAACTCTGCCCAACTGGCACAAACTACTTCACCGTGATGGAGGAGAGACCGCCCCTGCAGTGCTGTGTTCAGCTCTGGGGCCCCCAACATCAGAAGGACATGGAACTGTTAGAGTGAGTCCAGAGGAGGCCACGAAGATGATCCGAGGGCTGGAGCACCTCTGCTCTGGGGACAGGCTGAGGCAGTTGGGGTTGTTCAGCCTGGAGAAGGCTCCAGGGAGACCTTAGAGCACCTTCCAGTGCCTGGGAGGGCTACAAAAAAGCTGGAGAGGGACTTTTGACAAGGGCATGGAGTGATAGGACAAAGGGTAATGGTCTTAAACTGGAAGAGGGGAGATTTAGATGAGATCTTAGGCAGAAATTGTTGGCTGTGAGGGTGGTGAGACACTGGCCCAGGTTACCCAGAGAAGCTGTGGCTGCCCCCTCCCTGACAGTGTTCCAGGCCAGGTTGGATGGGGCATGGAGCAACCTGGTCTGGTGGGAGATGTCCCTGCCATGGCAGGGGGGTTGGAACAAGATGATCTTATAAGGTCCCTTCCAACCCAAAGATGGCTACAGTTTATGGTGTGCACATCTCATTTGCAGGCAGAATTTGGAAGCCCTCCTTAACCAGCAGCATCCTGATGAAGGCCTCCATATCATTACCACCTACTGAACTCAGAGGCAGAGGAAAGAAAGGGCAGGCTGGGATTTATGAGCCACCTCCTAATCTTGTTGTCTCAAAAAATAAATTCAGTTTTTCTTTGCAGGCCTGACACATCCTGAACTTTTGTTCCATATTAAACATGAACTCACCTCAAAGGTTAAAAACTCACACAGGCTTCTTTATATGTTTCTAAGGTCAAGGAAGGAGAAGGAGAAGAAAACCAAGACAAAAATACCCTCTTAGAAAGAAACTTAACTTCATTGATTATGTCAGTGAAGAGCAGATTTAAAAAAGACACAGCTAGCAGAAGATGTAAGATGTGTCTGTTGAGGAGAAATGAGATGAAAGTGAGGATAACTGGCTTTAGGGTGTCTCCAACTACTAGTGAGGTTAACTGTTTTCAGGAAAAAAAAAAATAGGAAAAAGGAGTAGGGAACAGCAGTTTATTCAGCCAAGAAGGAAGGACACAACTTGGTGAAAGCCCAGGTAGCAATGGTTCTCCATAAAGGTAGATCAATAGTTGCTCTGCCCATCCTGAATGGGTCCATGGTATTTCTATAGGGTTCCACAACAAACTTTCTGATGCTGCAGCATTTTGTTAAGAATCTCTGATCTTTCAAAGAAATGTCTTCAGACAAATCATCCTCCTGTGGTCACAGCCCTCACTTCAAAACTCCCAAGACAAGGCACTACCACCCCACAATTCACTGGGAAATCCCCTAGAAATAAATCAGTGGAGACAGGCTGTTTCCTAAGCCAACAATCAAAGCAAAGCTAAATACAGCAAATGGACTCCTGAACTGCCACTTATAAATAAGCAGCAGATTAAGCAGTAATTTCTTCCTATAAGTACCTCTTGGTGGTTTCTATCAGCAAACATCTATTTTAAAACACTTTGAAGGTGCTCTCTGGATTTCACACCTAGACTGAATGAAGGGCCAACTTCTTTCAGAATAATTCATGTGAACTCTTTTTGGAGCTGTGAGAAAAACTAAATTCATAAACCCAAGTTAATAGCACCCAGAGCTTCTTCCACCAGCCCCAGAGGATGATGAAGCACTGAGGGCATCCACGCGTCCCCCCGAGCTGTCACAGTGCTCACAGATCACTGCAATACTCATCCAAATGCACAGAAATGTTCCATCTGAATGTCATACGTCCTGTAATATTCTTGGTGAGTTCAGCTTTGTGATTTTCAATGCAAGTCCCATAATAAATCTTGCCACACTTCCATGGTCTCCTTATGACAGAATCACACACAGATCTGCTTCATGTATTACCACTGTTTTGTGCAACCCAAATATACTCTTAGAGCAGCAGTGCTACTACAAACACAGGTATCAGCGAATTCATTCTATATTATGACTACCATAAATCTATCAGGAACTGTCAGCTGCAGAAGGAGCTGAATTGTCCATAAAGCAACAGTGCTTAAAGCTCAGAAATCTCAGTAACATAAAAACAAAACAAAAAGCACGCAGTTAAATGTTACAGGGCAGAAAGTGCCCAATTTTTTTAGGGGGAAAAAAAAAACAAAAACAAAACCAACCAACCAACCAAAAAACCCAAACAAACAAAAAATAACCAATGTAACAATTTGCTTTCTCTGCAGAGAGAGGCAGCTGACTACGTCATTAAATGGCAGCACTATAACTCAAACCCCAAGCACAAGCAAACAGCCCCACTCACGGGTCTGCTTAGCACAGCATATTAACTGCCTGTGGATCTTAGCACTGTGTTGGACTCATCCACTTCGAAGCACTTCTCCACACACGCCATGGATTCACAAGTGATTAATTCATCACTAATTCATCATGTCTGGTATTTGAGGTTTCTGCTTCTTCAGGATTTAAGGACATGAGGCAGGAAAACAGAAAAATACAGACTGAGAGTAGGATGCCAAAAGCTCTATCCCTTTTTACAAGGGCATGGTGTGACAGAAGGAGGGGTAACAGGTTCAAATTGAAAGAGGGGAGATTTAGATTAGATCTTGAGAAGAAATTTTTTACGGTGAGGGCTTTATTACTGGCCCAGGTTGCTCAGAGAAGCTGTGGCTGCCCCCTCCCTGTCAGTGTTCCAGGCCAGGTTTGATGGGGCTTGGAGCAACCTGGTCTGGTGGGAGGTGTCCCTGCCCATGGCAGGGGGGTTGGAATGAGATGAGCTTTGAGGTCCCTCCCAACCCAAACCACTCTAGGATTCTATGATAAATCATTTATAGGCACAAGCCCTGTTAGTGACCAGCTCCTACATCTCCTGAGTGCTGCCAGAAAGTAGAACCTTTCGTTTCAGATACTCCACCCAAAGCCACACATCATATTAATTATTTACATGAAACGATCTCTTAGCCTCACTTCATGCAAACCCATTTGAGTAAGAGTTATGATTTCTGAAATTATCTCATTCCTGTGTTTTGTATTAAAAATGTTTGTTTCAAGGGGTTTATGTATCGTAGTCTGCTCTTGATTGTGGTGGATTACTGAATATTGCAGACTAGTCCCATGCAAATAGATCTAGTGAGCAAAGCAGCGGTGCAATAATGCCCAAAACTAATGAAATTGTGCTTCAGAGGTGCAGAAGGATCTCTTATAGCAACCCAAATCAACGTGTGCTTCACCTCCATCCACAGGAGGAATTCTCTAGGATTTTGCTGACTAAAGCCAGCAGCTGAAATGGAGAATGGACATTTTGGGATGGCTGCATTCATTTTGTATGAACCAAAGGTGTGATTGCATCTCATTTGACTGCACTGCCAGCACAATGGAACAGGAGGCAAAGAAAAAAAGCAGCAAGCATAAGAAATAGAAGAGCCCTGGATTAGTTTCCTTTAACAAGGTAACCCTGATGGAAGAAGTAGTGTGTTTTAATCATCTATGCCACATGCTACGTCTTCTACCTAAAAGAAATTATTCTTGTCAGACATAAATGGTCACGTTTCATGGAAGGAAGTTGAGTCTTGCTGGTGTATGTAATGAGGCGAGAAGGAAGAACATTATTGCCTGGGACAGCTGAAGCTGAATTGGATATCACACCACAAAGGCATCTGAAAAACACACAATGGGGAGAAAAATCTGTGCTGACAGGTAGGGAGGAGTAGATTAGATGACCAGAATACCCTGTCTCGACTCTTTATTATTCTATGAACCTGTTTGATTCTCAGGAACAGTTCAAATTCTTACCCCAACAAAGGATGGGTTTAGCTTGGCAAAGAAAATGGCAAGCCCCTGACTTATATTATCCCCGTATCTCCTTTTGACAGAGCTCCTCAGGTGGTGATATGGATAACATATGAAAAGCCGCAAGAGAAAGGGTGGGCTGGGGCCAGGATGGTGGTTGGAGGTGGGGAAATGGAGGAGCTCTTCTATATTGGATAATGAGTCTACAGCAACCCAAATAATCTGGATTGCAGGGAAAGGCAAATATCAATCTCAGAAGTAGCTGGAACGTAAGCATTGCCCTAGAGGAGGCAGGCAGCAAAGCCGATTGCTATAATTACAGTGATGAATGGGAAGTTCTCCATAATGCTACAGGTGTAGCATGAAGAACAACTCACTCATCTGCAGAATCTCAAGAAAAAGATTTTCAGGCAAGGGGCCGACAAGAAAGATGGAGAGGGACTTTTGACAAGGACATGGAGTGATGGGATGAGGGCTAATGGTTTTTAACGGGAAGACGGGAGATTTAGATGAGATGTTAGGAAGAAATTATTGGCTGTGAGGGTGGTGAGACACTGGCCCAGGTTACCCAGAGAAGCTATGGCTGCCCCCTCCCTGGAGGTTTTCAAGGCCAGGTTGGATGGGGCTTGGAGCAACCTGGTCTGGTGGGAGGTGTCCCTGCCATGGCAGGGGAGTTGAAATGAGATGATCTTCCAACCCAAACCATTCTGATTCTATGATCTCGGCACTACCAGGCCATAAAGCTGTCTCGGGCTCCTCCATGACCCTACCCAATGGGGCTTTGGGAGCAACAGAAAGGGAGAGAACAGAAACTCCGTATTTTAGTGCTTTTATCTTCTTGGCCACCTCTTAAAACAGACAGCAGAAAAAACAACATAAATCTTTCCAGCCTTGGGAGTGTATTTTTTGCAGAGTACAGCTTCATGAAGAAGAGATGGTTTTTCCTACTTAGACACAGGCAGGCATGGATAGAGGCAGTTTGGACAGAAAAGCAATCGGATGTTTGGCAGGGAAAATTTTTGGAGCAGCAATTTTATAAGTGGGAAGAGTAAGCAGGTTAGCAGATTATAGAAAAGACTTAAAAAACATCAACTTTGCTACTTGACACTAAGATGACACCAGCAAGGGGCAGAAAAAGTCAGAAAGTCCTTCTTCTGAGCTCAGGTAGGACAGGAGTGGGTAGGATGGCTGGATCTGTCTACCAAACAGCGGGACAACTAATAACAGTTGCAGAGGCAAAGTTGACCCGGGGCAGGAGGGATCGGGTAACACAGCATCTCTGCAAGGCCTGGAGAAGTTTGGAGGAAAAAGTACAATGCTGGCCTGTCACTTTTAATAGTAAATAGTGGTTGTTGTAGATTTGCACCTACACAGATTTGTGGGTCTGCTTGCACCACCTCTCAGAACGCTTATATTTATAACCTCCATCTTATTAAAACTGGTAAGACATTCAATCAAGCAAAGAGTTTGGAAGAACCAAAGGATTTGAAGCCTCACGGGCTTTCAAGTAAGCCTGTTGTGGACGTGCTGATCTGGGTCTTGAAGAGATGAAGCGTTTTACTTTTTTTTCTTCTTCTATTTCTCTGGTAAGTTGAGAATATAACCATATTAGAACAAAAAACACAGAAGAAGACTCTATAGAGAATTTAGGAACCCCTTTAAGGTCCCATTTCTATTGCTTTGTATATGCTCCACCAAAGGCACGATTTATTCTGGTGTCACAACAGACGACAAGTGACGCCACTACCTCTGCAGCCTGGTGCTTTTGACTTGGCCAAATCCTGCCATATGTCTACGAATAAGAATAGAACAATTTCATAAATGCCACTACAGGGCACTTAGATAACAGAAAATAGATTACCTTTTTTTAAAAAAAAAGCTTTTTTGATTTTTTTTGTTAGAATTTCAACTTCAAAGGAAAACACGTGCATCAGACTAATAAGGTACAGCAAGCACCCAGAGTCTGTGGCTAAATAGAAAATGTGCTCATACATAAAGGTATCAGAGTCTATAGGGTACACTGCCATCTTACTCAGCACCCCATGGGCATCTCCATGCTAGACTGGGGGAGCGAATGCATTACTAAAGACACATTAAGAGTAAGCGTGCAAGACGTCAAAGATAAGCAGTGGCCAATGGATATTTCAAGAGAGGTACAAGGATCAGCTAACGGAAGACGCGATGTTTTCAAAGCCTGGACAGCAGTGGAAGAAGCATCCTGTCAGGGAGAGAAAGATAAAAGTGGTAAACAGAGCAGCAAAAGTGAACTACAGATAAAATAGGGAAGAGGGGAAATCAACAAAGGCAGATCTGACATTTCCGATACTCTGCTGAAATGTTTCAGGGATGTCAAGGGCTGAGAGTGTATTTTCTACTGCAAAGCTGGAAAGTACCACACCGTGAGAGTTTGGAAACCAAAGCCTCTGTCACCTTCACATGTTTTGCCACACAGAATATACATCAAGTTACTTGAGATATTCAGCTATATGATTCTCTCTGGCAAAAAGCATCAGATGGAGGGCAAATCTGCCCAGTTAGGAGAGTCCAGGGCTTTTCTTTCTCCTTTGTACACTCACATTTCATATGAAAATGCTTTTCATGCATTTAAATAGGGTACTGATGTCATAGGCACTCCAGAAAATCCTCTCAGTGTCTGGAAGTAAATGATCATAAATATTACAAAAAAAAAAAAAACAAAACAGAGCTAGACAAAGATAACACAAAGTGCTACAACAACTGCTAAATGCCACAATGATCAAATCAGATGTGCTGTGCCAAGATGACCCCTTTTGTTTCGGAGCAATCCTGCAGCACCCAGCTCTTCCCCAGCTGCGCTATTTACACAAGGTGGCATCAAGACAAGACCTAAACCTGGCTCATCTTGCTCAGACAAGTGGATTCCCACCAGCTTTAATCACCCTGTTCCAGCTGGGCAGGAAAAGTAGGAGCAACAATAGCTTTTGGATTGCTGCTGTTTTTAAATGAGATCTCTCAAAGACGACTCAGGGCACTGGCTCACAGTGCAGCAGTTACAGGAGTAGATTTGCACAGTTCAGCCAGCGGTGAGGTCCCCGCAGCCCTGGGAGCAGCAACACAGGACTGGGACAAGCTCAGCAGGTTCCTCTCTGGGATTTAGCAATATCAGGACTATCTGTACTCTAGTACACTGGTTCTGGCACCACAAGCTGGCCTCACACACTCATCTCTGCATCAACAGAAACCACCACAGCAGGGTACAACCCTCCTGGTGTAATGCACACTCCTGTCCCTCTCATGTGCCAGTTCTGCTTTGTACAGGAGTTGTCACTGTCATACTGTTACTGCCCTCGCTGTAAGTGAGTAACTATGAATGACAGAATCTGGCAAAAAGGAATGTAAAGGAAGCAAATGCACACACCTAGCAATTCCCCTCAAGCAGTACTGTCTGTGAATATGGTTATTTTTGGCCATCCCGACCAGCCCAAGCTATTACTTGCTATGCTTTGAATGTATTTGAGTCTTTCTGAGCCTAAAAATCCATTGTGCAACCCTCTAACAGCTTTTGCTGCAGCAACTCATATACTCAAGACTATAACGACCACAGCTTGCTGGCACAGCAGGTTATATTTGGAGACCACTGGTTCAGACCTGAAAGGCTGAGAAAAAGAGTGACAAAAACAATCATTCACAAAACTGAACGGTCTTGGGAAGGATCAGAAAGGTTGCTGAGTGGACAAAGGGCTGAGTCTCACTGATGAAAAATTTGGGGGAAGGGAGAAGCTTTGATATCAGGAGTGAATTGAGATTTGTAATCCAGACTCAGAAAGAATCACTGTCTGTGTCCTATCCCTATTCTAATTATATGATGTTCTTAAAAAAAAAAATAAATAAAAATCAGAAACAATCACAGAGACTGTGGGCTTCTCTACAGACTCAGAGCTGTAAGATAAAATGAGGTTGCAGCTGAAAAGCATCTTTATGATCCACTGTGCAGCCAAGTGAGGCAGGACCAGATCACTGCAAAGAAAGGCACTCACAGCACTTTGTAGATGAATCTTGCAGTGATTGCTATCATCATCAAAGCTGCAATGGAACTGATTAAAGTGGAGACATCTCCTAGAAAGAGTCTGCATTAGAAGTATAACAATTAGCAACTTTCCTCAAATTGGCAAATCTGTGCTCACAGGATAAATTAGTGCCAGCAGTTTCACATAGCAATTCAAGTACCACTGAGCACAGAAAAGAGGCAGCAACTCCTTAGTCATACATTTATCAGGAAAGAAAACACATCATAGAGGAAGTGGGTTATCCGGATAGAAAAACATGCAATTGAGAAATGAAGATTTTTGGATATAAAGTATAAGGTTTACTCAGCATCTTTGAGAACTCTTGTTCCCTGCTTTTGCAGCCGTGCTCTGTTGAGGTCTGAGAACAGTCATTGCCTTGCTGGGAAGGGGAGTAACAAAAGAAGCAGGAGAAAACTTCTCTGCGAGTGGAGAGGTGGAGGAGCAAAGAGGGGGTAGGAGGGAGTCATTACCTCCACATTTCCTTTTTTCCTGTTTCTCAGGAAGTTACAAAATCATCCCTCAGCTGCCCCAGGGATGCTACTGGGGAGTTCTTCACCGCAAACCTTGAAATATGTGATGAAAGTATGCTTGAGATGGTACTATGGGTATCACCCCTATGTAGAATTGGGACTTAAATGACTTTTCTTTGCCTGTGCAATAATAATACCAGATGAGATCAGGCTGACTACTTTTTTAAAAAAAGAACAAAATCCCCATGTGCCAATCTTTCACTTTTCTGAATATACTCAGTGACCCTGAGGAGAAATTAATCCACTGACCCTTTTAAGATGCACAAAGGTTTCGCCCAGTCTGTTGTATTTTTTATATACTTTCTAAACTGGATCTGGTTTAGTGCTTTCATCATATCAGACTAAATCCGAGTCCTCTGCTTGGGAGAGCTCCCCTGTACAATACGGGGAGCCTCCATTATTATTCTGCTTTAAAGCAGCATTGGAGATGAGACAAAGAAAATAAGTAATGATTAGATTCAGCCTTTAGAGTTTTTACCCTTTATTTAAGGCACTAATCAGGTGCTTAGAGGCATCACCTTTTAAAAGCTACCAAAGGCATTAACAGTGAAAGCTTTTCCATATATCTATATTATTTTTGTGCTTCTTATGAACAAGATTCAGATAAAAATCATAGAATCACAGGATGGTTTGGGTTGAAAAGGAGCTTAAAGCTCATCTTGTTCCAACCCCCCTGCCATGGGCAGGGACACCTCCCACCAGACCAGGTTGCTCCAAGCTCCATCCAACCTGGCCTGGAACACTGACAGGGAGGGGGCAGCCACAGCTTCCCTGGGCAACCTGGGCCAGTGTCTCACCACCCTCACAGCCAACAATTTCTGCCTAAGATCTCATCTAAATCTCTCCTCTTCCAGTTTAAAACCGTCACCCCTCATCCTATGACTCCATGCCTTTGTCAAAAGCCCCTACCCAGCTTTGTTGTAGCCCTCCCAGGCACTGGAAGGTGCTCTAAGGTCTCCCTGGAGCCTTCTCTTCTCCAGGCTGAACAACCCCAACTGCCTCAGCCTGTCCCCAGAGCAGAGGTGCTCCAGCCCTCGGATCATCTTCATGGCCTCCTCTGGACCCACTCCAACAGCTCCATGTCCTTCTGATGTTGGGGGCCCCAGAGCTGAACACAGCTCTGCAGGGGGGGGTCTCAAAATCTTTGCTTTTCTCATAGAGAATATAGTCCTTTCTATCAGGGAGACTTGATGCTTAGATACATCGTCAGCAGGAGCTGAGATTAGTTTGTATGCAAGTCAAAAAATTGAAGTTAATGTGTACAGCGACTCCCTTGTCCTCCCTAAACTTGAGTGAGAGGGAACAGTTAAGGGAGAAAAACAAACAGCTTCTCCTAACCCCAGAGGAAAAGCCCGAAATCGGAACCTGATGATCTTACTGACTGTGTGGTCCTCAGTCAGTCCAGCCCCGTGTTTTCCTAAGGTAGAGAGAGGAAGAAAAGGTGCATATAACCCACATTCTCTTGCTACAGAAGGGATTGAAGAATGTGAACCAGCTTGAGGGGTACAGATAACTTGCTGGGGAAAAAAAGATAACTAAATTAAGAAATAATATGGCAAAGGACTACAGTGCAGTTATGCCTGAGATGGATGATGCATCTTAACTGGAGCCCAATAAAAGCTAAGCAATACAGCTTACATAAAAACTATTTTGAAGGGTCTTCTTCCACCTACTCTCAGACCCTCTGCAAAATCCTCATTTGGCCGTGACAACCTCACACAGTGGTTTAACCATTTTGCTACAGTCCTAGGACCTTTCCCTCATTAGCGACACCAACACAGCAGCTCAGGCTTGGCTACCCATCCAAGCCCAGCCCAAGGAAGGCTAATCCTGCTTTCCAGACAGCCTCTGCTAAGCTATGGGTCCCTGTGGCTGTTGATGTCTTTGCCTGTCAGCAGAAACCAGCTTGGGAGCATCTCCATTACTGTGCGGTGACTGGAGGTACCAGAAAAGTCTCAGAAGAGGAGGGGACCACTGAAGAGCACGGGATATTAAAAAAAAACAGAATATAC
Organism: Podargus strigoides; assembly: GCA_028020825.1. Lineage (NCBI taxonomy): Eukaryota > Metazoa > Chordata > Aves > Caprimulgiformes > Podargidae > Podargus > Podargus strigoides. Next base: position 17,128,090 of record CM051663.1, read on the forward strand.
TTAACAGTTACAGCTTTTTTTAATGACCCTTGAAGGGTATAAAGATGTCTCAGCAAAGAAAAGGAAAAAATAAAATAAAAAAATTAAAAAGCCAAACCAAGTCAAAGCCTCAGATAACCCAACAAAAACATTTTTCCTAACACAAATGCACAAATCTGACCAGGAAAACCAGAGGAAAAATAAAAAAAAAAAAAAGAGAAACATTTTCAGCATCTAATAAAACAGAGACTACCAGGGCCCTGCCAAATCCATCTTCTTTAGTAGTCTCCAACAACACCTTGATAACTTTGTCTCGTCTGGTAGCAGCTGTACTGGAAATATCTTCAGAAGAAAGATCTTTCCTTTAGAGAAAACACTACAGAAAACATGATAAAGACAGACTTTCTTCTGTCTGTCAATTCTAAATGCCCTTAAAGATCTTGTGAACTTCAGTGTAGGCAGGGCTTGAATTTAAATGCCAAGTGCAAATGCTGTCTGGAATGTACATCCCTGGCAAACAAAGGAGAAAATACTTTTGGCGAGGGTGTCCAGAGCTGCCTAGTTAAATAAGCACCTCAGGAAAAGAATTAATAAGATGGAATAATTTTGAGATGGACCAGCAAAGAATGTAACCTTTCAGAGGTCAAGAAGCAGAGGGCTAATTCTAGAAGAGCTAACAACTGAGCGAGTGAGATGTCTAGGAGGAAACTAGATGTATTTTTAGACATATAGATAAGCTGCCAGGCTAGACACTTATTTTTATTGCTGTTTAACAGTTTATATAGCTGGAACATCATCCAAGGGGATGGTGAGATTTCAGCCATAGCATACTCCTCAGGTCAGCAAGTAGGCCATTCTCAGAGGAGGAGAAAGATGTGTCTTCACATCCTCTTTAGCAGGAGGAGGAATTTGACCCTTGGTCTGAAGCATCCAAAACAAGCAGTCTACTGAGATACTGAGTAAAAAGGCAGTGATCTTCCTCCAGAAGTTTTGCTGCATTTTAATTACTTTGGTTTTGTTTTTTTAATTGAATACTTCATATAAAGCCCAATGTAATACTGAAGATGTAGTGAACCAAAAGGTTGAACACTGCCCTTTCCAACTGTTCAGTACTTCATCCTTCTGCATCAGCAAGTGGGCTGAAAAAAGTTATTTACAGAACCATCTACATAAATGGAAAATGAACATATTTTCCCCATCTACCCAACCTCCTCCAGCCACCCACTCTATCCCTTGAGCTCTTCACCCATGTATGTGTAAGGTAAGGGGTAGAGGGAAGTGAGGGTGATGCTGGGTATGTCCTATAACTGTTGTACTCAAGGGAGCAAGACACAGCCATCGAGACCTCTTCACATACAGCACTGGGGATATGATTCTGCACACCCCAGCAATCTGGGAAATCTATTTGGCTACAGTACCACCTACTGTCATACAGCCAGTGCACTGATTGAAAGAAAAAAGGTGAACATACTAACACCTGTGTGAAGATGGTTCAGCTTCTCCACCTCCTTATCAGTGAGTACAGAATCCCTGTCTAAACTGTACTTACAAAAGAGCAGTTCAGTCAAATACGATTTCCAATTGACATTTCTATTTGTTTTATTCTCTGGGGTAATTTTAAAGCTCTTTTGCTCTTAAAAAATAGTCAAATAAATAAAAGTAAGGATGCAGATCTTATCTTTAGACTCGTTGAGATTTATTTTCCGCATGAATTTTACTAAATACAAAAGGAACCTGAAACTAAAACAACAAACAGCAGACAGCAATTTAATTAAAGTAATTCCTGCCTGGATGAGGCTCACACAATGAGTCCACTAAATAAGGCTCTAGGTGTTATCAAGCAGAAAAATTAGATGGCTAATAACTATGCAGAGAGGCATGCTTGGTTGTAGTAAGGCTCTTGGAAGGATGATGGTTTGTGGATAGAGGACAAAAGATAAGTGAATGTGGATAAAAAAAAAAGAGATAAGGAAGGTAGTATTCAAAATGCAAGGCCAAATAAGAAGTGAAGATATGTGCCAAGACACAAGGAAAGACAACTGAGCTGCAGGGACGTGACAGGAATAAGCAGTGGGGAGATTCATAGGTTGTTTTTTTTTTCTCCTGGTTCCAAATCAGCAGTGTGAAGGATTACTCTGTTTGTCTTGTAACAAGTTAAGGAAACCCCTCAGCGAACTTCTCTTGAAAAGAATACTCACAGTGAAATAAACGAGGAGAAGTGGGAGCCTGGGCACTGGATGTAGGTCAGGGATTAAACCAGAGCAAGGATGTGCTGGCCAGGGGGATGGGACAAGAGATCCTCCAGCTAGGGACTTACTCATTTATATGAAAATAGGAGGAATTATTCTTCTTTTTCAAGAGAAATTATCAACTCACAGCGAGTATTCACCTAGAATACAATCCACGTCTTTTCTCTATACATCTGGCTATGTACCCATAGCTACACTGGCAAGGTCACAGCAGTACAGATCACAGAATCACAGAATCACAGAATGTTAGGGATTGGAAGGGACCTCAAAAGATCATCTAGTCCAATCCCCCTGCCAGAGCAGGAACACCTAGGTCAGGTCACACAGGAACATGTCCAGGCAGGTTTTGAATGTCTCCAGAGAAGGAGACTCCACAACCTCTCTGGGCAGCCTGTTCCAGTGTTCTGTTACCCTCACTGTGAAGAAGTTCTTCCTCACATTTATGCGGAACTTCCTGTGTTCCAGCTTGCACCCATTGCCCCTTGTCCTATCATTGGATGTCACTGAGAAGAGCCTGGCTCCATCCTCATGACACTCACCCTTTACATATTTATAAACATTAATAAGGTCACCCCTCAGTCTCCTCTTCTCCAAGCTAAAGAGACCCAGCTCCCTCAGCCTTTCCTCATAAGGGAGATGTTCCACTCCCTTCATCATCTTTGTGGCTCTGTGCTGGACTCTCTCAAGCAGTTCCCTGTCCTTCTTGAACTGGGGGGCCCAGAACTGGACACAATACTCCAGATGTGGCCTCACCAAGGCAGAATAGAGGGGAAGGAGAACCTCTCTTGACCTACTAACCACCCCCTTTCTAATACACCCCAGGATGCCATTGGCCTTCTTGGCCACAAGGGCACATTGCTGGCTCATGGTCATCCTGCTGTCCACCAGGACCTCCAGGTCCCTTTCCCCTACACTGCTCTCCAGCAGGTCAGCCCCCAACCTGTACTGGTACATGGGGTTGTTCTTCCCCAGATGCAAAACTCTACACTTGCCCTTGTTGAATTTCATTAATTTTCTTCCCGCCCAACTCTCCAGCCTATCAAGGTCTCGTTGAATGGCAGCACAACCCTCTGGTGTGTCAGCCACTCCTCCCAGTTTGGTGTCATCAGCAAACTTGCTGAGGATACATTCTGTACCCTCATCCAGGTTGTTGATGAAGATATTGAACAACACCGGTCCCAGTACCGACCCCTGAGGGACTCCACTAGTCACAGGCCTCCAACTAGGCTCTGTCCCATTGATCACAACTCTCTGGCTTCTTTCCTTCAGCCAGTTCACAATCCACCTCACTACCTCATCACCAAGCCCATACTTTATCAGCTTATCTACAAGGATGCTGTGGGAGACAGTGTCAAATGCTTTACTGAAATCAAGATATACCACATCTACCGCTCTACCATCATCTATCCACCTAGTTATTTCCTCATAGAAGGCAATAAGGTTGGTCAAACATGACTTACCCTTGGTAAAACCATGTTGACTGCTCTTAATGACCCCCTCATCCTTGATATGTCTAGAGATAGTGCCAAGAACAAGCTGTTCTATCACCTTTCCAGGGATGGAGGTGAGGCTGACCGGTCTATAGTTACCCGGGTCCTCCTTCTTGCCCTTCTTATAGATTGGAGTGACATTTGCTATCCTCCAGTCCTCAGGCACCTCTCCTGTTGTCCATGACTTACCGAAGATGATGGAGAGTGGCCTAGCAATGACCTCTGCCAGTTCCCTCAGCACTCTTGGGTGCTGACCATCTGGTCCCATTGATTTATGGATATCCAGATTGCTCAACTGATCCCTAACCCAATCCTCATCTACCGAGGCAAACTCCTCCTTTATCCTGACTTCTTCTGGGGCTACAGGGATCAGAGGCTCCTGGGGAAAGCCTGCAGGAGTAAAGACAGAGGCAAAGAAGGCATTCAGCACCTCTGCCTTCTTTATATCCTCTGTCTCTAGGGCACCCACCTCATTCATCAGTGAGCCTATATAGCCTCTAGTGTTAGTTTTATTAGCTATGTATTTGAAAAAGCCCTTTCTATTATCCTTGACCTGGCTTGCAAGGTTAAGTTCCAAGGAGGCCTTAGCTTTCCTAATTGCCTCTCTACATCCTCTGACAACTGTCCTATATTCCTCCCAAGTGACCAGCCCCTCCTTCCATGATCCATAGATTCTTTTTTCCCACCTGAGTTTGCCCAGCAGTTCCTTGTTTAACCATGCTGGTCTCCTAGCTCCCTTACTTGATTTCATACCCATTGGGACACTCTGATCCTGAGCTTGCAAGAAGTGGTCCTTGAATGTTGACCAACTATCTTGAGCCCCTTTACCATCCAGCACCCTGTCCCATGGGACTTCCCTTAACAATTGATTGAGGAGGCTAAAGTTGGCCCTGCGGAAGTCCAGGGTTCTGGTCTTGCTAGGTACTCTATTCCTCCCACACAGGATCCTAAACTCCACCATCTCATGATCACTGCAGCCAAGGCTGCCATCGACCATCACTGCTTCAACAAGACCCTCCTTGTTGGTGAGTACAAGATCCAGCAGCGCTCCTCTCCTAGTCAGCTTATCCACCATTTGCATTAAGTAGTTGTCATCAATGCACTGGAGGAACCTCCTAGACTGTGAATGGCTGGCTGTGTAAGTCTCCCAGCAGATATTGGGGTAGTTAAAATCCCCCATGAGGACCAAGGCCTGTAGTTGTGAGGCTGCTTTCAGCCGCCTGTAGAAAGCCTCATCAACTCCCTCGTCCTGATCAGGAGGTCTGTAATAGACCCCCACTATTGTATCACCCATGCCTGCCTGCCCCTTCATTCTTACCCACAGACTTTCAACTTGCCCCTCATCAGTCCCTGGAGAAAACTCAATACATTCTAGTTGCTCCCTCACATAAAGAGCAACTCCACCACCTCGCTTCACTGACCGATCTTTCCTAAAAATGACATAGCCATCCATGACCACATTCCAGTCATGTGAGCTGTCCCACCATGTCTCTGTAATTGCCACCAGGTCATAACTTTTAGACCACACACAGACCTCTAACTCCTCCTGTTTATTCCCCATACTGCGTGCATTGGTGTACAGGCCTTTCAGAAAGCAAGCAGAGCGCACTGGTGGGACCCCTGGGAGGCAGGAGGCCTCGTGGTCAGGGCCTAAACATCTATCCCTTCTCTTCAATGATCGAAAATCCTCCCTAGACCACCTTCCTTCAGGCCCTAGCATATTGCTCTTGGGCTTGTCCCTAACAGACCCAGTTCTCTCCCCTTCCCCCTTCACATCTAGTTTAAAGCCCTCTCAATGAGCCCTGCTAACTCCTGCCCCAAAAGCCTTCTCCCCCTCTGGGACAAATGCATTCCACCTGCCACCAGACCAGGTGTCTCATATAGCAGCCCATGATCAAAGAACCCAAAGCCCTGCCTTTGGCACCAGTTACGTAGCCATTCATTAATCTGTGAACTCTTCCTGCTTACCTCTTCACCCATTCTTGCAGGAGGTATGGAGGCAAACACTACTTGCACTCCAGACCCCTTAACCAGCCGTCCCAGGGCCCTGAAGTCACTCTTCATAGCCCTTACACTTCTTGTAATAATTTTGTCACTGCCAACCTGAAAAAGCAGCAGTGGGTAGTAGTCGGAGGGCTTTACAAGATTAGGAAGTTTCTTTTTAATTTCTCTAATCCGAACCCCAGGGAGGCAGCAGACTTCCCTGTGGGATGGGTCCGGTCGACAGACAGGCCCTTCAGTTCCCCTCAGAAGGGAGTCTCCCACCACAATTACCCTCCTTTTCTTCTTAATTGAAGAAGTCCTAAGGCATCGGGGTGATTGACAATCCCTAGGTGATTCAGTAGACTGATCTACCCCTCCAACTTCATTTACCTCTCCCTGAAGTTCCAAGGCCTGATACCTGTTACTCAAGGGCAACTGGGAGGGTGAAGGGGGTTGGGAGGGTTTTTGCTTGCCTCTCCGAGGACAGACCACCCTCCATTCCTCCCTGTCTCCTGAACCCTCTCCTTCTGTCTGATGGCAGGAGGGGAGGGGATCCATCACTTGCTCACCCTTTTCCGACTGCCCTTGCCTCAGGGTGAAGCTCCGCCCATCTATTTCTCTTTCACACTCTCTAATAGTTGTTAGTCTTTCTACCTCCTCCATCAGTTTAACCACCTGCCCGAGCAGATCATTTATCTGCTCACACCGCACACACGTGGTGTCACTGGCTCCCTCCGGTACCAGTGCCAGGCTCAGGCATTCGCTGCAGCCAGAAACCTGCACGGCTGCGTGTCTGCTCGGAGAATCCGTCTGAGTCCCCATATTCTTTTTCACAACAGTTTTTGGGCGCATTTTTCATCTGCTCCTTAGGAGAATGTAATTCTTGAATGTTCCTTCAAAGAAAGCAAGCAATCAAAGGAAAAACAAGTAAAGCAAGTTGTCCTAGCCCCAAGGACACTCGCTGGCCCTAATGTCCCTGCCCACCCTCCTCCAGATCCCATTTCATCCCAGCCTGGGAGCATCAGTACCTGCCCCAGAGACATTCACTTGTGAGAACAGAAACATATTATGCTACATAGAGCTGTGGGGTAAAGAGAGAGGGCAACACAGACAACCTGTTTCCAATCACCGCAGTGATGGTGCTGACATTTCCCTTCAAGTGCCAGCTGAAAACTGAAACAAAATACTTTGGGAGTAAGAGCTGACACCAGCTCACAGCATCTGAGGCTGCAGGTCTATCCCTTGCTGAGACAATCAGGCTTTTAGGGAAAAGTCATTTAAAAAAAAAGACAAATTATAAATTCAGGTCTAGAGCAGCTCATGCACTTTGGCATTGATGATACATTATGAAATAAAATTCTTGAAGCCAAATTCCTTCCTGCTGTGAAAAACAGAGGAAAAGGGTGAAAGAGAATGGAGAAAAATGACAGAGCTCCTCTCTCCTTGCACAGTTGGGCTTGTCACAGATTTTCTTCTCTCTAGGCTATATAAGCTGGACAAACAAAACCAGTGATCAACCAGAAGATGTGAGTAATAGAAATGAGTAATAAAACACTCATACTTACTAGGCATAACTACCAGCTTGTAATTTTTACAGTAATCCTATTGCAGGAGTCAACACATGGAGCAAGTTTTATCCCTTTTACTCTCATCCGAGTCCTCATGTTCTCACAGCAGGGCTGTAGGCATTAGCAACAGCTACTCACATGGCTCCTGCTAGGACTCCCTTAGAAAAGCTGTCAATATGCTAACACATTATTTCCAGTCTCCTGTAACTGTTCCTGTGATGGGAAAAGGGTCCTAGAGGAATCACACCACCACAGCAGACATAGCACTGGGTCTCATCTGAAGGAGCAGATGCATTTGAAGAAGATGAAAGATACCTCGCTCTGTCCCTGCTTCATCCCCAGGTACAATCATTAGAAACCAAAGAAAGAGACTTCACAGCCCTTCTGATATTTTTGTTAGCATTACCTTTATCAGCTCAGGACACTTGGGCAATACACGTGTGGCCCAGCACTGCAAACTGTGAGTGTTATGGCCTGCCTCAAACAATTCTGGATTTTAGAGTACCTGCCTCGGACATCTTTGACACGGAGTGCAATGAATCCCACTTGCTGGAAATCAAGATTATTCCCATGTAAAGCATTCCTTAGTAGAGAATTGGGTACATTTCGTGAACTCTGCATCATGCAAAGAAAGGGAAGAGCAAGGCATATGTTTAAAATAAATACCCATGTTCATATCAGAAGAGAAAACTGGCTACCATGCCACAGCACCTCCAGGAGCAAGGCAGGCTGCATGTAGCTTATCCAAAGTTTTCCCTAAGAGCAAAGACTGTTCTGATTAAAACAACATGACTAAATTTTGCTAGTGATGTGGATTAGCCACCAAGTTCTTTTACTCACTTTGCAGATTTAACCTAAAGGAAATGTCCAAAGCACACATCAAGCTCATCATGGTACTCCACTGCCAATTTCTGAGTTGAAAACCAGATAGAACTGAGATCAAAATGAGATTCATTCCTTAATTTTTAATGTAAGAAAATCAATGTGCTTCAATCAAAGAAAATAAAAGCCTTGAAAAGAGTTCAATATGAAGCACTCATTTTGATGAAGGCACCGATAAACAATATCAGAAAGTGAAAAAAGAAGGGAACCAGAATGAGAGGAAATCATACCATTTCAGTATGTATAGCAGTTATAAAACTAGAAAGTTGTGAAGTTACCAGAAATTACCATTAAAATGATTACAAAATAAAATGGCTCTTTACATCACCATTTGGTTTCCTTCCCACTAAAGAATCATAGACTGGTTTGGGTTGGAAGGGATCTCAAAGCTCATCTTGTCCCAACCCCCCTGCCATGGGCAGGGACACCTCCCACCAGACCAGGTTGCTCCAAGCCCCATCCAACCTGGCCTGGAACACTGACAGGGAGGGGGCAGCCACAGCTTCTCTGGGCAGCCTGGGCCAGTGTCTCACCACCCTCATAGCCAAGAATTTCTGCCTAAAATCTCACCGAAACCTCCCCAATTCCAGCTAGAAATCGTTACGTCTCATCCTGTCATTTGTTGTAATACAGGGTGAGTTTGCAGCATCCTATCACTCGTCCTATCACTCCATGCCCTTGTCAGAAGTCCCTCTCCAGTCAGAAGTCCCTCTCCAACTTTCTTGGAGGGTCCGTCAGGTACTGGAATATGTTAGAAGGTCTCGGGGAGCTGACAATGCTGAAGGTCCCAGCGGCTGACAGAAACTCAAAACATATTGCAGGTTTTGGTGGAGCCTGGAGAAGGAGCATGAGGGAGCCCACCCAACCTGAGGGGCAAATACCCCATTTTGCTCTCCTGCTCTGAAATGACCAACTTCTTAAAAACGTCGTCGTACCCCCCTGGGGAGGAGACCCTTAATGTCTGAGATTGGAGCCCTTACAAAATCGTTCAGAGAAGCAGATGGGGAATGAAGAAAACTGACATGCCATAAACTGCTTGGAGGATATTTGTAACACTCAGGGTCCTTCATGTACTCTTTCTGTTTTATTGATCATAAAAAAAAATCAATCCATAAATTATGTATGTATACAAATATAATGCACTGATGTTTCTTAAAGGAATTACAGTACAAACTTAAACCAAAATGCACTAAAATGGATCCCAAAATGCATCTCAAGGTCCACAGATGCTCCCCTGGCCACAGAACCAGATGGAGGCACAGGCATCGACATCGTCAAGGGCCAAAACCAGGTTAATACAGTGAATGAATCAACTCTCTTAATAGACACATGGCTAAGTTCAATGGCAGAGCAATGAGGGGAAACTCACAGCTTAGCTCTCTGCAATACAATGGGTCTACAGATAAAAACACCGCAGTCTGCAGTGCTGCCAGCTATTTAAATTTTATTGCATAAACAGTCAATCATGACTTCTTAAAAAACCCCACACCCAAATCCCCTCATTCAGACAGGTTTAATTGATTGCTGTTCTTCAGAGGGAGTTTGAAAAATGAAAGACTTTCTTATCTAAATCCCTTCTTTTAATAGCCCTAATTTTGCACACTACCAGTAGTATATATTTATATATCAAAGCCTCAAGTCCCAAGGATTTTTGCTTGACTCTTGAGAAATTTCCGTATGTGATCCTAAACTAAGGACAGAAAATTAACTTTCAATCTAAAACATAATCATTTAAAGTGAAAGTAATACAAAGTGGACAGAAGAGCAGCAATGTAAAGAGGATGCACCCAGGGATGCCATGGCCAAGCAGGATGCTGCGGAAAGCTCCATTCAAGCCTGTGTCAGGCACGCTGCAAACTTTTTCTGTATTACAATAAGTAACAGGATGAGTGGTAACAGTTTCTAGCTGGAAGTGGGGAGATTTCGGTGAGATTTTAGGCAGAAATTCTTGGCTGTGAGGGTGCTGAGACACTGGCCCTGGTTGCCCAGAGCAGCTGTGGCTGCCCCCTCTCTGGAGGTTTTCAAGGCCAGGTTGGATGGGGCTTGGAGTAACCTGGTCTGGTGGGAGGTGTCCCTGCCCATGGCAGGGGGGGTGGAATGAGATGAGCTTTGAGGTCCCTTCCAACCCAAACCATTCTATGATCCTATGACAAATACACCTAGGGGGAAAGAAGAATTTATCTGGATTAGAGCTGCAAAGCCCTTAGGAAACAGTGTCTTGGGGCAGTGTGACACAGTGGCAGTCTCCACGCTGGCTCCAGCAGCCATCCCATCACTGTGGGTAGTGTAACCCAAGTGCACACCACTGCTCTTTGGCATCTCACTTGCATGGATGAGCCACGGCCAGGCACATTCCTCATCCTGATTAGGTGTGCTGTGCATTTGGTATTCTCTACAAAGCTGCTCATGAGATGAGTGTCAGCCTTTTTTTCTTTTTTCTTTTCCCCCTTTTTTTTTCCTTTGTTCCCTGGCTATCTGTGCCAGCATGCAGCTCAGATTGAAATGTTACAGTAACCCATGGGAGCAGGAAATTTACGACACGGAAAACAGTCCTGTTTCAATAAGCATCCCATTTTTTCCCCTCATTTCACATCATAGTGCTAATATTATTTATTTATTCATTTACATGGAGATACTCTGTATATATATTCACTAGTACTGTAGAGCAAGAATTTTTTCTTCTCTGAAGACTAAGATGAAAATATGACCTGACTAAAAATGTTGCTGTGGACATTCAGAAAATACAAAGGGAAAAAATTTAACCTTATGTTTAGATTAACAGTTAAATCATTAGATTAATTCTAGATTTTGATGTTTATCTGGGCATCTACTCAATGAAATCTCCATAGCTTCACATCCATGTTTTCATAATGAGTTTGATTTGTGCATGAGATGGATTTAGTAGCCACTTTGTTCTCTTTTATTTTTGTTCATCTCTCTAGTCTTATTCTCCATACCTTAAAAATGAATAAAAGAATATTAATATTTCGAGATATCTCTCTCCATATCTTCATGACCCTCAAGATACACCTGATATCTTCTCCTCTGTATTTACTGAGCTGGGGGTTGACCTTCTCATTGGCATATTTTCTTGTTAAGAAAAACACCTAAGTGATTATCTTTTTCAGATGCCACTATTCTATGATTAATATAGTTTTAAACAGTTTTTACCCAAACTGGTGGAATTTGGCAATTATTAGAATAGAATCATAGAATCACAGAATGGTTTGGGTTGAAGGGACTTCAAAGCTCCTCTTGTTCCAAACCCCCTGCCATGGGCAGGGACACCTCACACCAGACCAGGTTGCTCCAAGCCCCATCCAACCTGGCCTGGAACACTGACAGGGAGGGGGCAGCCACAGCTTCCCTGGGCAGCCAGGGCCAGTGTCTCACCACCTTCACAGCCAACAATTTCTCTCTAAGATCTCATCTAAATCTCCCCTCTTTCAGTTTAAAACCACAAGCACCCCTGTTCTCTTAGAATCACAGAATCATTGACGTTGGAAAAGGCCCTTAAGATCATAGAGTCCAACCTAACACTGCCAAGACCACCACTGAACCCTGTCTCTAAGCACCACATCCACGCCTCAAGAGGTGATGCTCTACTCTGCTGCAGGGATGTTCTGCCAGCCACCCCTGGCCCCACAGCTGCTGCTCTGCCATGATCAGAAGGCAGAAGCAATGACGTTTGAAGTTTTTCTTTCCTTCCAGTTCAACTTTCCATTTCAACATGTGGCAGGTGCACTGTTGGTTTCCTGCTCTCTGCATTGTTCTGTCTTTCCAAATCATCATCAGGTTACTTTGCTTTACGCATCATTTCTCCTCTTGGAGATCCTGAGACATCATCACAGGTTATGGATAGAGTCCAAAGCGCCTGGCTGCTACCAGGAACAGCGAATGGCTGCCACATTGAGCTCAGAGATTATTCAGCCATCAGACATTACAACTGGTAATAGTCAGATGCTGTATGCCCATTTTTATTTATTTTTAACAGCAGATGAGATGACATTCGGAAATAAAAAAATAAAAAAAATAAAGACAGCTATGAGTCCAGATGGCTTGAAACCTACAACAAAGATGAAAAAACCTGACATATCTGTGGGAAAGACAAGGAAGGAAAGGATGAAAAGGAAAAAAAAACAATGCAGACCTGGCTGGGTAGGGAGAGCATGGAGCGGAGGAAGCCTGTTGTATTTAGCAAGTCAAGCACCACAAATGCAAAAAACACTCTCATAAAACACACACATTTACACTCACATTTGTAAGTTGATGAGAGAAGTAGCAAGCACAAACACTAATTTCATTATGTGTGTTCACAGCCTCGATCTCTAAAACAAGCCAACTGGTATCCTTGTCTCTATTGTGAGTGCAAGATTGTGTTAGAGGGAAAGACAAACCAGTGAAATGTCAAGAGCAATTAACTGGTGCATTTTTCATGTGACACCAAATGGGAAAATTTTATAGGGTTCCTATAATTAAAGTTAATAAAAATTAATATACAATTCCCTGAGGGACTGTAGGTGATACAAGTTTCTCTAGCCTCAACGTAGCCATTCCCTCCCCAGTTCCCCGGTGCTCCATTAAAACCCTGGAAAATGGGGGGAGGAGGTTTGCCACGTTTCTCACAGCTTTGAGTTTTTGAGCCACCCAGAAAATTCTCAGCAGATTTGTTTTTGGGGAAATCCACTTTAAAACAACTTGTTCCACTCTACTGAGCAATATTTTCTTAACTCAGCAGTTGTGGCAGGAAACTGAGCAGGCAGAGGAGCGACACAGAGCGGGGACAGACGAAAAACATCGAGCAGCGTGATAAGGTGCAAGACAAGGTTTTGGTCGAGGCTCCCAGGGATGGGTTGTTTGAAGGCAGACAATGCTTTGTTTGTCACTGAGGACTCACAGGAGCCCTTCACTCCTGCCTGATCCCAGGCAGCTCATATATTACTGCATGCTTCAATTTAATGACTTTAAAACATCCATAGAAGGCTAAAGAAGACGTACTGGTGGCAAGTGGTGAATTTACCAAAAAGAAGTCAATGTGGGCAGTTGGGGAAACAATTTGTGTTTCCTATTGCAATTGAAGGAGAAAATGCAAAGAAAGAAAGAAGGCAAACAGAAGGAAGGTGGTGTCAAGGCTTATTGGTCCCATTACAGTGCTGGTTCCTTCCTGTGCCTACAGAGGCACAAGCCCTCCTCTCCTCCTCCTCAGAGAAATGTCATCATTTTTAGACTCTGAGATATTTTGGGTGCTGCTGACAGTGTCAGACATCCTGCAAAGTAATACTCATTGATCTCAAGACCAGGACTAGAATTTCCCATCACACAGGTGAGTAGAGGGACAGAGAGTTACCCCCCTCTTCTAAATACTCAAACAACTGATGTGGAAAAGCTCCATAGGAAGAGCCACGAAGCCTCTCCACTCCCAGAGGATTTGGGGCACTTCTAGATGGGGTGGGGGACAGCCCCATCCCTCAGTGTCCCCACCACCACACAGTCCCCAGCGCAGGCTGCCAGACAGAAAGGACCATCCCTCTCCCCATCTCCTCAGTGCGTCATATTTCTGCAGCCCTTCATTTCTCAGAGAAACTGAGAGTGTAATAGGCTGGTGTGGGTTGAGCAGCCAATTTCTTTTGACATTAATTGAATTTTTCAGATGTTAATTTTCAGTAGAAAAGAAAAAAATATACATTTTAAATCTGGTTTGATTCAACTCTTTTTTTCTTTCCATTTCAGCTGCTCAAGCAGGACAGCTGAGATGTAAACGTTTCCCCACTGGAGAAGACCTTTTGGATTCTGCTGTGAGTGAGATCCCTGTACGGCATAACAGAGGACGGCACCTATTATATCACGACATCTTTCCAATTTTCGTCTTTAATTCTGCTAGTAATTTTAGAAAGCACATAAATCTGTGTGAATTTTTGATCTGGGCTGTGATGAAATACCTCCTCCGGTTGTGCCAGCTCCTTGGGAATATCTGCAAGAGGAAAAGCCAGAGCCAGAGCAGTGTCCAAAGCCAGGCAGAGACGTGACCTCCACACAGGTTCGTCCACTGTGCATCCCGCAGAAGGGCCAGTCAGGTGACAGGAGGCCTGGCCACTCAATACCATGGATGCCTTTGCTTTGTGTGCAAAGGTGTAGTTTTACCTTTTACATGAACAGAGCAGAGAAATGCCTACATTTTGGTACACTTCCACCTCCAGAATAACCTCAAAGGGTCACTCCTGGCTTTGCTTGAAGAAACTTCATCCCAGGAGGGCTGTGGGAGTTCATTCCTGCTGCAGTTCCCTTTCCCAGATTCTTCTTCATGACTCAAACCCACTGCCATGTCAGTACAGAGCTCCCGCATCCTCCCCATCAGCCCAGGCAGCCAAGAGCTGGCCAGCCTGAAAACTAAAGCCATGCTAGCTACCTACAGATGTGTCTTCACCCATGGTCTCCTTGGGTCAGCAGCTGGAAAAATGCTTCTCAGCAGACAATCCTCTGGGTAAGAACTTCATTAAAAAAAGATGTAGACACAAAGAAACCTCTTTCTTGGTGAATCTTGGTTATTTCTTCTTCCAATGTAGTCCACACAAGCGGCTCCATGTGTAGCACTCTGTCAAATGGCATCCATCCCAGAACAGCTCTGAAGCACAGTACAGAGTGCCACACAGTGTCCTGAGCCTGCTCAGGCATAATTTAACAGCAGGGGACATGAGTAAGCCAGTGTGCAGTGCAATGTCTCTTATCAATTCCTTTTCTCTTTTTTTTTTTTTTTGTCTTTTTCTTTTTTTCTTTAATGTTGTTTAAAAAAAAGCCAAAAGGCAATATCAAAGAGAAAAGACCTTTCAAAAGGTTTTGATAACAGCAGCCTGCTGAGTCCTTTTTAAATGCAATTATTTTATGTGGGACTAATTCAGAGATAAAAGTCAGCTCGTCAATAGAGCTTAAATTCATTCCTTGCAAAACAGGACCTTGAATTACTCCAGTTTTGAATAAACTCATTGATATGACACATTTGCTGGATAGCAGCAGTGGAATGACCCACCATGAATCCTACTGCCATGTGCCTCACAGAGCCCAGATTGTCCCCAGGGACAAAAATAAACCCGGAATGACTTAACTTGGCTTGTGATATGGTAAAGCAGAGGGAAGCAAGGGGGTCTGTCCGGCTGTGGGGCTACTTGCTGGGAGCAGTTCTCACACTCTGGGGGTTCGGGCAGCGCCAGGGGCCCTGTAACCACTGATTGTATTAAGATTTAGCACTTAAATTTAACTGCTACTTGCAAGGACAGAGCTCAGCCGTTTCTCATGCTTTGCTTGGAAAGACAGTATAAATGGGCCACTTAGGAGAGCGCTTGTTATGTACGAGCGCTCATACATTTGAAGATGTACCAGTACTTCCTAATTTACTCTTCAGCTACAGCTGAAATCCTCTTCTGTCAGGTTTTCTGTGTAAAACCTAGTTTGTACCGATTTCTGGGCACCTTGCCACCAAAGCTAGATTATACCCAAACAAGCATGCGCGCGTGTGCACATAATCAGGGCCTGCAATCACATACTTAATCAGCAATGGATTGGGCAACCTCTACAAAGTTCAAGCTGCAGACTGAAATAAAGAATCACCATGCTGGAAAAAAAAAAGGTGTTATAAATGGTTTAATGGATTTAGCATTAGGGATGCAAACTCGTGTCTTTACACAAATGGTACTTTTAAACCTTTATTTTTTCAGCCATTTATTTTAGGAGCGATCAACCCTGGTTTACACCAGATTGCATTTCAGCACTAATAATATCAGTCCACAGAGTTTTAATTAAAAGAAGATCTTCCTGTAAAGAAAACACATGACTATTTTAAAAGTGCACTTTCTGGCTGAGAGACAGCCAAGGGGATTTCACATTGCTGATAAACAGCAACGCCTGCCAGGTTAGACATTACTACCTGCTGCTACCCAAACTACCTGCTGATGGTCCAGGTACACATGTCCACATAATGATGAGTTCTAGAAGATACAAGCCATAATAAATTCCCAGACATCAGAAGGGAAGAGTCAACACATGGGAACCAAATTGCCACTGCCTGTGAAATACTTCAGCAGAGGATTTTAATTAAACGATTTAATTATAGCTAAATTAAAACAATTTAAAAAAAATAGTTTCTTGTGGCTTAAGCAAAAGCTGCTTAAGAGTTTTGATCTGTTCTCCTTTCTACTCAGGTAAACATCTTAATCCCTCACCGGTGTAAATATAAGACATATTCATCTACATTGATGTTCAACCGCAAAGAAACATCATTCACGCTTCAGTATTTTTGTTCATTATATAGTTCTGTTTTTACCATAGCAAAGCTTTCCTCTCCCCCCCGGAGCAGACAAGCTCTTCCAGAAACAGGATGGCTCTCCACCACAGCGGTGAACAGCCATTGCACAGCCTGGGGCAGGGCAGGGTGAAGACTCCATCCCCTGAGGAGACATCTGCTAATGGCTATTGCCCTCTGATTCAGAGCAAATTACTTGAAATCTTGATGATCAAGTCAAGACAACGTTCATACACTCTAGCACCCACAATTATTGTACAAGTGATGGCAGAGGTTACCTCTCACCTAGTCTACTAGCACCCACTTAGGGACCTGCCACCATCCATGAATTGCTATAAACCCTTTTTTCCCACAGACAACAACTGCCTCCGCAATAGGTCTGGCAGCTATGAACAGAAACCCCTTCCACTCTTTGCAAAGAGGCACTTCTTTATCTCTATTTTTAAATTACACCTTTTAATTTCTTCTAGCGGGCACACAAACCAGTGAAGCCACAAATAATGAATAACCAGTGCACCAAAGATCATAGAATCATGGAATGGTGTGGGTTGGAACGGACATCAAAGCTCATCTCGTTCCAGCCCCCCTGCCAGGGACACCTCCCACCAGACCAGGTTGCTCCAAGCCCCATCCAACCTGGCCTGGAACGCTGACAGGGAGGGGGCAGCCACAGCTTCTCTGGGCAACCTGGGCCAGTGTCTCACCACCCTCACAGCCAACTATTTCTGCCTAAGATCTCATCTAAATCTCTCCTCTTCCAGTTTAAAATCGTTACCCTTCGTCCTGTCACTCCATGCCCTTGTCAAAAGTCCCTCCCCAGGTTTCTTGTAGCTCCTTCAGGTATGGGAAGGCACTAGAAGGTCTCCCTGGAGCCTTCTCTTCTCCAGGCTGAACAACCCCAACTCCCTCAGCCTGTCCCCACAGCAGAGGTGCTCCAGCCCTCAGATCATCTTTGTGGCCTCCTCTGGACCCACTCCAACAGCTCCATGTCCTTCTGATGTTGGGGGCCCCAGAGCTGAACACAGCAATGCAGGGGGGATCTCACCAGAGTGGAGTAGAGGAGGAGAATCACCTCCCAGATGATAGAATCATAGAATCATTTTGGTTGGAAAAGACCTTTAAGATCATCAAGTCCAACCATTAACCCAGAACTGCCAAGACACCACTCAGCCATGGCCCTCAGCACATCTGCACATCTTTTAAATAACTCTAGGGATGGTGACAGATAACACCAAACCCAAATTTACCAAGTCACAATTTACCAAGCCCACTCGCATGATCTGACTACTGGCATCTCCCTGGGGCTCACATCAGTCACGTTGGACTTTCCCCCTGCACTAGGGGACTTCATCTCTCACTTTTAACCCATTCGAAACTCACCATCGCCTGCAGTGAGAACAGTGAGAAGGTGAGGAACAGGGAAACATGACCTGCCTTCAATATTTAATCCTACACCTTAGACATAAACAGAAAAAAACAAGGATTTTCTGTTTACAGTGAAATCACTGAAAAGCAGTAGCATTTTTGTTGCCACATCCAGTAAGTTTTAAAGTTAAGAAAAGCAGAAGTTGGTTTGTTTTGTTATAAAAAACAGCCCTGGTATTCTTGAGCTGTTTTCCAGCTCAGCAGGCTTTTCAGGTACTGACTGCTGATGGATTCCAGCAAGTCCTTCCTGTTGAGTGAATAATTATTATTCACACAGTACTGAGGGAAGTCATCAAGGCTAAACTCTTCAATCTCTAGTGTCAAAAAGTTGGATAAACTCAGGAGTGATAAGGGCTGGCAGCTCGTCTTTAGAGAAGCTTTTTACGCAGCTGAAGTGGGAACTACACTGCTCTTCAGAGCCTGGAATTTCTGGACTGTGTGATTTGGGCAAAACCACAACTGGAACGTTGTTCATCTGGGTTGAACTGAAAGCCAGCCTAGAATAATTCTGAAATGCTTGGGGCAGAATGAATCCAAATGGTGTCACAAGCTCCCAGCAAGGTTATGGAACATTGCTCATTTTTGGGCCGCAGCCATTCCTATCTGTCCAGGCATGGAGCAGGACAGTGCAGCACCACTGTCAAAAGACCAGAATAAAGTGTTCCCCACATCTGCTACCCATCTGCCTCCATATTTTTCCAGTTTTCAGATATATTTGGTATATCGTTTGGGTATCTATAGCAGTTATTGTAAAAATGGGGCTATAATTTTTAAGACAGTCTCATTAATGAAAAGCTGGAAAAAGAGACAAGTCAAAATAGAGAACGTAAAATACCCAGTAGCTAATTTACAGTCTTCTATTTCTGGATCTTAGATGCACTTGCTTCATAACAAGAATATATTCTCTCTTCCTCTCTTTCTCCCATTTTCAATTTCCTGGGTTACTAAAGTTGAAAAATTCCTTAATGAAAGCTCTTTGCATCCATAACTCAGGACATAGAGCTCTTTTCAAACCTGGCAATAAAGCGTCATTTATAGCTGGAAAGAGTTAGGGCTGGTTAGATCAAATACCAACCTAATCCCACTGAAAGAAACAATGCTGCAAAAGTAATTGCTTGTTAGTACTCACCCCCCAGCTGCAGCACTGGATACTGCTGCCTTTGAGGAGCACCATGCAATGTCAAAGGGGAGGCACTGATAGAAAGAAAATCCGCAAGAAAATCAGAGGAATCAGTTTGTGCTTAAAATGCAGAATCCAGTAAAGGAATTGGCAGGAAGAAAACTTGCCCACGATATAACATTGAAGGAACCCACTGTGCTTTGGACTTGAGTGAATCAAAAATATAAAAAGACATCTCAGTAATTTTTATTCATTTTTTAAAGATTACATTCAACCTAGATATGGAAATTTATCACTGGCATATAAAGCAAGACCAAGATTTACTCCAGCTCTAGTTCAAAGGAATATGTTTATATCCAAAGGTATAAGGGCAGAAACTGCTCTCAAGCAGGTACCTTCACCTGCTTCCCTGGCATGCAAACCTTCTCTATGCCACTTCTCGCTGGTGGCCATGGGTGCATGGGCCATGGGCCATGCAACATTTTCAGACAGTTTTTGTGTCTATTACAAAACAAACAAAAAAAAAAAGAACCGAAATTTCATCTTTACTTTTTCCATTTCATTTTCTGTCCATACATTGATAGAGTTCTATGATTCTATAGCACAATGCGTCGAGTGTAAATACTGTCCCTACATCTATTTTAGCAGTTAGGATAATATAACCACAACATTTTGCTACAATATATTGCCATTTGGAATGGTTTTGCTTATTGACTATCTTATTGAGTGACGGCAGGAGAAACAATCTTATCAATAGAAGTGACATCACACCTTGATTTTCTCCCTTCCTGTTTCTTCTGAAGTATCCAGATTAGAATAAAACCACATCCCTGCTGATTTCAGTGTGATAGACAGCAAAAAGAGTGGCACAATGGTGCAATAATTACCATTTCAGCTTGTTTACACACATACACATACTTGCACACTTTCTTTTTTTCCTTTCAGAAGTCTTCTGAAAAAAACAACCAGCTTCGTCTACGTCTGGAAGGTCAGTTGCTTAATGATGCTTGCTTAATTGCAATTCATTACATCTCAGCACTGTATAAATTATGAGTCTCCTGCTTTAAATAGGATAAAAGGTTCTAGAAATTCTCTGTGTTTAAGTAAACAAAGTTGAGTTTTGCTATCTGGGGCTGCAGTTCATGTCTGTGTCTCCGTTCCTGAAGGGCTCAGGGAACGACCATGTTTCCACCCTTCTTCAGCTGCTCTCGCTTGGCGCAAGCACCCCATCAGCCCTGTCCCTTCTTGAATGTATAGGATTTTTGTTCGTCAGGAAAATGACTATTTTTAGCTCACAAAGTATGGTATAAATCACTGTGTGGGTCAATGCTTGCTAATTACCCATGACTAAGTCCCAATTCAATGTGTACTGACATAGAGATTTCCAAATAATAATGCCTTCTCCCTTGCTGCACTACACAGTCATAAAACATACATTAAAGAGGCCTTCTTTTAGGAGAGCAGGTGCTGAGACTAAGCACTGACAAAAAAGGCACTTCTGGGGTGTGAAATATGCTACTGAATTAGCAGCGAATGCATTAGTTGGGTCTGAGTTATGCTGTGAACGCCTAAGACATACACAGCCACACCAACTGCCTCCTCACCCTTTCAGACCATCTTCAGGGTACAAATTTCACTTGTCGCCTGCTGAATACAATATGGGCATTGAAAGGGGCATGGAGAAAGTCGTGTGAAGAAGGATTAGAGCCATAGGATGCTGGGGGGTTTGAAGGAAATGGACTGTGAGGAAAACTGAAGGTTGTGTTGTACATAAGGAGAAGGTGAAACTGTTAGCGTGCAAGGGGAGACTGGTCCTCACTGCCCTTGTTGCAGTAAGTCGGAGAAATCAGATCTGTTCCTGACTCAGTGGGTGACCTCAGGCAAGTTTATTCTCTCCTCAAAGTAGTAAATTATCCTTTCATAAAATGCAATGCCCCCAAAACACCATTTAAAAAATAAACCCCAACTTTTAAGGCTGATAAATGAAACCAACATGATTGTCTATCACACCATCTAGAAACCCTAAGCAGTTAAAGCCAGGAAAATGAATAGTTAATGATATCATAAATCTTATGCTGCCACATAAACATAAACACATTTTTTTCTTGTCATGTGTGAAGGAATAAATGTTTTATCACACCTTTACTCTGCCACATTGAATTATTTCCCTATTATTATTAATATTTTAAGGCAAGTCTGTATTTCCTCCAAAGAGACTGTTACAAGTTACCCAGTTATTTATTTGTGAATGGACAGTGAATCCTCAGTGAAGTCCTTTTGTGGAGGCTTAGGCACGTCCAATGTAAGACAAAACAGAAATTTGTCTGACAACAGTGACTGGAAGTTGTAAGAGAGACTCCCTGGCCATTTAGGAGGTGAGAAGAGAGACTAACACAGGCCCAATTCTTGCCTGTGCTGGACACGAAGAGGAGATGACAACTTGTGTGGGAGGAAAGAGCTCTGGGGTTTCTCTCTTGTAATACCCCTCAGTGCTCAGTGGCAAGACATGCTATGGACAAGCATTTTGCCTGTGAAATTGGGGAAAAACTCATCTGTGTATTTCTTAGGATAAGAAATAATGAGGTTTTGGAGTCCTCAGGAGTAGGTGCACCTCTTTGCTACAACTGCTGCATATGTCCCAGGGGCTGAGTGGTACCCAAAGGATTGCACATGGGGAAAGGATGTGTACAAGCTACCAGCAGCCAGAATTAAGACTGTAGGATCCCATTTCCATGATGACGTAAAAGAAAGAGCCTGTCCAGGGAAGCAGGGGAAGTAATAGCTGGGAAATGACAGCTGTGTTTCTGCCTGGAAAGCTCACAGTCCCATCTTGGGGGAACATCAAGTTCCTAACTCACCTCCATGCTCAGGGCATGTCACATGCAACTTTCAGAGGCTGCACAGAGAAAATTTTACCATCTTTGTAAAACACTTTGAAATCTGAGTGAAAACTATTATTTAACTGCAAAATATAATTACAGTGAAGATCAGCATGTAGAATGCTGCTGGGGAAAGGGGTGTGACATTACTCTTAATAATTAGGCAGAAAACCACAGAGGAAATGGATTGTAAATAGAAAAGGAAAAAAAAAAAAAAAAGAAAAGGATAAATTAAGCTTAAGTAGCAGAAAAATTCTTTCAGAGACCATTTAATATTGTGTCTAAACCAGGAAAGCAGAGTTCATCTTAGGCAATAATTCAGTGTGCATCATCTGGACCCTTTTCTCAACGTCTTTATCTGCAAAATACAGGCTAATAATTGTTATGAATTTTTGATAGGCACAAGTAGCAATACAACAGCTAGCTTTGATTTACTGCCACATACACTTTGAGAATTTCCCTAAAGTACTCTCAGTTCTTTGTGTGAAAGAATTGCTGCAGAGGTGCAAAGAATTATTATTGTTGTAGAACATTTCAAATGTGGTACAAAAAAACATTGTGGCTAGCAAACTTGCTCCCAGAAAAGGAAGCCTTTCCAGCAAAATTGCATCAACTAATGAACTCCCCACAAAAACAAAATAATTGGACTGAGAGACAACTTCATATGAAGGGGTGGACCACCAGAGTCAGTCAGATGAAGTCCATACTCTCTCAAGTGTATAATACAGATTCTACAGATCTTTACATACTAGACTATTAACCATTAATATTAACTATATTGAGAAATTTTCATCACAAAGAGGCTCTGTACAACCTGTTTAGAGAGTAACCAAGCTAGACAGCTAAAATTATACAAGACAAGCTCCTTTTGAAGCACTGTCAGGTGTCACTTAGCTACCATCATGATTATTTCCATATACAGGTTACCAAATTGGAACCAGAGAACCACGGCAGGCACATATAGGATTAAGGGTAACAATCTAAGCCTTGTAGGTCCAGACTGTAAAGTCCTGCAGGCTAATCTTTTCCAGCACCTGGAAGGTTTGAACAATCATCATCATGTTCTGAACAGTTCCTACCACACTGCCACAATTAATCTACTCCAAGCCTTTCTCTGCCTATAAACAGGTCAATTCCTCCTATACTGAGACAGATAATTAGTATTTAAGGGCTTTTTCTCCATAGCTCTCTATAGATTTTGAACAAGCAGACTTTCCAACCCCCATAATACCTCACAGGTCGTGCAGACCACGAGCACGGGTGTATCCAGTGTCTGCACATTCAGAACATCAGGAAAATGCCACCATTCAGCATGTTTTCCTCTCCAGTACCATTTCGCAGAATCACAGAGTGGTGGGGGTTGGAAGGGACCTCTGGAGATCATCTAGTCCACCCCCTGCTAGAGCAGGGTCACCCAGAGCAGGGTCACCCAGAGCAGGTCGCATAGGACGGCATCCAGGGGGTTTGGAATGTCTCCAGAGACAGAGACTCCACCACCTCTCTGGGCAGCCTGTGCCAGTGCTCTGCCACCCTCAAACGAAGTTCCTCCTCATGTTCATGTGGAGCTTCCTGTGTTCCAGTTTGTGCCCATTGCTCCTTGTCCTGTCACTTGGCACCACTGGAAAGAGTCTGGCCCCATCCTTCTGACAACCACCCTTTAGATATTGATAAGCATTGTTGAGATCCCCTCTCGGTCTTCTCCTCCCCAAGCTGAACAGACCCAGCTCTCCCAGCCTTTCCTCATCAGAGAAATGCTCCAGCCCCATCATCATCTTCATACCCTTCACTGGACTCTCTCTAGAAGTTCTTTGTCTCTCTTGAACTGGGGAGCCCAGAACTAGACACTCCAGATGAGGCCTCACCAGGGCAGAGATCACCTCTCTCAACCTCCTGGCCACACTCTTCTTCCTGCACCCCAGGATGCCATTGGCCTTCTTGGCCACAAGGGCACATTGCTGGCTCATGGTTGACTTGTCTGCCACGACTCCCAGGTCCTTCTCTGCAGAGCTGCTTTCCAGCAGGTCAGCCCCTAACCTGTACTGGTGCATGGGGCAGTTCCTCCCTCAGTACAGTGCCCTCACTTGGCTTTCCCAGGAAAGCTGCATTTCTACTAGCCCCTCAAAGAGATTTCACATCTCTTAGCAGCACCTCATCCACCTGGTCATCTAAGAGGTGACTCAGGGCGGGGGTGGCTGTAGCAAATGCTCCCCAGGGCCTCTCACAATCACCTGGGCATACAAGCACAAGCTGGTCTCCCAACAAAAGCCTTCCTCCCTTTTCTGGATCCTTTGCGCTTCCCCCAGGCTTACAAGGACGACACAGAGCCACGCAAGGCTATAACTCACATCATGAAGTCCAATCCAGTTAACTTATGTGATATGAGGTTCCTTGACTACGCTGGCCTATTGATTAGTTTGTACGAAAATGCTGCCTCATTTATTACAGTTTGATTTAAGCAGATAGAGTGCACCAGAAAGGTCACTCATTTTTATCCATTCCTAGCAAACAACACCCCCAATTCCATTACTACTATTTCCAAATCAATGCTGCTTTACTTTTCCCTTCTGAGCCTCTGGAGCGTAGTTAGGATCGATGGTGCTTGTTCTGTCTTCAGTGTGTGAAACGTTGCTCAGACAGTGTTGCAGGAAAAGACTGCTCCTCCACTCACTGCTACAGCAGAGACGTCACCTCCCATTTGCTCATGCAAACACAGCCAGCTGGATAACGAATGCCATATTCAAATGTATGTGTTAGTGGTTTGATCCTCAGAAGGGATTAAAATACTTGTGCTAGAAAGGTTTCATACTTTTTTTCCCCCCAAAGTCCTAAAATGTAACCAAATCAAACCCATTCCAGCCCAAATGGACACTGCCAGGATCTATTTTTCCAAAACATATTAAATAACTACATTGTGTAATATTCCCTGCTCACAGAAGACAGAAATTCCAGTTTGAGAAAAATGAAAAAGGGTCACAATTCCAAAGCAACACACTGGAAGTAAATTTCAAACTTTCTGACAGTGTTATCTTCCATCTCTAGCTTTTTCATATTTAAGCACATCCCAGTGTTTGGCTCTCAGCAATAAAAGCAGATTTAGGATATGTGGGCTCCCCTCGGCTCTTGCAGGTGAGGAGGAAGGAGGGGGATTATCTGCATGGCTGGTCTATGCCATTTGCCTGAATTACAGTCTATTTTGATACACTATCTTCAATGTCATTGTCATTTGCAACCAGTAAAAAAAAATCTCTGTGTTGTTTTTTAGTCCCCAAGTGGTATTTAAGAACCTTTTTCACCCCATTGCTACGTTACACCTTAGGTAACACAGCATTTGCTCTGCAGTGAGAAGGGACTTATATTATTAGCCAGGCTGCCATGCACATCTTGGGCTGGGGACGTGGCTTCGCTGCTTTCTCACCAAACACCAGTGACATGTTAGGAGTTCTCTGCTCCTTCACAGCTCTCAGCCTGGATTCAGGAACACAGCCCCAAGCGAAGTACTCCTGGGTAGACCTGCTACCTCCCGCCTGCTGGTGCAACCACCAGAGGGGAAGAGATGTCCCTTACTCAGCCATTTATTAATTAACCTCTCATTATAAAAAAGGCTAATCATGGTTACCTATGCTGAGTCAGAGAGCTCTTTAACAATCAGGCAAGAACTCTAGGAAAGTCTCTTTTGAGCACTAACTGCTATCACTATCACATCTCAAATGCCCATCCCAGTTAAACTCTTGCAATTCATTAAGTGCCACAGCTGTGTCAGCGGACAATGCCCAAATCCAGGTTCCCTTCCCACTGGGGCCAGAGGCTCCAGCTAACTCCCTTTCCCCAGAATCCTCCCAGAACCTTTCAGCTCTACATCAGCTTCTATTGGCCCCATTTTTCCCTTCAGCCCCTTTTTGTCCCAAACACGAACACATCACAGTGGGTGACACTCAAGAAAAAATTGGCTTCATTTGACATATATATTCCACTGGTGCTATCGAAGTTACATAAAAGTTTGCAGGACTTGGACTTAATTGTACATTTTAGGTCCTAATTTATGTAGGAAAGATAGCAGTCCTGGTATGCAAAATACTAACTTCATTTATAGCTGCTTCTGGGGATATTTTCAGGAAAATTGGGAAATTTCTATGAAAGGAGCTGAAATGGGGCTTCTTTATGAGCAGAGGAGGCCCATGGGGCTGAACAATGGGCAGCAGGATCAGTGCATGGCTGTGAAAAGCAGTGAGAAAGCAAAGCTCCCTTCACCATTGTTCACATAAATAGCATTTAAAAATAAATAAATAAATAAAAATCTAGCTGCATTTGCACCTAGCATGAGCTGTAGCTTCAGGGCGCATGTCCAGCAGTAACTGAGATGAAAAGCAGCTCCTATTGATGCCAGCACACACACACATAGACACATGTACACACATGCACACACAGAGTGTGCTAATCGGCTGTCTCTGCCAGCCTGTGCAGGCAGCAGCTGCATGGGTAATGGTGTTACTATAATCAGCTGTTATAAATCTCCTGATCAGAAGCAAAACAAAGTATTTAGTGAGAATAGGATGTATTTTCTTCACCTCCTACCTATCTACAGTTCCTGACACTGTGCGACTCCAACCACAGCACCAGCCCTTATTAAAATTGCAACTAGGAAAAAGTAATCATAGAAACCTAGAATGGTTTGGGTTGGAAGGGGTCTCGAAGCTCATCTTGTTCCCAGCCCCCTGCCATGGCAGGGACACCTCATACCAGACCAGGTTGCTCCAAGCCCCATCCAACCTGGCCTGGAACACTGTCAGGGAGGGGGCAGCCACAACTGCTCTGGGCAACCTGGGCCAGTGCCTCACCACTCTCACAGCCAAGAATTTCTAAGATCTCATCTCAATCTCCCCTTTTCCAGTTTAAAGCCATCACCCCTTGTCCTATCACTCCATGCCCTTGTCAAAAGTCCCTCCCCAGCTTTCTTGTAGCCCCCCCAGGCACTGGAAGGTGCTCTAAGGTCTCCCTGGAGCCTTCTCTTCTCCAGGCTGAACACCCCCAACTGCCTCAGCCTGTCCCCAGAGCAGAGGTGCTCCAGCCCTTGGATCATCTTTGTGGCCTCTTCTGGACTCAATCCAACAGCTCCATGTCCTTCTGATGTTGGGGGCCCCAGAGCTGAACACAGCACTGCAGGGGAGTCTCGTCAGAGCAGAGTAGAGAGACAGAATCTCCTCTCAGATCAAAGAATCATAGAATTGTTTTGGTTGGAAGAGACCTCTCAGATCATCCAGTCTAACCATTAGCCAGCACTGCACAGTCACCACAGTCACCACTACCCCATGTCCCTCAGCACACAGCTCTGAAATCCTCCCCCACTGCCCTGGGCAGCCTGTGCCAGTGCTGGGGAACCCTCCCAGTGAACAAATGTTGCCTAATATCCAATCTAAACCTCCTCTGGCACAACTTGAGACCATTTCCTCTTGTCCTATCACTGTTACCTGGGAGAGAGGCAGACCCCCCCTTACTACCCCATCTTTTCAGGGAGCTGTAGAGAGCAATGAGGTCTCCCTTCAGCCTCCTCTTCTCCAGACTGAACCCCTTCAGTTCCCTCAGCTCCTCCCCATCAGACTTGTGCTCCAGACCCTTCCCCAGCTCTGGTGCCCCTCTTCACTGCAATACAGTGTGGTTTTGCTCCTTACATTGCCATTTCCTCTCACTGCCACCACAAAATGCCTCTCAGGGTTCTGCTGAATAATGCAGTTAGAGAGTCAAGTAACTGGAGAAGGGGAGCAAAAAGCAACAGAAACACTGGAGTTTTGGTGATGCTGTGACCACAGCGGGAAAAGCTGCAGGGCAGTAAGAAGCCAGGTGGCTGTTCTCACCAACAGAAAGTTGGGAGAAGACGTTCACCAGCTGTTACAGGACTACACTAGCTGAACCTGCAGGGGATGGGGTAGAATGGGCTGGCCACAGCACTGAGGCTGTTTGCAAAGGTGGCAAGTGGAGAGAGCTGTTAAAAGAAGGCAGAGCTAATGAATGTGGAGAGAAAAGCAGAAAGGTATCAAAAGTGGAACAGGTCACTCATATGCGACATGGTAATTCACCTCACTTGACAGTGCCACTTTGAGCAGGAGCTGAGTCACCCTCCGCTCCCCGCCACTGCCAAGGGGAAGCCAGCACTGCCCACCACCACTGACCAGGGCTACAGTGCAGCCTGCACACCCCCAGTTCCTGCATCATCATTGGGTGTCCCAGAGTTCCCCTGATCACTTATATATCCTCTAGTAGAACACTTGGTCCTGGCAAAAAATACTGCTTTTCCAAACCAGCTCTAACACCATCCTGAATTACTGTAAAAGAACGGGTGCATCTGAAGGAAGAAACCACTGTGTTTGTTACATATTTTACATCGCAAAATAACAAACTGCTCAGAAACACCCATGGCAGACTACAACGGTATAACACTCATGCCAGAGTATGATGGTAAGACACACGCTATCAGTGCTTATTGCCCACGTGTTTTATAGCTCCCCATCCCTTGCTGTTTTTCTAAATTGGAGGCACTTACCTACTCAACAGGCACAAAAAAAAACAACCAAGAAAGCAACACAAATCTGTAACCAGTGCAGCAGCCAGGCCTACAGCAGATGTGGAGGTGAGAAGCTGAAGCACTGCCATGGCTCTGATGCCTTCTCCACCAGGAACCACCAAGACATCACTGATCACCTCTGCTGCTAAGGAACTGTATGACGTCTTCCAGCCCTTTAATAACCTGATACTGTGAGGACCTGGAGATCAAATATCTGAAATGGGAAGGACATGGCAACGAAGACTGTTACTCTGGCAGAATTCGGGTGTTTATTCCCTCTCTGTCATCTGAGCAGTGTGTGATACACCAGGCAAGGCTATGGCCTGCTTAGAACAAAACTGTGGTGCAGAAGTTCTCAGCTGCTGTCAGTGTTCATCAACTCTCCTCCTAAAAACCCACATACCTGAAACATTTTTTCTTTTGTTTTCGTTCTTGAGGACCACTGGAGGGATAGCGTAGTTTGGATGCTGAGAGAGAACTGACTTTTAAACACAAGTTGGTGAATTAATATTTAAAATGAGTGATGGAACTAAACAGACCAGGTACCAAAAACCACATTCCTCACGCTGCTCTCCACTACCTCCCTTTTCTCTAACTTGCATCTTGCCAAGTAAAATGGAGTCACATTAGAAACGAACTCCAACGCAATATAGAACAAGCTGGACAGAGCAGGAAAGTGGCCACAAACATCACTACAGGGTCAGACTTGAACCTGCAAGGTCTTTGGGAAAACTTTCCCATAGGGAAAGACCATCCTAGCACCTAAATAATAATTGGGCCACATTTAAGTGCACTATTTTGATGTGCTTTGCCACGTGACATGCTATTTTAGCAGCACTATGACATCCAAGTGGGCAAAAGCACAAGAAATTTCTAGCATCTGGGTACCACTCTAAAGTTTTCAGCTCAAAAATCCTCTACCACATCACACAAAAGCACGTCTTCCCTACTGCAGTCATCGCTATTTTGCTTTTCTTTAATTACCAGTTCCATAACTTGTGTTATCTTCTCCTCTCTTCATTTGTTTCCCTCCAGGTTTGCTTTTCCTTTTTGCTGGTTGCTCTCTGTGCTGATACAGCACCTATTGTTATAAATCATTAAAGTTTGACTCCACTGTTAATATTGGTATTCATGCGGAGTTGACACTTTAATAGCATCCACATGCAGAGATGCAGCACAGAGATTTCTTAATGGTTTGTGTTAGCTTTGTTCACATGATTGTTCCTCATTTAACTACGAACCTTAAGACATTTACCAGTGTGGAACTCCTGTCATTAGGTGGAACAATATCAATATTACAGGGCACTGAATTACATGCCCAAAGTTTAGTGAAATTACCTAATATCTACCCAAACTCTGCCATCCGTCACAGCACACACACATTTATCAGGGACCTGCACCTCCTGCACCTTTTTTTCACCTGCACCTGCACCTCAGTCACCTTCAGGACTGTCCTGAATCCTTCCTAAAAAAAGTTATTTTTGTCATGGTGACAATAAAATGCTTCACACTGGTGGGATTATTGGATGTTGCTTGCTGTGCAGTTATTGCCTGTCTAATGGATTATTTTCTTCTGCCCTGCTTTCCTCCAGCCACTTGTGACACAGTCTGCGTTTCGTCCTGATTTAACACACAACATATTTACATGGAGGATCGCTAGTTCAAATATATTGTGTTCATTAACCTACAACCCCAACTTCCTCAGTGTGTCTCCATAGCAGAGGTCCTCCAGCCCTCGGATCATCTGTGTGGCCCTTCCATAATTTTACATTAGGAAATTATTCTATGATCCCACTTATCACATGGCAAACTCTCTGGGTATCAGCCTGAAATTGCCTGCATCCTGTATCTTACTCGTAGCATTAGCAGTATTTCTTTTCTCTCCTCAGTGATTTTGAAGGTAACAAAGTTAAGTGATGTGCTTTTGGTGCAGGACACTGTGAGCATCATGGTTATGATCAGTATGGAGAGGTTTCTCTGCTCCCATTACCATCTGGGGAGTGCAGACTGGGATGTGCCCATGTACTCCACTGCACAGTCACATGAGCAGACAGCTTTGACAAGAGCCCACCATGTTCTGCCCTGGTCTTTGGGGAAATCATGGAGAAGAAAAGGAGCTCATGGATGTCAATCACCCTCCAAAATCCGTCTCCATCCAGAGTACTCTTTATAACCTCATCCAAAGTTATAACAGCAGGAAGCACAGAGTATGCGAGCAGGTTTTGCATATGTCTTTTTCTTATCTTTACCTTGTTTAGTGTTTATTGCCTTCAGAATAGAGTTACCCCCAGCCCCCCCCCCCAAAAAAGTGCATTCATGTTGGTCAGAAATAGGAAACATTCTCCTCATAACATTTTGTTCTCAGAAGAAAATGAACTATATCTTGATTGTCAGGTAGCAATGAAGCTCAGAAACTAAGATACAGACTTACCCAAAAAGGAGAGGGTTTTGCAGTTATCAGCAGCGTCATCCTGTGTCGGAGAGAATTTGATTTAAAAAATAAAGTAATATACAGATTTGCTTTACAGCATCTGAATGTAACATTGACACAGCCCATGAAACATCAAAACTTGCTCCATACCTAATCCTGACATTGCTCAGGGATTCTTCTGGAGCTTCCCATTCCAGCTGAAGAAGGTTGGCTCTCAGCTATGATCTTTCAAGGTGCCTCCAGGGGCTGCATGGGAAACTTGAGGCTCTTAACTCTACTCTAGACAGCCCAGCCTTACTGCATGGCTCCTAGCTCAACTTTTGAGGTTTGGGCTTGGGAACAATTGCTCCACGTCCTTTTAATCCACAGTGAACATACAGAAAGGTTTAGGCTGGGAAGGGCCTGTGGAGGTCCCTTGGTCTGACCCCTGCTCAGAGCATGGATGAAGACACACAGAGGTACGCTGGGAAGTGCAGTCCAAGCAGTCTTCTGCATCTTCTGTTTGGAAGGACAATGTTGAAAATTGAAACAGTGTGAAGAGGCTGGATTGAGCAGGAAGGTTTGTTCAAAGCCTAAAAAAACAGCTTCAGCAACAGCGTGTGCCCTTCCAAATGTGCTCGTGATGTCATGTCCATGTTGACACACCTAAGCCAGCTTAGCCCCTTGAATGATGCCTTCATTAACATTTACAGATCCTACAGTTGCAAAAGCAACTTCTCTACATGAGAAAGCCTAACAGGGACATTTCTTAAGTCTATTATGGGCAAATTTGGCTTATGGAGTCACTAATCTCTTTGGGTTTTTTCTCAGGCAAGGGTATCTCAAGTTCAACTTCAGTTTGTAGCAGAGTTGTACATTATGATTACTTAAATATGAGTTCTTTAAATATATATGTTAATGCTATCTGTGCAAATTAATCCTACCTTTTACTATGTTCTGTGGAGATATTTTATATATTTGTGTTTTTCAGTCAAATTCCAATTAAAAATAGGAGAGCAATAGAAGATGGAAAAGCTCAATATAATCTGCATTTGTATGTATTTGTATTGTGAAGTTAAATAAATTTTCCTCTGGGTCTTAAGGGACTTCACATTGATGACAAAAAGTAGCTAAGTCAAAAAAAAAAGAAAAATTTGGATTTGGGACCTTAATATAATACAGGCATATCTCCCATAGTTGCGAATATCTTCCTGACCTTCATTATTGCCCATAACGGTTTTTTTTTTCTACTGCAGTGATTTAATCTCTTGGTACTCTGCAGAATTGTTAATGAATGGAGGCTGAGGGAAGGAGCCACCTCCACCAAAACGTGTTACTATCTCAGGCATCTCTCTATCTGAAATACATCAGGGGACACACTGATAATATAAGCTACCCTGATGCTTGGTATTATTTTCACTGCCAGGAAAAAACAAAGAAAGGGGGACTGGACTAGATGATCTTTTGAGGTATCTTCCCATCCCTAACATTCTGTGATTCTGTGTGATTCTGTGAATCCAATGATGATGCTCTCAAACCTAGCAAAGGATTTAACAAGCATCTCTACAGCTCTAGGCTTCTTTTGTTTCTTCTCCGAGAACGTGCTTGCAGACCACAAAGAGAGAGTAATGGAGTCAGTGAGCCAGTTCATTTGCAGCACAGGGTTGTTCCTCCATGTTATACAAATTTTTTTACATATATTGTGTTACCAGAAAGTGACCCTGGCCCATACAGGTCCCCACACAGAAGGGATACTCACCTCACTGCATGCAACCTCTATGTGGATCTTCTATGCAGGCTTTGAGGGATCAATCCGGTAAATTTAGCAGGGAAGCAAGTGGTCTCTTGTCATACTTGGCCATAAATATTAAATCACTTCTCAAGTTTTCAGCCGCTCTCCGCATACACTACTCATATTCCCAAGTTCAGCTCTGGATCAGAGGGAGTTCACAGAATCACAGAATCACAGAATTGTCTGAGTTGGAAGGGACCTCCAGAGATCATCCAGTCCAACTCCCCTGCTGTAAAGCAGGATCCCCAAGAGCACATCATTCAGAACTGCATCCAGGCGAGTCTTGAAAATCTCCAGAGGAGACCCCACCCCCTCCCTGGGCAGCCTGTGCCAGTGCTCTGGCACTCTCACCCAAAAGCAGTTCTTTCTCAAGAAAATGTGCCCATCAGCAGGCTGGTGGTCTACCAGGCTGGTGTCACCAGTGGCATGGCACCAGGGAGGTGCACAGGTCCATGCCCAACCATAGCTCTGCGTCCCCCCACCAGTGAGACCTGACACCTTTGATAATGGTTTCAGCCGCCTTGTGAGTTCTTCAGCGAGGCATACAATGCTGTCTATTGACATGGACATCCATCCATCATGATAGTCATGAGCCTCGCTAATGACTACGCTATTCCAGTTCATAAAAGCTGCAGCTTTGCAATGGCCACGACTCCCTGCAGCAGCTTCTCCATCCCATATCTCAGCTCCTTCAGCACTCTCTTAACACTTTCTTCAAACATCAAAGTCCAGCTATAGACTCCACATACTAAAATACTATTTAAAAATAATTAGGAACCCTTTCTTGCTTTACAAATTAGTACCTTGTTTCCAGGCACCTGGTAAAGCTTACAACAGCAAGCTGAACTTTGTGAACTTTTTTTTTTAATAAATCTTAGTATGCTCCTAATGGGAGTTTTATCAACAAGGCCAAATGTAAGGTCCTGCCCCTGGGTCAAGGCAATCCCAAGCACAGATCCAGGCTGGGCAATGAGTGGATCAAGAACAGTTCTGGGGAGAAGGACTTGGGAAGTTGGTGGATGATAAGATCAATAAGAGCCAACACTGTGTGCTTGCAGCCCAGAAAGCCCACCGTATCCTGGGATGCATCAAAAGATGTGTGAACAGCAGGTCGAGGGAGGAGATTCTGCCCCTCTACTCTGCCCTCCTGAGACCCCACCTGGAATACTGTGTCCAGCTCTGGAGCCCCCAACACAAGAAAGAGATGGAGCTGTTGGAGTGAGTCCATAGGAGGGCCACCAAGATGGTCAGAGGGCTGGAGCACCTCTCTTATGAGGACAGGCTGAGAGAGTTAGGCTTGTTCAGCCCAGAAAAGAGAAGGCTCCAGGGAGACCTCATAGTGGCCTTCCAGTACCTGAAGGGGCCTAGAAGAAAGCTGGGGAGGGACTTTTTACAAGGGACTGTAATGATAGGATGATGGGTAGTGGGTAGAGGCTGAGAGAGGGTGGGTTTGGACTAGATATAAGGAAGAAGTTCTTTAGCCTGAGGGTGGTGAGGCACTAGAATGGGTTGCCCAAGGAAGTTGTGGCTGCCCCCTCCCTGGCATTTCCAGGCCAGGTTGGATGGGGCTTGGAGCAACCTGGTATGGTGGGAGGTGTCCCTGCCCATGGCAGGGGGGTTAGAATGAGATGAGCTTTGAGGTCCTTTCCAACCCAAACCATTCTATGATTCTATGGCCATCAATTCTCTTCATTTAAGTCTGAGCACACAAAGCCTATTCAGTTCTAGGGGGGAAAAAAAGGGGGGTTCAAGAAAGGGCTTTGATTTCTCCTGTGTCCGGGAGAGAGTTTCAGCAGTATATAGAGAGACTTTGTAGGAACACCGACTCGCAGACCTGTTGGGCAGAGGAATCAAACCGTGTCTCATTTACTTCCACAAATACATTGGCTGAAGCAATGAAAGTAGAATAAATGGCACAAATGCATCACTAGTAACCTACAGCAGGCAATATATGAACATGACAGAGTAGAACTCATTTATCATGCTCTTTAGTTAGTAGCGACCACGTACATTTCCATTTATCCACTGTTTAATTATGCACAGCAGCTCCTTTCCCATATATAGACATACAGAACGCAGCCATTCATCATTTCTATAGTTTGTCTTATTCTATTTCGCTTCTCTCTTGTCTTTACTAAAGTTTAAATAGGAGCTTTTGTTCATGCATCCGACACTCTCTCTTTTTTTTTCCCTTGCAAAAACGAGCCCCCTGCTCCCCCACTGGCAGTGTATGTATATCCTCCTCTCCATCGCCTAATCCCTACATGTCTATCTCACATCTGGCTGTCCCACATATGGCTGCTGCTGAAACCAGAGGGTTAAATTTTTCCATGTGCTTCATGGAGCAACAGGATGGGAATCAGAGTCTCTGAAGGAAAAGACGTGACGGAGGTAGCTTGCAGCAGGGGAGGTTTAGATTGGATATTAGGAAACATTTCTTCACTGAAAGGGTTCCCCAGCACTGGCACAGGCTGCCCAGGGCAGTGGGGGAGTCCCCATCCCTGGAGGGATTTCAGAGCCGTGTAGATGTGGTGCTGAGGGACATGGGGTAGTGGTGACTGGGCAGTGCTGGGTTAGTGGTGGGACTGGGTGATCTTAAAGGTCTTTTCCAACCAAAATGATTCTATGATTCTATGATTTCCTGAGGATTTTACCTTTGGGGAAGACTGCTCCGTCACCTGCCACAGTCTCACTTCCCTCGATAAGAAACAAGGGAAACCATTCCCCACGCTTTCAGCATCCTTACGGTGAGCGAGGCACGTCGCCTCTCCTCCCCAGGCATGCACCTACTCCTCCAACATTTTCTTTCCATTGTGCTCCTTCTCACTCCTCCTCCCCCACCATCTTATTTTCTGTCTCTCTGTCCCACACCTCCCCCACATTCTTCTGGGTCTATTCTCCTCCCGGTATATAACTCACATTAATGTCAATTGGAGTTATGCACGCGTACAAAGGGGAGAATGGACCTCTTGGAGCGGAGCTAATTAAGCTCTTCTTTAGAAGTCAGAGCCTGTAATCTCACAGACATCAGTAGCTGGCTGTCAATCAAGGTGCATCCTGAGCTGCCAGAGATTCATGCCTACCTGGATTTCCAATGGGCTGCAATGGGGGCGGGGAGGGCAGCAGTCGTGCTGGATTTGGCCTCAGCTCTAGTATAGCCTTAAAGCAGGCCCTTGAATGTACTCTGGTTTTTGAAAATGCCTTGAATATGTATATTGCCATCACAGAATGAAAGAATCACAGAATGGTGGGGGTTGGAAGGGACCTCTGGAGATCATCCAGTTCAACCCCCCTGCAGAGCAGGGTCACCCAGAGCAGGTCGCACAGGATGGTGTCCAGGCGGGTTTGGAATGCATTCAGAGATGGAGACTCCACCACCTCTCTGGGCAGCCTGTGCCAGTGCTCTGCCACCCTCACAGTAAAGTTCTTCCACATGTTCAGGTGGAACTTCTCGTGTTCCAATTTGTGCCCATTGCTCCTTGTCCTGTCACTGGGCACCACTGGAAAGAGTCTGGCCCCATCCTCCTGACACCCACCCTTTAGATATTGGTAAGCATTGATGAGATTGCCTCTCAGTCTTCTCTTCCCCAGGCTGTACAGACCCAGCTCTCTCAGCCTTTCCTCATCAGAGAGATGCTCCAGACCCCTCATTATCTCCATACCCTTCGCTGGACTCTCTCCAGTAGTTCCCTGTCTCTCTTGAACTGGGGAACCCAGAACTGGATGCAGCACTCCAATCAAATCTGTGTAACTCACCCAGTGCCAGTGAACTGTATATATTGAAGTGAGCAATTTGCATTTAACACTCTAGAAGTTTTACCTCGTGTTAGCAGGCTTCAGAAGATGACATCACCTTTGAAAACCCATCTCAGTATAAGCAGAACAGGAACCACCAAGATATTTTCTACTCAATTTAAGTTCAATTTATTTCTTCTGCATTCACAACAATTAAACACCTTTGTCGGCAACATGGACAGTGGGATCAAGAGCACCCTCAGCAAGTTTGCCAATGACACCAAGTTGTGTGGTGTGGTCAACACTGGAGAGAAGGGATGGCATCCAGAGGGACCTGGACAGGCTGGAGGGGTGGGCCTGTGTAAACTGCATGAAGTTTCAACAAGCCAAGTGCAAGGTTCTGCACCTGGGTGGGTACAACTCCAAGCACAAGTACAGGCTGGGCAGAAAATGAACAGAGAGCAGCTCAGAGAAGAACAACTTGAGGGTGCTGAGTGATGAGAAGCTCAACATGAGCCGGCAATGTGTGCTTACAGCCCAGAAAGCCAACCGTGTCCTGGGCTGCATCAAAAGCAGCATGGACAGAAGGTCTAAGGAGGGGATGCTCCCCTTCTACTCTGCTCTGACAAGACTCTCCTGCAAGTGTTGTGTTCAGCTCTGGGGCCCCCAACATCAGTAGGACATGGAGCTGTTGGATTGAGTCCAGAGGAGGCCACAAAGATGATCCAAGGGCTGGAGCACCTCTGCTCTGGGGACAGGCTGCGGCAGTTGAGGTTGTTCAGCCTGGAGAAGAGAAGGCTCCAGGGAGACCTTAGAGCACCTTCCAGTGCCTGGGGGGCTACAAGAAAGCTGGGGAGGGACTTTTGACAAGTACATGGAGTGATAGGACAAAGGGTAACAGTTTTAAACTGGAAGCAGGGAGATTTAGAAGAGATCTTAAGCAGAAATTGTTGGCTGTGAGGGTGGTGAGACACTGGCCCAGGTTTTGCAGAGCAGCTGTGGCTGCCCCCTCCCTGACAGTGTTCCAGGCCAGGTTGGATGGGGCTTGGAGCAACCTGGTCTGGTGGGAGGTGTCCCTGCCCATGGCAGGGGGGCTGGAACAGGATGAGCTTTGAGGTCCCTTCACACGCAAACCAGTCTATGACTATAACAGGCAGCCCAGCCAATGCCACCAAGTTTCCAATAAGGAACCACGGGGAAAAAAGCAGCAGCTGAATCACCACAGGAGACTGGACTGAAAAACCACACCAGCTTTTTCTAGCCACGTATTTGCTGAAATCCAACTAAAAAATAAATGGTCTCCAAACACAGAAATTCAGCTGTAAAATCATTTAGTAACAAGTTAACAAGGAGATCACATTGAATACCAATTAAGGTGAATGAATTATTTTAGAATTTATAAAATATCCCTTTGCTGATTAACCAAAAGTAATCCAGAAGGAAACACACTGTGGTTTGCCATGATCTGTAAATATTCTGATCTCACTTGCACTTTTTACAGATAAAAAAACTTGTATTTAAATCTCAGCTGTGAAGCGAAAGGTATAAATATTATATCAGATACACAGTCTATTTAATACCACTTAAGGAAGGGTGAAGGTCCAAGAAGTATCTGTGGCTTAGAATGGAAATATGAGAATTTGAAAGAGAATGTGACTACCTCTTATACTGAAAAGCTCACTCCAGCTGTGAAAGGGCTGGTGTCCTCTTCCCTAAGGCTTTTACTGTATTTCATTCTCCTCCTTCCAGGGAACAGCATCGCTGTCTAATTTAGTGTGATATTTTGCCAGAGGTGTAGAATAGAAAATAAACAGTCTAAATTCAACTAAGTGAAATTGGAATAAAATCCACTGAGGCTGGAGCACCTCTGCTCTGGGGACAAGCTGAGGCAGTTGGGGGTGTTCAGCCTGGAGAAGAGAAGGCTCCAGGGAGACCTTAGAGCACCTTCCAGTGCCTGGGAGGGCTACAAAAAAGCTGGAGAGGGATTTTTGACAAGGGCATGGAGTGACAGGACAAGGGGTGATGGCTTTAAACTGGAAAAGGGGAGATTTAGATGAGATCTTAGAGAGAAATTGTTGGCTGTGAGGGTGGTAAGACACTGGCCCAGGTTGCCCAGAGAAGCTGTGGCTGCCCCCTCCCTGGCAGTTCCAGGCGAGGTTGGATGGGGCTTGGAGCAACCTGGTCTGGTGGGAGGTGTCCCTGCCCATGGCAGGGGGGTTGGAATGAGAGGAGCTTTGAGGTCCCTTCACACCCAAACGAGTCTGGGTTCTATAGAATAGGTTCCAGCTCCTCTAGGAAGAACCAACAGGCTCTAGTGAAGAGGTGGCACAGAGACATGGTGACTGCAGAAGTGGATGAGGGAGGGAAGGGTCCCTGGGTCTCCTGAACCATCCTGAAGAATTCAGTTCAAAGACTGCATTACTGTCAGCCAGAAATTCTTCCCAGAAATCTTACTCTTTTGGAAAAAAGACTTGACGTTTCAGCTGCTACAACTCATGGGGTGTGGGACTCTGCTCATGGGGTGGTAATGGGGACACAAGAAACCTCACTACATCAGTTACCATTCGTTTTATTTTATGGCCTGATTTACTACCAAAAATCCACTTTCCATGCAATTTTCCACTTGACCTGCATAGGCACTCAGCTCTCCAGATACTCAGTCACAGGCACAAAGGTAGAAACGTGGAAGGGGAGCTTCTGCCCCAAGGGGGTCCTGGAAAAGTCCCCTTTTCCCTTCAACTTGTAGAAGTGACTGGTAAATCACAGAGCTGGACAAACATGTCTCCAAGGGCTTCATTCACTTAAGTTTTCAGCTAAAACTCTCCAGTCTCTTCTCAGTTTTACCTGTGTAGCCCCAAGCTATAGTCTTAAAAATAGCAAGAGTGATGGTGCTTTTTAGTTTACAGCGATGCTGTGAATTTAATTGAATTAAGAAGTGCTTTGTTATCCCTAGACTCAAGACAACACAGAAGCACTTGGCAAATAAATATGAATTCTTGACAATCGCTAGGATTTCATCGGCATTTATTAACCAAAGAGACTTGATTTCAGTGTTACTCACTAAGGTTTGGGTTTGCTGTTTTTTTTAATTCACTGCCTGGTACTTTGCAAAAGACATCTGGTATGGAATCCTGTAATGATCTTAAACAGCACATAAAATGCTCAACGCTAGCTAATTAATTTCTGATTTTAGATCAATCAAAGATCCTGCTATCCAGTCCATATTCATAGACACGTTCCTGGTTGGCCTAAGCACCCTCAGGGACCAGAGCCAGTGCAGCCCCTCGCCACACACTGAGCACCCATGGGGGGCTGTAGGTAGACCTAGGCAGCATCTCCGGGGGTTGGGGCAGAGCCACCAGCACCAGGGCTCTGCAGGCACTGCCATGGAGGGGACAGCGGAGACGCAGCAGTGGGGGACCCAGACCCCTGGTCATGCAGGGAGCAGTGAGACAGCTTTTCAGAGCAGAGAAAGGGAAGCAGAGACCATGCTCTGCTGCTTTTCTGATGCAGCCTCTCCTGAACAGTTGGAGTGAGGGTGCTCATCTGCTTCATTTATCAACGTCAGTTATGCCTACAATATCTAATATAGACATAACTAAACAGACGTGTGCACAATAGTTTTTAACTAGTATTAATATCTACTATTTGTATCTGTTGCACAATATCTCTGATAGAATTTGTATCTCTATACATACCAGTGCAACCGCTTTCTGTTCTTCAGCTGGAGCCAGACCCATCAAAATTACAACAGTAACTTAAAAATCATAAACTTGAAAGCTAGGCCGTTTGGGGTTTGGGGGTTTTCTGCTGAATATAAAGCCTTATTGTCCCAAAAATGCAGGTCAGGAAATGAATCCCTGTGAGAAAATACCACTGTGTAGGATACAAGAGCCTCATATCCAGGATGAGTAATACTGAATATGTTAAATTATGTTGCTAATAATAAAAAAAATCTTTATTATATGATTGGATATAATGTTAGAGCTCTGAAAGCAAAATCCCTCTACAGTTAATTCTACTGAGAAAAAAATGCATTAAAACTTTATTTAATTTTTTTAAGCCCAAGATACGGAGATCATCACTGAACACTTGTCCAGTTAACACAGTGCTTTAAGATGAAATGACAGAAGTACTAATTAAACTCTAAAATTTTGTAATATGAGCCAAATTCAAGTCCTCTATCATTTGCCTTACTTATTACCACATCTTGGACAAAAAA
Source organism: Podargus strigoides (assembly GCA_028020825.1). Taxonomy (NCBI): domain Eukaryota; kingdom Metazoa; phylum Chordata; class Aves; order Caprimulgiformes; family Podargidae; genus Podargus; species Podargus strigoides. The sequence continues at coordinate 17,168,673 of CM051663.1, forward strand.
AAAACTCAAGGTTTCTGGAAATACTTTTAATATTATCATAGCCTCTGGTTTTATTCTGACCTATCTGCAGCAACTGACTAGGTTATACATTTATTCACACAAATCAGACATCAGTACCTATATCCCCCTGACAGTAACTCAGTATCTAAAAATCTCCCCAGGGACTTATTCTCTATCTATAGAAAACTATAAGCCTGTAATCGTGTGTGCCCATATGTATATGTGTTTTTATCTATATATATTTATCTCTACCAGAATATCTCTGAATCAAATATAAAGTTCCAAAAATAAACTTTTAACCAAGCTGCTTGTAAATGTGATGACCAAAGTGCCATGCAGAACCTGCCAGGCATGGAAGAATCATAGAATCATAGAATAATTATGGTTGGAAGGGACCTCCAGGGTCATCAAATCTAACCTTTATCCCATCATATTCCTAACCATTAGACCATTAGACCATGGCCTCAAGTGCCTCATCAACCTGTTTTTTGAACACCCCCAGGGACGGCGACTCCATCACCTCCCTGGGCAGCCTGTTCCAATGTCTAACCACCCTCTCAGTAAAGAACTTCTTCCTAATATCCAACCTAAACTTCCCCTGACGCAACTTGAGGCCATTTCCTCTTGTCCTATCATTAGTAATTTGGGAGAAGAGACCAACACCGGCCTCACTACAACCTCCTTTTAGGTAGTTGTAGAGGGCATTGAGGTCTCCTCTCAGTCTCCTCCATGCTAAACAGCCCCAGTTCCTTCAGCCAGTCTTCATAAGACCTGTTTTCCAGACCTCTCACCAGCCTCGTTGCCTTTCTCTGGACTCGCTCCAGCACCTCAATGTCCTTCTTATACTGTGGTGCCCAGAACTGGACACAGTACTCAAGGTGTGGTCTCACGAGTGCTGAGTATAGGGGCACGATCACGTCCCTATTCCTGCTGATCACACCGTTTCTGATACAGGCCAGGATGCCGTTGGCCTTCTCGGCCACCTGGGCACACTGCTGGCTCGTGTTCAGTCGGCTGTCAACCAACACCCCCAGGTCCTTTTCCGCCAGGCAGCTTTCCAGCCACTCTTCCCCAAGCCTGTAGCGCTGCATGGGGTTGTTGTGACCCAAGTCCATGACCCGGCACTTCCCCTTGTTAAACCCCATGCAATTGGCCTCAGCCCATCACTCCAGCCTGTCCAAATCCCTCTGCAGAGCCTCCCTACCCTCAGGCAGATCGACACTCCCACTCAATTTTGTGTCATCTGCAAATTTACTGAGGGTGCATTCGATCCCCTCATCCAGGTCATCAGTAAAGACATTAAACAAGACTGGCCCCAAGACCGAGCCCTGAGGGACACCACTTGTGACTGATCTCCATCTGGATTTAACTCCATTCACCACAACTCTCTGGGCTCGGCCATCCAGCCAGTTTTTAACCCAGCGAAGAGTCCACCTGTCTAGAGCACGAGCCGCCAGCTTCTGCAGCAGAATGCTGTGGGAGACAGTGTCAAATGCCTTACTGAAGCCCACGTATACAACATCCAACACTTTTCCCTCATCCACTAGGCGCGGGTCACCTGATCATAGAAGGAGATCAGGTTGGTTAAACAGGACTTGCCCTTCATGAACTCATGTTGGGTGGACCTGATTCCCCTGTTGTCCTGCACTTGCCGCGTGATCTCCCCCAAGATGAACCGTTCCATAATCTTCCCTGGCACCGAGGTGAGGCTGACAGGCCTGTAGTTCCCCGGATCCTTCTTTCTGCCCTTCTTGTAGATGAAGATGAAATGAGAAACATTGCAGATGTAGATGAGAAACACTGGAAAGTTTCCAGTCGTCTGGGACCTCACCCGATAACCAGGACTGCCGATAGATGATGGAGACCAGCTTGGCAAGCAACTCTGCCAGCTCCCTCAGCACTCTCGGGTGGATCTCATCCGGCCCCATAGACTTATGGGTGTCTAATTGACTCAGCAGGTCCTTCACTACTATTTCCTGGATTACGAGGGGTTTATTCTGATATCCATCCCAATCTTCCAGCTCAGGGAACTGAATACCATGAGGATAACTGGTCTGGCCGTTAAAGACCGAGGCAAAGAAGGCATTAAGTACCTCAGCTTTTTCCTCATCTTTAGTAACAATGTTCCCCCTCGCATCCAATAAGGGATGGAGATTCTCCCTACATCTTTTTTTATTGTTAATATATTTGTAAAAACTCTTCTTATAATCTTTTGCAGCAGTGGCCAGACTGAGTACAAGATGGGCTTTTGCTCCCCTAATGTTCTTCCTACACAACCTAACTAAATCCCTATACTCTTCCCGAGTAGCCTGCCCCTTCTTCCAAAGGTGGTAGGCTCTCTTCTTTCTCCTAAGTCCCAGCAAAATCTCCCTGTTCAGCCAGGCCAGTCGCTTTCCTCACCAGTTTGTCTTACGACACATGAGGACAGCCTGCTCTTGCATCTCTAACAGTTTCTCCTTGAAAAGAGTCCATCCTTCCTGAACCCCTTTGCCCTCTAGGACTGTTCCCCTAGCGACTTTCTCAACCAATGTTTTAAAGAGGTTGAAGTCTGCCCTTTGGAAGCCCATGGCTAAAGTTTTGCTGCCCCCCCTCCTAACTGGGCTAAGGATTGAGAACTGGATCATTTCATGGTCGCTTAGCCCAAGATGGCCTCCGACCACCACATCACCTACCAATCCTTCCCTGTTCATGAACAACAGGTCTAACAAGGCACCTTTCCTGGTGGGCTCACTTATCAGCTGAGTCAGGAAGTTATCTTCCATGCACTCTAGGAACTTCTCGGATTGTTCTCTCTCTGCTGTGTTATATTTCCAGCAGATGTCTGGTAAGTTGAAGTCCCCCACAAGAAGAAGGGCTTGCGACTTTGCAGCTTCTGCCAGTTGTTTACAGAACAGTTCATCGACCTCTTCATCCTGGTCAGGTGGCCTGTAGTAGACTCCAGCAGGATATCCACCTCGTTCGCCTTCCTCAACCCATAAACATTCAGCTGGCTCATCACACTTATCGATCTCCATACAGTCAAAACACTCCCTAATATAGAGCGCCACCCCACTGCCCTTTCTACCTTGCCTACTCCTCCTGTAGAGCTTATAGCCATCCATTGCAGCACTCCACTCATGAAAGTCATCCCACCACATTTCCATGATGGCAACTACATCATAGCTGTCGTGCTGCACAATGGCTTCCAGCTCCTCCTGTTTGTTGCCCATGCTGTGTGCATTACTGTAGAAGCACCTGAGCCAGGCTGATGACTTCCTTACCAGCTGTGGCCTGCCTCCTTTAGGTTCAACTCTAGCAGGCCCAATTTTATCCCCTTCCCCCTTCAAACCTAGTTTAAAGCCCTTTCAATGAGGCCAGCCAGCTCATTTGCCAGGATTCTTTTTCCCCTCTTCACCTGTCGCCTGCAGACCCTGCGTAACATAAAGCTCCCCATGTGTAAAAAACCCAAAATTTTGTCTGTGGCACCAGTCTCTTAGCCACATGTTTATCAGGTGGGTCTTCCTTCCTCTTTCAGTATTCTTCTCTTCCACCAAAGGAGAACACCACGTGGGCTCCCGATCCCTCAAGTGATCTCCCCGTGCCCCTGAAGTATTTTTTAATTGTCTTCAGGCTCCTCTCAGAAACCTCATCACTACCTACCTGGATAACTAATAGTGGATAGTAGTCTGTTGGCCATACCAGACTAGGGAGTTTCTTAGTGATATCCCTGACACTGGCCCCAGGGAGGCAGCAGACTTCTCTGTGGAGTGGATCCGGCCGGCATATGGGGGTCTCTGTTCCTCTCAGAAGGGCATCACCAGCTACAGTTACCCTCTCCATTTGTCCCTCCATTTCGAGAGCCCCATACCTGTTCTGCAAGGGTAGCCGGGAAGGGGAGGGAGGCCAGGACGGGATTCGCCTGCCTCGCCGAGCAGGGACCTGTTTCCATTCCCCCTCATCTCTTGGGTCCCCTTCCTGTACCTGATGGCAAGTGAGGAGGGGATCCTCTCTTTCTAGGGGAGCCTTCACCCACTGCCCTGTCCTCAAGGATGGCAGGGCCTGACTCTACCAGTCTACCTCCCTCTCACACTCCCTTCTTGCCCTCAGCCTCTCCACCTCCTCCTTTAGCTCCATCACCAGGCTGAGCAGATCATTCACCTGCTCACAGCGCACACAGCCTCCCATTACCAGGGGGATGCTGTGGCATTCCCTGCAGCCTGTTGCCCGCACAACTGCATCCTTTCGTGGGGGCTCTGTCTGGGTTCCCACATTCACTTTGCTCTTCCTCTGCCTGGTGGATACCATTGTTCTTCCAGTGATAATTGCCCCCAGGAGCTGATCTCTGCAACAATCAGTTGTTAGCACCTCAGCTCCTCGCGCCCTTCCCTAGTTCACTTGGCGCCTTCTCCGCGCCCTGCTCGTGCAAACTGCCTTGGGCAAACTGCCGTGCCCCCCCTTACAGATGTGCCCCGCTCCAGGTCGCTGTCGCTCCCCAGGGGTGTTTACAAACCGCCCGCACAGCTTGGGGCCACGCCTCTGTTGTGCCTGATTGGCTACCGCGGACTTCCTGGAACTTCCTGGAACTTCCCGGAACTTTCCGGAACCTCACGGAACTTCCTGGAATTGTTGGGGCTGCAAGTGGGGGGGGTCCGTGGCTCAGGAATCCCTCTGCACAATCGATCAAACCCTCACTGCCTCAGTCCTACCTTGGTCTTGTTGCTGCTGCTGCTGCTGCTGCTGCTGCTGCTGCTGCTGCTGCTGCCGCCTCACCGACTGACTCTGACTGAATAATACCAAAGTGTGAATTCTGAGCATTTCCATTCATATAAAGAGGCCAGTGAGCTTAGCTCTTGAGAAAATCAAAATAACAAAGGGAAAAACAGTCCTTTCTGGCTCCCAGTCCCTTGGTGAAATTAGCTTTTCTAAGTAAGGGGACATTTTGTGGCCGAATCCTTCCAACTTGCAGTGATGTGACTTCAGAAACACCCCTGAGTTCAGAGAAGTTGTCGATAGGAGACATTTGTTAAGGTGGAAGATGCTCCAAGAGCCTTGCATCTGGAGGGAAGGGGTTCCCCCAAACAGGCCACCCATTACAGACCTGATGGTTCATCTCTGGCTCTCAGCAAAGTAATTTGCTGTTTTCCAACTGCAGAAATAGTTCCTGAGGTCATTTCACCAAATCAGCATCCAGCACACACAGGTCTTGACTGGGACTTGCCAACAACTTCTCCACTTCTGGTTTTACTGTGGGGAATGGAGTCGTGTGGTTTTTTACAGAGCAAAATTCAAACCTTCTTCTGTCCTGTCCTCACATGAATCATTTTATCTACAAGAGCCTGGATATACAGAGAAGTACACAGGTACCCGAGAGAAACAAAAGCTTCAGCTAATGAACAAAATCAGCGCACCTCGGCTGTGCAGTAAATAGGCTTTCTCACCCCGAGACCACGTGTTATAAGGAGAAATGCCGAGCCATAATAAGCTGATGTATCATACAATCATTACTAATAAAACTAGACCAAAAGCTTATTCATAAATCCTCTGGCAAGTACTTATAAAAATTGTAGGATCCAATCCTCTCATTCTTGTCAGAAAATACGTCCCCTTGAAGCCACATGAGCTCTGAGTGACTGAGCCATGCAGTCTTGGTCTCCACTGCCTGCAAACTAATGATTGCTGTCTGAATCTATCCCAGCTATTGATTTCCAGTCTCCACACCTGCCTGTCCATCACTGCAATCAAGGTCCTGCTTATGGGAGAGCAATTTATCGCTAAGCTCATAAGAAAAGTGACACAAATTTAGGATCCTCATATACTTTCCCCATCACTCACTGAATAATATTGAATTATTTCAGATGGGTTTTCTTTTATCATTCTTAGGTTATCGTCATTTTGTCCTCTGTGATTTCCACACTGTCCCATGACATAAAGCTCAAAGTCAAAACATACACACTGCTTGTTGCTAAAGCCAGCGCTGTCACCTATGTTACACAAGTTGCTTGTCCCTCTGATTTTTCACTCAGGTCAGTTTATAAATCCCTGTATTCTGCAGTGAGATTCAATCACCTGTAAAGGGGCACAGGTATGCACAACATTCACAGGGTCTATTAGGGTATAGACATTGCTTAATCCTTACCCATATGTACGTTAGTTATTCATATAGAGAACTGCGTATCCTCTGCTTTGCCAATTGTTGTCTGCAGGGTCCAGCTGAACAGCTTCTGAGATGTTTCACCATGACCTTATGGTTCACCCAGTGCTGGGTACCAGTGGAGGTGCCTGCTCACCAGCCCTTCCCCTCTTGCTCCTCTGCAAATAGCCATAGGATCATTAGTGAGTCCTGGTGGGGTCTGTCTTCCTTCCCCGACTGCTTAGGAAGCAGAAGAGGGTCTGATAGGGAAATCCAGTCCCTCTCATGTGGTCTCTAGCATCTGAATGTTGGTGCCTACTGAAGCGGGCAGCAGCTTGAAGCCTTTCAAGAAAGACCCCTGGGACCAGCCTGCCTGCCTAGCTCATGGCACTAACTTGACAGACAGCATTTTCCTCTGGAGGTCTTTAGAGCAACCTCATTTTCTCCAGTGACTAAGAAGAGCTTTTGTAGGACTGTTTCTTTGGGCACACAGTATTTAGGGATAAGTCAAGTATCTGAGTGAGGCAGATGGGCTCTGGCTCTGTGTCCCACAGCAGGTAAACACCAAAAGCTCTGCTGAATGACTCTGGGCCATCATAACCAGTGTATAAGGACAGTGTACACTGAAAGAAATGATGCTCACAAGAAAACAGGCCATTCCACAAAGTGCATGGGGCAGTTCTACCCCTCCACATCCCCACGGGTGAACACATAAGGCAACTGGAGCAGAGTACTGGGATGAAGGAACACCCAGTACATGTGTCCTTAAATAGTTTAGAATCTCACCCATGTCATCCATCTGAGGCACAGCGTTGTGAGACATAGCAGCAAATACTCATGAGAAAAATAAGGTGGAATAATTATATGCACTTATTTATTATGCACTTGGTTTACTGAAATATATTATTTCTGTGTTCTGGCTTCCAGGACAAGCCTTTTCTAAAGCAGTAACAAAAAAGAAAAAAAGACACAGCATTCCAGTAAACCAAGGGACAATGTTCAAAAGACTCCTTAATGTTTCCAGGAACATAAAGAACTCCCACAGTTAAGCCCTATGGATACAACCTTCCCTTCCCAAAACAGTCATCAGAACAACAGAAAACAAACAGCTGGATCAAGCAAGCCACACAAAAAAACCCAAGTGATTGGTATCTGTCCAGCTCAGACATGAGAAGCCAAACACTGATTCCCCTTCCAAAACCTGATCCTTTCCCATCCTTGGAAGCAAACCCAAATCAATTTCTCCTTGAAAAGCTATTATATCTGATTGACCATACAAGCCCCTCAGAGGTTCCTTTCCCCAGATCTCTCTATCACACACTAAGGACTTTTCACTTCTGACCATCAATAAACAGGGAACTTTTGGGAAAATATTTCTATCAGTGGAAAATATTTTTCACATTTCAAAAAAAGTGCAGGTAAATCAGGATAATAACAGGATTTATGCTGCAGTAAAGCACTGAAAAGCTTTGCAGCTCCTTGCAAGAGCACAAATAATCCAGCCTCTGGGCTGACCCAACACTGACATTAGGAATATGATGCTCATGGTCCTCAACAAAAGGCACATATGCCCATGCTTGATAAATGCCCATACACTTGAAGTTGTATTTATTTTAAAGATTTTTTGGTTCTCAGATAAATCATGCCAGCCAACATAGCCTCCCACGATTGGGGGAGGACAGGAGGACACACAGCCAGCTCTCTGGTGAGATAAATGACCTTCAGCAACGCCAACCCAAGAAGCATTTTCTGCTTCTGGTATTGTGTCCGGTACCACACACAACATCCACTATCTTACCTCTGCTCCAGAAGCTCATCCTTCCACGCACCCCTACTGCACATCCTTCCCTACCTCTAATCACCAGTGACAGCACTGCTAGAAAAGTCATCCTGGTTTTCATCTGTAAAATCTACTGCTCCTCTAGAAATCTTTTCCCTGTATGGACAAACAAGACATAAATGTCACTCAGTCCTGGCTTTTCATTGACTTCAGCAGCACAAGGGACTGATCATTAGTTCACGTCCCACTATCCCCACTGTCCTACAGGACTGGTCATTCCTGGAAGTTACACTCCAAACTTTTGTTATTTAGTTTGTTATTCTGGCATCAGGCATTTGTACAAGCGTCCATCAAACATCTCATCTCTGAGCTTGGAGGCACAGCACAGCTCTGAACTCATCTATCATGGCAGCCTAGCATGGATACAGTTGAAGATTCAAAACAAGTCTCTTAAAAAACGTCATGTTTGGGCTTCTTGCGGAGGGTGATTCCTTTTAAGAACAAAATTTGCATAAAACCTTTTCAGTCTATTTGCAATTACCAGAAATTAAAACAAGTGACAAACAGCTTCAAGCAGTTGTTTTTCAGACAGGTGTTAACCAGAAAAACCTCCAACTAACTGAAACCCGAAGTTTCGAGCAAGAAAGTTGAAATACAACTTTAAAGTACTTGAAAGCTCACATATTTTAAGAATCCAGCTTATTCTACAGAAAAGAAATACACAATGGTTATGTATATTTATGTGTCCACATGTATGTGTGGGGTGGTACAGAGAAAGGTTGTGGCACTGAGATCTCTTAGTAGAGATGTGCAAGTAATCACTTTTTGGGTCAGTAAATAAAAATACTAGGTTGACAAAAATAGTTTTGCACCAAAAAAATTATCAACAGTAAAATATGCAGACAATGCATTTCTTCTAGTTAAAACTGTCCACGAGTCTTCCATGAATTTGACCTAAAAGTATACGCATATGTACTTTAATGAGTGGAAATAGAAGGCAGTGTCCTCGTGCGTTGTAATTTGCCTTGTTTCTCACCATTTTGCCTCACTTCTCACATCACTAGCTTCCTATAAATTGGTTCTTTCATGTTAAAAATTACTGCTGCTGCATTTAATTTGTACATCCAGCTCTCTTCTCCAGTTTCTGACTTTCTTCTTTATGTAATTATTTCTCTTTCTTCCAAGCATCTCATTCAACAACTCACTCAGAAATGCCTGTTAAGTTTTTCTGGAAGAGTTTTTACCATTACCTGCTGGCACAATCAGATTTTATAGGATCTGCCCAATTAACACCATCTCAGCTAAATGCTATAGGAACAACCTAATTTCAGAGGTGAGGAAAGATGAATCAAGGAAAAGCCAAACACTTACTGAACCTCCTGCCTACCTCCACAAGGTGGAAAATACTCCTGCTGGTGAATCTATCCCACCAGGGCATATAAAGGCCAACTAAATCCCCTTTTCCTTCTTCTGTGAACTCTTGTGTTGAGTGTTTTTCACCTTAAAAGAAATGAAGGGTATATGCAAGAAGAGGTGTTTTACAGTAAATGGAGATTTTGTTTATTATTCAGTCTTTGCTGTTCTTACTGTTATTTTTTCCCCCTGGAGAAAAGGAACATAAATAACACAAAAAGTCATCCTGGGGCAGAACCAGCATGAGCAACCATGCTCTGCCCTTCAAAGCCCCAACACGGTCCTGCAGTGCAAAAACCAGTAAAGCGCCCAAGTCACCAAATGCAGAAGAGGCTTTGACACCAGAACACCCATAGCCTTTCTGCTTTATTGCATAACAAAGCAGGGAATACTCTGCTCCATTTCCATCCACCCCAGTTAATCTAAACCAGCACAAACGTTGCGCTTCCTCAGCCCCACAAGTCCAGTCCTGCCCAGGGTTCATCCTCACCATGTTCATGAGGCTTTTGGTCACCAAGGCATATGGCTGAGCAAGACAGGGATTAACCAGGTCTGACTGTATTAAATTTCTAATACAAACATCCCAGTGGGAGCTGTAGCAAATCCTCTGTGTGAGAGAGAAGGAAGACACCATTGCTCGTGATTAGAGAGATCAGAGATGGTTTTTACTGTGCTCTGGCTGACCCTGGACAAGATCATGTCCTATTTTTTTAAAAGAGTTAAAAATGGCTTGGTTTATGGATTTTGGATATTGTTGTTATCATTAATAACTTTGTAAAGCTGCACAATGAATGTCTGCCTGGTCTCATCACCTGAATAAACCACTGGTGGTGGTGCTGGTGGGCCAGCAAGAGCAGGAACCAAAACCAGGTCTTCTGCAAAGAACAAGACAAGCAAGAGCTAGAAGCCCAGCTCTGGTCAGAGACGAATACCACGTTAAAAGGGGTTCAACAGCCCTTTCACAGGTACAGCCACTGGTAGGACAGAAGAGCACTGCAAGGAACAATGATGCTCACACTCTTCTCCAATACAGACACAACCCACAGCAGTCGAAGTCTTAGAGCCTGGCTCGATGTCTGGATTTTGGGTCTCCTTCTGCTTCCCAGGAAGCATACAGACATTGCTGCCTGTCCTTGAGCAGCTCTTCATAGCCATCTGGGGGGTCTGAAACACCTCATTTTGCTGGCAGTTTAACCCCTCAGTCAAATTTGATATTTACTATCAAATGTAATGTGAGTGCCACTGAGCTCAACAGTTAAGATGAAACCAATTTGGACAATGTGTTCTACACTTAACTTGAGAGAGTTCTTTAAAGAAAGTCTGCCAAAGGACTTTTCACCATTCCTGGAAAGATCCCAGCCATTGAGGAGGCTTCACACCAAGAGAGGATATTTTCTAGAGGTTTGGTCACAGCAGACAAAATCAAGGAAGAGAAATCCGCAGTTAGAGGTGGTGATGTCATGCACCTTTACTCAGATATTGATTGCTCATTTACAGTACTTCATTTTAAAATAATGAACAACCCAGAAATAGAAACATAACCAATCAATTATTCTGTCTTTCTAATTAGTCAAAGCCATATCTGATGGAAATGTAGACTTGCATGCCAGCTTCTAAGGCACAAGAAAGCACCTTTAGATTCTTATGAAAAGGCTGGAAGACATGGCATTGCAAACTTGACTGCAACACAAGCCTGAGTCACAGCCAGCATCCCTGACCATTCCATGGATCAGCTAACCACACACAGCACTCCTCCAGCCCACATGCTTTAAAGCAACCTTCATTTAAGCTTTTATACACATGCAGGATTTGGGTTATGCAGAATGGGATTTAAGCAAGTGTTTAATTTGTTCATGAACAAGAGAGATTTTGTGTCTTTGGTTCACCTTGTAAGCACCATAACTTCAGGTTGTTGAACTACTTAAGAAATTTAAGTCCAAACCGAATTTTAAGTGCTTGAAAATCTGACCCTGGTGTTTTGCAAACCAAAAGCAATGAAATGGGAAAAGATTTTCATCTTACAGTGATTCTACTGTCAGGCTGAATATTAACCAGCATGTTCATAAAATGCACCAAACCCACACACCACCAATTTCCATCTGGAAAACACTGCATGTCTACAACCAAACATTCTCACGGGACCGTCATTTCCATCACAAAATACGGGAGTCAAATTATGTATGTAAAGCTCAGGCTTAATACATTACAAATCAGTATTTCTCCTTCCCCTTTCCAGATTTACTGTCTTTGCTCATATAAAGCAAATCATCTCATGGAACACAGGGGTGAGAAAATTATTCTGTTTTCTACAAAAAGTCAGTTGGAATCAATTTCTATCAAATAGAATAAATCCATGCTAGACAGAAGCTGAAATCTCCGCGAGTGTCTATCAAGCCTAAAGCCCTGATCCTAATCCCAAATTCAACCTCAGTTGAGCTCATTGGCGTGACAGGGATTTATCACGCAGAATTTATGCTTTGCGCACCTCATTCCTGTCCCAGAATTTCTACATATGTGACTGCTTTAGGTTAAGATCACTACTGATTTGCAGGAATAGGAGGGAACAACAGAATCTGCTTTTCCAAGGTCCTTTTTCCAGCCTGTGCCCAAAGTCCAGTCCAACACAGGAAACCTTCCAATGACATAAGAAACAGCTTTTACAGACGTCCAGACTTAGAAGTGCAGGGAAAAACACTGAAAGAGATTGCAAAGACAATAAAATTTGTACAGAAGAAAGTCTGGCACATGTATAAATGCAGAGGGCAGTTTTTCCTTTAAAAGTTCAAGTTTACCTCATAGTAATTTCATCCCACAGCAATTTTCTAATTGTTCATTAAAAACACATTAATTGTATGTAGAACGCATAATTTATTGCTGTTTGGAAGTGAAAATAGAAAACCCCAGGGGGGAGAAAAAGTTGGCATGAAGTCATACTTCTGACTTATGCCTATAAAATCTGTCCCTGGGTACTGTTAATTATTATAACTTACAAGAGAAGACATTACATTTCTACTTTAAAAAAATATTTTTAATGAATCCATGCACTGATCATGAATATACAACACTGTAATAAAGCACTACAGCTTTTATTGAAAATATGTGTATGCTTGCGTTTATTATACTCAGCTCACAAAGCCATATTTTTGCATGAGTGCAAAACCAGTGTTCAGTATTTGTAATTCTAAAAAAAAAAGCCACCCAGAAACAAAAGAATAGAAAACCCTGTACCATCACGCTACATGCTCTCATGATTACTGTCTCCTCTTTTAATGAAGATGTAGCACATCACTTAAAGACCTAATTTACACTATAGATCAAAAACATGTGAAATTTTCTAATCCTCTATGGGGGGAAGAAGACTGCTACGTCTGTGGCTTTCAGTGCACACTATTATTTCTGTTTACCAAATTAGCATTAGTGTACAGTGCCAAAGATTGCTAGAATGTGTTTAATCTGGCATTGAACTTCTGACTCTCAGAAGACCAAATAATATTATGACTATTTTAACCCTATGAATAATAACTGAAACCTTCAGTTCAAGTCAAATCTTTCTAGCTTATTTTTTTAAAAGTTAGATCATAATCTAAAGGAAAGAAGTAATTAACACAGTAGTGCGCACTTGCAATCTTTCACCTCTTCTAGCAAGCTGGTTTGCTTTTTTAACTATAGTCTACTAAGAACTTGTATTTTCTCTCACTGTAGATATATGTGTGTGCACACATTATATACGTGTTTCTGCACATAAGTATACATGCATACGTATACACCGGGGTATATCTGAGATACAAAAAAACATACAAGTATTGCAATGCGCACACAACCAGACCTCCTTACATATGTACAAACTCACCATATACAGAATTTATGCTACGTCTATTCACAGGACTGTGTTTCATCCCCTGTCCACATGTGTACTTCACCCACAGGAGTCATCAAACAACAAAACGCTGCCCACATACTCTGAACGGACCGTCAGGACCCTAACGAATGCCAGGAATTAAAGTAGGATTTTGTCTAATCAAGTGTCACTTGGTTATCACAGAATCCTAGAATGGTTTGGGCTGGAAGGGACCTCAAAGTTCCTTGCATTCCACCCCTCTGCCATGGCAGGGACACCTCCCACCAGACCAGGTTGCTCCAAGCCCCATCCAACCTGGCCTGGAACACTGCCAGGGAGGGGGCAGCCACAGCTTCCCTGGGCAACCTGGGCCAGTGTCTCACCACCCTCACAGCCAACAATTTCCCTCTAAGATCTCATCTAAATCTCCCCTCTTCCAGTTTAAAGCCATCACCCCTTGTCCTGTCACTCCATGCCCTTGTCAAAAGTCCCTCCCCAGCTTTCTAGTAGTGCCTCCAGGCACTGGCAGGTGCTCTAAGGTCTTCCCGGAGCCTTCTCTTCTCCAGGCTGAACACCCCCAACTCCCTCAGCCTGTCCCCAGAGCAGAGGTGCTCCAGCCCTCAGATCATCTCCGTGGCCTCTGGACTCAATCCAACAGCTCCATGTCCTTCTGATGTTGGGGGCCCCAGAGCTGAACACAGCACTGCAGGGGGGATCTCGCCAGAGCAGATTGAAGGGGGAGAATCCCTCCCCCTCTCAACCTGTTGGCGACGCTGCTTTTGATGCAGCCTAGGACACAACTGACTTCCTGGGCTGCAAGCACATACTGCTTTTCCCTTCAGTAATGAGAATAGAGAAAAATCTGTGTGTTTATGTTTTAATCATTATACCCCATTTTCATTACCATCCACACTCACTGCTTACCACAGGAAGACTGGCAGTAAGTTGTCTCACTTCAGACATGAGTGGGAGGGATAGATCCTGGTCCAGTTGGGCCAGATTTCTGTTTATTTTGCATTTCATTTGTTACAAAAATAATAAAATAAATAAATAGTCTTTTATTATGGGACACTTAAAAACTCTTTCATTAAAAAAAAGAACCCAGAAAATTCCCTGACAGATTCACTGCCTTAATTGAGGAGGGTGTCCTTCTCAAAGCAAACAGGTCACTTTCAGCAATGTTGCAGGAACGGCTTGAAAACACCAACGGAGGAAATTGCTTTTTACTCTTCTTCTAAGGTACAGGAGAGTTTGTCGACTTTCAGCTCCCTTTTTTTAGAGTGATCTAGTAGTCAACAAAGTTTCAAGAGGATGTGCCCTAACCCTCTGATAATAAGTGTTTCCTTGCCTCTGCTTCCACTTACAGATTCTTGCTCGAGGCATCTGATGCTCCAAGGCAAGCTTTGATAAAAGAGCCTTGCTGGTGTCTGCAGTGCCCCTAATTACAGCGGCTCCATTTTCTCCTTTGCCCCTGCTCTGTGCCCTAGGTAAATGCCACAAAGGTCACTTTGTTAATTCAATACCAAGCCCACATTAGACATCATTTGCACAAGGCTGAAAAAGTCAGTGTCTTTTTCAATACTGATGTTAAGGTTTTCTTAATACTATATAGCCATAGAAATGAATTTCAATTACGGAGGAATAAAGTAGGTACCTTGTGAAGGTTACCATTATCCCGAGATAGGTATCAAGGCAGATCAGATGATGCACCACCTGGAGGTGACTGTATTACTCCACAGATTAACATACATTACTATGCCTTAAACGACAAGCTTCCAGGATTTGAAGTTAAAAGAGATTCCTTCACACCAGGTTTCGCTCACAGCAGGGAGGTCCTAGCAGGCAGGGCTCCAATTTGACCCGACATATAGAAGGAACAGGGCTGCAGATGGGAGGAGATAACCAGGGTCATCAAGTCCACTATACAGAAGAGCAGAGCTACACAACGGACACCTACTGCAGAAAGAGCTTCACCACATGCCACGTACTGCCAAAATAGAATCATAAAATCATAGAATGGTTTAGGTTGGAAGGGACCTCAAAGCTCATTTCGTTCCAACCCCCTTGCCATGGGCAGGGACACCTCCCACCAGATCAGCTTGCTCCAAGCCCCATCCAACCTGGCCTTGTACGCTTCCATTATCATTTAAGGAGTTTTCTCCCCTAGATATCAGATATGGATTTGTTATGTATTTAAGGATATGCACCAACCCAAAGCCCAAAGCAACAAGACACAAAAAGCCATTCTAGTATCTAGAGCTGCTGGGCTGGATCAAGAGTCCAGCCTTCACCTGGCTTTGCAGCACACATTGAGCGCAGTGCTGTCATGTGCTGTATTGTCCCGCTCCCCTCTTCTCCACATAAATCGACTTTCTACCATGATGAAAAAAACTACCACAGGACAAGTAAAAAAAAAATATAAAGCAGGATTTGTGAGAAGGTTGGAGCAGAGGACGGGATGTGTTTGTTAGCTGTAGCTCTTCTAGTCCAGACAGTTGACAAGCCTTGAGTTGGAAACATTATGGTTATTCCTGAAGTACAAACCATGAAACAACAGTTGATCCTTGCCCCCAGTTTTGTTATTTGCCTGTTGACTTGCCATTTTTATTTTGTGCAAGGTTATCATGCATCTGCTCAGAAAGACCATTAATGAGCAGCAAAATGACATTATGAATAATGCTGAGAAGTCACCTGTTGCCGCTCAAACGAACACAGAGGAGTATTTTTCATCTCCTCTTCAGCTTATCAGGGCTCTGAATGCCAGGAATGTATTTTATGTAGTAACAGACAGGTGAGGGAAGGTCTTCAGCACTTGCCCACACATTTTAAGACAAATGACCATGAACAAGGAGTGTGGTTTTTTTCAGACATAGTTTTGGGAAGCATCTGCCAAAGATTTTGGGGAAAATGTTTAACGATTACAGTTTTAAAAGACCAACTTCCTCCCAGAAGCCAGACAGGCTGTTGCTAGGGATTGATTTTGGAAACCGTTAGCTGCTCTACTTTTTATATTACAGAGTAATGTATACGTCGTCAAGAAATGTTCTACAAAAAATGAGAAACGAATTCAGATAAGTTGCTGACAGACCATATACTAAGAGGCCAAATTTTCATCATACATTCACCATATTACCTTTTAAAATCTAATTTATTGTCAAGCTAATTCGAGTCTCATTTGGAGCTTCCTAGCACTAGGATGATCAGCATTTTATGACCGCCATACATTACAGTTGTGTCATACCCTTTTACAACAGGAATCTCGAAGCATTTCACCATCCTTCATAGGTGTTTGCAGTTGTTTAAGCCTTAACTGTGACAAGCACCTCCCCATCCTCATTTAACTCTGTGAAGAAGCGGCAACGGGACATTTACAAGGCTGTGGCAGTGTCATAGAGCAGTTTGAGAAAATGAGATTTTACAACTGGTATGATTGAAAATCCAATAGAAAATTAGAGAAAAACTCTGCCTCAAAGGGAACTAGTCTCAGCATCAGGTTTACTCGTGGGAAGGACGATGGGACCTATAGCTCTACAGCTCAGCCAAGGAGATGCACTTAGGATGGAAACCTCCACATCAGCATTCATTTAGTGAGCTGAGAAAACAGGGAAAGTCAACTCAGCTCCAGGAGTGTCTGGCGGCATTTTTTGATGTTTTTTAGTCATGCAATGACCCAGACTGACCTTGTGTAAAGGTTTACTTATTTCTGACACAACCCATTTACCTACCGTATGGGAACAGAGCATTTAGTGGCAAAGCCTGGAGCCCAGCATAGGGCAATGGAGGGAAACTCCTGGCGATGTAAGATATGTCAGGAACAATCAGAACTAATGAAATAGTTACTGCTATCAGGTATTTGGCATATTAATGCACAGAGACAGATCTCATTTACTGAGACAGAGTCTGGCAATATAAATTATCGGACCCTCAAATACTATCCCACTCCACATTTAAGAGCTATTTGAATTGTACTCAGGTAGTTTCACTCATCTGCAATCTGAGGAATGTGTTAATAAATACAGGACTGAATCACACCAATGATTTGTAAGTGGAATTTCCCATTAAAACCTGCCACGAGTATTACGTTAAAAAAAATTAATGGTATAATATAGCTCAGGGTTCTCCTATAACATACTCCTGACAGTATAGCTGTCTGCATCTCATGGCTGATGGATAATCTTGTTTGTTCGGTATTTTCACTGTAGTATCTTCCTTTAGCACATTTGCTGCAGCCAGAGGTCTCGCTGTCACCAGCAGTAGTTGGTGTCCACGCCTGGTGGGCAGCAAATCAAACAACCAAGCAAGAGTCTACACCTGATTTGTGTAGACTCAGCAAAAACGTGCAAATCCACTGTTCTGATACTTCCACTTTAGACTCTACTCCAGTTTCTCTGTTTAGTTTTAACCATAGAATCACAGGATGGTTTGGGTTGGAAGGGACCTCAAAGTTCACCTCGTTCCAACCCCCTGTCGTGGCAAGGACACCTCCCACCAGACCAGGTTGCTTCCAGCCCCACCCAATCTGGCCTGGAACACTGCCAGGGAGGGGGCAGCCACAGCTTCTCCAGGAAACCTGGGCCAGTGTCTCACCAGCCTCACAGCCAAGAATTTCTTCCTCATATTTCATCTAAACCTCACCTCTACCAGTTTAAAACTACTAGCCCTCATCCTATCACTCCATGACCTTCTGGTGCTGGGGTCCCCAGAGCTGAACACAGCACTGAGGGGGATGGGGGTCTCACCAGAGTGGAGTAGAGGGGGAGAATCCCCTTCCTCAACCTGCTGGCCATGCTGCTTTTGATGTAGCCCAGGATTTGAGCTTGTTTTCCCTAGTCTCATGGGTCTGGTGTCGTGTGGAAAGCTAGCTAGTTTTCAAGTTATTGACTGATGCACTTGTCCTCCCTGGGATCTTCTGCAAGATTTAGTATGAAAAGGAGGAGCAACAGCACAACATCAACAGCCCAGACTCAGCACACACAGGAATGCCTCCTGTGATTCTTCATTGATGGTCTCACTCCATGGTACTTCGAATTTGTGATAAAGACAGATTAATCTTATGTAAGGAGCCTTAGGGAAAAACAAAATAATAATTTGAAAAAGCCATAGTTTTTGGCATGTTTGAGATAAAAAAGTAAAATTCATACTTGATTTACCCAAAAAAAAACAATCTGCAATGAAGCAAAGGTGCCAAGGGATTTGGGTGGCTCCAAGCCAGCATGCCCATTTCAGTAGGGAACCTCCCCTCAGTCAGGATCAGAAAATTTTCTCATTAAGAGAGTCATGGTGCTGCCCCATTTGTGACTGGTTGGTTGAGCACAAAGCATTACTCACAACCTCGAGTGGCCGCTGTCCTTGCGGTGACATCATTTTCCATTGATTGTAATTGAGTTCTATTAATGATGTAATTCAATTAGACACAAATCAAGAGATAACTAATACTTTTAATAACACAACACCAGCTTCTGACAAATTCCCTACACAGATGGAAAAGCTTGATAGAGTTACTGGTAACAGAATATTCCCCTCTGGAGAGATGTTAACAACCCTTTTAATATCAATACACCTGCTATAGCAAAGCTATTGGGTTGAAAAGAATCAGTGTCTATGCAAGCATATAAAGAATGCAAATGATCAACAACAAATTGCATTAGGAGGATTGTGTTGATGTGAAGGTGTCTCCCTGGAAGTCAGCAAAGATTTATTCAGGTTGAAAATCTGGCCTAATGTATTGAAACAACCTTTTCTCTCTTTTTGCAATTGTTTAAATCATTAAAATTTGATGGATTAAAAAAAAAAATCTGATTTATTCTCCATTACTGTAGGCTTAGAGAATTGTGTGGGCAGTATGGAAATACAGCTGTTTACCCAGTTTTCTCCTGAACCTTTCATCCAGATGACCTTTATTTCAGATTAATGAAAACAAAGAATGAATAATGTTTGCATGAGAGGGAGATCACAGCAAATAGCCATGTGCAACAGTCTCCACCAGAACTGAATATATTTCTTGTACCACACACCTGCTATTCCAAAGCACACTGTCATTTTAATTTCACAAACTGACTATCCTCTGAGTTTTAATTTCAAAACCAGTCAGACATCTAAAAACATGAAACTTTTTGCAAAAAGGATTGCATGTACAACGCCCTCAGTCCTACAGTACTTTAGAACCATGAATACTTTTCCCTAAGTGTCCTTAAACTGCCAGTTTGCTAAAGATCCTATCAACACTTGGACCATGGGAGCTATCAGCCCCTTTTGGCATCTCTGTCACAGGCATAGAAAATTCCTACCTTTATAAATCTCTGTGGACACTGAGAAAAGCCATATCCAGTGATACGAAACGGTCTCTCTTTTGCATCCTCCTAATCATAAACTGTAAAACAAGAGCTGTCCAATTCAGTTAATTTTTTAATTCACTTCACACTGTTTCTCACACAGTATTTATTATGTCCAGGGAAAATAAAAAGGTCTGGAGTCCCCATACATAAATACATAAAAATCCCAATGTCATTTTTTAATGGAAAAGTCCAAGTCTAAGACCGTTAGCTCCTTTCATATGTATGACAGACTCCTCTTCAATAATTCATCTAAACCTTTTCAATCTTTTGAGCAGAAAACCATCTAGGAAGCTTCTTTCCAAAGCAGAATGGGGGATTGTGGGCCTTTTTTGCCAAATTTATAAATAACATGTAGGAAATTAGTATAATCAGTTATGCCAATACCAAGTTCAGCAGAATCTATAATACAACAAAGGATGGACAAACTAGGAAAAAGGATTTTCACGTTGGATAAGAGAAAATCTCTATGAAAAGCACAGTGAGATTTGGGAAATTAGTATGAATTTTACATAATTTGATGAATATTGGGAAAACCCCACATCACTGCAACTGTATTAAATAGATATTCTCCATCCCTTATTGGGTGTGAGGGGGAACATTGTTACTAAGGATAAGGAAAAGGCTGAGGTACTTAATGCCTTCTTTGCCTCGGTCTTTAACGGCCAGACCAGTTATCCTCATGGAATTCAGTTCCCTGAGCTGGAAGATTGGGATGGAGATCAGAATAAACTCCTCGTAATCCAGGAAATAGTAGTGAAGGACCTGCTGAGTCAATTAGACACCCATAAGTCTATGGGGCCGGATGAGATCCACCCGAGAGTGCTGAGGGAGCTGGCAGAGGAACTTGCCAAGCCGCTCTCCATCATCTATCAGCAGTCCTGGTTATCGGGTGAGGTCCCGGATGACTGGAAACTTGCCAACATGACGCCCATCTACAAGAAGGGCAGGAAGGAGGATCCGGGGAACTACAGGCCTGTCAGCCTCACCTCGGTGCCAGGGAAGATTATGGAATGGTTCATCTTGGGGGAGATCACGCGGCAAGTGCAGGACAACAGGGGAATCAGGTCCACCCAGCATGAGTTCATGAAGGGCAAGTCCTGCTTAACCAACCTGATCTCCTTCTATGATCAGGTGACCCGCGCCTAGTGGATGAGGGAAATGTGTTGGATGTTGTCTACGTGGGCTTCAGTAAGGCGTTTGACACTGTCCCCCACAGCATTCTGCTGCAGAAGCTGGCGGCTCATGGTCTAGACAGGTGGACTCTTCACTGGGTTAAAAACTGGCTGGATGGCCGAGCCCAGAGAGTTGTGGTGAATGGAGTTAAATCCAGATGGAGATCAGTCACAAGTGGTGTCCCTCAGGGCTCTGTCTTGGGGCCAGTCTTGTTTAATGTCTTTACCGATGACCTGGATGAGGGGATCGAATGCACCCTCAGTAAATTTGCAGATGACACGAAATTGAGTGGGAGTGTCGATCTGCTTGAGGGTAGGGAGGCTCTGCAGCGGGATTTGGACAGGCTGGAGTGATGGGCTGAGGCTAATTGCATGGGGTTTAACAAGGGTAAGTGCTGGGTCATGCACTTGGGTCACAACAACCCCATGCAGCGCTACAGGCTTGGGGAAGAGTGGCTGGAAAGCTGCCTGGCGGAAAAGGACCTGGGGGTGTTGGCTGACAGCCGACTGAACATGAGCCAGCAGTGTGCCCAGGTGGCCAAGAAGGCCAACGGCATCCTGGCCTGTATCAGAAATGGTGTGGCCAGCAGGACCAGGGAGGTGATTGTCCCCCTGTACTCAGCTTTGGTGAGCCTGCACCTCAAATACTGCATTCAGTTTTGGGCACCACAGTATAAGAAGGACATTGAGGTGCTGGAGCGAGTCCAGAGAAGGGCAACGAGGCTGGTGAGAGGTCTGGAAAACAGGCCTTATGAAGACTGGCTGAAGGAACTGGGGTTGTTTAGCCTGGAGAAGAGGAATGTTTTTTAAATGCTTTAATGCTTTTTGGTCTTTGGCTAGCCAGGGAAAGAGTGTCAGAGAGAGACTCAGGGGGAAGGAGGTTCATGCATGAACTCTGCACTGAATGAGCCCTGTTAGGTAGTTGTGGGCTAAGGATGAAACATCCAACTCTGCCCAAGATAACCCACTCCTTGCTCTTAAGTCAACTCCACTCTGCAGGAAGCAACCTTCAGCTTTTAATTGCAACGCTTTGAGGAGTCCTGCTTTTAGAAAGAAACACTTTACACAATTATATTAATTGACCTTGTCCAGAGCTGTCATGTTTCGTCTAATTACTGCTTTCTTGATAGCCAGACAGAAATGCCCACTAGTTTAGCTGCAGGTCGCACCATTAACATAGGCACAAGCCTTCAGACACTTTTTGAACTGAGATTTTGCAGATTTGGTTGTTGAGCACTTTTATGTTCCTCCTCAAAATACACTCCAAAAAAAGGGACAAGGAACATGGACTAAGCCTCCAGAAAAATATTTATGAGGTCAGTGTTCAGCTATGCCAAGAACAAACACCTCTGGCTCACCAGGGTTGCTCCCACCAGCAGCACAGCCATCAGTGTGGAACAGGCCATGGACGGGGCTTCAGGGCAGCAGCGGAGCATCCATCCAGCATCAATCTGTTCAGCTCATCAGAAAGGATATGAAGATATGCAGTTACCCATGCCAAGGGAGAATGTTCTCCAGCCCATTACATTTCATTCACTGGGTTGCTTTTGGCTTGCTTGTTTTTCCTTTGTTTCTCATTTGAATTTACTTGGCTTCAGTTCTTGTCTGTTCCCATCCTGGGAAGAAGCACATTCACAAGGGTATCATACACAGGACTCAAGTGAGGACGTCACCATAACTGCTCTGCCTTGAGACTCACATCTGTGACCAGTCAAGCAGCGGATACAAACTTTGTGCTCCTATTTTTAATTACCATCTCTCTCAGTGTACCCAAGAGCAAGCACGGAACTAAAATAAGAGTTAGCTTTAGTCCAATTTATAATGCTATAATCTCCCTACTTTCTTAATTTTTCATTGTAGAAACTACCCGTATCCAAGAGTAATCTTTGCTACTTCTACCAAAACAGCCTGTACTTGCAGTGCTGCACTGAGATTTGACAGAGCATCAGGCAACTGGAGATGGTGGAGTAACTAGTATGCGGTGGGAGTTAACGAAAACTTAAGAAATAAGAGACAAGAACGGAGTTATGATATTGAGGGGAAAAAAGGTAAGCAATAAGCAAAGGCAACTTGGAAATCCTCACCCATGCAGGACACAGATCCTATCAGCCCAACATCTGAAGCCCTCATGGACTGTCAGAATGTAGACACCAGCCTGTGAAACTATTATTATTTATAAATGATAAAAATATGAACTATGAGACTGTCATTCATTGCAAGCTCTCCTGGTGATTAAAGAGTTAGCTCAGCTAATCTACACAGCCTCTCAAAAGAATCATAACCCTGCAATTCATAAAGCTCTCTATCCACTTCCCAACAAGAAGCCTCATCCACGGAACCTCCATGTTGTGCAAGCACCACCTCTATGATTTGGATAAATTCTGTGTTTCATAACAGTGTCCAACTACCCTATCCTCTCCAACTGAAATGTTTTCATAAACATTGGTGGCTGTTACCAGTAAGAACAGAAGCTTTTCTGTGTCATTTCCAGTATCTTTATTTTACCCTTTTCCTTATTTTTGTCACCTTTTTGTTCTTGCTGTAAGATCCCAGAAGAAAATAACAGTGAGGGTTTGTTTCAATGAGTCAAACTTCTTGGCTGGCCAGACTGTGGTTTCCCACAGTCAACGGAAATTGATATCAAAGCTTTGATGGTTGATATCACAGCAAAGATGATTCTAGTTCACCTTCTGATTCCAAGCTGGGAGAGGAGGCACTTTGTGAGCCCTCAGTCCCAGGAAAGTGTGACCATGGACTGGGTACACATGATCAAACCAGTGAATCCAAATGTTCAGAAAGCACCATAAAAGTAAACAAAATCACCAAAACATAAGTAGCCGCCCTGCTTTAAGCTCTGCTTCGTGGGAAGAGAAAATATCCAGTTCTCAGCAATTTCCAAGAAGATACTATTCCTTCAGCTTCTTTCTTTGACAACCAATATTTTGCTGAAACTTCAGGCAGCAATTTAGAGTAGTTTTCAGTGTGTTTTGAATACTTCAAAGCATTTATAAAATTACAGCACCTATTGGTATTACCACCAACAAATGACTGCCATCAACCGAGACAGAAATTGAGACATATAACTGCATTTATTGTGCCTCTCTGAGAATTCAGTTTCCTTTATAGCACCGACATCTCCAAACTCTCAAGTGCGATGTTCTGTCATTAACCCAATTTAGCTGTAGCCCTTCACATCAAAGCTAAAATTGAACAACACTGTCGGAAAGAAACAATTCTGCCAGGTTTACAATTATCTGATGTGTTATCTTTCAGGAATAATATACTCTATTTTATCAGTAAATTTACTGTCAAAAATCAGGAGATATACATCACTTTCTGTCATTGCTTTCCATAGTTTGATAGTTTCCCTTGAGGGAGGCTGTGCAGAAGACCCAAAGGAGCGAATCTCAAATGCCCAAGGCTCTCCACCCATATTAAAAAAAGATTCCCAAGCATCAAGCATCTTTTATCTTACAGAGGAGACCACTGTTGCTTTTCACCAGCAGAAGCAGTCAAACAGACCATGAAGTTTACCGAAGGGGATGGGGAGGAGGAGATAGGTAAAGGGCACATGAAGTAGATTTATTTCCCAAGGACCAGAACCAGTAACACTGTAAACCATCCCCACAACAAACATTTGAGAAGAAATTCTTAAAACCGGGCATCAGAAACATTCACAAAGAAGCCAGGCAGAAAATGGCATAAACACCGGTACTGAAGCCAGTTCCCTGCGAACCACCTGAGCTCAGCTCTGCCTGCAGTGTAGCATCACAGTTTGGATGAGGAACGTTGTGGCACCTGTTTTTTAGCAGACGAATTTTCAGGCCAGCATGAGGAAAGGAATTCCTCTAGGCAAATTAAAAGTAAGAGCGTTCAGAGACTTGGGGAATAGCAAACTGTAAATGGTGGCAGGTGCCTTCCTGAGGAGCGGGACTGCTCTGCACCCTGCAGACTTGGGTGCTGCCTCTCAGGTTGATACTCTTGCTCCTGGGCAGAAGAATCTCTGTCCAGCCCAGGGCATCTAAGAGGGATATATGGGAAACAGGGACAAGGCCAGCATGCTTACTTTGGATTCCAATGGAAATAAAAAATTTAGGTCAATGTTTCACCCAAGGGATAATTTTAACAGAGCAAGTGAATTTTTTTGCCTTTAGTTAATTAATCATGAAAGCCTCAGTGGAATTTGTCAGTATATTTTTTATTCAGGCAAGGCCAACATTTTAAGAAATTTCCATCTATTTGTATTACAACAAAGAGACTGGCTGAACTGACTCACGCTGTTACAGATCTGCATTTCAGCAGAAGGGAAAATTAGGCATGTGAAAATGTGGTCCCCTCTTTGAGTGTCAGCTTCTTTCACAACCACTTCATTCCATGCACAGAGTGACCAATTTCTGTGAACTGCATCAATCAAAGGATGTGCAACAGCAAACCTGAGATGAGAACCTACCTGCTGGCTCATGTGTAGCCTTTCAGTCCAAGTGTCCTTACTCCAGCACAGCTAAGCCTTCTCTTAGGGAAGCATGGAGGAGAATCAGCAAACTTTAGTCTGGTAAGATGTTAAAATACCAGGAAAGAGCAAACTTCTTTCACATCTTACTCACATTAGCACATTTGCTGAAGTCTCTACAACAACCTTTTCCACCAAGAATGGAGGTGCAAACCCATTGCAGAGTTTTACCCTTGCAGCTGGACTTGCCATGCAAGCAGGCACATAGGAAATGCTCAACCTTGTGGCGTTATTTTATCTCATAAAAATAACATTTAAAAAATCACTACTGGCCCTCTAAAGGACATCTGGTGAAAAATCCATGTGCTGATGAATGACTGAAAGAGTTATTTTAGCTGTCATGTCACTGGACTAACAGCAGTCTCCCATTAGAAGAGGCCAACCCAGGCGTCACATGCAACACGCTTCAGGGACCAAGCTCAGGCAGAATCCAGATTATTGCAGGGTGGTGTTAAACAGGCTACTGGGAAATACCAGCCCACATACAGCACTGATCTTTTGCCAGTCAAAATGTGAGACAGGACAGGGATGCAAAGGCTCCCTGCTTCCTTGGCAGTGGAGTGAAAGCCCAGGCAGGTTGGGAAAAGGCAGCAGTTGATCCTCCATCTCCACCCGGGCTGATCCAGGGAAATGCAAACAGCAAGGTCAGCGCACTGGCTCTAAACTTAAGCTCGGTTGGGTGATGCGAAGAACTCACTTAGATTTCAAGTTGTATGTGGAATTAGCAGTCCCACAGGTTTTGTTCTCTAAGTTCGATAAGCACAGATGGATTTATTAATCATTTTCATCCTGGAAGCCCTGACTACGGACCACAGTCCCACTGTGAATCTGCATATCAAAACCCTTACAGTCCTGCCCCAAAGATCTTACCGTCCCAGCATAAAACGGACAATCTAAGATGGGTTCAGACAAACAGAGGAATACAAGGAGAATACCTTGATGGAGCTGCCATGTCTTGGGCCCTGGAACAGACTGTTCACACTAAGTTTTGTAGTGGGAATGATAAGGGAGTAGCAGTCAAGGATAAATGAACCAAGAGTGAAATCTGGACATCACTACACTTGGCATAATCTCATCAAAAACAAACGTTCCTGACTGTATTTGAACCAGTGTTGGCCTTGTATCCATATGAACATGGAGTGATAACAAAAAGACATAAACCAAGAAGAACTGTATAGAAAAATATTTAAGAAACTATAGAAAGAAGAGGACTATTCAAAAGAAAATTGGTCATCCACAATTAAACTCGATTCCACTCTCAAAAATACTCTTGTGAGTACAGGGAGGTTGCTCCACTCTTAGAACACACGTGGCGGCTCACACGCCTCACAACACAGAGGGCAACTGCAACACGTGTGAAATGGATGCTGTGACAGGTCACTGGTGATTTATACTGCACCACTCGCAGGAGTGATTCCCATAGCACCCAGACATCGCTGGGCTCTGACATGCTGCAGTAACGCGAAATTTTTTCTCGCCAAGATCTAGTGGGAGTGAAAGACACCACACGCTGAAGCCATTCACAAAAAAATCTTTGAGATTGAGTTAAATTCCCACCTACAGACATAAAAAAAAAAAAAGTCTTTTGTGGTTACTTTATTACACACACAGAACAAACCATGACCACGCAGCACCATAATGATCCAACACTACATAATTTACATCTGCCTTTCTCAGGAACACATTTTCCATGGTCCCTTTCCAAAATGGCAAACACTGCCTGTCATCTGTTCTTCCAGCCACTTATCCACATGTGTCACCAGGAAAAGTCCAATTCTGTGCTTTACTTTTAGTCTCATCCCCCAAAACACTTTGTCCCTCACTCACAATGGCAAATAACAGGCGCAGGACTTGACTCAGGGAGCAGAAGTTGCACGTCCCCCCACACGTGGATGTGCCACTGCCTTTCAGTACCAAAGTTTTGAATGCACCCCTGCACCCTCACAGCAGGGACTAAGAGGGGAGCTTGCTCCATTGTGCAGCATCTCCCGGAGCCCTTTGTTAGCATCGCTCGCTGCCTGCCTGTACCCTGCTACAGGGGGACCGTGGCATGACGTGCTGCCTACACCTCCTGCCTGCACCTCCTGCCCGTAGCGCGCCAGCTCGCAGATGAAGCAAGCAGAGGCTGCAGCTTTGGCCAAGAGAGGCAAGATTTGCTTTATTTGGTTTTCTTGGGTGACTTGGGATGGTAGAAGGGATGCTCAGGAAAGCACAAACTCATGACAGCCCCGGGGGCTGCAACGCTGGGAAAACTTTGCCCATTTGCAGCTTGTGAAGCACATCACAAGGAATTGGGTGCAATGCAAAGATGCCACCGCCAAAATCAGTGCAATAAACATGGGTGTATCATATACAGGGTGTGAAATGCACAGCTAAGGTGTGCAGCTGGAAACCAGCCTATTTCTTCCACATACCACAAAACAATGCCGTGGGAGCAATGGGTTTGCAGCACATTTGGCCCCTGACACATCACACGGCTTCCTGTGCTCTTCAGGCACAGAGGCCCTCACTTCATCCCCTCCTTTGGCAGCAAAGCAGCCTGCAAGTCAATCATCTTTCATGAAGGAGGATCACTGCCATGTTTCACATCTCCCAGCCTTGGAGCTGGAAAGGCAAGAGAGATACCTATCCATTATCCTGCTCCCACTGCCCGGGTCCCACCTTCCACGCAAGTAATTACAGAGGACAATGCTGGGGACACGCATGCACAAGCGCGCGCACAAGCGCATGCAAAACAAACCTCTGGCTTTGGCAGAGAAGCATCTTCCAGTTTACTTGCTAACTCCTCAAAACCAGGACAATCAAAAGGTACACCCGTTTTTGTGTCAAGGAAGCACCACCTCCATAGGCGATTATCATTTGCATACAGCTGATAACCTGAGCTTTGCCAGAAAACACCGAGGGTTTTTGGTTTTTTGGGGTTTTTTTTTCGGAAACCCTTCGTATGCAGCACTTTCCCCATCACAAAAACCTGCTTTAGCGCTGGTGTGGGGAGTTGGTGCCCATTGTTCCTCCGTCGCTGCTGCGAAAAGCAGTGTGCGCAGACGGTGTGCTCGGATCCTTTTCTGTGTTTTCCAGACTCTCCCTTCCCAAGATTTCTCCTAATGAAGTGTTCCTCGTTTTCTTTTGGAGAAAATTAAATGAGCACCAGAGAATAACATCTTCTTGCAGACCATGCACTCGCACCCCGAGCCTGCTGCAAATCAAAGCTGCACTTCCTTAGTTCTTAACACTTCTTGGCTCACGCTCCCATTCCTCTTTTCTTTCTTTTTGAATAAGATCTGTGTACCGCCGAGCCCTTCTCTAACACCCGCACAAGCAGCCCCGAAGCATCGCTGTGCCAGTTCTCCCCGTTCCTCCCCTACCCCGCTTCCACAGACAACTAGCTTTGCCATTTTTTATTAGAAAATGTGTTTGCCAAGTGCGGCGGGAGAGGTGTAGCCCCGAAGAATCGCAGCCTAATAGAGTTGGAAGATGCTTTGCAGATAACTGCGTTTTCTGCCTTGCTAACTCATCTCTCGCTTTTTACTCCTCTACCCGGTAACGGCAAACCCTTCCCTAGGTTTCAGCGCATAGACTCGCAGAGCTACAGGCGAATATACCCAATCTCAAGCGGTATCAGGTGCAAGAGAGAATGGGAACTAACCCTACCACCGCCACACTTACACCTATTATGTCACCTTCTGCCACATTCTTCCTTCATTTTCCATGGATTTTCTTCTTTCCAGGGCTGCCCTTTCTCTCCAGGGCTGTGTAAGGCGCTTTCTAAGCCCGATTCCCCCTTCCCATCTGTGGGAAGTGATGCCAAAGCTGACACCGGCGAGCCACAACAACAACAAAACCCCCCGAAAAACCAAACCACGCTGGCAGAGGAGGGGAAGAAAAGTCTATTACGGGCACATTGCTTTGGGATGCGGAGAAAAAAATCGCCCTCGCCCCAGAGAGGCAAAGAGAAATAAGGCAGAGCCGACTTACCGGAGGCGCGGGGATGGAGGCTGGCCAGCGCAAACCCGAGGAGGAGGAAAGCCAGCTTTGGTACCCAGGCACATCCAAGGCTATTCTCCATATTTCAACACACACCTAGAGATTCGGGTCCTGAGCGCCAGCAGCAACCACACATGCACATACAGCCCCTTCTTCTTCTTCTTCTGATTCTCTCCTCCTCCTCCTCCTCGCCGGGGTTGGGTGGTTTGGGTTTTTTTCGGTCCCTGCTGACAAGGATCAGCAAAGGGGGGGAAGGGGCGCGGACGGAGGGAGGATTGGAGGAAGGGAAAAAAGTTGCGTTCAGTCCAGGAGACTCCGAGCGTGCAGGAAACTAACTCGAGGAGAGGGGAAAGGATGGCGAAGGGTCCTCCCACCGCTGGAGAACCAGAGAGAGGGAAATCCTGTCAAAAAGGGGGGGAAAAAAAAAAATTTTTTTTTTTTCTTAAAGCGGTCCGGCGTGCATCAAAAGAGTCGCGGCGGCTCCATGTTCAACGCCGCGCAAAGTACAAAAATAATATAAAAATTAATAAAAATTGATTATGCGGGGGGGATAGCAGCCCCAGTGCAGAAGCGGGGGGAAGCCCGGGGAAGGGCGGCTGTGCCTCCCTGCCGGCAGCCGCGGGGCAGCGCCGCAAGGAAGGGCTGCGGCGCCTCACTGCTTCTCGGCGCTGCCGCCCGCAGCCTCCCAGCCCCGGCGAGCGGTGGCAACGGCGGCCACGGGGGGCGGGGGCGGCTGGGCGGGGAGGAGAGAGGGGGCCGGGCCGGGCCGGGCCGGGCCGGGCCGGGCCGGGCCGGGAGGATGGAGCTGTACCGCTCGGCAGCGGCCGCCGCAGCGCCCCACCGGGAAACAGGGGCGCCCTCTGCGGGCCGCTGGGGGAAGCGCAGCGCTGCACCCCGCGGCGCTGCCCCGGGAGAGGGGCGCAGGGGGGACGCGGACCCAGGGGGTGCTCCGAAACCACGGAACAGCCTTGGCTGGAAGAGACCTCTCAGATCACCCAGTCCAACCATTAACCCAACACTGCCCCATGTCCCTCAGCACCTCATCTACACGGCTCTGAAATCCCTCCAGGGATGGGGACTCCCCCACTGCTGGGGAACCCTCCCAGTGAAGAAATGTTTCCTAATATCCAATGTAACCCACCCCTGGCACAACTTGAGGCCATTAACCCTCGTCCTGTCACTGTTACCTGGGAGAAGAGACCGACTCTGCCTTGCTACCCCCTCCTTTCAGGGAGCTGTAGAGAGCAATGAGGTCTCCCCTCAGCCTCCTCTTCTCCAGACTGAACCCCCCCAGTTCCCTCAGCTGCTCCCCATCACACTTGTGCTCCAGACCCTTCCCCAGCTCCGGTGCCCTTCTCTGGACACACTCCAGCACCTCAGTGTCCTTCCTGGAGTAAGGGGCCCAAAACTGAACACAGTATTTGTGATGCAGTCTCGAATTCTCCTAGGATAGAGAATTGTTTTCAAACAGGACACCAGGACTCTAGCAAACATCTAACTTTGTGCTTGCAAAAATATCTAAAGAGGAGAGAATCAGAAATTAAAACCAAAAAACCATAGGCTTAGATCACACAAGTCAGCCCTGAGGTCAGCAGAGCCCTGGGAAGATGCTGGCACCAACACTTCAGAAACAAGAAATATTAGGGCTCAGGATGTGGGCTGCAGAGCAGCTAAAAGGGCTATATTAAACTTCAAGGGGTGGTGGAATGGCAGCCCAAATACGGCACTGAATACACATGATGTAACCCAGAAAATCCACCATTTGGGGGTGAAATGTAAAGAAAAAAGGACTGAGCACTTCCAGTAGCAATCAGGTAGTGAGTCACCAGACGTACCTGCACATGAAGGTGGGATGGAAGGTACTCATAGTCCACAGCCACAGCTGGGCAGAAAGAGCACGCAGCCACAGTGGTGCCACTGGCTGTGTCTTCTCTTGAGCGTGAGTTTTGGCTGAGTGATTATTACACAAAGTGTACCTCAGGGGAAACAGGATTCAAATCCCAGGCAGAAGTCTGCAGCTCGGATGCTTTTCTTCTGGGATTCTGACTTTCCAATTCAACATGACTTTATGCAAGCATAATTTAAAATAAGCAGCAAACCAATATGCTCAGCCTGCACTCATTGCTTTGTCTTAATTAGAGCGTGTCATGCCTTAGGTCAAACTGTGGTCTCCACAGCAGCAAAAGCAATGCCAGCAGCAGAGGAACCCCAACCTTGTACAGCTTACTTGGCCACTCTCCACCCGCTTTTTCTGCAAGCACAACGTACCAAGCTGCCAAACACATTTCAGTAACTTTTTGGCTGCTGGAAAAGCACACGTTGTGTAGGAAGTGAAAGCTGAGGAGCTCAGACAACTAATTGACTGAGTTAATTTTCACTGTTCAGGCACAAGTCTTATAGAAATGCTTTCACTACCTGCCTATAGGCTTCTGCACATTGGGAGGTTCTCTCTAGAAATTACCCAGGCCAGATTTCAGGGCAAGAGCCCTGCCACAGTGGACCGACCTTTCTTCACCACCCGCACCATTCCCTGCTCTCAAGGGTGCTCCTGTTGCCATCCCCAGGAGCTTTCACACACCGAATCCTCTGCTCTGGCTTTGCGACACATCCCTTACTGCAAAGACTGTGCTTCTGGCACTTGTTGCTGTTTGTCTGCAACTCACCTCTGCCATTTCCTCTGGTTTTGCTCTTATTTTGTTCTTCTTTCTCACTTCCTCTGTGCCCTGTCTTCTCTCTGTTCTTAGTAGCACCAACACTGTTTCTTCACGTGCACCAAAATGATAGTCTGAGTGTTCAATGCAGCTCTCACAATGATGACTTTCTTACTGGTGGTCAGACACTGCTGTGCTCTGAACTCCCACAGATCCACAAAGATACACCAGAAGGCCGCGCTCTCATCCAGTGAGACCTGGACGGTTGGGTGGAGAGGAACCTAATGAAATTCAACAAAAGCAAGTGCAGAGTCTTGCACTGAGGGAGGAACAACCCCATGCACCAGTACAGGTTAGGGGCTGACCTGCTGGAAAGCAGCTCTGCAGAGAAGGACCTGGGAGTCCTGGTGGACAAGAAGTCAACCATGAGCCAGCAATGTGCCCTTGTGACCAAGAAGGCCAACAGCACCCTGGGGTGCAAGAAGAAGAGTGTGGCCAGGAGGTTGAGAGAGGTTCTCCTCCCCCACTACTCTGCCCTGGTGAGGCCTCATCTGGAGTGCTGTGTCCAGTTCTGGGCTCCCCAGTTCAAGAGAGACAGGGAACTACTGGAGAGAGTCCAGCAAAGGGTATGGAGATAATGAGGGGTCTGGAGCATCTCTCTGATGAGGAAAGACTGAGAGAGCTGGGTCTGTACAGCCTGGGGAAGAGAAGACTGAGAGGTGATCTCAGCAGTGCTTACCAGTATCTAAAGGGTGGGTGTCAGAAGGATGGGGCCAGACTCTTTCCAGTTGTGCCCAGTGACAGGACAAGGGGCAACAAACACAGGGAGTTCCACCTAAGCATGAGGAAAAACTTCTTTACTGTGAGGGTGGCAGAGCACTGGCACAGGCTGCCCAGAGAGGTGGTGGAGTCTCTGTCTCTGAATGCATTCTAAACCCCCCTGGATGCCATCCTGTGCGACCTGCTCTGGGTGACCCTGCTCTGGCAGGGGGGTTGGACTGGGTGATCTCCAGAGGTCCCTTCCAACTCCCACCATTCCATGATTCTATGAAAGGGATTTTCTCTAAACAGCCTTGCTCCATCTTCTATTCTCAGTAAGTATTCTGCAATGTGAGATAACTGTACGATAAATTGCGTCTGGTCCATTATCAGGAAGGTTAAAAGAAAACAGCCCTTATTGAAAGGGAAAGGACTGTGTGCAGCAGGCATTTGTTGTTAGGGATGGGATTTCTCTCCTGCTTTCCCAGCAAACTCCAACATGCAATTCTGTAATTCTGTAGTGCCTCACAACAACATTGTTCTCATCATGAGCTCCAAGTGGCTATTCACAACCTGTTTCTAAAAACTGCCCTTCCAAAGTCAGCTTTTCCTTGAATGTCTGCTCATGCAGCAGAAACATTTTTCATCCTGCGACAGCTAATTTTACAAATACGAAAAAGCTTTAACTCTAAATATATGTTTATCTACAAGGAAATAGCAAGCTGAGCACACACAGGCTTATGTTTGAAACAGAACCAAGAGTTCTCCCAGTATGTGGCTAAGACCCCTTCTATTTGAACACACAGAGCCACATACAGTGATAATGTTTCTTACAACTTGTAGCTACACTGCTATGGGAGTTTCTCTCTAAGATTCAAACAGGCCTTTGGGGAGCAGACCCTTCCATAAGGAACAGCACTATTGACTTCAAAGCATGGGGAACCTATGCAGGTGCAAGTCTATATGACCAAGAATACTACAAGCTGGACTGGAATCTATCACCCAGCACATGACTTTATGTGCAAATCTGAAAAGCAAAATGTGGTCAGAGTGAAGCAGGCAAATTTTCTAATTGGTAAAAAATAAATCTAAAAGCACATCCAAAGACATCAAAAGACATCCAGAGAAGGGCACTGGAGCTGGGGGAGGGTCTGGAGCACAAGTCTGATGGGGAGGGGCTGAGGGAACTGGAGGGGTTCAGTCTGGAGAAGAGGAGGCTGGCAGCTCCCTGAAAGGAGGGGGTAGCAAGGAGGGGTCGGTCTCTTCTCCCAGGTAACAGTGACAGGACGAGGGGTGATGGCCTCAAGTTGTGCCAGGGGAGGTTTAGATTGGATATTGGAAACATTTCTTCACTGGAGGGGTTCCAGAGCACTGGCACAGGCTGCCCAGGGCAGTGGGGGAGTCCCCATCCCTGGAGGGATTTCAGAGCCGTGTAGATGTGGTGCTGAGGGACATGGGGTAGTGGTGACTGGGCAGTGCTGGGTTCATGGTTGCACTGGGTGATCTTAAAGATCTTTTCCAACCAAAATGATTCTGTAATTCTATGATTCTATAATATTTGGATTAGTCAGCCTAACGCTAAATGGTGAACAGGACTGTTGGTACAACCACGCCACTGAAGCTCAGATGTTTCAAGGTGTCACTGAGAGCTTTTGCATTGCAGTTTGCAAGTTCCATATCTTGGTTTTCTATTTAACTTTTGCACGCATTCTAGTAGTGAAAACATACTAAGTCTTGTGGAATTGCACGTGAAAGTAAACAATGAGCAAAGGCAGAGTCTTAGAAGCAGTTGTTCTCTCTCCAGCTGTCAAGAAGAGTTATATGGCCATCATGTACTTTTTTCCAACTTCTGAGCAAATGTTAACAGAGGACAAACAGAACTGTTACGAACCAAGCAGAAAGGCAAGCACTGTGCTTTCTTCTGACATGTGATCTCTCTTATTTTTGCCTTGAGCTTCTTCAGGAACAGACTGTCAATTGTGCTGTGCTGCGCACCGGGGGTTTATGAGCTTCACAAATGGGTGAGCAGCTTTTCACCACTAAACTCACTTTTTCACTTTCAATCCGAATGCACATCCTGAGGAATAAAAGGTTGGTGTGTACCTTACAACAAACAGGCTCCACATCAGTGGAAGTAAGCATCCCTGTTCTTTGAGGAAGTAAGGGGATACAGAGACCTATAAAGCCAAATCTTTGTCTTAGTACAAACGACTGCCCAGTCAGTCACTGCATCCTGACATGGCAAGATGGGCAACAACTGCCTGCCTTGCTCAGCTGCCCTCTTCCCTTCAGCTATGGAAAAGTCTTGAGTTTTTGCCTAGAGCCCCAGACCCAAGTCCTGGGAAGGTTTTTGAAGTCAGATCCAGATCCTAAAAACTGCAGTATATCCTTCACTGGAGATTAAAAATCAGCCCTGGGTTTACTTTTAGGCTTATTGCCAAACAGGCTTTTTGCACATACATTTTCTCTAGTAAAACCTGCTGCCTCCCTCAGCCAAAACCCATCCCTTCCACTGACCCAGAAAAAAAATGGAGATTCATTGGCTGAGAAGTTATAACAAGCGTGACCCGGAAGGTGAGCACTCACCAGGCTGGAAGAAATTCCTATTCCTGTCCATGCAAGTTAAAACTTGAGCTGTTCTGTATCTGACAGTCATTGCCTACAGTGAATACGCTGATGGGCATCATGGAGCCTGCCGCAAGGCCATCAGAGTTCAGCTCCACAGTGATGCCTTCCATCATGTACATCTCATCTGCTGTGAACAAGTAAGCTTTCCCTTCTCTAACCCCCACGATATCCAGTGTTCAACAGACTACTTGAGGTGGAAGACTGCAGAATTTACTCTGGAACACATTACCCCTTTTTCTAGGATCTGGTTCCTTCTACCTCAAGAGACCTGTACAAAAACTTGAACATTTCTTTTACCAACTTTTACATCCCAATAACCATGTTTAAGGTACTATTATCTACTGCAAGATAATGTGCAATTACCTCCTCATGTAATTTTGTTCTCCAGAATTACCACTCCCCTTTCATTTGTTACAAGGAATATTTTATACACCTTTATGGATTCATCCAACTATGTAGTAGATCAGAACACATAATTTCATCACACTTACTTAAGTGCCTTTTAAACATAATTAGAAAATTGGTGCAAGTCAAACTAAGCCGCAGTGAAGCTTTCTCCTTTCCTATCTGTTTTTCTTCCCACCAACTCCCAATGTGTTGCTCTCCCCAGTGTGGGCTCCCATCAGATCCCAGGGCTTCATTCCTAGCTGTCTCTCCAATGTCAGCATGGTGACATCTCCCTACCAGTGCCCCAGCCACTGAACGTGGTATCTGCCATCTCCACCTACTGCCAAACATACCTTCTCCTACCAGGTACAGTTAGCAATGCTTTTAAAGATCAAAACATTCTGTGTACATTCTTCCAGGTCTGTGGCACCTTTCCATTATGAAGGGCCACCTAATGAAACATTTACAAGGGCATGTAGCAACAGGACAAAGGGTAACAATTTTAAACTGGAAGAGGAGAGATTTAGATGAGATATGAGGAAGAAACAGTTGGCTGTGAGGGTGATGAGACCCTGGCCCTGGTTGCCCAGAGAAGCTGTGGCTGCCCCCTCCCTGTCAGTGTTCCAGGCCAGGTTGGATGGGGCTTGGAGCAACCTGGTCTGGTGGGAAGTGTCCCTGCCCACGGCACAGGGGTTGGAACAAGAGGAGCTTTGAGGCCCCTTCCAACCCAAACCATTCTAGGATTCTATGAAAATAAATGAGTTCTTCCCCTCTCCTCCCACAACAACTTTATAACTTCAACAAAGGACAGTAAATCTGCTGTAACAAATAGGATTAAATAGTTTGTCTGCTGCAATATCCAAACCTTTAAAGATGCCAGTCATTCTGCCTTTGATGACCCTAGACTTTAGCAGCTGAGATCCTTTCAAAGATATCAAGCATAAGCAGTGAGAGAAGTCTCAGCCAAGTTCACTCCCATCCTGTTCTTCTCAAGGTCAGCACTCCTCCATTTTCACTATCCTCATTATAATTTCAGATGGGCATTTTCTCTCCAAAAAGTTTCCTTTCTGGAAATTACATGAAGGTACAACTGGCATTTCTCTAGAGGATTACAAACAAATACTGCTGACTCTTCTGTTCTTATACAAGTGGGTACTGGTCCTGTCCCAGCTGGATGAACCGTGGACTTTTCCGGACATCAAGACATGTGGGAGTCAGCTGAGTCTTATAAATTCATGAAAGTGATCTTCTTTCAGAGTGAAATGTAGCTGTGAAATTCTCAGTGACTTACCATCAGATGTTCAGGTGCCTCCGGTGCATTATGTTCTCTGATGGATTGCCAAGATGTTTCTTCTCCTAAAGCAGTTTTGAAATCTCCTGGAAAGATTTGTTTTCCCTAAAGAGTGTGAGGGCAAAGTCCAGAGTACCTTGTGCCAGCAAACACCTCAAAAATTCAGCAATTCATACTTCTCTCTGCAAAAAGCACAGCTTCTCTCGCTGCATTTTCCTGAAGGTTATCTGGAAGTCTATTTGTGCCCGGTACACTGTGTCATGCACCCATGGTGTACTGAAATCAGAGCAAACCCCTTGAGAAATCCTCACACTTACATGGGGAAGCTGCCTGTAAGAGTTAGGTTGAAAAGTGAATTTACTTCATTTTTAAAGATTTTGGAAACAACACTCATTTTATGACAGCTTTCAGGAACCAGTTCAGTGTGTTTTCTGGATTCCAGATGCCCTTTCTGTACTCTGCCCTCCAGGGAGCAAAGTCTTCTGAGCCATAGTGCCTCCTCTTACCAACTCTGCTCCAGACAGACTCCTGTAGCCCCAGCTAGTCTCTACCCACTGCAGGCACATCTCCCTGCAAACTCTCGTTTCCCTTCAGGAACCTGTGCATTCCCTCCATGGATTTCAAGTTCTCAATTTTTTTAGAGTTCAGAGAAAATCCTGATCACTGTATCCTCATCCTCAGCAAATGCTGCTGCTCCCCAGAGAACATGATAGAGAAACTCTGGCATCACTAACCCATTGTCCTAAACTACCCTGGGAGACAAGCGACAGAGCTGACAGCAAAAAGCTGGATTCCCCACATACTGGCAAAGTCTTGGCAATGTTCTTTTGCCTTAAATTTTTAACGTGTAAAATACAGATGTCTCCATCTGACGTAATCATCTGAGGTCCTTCACTACAGCCAGTAGAGCGAAAAAAACACATTTTCAATGCATCACTCTCAGACACCTCCCTTTAGGATCAGGTGATCCAAACTCTGGAAGAGCCTAATCCTTTTTGTTGACCCTCCTGCTCAGCCAGGTGAGCCCTCTGTTTGGAAACAAAGCCATTCTTGTACACCTAGCAAGGCACAGAAGTTACTTGTAGAGAGATTGCCAAAAGACTCTCAGGGACATGTGTGATTTTAAGCGCATGAACAATCAGACAAGCCCCACTGATGTCAACAGATCAGTCACAAGAGTAAAAGGCAGCCAAAGCTGAAAAGCTTTGCTAAATCAGAATCTCAGTCAACAGCAGGTCTCAGAGGATTACAGCTAATGCTACACTAATATATTAAAATACAGCTATTTTATAGCTAATATTAAATGATAAGACAATCATTTATGACCTCTAAATTTAAATGCCAGAAATTCTGTAAGGAAGTGCCTGCAAGTC
Organism: Podargus strigoides; assembly: GCA_028020825.1. Taxonomy (NCBI): domain Eukaryota; kingdom Metazoa; phylum Chordata; class Aves; order Caprimulgiformes; family Podargidae; genus Podargus; species Podargus strigoides. The sequence goes on from CM051663.1 coordinate 17,206,903, forward strand.
TTATAAATCAGAGATGGAAAAGATTTCCATTAGATCCAGATGAATTCACAACTGGCAATGCCTTACTGCTAAATTGTGACTGACCCAATACTCTTGTATATGTGGCCCTTTGCCTGGGGCAGCAACTGATTTTGACACCCCAAGGCACCCCTGTCCATCTGACAGTGTCCAATCATTGTGAGCGAGGCTGCACAATCCTGCTATCCTCTATCCTCTCGCACCTGAGCTGTAGAAGAGATTAAACCTTTAACATAGCTATGACTTCGAATCCTGTGACAGCATTATCAGTGATCCCAAGATGTCGTTAGTAATGGAAGTTAAGCCACATGCCCAGTTTTACTCCTGGCTGTGTATCTCTGGCCCTGTGGAAATCAGCAGGAAAAGTGACAGCACTCACAGTACGTAACTATGAGATCAAAAAGGGTATTAGCTATCTACATGCAGAGGTGATCCCTGCAATGAGTGCCTACAGTCATATCTCTGCCTCAGGCAGGGGACCACAGGGTCACAGGGTGCATCTATGGCTCACTTTGGGAAAGCTCCTTGCCCCTGACTCCAGACTGTCAAAGTTACTGAGGTCCTTTCACGTATCTGACGCAAATGTTGCCTGACCAGGTTGGGACCAGCACAATGTTCAGTATGGGTTAAACCAGGGCTGTGTGACCACAGAGGAGATTGTCCTTCGCCAGCTTCATCAGCTAAGCCTCTTTTCCACATTCATTGGGATTTTCTCCTGTCACGGTTCAGAAGTCGCCTATCCCAACACCCGGTGAACTCAGAGCAGTCACACTGACAACAAATTACACTACTGAACAAATTTTGTTTTCATCTCCTGTCACTTCCCTTTGGAAACTGTTTTGCCCATGCCTAATTCTTTACACCATCCAGTCCCCAGCCAAAATATCAAGTCTGCATTATCTACCTCTGAATGACTGCCAGAGCTTGAACTGCTGATTAGGTATGTCAAACTTGATGGTTAGACCACTGCGCTCTTCCCTCTGGGAAAGAGAGACAAGCATCTGGTCATTTTTTCTTTTCTGTGTTGGACTGTTCAGGCTGAGAAGCAATTTGTTCAAATGTGAAGTCCTTTACTAGGAGAACTGTGTCCAAGATGAGACAAAATCACAATGAAAGGAAAAATAGCCCACAGCAGTTCAGCTCGCCAAACGAGCCATGGCTCCCAATGAGAAACAGAATATGCTGCCTAATGCTAGTCCAAATGTTAGCTAGTAGTTATTTGCCACTTCAAAACCTCCTTTTTCTATATAGCCCTTGTTGGTTCAAAATCCATGTTTCAGCTTGAAAACCTACCATATTTTTTAATGGAAAATAAACTGATACTTGCAGACAAATTATCTGTTTAATCTCATTTTGCTATTGTTGGGCTGCCAAAGAATCAGTCATTAACAATCCACTTACTCGAAGTTACACTTTCCCGTTGCTGGAATAAATTCAGTGCCTGCAGCTACCTCAGCTAGCAGAGGCTGCCATGGGTTTAATGTTTCTCTGTATAACTATCCAGCATTGGTCACTCCATGCTGGCAGGAAACTTCCACACTTTTCCCCCCGACACAACAGCTGACAGTCTACAAGGCAGCTGTGGCAACTGAAATCTGCCACATGCTCCTGAGAGCATGCTAAATAACATTTCTTTTCCTAAAACTGTTGGGGTTTTTTTCTATATTTTAGATTAATCTTTTATTATTAAGATCTCTGTGTCTTATACTTCCACTGGGAGTAAGGGCATGGAGGTTGAATACTGCTTCTAAAACTTCTTTTCCTTGACTTTTGGAAAGTTACCTAGACGTTGTTTTGTGAGACTTAGATACCGGAACACAAAAAACCCTAATGGAGGCCTGACTTTTACAGATAATGGCCCTTTTCTATAGGATATGTTTCTTCTAGGAGCATTTTGATATTCTGAATCAGACACATCCCCAAAGGTACCTAATTTTTCTCTGCTGGCTCCATAAGAAAATCAGGCTTCTGACTTCGTTCAAACACAACTCAATTAGTTACCTAATGCTGCCTAAAACAGAGGTGTGAATCTTCACTCTCACTCTCTGTCTCCAGGGGCCACTCCTGGGAAATACTGAGTGCTCTAACCATAATTTAATGACAGGAATTGCTCAACATCTCTCAAAATCAGCATTCCAGACTCTACATTGCTGCCGAATGAAGTGGTACATCCTTCACTAGGACGGACACTCTTATGCTCCGTACGTCCAGAGCCTTTGGACCAAAGCAGGCCAAAGGGAGTTCCCAGTGCCACCACTGTTTTACCATCGGAACATCAAAGCACAGCTTGCAGGCTCAGTGCTATAAAATGGATGTCAAAATATTCCAATTAGATCTGCACATGAAACTCCCTAACTAATGTCCAAGCATGAACACATCTTCCATCAAAACCTACTATTTTCTAATTCATTAATATATTCTATATATTTCTACACATCGATCCTATCACTTCATCTGAAACCAGAAGAAACAAGGTCTCTGCTATTTAAGAATGAAACAGAGCCTTTCAAATTTCAGGAGCGATATGGGAAGTAAAAGGCAAAGATCATATAATAACCTACCTGAGGTTATACACGTTAGCTCCTTTCTCTTTATATTTAGATTATATTTCTCAATGAATATAAATCAATATAGCTCCTACATGTCAATTCATATCAAGTTCTATTGCAGGTTTTCTCATCTTTCTCCACTTCTTTTAATGTTAATTCAAATCATCATATGAATATCATGGAAGTACCACAATAGCTTGAGAAATTTAACCAGCAAGAGGACAAGGGGAGTACAGCATAGGGGAATGCTCTACTTCAGAAGAGAAAACCATCCTCCCTGCCTCATCATTATAGTTCTGGCTGTGAAAACTGGCTAGAGAAATGTCTCGCTGTACTGTCATTCATGCTAAATGTCTATGGTTTTTGTAATCCTTGCTTGAGAACTGTAGTTTTTAATTAGCTTTCACTTATTTCCAGCATAAAGGCTGATTTTAGGGAACCACTTTACAAAAAAAAAAGTCTTGTCATCTCATGATGTTGGGATTAACTTATTTCTTCTAATGCTCCACAGATGCTAGGAAGTACTTTATTCGGTTTACCAAATGCCCAATAAACAAATCAATAAAATAACCAGTCCTGCATGCCAGGGGCAACAAGAAATGTCCCAGTGTGATATGTCAAATAAAAGTATTTTGTAAGTCTTCCAAATCACAAAATACTAACACTTTCAAGGAATTTGTAGCATACAATAAAAAGCTTACCAGTGAATATCTGAACGTAACAACTGAGTAAGCCACTAAAACCTACAAAACATAAAAAATATCCCTTATACTGATACTAAAGATGCACTATGGGTTTTCATGTATCTCAAAAAGGAAGCAGGCAACAAAAGCTGACATTCAGGAGCAGAGTGAAACAGTGGATTAAGAGAAATTCGAGCTTCCATAAGTCTGAATAAATATTGGTAACTGTGTCTGTACAGGATTTCAATTTGTGCTACACCTGCATATTGAAACAGAATATACAACCTCCAAAAGTGGAAATATAGAATAGAGCCTAACACTGCCTCCTTCAGGCATGCTCTATATCAAACACCCAATGCTGGCTTTTTTTGACTGAGTTTGAATTGAAAATGAACTCAACAAACAAACTTCTACATATTGGCTGGGTAATTGGTATTTTTTGATCATATCTAGTTATAAGAGTTTGGACACAAAAAAAATAGTAATAGGAAAATCTGAAGAGTAGGCAGGAAGAAAAAAACTTTTGGGTAAGATGCTTTCAGGTAAGAAAGCCCTTTCCAGTCTAAGATCATGGCCAGATACAAAATGAATTAAAAAAAAAAAAAAAACTTTTTGCTCTAAATCTGAAACTAGGATGTGCCCTTGTGGCCAAGAAGGCCAACAGCATCCTGGGGTGCATGAAGAAGAGTGTGGCCAGGAGGTTGACAGAGGTTCTCCTCCCCCTCTACTCTGCCCTGGTGAGGCCTCATCTGGAGTGCTGTGTCCAGTTCTGGGCTCCCCAGTTCAAGAGAGACAGGGAACTACTGGAGAGAGTCCAGCAAAGGGTATGGAGATAATGAGGGGTCTGGAGCATCTCTCTGATGAGGAAAGACTGAGAGAGCTGGGTCTGTACAGCCTGGGGAAGAGAAGACTGAGAGGCGATCTCATCAATGCTTGCCAATATCTAAAGGGTGGGTGTCAGAAGGATGGGGCCAGACTCTTTCCAGTTGTGCCCAGTGACAGGACAAGGGGCAATGGGCACAAACTGGAACTCAGGAGGTTCCACCTAAGCATAAGGAAAAACTTCTTTACTGTGAGGGTGGCAGAGCACTGGCACAGGCTGCCCAGAGAGGTGGTGAAGTCTCTGTCTCTGGAGACATTCCAAACCCCCCTGGATGCCATCCTGTGCGACCTGCTCTGGGTGACCCTGCTCTGGCAGAGGGGTGGGACCGGATGATCTCCAGAGGTCCCTTCCAACCCCACCAGTCTGTGGTTTTGTGACTCTTTGATTCTCTGATTTTGTTATAGGGTTGAAGAAGGGATCTGGGAAGACTAAGTTATCACATAGCACTTGGATTAGCTGTGCTAAATAGTCAGTTCTTCGAAGTAAATGCTACTGGCCACTGCTAGATGTGGACGTTAGGTCTTATCTCAAAGGGTCTCCTGCTCCTCAGCAGTGAATGAAGAGGCAATCCAAATCCTGCCTGACTCATGAGGTGGAAAGGAACAGGGGGACCATAAACCAACCTGATGCTGTCCCATTGAAAGCAGGTACAACTTATGACCTGGCTGGGTCTGAAGATTCAGGTATGACTTTCAAAGTCTCCACACAGCTTTGGAAACACAACAGATTTTACTGGACACTGGGCAGACAAATAGCTGCACTGGCTCTGAAGACACCATCCTTTCAGTGATGGCATGCAGCATTGAAGAGATGCTATCAGAAGGACGTGACAGTGTTGCACTCTTGATACACAAGGGAATATCAGAGTAACAAGAAGAGTAGGTGTGAGAAGTTAAAGTGAGGGTGGACAGTGTAGGTTGAATTACAGAATCACAGAATCACAGAATGTTAGGGATTGGAAGGGACCTCAAAAGATCATCTAGTCCAATCCCCCTGCCAGAGCAGGAACACCTAGGTCAGGTCACACAGGAGACGAAGTCTGAAATGTGGCAGAGAAGGCTGATGATGGGGACATGAGGTGTGCTACAGTTCGATTCCTTCCCTACCGGCAGAACACCTATGTTGAGACAAGGAACAAAGCCTGTCCAGCCAGCGCAGGCAGAAATAGGTCACTGCTCCCAGCAGGAATGAGTATGGTGCACTTTGGCCATTTCTTTCAAAGTTGTATCTTTCTTCAGCTATATGCATGAGTTTACACCAACCTCCTATTCATATGAACTCTTATCACCGTATTTCATTATGCCTGTGAAGACCTTATCAGAGAACGTATGAGTAAGAATATATTTATTAATACAGTGTTAAGCAAATACTGTATTTCTGCTATATCCTAGCAGGTCACCTTAAAATGTTATATACACTGGTTGCAGCTTCTGATAGCTCTTCTGCTCCTTTTATATGAAAAAAAAATAGTATCAGCCTCAAGGAGAAATAATTTATACACAGTTAAAATGAGATATTTCCCTTATTAAAATATCAGGCTTAGAGCTCACTTGGCCCACTTAGTTCCCTGACATGGTTTGTACCTATACACAATGGTGCACAATACTTCTCGTAACAGAGCAGCCCTTGTAGTCTACATTCATCGTGCAGCTTTTTAAGAGCTGGTTATCAAGGATGTTTTTTTATTCCCCTCTTTCCTGCTGTAGAATATCATTTAATGTTATTGCCAATGCTTGGAACGACATGAAATGTTCCCCCTTAGTTAGACCAGAGGTTGTTATTTGAATGTGGTAATAATATATATACATATACAGTGTAAGATGTGGGACAGGTGTGGAACAAGGACTTCTGGAACACACAATTTGCTTTGTCGATGTTTCACATACTTAAATGAAATGTCACGCATCTGCGTTACATGCCAGATGCCAGTAAGAGCTGTTACAATAATCAGCTTGAAGTCTCACTAAATGTTGAACCCCAAGACATCATTTACTTATCATAGAATCATTGACTGTTTTTTGTTGGAAGGGACCTCAAAGCTCATCTCATCCCAACCCCCTACCATGGGCAGGGACACCTCCCACCAGACCAGGTTGCTCCAAGCCCCATCCAACCTGGCCTGGAACACCGCCAGGGAGGGGGCAGCCACAGCTTCCCTGGGCAACCTGGGCCAGTGTCTCATCACCCTCACAGCCAACAATTTCCCTCTAAGATCTCATCTAAATCTCCCCTCTTCCAGTTTAAAGCCATCACCCCTTGTCCTGTCACTCCATGCCCTTGTCAAAAGTCCCTCTCCAGCTTTCCTGTAGCCACCCCCCCCCCCCAGGCACTGGAAGGTGCTCTAAGATCTACCTGGAGATTTCTCTTCTCCAGGCTGAACAACCCCAGCTCCCTCAGCCTGTCCCTGCATGACAGCGAGTTACAGTCATAGCAGTGCTGACACATGGTACAGGGCTTGTATTTCTGTGGGCACACCCTTGCCCTGGGTAGGAAGCAGCGCCTGGAGCTGCACCCCGAGGACCTTCCAACTCCAACCTTCTCTGACAACCAAACCATTGGGGTTTTGAAGTGAAGTTTGTCAGTGATCACATAGAAACCACGGCTGGTAGATCAATAAGATACTGCTAGTATGTGCGTAAGAGTAAAAGGTCGCAGGGTTCAGCTGGAATTCAAGCTGGAAAATACGTGCAATATAGCTTCCGTGAATACTACCAGGAGTTGTTCAGGGTTATGGAGCTACCATGATGTTCATGTACAGAAATGTGTGCAGTGTTCAGGAATGCAGAAACAGGTAGAGCAAAAAGCCATCCACCCCTTTCCAGCTCTTAACCTTTGCCACTTATGTCTTGGGGGATAACTCCGTCTGCCTTGGCATTCAACGAAGAGTCAGGGCACAGCATAACTGACCCTCTCAGAAACTGGAGGAGCACAGAAGAATTAAATGGGCAATGTGGGAATTAGAAATGGCTTTTTCAGAAGCTTTCTGTGTTGGCCTCTACTGGAATCCTTGCAACTGCAGGACAGTTAGACCAAAAATGAGTCTGTTTAATTCATTTGACACTACAGCAATTGCAGGTCTCAGGGGGTCAGCACGTGGTTCCTAGGATTCCTCCAGGCTTCCCTCAGGCTTCACAGTTCCTGTCTTGCTATGCTAGGCGTTGGCATTTGAAAGCTACAGTCCCACATTGTGCAACATGCAAATTGCAATAATTACATGTGGTCCAAGAGCAAATTTGGGAAAAAAAAATAAAAGCAGGGAAGAGGCATTGCATCTCAGGGCACAGTGTTAAAAAGGCATAGGCTGCCTACAGCACAAGCTACAGATTTTAATTCCCAGGAGCCTAATGACAACAAGCAGGTTTTATGTTATTTATTTACATTGACTGTTATGACTATGCTGCTTGTTATTTATTTCTAACTGTACCTACCGCACTGGTAATCACAGTGTGAAGAGCAGTATGTGCCTGGCTCAGGGGTCTATAAAGACCCTGCAGGCAGAGGATAGGGGACCTGTCAATTTACGGGAGGTCACTATATATTCCACACCCTATGGGGCACCAATACACCTGCATGGCGCTGCCCTCAAGGGGGACTGCTCTGTCCGTGGGCCTGGGCTCACGCCTGCAAATAACTCACATCCTCCTCCCTGCTTCCCAAACTGCTCCTCGAAGCATGCTCCCCATTATGCTTCCAAGGGCATAATAATGGCATATTATAATTCTTCAATGACTTGTTTTCCTCAAGGTCTCCCTTTGTCAGACACATGTAATAATACTTATTTTTTATTGCATCAGCTGCTTGGGAAAAAATGAGTTTTGTTTGTGTCTTCTAGCACTTTTAGAAATTAGTATGTTACCTATGTTGTTGCTTCTTTGTAGACATTTTTCTATCATATTTGTTTAATTATGATTCTTTTGTCTCCACCTATTTTATTTTACGTTTTCTCCTGTTTTCTGCTTTCCTCACCCTCTTTTTGGCATATAAAATAAGTTATTTTGGTACCTTGATTCCATTGTGCAATTAACACACTTTTGGTTATTTGCTTACCATTGAGGGAAACCTGCTGTGTCCAAACTCACAGATCCCCGGCCCCTATATACCATGTTCTCATTAAATGGGCTTTCTAGGGATGAAGGCAAAAGAGCAAACTTTGCCCATTTTTGTTTACATAGAAGTTCAAAATAAATTTACATAGGAGAAGTGATATATCAGAGTTTGATAACTGCATAACGATATTTTGTTTAAACATCCATTTTATATAGTAATGTATAGCAAAGTTGCAATTAAAATGTGTATTTGTAGGCACATCAAATGTTACTACTTTTCATATCTCAATCTCCCAGCACTTTCAAATAACACATCTCAAATTTCTGAGTTTTCTGGAAGGAAAAGGTGAGGTACAGGGAGATTAAGTGACCCGCCCAAGTCACACAGCAAGTAAGTGGCCTAAATCTCACTTCTGTATCCAGGGCACTGAGACCTGGATCCTTCTTCAATGTCTTTATCGATGACCTGGATGAGGGGATCGAATGCACCCTCAGTAAATTTGCAGATGACACGAAATTGAGTGGGAGTGTCGATCTGCCTGAGGGTAGGGAGGCTCTGCAGTGGGATTTGGACAGGCTGGAGCGATGGGCTGAGACTAACTGCATGAGGTTTAACAAGGGGAAGTGCTGGGTCATGCACTTCAGCCACAACAACCCCATGCAGTGCTAGAGGCTTGGGGAAGAGTGGCTGGAAAGCTGCCTGGCGGAAAAGGACCTGGGGGTGTTGGTTGACAGCCAACAGAACATGAGCCAGCAGTGTGCCCAGGTGGCCAAGAAGGCCAACGGCATCCTGGCCTGTATCAGAAATGGTGTGACCAGCAGGACCAGGGAGGTGATCGTACCCCTGTACTCAGCTTTGGTGAGGCTGCACCTCAAATACTGCATTCAGTTTTGGGCACCACAGTATAAGAAGGACATTGAGGTGCTGGAGCAAGTCCAGAGAAGGGCAACGAGGCTGGTGAGAGGTCTGGAAAACAGGTCTTATGAAGACCGGCTGAGGGAAATGGGGTTGTTTAGTTTGGAGAAGAGGAGATTGAGAGGAGACCTCATTGCCCTCTACAACTACCTAAAAGAAGGTTGTAGTGAGGCTGGTGTTGGTCTCTTCTCCCAAATTACTAATGATAGGACGAGAGGAAATGGCCTCAAGTTGCATCAGGGGAAGTTTAGGTTGGATATTAGGAAGAAGTTCTTTACTGAGAGGGTGGTTAGGCATTGGAACAGGCTGCCCAGGGAGGCTGTGGAGTCGCCGTCCCTGGGGGTGTTCAAAAAACAGGTTGATGAGGCACTTGAGGCCATGGTCTAATGGTCTAGTGGTTAGGGAGATGTTAGGATAAAGGTTGGACTTGATGACCCTGGAGGTCCCTTCCAACCATAATTATTCTGATTCTGTGATTCTATGATTCTATGATTCTATGATTCTATGATTCTATGATTCATGACCACACTGCAGCCCAGGGCTCCAGCAAGGGTTAAAATAAACCCTCCAAATTAAACCACGTCCATTTAGATCTGCACAGAAATTTGTGGATTTACATAGCGTTGACATCCAGAAATCAAAGTCTTGTGGACTGTAACAGATTACTGATTTATGAAAATGTTGGAGTGCAAACCCATATCTTACAAATTATGAATCTGCAGGTGGCTCTGAAGAAACAGCAGGTTTTTGTTATCTGAAATGAGCACTAGCAATTAAGGGCCAGCTCCACTGATGTACTGAGAAGTTTTACCTTCTGCTTCAGCAGAAGAAACCCTTAGCTCTTCAATCAGTTGTAACTAAATGCAGTTGTGTAAAAGTTATGTGATTATAACAGGCATACATAAATATGTCAAGCAAAAGGTTTGCTTTCAAAAAGCTAGAAATAAAATATTCTCGCATGGTACCTTCTGCTCGGGGTTAGGAAGGGTCTGCAGAGAGATCTGGACAGGCTGGAGCAATGGGCTGAGGCCAGTTTTATGAGGTTCAATAAGGCCAAGTGATGGATCCTGCATTTGTATCACAACAACCCCATGGAATGCTCCAGGCCTGGGGAGGAGTGGCTGGAAAGAGCCCAGTGGAAAAGGACCTGGGGCTGTTGGTTGACAGCAGCTGAACATGAGCCAGCAGTGTGCCCAGGTGGCCAAGAAGGCCAACAGCATCCTGGCTTGTATCAGAAATGGTGTGGCGAGCAGGACTGGGGAGGTGATTATGCCCCTGTACTCAGCTTCAGCTCTGGTAAGGCTGCATCTTGAATATTGTGTTCAGTTTTGGGCCCCTCAATACAGAGACTACAGAGCTGGGGAAGGGTCTGGAGTACAAGTGTGACGGGGAGTGGCTGAAGGAGCTGGGGGGTTCAGTCTGGAGAAGAGGAGGCTGAGGGGAGACCTTATCGATGTCTACAACTCCCTGAAAGAAAGTTATAGCTAGGGGGGGTCAGTCTCTTCTCTCAAGGAACAAGCGATAGGACAAGAGGAAATGGTCTTAAGGTGCACGAGGGGAAGTTTAGATTGGATACTGGGAAAAATTTCTTCAGGGAAATGGTTATCAAGCACTGGCACAGGCTGCCCAGGGCAGTGGGGGAGTCCCCATCCCTGGAGGGATTTCAGAGCCGTGTAGATGAGGTGCTGAGGGACATGGGCTTGTGGTGACTGGGCAGTGCTGAGTTAATGGTTGGACTTGATGGTCTGAAAGATCTTTTCCAACCAAAATGATTCTACAACTCTCAGGATCTGGGCTGACCTCAGATCTACTAACGTCTTGCAATACATGTCTTGTCAGGAGAATTGGACACACATGATTTTGGGCAATCTGCAAAGCCAGGCTATGGATCATTTTGCATTACAGCCCATGCACAGCACTCAGCAATGAGAGCGTATAATCGCCTCTGCACCACATCCTTGCAGCAACATCTCATTTCATCTCTGCCTTGCTTTTCCTCATGGGAATTATAAATTGTAAAATTGCAATTACAATTGCAAATTGTAAAATGAGGTCATGATCCTGGCTTCCCGGGTGAGGCCCTGGGAAATTTTGAGCCAAAAGAACTATGTAGGAGTGCAATTTATTATTAATTTCAATAGCTATAACTATTGAATCGGTAGTTCCTGGAATATTAAACCTTGGGTTTAGTTTCCTCATATTTCCACCCATGACAGCAGCAATTGAAGCTTTCCTGAACTCTCTTCCTGATGTTGTTTCATCCCAAGTGGCCTGGGCTAGAGCTTGTGGGATAAGCTGGAAGCTCATTTTCTGTTTTCATGTCTGTTCAGGCTCTCAGACTGCGGGCTGAGTTTTCCACAAAGGTGAAAATTGGGACCATGAGTAATAATGTGCTTTGTGAAGGGCATCGGTCCACCAGGATACAGGTGAGACTGATCCTCCTAATTCATCTCATGTCAGGGATTTGAATCCGACACAGAGTTGAAAAGCTCTGTCTGCTGTTACCGTCATATGACCCGTCCCTCCTGATGCACGTTATCACATGTTGCACCAGCAATCATGTCATGCCCAATGTACTCCACTCGGTATCAATTACCTCACCATAATGAAATCAGAGTGAAGGAAAACATTCAACTATACACAAATAAATATGTACTAAAGATAGAAAATGAAATTAAAGGCTGTATTTTGTCCACAAGGTCTGCGCTGGTTGTGGCTTAGGGAAGATAAGTGAGCTTGGCCCCATTCCCCCGCAGCCCACAGCAGGCTCAGTGGTGAGATAGGACAGCTAATCTGGTTTTCTATTTCGGCGCTGTCGTTTACTGAACCTTTTAGGATCACATTAGGTGACAAAAAGTGACCATGAGCTTCATTCATGCTGCATCAGCAGAACGGTATTTGAAAAAGTTATTCAAGCCATTAATCCTTTAGTGTCAGGAATCTATATCTGCCAGGGAGCAGCGTTCGCCGGCCAACAGTTATTTATCTGCCAGTTCCCAATGTATGAAGCAGCAACATAGCAATAACATACACTGGCTGCGCTTCCAAAACAGACAAAACCCACACACCTACTCATCATGGCACCACATCAAATACGCAAAATATAAACTCTAATACCTCAAAGAGGAAACAAGGCCAGGTTGGATGGGGCTTGGAGCAACCTGGTCTGGTGGGAGGTGTCCCTGCCCATGGCAGGGGAGCAGAATGAGATGAGCTTTGAGGTCCCTTCTAACCCAATCCATTCTAGGATTCTGTTATTTCATGTCCTATCCTCTCTAAATGCTGAAAGGCAAAGCTGGATTTCCCATACTGCTGAAAGAGATGGAAATTTTCAGGTTACAGTGGATATGGCTTCAGCTCCAGTCTTTGCTGCAAATAGTCCCAGGGGTACGAGAAGGTTTGACTCTGTAACCAGGTCTGGCCGGAATTCCTCCCCATTTCCACGCTGTGTGTTAAACCAGCATGGCAGAGCAAGGTGTGCTGCAGAAATTTAAAGAAAGGATCTATCTATCCTAAATCTGGCATATGAAAATTTGTTCTTTTAGCCCAAGCTCAGCACCATAGCCCTCTGTAAACCTAATGCACAGATACAGGTCCTTTGAAGGGCAATTCACCCGACCCAGCATAAAACTTGTCTAAGGGTGCAATGAATTGCCCTTCACAGGACCGCACAAAGTCTCATTGGGACTTTTACAGCCTTTCTATAAAACTGCTGGGTCTAAGGTACTGTTTTAGATAGAATTCTTTACTGAAACTCATTCTTTTTTTCTCCTTGTAGCAAAGTGATTTGGAAAAAAGAAAAAAAAAAAAAAAAAGAATGTTTTCAACAGAGAAAAAAAAAAATCATGAGACAAAATAGAAAATTTTGCATTGGAACAAATATTCACCTATATTCTGAGGTTATACAAGTTTTAATAATGTGTTTTTAAATTACATCTATTGATGTCACAGTATAGCATTAAAATTAAATACTTAAAATATTCTATTCTGAATAATTAAGAGCAGATGCAATTTGGTGCTCACTGAAGTATGCTGTTTTATTTTCTTGATTAAAACAGCTCCAATAAAACGAAATAACACTTTTAGGCTGTTGTCATTAGAGCAAAAATAAAGCGGAGGTAGTAGAGATCTGTGTGAAGCAATACCCAGGCAGAAATACCAGTCTGTTAGTTTGTCACTCAGTGCATAAAATGAGAGAGATACGAGCATAAGCCATGTAACACCTTTTCAAACAAAACTGCATAAAAAATTGACATGAGAGTTTTTGAAAACACCGACGGACTTAAATTTGCCTCAGCAATAGTTGGAATGCCCTGTGCTCTCTGACACGTTTTCTAATTACCCAGCTACACCTAAGGATTAAGAAAGGAAAAAACACAACTATTGAAGTCACTACAAAACTGCAAGTGGTAAAAATTGAACAATACCATTGGTAGAAATGAGCATCTGAAACCCAGCCGTGTGCCCAAGCACAGCTTTGCTTTTCTCCTGTCGAGCAGCAGTTCTGTCCCTAGCAAAGTTTGCTTGATTTAACTTGCTCACAGCAGACTCTCCAAGGGAAGCCAGAGCAATTCTGACAGCTTGGCTCAGCAGTTTGCCAGCTCCAGACAAAAACAAGTATTGACCTTTTATTTCAGTCAACACCAGTCTCTCCAGAACATCCAGGTTCCCTCAGCGCCGCCTTTTAAAACCATATTCCTTTGTCTCATTTCTCCTTTCATCACATGAATTCATTTTTCTTGCAAAATGCCGTACCAGCATGAATCCCTTGCATGGATTTCATATAATTACTATTATGCTTTCATTACACTTCTCATGTGCTCTAGCAAGAGGTATTTTATAAATCATGTAGATTTTCCAATCAGCTTTCTTTGAATGTTATCACCCAAGCCTTTTTCTCCACGGGAATCTATTATAATACCTGTTGTAATGAGCAGAATGATACAGTCAAGGATTTTCCTTGAGGTCTAAAATGTCTTGAGATAACAAATTGCTCTTTATTTATACATAAGAACAGATTCCACTTTCACCAGTAAAACTAGCAAGAGACCTATAGGCTTTCAAATGCTAATTATATCCTGTCCGAGGGACAAAATCCTGTCAGAATGAAGGGGGACCACAAGTGACTACACATCATGCTACATTGAAAAACAAAGCTGGGCTAAACCAAACCTCATCTAGTAACCCCACCTGGCAAGCAGCTCTCTGTTTAACAGGCAATTTAATCGCTCACCAGTGACACATTCAGAAAGTGTCCCAGTTCAGGAGAAAACCTGCCACCTCCAGCAGGCTCCTACCTCCTGCAGCCGCAATGACCTTTCCTCAAGCTACGGTAGCACCCAGACATGTGCAATGTCTTGGAGAGCAGGAATCAGAGAGACTCAAAATGCATAACTAGATCTGAGAAAACAGGACAAAGTACCACTTGGAGAAGGAAAAAAAGAAGAAAAACCCCCGACACAACAGGTTAATCTTTAAAACAGTGGTGCCATGGTCCATGTGGTCCATCCGTGAGGATGCATTTGCTAAAAGCAGGGGGAACACATTCCCTCTGCTCCAGGGACCCCCATCATGGGTTTGTGTTTCTGTCTGAATGCATTTAGTCCCAGCTGGAACCCAAACAGGCAATACTGAAGAAACATTTCTTCAATAACCCAGCTGAATATTCCAGCTGCTGCCTGGCCTTGCTGGCGGCAGTGGCCGATGTGCACTGGGAGGCAGGCAGCCCTTCCTTCTGCCCTCCAGACTGCTGGAGAGATCCAAATGCTCTATGACATCGCTCTTCAGAGAAGCATTATTCAGATGGAAGAGCTAAGAAGACAGATGGGCACTCAGGCTAGGCACGGCCATTTCAAATACATGATCGTGACCTGTTGAACTTTATCCAACACACGGATCACGTTTCAGTGTTTTAATGAAGAATATGGGAAGTTATTTGGGTTTTTCCCCTCAAGGATCTTGATCAGCTCTGTAAAGCAAATTTCAAGAAGGCTATTTGAACAGTATTTAGCAGAATTTCCAGGTTATAGAATCATAGAATCATTTTAGTTGAGAAAGACCTCTAAGATCACCCAGTCCAACCATTAACCCAGCACTGCCCAGTCACCACTACCCCAGGTCCCTCAGCACCACATCTACACGGCTCTGAAATCCCTCCAGGGATGGGGACTCCCCCACTGCCCTGGGCAGCCTGTGCCAGTGCTGGGGAACCCTCCCAGTGAAGAAATGTTTCCTAATATCCAATCTAACCCTCCCCTGGCACACCTTGAGGCCACCACCCCTCATCCTGTCACTGTTACCTGGGAGAAGAGACTGACTCCCCCACACTACGCCCTCCTCTCAGGGAGCTGTAGAGAGCAATGAGGTCTCCCCTCAGCCTCCTCTTCTCCAGACTGAAACAGCCCCAGTTCCCTCAGCTGCTCTGCATCACACTTGTGCTCCAGACCCTTCCCCAGCTCCACTGCCCTTCTCTGGACACGCTCCAGCACCTCAGTGTCCTTCTTCGAGTGAGGGCCCCAAAACTGAACACAGTATTCAAGGTGCAGCCTCACCAAAGCTGAGTACAGGGGGACAATCACCTCCCCAGTCCTGCTGGTCACACCGTTTCTGATACAGGCCAGGATGCCGTTGGCATTCTTGGCCACCTGGGCACACTGCTGGCTCATGTTCAGCCGCTGTCCACCAGCACCCCAGGTCCTTTTCCACCGGGCACTTTCCAGCCACTCCTCCCCAAGCTTGGAGCATTCCATGGGGTTGTTGTGACCCAAATGCAGGACTCAGCACCTGGCCTTATGTCACCGCCCCAGAAGGACTGCAGACAAATCCAAGACCGTGTTTTCACTTACAGATCTCTGCAAAACTGCAACATTTTCACAACTGATTCACTAAAGACTCCTCCCAGATAACCATCCCCCTGCACACTTGTTAAAGAAAGAAGTGTATAAAATCCGCCAGGGTACTAGTTGTATTTGAAACTCTTAATTAAACCTAACCAGTTTCTTGTTACAGGGTCACACGTCTCTCACTATTCCTTGGGAGTATGATGGTAGCAAGCCATTAGCCCTCAGGCATCACTTCACCTTTACGTACCGTATTTCAATTAACACCTGAAGAAATGTAATTACAGTATTTTTTTTAGAAAAACTTACTAGCAACCATGATTTTAAAGGATATGCTTCGGGTGAGGTATCTCAAAAGACAGCGTGACCAGTTCAAGTAGATCTGAGGAGAAAATTTAAACAGCAACTTTCAGACACTTGTTTTTGTCAGTCAAACAAATCATTGGCATTGGTTCTGTCCTACCAAACAGCTAAAGGCTGGTAGCACAGTCCCTCTCTCCTCCCTCCATATCTATTGCCAAGGAAACTGCCCACCTCACAGCCTCAAAAATTTCATCCACAAGGTCTGCCAGGTCCCATGACTCTCTCTCAAGGGGACCATTTACTCCCCTGTTTAGGAAGTATCTACTTACATAGTCTGTTTACTGAAGTTGGAACTGTTTTTCATGTGGGAATCCTTTACCATGTCTGACAAATTTGCCTGCAACAACTTCACTCATTCTTCTATCAACTGACCTCTCTGTCTCTCCTGGGAAAACTTAAAATATGAAAAAACCCTAGGCTGTTCTAGAGGCATATTTATCATGCAGAGGAGTTGCAAGTGAGGCCAGCTGCCGTATGCACCTGAAGTTGCTCAGTGGATTCACAGTGGGTTTCATATGTTTGGTGCCCAGTGATGAACCCTTGCAAACCAAGGGGCCTGGAGTAGAGTAATTGACCAAGAAATCCCAACCAGATGAGGGAGATAATGTCTCTGGGCATCAGCTGGACAGATACAGATGCCTCGTCTACCTGAGAATCAGATCACCAGTTTCTGGAACAGTGTTTGCTTCTGTTTGGATTTCGCCTCTGTTTTGGTGGTCCATTCTGTATGTCATACAGTCCTCAAGAAACTCTTGCTAGGTAGTTGCTCGTAAATTATCTACAGTCTGCTTCCATCTGCAATCCTGGTAGTCTGGAAGTGGTGAAATAAATGGTTACATAGAAACTGCAGAATGCAATGTTCTAGTTATTAGAAAAGCAACTGCCCTCTCCCCTGGGACTATGGAAATCAGCAGGAAATACCCATAGCCTTTGAGCTTACCTTCTGGTTCAAAGTACCCAGAGAAACCTGGTCTGTCCTTTGCAGGAAGGGACACCTTTCAGCAGGGAAGTATCATGAATCCCATAATTATTCCCAGTGAGACACCCATTCCTACCAACAGCCCTGGATAAAACACTGGTGTGATTACTCCAGAAACATTACAAATGTCCCAGGTGAACCTTACAATGGCATTGGAGGGTTCAGAATAAATTAAAACCAGAGATGTCCGAAGGCCAGCAAAGCAAAGGGTTAGTTAATAACAAATTCCCAAATGCACAGCCAGTGCTAATTTAAATTCTTTATTACCCAATGGTGAGTAGATCTAAAGCTTTTCAAAAATGCCTGGTGCATCCAGTCCAGCCACTAGCAAACCACTATTGGCACCGCAGTGACCGGCACATCTGCAGCACTGGTTGGGAAACCTACTAAAAAAGAGTCAAGAGGGATGCATCATCTGAGCGACAACTGGTCAAAAAAGGGCAATGCAAAAAATATCTGTCAGATCTTGCTGCCATTTTTACTGCTTTTGAAGGACGATCCTAGGACATGTGGGCAGAACCACTGACTCCTAGCAGCTGACCTGGAACTGCTGGAGGAGCGATGTGCAAGGTGATGGGAGTTAGGAGCTACAGAAGTGAAAAGGTTTCCCAAGTCATAGATACACAACAGATGTCATGCCTGTCGTGGTGTATCTTTGCATACCAAGGCAAAGACAAGACCTTGTGCTGTCCTAACAATTTTTCTCCAAGAATTGGAGAAAGTTCTCCAAAGAACTTCCAATATTTCCAAAAATTCATGTGATATTTAGGGTTAATGTTTAGTTATTCAGTTTGCACATGTTCAGATGAAGCTGTGGCAAGCTTCAGGAAGGTGCAGCAATCACATACAAAAGCACCATGCAAAAACCTGGACAACTGGCAACGGTCTTCACTTTCAAGTGTTGTCAGTATCATAGTAAATTAATAGAAAAGGTTCACTTCAAGACTATTTGACTTTTGAGTGTTTTTCATGTGGTTTCTTAAGGAAGCAAGGACTATTGGAACATGATCCATCTATTGGTCTTTCTGTCCTTTCTCTCTCTTTTTTTTTTTTTTTAATATGTTGGTTCCCTGGAACGGAATTTGACAGAATAGAAAAATATTATAAATAGCCCACATTAAAGCAAGAAAAGCCTCAGTCAGAGGTTAATAGTCAGTAGAGAATCCTATCCAGGCAACACAGAGCTACTGAAAAAAACAGAAGCCTCTCCTACACACGTATCTGCTCAGAAAATAAGTTATTATATTACTGATCTACTCAGTAGAAAGCAAGCACCTATTGCACACACATTCCCTGACACGTAATGATCAAAAGCTAAATAAACGTGACCAAGGGTAAGAAAAAAAACCATCAGGAATAGCCAGGTCACATAATATTGACTACAAACTTTCCTTAAACCCAGGATTTCTGCTGGGGAGCACAGAGCCCCCAGTGACCTGCTTTCTCTTTTCCATCCCTTTCAGAAAGAAGAAATTGT
The DNA here is from genome assembly GCA_028020825.1 of Podargus strigoides. Taxonomy (NCBI): domain Eukaryota; kingdom Metazoa; phylum Chordata; class Aves; order Caprimulgiformes; family Podargidae; genus Podargus; species Podargus strigoides. Next base: position 17,225,656 of record CM051663.1, read on the forward strand.
AGTTGTATATGGTTCAACTCTAATTCCTACCAGCTGCTACCTGACAACTTGGATTTAGTTCAGGCTGGGTCCAGATTGTTCTAAATCAGCCCTTTCCTACAGCCACATTTGTCTCCATTCTCCTCTTCCAAACCCACTACACCTTCCACCAGCCACAGCTCTGCGAAAGCAGATCTGCCCAAAAATTTTACATACAAAACTACTGTGTCTTCCTTATCTAAGAACTTGAATGCATATGTCAAATCTGGAAGGATACTCATTGCAATATAGTGATTTTAAAATAGAAAAATGTAAGCTTATGCTTTGACATGAAACATTTCCCCTCCTCCACAGCTGAAAAAAACCCCAAATCCAGGAAAATCAAATCCTTTCCCTTGGCCTGGTCACTTCACAGCTGCTTTAGTCTGTTGGTGAGAGATTCCTTTTCAGCCTTTCATAAAAGGTCAGACATTCAAAATAGTATGATCAGGGCATAACAAGCAGTTGCTCCGTAATTTATATTAAAGTACATAACTGGCACACTTGGCATTTGCAGTCACATTTTCAGAACAGCAAAAGTGAATTGCTTCTCTGAATTTCCTGACACCAAAGTCGGTGACATAGTAGATGGGGCTATGACACAGGAAACATCCAAAAAGCAACATCCAAAGCACTTTCCCAATCAATCGTGTAGGACACCACTTCCAGCTTGCTGCTACAGCTTCCCAAAGAGCTAGGTTTCCCCAAACCCCATCACGAGCAGAGTTTTAATTGCAAAGCCCGTATGTTCTCATGCTTCCCAATAAGAGCATCGAAGATGCCCCAAACACAGCTACTCCAGCTTCAGCTCTTGCTTTCATTCACACTCGCAGCTTGATTATTGCTTGAAAATCATAAATTCACCCACTCAGTGGAGAAGATTTGCTGTCTTCTCGGAAAGTAGGGAGAAGATCTCCTTGAGGTCCTACGCATGGCTGTGCAGCACTCAGGTCCCTGCACACATGGCATGTTCAGGCTGAGACCAGTTTTGCCAATCAGCCTCGACAACAGAGCTCCTGATAGTGGCCGGTGCATTGGGTAGGCTCAGGCTCCAGGCAAAGCTGGTTGAAGCACACCATGAAGGGTTAACCCTTGTTATGCTTATGATGGATTTCAGGATTACTCAGCACACTGAGGACACCTCACTGAGATCCCCTCCACTGTCATTTGTGAATCCAGATTCCTGCTTTTTCTTGCAGTAGTGACATTGGGTTTGCCCCAAGGTCTTCAGCCAACATTTTCTTTCCTCATGCTGCAGGGCAGCCTGCTGTGCACTATTAACCCATCTGCCTTCTGTCCTGCATCCCAAAGGTGCCTGGCAGCTTTTCATGGTACCATATGTAGAGATTGTAGGGCCAATTTCTGTTCTCAGATGTGTGGGTCCAGCTCCCATTGACTTTGGAATTTTATGCTTTAATCCAAGGGCAAATTTTGGCCGTCAAACAGAGTCATTTTGGGACACCAAAGGATGCTAAATGGTAAAAAATGTGAACTGTTTTAGTTACTATATTTATTTTATTGCCTATTACATTTAACTTAGGGAGAAAGGACATACATACCAACATTTCCCACCTACGTACATAGACTGTTATTCGGCAGTAGAAAAACGGGGCTTTTGGATCCAACAAGCCTTGAAGGCTTGGATGCTTCAAGCTATACTTCCAAGCCTCTGGATAGGTACTCTGTAGGGTGAACTGATACTGGGAGGCTTAGAGTACCCCAAACTTCACAGTGTTCTATGACGAGGCAATCATTTAGCTCATCCAAATGTTCATATTGCACTTCACTGCCTTGTGCATCACCTGGCATTGCACTTCAGTCTGCTCTTTTCCAAAGAGCACCGATATAAAAGCCTGAAAAAATGTCATTTATACAAGGCCCCTGAGAGTTTTAAATACTCCTGAATATGACCATTATATCTAAGATACCTGTCTCACTTCTTAACTTTTAGGATAAAGTTAAGATTTAACATTTCTAAAGTCAGAAGCTTACCTTCAGGTCTCAATCTATATTTCAATGGACTGTTTAATAGATTGAGACCTGAAGGTAAGCTTCTGACTTTAGAAATGTTGTCCTTTATGACACAACACTAATTACCACAAATTTAAAAAATTAGAAGAATTTATGGAGCTGTTAGCAGAAACCTTCTGTGTGCCAACAGAGTGATAGAATTAACTGTTAAGACTGCGGTGACGGTAACTCACTCACAAACACTGATTATTCCTTTATAGCCTGGAATTTAGCTAAGGTAAAGCAAATTTTAAAGTAAGCTGTACCATCATCCTTTCTTCATTCTAATTCATGCCACTTTAAGAAAAAACCCCACATAAAATTCTTAGTGACTGTATTTCACCTCTTCGTTCTACAATTAGGCAAAAGAAAACAAAATCGGGAAAAAATGTCAGTGCATGCCACATAACTGTAATTTTCCATCTGAAGAAGAAAAGCACAAAGGAGAAGCATATATACGCACACGTAAACAGATCTTTTTTATGGAAAACTCATTAGAGAACTTACAGCATCTCATTAAAAATAACACGTTAAAACTGTCAATGAAATTCAGCCGCCAGCTCACATTGAAGGGACTGCAGCCTCCCATTATTCTCAGTACATGAGCTCCACCGAGCCACAGTGGCTGCAGACACTCGCTGTTCCCAGGGGATTACAGACAAACAGTCCTGAGAGATGATGCTTGCAAAAAAACCCGAGTAGCTTGAGACCCTTAGTACAGCCAAAAGTTTCATCCCTAAAATAAGACAACCAAGCGTCAACATACATACCAAACCCCCAAATCTGTGTCTATTTTTGGCCCCCAGGGGTAGCACTGAGCAGAAGATAAACTTTGGAGCTAGAGAGCAAGGCTGGCATCAGAACAACCACGGCCCACCCAAGCACGTGAGCTTCTTGGAACAGTTGAACGTTATGGAGAGGACAGTGAGGAAGTCAAGGGGAAGGCGAGGGATACGACATGATTGCTTGTGCTCAGAGAGAACTGGACCTTAAGAAATTCTTTCCCCACCAAGCTGCTGAGTTACAGGAAAGCAACTCACGCAAAGCACATCTGACTCTGGTCTCCTGAGGCAATGAATAAAGGGTCATAATACAAGGGAACTGCAAGTGTTTTCTCAATCAGGTATTTCCATACTTCTCAAGAGGGAATACTGATTTTGCTGATTAACATGAATATATAATAGACTCACATTTACAAAGCAAAACATTACCTCCCTGAGAGGAGGAAGCTATTAGAATGCACTTACAAACCATAGCAAGTGATAAAGCAGTTTACAGTCCACTGTACTAATGAGATGCTCAGCTGGCAAAGTGCACCATCATGCTTACAAATCATTCGTTTCAGTGACGCTTCAGATAGCAATTTACAAAGAAGCAAGCATTAAAACCACAACCATCACCACTTCATCATTTTTAACTCCAGAGTTTCAGGCACTGTGCAAGTCGCAGCAGCAATATATGTTAGCGGCATAGTAATGGTGGGTTATTCTTCTCACCATGCAAAGTCATTTGGGTGTCAGGAGCTTTTAGATTTTTGACACTAGAGTGTCAAGAGTTCAGTAACCTTCTCTCCATAAAATGAACACACCAATTAAACTAAATAGTGTCATAGCAGATCTGTAATTTGTAATTTTAGGATCTGTTCAGAGGAAAGACAGCATAGGTCAATGAACAACTGAAGGTCCATGGCTCAGTCACCTCTGGTTCATTTGTCACTTCCATAATGAGCGCTACAGAGCATGAGGAGATAGGGAAAGAGAAGAAAAGCTGCTTTGGAAGGTACAATTTCTAAAATTACTAATGAGGAAGGAGCAGCAGTTCCAAATCTGTCGCAGTAGACATGCTCGCAAGGGAAGACCTTGAAGAGACACAGCCCCTGGCTCGAGGAGGAAAAAGACAAGACAGGCCAGGACAAAATGGGTAGCAGAGTCCCACTGATGTGCATTACCTCAGGCTTCCCCCCACAGCCTGTGCTTTTACCCCCCACTTTTAATCTATTAATTCTCACCCCTGCACTTCCATGACTTCAGTGATGACTGTGCTCTGTCTCCCTCTCACACTGCTAACAGAGCTCAATATAATAACCAAGTCAAAACTTCCCTGACTTGAGGTCACAGTCCCGAAAGTGAAACTATTTGAGATTCATTTAAATATTACTTTAATAATCTAATTTCTGCTGCCCTTAATATTAGTCATGCCCTAAGACACTGGCCTCTTCACTTTCCCTTCCCAAGAGATGAAGAGATGGTTTATTTTCCTCCAGGTTTCACAGGGCTCAGCAACACATCATACTTTAATTTCTCAAGCCCTGGCTGGAGCAGCGTTTTTGCAGTTCACTCATCAGCAAAACATTTAACCAGAGTGGCTACCTCACTGGACTACTTCCAAAACTTCAGTAGTTATTGCCTTGTGAAATATTTGTGACATTCAAATGCAAGACACTAGAAGAGGCACAAAGAAGGTACCACCAGCCAAGCAACTGCCTGCTGCCATGCAGCTGTCTGGCCCTCAGTGCTGAGCCGGAGTGTGTCCAGCTCACACAGACATCTGGCAGAGGAGGATCCCACCTGCTCACAAGACACCTGTGAACACAGGAGAATTACACCAATAGCAAATATTTTCTAGAAAAAGCAGTCTCACTTAAACAAAAATTTGCAGTGAGATCAGCTCTAGTTACTCTAGATACACTGTGGAGTGCAGTTTGGGATCCAACACTGCATATGGCAGAAATGAGGCATAATCACGAGCATCCATTAATCACACTGCAGTTTTTCATTCCAGTCATGCAAGCATTGGACCAAGTTTATTTCCCTGGTCAACAATGGAAGAAAATTTAATGGTAACAATCTCCACACACTTGCTCTCAATATTCCCACAATGCAGCTTTACTCAAGCCCCTGCACAGGCTTATAGAGGGATCTCTGGCACTGGGCGCCATTGCATAAGATGCCTTGTTCCTGTAGTTATTTTATGTCTGAGAGGATTACCTGTCATCCGGGTGCAGACCACAGTCATCACCTGCAGTCTCATCTAATGAGTCAGCAGAGAAGGTTTTGGTTTGGGATCCTTTTTTCTCCTGTTGCCTTTGATGCTGTAACTGAAAAGGTCTTTTTTTTGCATCTCTGTAAAACTGCTGTCTGAAAAAATTAAGCAACTCCAGTGACAGGTGATACAGACATCCCCCCCATGGTCTCAGCCTGAAATCCAGCTACACTGGATCTATGCTCACAGGCACGTGCAGCATCAACAGCATCCAGGGGCCATCAACAGAGGCAAAAGACATTGAAAGTACGAGAATAATCCTTGGAAAACCTTTTCTTCTTGGTGGCCTTTCAAGCAGGCTCAGGCTCCAGGAGGAAACGGTGCATGGGAGCAGGTGGGTGCTTCAGGCATCAGGTTTTCCTAAGCACTCAGCCATGCTGGAACAAGTGGAGATATCACTCCAGGTCCAGCCTGCCATGGCAGTACCTGCAGGAGGTTACAACAGCGTTTTAGTTTGGGGCAGGAAAGTGGTCTCTGGCCGTACCCACTCCCAAGCTTTGGTGTGCATTACAGAGTGTTCCCAGGGCACATGAACTAGATTTCTTTTGGTTAAACTTAAGCAGAAAATGAGTTCCAATTGCTAATGGGACCATAGAACCAGAGCAGAATCTGAAATAAGCTCTCTCTCAAATATGCAAGGCAGAGATCGAGTCATCCACACCAGCTGCGTCACCCTGCAGAGCATCCCTGCTGCCCCTGAAGCTCCTCTGCCACTGAGTTGAACCTGTTGCCCAAGGACAAGACTGGGAGCCCCAGGTCATGTCAGTGACGATGTGGTACCTTTCACTCAAAACTAGTATCAGGGTAAAAACTGGTGCTGCAAGTTCCCCAGCATACCTCTCCTTAGAGCAAATATGTATATAAGAAATACAACTGGCCACCTCTTGCAGGAAATTCCCAAATTCCCTCCATACCCTTTAGCAGCAGCCAGAACTTGAACACCCCTGAGACGAGGTGAAGTGTAAACAACTTCATACTGCTATCTTACAGAATCACAGAATGGTTTGGGTTGGAACGGACCTTAAAGATCATCTCATTCCAACTCCCCTGCCATGGGCAGGGACACCTCCCACCAGACCAGGTTGCTCCAAGCCCCATCCAACCTGGCCTGGAACACTGCCAGGGAGGGGACAGCCACAGCTTCTCTGGGCAACCTGGGCCAGTGTCTCACCAGCCTCACAGCCAACAATTTCTGCCTCAGATCTAACCTAAATCCATCCTCTTTCAGTTTAAAGCCATTACCCCTTGTCCTATGACTCCATGCCCTTGTCAGAAGTCCCTCCCCAGCTTTCCTGCACCTCCCAGGCACTGGAAGGTGCTCTAAGGTCTCCCTGGAGCCTTCTCTTCTCCGGGCTGAACACCCCCAACTGCCTCAGCCTGTCCCCACAGCAGAGGTGCTCCAGTCCTTGGATCATCTTCGTGGCCTTCTCTGGACCCGCTCCAACAGCCCCATGTCCTTCTGATGTTGGGGGCCCCAGAGCTGAACACAGCACTGCAGAGGGGGCTCACATGAGTGGAGCAGAGGGGGAGAATCCCCTCCCTCGCCCTGTTGCCCACGCTGCTTTTGCTGCAGCCCAGACACAGTTGGCTTTCTGGGCTGCAAGCGCACATTGCCAGCTCATGTTGAGCATGCAAGTATCTTGCTAGCAAAGTATCTAAACACATCTATCTGCTCCATCTTTGTCATGTACACTGCTGTTTGTTCACATTTGAATTACTGCTGTGCTCTCTCCATTTTTTCTGGGGCTCGTGCTCTTTATATTTACCCAATAAGCCATTTCTTTCAGACACAAAGCCGAAACTCTCTTTTGCAATAAAAGCTATGTACAGCCCACTCACACATGCAGGGCCTTAGTACCTTGCTCATACATAATTCTTAGGTTCAAAAGACCTGCCATGTAAAACACACATCAAGAAAACTATGCAATTGCATAATTCAAGAACAAGAAAACCTTGAACACTTGGTGAGCAGGTTGCATTTTCGTATCAGTTCCCACATATGTGGTGTTTTTACATAGCTGGGCAGAGAGGAGTGCAAAAAAGTCTTTGTCCCTCTGAGCTTCTTTTCCCTATATGCTCTTTGCTAAAGCCTCTGGCGCTAAAGGTGGAGAAAACATTTGGGCTCTTGCAGGGATGATCATTCTCCCACTCACATAATAAACTTGTCAGTTCAGCCAGAAATAACATGCTGAAATTCACAAGAGAAATACAGGGAAGGCATGTAAAAATGGTTCTCTTTCCATCAAGTTCTGCTATATTAAAAGGCTCTGTTCAGCTAGATGATACAAAAACCAAACTAGTAGAAAGCGTTTTGTCATCACGCCTATTAGAGATCCACAACACGCAGGCAAACAGGCAAGGGTGCAGCATTTGTAAAGGTATGGATTTCCTTGGGATGCACCAATCAGCAGAATGCCACGGGAGACTGCTCAGGAGCAGAGAGGGATGTCTGGACACATCTGTCCTGGGTACCTGCATGTGCCCAAAAAGCCCTTCCTCCTGGAATGAGAAATTGTAGCTTCTGCATGCTGCTGCCCATATACATAATTCTTCCTGTGAAAACTATTCCCTCCAATTATAAATCAGTTAAGTAGAAGTGTCTTTGCATTATACAACCCGTAACACAGCAGGATGTTTAAAAATAAAGTGCTGAGGCCAGCTGATCTCTATACCCTGCAGACCAACTGGACTGTGATCTCCTGTTATATGCAAACCATCTATAAAAACAACTTATGCTTCTATTCAAATGACCCCAGAATACTGTCACCCATAGCAAAGGAAGAGAGAAGTGTTTATTCATAGACATTTCAATGCTGTAAACATCTCAGAAACATTAATCCACATGTTATTGTGGGCCAGGGAAGATTTCTCAATCAAATGCAAAAGGAAGAGGAAAAGCAAGTAAAGGGAATGCAATTATCCAAAGTTGAACATCAGAGTAACACCGTTATCCAGACCCAAACATGCCGCTATCCAAAGCAATCAAGGCCTCAGTGCTTCAATTTCATTTAAAACACTGTATTATTAACAGGCTACATTTGTTTATAAATATTTTGCTGCTCCAATAAAGATAAAGTATAAAGACAATTGCCCCAGTGATTAATGCTGCATGCACATTGAGAACAGGAGAGGTTTTGTGGTAGAGAGAAATTTAAAATGATGTAACAGCAGGACAGGGCACTTGAAGAGCTGAGAACACCCCAGATGGCTGGATTCTCAGCATTTAACCTGTTTGATAAGGGAAATAACTCTCAAACTTTGTTTTTGTACCTCTGCACCATCTGGCACTGCACGCTGTGGAAGACTGGGTGGGCAGCAAGTCTAACCCAGTGTATTCTTGCCCTTGACTGGTTGAGATGCTCCTGCTGCTGCCTGCACAGCCCTGTGCCTGGCTCTCTGGATCCCTGCACAAGCCTCCAGGCAATCCCAATTTACGCTGCTTCGCAGAGCAGCCGTGGAAGAAAATGATGTATCTGCAGGCTGCAGTATGAAATGGCAACAGTGGGAATTTAAAGAATATTTTTCATCCTCTTCTGAGTATAACTGCTTATTTTTCCCTAGTGACTACCTGCTAGATACAGTTAGAAAGTGCTGAAGCCGCATGTTTTTGGCGTGCAACTGTTCATCTGAAATTTAGGTACTTTACATAAACACACTGAGGATATTTGGCCTCCAAATACTAAAAAACACATATGATTTCTTATTAAGGGTCAGTGGTATGCAATGAGGACCAGCTGCACAGCCAGGGGCACAGAATTAGTTTCTAAGGTGCTGACCTAAATAGATCATTTAAGCTTAAAATAAAAGATTTGTTTCAAATGTAATTGATCTGACTTGTGGTGACAACATGGACAGCCTCTGCCGCAACACACACAGCTCATTCAAACTGATTGGCAGGCACCTCATTTTACTCAAGTTATCCAGCTCAGACCATGAAGGACTGGGCTGTCAAAACTATCAGCATCCAATCCTCAGTGTGTGCCAAGGGCAGCAATGTATGTGTGTAGTTATGTGGTGACACTATTAAAAGACGGCAGGTGAAGAAGAGGAAGAAAAACTCTAGAGTGAAGTTTCATAGCCTCCCAAAAGCAGCAACAGTTGCATCAAACAAACCCTAACAGTCAGTGGAAACTTCAGGCTGAAATAACCATCCTATCTTGCCTATTATTCTGTAAGAAGATCAATCCTGGTGAGGACCGTAATATTTTTACTATTTCCTAATGCTTAAGCCTATAAAGCAAGGATCACAAAACTCAAGCCTTAGGACAATGCTGAAACTGCAGCATCAGCCATGCCTCCTCCTGTTTCTTGAATAAATGCCTAATGCTTTGGTGTGAAGCTGTCTCCCTGGCTCCCGTGAAGGGGACAAACACCTCCTGTCACCCACTTGGCAGCAGAGCATCCGTGCCCCTCAGTCTGTGTTCTCCCCTTGCACCTCTCGAAGTATATTTCGGTGATGCCCAGGAAGAGAAGCGAATATGAAACGTGAGCAGGCCCTGTGAAGTCAATTGATAGACGAATCAATAAGATCATGTGTGGAAAGCTATTGCAGATGAGGAACTGTGGAGAAGCTATTGCTCCTCATCTGCAGTGCGGCTCTGTGTAAACACTATGCATGGATACCCCAGTGGCACTGAGTATCTGGGCAGCGAGACAGGTCGTGAATTTAATCAAACCTGACCTATGCTTGTCATAAAAACATGAGCAAAGTTTTCAGGAAAAATGAAGATTTTTCTCTTCCAACAAGAAATAGTTTGTCCTGTTTCATACCTCAGAGTAGTTTGTTATTCCAATTAAAACTGTGCATTGCAGCATTATTTATTAAACATTTTTAGGGGAGGAGAAGGCTTATTTTACAGTGAGAAGAAAATTTAAAACCACTTTTTGATATCAGAGATTCTTTACTGCAGGCAGATCCGCTGGACTGCAGATCATGGATTAAGCTGTTAGAGAACAGCTTTCTATGGGGAAAACACTAATCTGCAATGAAAGTATATATGCATGGGAGGGGGCAGGATGTGAATTTTATGTTAATACTATAGAATTCTGGAACTACAAGGAGAGGAGGCTCATGTTTTCCCAACACAGAGATGTGCTCAATGCATTTCACCTTTTAGGGAGATATATATACAGATATATATATATATATAAAAATACATGCATACACATAGAGGACACTAAAGGACAAATAATCACTCCCTACTATATCAAAATTCAACTGTTCCATCAACATAATTTAATTCTGAGCTACACGACATCATTTAGACAACCATTCAAGTCATGATTTAAAGACTTTGAGTGATGGAGAAGCCATCATAGCCTGAGGTAAATTATCCCAACAGTTAATTGCATTCATTGTTAAAACTGTGCACATTATTTTTTCTCAATTCATCTTGCTTTGGCTTCCAATCTGTGGCTCTTGACCCTTTAACCCTGAGAACTTGTCTGAGACAACAAAGGCTGACATGTGCCTTCCAGCACAGATGAGCACCAAATTCAAGCAGGAAGACAAAAGTGTCAGAATACAGCAAAAGCTTCTTTTTGCCAAAATAATTTTCAATGGGTTTTGCAAAATGTATGAATTAACAGCATCGAAATATTTGGTTGGGTCTGGAGGGGGTTTTCCCTTTTTACATGGTGTTTAGGAATCATTTTGTCTTTTCTGCATGATTCAATGTCATCTCTTTACTGGAACTGAAATCTCCTCCAGTGTTTTTGCTAAAACCCCTTTTTTTAAAGCTCATCACCAAACTGGAAGGAAGGTTGATTTCCCTGCCTCTGGTAATGCTAATCCCTGTCTGGATATATTGCTAATTCATCAGTGCCAGCCACGATTTAGCCGAGAGGGTCACAGAACTACTTCTAAAGAGCAGGTTTTTTTCTTTTGCCCTGGGTGCAGAACAGATTGCGCCGAACAGCAAAATTTCCTAAAGATTTCTCAGGACAGGAATGTTCCATACCCTTTAGAGGTACATTTAACCTCCTCTTGTATCCTCAACACACAATAATTTTTTTGGAACAAAGTGGGAAGGTTTCCAACAAGTCTGTAAAACATACATTTGTTTGCCCAGTAGTATTACCCTGCCCACTTGGATCCAGGATATGAGAAAGAGTTTTTTGTCTAAAACAGGGAAAGAAACAAACTTCTTTCTGTCAGTACAAGGAGGTTTGTCATGGGTGGCTGATTAACAGTTTTGTGTGAAGCCCTTAGTTAAAAATGTTGCAATACCACCTCTGTGCTGTGTGGTTTCTGGTAATGAGATATTTTTAAAATAAGGAGAAAGGAAGGATTTGCTATGAAAAATTATAGGTATCAAAACCACAAGGACTTTTATCAGCTGCCATAAAACAAGTAGACGTAGGTTAAATTTTGGAGCACCTCCAGATTTACTGTTTGGCCCTTCCAGTTTGCTGTTTCTTTTTTAGGGCACTGTATTGTACTGTCTGTAAGGCAAATATGAAGAACCATGTGACAGTGTATGGTGCGTAGGAGAGAATAAATGACTGCATAATGTTTCCTGGTGAGGTTGCTGTACTAATTACCACTTTTCTTCTTGTTTTCTCCAACTACATTGTTCCAGGATAATGAAATTTTCTCTTGCAAAAGTTTCCATGATAGCTTCTTTTTAAACAATGCACAAAAATATGTATTTTAAAGTTATAATTATCCATAATTGATGCACGCAACAGAAAGTTCAGCTTCATTTCTCTTCAACTTTCAGCACTTTAGGTGGAAAGTATTATTACATCATTTACTTTTTAAAATAATTTGAAAAAAGAAGGTAGGGTCCCCAGTAACAAAACTACCTTCAACAATTATAGCTAAAAAAGTTTCTGATACTGTATGGTAGATGTCACCAGGATCGGACCCAAAGGGTACTGACATCATGCTCAAACAATGCGAAACCATCAGAAGAGCTGGTAAGAAAGCTGTGACCACCTTGTTGAAGGCTATTACTGCCTCAACAATACTTCAACAATACTATGACTTCTTGACATATAATGCACTCTTAGCCAGTTGTTTTCACTTGAGCTGCTGGGGATAGATACTATTTAATTGGTCTGCCTGAAGAAATTAGAAATTTAAATTGGCAAACAAAACAATGGGTATTTGGGTATTTCCAGACTAATGTGGCTCCAAATCCCAACAGCTTTGGAGCAGTGTTTTTTTCAGCACAGATACATATTCCCACTGACAGCAAGGTCTCCACACTTTTATCTGTAGCACAGGCTGTGACTTTCATACTCGGCATGTTTTTCTTTTAATTCTTTTAACAGCAAATGATAACTGATGCCTCAATTCCCTGATAGTATCAAGGTATTCCAAGGTGAATGCAGCAAAAAAACAACTGCTTTTAGCAAGAAGTTACATTCAACTATTTGAGCTACATGCAAGACAAATGTTCTAGTTTATTAGCTAACTCCACCCACTCAAAATTTGTTTTAAAGCATTTGCAAATAGATATACATTCTCAACAAACAGCACATCATTTCAGGCAGATCTCTATTTGCTGTCTGTTCTGTTCTTCCAGCACATGCTAAAGAAGGAAAGGTTAATACCAGAGGTTACTGCAAACTAAATAGAAAAAAGATTGAGTAACACTTTATTACATTGAATCCAATAGAAGACAGTACAGTAACATGAATGTACTAACTACTCTTGGGATATCATCCTCAGATACCAAGCTAAATGATGATTTCTCTGTGCTGCAGCCTTATTCCAGTCCCTGATGTTGCAGGCCAGCCAGTCCCTGTCCTTGGACTCGAAGACAGGAGTTTCCTCTATTTGCCCTACCAATCTCATCAAAGAAGTGAAGAGATGGGGATAGGCAAGTCATAAATTTACTTTCCTTTTCACCAGCATCAGCAGGATATATAAATTACTGTGTTCCTCCTATCGACTGGAGCACTTCACTATCATATCCCCCTTGCTGGGGCTCAGATGATCGGAATCCAGTGGGAAACAGATGATAATCGACACTGGTGAGGAGGGAAAAGCCATAAGACACTAGCTGGTGTCTCAAGAGCATCCTAGCTCTACCATAGGAAGAACCATCACTTTCTGCTTCGCCCTACAGTTACACAGATAATTCATTTAAAGACAGTGAATTCCTCAGACCTTGGAGTAGCAGGGACTGTGTAAGCAGCTTTGGAGGAAGGAAAATGGGTTCATTTGACATTGCACAGCCCTTGATTCTACAACAAGCAGCCAGTTTGCAGCTTAGGACTCTAAAGTCCAACACCCAGATCCCCAGTGCAACATCTGAAAGGGCCACCCTGCTCACAGGGATGTGGAGCATCCCCACTTGATGACGGCCTCTCTTTCTCTGTGTCCCCTCCTCCCTGCACTCAGCTTTCAGGATGCCACACTGGGAAGCCCAGTGGAAGACCTCTGCTCTCTGCTACATGCAAACCAGCAGCTGAGGGGTCGGCAAGAGACAATCCACCCAACACCAAACCAAATAAAGATGTCTTGCAACACGGCCTGCACATAGCTAAGGATATATTCTGGCAAAGGTCCAGCAGAGATGTGTCTCAGAGGCAGAGGATCACCCCTACAGAGATAACCCAACAGTGCCCGTGTCCCTTTCAAGGCTCAAAAAGAACCAGTGTCTTTAAAGTACACATTGATTCTGCTATAAAGGAGCAGTCAGTATGGTGCACTGTCCAATCCAAGAGAAAAAGCAAGCACCATTGATCCAAATACTGCTCCAGCAGTGGACATGCCCTTTGAAAGCACCGGCCAGTCCAGCCTATGCTTTGTTGCTTGGTGCATCATCTGCCTAATAACATACGGATTAAGAGCTCTGATGTATGGTCTGGAAATGAACATGCTAAAAAACCCTTTCAATTCAGGATGAATATCATCCCAGGCCGAGCTTCTCCTGTGATGCATTCATAGACATAACACCCAAAAAACCCAACTTTAGAATCCCTTCATTTCAGAAAAAAAAAGGAGATTCTTTTTCTTGGATCTTTGTTTCACTTTGTTTTATTTTATTTTGCTGATTTTTGTATGCATGACTATGTATTTTTATATGTACACCTCTATATGGCAGTGGAGAAGCAAGAATTCCTACCAAAAAGAGAAAACTTTTTGCTTTCTTGTACTGGAACATATTTCACGAGCAACTCAAAGAGACAGGAGAGGGAATTAGAGAAGCTGTCAATGGGAGTTGTAAACACTTCTGTAACAGCCAAATTACACTGTTTTTCCTGAAAACTTCCAGCTGTGCAAAGATCTCACTGCAAATTATTTCAGTGTTTGTGAAGACGCATCCACAGTGAGAGGTGCCAGTCTGGCAGTGACAGGCTGCTCCTCAGTGATCCGCACCTACGATGTGTGTTTATGGTTTCCCACTCTTGGGTCTGCTACCATGAGGTGCTGAACATGAGATGTGTTTGCTGAATAAAAACTCTGTGGCTCCTGTTCCAAAATACCAAGTTAGGAGAAAAACTTGGGAGGACTGCAGCCACGGTGCCTAAGCACTTCTCTAAAACATACTGAATTGACCTGGACAGGCTGAAGAGTTGGGTGGAGAGGAACCTAATGAAGTTCAACAAAGGCAAGTGCAGAGTCTTGCACCGAGGAAGGAACAACCCCATGCACCAGTACAGGTTAGGGGCTGACCTGCTGGAAAGCAGCTCTGCAGAGAAGGACCTGGGAGTCCTGGTGGACAAGAAGTCAACCATGAGCCAGCAATGTGCCCTTGTGGCCAAGAAGTCCAATGGCATTCTGGGGTGCAAGAAGAAGAGTGTGGCCAGGAGGTTGAGAGAGGTTCTCCTCCCCCTCTACTCTGCCCTGGTGAGGCCTCATCTGGAGTGCTGTGTCCAGTTCTGGGCTCCCCAGTTCAAGAGAGACAGGGAACTACTGGAGAGAGTCCAGCAAAGGGTATGGAGATAATGAGGGGTCTGGAGCATCTCTCTGATGAGGAAAGACTGAGAGAGCTGGGTCTGTACAGCCTCGGGAAGAGAAGACTGAGAGGTGATCTCAGCAGTGCTTACCAGTATCTAAAGGCCAGGTGTCAGGAGGATGGGCCAGACTCTTTTCAGTGGTGTCCAGTGACAGGACAAGGGGCAATGGGCATAAACTGAAACATAGGAAGAGTCTCTGGAGACATTCCAAACCCCCCTGGATGCCATCCCATGCAACCTGCTCTGAGTGACCCTGCTCTGGCAGCGGGGTTGGACTGGGAGATCTCCAGAGGTCCCTTCCAACCCCACCAGTCTGTGATTCTATGAATTCCTCTGGCTTCTTTTGAAAATCCCATTTAATCAGTATGGCTGTATATCCCCCTCCTCACTTGGGAGATATTCACCTCCTCATTGCTGGATGAGGCCATCCTGCAGATTTCCTGACAACCCGGCGTCCCAGAAAGCCGCTGCCTGGCATTTCTCTATTAAACCAATGCTGCTCAGTTGGGAAATGTCTCTTTCACCCTGAACAGAGCTGAGGAGCTGCAGCCTCAGTGCAAATCCAAGCCCTGCCATCAAGCAGCTCACAAGCATCCAGGCATCATTCCCTGGCAGAAATCTCCAGGAAGACCTGGGAGGAAGAGGGAACAAGGTCCCACACTCCTCCCTGTGCTTGGGGCAGGCACCTCAACTCTGATGATTCACTGTCCTGGTTTTCCCTGAACCAGCCCTGCCTCAGTTTCTAATTCGTCCCCCCAGATATTGCTGCTCTATGTAGTTCTGGCTCAAAACCCCCTCAATTCAGCACAGTCTGATGTCTGGGGTTTAACAAGTCATCTTACAGACTATTCCACAATGCTTTCTTCAGTACTGACATCTGTGTGTAAATTTGTGTACCCAACATAAAAAAGCAGAGGACACTATTCATTGGCACCTCCTGGTTTTTCTAACAGGCCAGGTTTTCCCTTGCTTTTGTCTTATATGGGATTCAAACATGAGGCTTAGTTTATTTTTTTTTAAGAAGGATGAAAAATTGCACAGGTGGATGCCCTGTGGACCACTGGAGCATTGTGTTTTCTATGTGTGCACATGCACATTTCTGTAATACTGACAGCATGCAAGCTCATGCAAATTATTAATTGTCCATTCTCTGTTTTACATGCCCATGTCTGGCAGACTATAGGTCATGGTAAAAGCATAAAGCAAAAAAGATAAAAGGTGTGTGTTGATTACCACTCAGAACTGAACAGGCTACTGATCGGTGGGACCGTAATACCTCATAAAGATGATAATGATTCTTTCCCTTCCTTTTCCATCTTCATAAACAAGCTCAATTCCATCAGGTTGCATGAAGGGCTCGAAGAACAATGAACAAACATCATCAAAATTCCAATATGTTTGCAGTAAGACTGGAACGAGCAGTGACATACCTGCACTGTTTAATGTCTGTCTTCTGCCTTGGAGCAAAGAAAAATACATATCTTCTCAAAAAATGAAGAGGAAGAGCAATTAATTATATGAAGCTTCTTCTTACTAGCGACCAGACTTGATGCCCAGACCAACAAACTGGATCTGGATATCTCCTATGTGGGTGTTCTCACCAGGTCACCATGGCCCAACTTTCTGGCTTCCAGATTTCCACAGAGAAACCAATGCATTATTTTGCAAAGTAGATGTTCGTTGGAGTTTCTGCTTTGTGACCTATTTTAATAACCAGTCACATTAATCACCGATGTACTTCTCAAAGCTTTTCTTCTGCGAAATCAAATTTCTCATAACTGAAGGCAAATTCACTGTCCAGCACAGAAATCAGTGTTGAATCCTCCACTGTTTGTAGCTGCAAGCTGTATTTTTTGCTTCACTGCTGTAATTCCCACCTGCAAAATACTCTGGGGAATGGTGCTTCCACGTACCTCTTGAAACACTGGAAGAGGCAACACTGGTGAATTTTGTCCTGGCACAGCTCCTCTCCAGTCTTCAAGAATGGTCTATGTCCATCCTATTTGTAGGAGCAGTGCTTCTAGAGGCAGTTGTGCTTTTATACTCTTGTTCAACCCTATGCTATAATTGTCATTCGGCTTTCAAGGTTGTCCCATGGAAGGCTGCAACTATTTTTAAAACAGTTAGCCACAATGCATCAATACTGAGAAGCCTATCAGCAAGACAAGCCTTGGGCTCTTTCACCCTCTACCTGCCTACTCTGAAACATCCTGGGTAAGGCTTAGGTTGTGTCCATCAACAGGACAGTGTCCGGCTTTTTGACCCACCTGCTCTTTATACCACTGCAATATATACCACCTGGTCAATAACTGGCTGAACATGAGCCAGCAGTGTGCCCAGGTGGCCAAGAAGGCCAATGGCATCATGGCCTGTATAAGAAATGGCATGGCCAGCAGGAGTAGGGTGGTGATTGTCCCCCCGTACTCAGCTCTGGTGAGGCTGCACCTTGAATACTGTGTTCAGTTTTGGGGTCCTCACTCAAAGAAGGACACTGAGGTGCTGGAGTGTGTCCAGAGAAGGGCACTGGAGCTGGGGAAGGGTCTGGAGCACAAGTGTGATGGGGAGCGGCTGAGGGAACTGGGGGTGTTTCAGTCTGGAGAAGAGGAGGCTGAGGGTAGACTTCATTGCTCTCTACAGCTCCCTGAAAGGAGGGGGTAGTGAGGCGGGGTCAGTCTCTTCTCCCAGGTAACAGTGACAGGACGAGGGGTGATGGCCTCAAGTTGTGCCAGGGGAGGGTTAGATTGGATATTAGGAAACATTTCTTCACTGGGAGGGTTCCCCAGCACTGGCACAGGCTGCCCAGGGCAGTGGGGGAGTCCCCATCCCTGGAGGGATTTCAGAGCCGTGTAGATGTGGTGCTGAGGGACATGGGGTAGTGGTGTCTGGGCAGTGCTGGGTTCATGGTTGGACTGGATGATCTTAGAGGTCTTTCTCAAACAAAACAACTCTATAATTATGGTCAGAAAAGATCCCTCCTGCAGCTGCCCCTAAACATTCATTTCCCACTGACCTCTCACACTGCCACAGCCCCGTGTGCTAGGAATCCTTCCTCAGGCTCTCGAGCCTCTTTGAATGCTGACAAAATGCAATTGAGTCCTCTCTGCTCTTTTGTTGAGGCGGCTCCTGGAACCTCTCTTCCCAGGCTAGCCCTTCTAATGTCTCGATAAGCCTTGTAACGCTGCCTTTACACTCTGGTGATACTGTGAATAACCTTCTTTAAACCCACTGCCCAATGCAGGACATGATATTTCAAATGAGGTTTTACAAAGGCTTTGTATAATGAAACCATTCTCTCTCCTGATTTTAACTAATCCTCTTGCTTATTCGCCATAAGACCCGATTAGCTTCTCTTGCATCTGCCACACACTTGGATCTTTACCTTCTAATTATCACAGGCTTTTCTCCCTAAGTCTCCTTCCTTTGCTGCTTTTGCACATCTGTTATTCAAAGCACATTTTCCTTTCCTTCAGGCTGCCTCACCTTACCTGCACATTTTGTCCCAGATCTAAGGGTCTTCTCAAAAATGTGTTCACTTGACAGAATAAGAGAGTTTTAAACATGAATTTACCAACACCACGCTGTCTTCCTGAGTCTGCAGACAGCCTACAACAATAATTCATTCCCTTCACCACTCACTTATCCTGAATGTTTGTTGACTTCAACTCTTAAATACAGTAATTTAAAGGTCAACACTTAGCTAGTCACTTAACCATAATTTTAGCAGAATTTATTCTGTTAACGTACTTCTTTTCCATCAATTGTCTCCCCAGAGATCAGAAACCTCATCTATCTCTACCCTTCCCAAACCTCCAGCTGCAATTTCACAGTGATAAATTATCAATACAAATATTTTTGGAGTATTGAGAAAGCTGAAGTGTTGAGAACAGTAAAGCAAATGTGATTGAAGGGTCTATAGCACTGATTATGTTATCTAGTTGTATGTTCAGTTCATTTAAAAATATCATGTTTATATCTAAACAAAACTACCTCACCATTTCCACTTGCTGTACTAGCAAGTGGCAGAGCTCAGACTCCTGAACACAGCCCTCCTTGGGTTTCCATTATCATTGTTTGAAGGGACCATTGTCATCACCCAGGGCAACCTTTTCCATGCTACAGGCCACAAAGCTTCATTTGGTGACCCTGGCTGTAAACCCAATAACCACTGACTGAATTATAGTCTGTGTTTGAAAAAAGTATGTGATATTCAAGTAAAGACTTTGGGAAACGGATACCCTAAAAGGGGGTAAGTTATTACAATGGTTAATTACCCTTGTGTGCCTTATTTCCAGTTTCTGTGTCATTTACAATCCATCTTTGTATCCCTGCGTGAAACAGAAGTCTTTTTTGGTTGAATATGCTTATAAATCCACATACATGCATGTACAACCCTTAAAGAGAAAAGAGAAGACACTGAATATGGAAAACTGCATAACTAACGTATTAAACTCTGGAAACTACCCATCTCTGCAGCCGGTGGTCCCAGCTGAGGGAGCTCTGAAGGCAAGAACCTGCCAAGTCCTATTGCTAAGGTCATCTGTAAAACCATCGGGCCAACAACCATCCACGCAGTGTGGATCTCTTAAAGGGCAATGTAATTTAACTCAGCAGCAATTTATCCCATAGAAAAGTGCAGATTAAGCGATGATTATGTGACAGTCTGAGACAGCAAGGGAGAATACCCAGCAGAGCAAGAGAATCCTTACAGTCTCACATTCCTAAAATGTGCCAAAGAAAAAATGGAAAGAAAAATCCTCACCAGGAGGATTATATCAATTTCAGCAGCATGGCTGATAAATTATTAGCTGCTCATCCTTCATCTGTTAACTCATTTATTCCCTCAAACAGCTGATGCAGATTTGTCAGACAAGATTTATTTTTAGGGAGCCCACGGCAGGACGGGGTTGTCACCATCCGCTGCCTGCTCAGCAACACATCGCCTTTTCTCCAGGAACTGATTCGTCACTGGACTTGAATGGAATCAAGCCAGATGTTGGTAGGTCTTTATGTGTCTTAAAAAATGAACACCAGCTTTCTGTTGCCACTGTTGGATCTTGAAGCTGGAGCTGTGCAGAAGCCAGCTGTGAGGGCCACAGCTCAGGTCACACCGTTTACCCAGAAGCATCAAACTATGTGGCACTTGGCTGCATTCAGCTTCTTTGCTGACTTGCTGCTGGCTACAGCCTTGGGCTGACCACCTCCTCCTCCCATCACTCTGCAGTGAAATTGCATGGATAAAACGTGAAAGAGAAAATGCAGATCACTGACTGGAGACAAACAGCTCCAGGCACTAATGATGAGGATTTCAATAGCCATCAGGAATGACCAACATATGAAATCGCACAGCCACGTAGCTCCAGGCCATGTCTGGAAACCAGTTTAAGACAAACCCATCGACAGTTCTCTAGTGTAGCTATAGATGGGGCACTGCACACCCCCTCAACCTCTGTTTTTAAGGTGGTTTCATAATAACTAGCTCTCAGCTAAACTGCACTTTGACATTTATTATCTCCAACCAAACACATCCATTAGTCTCTGACAAAGTTTGTCTTTCACAAAATATTTAAGGAATTGGTCAATGATGACAGAAGCACAGAAAGACCCAGTGACATGGACAAAGATGCTTTAACATGATCAGTGGCTCAGCACAAAGCCGTTTTTCATGGCAGGACTGCCTTCCTCTCTTCTACAAGGACCTAGGGAGGGATCATGGTGGATAATCTGTTAAATGAGAGCTGTCCATGCAACACTGGAGTGAACGATAAAAGGCAATAATGGCTATGAGTGTCAAAAGGAAATAATCTTGGAATAGGAGAAGTGAAGTTACTTTTGGGAATGGGTCTGGGGATAACACCACTGTGTCCTACTCTGTGTTACCCACCAGGAAGGGTACTGGAAAGCTGCTGAGGATGCAAAGGCCTCAAGGTTAATTAGAGAACAAGAGTAAAGTTGTAATATTCTAGCTTGTCAGAAATAAAATTAAAGGGCAAATAAGAATAACTACAGAGGACTCAAAATTAATAGAGGACTTCTCAGTTTAGTGTGCAATACGTTGTGACAAGAACCAGCAGCTGGAAGTTCTGGCTCTGAAACAAAATGCAACCTCAAGTATGGTACAAGTGCTCAAGAGTGACAGTAACGTAACCATGGGACCAGACTGGCAAGGACTGTGGTGGGCTCTGTATTGACAATGTTCATTTTGTTGGCATGGGTACTTCTAGCTTTTGTTAACACCATCTTTCACCTCAGCGCACCTGGATGAAAAAACTGGATTGAACTGGATGAAAAAATAACACTGCAACCGTTTCATCCTCTGTCCTGCCCAAGGAGTCAGATGAAATTGTCACAGTGATGTGGCAACATTAGCACTCATCAACTCACCCTCAGGGAAATTCTGCTGTTAACCCAAGCACTTAGAAGCTTACTTATCAAAAGAAGAGTTTACAGCTCTTTTTTTTCAAAAGAAACCAGGAAAATGTTATTCTAGTTCTGTGTTTCATACAAACAAAACACTTCTGAACCAGGAAGCAAGTCCCTCAGCCCACCCTCAGCAACGCAGCATGCAGCAGAGCTGATCCTATGTTGAGGTGAGAGGAAACCTTCCTGTGCCTGAGACACTGCTAACAGGACACCAGTCCATTTCAAAGAACTATTTGATTTATACAGATAACTCTTTAGAAAAAATAAATCAGCATTTTAAGGTTTAATTTCTCTCTTCATTTCCTAAGAATCCATCATTCGATGTTATCATCTTTGCCCATTAAGAAGCAGTCTGAGATCCAAAACTGATTTTATGATAGGATTAATGTCTTTAATTTCAATACAAGTAGAATAAATACTTCTGAAGAAATTTTTTGACCCTATGAGGACATGCTGCAGATGCTAAAAGAATGCAACTGGCCCTGTCAAGTATGCACTAAGTCCTTTTGTCTCAATGTGGTTGCTTAAAAGACTCTCAGAAAATGTGATACCAGACCAAAGAGAAAACCTGCAAATTCAAAAAAAAAAAAGAAGAAGTAAAAGCACCCACACTGTCCCCACACCAGTGGGCACTGCTCCAGCCTGTCACGTCATCCTGTCCTGCTACCCCTGCTCCTCTTGGGGTGTTGCACTTAGCAGGGATTAATTCAAGCTAAAGGGCACCTTGGTCTCTCTGCTTTAGTCTGAGCAACCAGGTGGGTTTTTAACATTGATGATGCTTAGCCAAGCTGACCTCCCCACAGCATCTCCACCCTGGACCAGACATGGCTGCAGCCCCACAGACCTCACTTTTGAGAGCCCAGTGCTAACACCTACTTTTACCTTTGCACCTTGCATCTGCCTCAGGTAGAGACACAGCTCCCCAATAAACAGCATCTCACTCCCATTCTCACTCTCCTCTTTTCCTCCCCATTCACTGAAATAACACTGAAAACTGTGGTTTTGCATTGGCTCCTTTAATAAAACAGACTTTCTTTAATCTGCATCTTCATCCATGCTGCATTCACAAGAGGATTATTTGCTTACAAAAAAGTCTCATTGGCTTCTTATTCCCTAGCCTTGCTAGGGAATAGCTCGAGGTTTTTTAAAAACCTGACAAATTAGGAAATGCTTTTAGATACAGTAGGATTTTTGGATTGTTTCTTTCTTTCTCCCCTTGCTTGAATCAAATTCCTGAATCCTCACCATCATCAGATAGGCAAGATCGCCTTATAAAGCAATTTTTTTAAACAAAAAAAAAAAAAAGAGCATATCTCAAAAAAACAAGACTTGTAGTAGTACATTATGGGGGAAAAGAGATCAACCCAAGCCTCAAGTAGCCTTAGACTTTTTTCTGTAGAAGGGTTTGCCCTCTCTCCCTCTCAAAGTCACTTTTCGTTGCTCTAGAATCATAGAATAGAATCATAGAATAATTACGGTTGGAAGGGACTTCCAGGGTCATCAAGTCCAACCTTTATCCTAACATCTCCCTAACCATTAAACCACTAGACCATGGCCTCAAGTGCCTCATCAACCTGATTTTTGAACACCCCCAGGGACGGCGACTCCATCACCTCCCCGGGCAGCCTGTTCCAAAGCCTAACCACCCTCTCAGTAAAGAACTTCTTCCTAATATCCAACCTAAACTTCCCCTGACGTAACTTGAGGCCATTTCCTCTCGTCCTATCATTAGTAATTTGGGAGAAGAGACCAACACCAGCCTCACTACAGCCTCCTTTTAGGTAGTTGTAGAGGGCAATGAGGTCTCCTCTCAGTCTCCTCTTCTCCAGACTAAACAGCCCCAGTTCCCTCAGCCGGTCTCCATAAGGCCTGTTTTCCAGACCTCTCACCAGCCTCGTTGCCCTTCTCTGGACTTGCTCCAGCACCTCAATGTCCTTCTTATCCTGTGGTGCCCAAAACTGAATGCAGTATTTGAGGTGCAGCCTCACCAAAGCTGAGTACAGGGGGACAATCACCTCCCTGGTCCTGCTGGCCACACTGTTTCTGATACAGGCCAGGATGCCGTTGGCCTTCTTGGCCACCTGGGCACACTGCTCGCTCATGTTCAGTCGGCTGTCAACCAACACCCCCAGGTCCTTTTCCGCCAGGCAGCTTTCCAGCCACTCTTCCCCAAACCTGTAGCGCTGCATGGGGTTGTTGTGACCCAAGTGCATGACCCAGCACTTCCCCTTGTTAAACCTCATGCAATTGCCATTGCCTCCCTACCCTCAAGCAGATCGACACTCCCACTCAATTTCGTGTCATCTGCAAATTTACTGATAGTGCATTCGATCCCCTCATCCAGGTCATCGATAAAGATATTAAAGACTGGCCCCAAGACCAAGCCCTGAGGGACACCGCTTGTGACCGGTCTCCATCTGGATTTAACTCCATTCACCACAACTCTCTGGGCTTGGCCATCCAGCCAGTTTTTAACCCAGTGAAGAGTCCACCTGTCTAGAGCATGAGCTGCCAGCTTCTGCAGCAGAATGCTGTGGGAGACAGTGTCAAATGCCTTACTGAAGCCCACGTAGACAACATCCAACACTTTTCCCTCATCCACTAGGTGGGTCACCTAATCATAGAAGGAGATCAAGTTGGTTAAACAGGACTTGCCCTTCATGAACCCATGCTGGGTGGACCTCATCCCCCTGTTGTCCTGCACTTGCCGCGTGATCTCCCCCAAAACGAACCTTTCCATAACCTTCCCTGGCACCGAGGTCAGGCTGACAGGCCTGTAGTTCCCCGGATCCTTCTTTCTGCCCTTCTTGTATATGGGCGTCACATTGGCAAGTTTCCAGTCATCCAGGACCTCACCCGATAACCAGGACTGCTGATAGATGATGGAGAGCAGCTTGGCAAGTTTCTCCACCAGCTCCCTCAGCACTCTCGGGTGGATCTCATCCGGCCCCATAGACCTATGGGTGTCTAATTGACTCAGCAGGTCCTTCACTACTATTTCCTGGATTACAAGGGGTTTATTCTGATCTCCATCCCAATCTTCCAGCTCAGGAGACTAAATACCATGAGGATAAGTGGTCTGACTGTTAAAGACTGAGGCAAAGAAGGCATTAAGTACCTCAGCCTTTTCCTCATCCTTAGTAACAATGTTCCCCCTCGCATCCAATAAGGGATGGAGATTCTCCCTGCATCTTTTTTTATTGTTAATATATTTGTAAAAACTCTTCTTATAATCTTTTGCAGCAGTGGCCAGGCTGAGTTCAAGCTGGGCTTTCACTCCCCTAATGTTCTGCCTACACAACCTAACTAAATCCCTATACTCTTCCCGAGTAGCCTGCCCCTTCTTCCAGAGGTGGTAGACTCTCTTCTTTCTCCTAAGTCCCAGCAAAAGCTCCCTGTTCAGCCAGGCCGGTCGCTTTCCCCATCAGTTTGTCTTACGACACATGGGGACAGCCTACTCCTGCATCTCTAACAGTTTCTCCTTGAAAAAAGTCCATCCTTCCTGAACCCCTTTACCCTCTAGGACTGTTCCCCAAGGGACTTTCTCAACCAGTGTTCTAAACAGGTTGAAGTCTGCCCTTCAGAAGTCCATGGCTAAAGTTTTGCTGCCCCCCCTCCTAACGGGGCTAAGGATCGACAACTGTATCATTTCATGGTCACTTAGCCCAAGATGGCCTCCGACCACCACATCACCTACCAGTCCTTCCCTGTTTGTGAACAACAGGTCTAACAAGGCACCTTCCCCGGTGGGCTCACTTATCAGCTGAGTCAGGAAGTTATCTTCCACGCACTCTAGGAACTTCTTGGAGTGTTTTCTCTCTGCTGTGTTATATTTCCAGCAGATGTCTGGTAAGTTGAAGTCCCCACAAGAACAAGGGCTTGCGACTTTGCAGCTTCTGCCAGTTGTTTACAGAATAGTTCATCAACCTCTTCATCCTGGTCAGGTGGCCTGTAGTAGACTCCCAGCAGGATATCCGCCTCATTCGCCTTCCTCAACTTTACCCATAAACATTCAGCTGGCTCATCACACTTATTGATCTCCATACAGTCAAAACACTCCCTAATATAGAGCGCCACCCCACTGCCCTTTCTACCTTGCCTACTCCTCCTGTAGAGCTTGTAGCCATCCATTGCAGCACTCCACTCATGAAAGTCATCCCACCACATTTCCATGATGGCAACTACATCATAGCTTTCGTGCTGCACAATGGCTTCCAGCTCCTCCTGTTTGTTGCCCATGCTGCATGTATTAGTGTAGAAGCACCTGAGCCGGGCTAACAACTTCCTTACCAGCTGTGGCCTGCCTCCTTTAGGTTCAACTCTAGCAGGCCCAATTTTATCCCCTCCCCCCTTCAAACCTCTAATTTAATGGAATTTAAAAAAAAAAACAAAAAAACAAAAAACAAAACCAAAAAAACAACAACAAAAAAAACCAAACATGTTAAAGAGTCTACCGCCTGGATGCTCCAATGTGGTAGGAAGGCTTCTTAGGATTGTAAGCAGTGCCGGCTGCAGCAGCCTACCACCCACAAAGCAGGGCACAAGCAATTTTTTTGCTATAAGAAGAGAAGCAAAAATAGTATGAGACCAGAGGAAGTTTGAGAGGAACTTCAGAGTCTGCCACCAAATATCCAGTTTCATCTTAGATATGCTGAGAAAGGCAATTCTACTGCTGCTCTGAAAAGGGCATCACACCACTCATCACCGTGGTTAAGGTGCTGATTTGGTGACACACTTCAGCATGTGCTGAACTTTAACATGAGAGCCATGAGTGAAGCTACACATCTGCTGGAAGTGCTTTGCCGTATCTGTACAAAATCTCTTCAATGAAATTCTCACCCAGCCCCTCTACTCTGAGAACATAGTGTCTATCTTATGTGATGGACTGAAGTGCTGGGGTCTGAACCCCCAGCCCTGAATTAAGGTTGACATATGGGTGGTTCCCACAGCCCTTTAAGAGGAGGGGATGAGTTTACCTTTTGGCTTTCCTCCAGGGTACAGCCGGCCTTGCAGGGAAAGCCCTTGGGTAAACAAGCCCCAGGTGCCCTGCATTTTGATAACAAGTGCCAGGTGTCCTGTTTGGGGATAAAAGCTGGGCCCACTTGCAGGAAGGGTTGGAGAGTCTGTCTGTGGAATGGACACACTTCACAGAGTTTTCCTGTTGGGGAAGGACCTCCTGACCACTCATGCAACTGGATCGCAGTCAGGTCTGGCACATACAAACGCGGGCTTTGTGGGGAGGCAACATGGGGTTACTTCTGTCATGTGTAACTGCCTTGTTCTCCTGGTTGTCTCCCATCTTCTCTGTGGGTTATCTCATGTCTCTGTTTGTTCCATCTGTTATGAGCGATATTGTGTCATTCCTGGGGTCGCTGGGGTTGATGTCTGTTATTCGTGATCTATCTGACTTGTTTGTACCCCCAGCAATCCTCTATATACTGACCCCTTTACGTGAAATAGAACCTACGTACTGGATTGTTGTTTTGCTGCTGGCTGTGTCCTTTTTACTGGGCCTACTAATTGGCAAAACATGGACTTACAAGAGAGTTTCTATCTTAAAAAGCTTGTCTAAACAAGGCAAGGTAGACTGAGGCAGGCATGGAGATGCCTCCCCACTATCATCAAATGAACTTAATTGAGTTGGGGCAGAGTCAGTACCTACAGACTCCCACAGTGGAGGGTTACAGCTGCGTTGTGAGTGGGAGGAGAAAGGAGATAACAGGGTCAGAACACTCTGCTTTGGCCAAACAGTGTCCAGACATGGTGGGCTGATCAGAGATTGAGAAGTTAAAGCCATCACTGGGCTCTACCAAACCCAAGCCTAACTGGGACTTCTCTACGTCTCAATATGAATTAGGAAAGTTGATCAGATTTATGCCTGGATGCTGTAGCCCCAAGAAAGCGTTCTGGCAAGAGGATCTCCACCAGGTCCTGTTTTCCCCCTCTACTAGAAAGCTTCTTTGGCAATATTACGCTATCAAAATCCTCTTTGCACAAAGGTAATTTTCAAGAGACATTTAAACATATTTTTGGCTGCTCTGTCCTGTCAGATCAGCGCTAAGCAGCCAGAGTACACCAAGAATCAGCATGTGTCAAAACAAAAAGTTGGTTAATGTTCACTGCTGAGCCTGTGTGGGGCAGGACACGATCCAGCAAATACAACAACAGGTTAGCACGCAGGGTTACACCAACCACGGTGACGGCAGGCACTCAGACACTGACCCACAGTCACCCAGACAGTTCAGCTGTTAGCCTGATTCCTGGAAGTGTTTTGGCCCAGGGAAATGAGCAGCAGGCAGTGGCCTGGCAGGATCCAAGGTACAAAAGAAACCAAGGGCTGTTCCTGTTAGGTCGCACATGAACCATGTTGGGCCATTTCCCCCAAAATGAGAGAAATGGGCTCTGCTTACACTATAGCTGTAGCCTAGGCTATGAAGGCTACATTTCCAGTTTTACTGCTCATCTTTAGACTTCATTTCAGTCCCTTTCTTGGTCTTTTGCTGTTCAATGGGTATTCTTTGATTCTTGACTGTAAGATACAGCTCTATTGTAGAAGGCTGGGCAAAGCATCTTTACTCTCCCTAGCACACTTCTGGGTGGTGACCAAATGAGTTTGCAGATAAAGAGCAATAAATTACCAATAAGTGACCAAATTGCACTTGCTCAAATTTAAATTTGAGCAATGGGTGGCTGGTGCTTATGTGCATACACACAAACACTATCGATTTCCTTGCAGCAACCTACAGAAATCTGATCTGAAGATTACTTTAAAGAACAAGGTTCATCTCCTCTTCATACTTGCACTGTTTGCTAAGCCACAGACGTGTAGCTGGAGCTGATGTTTTTAGTGTAGTTTGGAGGCTCCTTGCTATAGCAGGCTCTCCTTGGCTGCCTTTATGGGCTGGTGAAGGAGCTGTAGCACAGGTAAAAGTAAGATGTCAAAGCTATATAGGTTGGTGAAGAATTCAGGGGAAACCAAAGATGACATTGCCCAAGGAACGTGAGCAGGAGGAACTGAGTACACAGATGCAGTGGCTCCTCACAGCAGCTTAACTGACTTACTTAAGGTCAGCAGAAACTCAGGCCTAAACCCCAGACTACCCTGGTAACTGCTGAGCCATCTTCTCTTTCTGCTTCTCTTTTCCATTTTTATTTACAGGCTGTATTCCTCCATCTGGAAAATATCAACCCAGTGGGACATGGATTGCCTGTGAGGCAATTTGGATGGCTGCTAAATTAACTGGAAGAGAAAAGTCTGCAATGTATCTTCCCTCCAGTGGTAGATCAGCTTATGCCTAGAGGAGATTTTGCTTTCAAAAGAGACACAACACACATGCATGATTCAGATAAATCACAGATGTCCACTGCTTACATGGGAGTAACCCCATAACTGCAAGTGCTGCCTAGATAAAAGGAACCAGCTGTCCCCTACCTTTCCATGATAAAAAAAAACAAGAAGATAAGACCACTAACCTCTGCACACTGAAAACTGCATAGGCATCCAGCACCCTGCCTGAGCATCACTTGACAAAAAGCTGGCAGTAGGGCCTCCTGCCATTTGAACCAAATGCTACCTAAAGCACCAAGAGGTGTAAATGACTGATCCAAAGCTGTGCCACAGGTGAGTAGCAGAAATGGACTCCTGAAATCCCAGATCTCTGTTCTCATCTCTGCACTTGAACCCTGGCAAGTCCACTCTCACAGCTGGCAGGGCAGAGCTATAGAAAAGGAGAGTTAAGGTGTATCATAAAAACCATTCTCTCTATTACAAACTCCAGGATCATCAATACCACTTTATGAGTTTCAGTTCCCTGGCTCCCCTTCTCCAGACTATTTATGTAGCTCTCTGTCAAGAAATAGAGCATGGCTGTCAGTGAGGGAATGGCTGTTGCATGAGAAACATTCCCCCACTGATAAACCCATGTACTATCACTTTGCCTTCCCCTTCAGGCTAAATTTTCCCTTTGATTTCCTGCCATTTCTGTTGCAGAGGCTGCAGGTACCTACATCCAGGGACTCCCTACATAAAGCTCCTTCCAAACAGCTCTATTCCCTGTTAGTTCACCGTATGTCTGCAACCATAAACTCAAGAAAGAAATCCCTCTTCCATCTCATGTAAGAGAGTTAAGAAAGTCCCTGTCTGTCAGAAGTCCACAAAACCATTGCAAGTTGAGTCGAGGGGTCTATCGGATCTCTGGGTTGTCACCTCATGAATCAAAAGTGCAAATATGCTCAATATAGCACTGGGGAAGATTTTTTTTGGAGGCAACAACAGACAACTGTCTACCCTTCTAATAAAAGCATATGGAGTCACATTAGCTGGATCACAGGACTTGCCATAGTAATCCTTTGCATACCTCACATCCAACAATGTCAAATCCCAGATTCTTTGCAAACAGAAGCAAAGCCCGCAAAGTTTGCCAAAATTACAGCATAGAGTAGCCCTAAGGGAGAATTTCTGCATCTCTGAGTCTGGCAATGAGTCTTAAGCCTCAAAGCATAAGGATGGAGCTTCGCAAATTTTATCCTCTCTAAACCGCCAGTATTACTCGTGTGAAAAAGTTCTCTGTTGCCACCCAGCCTATTTTCAATTCAAATGTTGTTCGTTATCTGATTACTTCAAAAAGAGAGTGGACAAAATGTGCTGAGTGTAGGATTTACTGGGTTTTACTGACAGTGAAACTGTGGGACTGCAAGGTTCCAAAACAGAGAGTTCTCCGTGCTCTGTACACAGACACGGTACAGGAGATATCCTTGTGTAACAGGGCATGAGGCCCGCTGCCATCATCTGAGCTGTCAGGGATGAATTAGTAGCATTGATTTCAGATGTTACCATGACCATAGGGAGTGTCTAAGAAAGGGAGCAGGGACCTTTGTGTGCTTTCAGGATAGCACAGTTACTATCCTTCAAAACCAAAGTCACTAGCTTTTCTCTCTCTCTCTCTCTCTATACAGGGAAGAGATAACACCATCAAAGCCTAAAACATTGTCAAAAGTATTGCTCTAGGGCTAGTTCATAAGCAATGCACCACAATAACAAATGAAATTGGTGTATAAATATAAAAAAAAAAGAACATTTCCAGAAGATCAAGACTATGGGAATGAAAGGAACATATACTCTCAGCAGAGGGTAGCTCCAATGACAGCTAAAGGACAGAAAGAGCTTGAATTATCAGGAGCGAAGTTTAGGAGGAATTTTATTTCTCTTCTAACTTCTGATCAGTGTCAGCAGAGACACAGACAGTGCCGAGGCAGGAGGAGGATGCATACTGCAGAGAAGAAAGACACATGACAGCATGGGAAACTGGCTTTTTCTGCTGAGTCTCTGTGCATGATAGAGAACCAATCTGTACAAGGCCATGTCATAGAATCGTAGAAGCGTTTTGGTTGGAAAAGAATTTTCAGATCATCCAGTCCCACCATTAACCCAGCACTGCTCAGTCACCACTACCCCATGTGTCTCAGCACCACATCTGCACGGCTCTGAAATCCCTCCAGGGATGGGGACTCCCCCACTGCCCTGGGCAGCCTGTGCCAGTGCTGGGGAACCCGTCCAGTGTGAAGAAATGTTTCCAATATCCAACCTAACCCTCCCCTGGCACAACTTGAGGCCATTACCCCTTGTCCTGTCACTGTTACCTGGGAGAAGAGACCAATCATGCCTTGCTACCCCCTCCTTTCAGGGAGTTGTAGAGGGCAATAAGCTCCTTGAGTGACTCATTGACTCCTGAAAGTTCCTTTGTGTCTCAGAAACGTTTTTTCTGGGAGAAAAAGAAAACCAATCCAAAGTCTTTTTCACCAGCAAGCTACTTTTTTTGTTGTTGTTGTTCAAATTTTTAATGACTGGCACAATCTCTTACTGTGCCTGTACTCCATATGTACATGCTGAGGTTTTGACTTCGCTTTGAGATTGCTTAGTTTCTCCAGACAGAAACTAATAAAACAGCTGCCTTGAGAATATTATTCTGCTTTAATCAGATTGGATCTCAAGAGCTAAAAATGCATCATAATTGTTTTGGGGGAAAAAAAATCCACTTAGCAACATACAGATTCATTTTGTCAGAACACTTACACCCATTTCTTGCATTCTCCCCCATGCTTTTGCTTTCTGTGAGTGAGAACCTTGCAACCTTGTTTGTGTAAAGTCCATCTGCTCCTATACCTGAAAATGCCATAATCCTCTTTCTGTGACATCACTATAATTTCTTCCCTGCTTCTGTCATATCAAAAGCAGGATTATGACTTCAGGTGGGGGAAATAAGCAGTAAGAGCAGATGGGCCCTTAAGGAACAAAGATCACAAAGATCCTCTTCTCATGCAAATGTACCAACATACTAAAGAACAACTGGGGAGAAATGAAGAGAATTATATGATTCCAGCCCAGCATAATCTGGATGACAGCATAACATTTCTCAACCCATCTGTAGGGGTAAAACAGAATCTGATGGGAACAAAGCCAGAGAAAAAATTTCATCAGGAATAAAGAAGAGAGTAGGGGAAAATGGACAGAAGTAGCAATGAATTTAAAATGGATGACAGAACCAACTCTATGGCAGGTGTAGACCAGTATATGTCAAATGTTTTTAAAGGAGTTACCCTAATTTATACCAGGCAAGAATATGCTGGGCGATGATAAACATTAACAATCACCAATTGAAGAATTACTTGGAAATTACTTATCCAAGGGAGCTGAAGTTGACAAAGTAATGAAGGCCCTTTCCACCAGTCATGGGCACTTGGAGATAAAGTCTGGATTTTACTACTCGCTTTATGGTGTGAGTTTTGTCATGT
This sequence comes from Podargus strigoides, assembly GCA_028020825.1. Classification (NCBI taxonomy): domain Eukaryota; kingdom Metazoa; phylum Chordata; class Aves; order Caprimulgiformes; family Podargidae; genus Podargus; species Podargus strigoides. The sequence continues at coordinate 17,257,852 of CM051663.1, forward strand.
GGAAGCCCTTAGTCATTACATCAGAGTCACTCTTGTGTGACAGTCAAAAGTTTGTCGTCTTTATAAATTTGGTAATCTGACTATTTATTTTTTCCAAGTCAGCTAACCCAAGTCCACTTTGGTGTCCTCTCTGCAGCCCAAAGAATAGTTATATCTTTATTCACTAATGTTCTCATTAAAGAAATGCGGGAAAAAATAATAAAATAAAATCCTTCACATAACTTTGTGTTAGTTTTTCCCAAACCAGTGCCTCCACTAAGCTCACTCAGGTTTCAACTTTCTCCTAATTCTGTTTCTTATGCACCTAAAGAAGTTCTTTTCTACAATCCTGCCTGCCTGCTGCTCCCCTTTGAGCTGTTTTTGTGTTTCCATAAAAAGTGCTAATCAGAGTTCTAGATGCAGGCAGTCAAAAAGCAATTACCCAGGCTCTGGCTTGGTTTGGGCCAGTTTGGAAACCCAATGGGAGATCAATTGCTTCCAGCAACCACCAGTAGGTACCTCTTCCCCTCCATTCTTCAGCAGCTTGTGCAACATATTTCTCTGGAGAAGAGTCAGTCCTTGCCAAGGTCTTGCCCCACAGAACTTTGAAGATTCAGGGTGCAGCACCTATTGCTCTTGAGGCCATCTTTCTGCTTCCAGTATGTGGCAGTTTGGGATGGTTCAGACTTCTTGGCTCATCTCTGCTGAACTGTCATGTATTTTCAGAATTCTGATCTGTCACAGTACTGACAAGGTGTTCACATTGCTTTTTATACATAAATAAATGTGTGCTCGTTTATTTTTCCGTCTGTGAAGAACTGTGGCCCATGTGCTGTCAATCTAAATTAGATCAGTTAGGAACATTCTGTCATGCAAAATAAAGCTATAAAGTGGAGTTGCATGGGGAGATGGTAATTGTGGATTCTGTTGAGCAACTATTTTTTATTAGTGGGTGACTTTTTACAGTAATCCTTTAACGCTTGTGTGCTACAGTTGTCTAACATGACTGAACAAGAGGGTTATCTTTGAAGGAAGATGACAGCATTTAGGGCAACGGTAATCTGAAAAGGCACCGACTGCTGCTGTTATAATCCCTGGTAAACTCTGGAATGAGAGAGGAGCCCACAGAAATGAGCAATAGGTGCAAAGCTCACATAGCTGTTTCAATACTAGACTTCAAAACTTATAGTCTCAAGACATTGCACAGCATTGTGTCTTTCTACTGGTTTTAGGAATACGCCTTACGGTAATTCCTTGTGGTGTAGCTATTACAAACAAAGCGAACTCCAGGATTAGAGGGTCTGCATAGTTAGTTCCTAAAGCCTGGAATGAAGCTCATCAAGCTGGGTAATTGGAAACCTGGCCATCATGGCATACTGCTGAAATCTACTGGGTGGAAGAGATGGATGGAGCAGGAAACCAGAATGCGTATACCCACACACAAGGGGCCCTGCCACTGAAGTCCAATTCATAACATGTTCACAAGCTCTTCTACAGCATTCTGACGCTGGACAAACCAACCTGAAGCTTAAAAGCTGTCACAAACCAGACCCGTCATGCCTCAGATAAGTTTTACAGTGAGCAAGAGCAAAGAGATTAAAAAAAAAAATCATGTATTCCACAAAAACATTTAGATGTTTTCTCAGAACAGAAAAGATGACGAATTCATTCCCCTTTTAGAGTTCACCATAAATACAATAAAGCTTCTCTCAGCCAGTAAAATCAAAATTTCAAAATACATTTTATCTCAATGAATTTTCAGTTAGGAAGAGCAAGATCAAACTGATTTCTATGCAGGCAAAAGCATTCACCTAGAAAATTCCTTTCCTGATCATACTATACCTCAATTACAATAAATTTTGTACCAGAGTGGGTGGGTATATAAGAAGCTGTTTATAGACTAAGTTGTTTTGCTAAAGCTGGACCGTCTTTGTTATGCTGCAGATCATTTGTGCAAAGTAACACCAATTCTTCCTCCAGTAGGAAAAGGGATTAGTGCTTCACCCAAGCAGTCTTCAAAGGGGACTTATACACTTTGGTTAGACTCACAGGTTTTCTTGAAAGGACTGCTAAATCGTCTTGTATGACCTCTGTATAACTCATGCCATAAGATTTCAGGCTAGCACTATAATAAGCTCTGTAATTCCTCTTTGAAGCACATGTTCTGAGAAGGCATCGCGACATTACAGTCTAAAACAGCATAGCCTGAATGAATCAGTATCATTATGGAGCTTTTGCCATTCATTCCTTGATCAGTCCCATGAGATAAAGGAGTTTTCAATAATGTTTTTCATACACCCTGAGAATTCATGAGAGACACTTTTGTATTATGAGCTTTTCAATATTTATGAGATGAAATACATAAACACAGTTAAGCAGTAGCAGAGACAACCCAAATGATGCCAAGGTTTATGCTCTACTAGAAAGCACTGTCTTTTGATGGTGAAACAGGGAGAGAGAAAAAGGAGCTGGCACCATAGGACATGAAGTCAACCTCGCAGCAGTAGTTAACCTGGTGTCAGACTGTAATTGTGGGCTTCTCTGTATACTTCATTACATTCTTCTTCTTCATTTGTGCAGCTGACCTGAAAAACAGCCATACCCTTTCGATGCCTTGCTTCCAACATGTAGCTTTTCCAACAGTTATGTGTCACAAATACACATTTATTCCAGGTGCGCATTCAGCGACCCAGGAAAAGAACTGGTTTCTGTAAAAGTGCGTGTGGGAGTATCATTACAGCGTGTATTTTTCCTTTTAACTTCTCCACCTCTGACAAATGATTTTCACACAGAATATCTGCAATATGTATGTTAGAGAAACTGAAAAAAAACGACAAATTCTGGGTGAATCAAGAGAGAGGGTTTTTTCTTCCAGTTATTAAACTCTTCATGCTGTGCTTTTGAGTCAGTTTGCGTTCAGCCCCACACAGGGAATCTGCAGGTACCACCACAGATTAGGAGCTTGGTTCACATGCCATGGCACCAGTCTGTGTGTCATCGTTACTGCTTAGGCCATTGTCAGTTGGATCTGCTGGCAAGTCCAGTGGACGACATAGTCATCAGTCCTTTTCCTTGTCAAATATAAAGGCAGCAGTGAGATGGAGAACAGTGGAAACAGCTCTGTTGACTACACACGGGATCTCAGCTGAGCACCTAAGATCTTCTCCTGGTGTCTACCATGTCGCCCATTTACAGGACACGAATCACCACAGCTGAAGGAGAGGAGATCAGAGGTTGGTACTGAGCCCACTCAGCAACTTGCGCTTTGCTTTGCTGAGGTTAAATGACTCCAGTGTACAGGCGAGCACGCAATGGGGGCACTGGCAGTCTCCACATTGTTGACATACAGGGAGTGTTATCAAATACAAAGAGCCTTTTTGTTTGGGGAAGGACAACTTGTGTTTCTTCTCTCCTGTCCAGATGACAAAGGAGCTGTTAGAGCTTTGTATGAAGGAAATGTAGTGGCATGTAGTGATCGGACGCAGGGAACAGACTTAAACCGAAAGAGGGGAGACTGAGATGAGATCTTAGGTAGAAATTGTTGGCTGTGAGGGTGGTGAGACACTGGCCCAGGTTGCCCAGAGCAGCTGTGGCTGCCCCCTCCTTGGCAGTGTTCCAGGCCAGGTTGGACAGGGCTTGGAGCAACCTGGTCTGGTGGGAGGTGTCCCTGCCCATGGCAGGGCGGTTGGAACCAATGAGCTTTGAGGGCTCTTCCAGCCCAAACCAGTCAATGATTCTATGATTCTAAATCCCAGCCAGGTCAGAAATATCCCCAAAGTGTCTTGACTATGTTTTAATCACTTTTATTCTACATTGGTGGAACATAAAAATGTAAAAATTAGGAAGAATGTGGTCCAGCACGTTGGTGTTTGGGATGTATTTCAGCAGAATATAAGAGGTCTGTGCAGAAGAAAATCCCCATACAGGAGAGGGGAGAACTCCCCTGCAAAGAGTTATGCCCTCAGCTCTTCTGCTCATGGACTTGCATCCCACTGTGCCCAACTCTGCTCATGTCAGCATCTCCACTCCCTGCACAGTTCTGGTGTAGACAGGATCTTGCTGCTCCAGGTACCCGAGGAGAGCTCACAGGTCCACTTTTCACAGAGATAAAACTTGACTAAGAACCTGTGAAACAGAGATTCTTTAAAAGAATCTATGGATCATGGAAGGAGGGGCTGGTCACTTGGGAGGAATATAGGACAGTTGTCAGAGGATGTAGAGAGGCAATTAGGAAAGCTAAGGCCTCCTTGGAACTTAACCTTGCAAGTCAGGTCAAGGATGATAGAAAGGGCTTTTTCAAATACATAGCTAATAAAACTAACACTAGAGGCAATATAGGCCCACTGATGAATGAGGGGGGTGCCCTAGAGACAGAGGGTATAAAGAAGGCAGAGGTGCTGAATGCCTTCTTTGCCTCTGTCTTTACTCCTGCAGGCTTTCCTCAGGAGCCCCTGATCCCTATAGCCCCAGAAGAAGTCAGGATAAAGGAGGAGTTTGCCTCGGTAGATGAGGATTGGGTTAGGGATCAGTTGAGCAATCTGGATATCCATAAATCGATGGGACCGGATGGAATGCACCCAAGGATGGAATGCCAAGGGAGCTGGCAGAGGTCATTGCTAGGCCACACTCTCCATCATCTTCGGTAAGTCATGGAGAACAGGAGAGGTGCCTGAGGACTGGAGGATAGCAAATGTCACTCCAATCTATAAGAAGGGCAAGAAGGAGGACCCAGGTAACTATAGACCGGTCAGCCTCACCTCCATCCCTGGAAAGGTGATGGAACAGCTTGTTCTTGGCATGATCTCTAGGCATATCAAGGATGAGGGGGTCATTAAGAGCAGTCAACATGGTTTTACCAAGGGTAAGTCATGTTTGACCAACCTTATTGCCTTCTATGAGGAAATAACTAGGTGGATAGATGATGGTAGAGCAGTAGATGTGGTTTATCTTGATTTCAGTAAAGCATTTGACACTGTCTCCCACAGCATCCTTGTAGATAAGCTGATAAAGTGTGGGTTTGGTGATCAGGTAGTGAGGTGGATTGTGAACTGGCTGAAGGAAAGAAGCCAGAGAGTTGTGGTCAATGGGATGGAGTCTAGTTGGAGGCCTGTGACTAGTGGAGTCCCTCAGGGGTCAGTACTGGGACCGGTGTTGTTCAATATCTTCATCAACAACCTGGATGAGGGTACAGAATGTATCCTCAGCAAGTTTGCTGATGACACCAAACTGGGAGGAGTGGCTGACACACCAGAGGGTTGTGCTGCCATTCAACGAGACCTTGATAGGCTGGAGAGTTGGGCGGGGAGAAACTTAATGAAATTCAACAAGGGCAAGTGTAGAGTTTTGCATCTGGGGAAGAACACCACCATGTACCAGTACAGGTTGGGGGTGACCCCTAGAAGAAAGGGACCTGGGGGTCCTGGTGGACAGCAGGATGCCCATGAGCCAGCAATGTGCCCTTGTGGCCAAGAAGGCCAATGGCATCCTGGGGCGCATTAGAAAGGGGGTGGTTAGTAGGTCAAGAGAGGTTCTCCTTCCCCTCTATTCTGCCTTGGTGAGGCCACATCTGGAGTATTGTGTCCAGTTCTGGGCCCCCCAGTTCAAGAAAGACAGGGAACTGCTTGAGACAGTCCAGCGCAGAGCCACAAAGATGATGAAAAGAGTGGAACATCTCCCTTATGAGGAAAGGCTGAGGGAGCTGGGTCTCTTTAGCTTGGAGAAGAGGAGACTGAGGTGTGACCTCATTAATGTCTATAAATATGTAAAGGGTGAGTGTCATGAGGATGGAGCCAGGCTCTTCTCAGTGACATCCAATGATAGGACAAGGGGCAAGGGATGCAAGCTGGAACATAGGAGGTTCCATATAAATATGAGGAAGAACTTCTTCACACTGAGGGTAACAGAGCACTGGAACAGGCTGCCCAGAGAGGTTGTGGAGTCTCCTTCTCTGGAGACATTCAAAATCCGCCTGGACATGTTCCTGTGTGACCTGATCTAGGTATTCCTGCTCCAGCAGGGGGACTGGACTAGATGATCTTTTGAGGTCCATTCCAATCCCTAACATTCTGTGATTCTGTGTGATTTAACTTGGATGCAGACTGCTGGGCTCGTGCTGTATTTCTGTAGTGGAATGACTGTATTTGGAGCTCTAAACGTTAAAGAAAAGCAAATAGACAGATTGTGATCTCAATTACGGTAGCTAACTTGGCTTCACTGACATCAGTGAAAAGATTTTTGCCCTGAAAAGTCAATTTAAACAGCCCAGAACAGCACCAACGTAAAAATTTACTTTCCACTCAATACATCATGTTTGGGTGTTTGAGCTTTAGTATCCCAAACACGCTTTGCTGCCCAAAAATTTCAGGAAAAGAAATCCCAACACTGAAGAAGAAATTAACTTTATCAAAACAGCGAGTTTGCAACCTCGAGGAAGTCATGGCAATGAGGGAGACGACTGAAAGGAGGAACTGATACAGCTGAATCCCCCACATACTCTATTTACATATCAGAGAGCTGCGCTCTCAAAATCTGGACTATTATTTGCATTCCTCCTATTTTTGTCTGTGCGGCTCAGTTGTTGTACATATCCAAATTTAAAGTGATAACTTGTTTTCTATTCACTCTCAAACATTTTCTTCCCGTTTATTTTTCTTCCTTAGTGCTTGTCCTCACACATTTCGCTCCAGCTCTAATTCTCTCACCTGCCTTTGCCAACGGGCCTCCTCCCTCCCTGCTCACCCACATCTTTTCACTTATTCTACAGACTGACGCCCTACCAGGCGAAGGATGCTCATCCTCTGTCAAGCTTTCATCCCAAGTCTGGAACAGAGCAGCTACACTGAAAGGCCCCTGTGTTGGACCTTCCCTGATCATCTTTCTTTGTTCTTTGTCGCTCCTCTGTCACATGCAGTTTATCTGACAAAAGGGAGCATCATACATGCAAATGGATTCTGCACACTCCAGCCTGCTGGTAGCATCATTGTTTGCTCTGCTCAGGGAGGCTGCCTGGCCCCCAAACCGACCAGAGGCTGCTCTTGCCGTTCTGTCCCTTCTGCTCCATACTCCTCTTGCTTTTGAAGTATTTCAAAACACTGCACAAAGCACCGATAAACATAATATAGGAAAAACCTATCGTGTCAATGCATCAAAAAGGTGTTTCCAGGTTATCTGTATCATCCACAAGCTTTACAGAAGAACATGAAGCCTCACTGTTAGAGTGTGAAAAGTCTGTTCCTTTTCAGGAGGCAACACAGAGTAAAACACAATTAGAGAAGACGTTACATCACAAAGAATATAAAGTAAAGGTATTTTAGTGTATCCATGTGCTGTTAAAAGTCCATCTTTTTGACACAGAATTTTGATGAAGAATTAAAGTAATACCCAATAAATCTCTACAGAGAAGAATTTAGGCTAATGGTTAGTGGGTCAGGTGTCTCTGCAGTCACCTTTTCCAAAGTTTCTCTAATGATCAACGCTAATTTACCTGAAGGAGGCGATAATGTTTGAGGAGTGTCAGCCAATGTACATGGCCCTGAGCAGCACAGTTACTATAGATTAGCCTCAGCACTTTCCCTAACAAAGGAAGGTTATAGCTCTCTCATTGCCATCATTAAGCACAACAGATTTAAAAAAAAATAAAAAAAGAAAACAATTCTGAGATGCTGAAAACGATCTGATGAATTCTTTGGGAAAAGATGAGTTTCGTGGTGGGGCTGTATTAAAGTAAACTTACCTTCACATTTTTAGTGGGTTTACATTATAAATTTTCACTTGAACTACTGGTTCTTAATGAATGAGTTGGAAGAGAGGGATCTGAACGCGAAGGCCTGGCAGATGTGTGCCCCACTCAGCCCCATGGTGCACAGTGCAGTGTCCTTTGTGGAAGTGAACACGCCTAACACAGCAGCCATGCCCCTTTCCTTGCCCTAGAGACTGGTGCAGTTTCACTGGCAGTACAAATGGTCTCAGGAGCACTTGTTTTACTGTGCATGTGCCTCAGAAGTCCACCTCTTCCTGCTCTTCCAACCCAAACCAATCTATGATTCTCTCAGGAAAGAGGGCAGCTAAAGACCCGGGACACCGCTGTGGTCAGTTTAAAAGGATGTGTTTTACCACACACGATCCAGTTAATACCAAGTATTTTGTAATCAGACACTCTATTTAAACACCTTTCTCCAAAGAGTGGCAGCTCATGGCTTGCAGTAGGTTGGGAACTAGCTTGCCATATGCTCAGTTTGGCTTTAGTTCAGTTTCTTAATCTCTTCAGTGATTAGCACCAAACAATAAATCTTCATGGTGACCTGTTTCATCATGGCTACTGAAGGGTAAAGTGAATATATTTTGATCCTGTTGATGAGTCAAGTAGAGTCCAAATTTCTACCTCCAGCACAATGCCCAGCTAAGCTCACTGCTTTCAGCTGAGTCTCCAGTTGTGTAAGTTGTACAAACCAGAACAGAACCATCAGCAGGTTTTGGCAAACACAGCAAATCCTGCCAGCGAGAGCCTGCCTGCTGATTACATGTGCGCCGATGTGTTGGGGCAGAACAGACCCCTCATAAAACTTGTATAAGGTCTGGCAGGAGCCCAGCCTGGTGCTGCAGGGAGCCGGAGACCCGTGCCAGGGACAAAGGACTGCTCTCATCTCCCAGCCCTACATGACAGAGCCAGTATATTTTCCTATGCAAAGCAGCACACCTTGCACCTGCGGAGGATGCTGCACAGGCTCCCTTCTCACCCGTAAGTTCCCCAGGGATGCTTGCCTCCCTTTTGCTCATTCTAGGTTTTATCACGTGCACCACACATGCAGCTGAGGCCAGATGTTGTGAAGATTTCTGCTCTCAGTTAGATACCTAAATAAAAACTGGATATTCAGAGGCACTGGTGGTTCCCTCTGTGACATTTTAAATGCCAAACAGCGTTGACACTACAGTGAGTCTGACTTTGAGCAATTAACACAGTGTAGTCCTGTAGTTTTAAATCTATGTAGTTAATATTCTCTCCCTATTTTAAGCAGTTTTGACATTTTGACAAGCTGTTCCAAGTGCACTTAGCTCTTTTGTTCGTATGTCTGTACTATCAGCTGCGAGAGGTGCTATTAAGTTGAAAATAACTTTTATAACAAGTAGGAATCCCTGCAGCAAGATCTATTTTGTTTTAATCCTCTTTATTTCCTTTTCTCACCAACATCACCACCTGTTGTGTCTCCCATGTTTTGCCAATGAACTGGCGAGATTTAGCTTTGCTATGGGAAAAGGACTGACGGGTTGTCAGAGGTGTTAACTTTAGCCTGTTCATTAAGGATGCTCTTTGAATAGTTAGAATCCATGCTTATCTACCAGAAAAATATCTTCTGGAAGTTTGGGACAAAAAGTAAATGCTTTTTTTAACTGACTAGTTCACTGCAATGTTTCTCAAAGCAGGTGTTTCCCAGTGGCCATGCAAGAGAAGATAGGAATCCCCTGGCCTGATTCACTGCCATTATTCTTAGGTTTTTCAACTTCAGTCATGAGCTAATGATGCAGTAAATTCTAAAGCCACAGCACAGCATTAACGTATACAATTAGATACAAATCCAAGGAATCAGACGTGACTGGAAAAAAAAAACCAAACATTGGTTGAGTCAATCACTCACCAGCTTCTGCCATGTTACATTGCACCCACCACGATACTCAGATTTGTGCCTTGCTTTCAAAGTGAAACAAGCACAAGAGTTCCTCCTACACATGCTAGCAACCATTATATATTTCCACACTTGTAAAGAAATAACAGCTCCTTTAATTGTTAATTAACATTACTACATAAATAACAACAATGGATAAGAGAAACAGGCTTCCTTCCCCAACAGAAGCATAAAGAGAAGACAGTATTTAATATGTTTTGCATGTTACTTGCTCTTAGAAGTGACCCGCCAGGTTTAGCCTCTTCCCTTCGCTAATTTATTTAAAAAATGACTTTGTACAATTAAGTTAATTCACTTTATTACAGAATCGAAGTGCATTCTTATCTGAGCATGTTAGATCTATATGCAACTCTCACAGCAAGGGGATGAGAGGGATGTTTTGTGTGCTTGTACTTGTATTAAAAGGAAAAGAAATCTCCAAAGTGTCTACGTATATATAGAGAGAGAAATTAACTTTTCAGAAAAGGACAGGAAAATAAGAAGTAAGAAGGAAATACATTCCTGTTTTTCCTTCATGTACAACTGCGGGAAATAGCACCTGACATGCAGGAGCACCCAGTACTCCAAGTATTCCTCCAGAATAATTTGGATGGTCTATGTGAAAGAAGATTTGCAAAAAATCTCCAGGTTCCCTCTTCTTAATCAAAGATGAAAAGAATGAAGCATTTGGTAAAATCATCATATATTGCAAAATCATCATAGTTAGAGTAACCATCTATACTGTACTAGCAAGATACAACCTTAGTTAAACCACATTTGGGGATAACGTGGGACAGTTTGGGCAAACACAGTACTCACAGTCAAGATCCATGTGCTTACAGTGAGCCTTCTCACCATGGCATGAATACAGCCCACAGGCTCCTAACAAAAACGCAGCCAACCTCCATCAGCTGGAAACTCAGTCCCCATGTGCACACGGAAGGACAGAAGAAGAGCAAGGGGGATGGGAGGATGACCTCTGCCTGAAGACCTTCCCATTACCAACTCCAACCCCACGCACCTCTGCTGAGGTGATTCCTTCTGCCTTGCAGAGCACTGGAAAAGCAGGGCAGGATGCAAAGCACCTCCAATGTAATCCAGTATTGCAGCTATGGGGAGGACAGAAAGACTAAGCTAAATGCAAAGCAAATTGAAAATAGCCTGACACAAGCCAGGACAAATCCACAATTCTTTACAAAATCCAAATAACATGGTCACAGATGCTGTTTCTTGTCATTGATCCCAGCACGAGAGGCTTCTCCCATTCTCACCAACACCACAAGCCTTAGATGTCTACCTAGCTGTGTGTTTAAAATCGTGTTTTCCTGCAAGCTTTGCATCTTCAACAGGCTACACTACAGCAGCCTACCCCAGTCTGGGAGTGCATTTGCTCTTGTATCTAATCCCTTCTTTCAGGTTTCCTTGGGGCTGCATTTAAATTCAAAATCTTTCTCCTCAGGCTATTTTGTTCCTTGACTTAATTAGAAGGCAGTTTCAGTCCTCTTCCTACTGTACTACCAATCACTGCAGCATTTCAGTGAGATACTCACAAGGCATTTACCTTTCCTGAGGTCAAACACCCTCCTGCCCAGCAGGGCCATGTGCAAGCCCTGCATGATGCCCTGTTGCACCAGGCATTTTCCATTTCACACAAACCATCGGCAGCCGCACCACATACAATCCTACAAGAGGGATTCGTGCATGGGGCCCATTACCATCACCTCTTCTCTCAACTGGTAATCAATCACTCTGGAAGCAATTATGGGCAAGGGAGTGATGGACAACTCACTGTCTTTGAGAGATGCCACAGCAGGTACTAGAGCTGAAGTCAGGCTGAAAAGTTTCCCTGTGCATTATGCATCTGGTGTTTGATTCACATCACTATCCCTATCCACAATAACCCTTAAACATCTGCTTAAGTCACACTAGCCATCAAATTCAGCTGGATTTAGCTACCAGGGACCAGATTTAAGCATTGCTTAAGTATGCTTATCAAGTTGCCCAGAGCAGTTGCGGCTGCCCCCTCCCTGGCAGTGTTCCAGGCCAGGTTGGATGGGGCTTGGGGCAACCTGGTCCGGTGGGAGGTGTCCCTGCCCATGGCAGAGATGAGCTTTAAGGTCGCTTCTAACCCAAACCATTCTATGATTCTTTGATATGCTACAGGTGTGCAATATATGCAGGACTTCCTTGCCCAGAAAAGCCTAGACTAAATGCACCAATAAGAAACTGATGTATACTTGGGGGGAAAAAAAAGTCTTCTGTAAAGTCTGTCGTTTGTAAAGGTTCCCACATAGCTCGAGGCATTACTCTCACCTCCCTACACCACCCTATCACTAGTATTATGGCGTCTAATTGCCGTGTCCCTATTTGCATGTCACAGCTGAAGACAGTTATTAACCCACCACCTGATATAGGCAGTTCAACTTGGAAGTCTTCAGAGCTCCCTCACAAACTGGAGCAGTCTGTGGAGATAAGAATCAGGAAAAGAGGAAGGGTTCAGGTTTTTGCCAGTTGTTTCATGAGCTAAACCAATGGGAAGACGGAAGATTAACCTTTCTGTCACTGCATGGAAGTAAGAATTAAAACAGTTCCCCTGTAGCCACAGATGTATGGTTCAACATCTGTTATTTCTGTATTCCAGGTACCAAATTCACATACGCTGTTTCCTACACACAGCACCTGCCTCAATTAAAAGACAAACCAGAAAAGTAATTAAAAATGTGCATTCATTTTAAAGGCAACTCAACCGAAACAAAAGCCACTTTTAGAAAACAAGCAACAAGCAAATAATAGGCTCACCCAGAAGCCAAGTTGCAGATGAATCAAACAGAAGTTGACAGAGTACCATGATAATCTTTAAAGCTCTAATCAGAAGTTGACTTGAAACAGATGCACCTCCATGAAGGCTTTTTCCAGGAAGCACCTACTGCAAAACGCTTGCAGTTGAAAGCAAAATTCTCCCAAAGCATCCAAGGAAGCAGACAGTGGTGCTGATGACAGCTGGTAACAAACACATTTCTCTAATTCACAGCCATTCTTGCCTCTTTTGAGCTGCTCAGAAATTTCCTCACTCCAAAGCCATCACCTCAGGTGCAGGTGCTGGTTTGTGGCAGATGTAGCAATATAGTGACACAGAAAATTGAAACCAACACTGCAAACAACTATGCTGCCCACAAAGACAGTCCAACATCAACTAGAACATACAAAATAACTATCAAGCAAGCAATATTAATCCAAGCTAAACGCTGATAGCAGGGTCCACCACCACCCCCAAGCAACATAATTTAACATTTAAGCTGTCGCATCATCTTACTTTAATTTGTTACAGCACTATACTGGTGCCTGGCAGCTAAATCAAACCTCATTTCACTTTGCAGTCAATAGTATTGTTGTCTGAATTCAAGCACTCACTGCTAGTTTCTGATAATTTTCACAAGCTTGGACAGCACTAAAGGTTTGTGTCATAAAACCAGAGAAACCTGCAGCTCAGTGGGTAAAACTTCCGTGGAAATCACTTCTGCTCGGCAGGCCGATGCCTTCCGCTTACGGCTGGACATACACCAGGGAAGCAGCACTGCAACAGGGCATTAACTGCCATTAAACAGGGGTGTTACGTGATGAGAAGCTTACCATGAGCTGGCAATGTGCACTTGCAGCCCAGAAAGCCAACCGTGTCCTGGGCTGCATTAAAAGCAGCGTGGGCAGCAGGGTGAGGGAGGGGATGCTGTCCCTCTGCTCCGCTCATGTGAGCCCCCCCTGCAGTGCTGTGTTCAGCTCTGGGGCCCCCAACATCAGAAGGACATGGGGCTGTTGGATTGAGTCCAGAGGAGGCCACAAAGATGATCCAAGGGCTGGAGCACCTCTGCTCTGGGGACAGGCTGAGGCAGTTGGGGTTGTTCAGCCTGGAGAAGAGAAGGCTCCAGGGAGACCTTAGAGCACCTTCCAGTGCCTGCAGGGGCTACAAGAAAGCTGGAGAGGGACTTTTGACAGGGGCATGGAGTGACAGGATGAGGGGTAATGGCTTTAAACTGAAAGAGGATGGATTTAGGTTAGATCTGAGGCAGAAATTCTTGGCTGTGAGGGTGGTGAGGCACTGGCCCAGGTTGCCCAGAGAAGCTGTGGCTGCCCCCTCCCTGGCAGTGTTCCAGGCCAGGTTGGATGGGGCTTGGAGCAACCTGGTCTGGTGGGAGGTGTCCCTGCCCATGGGAGGGGGGTTGGAACCAGATGAGCTTTAAGGTCCCTTCCAACCCAAACCTCTGTGAAATGACACGCAACCATACAATGAAGAGGTTTTACCTACAAGTTATCAGTTTCAGCAGCAGGTGACAAACACATAGGGAATATAAAGAAACTATGCAGTGAGTCTGGCTGGTGTGTGTTGCTAGCAGTCACAGTGCTCTCACTGCCAAACCCTGAACCTCGCTTGATGGTCCCACTCCCTTGGGTGATTATTTGCACCACTTCAGTGTAAGTGTAAAATACCCCAGAATACAAGTTTCTTTGCAATAACTGCAAGCAGTCCTACACAAAAGGCACAGACGAAACCACGTCTCTGTACAGAGGCAGGAACCGTACTATCCTGACTGCACAGGAAGAGGAAAGAGGCAGCCACTAACTGCTGTTTACCAGCTAATTCAGGATTTTGGGGTGTGGATGTCACAATCTCTTCTCATTAACATCATGAAGCCAGTTGTTTTCTAACGCCACTGGAAAACATTCCCTCTCCTATCCAGTGATGCCCACCAGTCCCACTGCTTACCGAGGCCAGGCACACGTGGCAGTCACTGAACCTGGCAAGGGCTGAGCATCAACACACAGCTTGCCTTCCCTCCACCCCACCTCAAACAGGGCTAAATGGCAGAAAAGGAAACACAGTAAACGGTTGCATTTGCTGTTCACCACAGCAGAGACGCTTCTGAGCATGCTACGGCAGAGAACCTGCTAAGTAAAGAGGCCATTTCCACACAGGCATTTTACAGCTGCGAGTCCAACTTGGACAGAGCTCTAATAACAGTAACCACCTTAGGAAGCCTGGACCAGCTTGAGTCTTTAGATCAGCCCTCCCTTTCCTCCTTCCTCTAATAGCATTATAGTCCCTCTTGCCGCAACAATAAAGTTAAAGAAATGTGTTTCTACCCAAACCAGTTTCCTATTGGTATATGAGAATTAGGTAGATATTTGGTAGAGTATCAAACTGACAGCTACTACAAGCACCATGGATGTCTTTAAATTACTTTTAAGGGTACTTTCCTCTGTAGGTTAAAAAAAAAAAAAAAAAAAAAAAGAAATAAAAGCTACCCATATCATCAGAGAGAGACGTCAAATTGCTGCTTTCAGTGAGTTTCTGCATTGCCTGTTAAGTTTGACAGAACCTGGTGTTGAGTTTGAACACTTAAGTTTTAATATATTTTAATACAGTCTTTATGAGTTCCTAGTTACTGCAAAGTCAGCATCCATCTCCAGCAGCAGGGCTCCACTTCTCCAGCTTACTACCTCCGGCAGCAGCTGGGCTTTGCTC
This sequence comes from Podargus strigoides, assembly GCA_028020825.1. Lineage (NCBI taxonomy): Eukaryota > Metazoa > Chordata > Aves > Caprimulgiformes > Podargidae > Podargus > Podargus strigoides. The sequence goes on from CM051663.1 coordinate 17,273,008, forward strand.
AGGTGAGCTCCATTCATTTGCTCCAAAATACTGACTTTTTCTCTTGCTCTCACCCATATTTTCAGTGTCCTTGATCCATGAAGGTCCCCTGATCCCCACCAGCTTCACATAAGCTCCAGTGACAGCCACCATCACCGCACCAAGCTCCCAGCAAGATTCTGTTTAAGACATTTAATGTCCCCTACATTTTTCAAGAAAAACTTGCTGGCTGTATTCAACAACCACCTTTATAACATAATGCATTACAGCCCCTTCCAGAGTATGCTGGGCCGAGGGAGATGCTGATCTGCAGCTAGGGAAGGAGCCTGAAGGACTGCTTGTCTGGGAAGGGCTGTGAACTCTGTGCCACACCAGAAAACAGCAGTGCACAACAGGGAGGCCTCAGCAGAGCTCCTGAAATAACTCTTCCCCCTAAATGATTTTGCAACTCTATCCTTATCAGCTAAATTAAGCATTAATGAAAAATAGAACAATTTGTTTTCAGATTCTACAGGTTTCCAGTAATAAAGATTACTAAGCCTTCATTCTGGGGTACTGGTTAGCTAATTTAAACTTTTTTTCTCATTACGCAGACAATTCATTTAATTTGAAGAGGCCAGGTTCTTTCTAATTTTATTAGCATTTGGCCCTTTTCCAGCTTGTCTTAATCAAAATGCTTGTTATTTTTTGCCTGACTATTGAGGCTAATCTAGCTATTACATGGATACTAAATTGGAAGCAGAAGGGAAAATTTTGTTACTACCAAATAGCTGCATTGTTCTGTGTATATGAGCCCATTCAGCGATGTCCCACTCTGGCATTCCTGGGCAGCAGCATTCCTGCTGCTCCAACGCGCTGCCATCTATGAGGAGCAACCGTTTGTGCTAACACAGGGCAAACTGCAGATCTTCACTTCTCCCATTGTCTTTTGGGAGGCAGAAAGTTCTAACACATAAAACCAAGTTAAAACGGAAAGCAGCAAGGAGCGGAGATCGGTTCACACCTTCTAATAACTATCAATTCCCTCTGCCTCTCAAGAGAGCCACATTACCCTCCCCAGCTGCCAACCCCCACTACCCTCTGCTCCAAACAGCCACTTGTCTCTCCCACAGTTCAAAAGATTATCATATCTGGTTAAACTCAGAGCAATAGCCTTCAAATTGTATCTAGCTCTGAACATTGCTGCTTGCAAGCCTCAGGCTCTCCTGTTTTTCTGAACTGTATCAATTGGTCTAATAAAAGATATTACCTCCTTCCACAAACCCTGCTAGGTTCACAAACCTGCCAGCCTTATGCCATTAGGGAATTTTTTTCACTTGTACTGCTTTCTAATCGTTTATTTGAATGCAAGCAACTCGTTCGTGTCCAAGACCTGCATATTTCTGCTGTCCTGCTTCACTAAACAGCCTCACGAAGGCTGCTCTGTGCCACTTCTTTGTGTGTCTGTGTATGTGCGTGTAGACAGGCAACCCACAGAGAAGAGCAAAAGGCAGCACTATCCTGTGCACGTCGGGGGGGGGGGAGGAAATAACAACAGTATTTCCTCCTCTCTGCTGGACTAGTCTGCAATAAAACAGCTCCCTGGTCAGACAGGGAAGGGCTGGCTGGGAATCTAAAAGAAAAGTAATTTAAACCAAAGAGATGGTGAGATGATGGAGTTTGTTCTGAAGGAAGAACAGTGCAAGAGCAGGCAAGGACGGAAAACAGAGTGCAGAAAAGCAAGTTTTGGGTCATTGGTCTATCTGGCAGTGAAATCCCTGAGGAAGATAGTGCGGAAGGTGGCAGCAGAGCAGGCAGGAAGAGGCCACAGAAACGCACACCAGCAAGCCAGCCCCACGCCACGGAGCACCAGAGGGGACAGCTCAGGCTGCCTCGGAGACCTCTCCAGTGACCTTCACAACTGGAATGAAAAGGAAGGAGAAGGGAGGGGGAAAAGTCCTTGAAGGAGAGGATTCAAGGACCCAAACTACCACAGGACAGACGAATGGCAAAAACATGGGAGGCAAAATGAGAAAGGACAGTCAATGTTTCAGTGAGTGAGTATCAGAAAAAGTAAGAGAAACTCTAAACACAGAGGAATGGAGGGGAAGGTTAGGTTACACCCAGCTATTTAGCAGCAGCTTTCAGAACAAGGAGATGGATCTTGCTAACAAACCAGTGGAAGAAACTAGAGACAATCTATTCAACTGAATATCATGAAATTCAATTGGGACCATTGGTACTTGAACCTCAGTGATTTATTCCTGTGACAAGAAACCCTGCAGCCAGGGAAAAGCTGCAGATGTCAGAACCCCTAAGGTTTTGCGTTTCACACTTTCTTGTAAAGCAACTTAGAAAACTACCTAGCTGCAGCTCCTACAAGTGGGTACAAATCTGATTCCTAATGACAGAGTAGTCGCTAGTGGATCATTGCAAAGTCAGAACTGTGTTTCAAGCAGAGATCCCACTTCTATCAAGCTATCTCATATTTTAATTAATGCCTGCAACAATTTAATCGGGAGTATTCTTATTAAACTGTGAAGAATAAACCAAGCTGTACAGAGCTGCAAGTCTTTTGCAGGATGGAACTGGAATTCAGAATTACTTTTTCAAATTGCATTAACAGGCTAGAAAAGGAAATAGGATGCAATCCATAATGGAAGTACAGCACATAGGTAAAAACTATTGGTTGTGCAAATACAGGATGAGGAATGAGAGAATGAATGCCAGCTCTGCAGAAAAAGATCTAAGGATTAGAGCAGGTTATTGGCCAAACAGGAGTTGGTTTCTGCTGTTATGAACACAGTAAGAATAGATGAAATTGGAGCATGCTGACTAAGGCAAGTGAAAAAAAATCTGCAATGAACAAAGATCTAGAAAGCACAGCCTATAAGCAAAGCACATGAGAACCGAAGTAGTTTAGTCCAGAAAAGGCAAAGCTACGAAGAGGCATAATAACTTTCCAACTAGAGAAAATGCTGATGCAAAGGAAATGGCGGTGAGTCTGTTCTTCCTGTCCTCTGCAGACAGTAGATGAAGTAACAGGCTTAAGTTACACTCCTATTGATGCAAGATCCAAATCACACATCAGGAAAAACTTTCTAACAGTAAAGATAGTTAAAAGTAGGCATAAATTGCTTTTCCCCAGTCCTCTGGGATTTCCCTCTTCACTTACAATTTTTGAAGATAGCTTCTTATCAGGAATCCTAGCAAACAGAGCCAGCCCTTAAATGCATTTCCATTTCCTCAGCTAAAGCAAAATCATATTCAGTATGTGTTTGTCTAACCCATCCTTAAAAACCTCTACCACCAGATTCTACTCCCTCATGAAGTTAGCACTGTTCTTATTTTAAAAATCAAGAGATTTCAGCCACTCTTTCATTCCAACTATTTAAAGATCCTAGAAGAAACTACTGGAGTGCTCAGTTTGTGATACCAAGAAGAAAGTAAGGTTCAAAGTAGAAAGTAAAAACAAACCAAGAGGAATACCCCATGTTGAACACAGCTGTGTCTGTGAATCTGCTCCAGTGTCCTCATGGATAACACTGATGTAAAAAAGACAAGTACAACAGGATGCAGGACAAAACGTGCTGTATGTGACATACATGCCCCAGCTTCCTCTTCCATTTGCTATGAGCTAGATTTGAGGATCTGCAAGGAAGGCCCAGGTGACAGGGACTGACCCTCGGCCACCCCAGAAGAGGCAAGAACTCTGCAGGATTGAAATCCACCACTGTCAGCATTTCCAGGCAAATGGTTTAGGAGAAAGGATGTAATTAAAAGGAACATGCAAAGTGTTATAGGGAAATAGATATATGTATTATATGTTTGTGGGTATAGGTGGAACTATGAATAACTAACACTGTAATTACAGAGCAGTAAACAACTGAATAGAAACGATTCGGGGGTGTGTGGGGGAAGTATCTGAAAGCTTTGCTGGAGCATGGGAGAGAGGGAATCACTTGAAGTACCTATTTGCATCTTTAAGGGTCTGCATATTTTTGAAAGACAAGCACCAAGCTGTGATAAAAACTTCTCAGAAATCCTTTTCAGCAGGCTGCCAGCACTGCCTTCACTTCTACAGATGCTATTTCTACAAATAGAGGCGTATGACTTTCCATGTATAGCCGTGTGCATGCTGGCCCCACAATACAGTTGGCAGTCACGCCCCTGCACAGCTGTTTTTCGATGGGAAAATCCTTCTGCTACAGATCGATAGGCAGGGAGGCACGACAGAAGGCAGATCCAGCCTCAGCCACTGCTTTCAGCGCTTGCGTACTTTTGGAGATGTTTCTGTGACAGAAAACCAGATAATCTTCAGCCAGGGCAAGTTCAACAGGCAGTTCAACAGAAAGGTCCCGTCCTTCGTCGTGCAGGCACAGATAAAATTTCATTTTCATTCTACATTTACGGTTCAAATTTACAGTCCTCTTCAGGCAACTCGGCAGTGTTTATTTTTGCTGCATCCTTGAACGTTTACAGAAGTCGAAGCATGGGACTGGACTGTCACACCACATACTCCCATCTGCACTCACAGGTAAGCTTTAGGATACAATTCGATGTTTTGGGAGATAAACAAAGAGCATTTACCAGAGAGACAGAGGCCCGGCGATGCCACTGAGGTCACCTTTTACTATGTCTCCAGTAGCCACACAGGAACAGCCACACTCCACAGGAGCCCATAAACTATGCTTCCTGATTGCCATAGACTGACATACCAAAGAAATGATGAAGACCAGACATCATCTATGGAGGGAAGCAAGAAACAAGTCAGCCCAAGGGTTAATAAAGTTGCCAACAGCCCAGAGAGAGTTGGGGTAGGAAGAAAGCATATCCCACACCTCTTCCATCACCTAGCAGCCCTGCATTGTTCAGAAAAAGCCTCTTAGTACCTCCCAGCATCCAGGTTACACGGATCCTTTTCCTCTAAGAGAGTCTGAGCCCTGCTCACCCTCTCACAGCAGCCTGCACTGGCAAACTGAAACCTGTTTAAACTGCTGTAAGCTGCAGGCAATAACCCCTGCAGCACCCTGGCTGGAGGTGGGAAATCCTCCTCTGCTTTTCCAGAAATTCGTAGTGCAAAATGCTTGATGCTGGCTGGCACTGAAATCAGCTCCCTGGAGCACAGCAGCTTTTGGGGGAGTGCCTCTCAAGGAAGAGGTCAGTTTACTCATATACCAGGTCAGATCTCTGCCTTGATTTGTCTTTAGCATCCAAACGCTCCCAGAGAGCTTTTGCCACCAGTTCTCAGGTCAGTGATTTGGGAGAGAGGACACAACTCTTTTTTGCCTGACTTCTAGAAGCATCTCCTATTTAAACAGGCAGTTGCTTGCTAATGAGTAGGAAAAAAAAGAGATGGATTAATTCAAATTAGTCATAATTTACTGACAAACATTCCAAATAAAACATGCAACAAACCCAAGGGAACAGTGACTGTAATTTATTTTTTTTTAAATGAATCGGATTTGAAATCATTAATTTGTTGCCATAAAGCTCTGTTCTGGTAATTCACTGCTACCATTTTTAATAGTTCTATAAAAGTAAATTAGTTGCTGGAATAAAGTAAACTGTATTTTCTGCACACACACACACACACCCCTTCTCCAAAAGGCTCTGTATTGGGTTTGCATGGCAAGGTTTTAGTACCCGGTGGGAGAGAGGAGCCCGCACTGGAGCAGGTGTGCTGGCAGGACTTGTGACCCATTGGGGGACGTACGCTGGAGCTGTCTGTTCCTGAAGGACTGCACAACACAGGCTGGAGAAGACCCATGTTAGAGAAGTTCATGGAGGACTGTCTCCCATGGGAGGGACCTCACACTGGAGCAGGGGAAGAGTGTGAGGAGTCCTCTCCCTGAGGAGGAAGGTGTAGGAGAGACAATGTGTGATGAACTGACCACAACCCCCATTCCCCATCCCCCTGCACCACTTGGGGGGAGGAGGTAGAGAAATCAGAAGGTAAGCCCAGGAAGAAGGGAGGGGTGGGGGGAAGGTGTTTTCAGATTTAGTTTTATTTCTCATCCTACTCCAATTTGATTGGTAATAAACAAACTAATTTCCCCAAGTCGAGTCTGTTTTGCCTGTGACGTTAACTGCTGAGTGATGTCCCTGCCCTTAACCCAGAGCCTTTCATTGTATTTTCTCTCCCTTGCCCAGCTGAGGAGGGGAGTGGTAGCACAGCTTTGGTGAGCCCTAGGCATCCAGCCAGGGCCAGCCCACCACAAGCTCACATCTTATCTGGTTTTTCCTGAAGGGCTGAGCATTACCTGGGTGCTTTGGCTCCGACTATTTCTTTGTTATGGTCTCAATTAAATGAAAGTTTCTGGAAAGTTTTCCAGCTTGGCTTGACAGATGTTCCTTCCAAAGACAAGTCCTGGTACAGACATGCAGCTCTCAAGTATTTCCTCACTGCTTCCCATTGCGTTGATTGATTCATGTGAGAGGTCAAAACCCACCATCACTGGTTACGCATCTCAGAACGTAATTTGGAGAAGGACATCTGACAGGGAGCATCTAAACTTCATCTTTACAGGAATTTGCATCAAAACTTGTTTTTTTGGAGGAAAGAAAGGTACCTGAGTGGTATTTTGATTGGGTGTCATAACAGATGAAGAATAAAAAAAAAAAAAGAATTAAAAAAAAAAAAAAAGAGAAAAGTGTGCCTGAACTCCTGGCTGTCACCGAGCTCGGTTGCAAACCTTCGTCAGACAGATTCAGTACCCAACCGCCCCACTGGACCTTATGGCCCCAGTGTGGGCGAGCAGGTCATTTTCCTTCCCTGCCCTCCATAAAATTCAGTGGACGTACATGCCTTTGTACTTCAGCCAGCTACCACAGGAACCCCAAGGGCCGGATCTGGCCCACCTGGGTTTGAACTTCCACATCCCAAGAAAAAAAGTGCCCTTGCCCCCAATAGGCAGGAACACTGCTTCGCAAAGCCAGGTCACTGCACAGGCACAAGCAGCACCAGCAGAAAAGGCAGCACAGAGAGACATGGAAAAACAGAGCACAGAATTCAGCCCCCTCCCTCCGCCTCTGCCTCAGTCACGCTGCCCATATGGCCCTCCTGCCTTTCCCCGGCTTTGTCGGCACCCAGCTGTGATGATTAATTTGTGACCTAGGCTTATAGGCACAAAACCAGTTTGAGGATGTCCTCTGAAGGCCCTTTTCCCTTTCAAAGCCTTTCCCCATCCCGATTCCTCTGATCTACCTTGCATTTACACAAGGCTTTGTACTGCCTGTTTTTTACCTCCATTTCTTTTTGTGCATCCTGTTAATGTTTCACCCCTATCCCCCTCCCCACAAGGGTTTGTTAAAACTTCAAAAATAATCAATTCACATCATTTTAAACAACTGAACCACCAACCTCCCTCCACACCCTCCCCAGTCATTTAACCTGCCAAGAAGTTTCATACCACATTGCCTCACTGTCGTTGCATCCTCGCTGTTGTCTGGCATTACTAAAATGCTTTTTTTTTTATTATGAAGTTTTAGGAATTCTGTATGGTGTATCATACTGAATAAATGTTTGATAATGCTACACCGAGAGGTGCGATGGGTTTTGCACGCCTGACTTTGCTGAAGTCAAGGGGCGTGTGGCACGCTGTTTCTCAGCTCCGCAGATGGAGCAATCAAGGTTTTTTGTGGCACCGCAGACAATGACGACAGGCCACATGTTATGCTAAAGCTCAGCCTGAACAGCAAACAGGGCTATGGAGAGAAGATCCCACTTGCAGGCTCTGCACGCTCAAGGCCAGCCACTGCCACCTCCCTTTCAGCTTTCTCTTAACAAAAGAGTCTCCTCTCCAAAATAAAAAGCGTGAAGCTGTGCCCTCACAGTAGAGGGAAGATGTTATGCATTAACTCTCACAAACAGCAATGACCAAAAAGTTATAGAAAGAAGCAGAAAAGCTAACAAATTTCTGTGTTTTATTTAGTGCCAGTTCCAAATGACCCCCTGAAGAATTTTATCCAGCACAAGCTTCAAGCTACAGGGTTCGAAGCAGAAAAAAAAAAAGCATCCTAACAGGAGGTTATTCAGCTGTTTCAAGGCTAGTAAACACGGAAAATACTTAAATGCTCTTAGTATGCACCAGGAGTAGATCTCTGCAGCAGTACACTCACTCTACTTTCCAAGTGGGGTAAGCAGAGGCACACAGAAAGTCAGAATAAAACACCATCGACATGGGATGCAGGCATGCAGCACCCGGTGCAATGAACACTCACCTAGCGCCTAACGCATGCTAATAAACCACGCAGAAATGCAGGCAGTGTTTGGGGGGAAGGGTTTGGGTGTATTTTCTTAAAATCAGCCTATTTGGGCCCTCTACATGCAACACAGCTGTTACCACGGTATCTGTGGCTGTCCAACAGCTGTTCCTTGTTCTCCATGCTCCTTGCTCGAGCATAGTGTCCCAGCAGGGTTCATTTTCTTCCCGATAGTTACAAATCATTATTGTTGCACCTATGGAGAGCTGCTGATGTGCACCTGCCACCAGCCTGACCTCAGACCTTCATTAATGTTCCCAGCATCCAGGCTAATCTTCTAAGGGAAAAAAAAAAACACAACAAACCCACACCTTTTTTTTTTTTTTTTTTTTTTTAAACTTATGACTGTTATACTTTTGAGACCTCTAACCAAAGCCACACACAGGCTGTTATGCTTCAAAAGACCAACTACTTGTACTTTTTTTTTACCCCCCCCCTTCAGGTTTACATTTTGCCAGTATTACCCAAGCCCAGGAGCCAGCCCTTCAGTGCCACAAAGTTTGGCAGTTTTCCTCCGAGTCCCCACATACAGTATGCTTATTTACATGTAGTGCATAAATAAAACTGCAGCTATAATGAATAAATAACCTCCACCTCCAGCACTGAAGCCCAGCTGGCCTGACTCACCCTCCCTGCCCTCCTGCCTTTGGAGGAGCAGCCTGCCTTTAGTTCTATTATTAGTGAGCCTTTTCCATATTAACTAGATGATTTGAACTCTTTGAAGTGCATATCATTGTGACTGGACTAGTAATACCCAATAGTTGTATTTGGTAAGATTAAGAATTTTATTAGATTAACATATTCAAACCACTGCATTTAGGGTGTGTTCCTTTTTGCCTTTTAACAACATTTTGCACATAACGCAAAGCTCCATTTTTTATTTCCAAAGCTTATGCCAAACCTACTCCAACACTATTCCACTGGTAACTTGGAGTTAATTCTGATTAACATTCACATTAAAAGCAGCAGTATCAGACTCCATATTTTCCTAGAATCTATGGAAGCAACAAGAAAACAGCAACACAGTCAAAATGTTCCAGTGATGATCACCACAAGACCCTAAGCAAAACAGCATAAACGGTTCAACTTGACAATTAATCCTTGTTTCCATTTTCCCATCCCCACCTCAGTCAGAGAAAACAAATACTGCAACCGTTGTTAATTAAAGATCTCTTTAACAACAAACATGCCAAATAAGGCACTTCGCACATCGTGAGGCATGAACTCTATTCTTCACATGCAGCAAATTGTGCCACACAATAAGTAGCATTAAAATGGTAATGTTAGCTAGCTGAGTCCTTAATTGGCTGAACCAGAGAGCCAGGAACATGCTTGTGCAATCAAGAGACCCCTCTCTGGCCTAAATGCTGAGTTTTAAACAGATGTCTTTAAAAGAGAAGGGGAGGGAGAAGCCAAGAGAAGGGAATATAAAAGGATTTTGCGAATAGGCTAATCTCAGCCTCTGTATGCATAGATGCAAAAAGAAGATATTCTCCCTCAGTGCCACTTTGAAGTCTTTTGACCTGGGCAGCATGGATCACAGGCAGCAGCTTATGCAGGCACCCTTATGCTAGGGAAAAAAAAATAAATTCATAGACAGATCTTTAGTGTAAACATTTTCAGGCTACAGGGTTGATAACACTTGTTAAGTCTTATGGCAGGACTATCTAATGCTGCTTTCATAAGCAAATTGAGTTCCACAAGAAAAAAAGAAACCTCTGTTATGCACACACATTCATTTCAGTTCCACGTACAGTGCAACATGCAAGGACCTGGCAATTTAGCTTGTGAAGGGTCTCTCATTTCTTCCCTGTATCGCCAAAATAAATATTTTTTATGAATTCCCAGACTTCGTGGAAGAAACCAGATTGCAATATTGAATGAGGAAGACAGATTTCTGTTCATCTTTATGGCTTCTGTCTACTGCCTGTCTTGGTTAGCATAAAAACTTTCACTGAATACAAGCTTTAAAAAGGATTGCCAAGTTTAATATTCATAGAATGTTAGGGATTGGAAGGGACCTCTAGAGATCTAGTCCAGCGCAGTCATAAGCGTAGAGCAAGCTCCATCCTTCCTGCCCTCTGTTATCCAGCAGTTCCAACTCAGACAGTGCCTCACTGCTTTTCTTCCTCTTGAGGGTGGGAGGGAAAAGCCATCCACATGCCAGGGAACCTGGACCGGGGACCCCCTGCTTCCAGAATGGGTGCAGAGAGAGGAAGCCCACCTCACCACAGCCTCCCTCCCAACAGGTAGCAAAGCCCTTTAACCTTGAGTTTTGCTTCCTTCCTTTTACATGAAGACCATATGTTTTAAATAAGGATAAGAAAGACTAGTGGGGAAGAGACCTCTTCCAAGGGCCAGATTCAGGGACAGGGCTAGGAAGAAGCCCCTGCAGCTGGCAGGGATGAATCCCAGCCCAACCTTGCAGGAGGCACAGAGGGTCTTTGCGGGATACCAAGAGCTCTGCAGAGGGCTCCTGGACTCTCTCACACCAGAAGCAATGCAGGAATTGGGACAGCTAGATTTCTAAAAAGTCATGAAATGGCAGAAGAGTGGAGATGCACGAGTGGAAAGGCTGAGTGCCTTCCAAGCAAAGAAAAAAAGTACAGTTCATACAGCATGCAAACAGCAAAAGCTGTTTTTCAGAAATCAGTGAACCATTTCTACCAGGTTTCAGCATGAGACAAACACTAATCCACAAAGCAGAAGACACCCAGAAACCCCATGCCCTCAGTTGTCCATGCACAGCAGGAGAACAGGCGGGCCACACAGGAGCGGAGTCCTGAAGAGGTCTGTACAGAAGACACTGCCTGGCAAGATCTCCACAGGTGCAGAGACCAAGTCACTGCTTATGGCTAAGAAAATGTCCGGCAGGGAAGACAAGTGACACTCCTAAATGATATGGCTGGTTCAAGGTCCGAGCAAGACAGCAGAAATTATTCTGAGTTACAAAGCAATGTCCTAACAGAGAAAGCACAGCTTGCACAACTGTCACTGGAGTCTTCAGTTAGCCAAAAACCTTCAAGTAACGGTATTGAAAAGAGCCTTCAAAGGTATAAAAGTTGTATAGCTATACATTTTTAACCCAACATGGCAGCCGTGATGGAGGTATGGAAAGGAGGATAGAGTCACATGTTGGTCATCTTCATAAATAAGAAGGAACTGACCACAAAATTGGAAATCAGCTATTTCCTGAGTGCAAGTGATCATGGCTTGATTACATTTATTATGTGAAGAACAGTCTACACTGTAATCATACACACAGAGCTTTGAAAGAACTAATTTCACATAGCTCAAAATGACTGGAAGTCAATTCAGTGAGGATAAAAAAAAAATATAAATAGAAACTATTCTGTTACCTGCTTTTTTTAAAAGAAAAAAACCACCCAAACACAAATGTAGATGCCCAACAAACCATGGTTTCACAAAAGAAAAACATCTCTATTTTTGCTTTATAATAGTCTTGTCAGTTTTCCTTAAAGGGAAAGCAACTAAGCCAAATACTTCTAATTATCATTTAAAAACTCAAGAGGAAGCTAATGGTAATCAATATGTGACAGAATCTGGCAACTGTAGAGTACAGATAAGGGAAGTAAAAGGACAATAAAAGGAAGTCTGTGATCGACATAATTGAAACAATCTGGGACATTATTCTTTCCAAAGACACCACCTACATCTTACTAGCAAATGAATCCATTTAGTGGCTCTATCCATATTAGTATAGCCCATTACTAAACACAAGTGTTAGAACCGATAATAGAAAAAGCCAGTAGTGATCAACAAATACACACATCCCACATCTGGGAAAGAGCCAGCTGACATATGGCTATCAGAAGATGAAATGCACAATGTCATCACCATTTTGGAATGTATAAATATCGGCTATGAAAGATTCCATCATATTACCCTAATTTCATCTTTTATTAATGCCTATCAACAGGAGCTTAGAGAAACAAGTGCTTGGTATTCAGAGTATCTTGCCAGTATTATGGTCTTTCTGTTGGCAAATACATCCTTCTTAAACATTTCACTTTGTAGTGCATGATGTCTGATTAAGTAAGGAGGACAACACAAAGACAGAAAATCGGCTTATGCCATGCTAAATGGATTAAAGACATACCTGAGAAAGGGAATCCTCTCTGGCAGCGGTGCAAGCAAATTCCCACTGCACCTCCACATTGGTCATTCTTGGAAACACACTGTGAAGCAGTTTTGAGATCCAAGGAAAAGAAAACAAACAGAAGAGTGTCAGGAACTCTAGGTTCCAGGTACAACCAGAAATGAGAGGTCAGCAGAAAACCACCATCTAGATAATTTGGCGAGCTGTGCAGCGTGCATTTCCCATTGCAGCACAGCCAAAGCAGCACAGGGGGTTGCACGAGGAGCATGGTCTGTCCTGCAACACAGGGAACATCAACTTGAGTAAAAAACTGACACTACAACCTGATGTCCCACTAGGTTATTGGTGTGAGTGGGAAAAGTCCTGAAGAGGAGCTGGCTGGAACACTACTTCAATATTGTAGTCAGCTCCAATAGCCATAACTCAGAAGAGAAAGTTTGGAAGAAGAATAGAGATGAACAAAAATAATTAATAAGCAATCAGTAACCACATTTGATGATTTGAAAATAAGGAGTCTCTCTCCTTACATTTCATAAAGGATTTCATAACAATCTGATGTCACCAAATGAATAACAGAAGTTGGACAGTCAGGGACAACTCAAGTATCACAGAGTATCTTGTCCCATGATGGACATGGCCAACGTACAGATATAGAAACAATGCAACCACTGATATCACTGAAACAACTGCCACAGCTCAGCAGGTTAGGCTTTCACACACCACTCCAGAAATCTGGATTCACATTCTTTCACCATTTCATGTAGAGCAGGAGATTCATCTGGATCTCCCACACTGAGTGTCACAGAATCACAGAATGGTGGGGGTTGGAAGGGACCTCTGAAGATCATCTAGTCCAACCCCCTGCTACAGCAAGATCCTAGAGTCCAACCTGAATGCTGTGCAAGAAGGAACACAATTTCTTGTTCTGTCCAGGAACTCCCATCCCAGGGATGGGAAGCCTTCCCTGTCAATGCTGACATAGGCATCCCTCTGGAAGGAGTGGAGATTTTTCGCTAAAATACTTCATTTGTTCCAATTTCAAAAAAAAAGCCCTGGTTGCCTTTGCAATAACAGCCCTATAGGTGCATCCTTCCCCTCTGTAACATGGTCTCAGATGGCACATGGCTTTGCAGAAGAGAAGTACCACCTTCACAATTAAATGACCAGCACCATCCTTAATTAAACCAAATAGGAATGGTAGAACACATCCAGACACAGAAATGGTAATTTCATCGTGACAGCAAGTCAAAAGAACAAGCCTCAATGCAAGCAAAAACTGCAACTGAACTACAGTCGTGGGCATAGAGCCAACGCAACTGGCAGTGACAGCAGCCCAGCTCCTGCAGCATGTTACTGACAGCTGCCTCCTCCAGCGCAGACAGAGTTCCTGATAGCCCTTAACCCACTATGTCATTATCAACCGCACGCTCACGTGAAGAACAAGGTACCAGGGATGGCAAATAAATGGGCTGTGACAGAATTACAGACATGACACAGAATACAGAGTGCAAAATCAGATTTCCCCCGACTGCTGCCAGGCGACGCAGAGATTCTCCCTCTGGTGATTTATACCTTAATTTTGCCCGATAATGCCTGCGTTTGTCTCTATACTAGTTATTAGCTTCCCCAAGGAAAGCAAAAATCGGAAAGCTTTTGAAAGCTTAGAGAGAAACACTGCCCTTCCTTCCTCACCTAGCAGGTGTATTTATGGCATAATCCAAAGGAATAATTACTCCAAACAGCACACCATCTCTCCATGTGATCAGCAGGACTCCATGAAGTTACAATCAATGCTGAAAATTTACATCCCAGTATGTACCACGAGGCGGTCCATCTAACTTTGAGACACCTGTCTCATCTCCCTCCTTCCCACCTCATTTCCAAGTTGGAGCTGGTTTTGCATTGAAAATCAGCATAACCACATGCCAGGGCCCTCGCCCACAAAAGAAAAGTCTTTGTAAATTCTTAACAGCTGAAACACAACACTAAAATCAAATGTGGCCTATAAGAAATACAAAGAAAGGTAACAAAATATTTACAGTAACACTGATTTCCAAAGATTTCCCTAATTGGTCTGTTTGTTTCTCTGCACAGCCACAGAAGATCCCTTGCAGAGGAAGCTTAGTTACATGTTCTTCCCTTCATTTGCAAATTGTTAGCATTCCTTGGCATGTGGGGTTCCCAGTGAAATAAGCTTGTCTGCCCCAGTTACAGAAATCCACAAAGAATTCTCACTTTCCAAACAGTTGCATAAAATATTACTCATATTTGGCATAAAGGAACATAAGCTAATAAATTTACAAATTCAATTACCACGACCTATCAGATGACTTTTTATTTAATTGCTATGGATTGCCCTTTAGACATCATAATGAAATTAATAGAATGTGCTGGTAATCGATAGTTACCGATTAATCGATTTGGAGCACCTCTTATGAAGTCTCTTTAACCCCCAGACGTCATTATTTATTACCTTATAATGCAATGGCAAACACGGGGCAAATAGATACGGGACGTATTTAAGAGTGCAGCAAAGGTATCTGGCTGTTATACAAAGTTCAAGGTGTGGCAATATAGAATTTTGCATATATATGTATGTATATATATAGGGTATCTCACCCTTGAAGGTTAACTATTATACTCCTCATTAATATATGATAAGGTCTTCTTATAAGCAGAATAAACAGTCATCCTTCATGGATGATCTAATCCTATTTATTCAGTAAGGAATATTTAAAACATTAAACTTCATCACAGTATACCTGTTTGGTGCCTCTTGGCGATTGTGAGCTATTTAAATATCTTCACATGTGCACAGACTTTCCAGGAATCTGCATACTGAAGTACAAAATTCAGAAACCAGTGGGAGTAACACACTCGATGCCAACAGTATGGAGCATTTTTATGCTAACAGCAGCTTCCTTATCTAAAACATTTGTGCCCATCATTAGAGCACAGACTTCTCTCTGCTCTGTTGTAAAGGAATGCTGTTGAAATGAAATCATTTCCAATGAAAGAGCAACACCTTGATCTTAGGTAGTTATATTTACAGATTGTAAGGCAGAAAAAAAAAAACAACTTTAAAAAGCAAGCAAACAACGCCCTACAGACCTGACCCTGGGTGGGGGCAATCCCAAGCAGAAGTACAGGCTGGGTGGAGAATGGAGTGAGAGCAGCTCTGAGGAGAAGGACTTGGGGGTGCTGGGTGATGAGAAGCTCACCATGAGCAGGCAATGTGTGCTTGCAGCCCAGAAAGCCAACCGCGTCCTGGGCTGCATCAAAAGCAGCGTGGCCAGCAGGGCGAGGGAGGGGAATTCTCCCCCTCTGCAGTGCTGTGTTCAGCTCTGGGGCCCCCAACATCAGAAGAACATGGAGCTGTTGGAGTGGGTCCAGAGGAGGCCACGGAGATGATCTGAGGGCTCTGCTCTGGGGACAGGCTGAGGGAGTTGGGGTTGTTCAGCCTGGAGAAGAGAAGGCTCCAGGGAGACCTTAGAGCACCTTACAGTGCCTGCAGGGGGCTACAAGAAAGCTGGGGAGGGACTTTTGACAGGGGCATGGAGTGACAGGACAGAGGTTAATGGCTTTAAACTGGAAAGGGCAGATTTAGATGAGATCTTAGGCAGAAATTCTTGGCTGTGAGGGTGGTGAGACACTGGCCCAGGTTGCCCAGAGAAGCTGTGGCTGCCCCCTCCCTGGCAGTGTTCCAGGCCAGGTTGGATGGGGCTTGAAGCAACCTGGTTTGGTGGGAGGTGTCCCTGCCATGGCAGAGGGGTTGGAATGATCTTTGAGGTCCCTTCCAGCCCAAACCATTCTATGATTCTACAAAAAACAGTGCCCCAGAAACCTGCACAGTTCACAGAAAACTTCACCAGATCTCCCCAGACAGGACATTGCCTTGGGTGAGCCAGGCTGGCAGGAAGGTCACATTAACCTACAGACAGAGTTTTGCAAGATTACTACAGAAATAAAGCACAAAGCTGGGTCCAGGAAACGATGTAAATTGAGTCTGTCTGCACTGACAATAACTCTTGATTAGCAGCTTCCAGACCTCCTGAAGGGCTTGCAAATTCTTTTTTCCCTCCCTCAGTCACAGACTGCAGCAGTCTCAGGATGAGAAAAAGTCCACATCAATGGTGGAAAGGGGAGTGGGGTGCTGCACCCATTAACCCACCTCTCTGAGCCTGCCAGGTCAGTCTGTGGGCCCAAACTCCACTTTCACAAGGTCTACACAAGTACAAAAGAGAGAAACAAACCTTCCGGCATCTCCCAAGCTGCAGCACAAGGTCATGAGATGAATTCAAAGAGCTTATCAAGGTTTAGTGTTTTCTCCTCGTAAAATGGTCAAGCAAGAGAGCAAAAAAAAAATTAAAAGGTATTTCAGTGTTTTAAATGTTGTCAAATTTGCAAGCAAATGCTTTGAAATATAAAGGCTTTGTTTATGGAATACATTTTTCTGGTGTTTAAACAAAGCAAGTACGTGGCAACAAAACCCTGAGGCAAATTATTGTGAACAGTGAAACAATAATTGCAGCAATAAATAGGATATGCTGAAAATTATAGCAGCCTGAAAACATTTACCCCATCTCACAATATATGGGGCAATTTACCTCCTGGTAAGAAGCATAATTTCTGTTTTTACTATTATATAGAGATTCCTGCAAAGTAAAGTTGTCATACACATCCATAAAAATATATATGGAGCAAAGTTACTTCAGGGAGTTGCACTTTTATCTTCACTAAATAAACTTTTTGCTGTTGTCCTCATTACCCGGCCACACAGCATTAACAGCTTCGTAAACCCTCCTTCTTTCTGGAGCAGGCTTTGGTTCACTCCAGGGTATCGATTAAGTACATTGACTAAAATTATAGACTGTTCACAGTTGCTTGTATTTCCATTATTACAACGGGGTATTACAGCATACTGCCATGTGGCACTCTGCAATATGTCACATTTCTTCAAGCAACGGTCGCAATCCTGCTAAATGCTATTTATAGTGCTGCGTATGCACAGAACTTATGGCACCGAGCTAGGAAAGAAAATTTCCCACGGGTGCAAAGCTGTGGTTGGGCCCTTGACCTCCTGCATCTGATCGCTGCCTCAAACCAGGGGCTTATCCAAAGCTCCTTCTACACTCAGAAACCCTCAGTTCTTTGGTGCCTGTGAAAAATAACCTTCCTGGTTCACAGCGAAACGTAGCAGCGCATTTATGCATGCAGCCACTGGGCATATTGACTGCCTGTTTCTCACCCTCCCTGCTGATCTTTCTGAGGACCCTCCATGCAACACAGCACAAAGTCCAAGCATAAAGAGAAAACCACCTACTTCATCAGGGTTTTCTGTCAGGAAAAAAAAAAATCCTGCCCTCCCAAAGTACTTGCCTTTCTCCTGCCATGGGCTGTAACCACTGTTCTGGGCATACGGCGATCAATCCTTTCTGCTTCATGGGAGCAGAGGAGCTCAGTGCTTCACGCTAGCATGTAGCAACTCCTAAATATCAACATGCAGATTTTACATGACAGCAATAAGCTCCCACAGTGCTTGAATATAGAACCCCTATTCCCACAGACACTTTTAGATGCCAGCGGTCCCTGTGGTCACGTGCATGGGCATCGCAGCACCCACCTTTTACATGCAAAAATCCTTACTGGATCTAGACCTTAGTACATGACAGAAGTACTTCTCATTTTCAATAATGATTAAAGAAATTCTGGAGCACATTGGGACCCAGTGTGAACGTTACCTTTATCTCAGCCCTATGACCAGAAAACCACAGTCCCCTATCTTCCTCCTAATAGTATCACGAATCAGTAAATATTTATACAGCATTTTAAAAGATGTAAAACCGCCACTTTAATACTAACTATCATCATATCCAAAGATAAGCATTTTAACTGCCACATTATTCCTGAAAATTATTCCCTTTTTTTTTTTTACTGTTTTGATTATTACAGATATTAGAAACTCTTGTTCCTTCAGCAGTTTGAAGTACCTTTTTTTTGCACTTGTATCATAATGTAGTGCTTGACTATTTTTGCAACTTGATACCATTCTTCATCTCAGCTGCCTTTATTACAGCCACACAAAATGAGATAGAATCGCAATACAAAGTAATTCACCAAAAAATGAGAATACTAAAAATGAGAAACCACCATCTTCACCTCCGAAGCAAATAATGTACACATGCAAAGGGACAGAAAGAAACATTACATTTAGGACACATAACCTTGCAGCAAACGTCTCCTGTCCAGGACATTTTAAAAGGAAGAATATCCACCCTTTGAAGCATTTACAACTAGTATAGTTCATGGCACTAGACATAAATGTCTAAAAATAGCATTACAGGGATGACTTCCATCACAAGGTGAATGTAAGTCTAAAAAGAATCCAGACATGAAACAGTAGAAGGAAATACTTTGAGGCAAAAATTCTATCATCTAACACACTGCAGTAACACTGGGAGTCCCAGACACAGAGTCACTATATTAACACGAATGCATTTGCAGGCACCTACATGGAAAATAATACAAGTCTTGTACACGTTAGCTGCTCTAGGGTGGTTCTTCTTTAAATCAGCCCCAAATATACAAGGCAAAGATTTAACATTTTAGAAACTACGTCAACCGAACAATGCATTATTAAAAAGAAAAATAAACACTGTTTACAGCAAACCCAGGAAGGCAACATAGATATTTCAGAGTGCTGTCTCTTCAAATTGTGCGTGCTGACACATCCTTGCTGTCACACAGGCACCAGCTCATCAAGCCTGTTCATGGCAGCATCACTTCCAGCTAGAACTCCGAAGGCAGCATTATGGAGGAGTTTTGGGCTTGCCACACAGGATCAATCACTGCTCCAGCCCATTCAGCATCCTATCTGCAATACCCAATAGCTGATGCTGGTAAGGAAAATATTCCTTTTCATGACGTTTCCATGTATAGTTGGTATGGTATGTCATGCCTGGCAGGAAGCAGGAACTTTTTTCCCCCCCTAGGGGCAGAATTACACCTCCAAAATGTACGACTTTGATGCACCAATTGCACTCTGAACTAGAATAGCTGCTACGGTTAGTACTGATCATTAGACTGTTTAATCAGTTCAAACTATGCAATAATTGCAATTCCTGCTAACAAGCGAGTATCTCAAGAACAGTCCTAATGTATAAAGCACACAGAGCCACTTCAAACTCACAGGAACAGATGAGGCAGAGACCTGCTGATGAGAAAATCATTAACAACTCCCCATGCTGCAACACCATCCAGCATGACCTGGACAGGCTGGAGAGCTGGGCAAGGAGAAACTTAATGAAATTCAACACGAGCAAGTGTAGAGTCCTGCATTTGGGGAAGAACAACCCCATGGATCAGTCCAGGCTGGGGGCTGAGCTGCTGGAGAGCAGTTCTGGGGAAAAGGACCTGGGAGTCCTGGTAGACAACAGGCTGACCATGAGCCAGCAATGTGCCCTCACAGCCAAGAAGGCCAATGGCATCCTGGGATGTATTAAGATGAGTGTGGCCAGCAGGTCAAGGGAGGTTCTGGAGGTTCTCCTCCCCCTCTGCTCTGCCCTGGTGAGGCCTCATCTGGAGTACTGTGTCCAGTTCTGGGCTCCCCAGAGGGACATGGAGCTGCTGAAAAGACTCCAGCGCAGGGCACTGAGATGATGAAGGGATTGGAGCATCTCCCATGTAAGGAGAGGCTGAGGGAACTGGGTCTGTTTATCTTGGAGAAGAGGAGGCTGAGGGGGGATCTCATCAATGCTTATCAGTATCTTAAGGGTGAGCGTCAGGAGGACGGCGCCAGACTCTTCTTGGTGGTGTCCAGTGACAGGACAAGGGGCAATGGGCACAAACTGGAACACAGGAGGTTCAATTTTAACATAAGGAAACACTTCTTTGCTGTGAGGGTGGCAGAGCACTGGCACAGGCTGCCCAGAGAGGTTGTGGAGTCTCCATCTCTGGAGACATATAAAACCCATCTGGACGTGTTCCTGTGGGACCTACTCTAGGATCCTGCTCTAGCAGGGGGGTTGGACTGGATGATCTTTGGAGGTCCCTTCCAACCCCCATCACTCTGTGATTCTGTGACGACTCTTCAGCTGCCATGACACATACCCCCCCAAATCCTGAAATGCTGCTCACATAGCAGCAACTCGCTTTCTGCCCAAGACCTTCTGCAGTCCCTTTGCAAACTGTCCTGCTTTTCCAGCAGCTTCAGTTAAGACAGCAACACCCAGGGATGTCTCCCCACCTGTTACCTGGCAAAGCACCAGCTCCTTACTCTGCATCCCCTTTGTGAGGCTAGATAACAGCCAAAGCCACATGAGGCTGGACACACCATGCACATGATGGAGATGGAAGACTCAACTGACATCAGGCCATGATGTCTCAGGAGATGCTAAATAATCTGAACACTGTCCCCAGGAGGAAAGGCTGCCAAGTCCCAAGCTAAGGCATCTCCAGGGCATCCAGCTGTACATGTCACCCAGCCCCACCTTTCCCTAGGGCAGGGAAAGCCCCAGCCAATGTCTGTCCCCACCCCAGGCTGCTCACTGCCCACCTCACTGAGCTGCGCTCAGTGCATTGCAGAGCTTGGCTACATGAAGGTTTTTCTAAACCACACGCAGGGTGAGAACAGGCAAACAGCCTCCGCTACTTCAACCTAACCTTTACTTTCTCACTCGTGTGAGTGAGACAGCTCGTATTGCCACTTTTATTGAGGTTTTCTTCTTCAGTTTTGAGTTTCTTTTGCATGGTGGTGTTTTTTTTAAAAAAAAAAAAAAAACGAAACAACCACCACCCTTTTAACTCATACATTCAAGAACAATTTCTCCATTATTTGCAGATTTAAAAGGGATGGGGAAAAAATTAACTACCCAGTCACTCTTTATCCTATACAATGATAAATTTAACAGAGCCATATCATATAAAAACACTCAGGTTGTAACTGATTGTGGCTATAATAGGAGGCTATAGCTCCAGGTCACTTACAAATAGAAGACAGCTCCCTTACTGCAGCTTTGCACCAGGGTAACACCCTGATTCATGGTGCAGTAATTAAGTTTGAAAGTAAAGCTGTAAATTGGTCCAACATGGGCGAAGTAAAATATAATATAGTAATAGCACTTGCTTTCACTGCCAAATTTTTGTTGTGACCCATAAAAGTACTTTCAAGATACTGCATTTAATTAGAGTTTTATAGCACCAATGAAAAAACATGCTCTAAACACATCTAACATTGACTTTCGCATTTCCCTCCCCTTTGTTCCTCCTCTCTACTCTACTGCTTTATGATTCCCTTCTTCCTCTACCTCCTCATCTTTGAAAGACTGAAATAATCATTCTTATTCGACGACTACAAAATGCTGTGATGCTTAAGAAAAAGAACTCAAAAACATATCTCTGTCGAGAGAGACCAGAAGTTCTATTCTCTAGTTTATCTTCTAGATGTTACGAGAAAATATTACAGTCAGTGTGATAGGCTGGACAACTGCCACAAAGTCTTCTGTGTCTTCAATGTACTTTTAAAGCTTTGTAAGGTCATTTTACAAAGGAAGAGCATGGAAAATACTTGAGGGATCAGATCTGATAACAGAGGGCTGGTGCATGGCCATAAAGGTTAAAGCTCTCTTTGTTGACTTAGGAATGTGTCAGCAGGGTGAGGACCAGACAGGATTCCCCAGGTGACCACGGCAAGAGAATGCTCTGGCTGCCGTGGGAGGAATACAAAAGCAGGAGCCTGGGGTGTACACATGCAAGAAGTTTTACGCTAAATAGAAAACAGGAGACAATAAAACATCCAGGCTATGATACTGCACCAGCAGTCTCACTAAATTGTTATACTAAGTGACATACATGGCCTGCCACACAGCCAGCCTCAGACACAATGGGGAAGAGGACCAAGAGCTGTCTTCATCCAAACAGAGCAAAAGGTTCTGCCCAAGTCCCTCATCGGAGATGGCCCTGGGCCAGGCCAGCACAGGGGTATTAGCAGAGACTCCCTGCTGAAGGGACACGAGGCACCCTGGAGGCACCCAGGTGTAAGACACTGAGGTGCTATACACCTAAGCTCCATGTTGGCTCATCTTACTCTCCAACTATCATCAACTCCAAGGACCGTGTTCTAAACTAAATATTATTAATATTATTTGGTTGGGTTTGGGATTTTTTCCCCCTTTTTGACCACAGGAAAGCCAACTGGTTACAGAACAAGTGTTTTCAGGGTAAAGAAAGAATTTACAAATATCCGAGGATTACACACACACACACACACACGCGTGTGTGTGTGTGCGCATGCATGCGTGTGTGTATATATATATACACACATACACACAGATAGATATAGATATATATATAAAATCTTACACATCACCATAACGGCTGCCGTGAAGAAAATTAATTCCATCCCAGTCAGATCCAGTTCACCATTATATGCTTTCATATACTTATATATATATATGTGTGCATGCACATAGAATCACAGAACAGCCTTGGTTGGAAAAGATCTCTAAGCTCACCCAGTCCAACCATGAACCTAGCACTGCCCAGTCACTACTACCCCATGTCCCTCAGCACCTCATCTACACAGCTCTGAAATCCCTCCAGGGATGGGGACTCCCCCACTGCCCTGGGCAGCCTGTGCCAGTGCCAGAGAACCCTTTCGGTGAAGAAATGCTTCCTAATATCCAATCTGAATGTCCCCTGGCACATACATATATCTCTATATATGTGCATATATATAGTTACACAGAGCCTATTTGTAGACCATGGGGAAAGGCAGGCTCTCCAGGTGACTCAGAAGACTATCTTTTCTAAAAACCAAATTGCAAGCTGAGGCTTCTAGTTTACATGAGTCATATGCCTGAAGTATATGACTATTTAATAAATATTTCCTTAAATGGAATTGCCCTCTTGGGATGCAGCACAGAGGTGCAAGCTTGGGCAACTTAGTTTTTAATGCCACAGCCTGCAGACCCATAGGGTGACCCCTCAGGAGGGTCCTTCACCCCGCTGCTAACCTGGAGCCAGGAGGGGAGATGCCCAAGCTCAGTGCCACAGGGTGGCTGCAGGGCACCGTCACTGCCTGTGCCCAAATGCCACTGAGCAGCTCTCACTGCACCCCAGGGCATGCAAGGAGAGGAAAACCTCAGCAGGAAAATGGTGCAGGTGCAGAGAAGCCTCCCAGAGCAATAGGCAAGGGAATTATCTCCACTGCCTTCAGGGAAACAGAGCCTGGTGTGCATCTTCCTGTAATTAAACAGGGGCTCAAGGAAGTGGATTTGATTATAAAGATATTAAGTATTTGACTCATAAATTGGTTTTAATAAACCCACTGTGGCTGGCCACCCAAACCAGTGGGGGAACCTGCTCAAGCTCCAGTTCACATCCTGTGCAACCTTTGCACAACCTCCCCTCACTCTGCTGTGCCACTGCTTGGTTTCAAATTATTCCCTCTGAAGAAAAACACTGCAAATCCCTTTCTTTGCCTTCAGCCTTTTTCCCTTTACACACACACACACACACTCAAAAGCCATACTTACCAGCAGGTTCTCCCCTTCCAACATGTGCTCAGACTAGCACTGAGATAGTTGCATCAGAAAAGCTTACAGTGTACATTAGAAATGTCATTTTCTAGTGGAAAAGGTAATGAGAACTACTGACAGGCAACACATTTCTTGTGAGTTGTGTCCAACTTACATCTGTTCACATCTACCTGTAAAGATGATACAGAGTGACTGCAAACACACCTCTCCCTCTCTGCTTTTTCTTTGCTAAGTAAGTCAACAGCTGAAGCATCACTACAAACACCAAACAGTAGTCTGAGCTGCAATTCAACACTTCTGGCAGTTTTTCCCTTAGTCAGTTATGTTATCAAAATCCATCTATAAATACGTGCTCTCAAATGCATATAAATAACACTTAGCTCAAAGGATCCCCAAACACAGACAAGTACAAGCTATATGCCAGGCTCCATTGCAACTGCTGTGAAATAGGGCCATCTCCGAGGTAATTGCATCAGCTGCCTTGTGGCACACAACCATTTAGGGAGGAGAAGGGAAGAACAGGAGTGCATATTGCACATGGAGATCAGTGACGAGTGGCATTCCTCAAGGATCAGTATTGAGATCAGTGCCATTTAACATTTTCGTTGTCAACATGGATAGTGGGAACAAAAGCACCCTCACCAAGTTTACAGATGATACCAAGCTATGTGGTGTGGTCAACACGCTGGAAGGAAGGGATGCCACCCAAGGACCTGGACAGGCTGGAGAGGTGGGCCCATGTCAACCTCATGAAGTTCAACAAGGCCAAGTGCAAGGTCCTGCACCTGCATTAAGGCAATCCCAAGCACAAGTAGAGGCTGGGCAGAGAATGGATAGAGAGTAGCTCTGAGAAGGACTTGGTGATGTTGGTTGATGAGAAGCTCAACATGAGCCAGCAATGTGCACTTGCAGCCCAGAAAGCCAACCATGTCCTGGGCTGCATCAAAAGCAGTGTGGCCAGCAGGTTGAGAAGGGCAGAATCTGCTCTTCTACTCTGGAGACACCCCCCTGCAGGGCTGTGTTCAGCTCTGGGGCTTCCAGCACAAGAAGGACATGGAGCTGTTGGAGTGGGTCCAGAGGAGGCCACAGAGATGATCTGAGGGCTGGAGCACCTCTGCTCTGAGGACACCCTGAGAGAGTCAGGGATGTTCAGCCTGTAGAAGGCTCCAGGGAGACCTTAGAGCACCTTCCAGTGCCTGCGGGGGGCTATAAGAAAGCTGGGGAGGGACTTTTGACAAAGGCATGGAGTGATAGGATGACAGGTAATGGTAAAACTGAAAGAGGGGAGATTTAGATGAGAGATCAGGCAGAAATTCTTGGCTGTGAGGGTGGTGAGACACTGGCCCACGGAAGCTGTGGCTGCCCCCTCCCTGTCAGTGTTCCAGGCCAGGCTGGATGGGGCTTGGAGCAACCTGGTCTGGTGGGAGATGTCCCTGCCATGGCAGGGGGTTGGAATGAGATGAACTTTGAGGTCCCTTCCAACCCAAAACATTCTATGATTCTATGATTACCAGGTCCTTGCTAAGGACCGGCATCAGGCACCAAATGGTGTGAAATACATTCAGCTTACAGTAAGGATAAACAAGGTACCAAATTATCCGAGATAAAACCAAAATACCTATTAACTGAAAAAAAGTGAATTTCTAGTCAACATGCACAAGTTCAAAAGGACAGACAGCACAGTGCTCCCAAGTCAGGTGGGGTTATCATGGGGCAAGACCCACCTTCATCTCCATTGCCTGCCAAAGGGATGGTCAGCAGATCTCTTACTCCCATAGCAGCATCCAAACAGTCAGCAGCACTCCCCATGGGACCTGCTGCAGCTCAGCAACTTCCAGCTTTGCTGGGAAAGCTCCTGGTGACACAAACTGAGTGCACATTTAATAGTAACAGATGTCTGTTGTATTTTTCTGAACCTACACGAGTGACTGAAAGCTGTCTCCACTTCTGCAATAACCACTCAGTATAACGTTTTGTGAGGGATGCCAGTCCTCCTCCAGAAAATGAAGGAACCAGCACGGCATGTCACCTGTTTAATGACTTACAATACACACAGGCTTATTTTAACAAGCAGGGAAAGAAGGGGAGCATTTCCCTGAGAAACTAGTGCCACTTAGTCCGTGCCACTCTTCATGCAGTCCAGTGGCAGCAGATTCTCTCCCACGGGATACTCCAAGCGTCCTGCCTACACACTTACCTGATCATATGGCATCTCTTGAAGCTAAAACATGGGCGGCAGGCAAAATCCTGGGAGCCCATTACATCTGACCTTTCAGAAGCTGTAATTCTTAAGCTGGTGGAGGCAAAAATAAGTAACGTTTAACACTCAGTGATACATGCTTACTTTTGTGAGCTGTTTTTGTTATTGTTTTCTTTTTAAAAAAATAAAGTCAGACTGAGTAAAGCATGTAGTGATAAACACAGCTCAAGTTGTCCATGTCTCACACAGTTATTAAGCAATATAAAAAGAGAGATGTTTCTACGATGAAGCACTGTTTATTGCTGTTTGTTACATGTGTTTGAGCTGCAGTGCTCTCCTTTATAGCATTTTCTTCATTTTTTATTAAATACCCTGTAGACAGGATTATTAGTTTCCTCACAGCTTTTATACCATGCTCATGACTACACCATCTAACTTCTTCACAAATATTTAGTTTTACAACAGCCAAGGAGGCTAGAGGTTGTTAGCGTTTCTGCTTCACAGAGGCAGAAAGTTCAAGCTGAAAAATTGATTTTATTTTGGGGTGTAACCTTAGCTGCCCAAGACATAATTTTTCAGAATTCCCCAGTATCACACTCCACCTTTACTGTCTGCATCATGGCTCCTGCAAAGTTTAATTAAAGCTCCTAGAACATGGCACTTCAATTAGATCCCGCAGTCTCAAATCAGGACACACACCCCTAAAAAAGAGAAAATACTCATAAAAGGTAAGTCTTAAACAATTTTCCCATCATCCCATTGAATACAGCAGCAGCAACAGGGACAAGACCAGTCTCTCCAAGGCAGTCCCCAGTCTTGCACACAAAACTCAGGACCCTTCATCCCATGAGCATGGGAGATGGGCACCTGGTGGGGAAAGTGCAACTTGGCCCCACAGAGTCTGGGGGGAGTCAGCCCCACAGAGATTCAGGCTTCTGACACACTTCTACATTAACATCTGTCAGTGGGGAGAACCAGGCACTCTGAGGGAGTGATTGATTTGACACTTTCTAGATGGTCCACTGTTATATTAGCAAGCTTTCCATTTACTATAAACGGATCCTAGGGAAACCTATGGATTTCTCCTGCTAGTCCCATGATCCCCACTATAGGTATCCTGTCTAACTAGCTGCCCAGGCAATTTATAAACCATTTAAAAAAAAAAAAAAACAACATTCTAAGGATGCCTACTTCTCTCCATTATAGTGGGAGACCAGACACCTAAATTTAAGGGGGATGGCAGAGTTAGAGGTAACAAAACCCACCTTGTATCCCAGGACATGCTGCCAAGAAGCCAGTTTTGTCTTACAGAAAATATTCACCCTGGCACTTTTTAGTTTTCCATTACCTCTTTAACTTCCCAGTTTTTAAAAAATGCATTTTGGATGCCATCTCCTAGGATTTGAGGGTCTCATTTGATTCCCTGTGCTGGAACACCAATAGCTCCATAGAACAGGCTAAGACACTGAGTTATCAGATGAGGTGAATGAGACAAAGGCCAAGACCTACCCAAAAGTGTTCCTCAGGCACTTACTGACAGGAGTCAGTAATTCCACATTTGGCACGAGTGGGTAGGTAGCCTGGCCCTGTATTCACCAAGGCCACTGTCTTCAACGCTGGCCCACCTTTACTTTTGGCAGCCTACAGCAGTTTGTTACGGAGATCTCTGCTTTCCCTAGCCTTACACCTCCTCCCTGCTGACTCCCATGCGATTGCTCACTTTATCCTACTATCACACCAGTGCCCCAGAGCACTGTTCCCACCCTGCTGTCTTTATCATTATTATTGGGGGTTGGACTAGATTATCTTTAACGGTCCCTTCCAACCCAAGATATTCTGTGATCAGCACCCAAGCAGTTCCCCATGTTCTTGGTCAGCTCATCAAATGGGTGGCAAGCAGCCTGGCTAATCCCTTTCCATGCTGTCTGGATGGGACTGCAACTGGATGGGCCCCTGCTTCTCAAGTGTGAAACCTTCAGAGGCTCCGGTTACTAAAGCCTCATACATGAACACAGAGACTGATTCCCTGGGACAATTTCATACCTATGTCCAGAATAGATATTGCCAGGGAAACAACAAAAAGTACAAATGACAAAATCCTGTCTGCTGACTAGCTGCAGATTATTATGAAATGGAAGAAGGTATTTTTTTTCCCTAAAAAAAAAAAAAAAAAATTCAAATGCCTAAATCATTCCTGTTTAAACAATCATTAAAAATCCAGTCTGCAGCACATGCTAGGCTGAAGGGTTTTAGCAATCAGTTGAAGACTGATGAAATTACACGCAATTACAGTAAGATTTTATAAAATAAAGGAGTGAGTTCAGCTCATGACTGATCTTAAGTATATGCTGCACAGATAATTCTTTTTTTTTTCCCCCTGAACTTGCTACCCTAGCATCCAAAAAGACAGACAAAACAGTCAAACTTTGCTATGCTGATGATGGTTAAACATTTTCTTGTCTTTTAACTTCTGCAGGCACAATATCGTCTGGCAGGGGGAAATCTTTCCTTTTGCTGCCAGAAAGGTTCATCTCCTTTTGCTCTCGGTTTCCCCATTCTGTGAGGGAAACCTGTGCTGGCCAGCTGGACTGACAGGAATCTGCTGCTGACTGCACATTTACTTTGATCAGTTTAACCAAAACAAGAGATGCAATAAACTGTGAGCCTTGCATAACATTTGCCATCGTACAGACTGAATAGTGTAACATATTTATTCCCCGTCCTTCCTTGTTTCTATTACACTTAGGTCTTCCAAGCCTAACAAACGTAGGAGGTAACAGGGTAACTCGGTGATACAAGAAAAAAAGAAAACCCTAAACTATTTCAGTGCATTGCAACATGTAAAATGCAATTCCCATAACGGGGAAATACTCAGAGCAAAGCTGCTCTCTGAAATGATTAATAATTCGCTATAGGGAGTTCCAGCATACTCAGCGAGCGGGATCAAGTTCAGTGTTAGATAAACATGTTTTGACTACAGAATGAATGCGGAGAACCTACAGGTCAGACACAATCAGAGCTGGGGGAATACTGCAATGAAATTCCACGAGTGCTTGTTTAGATTTGTAAACAAAATCATCTCAGTTACGCTTTCACTCCTCTTTGTGAATGTTTCTAGATAACATTTTCCCTTGGTTTTTTAGGCTTTTAAACAAAAAATACCAGTTTCCTTTTTTCTTCCTCCTTCCCACCCAAAAAGTTGTATTTTTATTACTGAATATTCCAGGTTGATACCTCTCATTAAAGGATGATCCTTTCTACTATTCAATTCTAGAAGCAGACTGCTATGCCTATGGTACAAAATGCAACAGTCCAGCACGCAGCACAGGTCAGCCACATCCCTCAAGGACAAACTCCTGCCTTTTGTGACTCTGAACACTGGAGAGACACACAAAAGGCAGGCAAGCTCATGGGTTAATCTGGCTCTAGGACCTGCCTGCACATGTCCTCATGTCTTGGAAGAAGGCACTACCACAACAGGGACAGCAGCTGGGTTTCACTGCCTGCATACTAGGACTTCTAACATGCTCAGCTGTTTCTGGCTGCTCTGCCCACATCTGAGACCTCATGAAACTCCTGAGCATCAGTTGCCCTTCCCTGAAGTTAAGCATAAGAAACAAAGAGGGTGTTTCAGGGAAAAAATATGAAATCAAATAAAAGCCTGCCAGCACTGCAAGTTCATAAGGCATTTGCTGAGATTTGCTGGTGAGTACACGGAGGAACAAAAAAAGCTGGTGAATATTAGGCAATAGGGGGAATATACACAAGTGATACCAACTGCTCAAGAATCACTGATGTACAGGGACACCCCAGTAAAACCTTCTCCCATGTTGTTCCACGCTACCTGCAGATTTAGAAAGCGCGTGCTATACCCCAAAGCCATGCAAACAGGCTGCAGCATAGGCAGAGCTCCAGAGTCAAGTCATCTTACTGCTGCATGTGGGTTCTGCTTAGCCTGCATGATTATTGCAGAGAGCATGGACAGAGAGAGCAGAATCTGTCTGCAGGAGGAAGGTGCACTCTGTTTCCACTACTGTGAGAAAAAAAAAGATCCTTGAGTAGGAAAATGTTGAATATTCTGCCTTGAGTTCATCTCCACTGTAGGAAGATTCAATAGTTCAGCAGTCAGATAAAGCAAGGAGACTTATTATTATTACTTCCATATAAACACGGGTATTCCCATGTCCAGAAAGAGTAAAGAATTTTTTTGGACACAAGGGGATGAAAAAAGCAGGAAGATGCACTTTTATGCTGGACCATATGTTCCACAAGCGAAACTTCCACCCCGGAATGACCATACTTCCAGTCAGAATGGCTTGAGAACCCCTTTTTCACAGTATGCCTTTCTCAGTTTTTTTAGCCCTCACCCTCTTGCCCATTCACTAAGCCTTCTCACACTCCCAGCACTCTTCAGGATTTAGCATTTTTTTTAACAGATACAGCCTCTCAAATTTCAATTATGTGATTCTGGACTATTTCAAGCAATAACTAAACCTTTGTATTGAGAATGGAAGTTACACAACTAAGGTAAAAAACATATCCTGCAGATTCTAAGTGTAGCTAGGGAGAGTTATGAGCCATCTGTATTCTTCAGAGCCAGGCGAAATGTGCTTCCACTGTATTTGTTCACCAGTTCTGGTGTCTTCAGCCTAAATTGTGCCATCACTTAGGTTTTGGATACTTGTATTCCCCGCCATTTAAATATCATTGTCCCTTGCAAATTACAAAGGAGGTGCCCTGCCGTGAGCATTCTGCTTGCTACAATTATTTCAACCCAGCTAAGAGCTCATTTCAAATAATTTTACCCCTCAAGTTGTCTCTACCTCATTTATCCTGAGAGCCCTTTCTGTTTTTAATGGAAGCCATAACTTCATTCTGAGCTCTCATGTCAATGAGGCTGGAAGTGAAAGCCAACCAGGGACAAATGAGGTACTGTTTTATTACTAGCAGGGGAAGAGACAAAAGCAGCATGGCCCCAAGCCATATGGATGTGCCACTTTGGTTCCAGTAGTAGCAGTGATAGCTTTTTTTGTACACACCATACCCCATTTCTGGCAAAGGAGCTCACCACAGCTTTGTATCCGCTAGATGAGAACACTGCAGCTTTAACTAGCTATTCCCATTTTAAAATTATAAATGAGATGAAATGGTGCAAGATAAAGTAATACTGTGATTAGGGAGTGGTTTGAGTGAGCCAAGCTGCAATGCTGGGACAGTGATTGTGGTTTAGCTGCCATTATTTTCAGTTCCCTGGGGATATGCGTACACACGCACCCAGCTGCACAGACGTGTTGGCCTCTATTAACAGCAGCTGGTCCTGGGCTAGATATGTTTGCTTATGGGGAAATATAGAAAACTGCTGTTTTCAACTTGTAAATTTGAAAAACATTCAACCTTGCGTCAAATACAACAGCAGGAAATATCTGCCAAAGGGTCAATCAATCGTATGTACTTATTCCACATTAAAACAAAGCCTACAGAGGCTTACCCTTCAGTAGGGAAGGAAATCCTTACCAGTTAAAACTAGGCAGTGACTTTGATGTAGTACCTACAACTGATCAGATGGCTTGTTTAAAAATTGCTTCTCCGTGTTTTTTCATGGCGAGTCAAACCTCTCTGGCTCACAGGCATGCAACAGTATGTGAGGAAGCATTAAAGAATGAACATCTAATATCACCACAGTTTTTGTAAAACCCTTTTCCCCAGAGACATCAGATCAGATGTGCTATCCGAGTTTCACCAAGGCTTCTGCTTTCTTTTCCTAATTTTCCAGCTGGGTTAACTAGGCAGGAGGAGGTCAAGTACTTTACAGAAAAAATAAAAAATAAAAAAAAAAAAATAAAATCACACAATGTGTCAGAGCCACAATCAAAAGTCAGGATCCTCTAAACATCTGCTGTTTTGCTGTCACCAGGCTATGTGTTCCCCAGGTTTTAGGTTTTATTTGCCTTCTATTACTCATAAGGCTGATAATATTTCTGTTTATTATATACTATACATACTCAGCATCGGTTTTCTCACTTTTCCACTAGGACTGAAGTGGTATTTCACATGCAAATCCCATGACTCTTGCTGCTGTTTTGCATTTTCCTTACACAAACAGGGGGAAAAAAAAAAAAAAAAAAAAAAAAAAAGCAGAAGTTTTCCACATCCACCTTGTGAAGTATTGCAGAGAACCACACCTTACAAGATTTCTCCTTTCACATCAGGCTGAAATATGAAAACAGAGAAAGCAGTGCCCTTCAGATATGTTCTCATAGCAAAGAAAATGATAAAAACCACCAGCAGCACTACTCAATTGATTCATTCTTTAAACAATAACAGCACTGTGCTGTGCCCAGAGAAGTAATGAACTGAAAGCATATCCAGAGGGAAAACATTCTCCAGATTAGTATCAACTTTTCACGTTTAAGTACAGACAAATAAAATGCTAACCCACTGCCCGGGACTGGAGCCTTGACATCTACCTGCAAGCACTGTTCATCACTTGCGCACTGTCTCACGGCTCATTTTAACAATAATTGGGCTGAATGCAATCAGCAGAAGGCCCAATAATAAGGAGCAACCACAATAATAGTACAATGATTTGGATTTAAATAGGGCCTTTAGTTTCAAAGGAACCCCCTTGTTCCTCCCCAGGCACTTAAGCGCCAAACCAGACCACGGCTCGTATCGCACTGATGAGCCCACAAAATAGTCCCAATCACTGGCTTTGCACGTTGCAAAAAAATTTGTCATCAGGACCCTTCTAATTTGCAACGGCAGCCCTGCCTTCCCAAGGTCTCCCCATATGGGGGCTGCAGCTGAAGACCAGCTGGGCACGGAGAAGGACTGGGTGGCACAACGCTAGCACAGCTGAGGCACAGGCAGCCTGGCCTGGGGCCCACAGGGACGAGGCCCTGGGGATTCACCAGCACCAAACCATCCACACAAAGCATTTTCTTTTTTTCTTTTCTTTTTCTTCTTCCCATGGAATTAGTCTCATGCCAAGCCACCACTGCTGAAGTCAGCGGATGGCTGGCACCCAAAGAGGAGTCAACCCTGGATATCACCACCCAGCCTGTGAGGCACCAAAGCATGCGCTGAAAAGCCATCATGCACATGACGTCACGCCAAGGCTCAAACAGGGGCCTCAGCCAGACTGAGCTCCAAAGCTTTATGACTTGCCCCAAAGCAGCATCCCCCTACTCCAGCACCCCACTGCCCTCCCAGAAACTTCCCACAGAGAAGGTCCCCGGGTCCCAGCTGCCACAGTTCATCCTGCCCCTTCAACTGTGCAAGTCTGGAAGGGCCGATTCCCCATTTCCATGCATGGGGTGTTAATACAGCATGAGTCCCTAGCAGAACCACAGCTTCATACACCAGCTCATCACTTTTTACAGTATTTTTCTTTCTTTTTCTAATGAAACATCCTTACTTTTTAACATATGGTTTTATATAGCGACCGCTACAACATCTCAAAGTCTAAAAAGAATCTTGTAAGAAACGAACATACTACACTGAACAAAAGAGAGTGCAGAAAAAGAGCATCTGGTGCTCTAACAATGGCTTTAAATCCTCCTTCCCTTATTTCTCTAGGTACCCATTTGTGACACTGTAGTAAAGCACAGTGAAGAACTTGGCTTCAAAGCCCAGACTTTATCCTGATGAACTCCAGGAGAGCCCACCTGACATAGCTTGCCACTGGCTTCTCTCAGCTTACATCACACTCCATCCCTGATCGTTTCAGGTGCTCCTATTTTAATAAAATGCACATAGCCAATAATTCAAAGGAAAACAATAGAGGGAGAAACAAACATAAGCTGTGATTTAGAAATGTAGAATCACAGAACAGCCTTGGTTGGAAGAGACCTCCAAGATCACCCAGTCCAACCATTAACCCAGCACTGCCCCATCACCACTACCCCATGTCCCTCAGCACCACATCTACATGGCTCTGAAATCCCTCCAGGGATGGGGACTCCCCCACTGCCCTGGGCAGCCTGTGCCAGTGCTGGGGAACCCTTCCAGTGAAGAAATGTTTCCTGATATCCAATGTAACCCTCCCCTGGCACAACTTGAGGCCATTAACCCTCGTCCTATCAGGAGACAGGATCTATCGTTCCACTTGATCGGTCTCCAAATCATGAGATATACAACTATAAAAGTTGCTTCTGCTTGCAAAGCTTGACACACAGTGCACCTTTGCCCTCCAGCATCTCAGAAATCCCATCTGTTCTCCTTCACAGCCTTCCTAAAAATCCAACCCTGGAACATTTCCAAGAGCTCAGCCCAAGTAGGCTTGGCCGAGGGCCATTTGGGAATTTCAGCATTATTTTTAGTAGTAAGAATTGTGGAGGTCCCAGTTACAACCGTGTAGAAACCCACACTTAAAGCTGCATTCAGCGCCATCGAGACACAGCCTCTGCTCAGATTTAAGTATCTCTCTCACTTCACAAACAGCCGCCACCTTTCTCTGAAAGCTGAGAATTTACAAAAGAGATTGCTTTAAAAGCTTAAAGGCTACTTGCAAAGTGCTAGGGGCATGCAAGTATAGAGTAAATGCTTACATTTAACAGTACTAATCTAATTGCACTGTGAATATATTTGTGTTACACAGTGTATAGAAACAACAACAGCACTTACTTCATTATATCACAACGGCAAGATAATGAATCCATTATGATATTATTATTTGGAAGACAAGTAATTGGCCATGTCAGCCTACACTCTGCTATTCAAAGCTATCAAGTGTGAACTTTTTTTATGGTACTTTGACATTTAACAATATGCAACGTTTTCATTTATTTTTTTAAAAGGCTATAAAAATAAAAAGCTTAAGAAATTGCAGCCTCAACTGTCAATTTGAATAATCTATCCTGAACTTGGTATCAAATTCCTCCCTGAAAAGATACAGTAGACAAGATCACAGGTTGTACTATTAAGTTCAGTTGTTAACCTTGTGGGAAGACGCATGACCTTGCATCAATTTTGTAGTGTTGCTCTGAAAGACAGTAAAAAGATAAAACATAAAATACTATGTGGTTTTAACTTACCATACAGTCTGCACACTTGCATGGTCATGAGTTCTTCCCAACAGCAACATATACTGTATTCTAATGAAGTTATCTTATAAAAAAATAATGTAATACACCACATAACTTTTTTAGACTTTGAAGCATGTACCAGTCCCTGGTATCCTTTATTTTTCCATGCATCTGAAAGCTCTAGCCAAGAGAGACAGCACATTTACACAGTAAACACATCGCCTGAGACGAAGGAAATTCTTCTTGTTGTGCTCTCTAGTGGATGCTCTCTTAGGTTTATGCCAGCCAGTTTTCACCCTACAAGCATTCATGTGTACTCCTCACACACCCCACCTAGCACAGACATGCTGTAAACCACCTGGAAAACAAGGATCCTTTGCTAACAGAAACCCAACCACCAGATTTAGGAAATTCAGATTCAAATCCCTGTGTCACCAGAGATTTTTTGATCCAGTGAGGCACAGCTTTGTTGGCCATTATTGCCCAAGGGAGAGCATATTTTCCTCGGAAGTATTTTTAAGAGGCTGCATTTCTTTGGAGCGGGGGTAGGGGGTCGGGGGGGTGGGGTGGGCGGAGGAGAAAGGCACTCATTAGAGTTGCAACAAGCAGAAAGCTTCTCTGGCAATTAGCCAAAATGAAGTTGGCCTTGCTAAAATATTTTTTAAATCAACACAAATTAATAATCTCAAAGCTTTTTTTTTTTTTTTTCTTTGGTAATAAAGGCAAAGGAAACTTCAAAAACACACTTTAAAAAAAACTTAGCCTAAGTTTTTTTTTTCTTTATGAAGATGCTCAGTTTTGACAAAATTAGTATTTCCCTTCAGTGAAACAGATGCGAATTCCTAAAACACCTCAATTTGGTCATATCTGAATTTTTGCAAAACACATTTTGTCCAGGACCGACCACAAGATGTGGCACGGAGATCCCCAGGGCCCCCCTAACATAGACAGGGGCTGAGCTGTGTGCTCGCAGGGGTCATTTCACAGAGTTTTAGCCTCCATCACAGAGTTCCTCACCTGCAGAGCAGAGTTATGAGCTTCCCTCCTCATATGTTTTAATGTCACAATGTCAGAAGGCCCCAAAACATTTAAATAAGTTTTACAGTATCCAAAATAGATACTTTAAATCCTGTTTCAGGCTTCAGAAGCAGCCTTTAAAACCTGAAGCACAGGACAACTCAGTAAAAGCAGTAAGTCTAGCCAGTATATTGCCATAAAAATATTTTCATGTGCACACATAACAGTAATATATAGACAAGCATTTTCCTCACTGGGAAAACATGCCATTTCTCTGTGGCAGATTCCTTATTTTGTTTCTAACAAGCTTGCTTATTTTTTAGCCTCAAAACACTTTGGTTGTCTAGTCTAAAAATAGTTTGGTTGTATATGTGTGTCTTGCACTCATCAGGTACATCCACTGAAGGCAAAAAAAAAAGTTAAATAAACATCAAAGGTTTCACCGGGAAAGTTACAACAGTTTAAAGAACATGAGCTGTTTTAGCAGAGTTTTACACACACAGAATCGTCTTGGTTGGAAAAGACCTCCAAGATCACCCAGTCCAACCATGAACCCAGCACTGCCCAGTCACCACTACCTCAGCACCATATCTACACGGCTCTGAAATCCCTCCAGGGATGGGGACTCCCCCACTGCCCTGGGCAGCCTGTGCCAGTGCTGGGGAACCCTTCCAGTGAAGAAATATTTCCTGATATCCAATGCAACCCTCCCCTGGCACAACTTGAGGCCATCACCCCTCATCCTGTCACTGTTACCTGGGAGAAGAGACCGACCCCCCCTCGCTACCCCCTCCTTTCAGGGAGCTGTAGAGAGCAATGAGGTCTCCCCTCAGCCTCCTCTTCTCCAGACTGAACTCCCCAGTTCCCTCAGCCACTCCTCACGTTATTCACCAAGCCCCCTAAAGCAATACCAGCAGATCTGCCTGGTAGTAAAGAAACACTGAATTATAACTATTTTCTTCTCCTTTTTCTGCAATAACAGCACAACTCAGGACCTTCCCCAACTGCCACCTCAGCCCCCCCCACGCCGCCCCAAGCTTGACCCCCACACACCCCCAAAACACGAGGCTCCAGCACCATTTCCTTGAAAAACATTACGAAAAGAGCGCATAAACCGAAAAAAAAAAACCCGTACGGTTCTCCAGAGAGCAGCGAGGGCCTGTGCCGAGGCACGGATACCTGCAGCGCAGCCCCACGGCGCCAGCAGGCCCACAGCCGCCCTTTGTGATTGAAATGAAGGCTGGGGCCTCCCGCCGGGCCTCCCCCCTCCCCAGCCGGCCTTGATGAGGAGCACACGGCCCGGCCTTTATGAACACCTGTGTCTAAAGCCCACAAATAATTAGCTTAGCCTCCCTGTTTCCCTCCAATAATGGTGTAATTTGCCATGCCTTTCAGCCGCGGGACAGCTGGTGCTATTGAAAATCACCTCAGGATTAGGCCGCAACTCCCGGCCTCCCTCTTCGGGGGCTTCTTGCGTCTCCATGGTGACACACTTAGGCTGCAAATTATCACCTCTAATAATAACGGGGAAAGTCTATCTTATTTTTATTCCGGTTATATCCATAATAAAAGACAACATGTGAAAATTGAATGGAGGTCTCGAAGCTGGGGAAGATCCTTGCCCAGTGAGGGAAGGAGCTGCCTCAGCAGATGGGAGGGCGCCTGGGCTGCAGCGGGGGGCTTGGGGCTTGTTTCCTTGGGGTTTCACTTGGACCTGGGTCCAGCTGTGTTGAATGTCAGAAAACTGCCCTGCAACCCCATGCTGTGGAGGCAGTCACCTCCAGTCACGCCATGATGGGGGCAATTGTGGGGGTGTCTGCCATGGAGAGCCATGCAGGCGCACTCCACCTGCAAACCCCTCAAACATGGCCCCTGGGGCTCCCCAGAGCATCACCAGGTGTTTGGAGCCACACTGATGAAGGGCACAGGGAGCATCCTCCTGAAAGGAGTGAGAGGCTCCTCTCCCCTTGTCCCTCCTATCCATCACAAACAGAGAAAATGGAGGTGGCCCAAATCCCACAGAGTGTGAGAGAAGGTTAAGTTTTGCCTGAAAATTCCATTTTTCAGCCCTTGGCTTGGCAATGCAGACAAGGAGACAGGGAGGATCCATGCTAAAGCCACCTCGGTGGATGGTCCCCCTGTCCGCCGCCATCCCAGCAGCTCCCCACGCACACCATCGTCTGCTGGCACTGACATCCCTTTTCTTTTAAATGTTTGCTGGTTTGTTTTTTTTTTAGTGGACTTTGGTTAGTCAGATATTGATATGAAAGTTGACTTCATGGCCACATTCAGAGCAAGACATCTACAACCAAGAGGAAACCTTATCTTTTTCATGTTCTCTTTTCAGAGAAAGCCCTTCATCCCCTAAATGTCAATTATACACCTGGTCACTGACCTGCTGTGAGCAGAGGGCTACATCTCCCAGCTGAAGGGAAATTGCACCCAAGTATCAACCTGGGGAAAATTCAACACTCTTTGCTTCCTCCATTAGTGCAGTTGGCAGCACTTGACAGTGTACTCCGTCCTTATTTGTGAAAAGGCACAGAGTAATAATAAAAACCTGGGAAATAAACAAATACATAATAGTGTTATATTAAAATGTTTCCTGAGCATAATTTCATCTGCACTTGACGTTTGATGATAAAGCCAAGAAAACAGAGGGGATAGAAATGTGACTTTTATCTGCCTTTGAGCTAATAAACTGGATAAGACTCTGAGGCAAGACTAATGCATTCTGAGATTGCTCTGAATTACATCAGGTCCTTGCAAGTGGTCAGAGCTCAGAGCCCTCTGCATATTGGAATGGCTTCTACATGATGGGGAGAGTGTTCCTGGGATGGAGAAGCCCTTGGACCTGGGAAAGATGGGGTTTCAGCATGCCTGTGCCCTGGCTTGATCAGTCACCTTTGACTACTACATGCTGGAAGGAAACAACCTTATTGAAAAATCATACATAAGATATCTGAGGATACTTGAGTGCCTTTTGCTTTGCTGCTGAGTAACTCCAGGGCAGGTCAGTCATAACACTGAGCAGCTCATTGCACCTTGATGAAGATCCATGCAGATGTTCGACCATACTGGGAGGAACAGAGCCACCAGAGGCCTTGGCAAGAGGTGAATCCTAGGGCTGGGGCATCTTTCAGCACATCAGGGGCAGCTTCCATGGCAGAAAGGCAGCCTCACAGGCTGTGGAGCTGCCCAGAAACACCCCTGCACTTTGCTGGGAGTAGCACCATTTCATTTTTCTTTCCTGCGCCTGCTTCCTACCTTTAATTTTCAGATAAGTTCCTGCTGTGTGGCTCCTTGTTTAGAGCCCTATTTGTCAACAGTAAGAACCCCTTCAAGTTTTATTAGTAACTGCAAAAAGACTTGGAGTTACAGGGGAGGACATAAGCATGAGCACCCCTGTGCTTGGGCAAGTGGCATGCGGAGGTGAGTGACCAAAAAAAATCCCATGGTTAGATGCTGCTCTCAGAAGGACAATGCCCAGGACAGGCAAACACCAGTGCAGAGACACTGTCTACTCTCCAGGACAGCTTGTGCCATCCTTTGTATGACACCTCAGATCTGCTCAGCTTAAGTTGGTTGCTGAAAGGGAGAATCCTACTCTGTCCTGGGAGATCTCCCTTCTTCCTTCAACTCACTAAATCAGCAGAAAACATCTTTTTTCTCCTCCCAGGCTCTCCCTTGCTGCTGGGTTAGCAAGCTGAATTGGCTTGCTGAGGATGGGAAATGATCATTCAGGCTGGCAGAAAGCAAGACTCAAAGTGCCTGGGAAAGATTTGGATAGGTCCAGCTACATTGCAAAGCCTCACCCTTCTCGGCTGTGAGCATGACTGGGTCCAAGCACAGGACAGCCAGTCATACACTGGAGCGTTACTGTCAAATGCATGCAAAATTACAGCATAGGCACAGCACGAGCTGAAGCTTCACAGAAAGAGCTCCTACAAAGCAAAATCTGAGCCCAGTTTTTCTAAATCCCCATGAACCTTCATAGCCAGATCATTTCTTTTTATCCTCAAAGAGTCCCAGAGCTCCTCCCTGTGTTTGAAAGCCGCTGCCCCTGGGTTTGGCCTGTGCAGTCTACACTGTCTTCATACAAGCAAGGACAATGTGTGGTTCTGAACATCAACAGGGTGGTGGAGAGGAGGCAGAGTGAAAGGGCAAGACACGCTCAGGCGTGAAGGTAATATATAGAGATCATCAAAGAAGTCAGGTGCTTAAGTTCACATCACCCCCCCGACCAGAGCTGACATGACAGTTAATTCATGCAAGCCGGTGACCTCAGCTGCACTACAAGGGTAATGTTATCTCAAGGATGAAATGTCCCTGTGTAACTCCTGTAGTGCACTCAGGGGGAATCAGAAAACATCTGACAAGTAAAGCTTCTCGATTCTTTCCTTTCTTCGTAAACATCATTATTGTGACCAGCAAAAACCATTTTCAGTCAAAGGCTTTATCACATCTCTCTCTATCCCCTAGGACCTGTCTCACCTCAGGAAGAAGGAGCTCTTTTTGCAAAGCTGTCCTTGTGCCAGCACGGGGGAACCCCACCACGAAGAGCTTCCCCCAGGGCAGCCAGGCAGCAGCTATGCCACCAGGAGGCATTTACCCCAGCCTTCTCAAAATCTGAGGACTCCCAGTACCAAAAAGACCTTAAATGAGCTGATTCAGGGCAATACATAGTGTGATGTAGGCTGTGCTTTGGAATGACGCCACTGCAGCATCTCCTCAACCTGGTGTCCTAAGGACCCAGACCTTCCTCCTCGTTTAGTTCAGCCAGGTCAAGTGTCTTCCCAGTTGGCAGCTGCAGTCTGGTCCCACTCCCTTCAAGCTACTATTAGGCCAGCCTACATCCCATAGTGACCACAGGAGTCATATTTGTAAAGAGCTGAAAGCAATTTTTTATCGACTTTGAGCAATTCAACCTCTAAGACACATAGCTAAGCAGCTCTAGGTCTGCTCAATGGAGAGCAAAACTGTGAACTGATCAGCTTAAATAGGGTTTTTATAGTGGATTGTCTTCTCTTCCACTGCAAGACACACAACCATCAATATTTGAAAAAAAAGAGGTTCCAAATACAATTTGTTTAAAAGCAGATTTATAGAAAACACCAAAAACCAGCTGCCATCCAGAGCCGCAGGACTGTTACCCATTTCTGTTACTTCAGTGCTGGGATGGTGAATCACAGGCAGCAGTTGGCACTTATCTTCAGAATTAGACAGGGTGGTTTTATCTGCTTTTACAAAACTTGATAAAACATCTTTAGAACATTTAATTTTATTTTTCTTCTTTTCTGATTGGCCCAGGAGTGTGTGAGCTTTCCCCTTTCAGAAGTTGAATGACCTCTCAGCAGGGCATCCTGCAGCATCTTTTGGCTGCATCTTTGTGCCTCTTCCTCCATGTCAACTCTTTGAGGCAGATTTGCCCTTTGAGGAAATCAAACCCGGCAGGAGCAGGACTAATTCACCAGCTCA
Source organism: Podargus strigoides (assembly GCA_028020825.1). Taxonomy (NCBI): domain Eukaryota; kingdom Metazoa; phylum Chordata; class Aves; order Caprimulgiformes; family Podargidae; genus Podargus; species Podargus strigoides. The sequence goes on from CM051663.1 coordinate 17,314,609, forward strand.
TCAGAAATGTTCATACGTAAAAAGCAGCATTAGTGCTGGTTCTAGCAGCAACCTGAGAGTGCAGTCCCCTCCTACACCCTGTGCAAGTGGCCTTATGGGTGCAGGTCTCTGCAGCAGAGACCAAGGGAGATACTCACTGAGACTCGGCTTGCATATGGCATTTCCTAAGCTACAGAGGTTCCTGGCCATCTGCAGGAGTTAGGCAGATTTACTGGTACTGCTAAAGCCAAAAAGAAATTTGTTAAAAGAAAGAAGAGATGGTGTCAGCAAGCTGAACATGGAGAGAGGAAGGTTGGAGGGAGAACATCAAACCAAAACTGGCTGAGGTGAAGAAGGATGGAAAAGGAGACAGACCACTCTGACTCACTGAGGTCTGAGGCTTTGCTGGTTTTCAGATGTGACTCTCAGCTATAAAAATGTGAAAAGCCATTTCTGTAAAAATCAAAGTCCAATTCTATATAAGATTTCAGCTTAAAAACCAAAACCAGAAATGTACAGGTACTCTTGCTGGCTGCCAGGAAAATATGATTCAGAGAACTCGCACAATGCCCAATCTCCGTTTAGTTGTTAGCAGGCTACATCTAAAAAATACGCAATTAACAGGCTTGAGCATCTGGGAATAGCAAATGGCTTTAAAATTTACCATATTGTTGCTGCACTCATATCAAAAGCACTTTGAAAGAAAATAGGCCTTCAACAAGTCAACCTTTGAGCCAAAGCATCGTCCCTAGTGTGGGAATCATAATGCCAATGCTTTGGCGTAACCCACAAGAGAAAGGCAGTGCAGTTAAGAGAATTTGCAACTTCAAAAATAAAACACATCGAGACAACAAACCAACTTTGCAGAAATAAAAGCAAATTTATCAGAGGTTAACATGACTTGACAGCTAAAAGAGAAAAAGAGCAAAGCAAAACCCAGTGAGTTGCTTCCCCATCTTTGCCATATTTGAAGAATCAGTTCTCTTTAATCCTCCCCAAAAATGCACTTGGGGAAAATGTACCTGTAAGAACACAATGTGATAGTAGAAAGAGTTGAGGTGGAAAAAGTGTTGCTCAACAGTGAAAGCAACCCACATTTAGCTTGTTTTAATGTTTCCACAACCACCTTCATTCTAGACTCAGGGCAGTCACACACTCATTTTCCAGGTAAGGAGCGAGGAGCTGACAGCTCCTTGCCACCTCAGAGAGATGCCTTTATGGTGCCTCCAGTCCAATGGGCACCCTCTTTTCTTTTGACAGGGTGTTTTGCCACTTGCCAGTGACCCTTCCCGTCTGAACACCTTCAGCAGTGAGCTGAGCTGCAGGACAATACAGTATTTTAAATAGTGAATTTCTATAGACTGTGTTTAATTTTACATGCAACTTCAATCTGAAAAGTATCTGAAAATGAATCCTCGCCCTGAAGGTAAAGCCCAGCTGCTTTTTTGGGGTCTCTGAGTGCATGAATTGACCAGACCTACTGACACAAACCTGCAGGAATTTCACACCTGTTTGGGGTGAATGCTGTCCTGTTCAGGTTTGCAACTCAAGGGCCACTGCATCTGAGGAAAGGCAGAGAAACAGGATGACTAGCTAAAGCCCCATCACCATCTTTCTGCAGGGCTCGGCTCCAGACCTGGGTAGCAAACAAAAATGAACAAAAATTTACACATGTCAAGAAAGGTGGAGGAGGTGATGAGCGGAATTTGTGGTTCCCTCCCACATCCAGACTGAGCAGCCCTGTCACACAGGGAGAGGGGAAGCAGATGGAGAGAAATACAAACTTGAACAGAAAAAAAAATATGTAGCAACAAAAGAATACAGTAAAAAAGACTGGCCCCTCCCTTCTCCTTCAATCCCAATCACTGCAGAGGAAGGACAACATTGGACACTTTTCAGACTCAGCTGGACAGGGTGCTGCACCCTCTTTTCTAGACTGTGCTCTTGCCAAGAGAGGTTGGACCAGATGATCCTTGAGGTCTTTTCCAACCTGGTATTCTATGATTCTGTGATATACTTTGTTGGGGGTCTGGGCCATCTGTGCTTATGTTCCATGTAGTGTATGTTATGGCTTGGCTTCAGCTGGAAAGAGAAATCCTCAGGTCCTGGACTCTGCTGGATTTGGGAGCTCCCTTAACGTGCTTAACACAAAGAGAAGTATCATGTGAAATTCCTCCTCGTGTCTACTCACTGGAGTCAAGCAAGTTGCTGTGAATACCTCTTTGTCTGAAAAAGAGTGTTTCAAATATCTCCAAACAGTGGAGATTCCATCTGCACTTTCCAAACCCCTGGACTTGAAAAACAAGGAGAAAAAGAAGAAAGCATTTTAAAAACTGCTCCTATAAAGTTTTCCTGCTTGCATCCAATGGCTTGGCTTCTTAACGGCTTCCAGTTACCAAGGGTTCACCCACAGTGTGGTAGGTCTTGGTTCAATCCCTTTGTCTGTGAGTTGTACAGTCTTGTACTGCACTGCTATTCCTTTTCCTCCAGTCTGCATGGATCACCTGCATGGATGCACTGAGCAAAAATAAAGCACTTTTGTGCTAATGGCTGACAGGAAACAAGCCCCAGATGCAAGTCCCTGGACAGTTTGTGACAAATCTCCAAACCAAGGTGTCTTGTATTTCTGTTAGAGGCTTAGACCCCTATGTAACCCCTGCACTACAGTCTTCACAGTCTCTCTGATTGCAGTGTCCCCCTCTGCAAAGTATAACTGCCCTTGAGCAGAACGACCTTAGGGCCACACCTGTAAGATCATAGGATCATAGAATAGTTTGGTTTGGAAGGGACCTCCAAAGATCATCCAGTCCAACCCCCCTGCAGCAAGCAGGGACATCTTCAACCAGATCAGGTTGCTGAGAGCCTTGTCCAACCTGACCTGGAATGTTTCCAGGAATGGGGCATCTCCCACCTCTCTGGGCGACCTGGGACAGTGGTTCACCCCACTCATCACAAAAAAATGTCTTCCTTATATCTAGTCTACATCTCCCCTCTTTCAGTTTAAAACCATCACCCCTTGTCCTATCACTTCAGGCCCTGAGGCTGCAATAAGGTGTCCCCAGATCCTTCTCTTCTCCAGGCTGAACAACCCCAGCTCTCTCAGCCTGTCTTCATAGGAGATATCTGAAAAAACTTCTGAAACGGGCTATTTTCAGAGTGGTCTGAAGGGTCCATAGGGCAGTGCTGCCTTGTAGGATGACTTCAGGCTCTTCACAAACCCAGTGTCGCCTTATAGGAGATCACATCAGGAATGGCTTGATTATCTTGTCTACATGGTATTGCTCATGTGCTGATGCTGCAGGGCAGATGGAGCATGCTAGGACCTGTCTGCCCTTTAGAAGGTGCACACTCCTATGCTTATAAAACCACAGGGCATGTATTTGAAGTTTCCGCCCTCACATCCATCCTATGCGCTGGTGCAGCAGTGGTTTGTCCTAAATCCAGCTCCCTGTGCCCTCCTGAGGGTAAACGGTTTTGACAGCTGTAAAATTCAGTCTTGAGATTGCTCTTAGAAAACAACACAGATCTAGTCTCATGTCTGGACCAGAGACGTGTTCAGCCACGAATTATGTGAGTCTGATATACCAGCAGCCAGGCTATCTTCTCCCTTCAGCTTGTCCTGCAGCCTCCCCTGTATATATAGGAAGGTTCCTCCAGCCCAGCACCTGAGGGATTGACCTTCATGCACAGTACAATACACACATGTAAAGAGAAGTAGAGCAACCCAGTTGCTGGTTAGATATTGATCACATAGGAAAATAATCGTAGAGATCAATTATCATCAAGTGTTCAAGGCCAGGTTGGATGGGGCTTAGAGCAACCTGGTCTTGTGGGAGGTGTCCCTGCCCATGACAGTGGGGTTGGGATGAGATGAGCTTTGAGGTCCCTTCCAGCCCAACCTATTCTATGATTCCATGATTCTATGATTCCTGGGAACCAGGCTTTCCATTTGCTCTTTGCTTTGCACTTGAGCCCTTTTCCAATGCCTCCGTCTTTGCACAGTGCTGCCTGTTTCTGCAGTGAGTCCCCAGCAGCACCTCATCTCCTCCACCATAGTTCCCTTTGCCTTCCCTGCTCCTCGTTGCAGTTTCTGTTTCTATGTACAGCACCACGCAGTACACAGAGAACTCACAGACCGTTAAATTCCTGCTAAACTGACTCTAATGATACACTTACCTGCAGGTCCCTTATTAACGGCAGATTTGTTTTTGAGAAGTGGGTTCTAAAGCAGCTTGGTGATTTCTGATCCAGGAACTAATGAGCCTACTTAGTTGTCACTCATCCTGTTCTCATTTTTACCTACATTTGCTTAGTTTAATGCACTCATGTTTCTTGCAGGGAAAGTGGTATCTGATGCCATGAGCAGCTGAGGAGGAGCCAGACTCCGGCGTTCCTTCCCTGGTTGTCTGAAACCAGCCTGCTGTTTGGCTTTGAACAACTAATTTATCCTTTCTGCCTGCTGCTTTCCCCCCCGCTCCCCCCCAGCTGTCTTTCTGTAAACAGGACAGATGGTTTACATGGACTTTCAGAAAACCTTTGACAACTGCCTCATGAGATGTTATTAAGGAAGCTAAGTAGACATGGGGTGAAAGGTATTGTCATAGAAACTAGCTAAAAGACAGAAACCAAGGAGTATGAATACCTGTTCAATTTTTTAATCTAACCAAAAGCTGCCAGAAGTGGCCTGATATTTTCTAAAAGGAAATAAAAAGTAAAAATCTATTAGAAAAGCCAAATTCCAAAAACCTGAAACTTTGCACTGGGAAATATTATGTTGCAGATGTTCCTGTTTATATACATATGCAGGTATACGTGTGTAAATGTATACAGAGTGTGTGTGTGTGTGTATGTGTGTTCAATTTTATTTGTATCATGAAAATTAGAATGGTTGTTTCCTTTCAGTCCTAAATATGAAGCTGAGTAAGAACAGGCTAAATAGTTACCTGGAAATAGTCCCCAGGAAACTCGAGAGAAAATGATTCACGGATTCAGGGATTCGTGGAATTGTCAGAGTTGGAAGGGACCTCAAGAGATCATCTAGTCCAACTCCCCTGCTTTAAATGATCATTCATTTCCAGAAAGACTAAGGCACGTGAAGTCATCATATTGAGGTAAATCATTAATTCCTAGAAAATAAACTAGAGAGTTTCACAAAACATCAAGGTATCATCTGGATCTTCCTCCTGTGCCAAGGCAGCAGCAGCTCCACTGGTGGCACTCCTGGAGGGCTACTGCTCTAGAACTGCCAGCAGCAGAGGAGGACCTCAGTTCCTCAGGAACGCTCATCCAGGACTGCTGGGACACCTCTGCCACCCCAAACTCCAGCTTCATCCGGGCAACGCCATGTCCCAGACACCTTTTTTACCATTCCACCAGCTCTGGCAGAACCCACACACTCTATGTGCAGCAATATTTGTATTTTCCTGCAAATGGTCACTGACAATTATTTAAGAGTGCATTACCAAGAATGCATTTCTGTGCAACTCCAGGAGAAACATTTTTTTTAGATGATAATTTCCCTATCATGGTTATTTTCATCTACTCAATAAATAAATTGTCATCTAATACTGACTAAACTGATGCTGTATATTGCTGGGTTTGATTGAAATAGCTTGTGGAGCTGCACTGTTAAGAAAACCTAAGTAAATTCTATCAGCGTGGTTGCCTCTGGATTGTTGAAAGGTTTTTTTGCTTGAGTTTTTTTTTTATTATTCATTACTTGTGACAAGAAATAAATAATAAGATGGCAAGAACTACAGTTAACCCAAAGTATTTCTATTACCTAAAAGAAAGCAAAAGAATTAAAGCGGGACCTAGATGAAAGAACCACATCAATACAGATGAAGATTTGAGAATTCCTAGCAAATACACTGTGCATTGGAAGACTTGAACCATACTATCCACACATCTCACTGAATGCTGAGTGTGCTATAGCGACTGTAAAAACAAAAAAAAAATAACAAAAAACAACACGTCAGTGAAAGTTTGTATAATGTACAGGCAGGTAAAGTGCTATGCCAAAAAAAAGGGGGCAGAAAAAAGCAGTGGAAGCACCATCCAGAAAAATATTGGCTTGCCCTCATGTAGAAACATGTTGGGTTTTTGTTTGTGTGGTTTTTTAACTGAACCAATTCAGAAGAGGAAAGACAGGCTTCTGGAGAAACTGGAAGTTAAAAGATTAGATCCAGGGACAAAAAGTCATAGAATCACAGGGTCACAGACTGGTGGAGTTGGAAGGGACCTCTGGAGATCACGCAGTCCAACCCCCCTGCCAGAACAGGGTCACCCAGAGCAGGTCACACAGGATGGCATCCAGGGAGATTTGGAATGTCTCCAGAGATGGAGACTCCACCACCTCTCCGGGCAGCCTGTGCCAGTGCTCTGCCACCCTCACAGTAAAGAAGATTTTCCTCTTGTTCAGACAGAACTTCCTGTGTTCCAGTTGGCAACTGCCCCTTGCACTGTTGCTGGGCACCACTGAAAAGAGTCTGGCCTCATCTTCCTCACACCAGCCCTTTAGATATTGATAAGCGTTGATGAGATCCCCCTCAGTCTTCTCTTGTCCAGGCTGAACAGACCCAGCTCTCTCAGCCTTTCCTCATCAGAGAGATGCTCCAGACCCCTCATCATCTCCATACCCTCTGTTGGACTCTCTCCAGTAGTTCCTTGTCTCTCTTGAACTGGGGAGCCCAGAACTGGACACAGCACTCCAGATGAGGCCTCACCAGGGCAGAGTAGAGGGGGAGGAGAACCTCCCTGGACCTGCTGGCCACACTCCTCTTAATACATCCCAGGATCCCATTGACCTTCTTGGCTGTGAGGGCACATCGCTGGCTCATGGTTGACTTGTTGTTCGCCAGGACTCCCAGGTCTTTCTCTGCAGAGTTGGCTTTCCAGCAGGTCAGCCCCTAACCTGTACTGGTACGTGGGGCTGTTCCTCCCTCAGTGCAGGACCCTGTACTTGCCTTTGTGAATGAACAGATGTATATAGAAATAAGAGTATATTTAATAACTAGTATAAGAGCACAGGCAGCAATCTTCAGAGAGGCAGAATAAAACTTTTCTCACCTTAGACATATCTCCCATATAACCCTACTGAACACAGACTTAGAGGAGTGTCGTTAGCCTATAGCAAAACCTGTGGTCCTGAGTGGAGAATTCCCATCAGATTAAAATTGGACAAAAAGAAATGAAAACAGTTTCCTATTCTCATCCAAAGTGGTCCAACATTTCAAGTTTTTGCAAACATCACAATTACACCTTCATCAAAATGCCTTGCCACAAATGACAGAGAAAGAACTAATTGTAAGAAATCAATAAGCAATGAGGGAAAAAAAAAAAAAAAAAAGAAGTAGGTCTTCTAAGAATTTATAGTCTTTTCAGAGTTAAAAAAGCTTGTTAAACATTTCAAGAAAGGCAAGGAGCACTTCACAGTAGAGAAAACTTTTTTCACCATATTGATTATGGTAAGGGGAGGTGTCTTTTTTCCCCCAGAAAATAGACCCTTTTTCCGACAGAAAGAAAAGATGGGTATAAAGTGCTACCAAGGTCTGTGCTGGAGTCAATAAGAGCATAATGGTACATTTGACAAAGAGCCTCACTTTTACATCGCTTCTTTTCTCTGCTTTTTGTCAAGTGTTCATTAAAGTTGGCTGAAAACGCAAGAATTCTCCTCATGCAGAAGAAAAAGAAGTTTGAAAACACGTAATTCCATGAGCTGTGAAATACGTGAAGCCTGTTTTCCTGGAGCTTTTCATTCTGAGCAGCTTTCTTCTTCAAGCTCTTTCTGGTTTCAGATAAGGTCTGAAGGCTGATGGCAGCTGCCTTCCTTGTACGGACACACTTGGGCTCTTCTCCTTGAGCCACACGTTTCCACCAAACAGAAGCAAAAGGTATTAGGGGCAGACAGAGACACACAGTGGGATTTTCTACATTATCACAAAATCATAGACATAATTATGACAAATATCAAAAATTACGATGATTTCCATAGGAAAACAATGTATCCTGTTCAACCAGAAAGTGAAGGCTTTGAGTTTGGGGTTGGTTTTGTTTGGTTGGGTTTTTTTTTAACAGATAGATCCACCCTAGAGGAATGGAATGATGGGACACAGCTGTAAAAATGTATCTCTCTTATACCTTTATCCAGGTCAAGATCTTATCATGACGTCTCTTACATCTAAAAGAATTGCCCCAGCCACCTGATTAAGGACTACACTGAGACAGGTTTTCTATGCTGACAAAGAAAATTCTCTGCTGGAAAGCTTTGAATATTTTTATTTATATATATAAAAAAAAAAAATAAAAATCAATATTTCAAGGGAACGCTTTTTAAAATTATCTCATCCAGAGTTACTATTAACTCCCCCTTTTCTTTTTACAGCCTCCACAAAGCCCAATATACTTACTCTTGGTACCATTATTCGACTGAATACTCCAATTTATATAACTCAGATTCCCATTCTGTATAACACACATCAGTATCACACACGTCCTTTTCCTCCTGACCTGATAAGCATGCTTGCTGTGATATATGCAGCCACATAACTAAAAGGAGATGTCATTTTCCCTGATGGATATCACAATTTTAAATATAACCAACTGCCCCTGCCCAGTTAATCTTGCAGCTACAGTTCATTTCAGATTCACAAGCTGAAAATGTACATTTCTGTGATCTTGTTCCTGGAGAATTTTTCCATGGTTGTGAGTGTTGTTTCCCTTTAATCTAAAATTAGTTGCCTGAATTGAGAAATACGTGCTTTGCTCTTGTTTATGAAAAACATACCATTCATGTTTATGTTCTCTTTATACTCCCAAAATCAAAAAGTCAAGGTTGCTAAGTAACAATGACATTTAAAAACCTGTGCTGCGCTTAAAGGTAAGGATATAATGAGAATATTTAAGATTATCGTAAGTTTCATTATAAGCAAACAAACCCATTATTCTCATCAAATGAAATGAAACAACTTCAAGTCTGCTCAAGGGACTTAAAATAATTTTTTCTGGTATTTGGTTTCGGTCTGAGAATATTTCTTACGAAGTGATGCAATTAGATGGGAAATCATTGCTCCGATTAAAGTGTAGCTGTATAATTCAGCCATTGTGGTTGTTGGTTTGGGTTTGGTTTTTTTTTTTTTCAACTGAAGGGATTACAATTAAATTGAATGTTGATAACAGGCTATAGTGTTAATGTAGGAAAGTAGTTTCATAGAATCATGGAGTCACAGACTGGTTTGGGTTGGAAGACACCTTAACAATCATCTCATTCCAACCCCCCTGCCATGGCAGGGACACCTCCCACCAGACCAGGTTGCTCCAAGCCCGATCCAACCTGGCCTGGAACACTGACAGGGAGGGGACAGCTGCTCTGGGCAACCTGGGCCAGTGTCTCACCACCCTCACAGTCAAGAATTTCTTCCCATTCTCTAATCTAAATCTCCCCTCTTCCAGTTTAAAACTGTTACCCCTTGTCCTATTACTCCATGCCCTTGTCAGAAGTCCCCTGCCCAGTGTTCTTGTAGCCCCCCAGGCACTGGAAGGTGCTCTATGGTCTCCCTGGAGCCTTCTCTTCTCCAGGCTGAACAACCCCAACTGCCTCAGCCTGTCCCCAGAGCAGAGCCCTCAGATCGTCTCCGTGGCCTCCTCTGGACCCACTCCAACAGCTCCATGTCCTTCTGATGTTGGGGCCCCCAGAGCTGAACACAGCACTGCAGAGGGGGCTCACATGAGCGGAGTAGAGGGGGAAAATCCCCTTCTTCGCCCTGCTGCCCACGCTGCTTTTGATGCAGCCCAGGACATGGTTGGCTTTCTGGGCTGCAAGCGCACATTGCCGGCTCATGGTGAGCTTCTCATCAATAGACACCCCCAAGTGTTACTCCTCAGAGCTGCTCTCACTCCATTCTCCACCCAGCCTGTACTTCTGCTTGGGATTGCCCCAACCCAGGTGCAGGACCTTGCACTTGGCCTTGTTGAATTTCCTGTGGTTGGTACTGGACAAACCTCTCCAGCCTGTCCAGGTCCCTCTGGATGGCAGTTTGACTCAGTGACTTTTTGAACGTGTTGGAAACAGATGCTTCAGAAGGTGCAATGGGTGATACCTGCACAGGATGCTGTAGGAACCCATCAGCCACATCCAGCTAGTGCTCACTGGGGCCAAGAAAGGAGTCACCTGAGAATTAGCATGTGCATAGCTCCAGGAAGGAAGCCCTGAAGAACCTGTGCTCCAGCCTCTTGCAAAAATACACTATATACATGAATATACACATGAAAAGTTTCCTCTTTCCTCCTCCCTTTGCCCCTTCCCTCTGCCAGCAGAAGGGAAGGTGGGAGGCAGGTCATATGGCACAAGACATGGAACTTCGTTTTGCTTTTTCCCCCTCAAAACTCAGACAAGAGCCATCAAACACATAGACGTCCTCCCCAGCTGCACATGAGATCAGCTAGAGAGAGGGCATGGGGCAGAGGTCCCAAGGTGTCCTGGTGCAGCAAAGAGTTGCAAAGAAGCAGCAGTGGTTTGCTGCCATCTGCTCCAGGGAGGTTTCCATGCAGGGGCAGTGTGATCTGCAGTGTCAGAGGCAGTGCACAGCTCCAGCACTCGCTCTGTGTTTTATTCATCATCAAGTATGAGCATCCCTGGCAGGTCTGCATCTACAACACCTGTGACACCATAGGACTGAAATCCCTTGGGGAATAGGTATGCTGCAGAATCCTGACCCCAGGATGGATCACAACAACTTCCAAAACAGGACAATGGGAAATGCTTATACTTGAATTTGCTTATGACTTTGAATTATGCTCAAATTCTGCATCTTGTTCTGAATGCCTTTTTTATTTTTATTGCAGTGCCCTGACATCTCTGAGTTATTGCTTTTCCCTGCCATGAGACAAGAATTATCACCGTTTCTTCTTAGCTAAACTTCCCTGAGCTGGAGGCTCATCACAACAGCACACAAATCCAAGGATTACAGAAATATCAGTTGAGAAGGAACTCTGGAGGTCTCTGATCCCAGCATCTGCTCCATGCAGGGCTCTTGGCAGTAGCAAGGCCATCAGTTACAGCTTTGCCTAGCCAAGTCCTGGAAACCTCCAAAGCCAGAGATGCCAACTCTTCAGGTCTGCGTCACCCTCCTCATCAAGCAGCATTTTTCAATATCTGACCTGAAGTTCCCAAGTTATAAATTGTGACCTTTGGCTAATACCTGACACTACCAAGAAGAGTTGGTCTCCATCAGTTTTTGTAACTGCCCTTCAAGTGCTGGTGGGCTGAGATGGGATCACCCTTAGCTCCCACTTCACCATGCTAAAACAACCCTCAGCCCCTCCTCCCAGTCACACTCCCTAACTCCTGACCATCCGCGCCACCTCCTCTGTGTCCTCCATTCTTTCCCCATCCCCTGGTAATCAAAAGTAATGGAAACACAGCAAAAATGACTCCTTCTTGCCTCTAATCACCTCCATATAGGTTCCTGAGCAGAAAATAAGTAAAAATTAGCTTCTTTTTGTTCAAATAGTAAATACCCCTACCCATTGTTATGAAAACAAAAGAACAAAGAAAACTCAAAGTCCCAAGCTAAAACTTTGAATTTTCCAACAATATATACGCCAGAGAAGAACTTCTTCCTTTTTTCCTGCATCACTTTATTATCTATATATTTATTTGAAATAAATTTTGCATAGCTATACATTTTTCAGTATCAGATAAAACCCAGCACATTCACACTAGTTTTCCTGAGCCCAATCGTGTTATATGACCAGAATGGGACCTTATAAAGAAAGTTAGCACTTTTATTTTGGAAATACCAAGCAAATATAAAAACTGTCATTTCCCGATGGCTCTTAATAGTATTTTGGTGTAAAGTTCAAATCTGTATTCAAACAAAGGAATGTAGTAAATTATTGCTGTGAGCCTAATATTTTCTCCCAGAGGAAAGCTATTTCTGCTTGTCACCTTCATTATTTCCACACGCTTCATAATTCAGGTATTGCTGTTGCTCATTATGCATAACCTTGATTGATCATTTATACTAATTTTAGTAACAATAATGAATGCAGCACAGCTGATACTAATTGATGTTTTCTTTCAGTAATGAATGGTTTGACATCAGTTCTGCACACTGGCTGTTCCTGGGTCAAGCAAGAGGTAAAGACCCAAGTGGTCTTGTTTTGTGATGCCAGGCAGCGTTTGGAGTCCAGGAAAATCATGTGGTTGTAGTTAATGGCACCCATGAGCTACCACCGAAGGTCTTGCTTAGAAGGTTTTTATTAGTATAGTGTGTTCCTCATGGGGATGGGAAGCAAATCAATTTGCAGTGTTAGGTAGTGGTTGGACTTGATGATCTTAGAGGTCTCTTCCAACCAAGGCTGTTCTGTGATTCTGTGATCTGTTGTCTGACTGAGGCCATGAGATGTTTAGTCCCATTCCCAAGTTTTATGTGAGGTCTCAGCTGTGCTGCAGCAGCCATTGTGAGCCCAGCAGCCCAGCAAGCAGCAGCAACCCAACCCTCTGGTGATGCCATGATTAGTGTCGCAGGCTGACTGCAGGTGGTTTTGTGACCTTTAAAGCACTCAACGGCTTGGATCCCACTTAGCCTAGAAACTGGCTCCCATCAGACAACAGAAGTTGATATCAAGAGAAGTGCTCAAGGGTGCACAGCTCAGTTTTCAAAGGGATGGAGCAGAAGGGCACTTTCAGTTCAGGGCTCCCAGCCTAAGAGGTTGCTTTGCCCACACTCAGTCTGTACCGCAGCTGCAGGTTTCATCCTCAGCGTGGGTCCAATTTACAGCTGTACATCTCATAAGGACTACAGGATACATATGGCTTGAGGCTCTCATGTGACCTCAGGTTAGAATTAATTACAGAAGACAAAATGAGTGACCATGAGCCATTGAGGTGCTGGAGCCTGTCCAAAGAAGAGCAGCAAAGCTGAGGAAGGGTCTGGAGCACAAGCCTGATGGGGAGCGGCTGAGAGAACTGGGGGTGGTCAGTCTGGAGAAGAGGAGGCTGAGGGGAGACCTTACTGATCTCTACAACTACCTGAAAGGAGCCAAGTGGGGATTGGTCTCTTCTTCCAAGGAACAAGCAATAGGACAAGAGGAAATGGCCTCAAGCTGTGTCAGGGGAGGGTTAGATTGGGTATTAGGGAACATTTCTTCATGGAAAGGATTCCTCAGCACTGGCACAGGCTGCCCAGGACAGTGGGGGAGTCCCCATCCCTGGAGTGATTTCAGAGTCGTGTAGATGTGATGCTGAGGGACATGGGGTAGTGGTGACTGGGCAGTGCTAAGTTAATGGTTGGACTGGGTGATCTTAGAGGTCTTTTCCAAGCAAAACAATTCTATGATTCTATGAGACAGTCCCTAACAGAGCAAGCTGGAGTCAGTGTTCCAACGTGCTAGAATTGTATTTGCTTCTGTCATCAAAAACTGACCTCTGGAACTGCAGTCCCTCAGCACTTCTCTCTATTAAAAAAAGGATGTACAGGATGCAGGGACAAACTTATGTGATGGGAACCTTCATAACGGGTGGATTTTTCTGGATGTGCAAGTCCTATTAAGACTAATTGGAAAGTATAGTATGGAGTAAACTGCCCAACATCCATATTTATCTGAGACATATCTGCAGATTACATGAGCCACAGGTTAATAAATGAGCACAGTGGAAGTTCAGATGGGGAATTTCTGACCTCCCCACACCTGGGGTGTGTAGCAGCAGCTACCTACAGTAAAAGCATGGGAATAGATGAGGGACCTTGGGCTCCTCCAATTACCAAGCTGATCTGACCCTAGGTCTGAACAAACAGCAAGTAGGGCAAGGGATTTATGCCAGCCACACAAAAGATCTCTTGTTTTGCACAGTCTCAGCCATTTCTGACAGAACATTTCTTTCTGATGTTACAACCCCAACTTGGTCACAGCAGGTTTGTATCTGAAATTAAAACTGATAGAAAACAATAGATGTGGAGAGGATTTTCTTTGTGCTTGAAGGGCTGCTTATTTCTTCATGCTTTAAATTTCAGTGATTTTCTGTGTTGAAGTGCAAAAAATATCAAGTAGTTCCATATTTGCCCAAAACCGGGGGGAACATTTACTAAATTTATCAAAACATTCCCTAGTGATACAGGTTTCACAAGCAGGAGCCAGAGAATAGTTACAGTAAGAGTAAGATAAAATTATTGGAAACAAAACTAATTTGGGGACTATCCACTGTCAAACTCCGGACTTCACCCATCAACATTAATGGCAAAGTCCACAGCCCAAAATATGAAAACTCCTAATCTCTGGGGAAATCACAGAATCACAGAATCACAGAATGTTAGGGATTGGAAGGGACTTCAAAAGATCATCTAGTCCAATCCCCCTGCCAGAGCAGGAACACCTAGGTCAGGTCACACAGGAACATGTCCAGGCGGGTTTTGAATGTCTCCAGAGAAGGAGGTTCCACAACCTCTCTGGGCAGCCTGTGCCAGTGCTCTGTTACCCTCACTGTGAAGAAATTCTTCCTCACATTGATGCGGAACCTCCTGTGTTCCAGCTTGTACCCATTGCCCCTTGTCCTATCATTGGATGTCACTGAGAAGAGCCTGGCTCCATCCTCATGACACTCACCCTTTACATATTTATAAACATTAATAAGGTCACCCCTCAGTCTTCTATTCTCCAAGCTAAAGAGACCCAGCTCCTTTAGCCTTTCCTCATAAGGGAGATGTTCCACTCCCTTCATCATCTTTGTGGCTCTGTGCTGGACTCTGTCAAGCAGTTCCCTGTCTTTCTTGAACTGGGGGGGCCCAGAACTGGACACAATATTCCAGATGTGGCCTCACCAGGGCAGAGTAGAGGGGAAGGAGAACCTCTCTCGACCTCCTAACCACACCCCTTCTAATACACCCCAGGATGCCATTGGCCTTCTTGGCCACAAGGGCACATTGCTGGCTCATGGTCATCCTGTTGTCCACCAGGACCCCCAGGTCCCTTTCCCCTATGCTGCTCTCCAGCAGGTCAGTCCCCAACTTATACTGGCACATGGGGTTGTTCTTCCCTAGATGCAGGAATGAAATGCCAGTTTATGAACCAGCTTTGCAGCTCTGACGCTCCTCCAGTTAAACAGAGCTTGATTTAAAACTTGTGTTTGGTGTGTGATCTATGTGGACCTCCAAACAGCAGTATTTCAGCGTTTCTCAGCTATTGATGGGGATTATGCTGATAAATACCCCTGGGAGGCAGAACTGCTGCTCTCTGCTGCCTGCTGGGAACATGTCCTTGACCTGTTCCCAGTGGCAGGGGGCCATCTGGGGCACCACAGTCTACCCATCCCATCTGCAGTACCTTTTTTATTATGTCAAGTCAATGCATTTCTGCTGTTTGCAGTGAAACGAGACATTCTCGGGACTAGGGAGCACCATTTCTGGCAGCACTTTCCTGATCCCTGTGCAACAACATACGTGCTGTGAGCAGGGAGAGCTGCTGAGCCTCGTCCCCTCCGGAGAGGGCAGTGTAAGAAGCAGAATCTTTTATTTTCCCAGCTAGATCCCTTGCTGTCACTATCTAACAATTTGCTGCCCCATTATTGGGTTAGGAGAATTGATTATGAACTGAAGTTGCACTGCTTTGGGTAATTAAGTTACTTAAAATGTTTGATAGAATCAATTATAACCTGTCAACAAGCCCAGCTGCCTGGTGCAACCACGTCATGGTCTGCCTGCAGAAATTCTGTGCACCTTCAGCCCCACACAATCAGTTTTGCTGCTGTTGTAATTCATAAGTGCACAGTGCAGACCCTCCATTCCTGTCCACAAGATGCTGCCAGCAATGTGCATCGCAGCCCCTGCACTGCCTGAGCTGCTGCATGGTTTCTTCTAGTGCAGGCAGGACTTGAGCCAGGGGCTCCTGGCTTCACTGCACCCATGCTAGAGGGCAGCAATACATTCATTTCTCAGCTGTTCCAGATCTCTGGAGCAGCTCTATGTTCCCAGTTATGACTGCTCCCCTCTTCCCCCTCCACAGCACCTGTAGCTGGCCACAGTCCTGCGGTTTGCAGGTGTTCACCGGCACCGTTGTCAGCACCATGCACCCATGCTAACAGGGTGCAATCACAGTACCACAAAGCTGCAACAGCTTTTGAGGTGGCAATTGTCAGTCTTCAACCACTGCCCTTGAAGTAGAGACCAGAAAATTAACCCAGGAATGCAGAAGAATGAGCGCGGTTTGTAAACACAGCCCATTTGCTGTGCCAGCTTCATTCATTTCACAGAACCACAGACTGGTGGGGGCTAGAAGGGACCTCTGGAGATCATCCAGTCCAACCCCCCTGCAGAGCAGGCTCACTCAGAGCAGGTTGCACAGGATGGCATCCAGGGGGGTTTGGAATGTCTCCATATACTGAGACTCCACCACCTCTCTGGGCAGCCTGTGCCAGTGCTCTGCCACCCTCACAGTAAAGTCACTGTCACTGGGCACCACTGAAAAGAATCTGGCCCCATCCTCCTAACACTCACCCTTTAGATAATGATAAGCATTAATGAGATCCCCTCGCAGTCTTCTCTTCCCCAGGCTGAACTCTCAGCCAGGAGGTCTCTCAGCCTCTCCTTGTCAGAGAGATGCTCCAGTCCACTCAGCATCTCCATACCCTTCCCTGGACTCTCTCCAGCAGTTCCCTGTCTCTCTTGAACTGGGGAGCCCAGAACTGGACACAGTTCTCCAGATTTGGCTTCACCAGGGCAGAGTAGAGGGGGAGGAGAACCTCCCTTGACCTGCTGGCCACACTCCTCTTCATGCACCCCAGGATGCCATTGGCCTTCTTGGCTGTAAGGGCACATCACTGGCTCACGGGTAACTTCTTGTCCACCAGGACTCCCAGGTCCTTCTCTGCAAGAGCTGCTTTCCAGCAGGTCAGCCCCTAACCTCTCCTGGTGTGTGGAGTTGTTCCTCCCTTGTGCAGGACCCTGCCCTTGCCTTTTTTGAACTTCATTAAGTTCCTTTCCACCCAGCTGTCCAGCCTGTCCTGGTCTTGCTGGGTGGCAGCACGTCCTTATGGTGTATCAGCCATTCCTCCCAGTTTTTTATCATTTCACTGTCGCTTGGCTTTTCTTTGCAATATTGCCGTCCCAGTCGATTCACTGAAGCCCTCAAAAAGGCCCGTGCAATCATAGAATCATAGAATCATAGAATAATTATGGTTGGAAGGGACCTCCAGGGCCATCAAGTCCAACCTTTATCCCATCATATTCCTAACCATTAGACCATTAGACCATGGCCTCAAGTGCCTCATCAACCCGTTTTTTGAACACCCCCAACAATTCTGGGATTCACCACTTGCTTCCCCAAGAGACTGGAAAGCATTAATGTTTTTCACTGAACAAGGCATGAGGGAGATCTCCCCTGGACTAGCATATACAATTCCTGTGACCATGAGAGATTAATTCAAACTTGTGCAGGTGCAGAGAAGGCTTCCCAGGCTTACAAAAGGAAGCAAATTCTAATGTATCATGCAAAAGTGTAACTTGTTGAGCCCTAGCAATCATGAAAGCTGAAAGGGTTTGGCATTCTGGCAAAACACCAGGGATGAGAAGAGCTTGGTCAGGTAAAAAAACGCTGGTGCAGGAGCCTGTGGATATGAATTAGAAAGGGACTCATGTAGTGTCAAAATAAGGGAGATATTTCTTGCCATCAAAGCTGAGAAGGCTCAGGAGCAGGCTCCTAACAGCAGCCATGTAGACAAGAAAGTAACCTCAGGATGGAGTTTGCAGCACCAGTAATTTGACTTATTTATCCATCCATAAAGACCTGCCCAGTCCTACCTCACGTGTCCCAGTACCTTTTGCTGCAGCAGGTTCAAAAGTGAATTTTATTTGGAGTGTTGAATTTCAGAAGGCAGAAATCATCCTCTTATTGCATAAAGCTCTGATGAGGGCATTCACGTCATCTATTTTAGATATCTGATTTATGAGCATGAAATAGGCACCTCGCTGCCCTGTCAATGTGGTACTGTAAAATTATTTAAACTACTTAGTTCCATTAATCATACAGGGAGCACAGCAGTTCTCTGAACTGCTCTCCATGTAACCACTTAATTAACTGAAATGACAGATATGCGCCAGAAACCGAATCTGGCTCAAAATCCGAGTTTTGCATTAAAGTCCTTTTTCCAAAAGAAGACTTTAATGTAAACGTGCAGGAGCCAATACACACTGCAGGAGAGAGGACATATACAACCCAGCCTTGGTCAGGCTGCACAAAGCCGCTACTACCAGGTTATTTGCACAGAGCTGTCATTTTTTTATCTACACAGAAAATTTCAGTTTCAATATCCCAAGATCATCACTAATAAGGAGGTATCAAGCTGAAGGAAGGTGCCACCACTGAGCCCTGCCAGAAGGCTCCTTTGTGATAGTGTTCTCTCCTAACCTGACTACTTTTCTTAACCTAACGCAAAGCTTCAGGCACCATGAGGAAAGTATGATCAACTTCTGTAACCAGGAAGGGAAGCCCCACTGTGTTTCTGTGGTGGCAGATGGGCGATGTCTTCGAAAGAATTCAGCGAACTGAGCTTTTAATCAGGACATGTCATAATAAAAAAGCTGAACTGGGAAAAAGACCAAATGCTGGTCCTTTGGTTAGAAAGGACAAGCATTGCCCAGGGTTTATCTGAAGCGTCACCGTATCTGCAAAGCAGTGTGAAAAAACAAAGTGTGGCTTAGAGAGGAATCTGCATTTCTTTGGCGAGGTATTTGGGTTTAATGTACTAAGGCATCCAAACCTGCTCAAGTGAACAACAGCCTGCCTACAAATCCTTTGGACATCATTTATCTCCACATTTAATTTAAACTGCTGTCATCAGCCCATCATAAAAAGACCCCAGGGAGCCTGGACCACAAGCTGAATGTGGTCCTAATCCCTTTGAACCAGATGGCATCCATTTACACACCGTATAATCCTTCTAGTTTACCTGGGGGTCTGTGCCAAATGACAGATAGAAAACTTCATCTCCCAAGGCTTTGGACAATGCCAGTTAAAGATAAATTTATTTCTTAATATTCCACAATATCATGTTATCAGATAAAGGATTTTTATGTTTACTGTAAACAGCACAAGCAAGATTGTTCTTCCCCCCATCGTGAGAACTGATAAAACAGCTGGGTCACATCCACCATCCAACTGAGACAGTGATAAGAGCTACAGCTTCAAGCAAGTCACCTTGAAGCTGATATCAGCACTCACAAGACTCCTTTGAGTATCAGTTCAGTGCTAACGAGTTGGAACTAACAAACACACAGGGAGGCACGGTGAATGGATGAGCTTGGGATACAGCTGCACTGGGAGGGCTGTTCTCCAGCTAACCTTGGGGTGGGTAACACAGGGGTGGAGTAGGTAGGATCATGGAGACCACATGACCCTGCTCTGCCCTTGGTCAGCTATTTTCAGCAGGAGCCACACAGTCCACAGCAGGGAGAGCAGCCCCAGTCACTGTGTGCATCACTGCTATTGCATGGCAGGAACTTTTCTGACCTGACTGAGGAGGAAAGAAATAAGAAAAAAAAAGCATGTTTCATTGGAGTCCAGCATCAGTCTCAACACACCAGCCCCAGGAAGACCTATTGAGATGACAATGAAAACCTTCAAGGCACTCTTCATACCCAGCTCCTCGGCTATCCCACTCTGTGTGAATCATGGCAAAAAATGAAAATGCCTTACCTAGAAGATAACCCCAGGGCTGGTGGTTATTGTCAGAGACTTGCAATGCTCCAGTGTGTCACTCCACTTATCAGACCCAGCCAACATCGGCCACCTGGTGCCATGGTGAATCATTTCCTCCAGGTGACACGGTGAATCATTTCCTCCAACCCTGCCCATTTAGGTGAACCACCTACAGATGTCTCACAGGGTTCGCTCCAAATCTGATAAATAGAAAATAGCGCCTAAAAAAGGTTCTTTCACCATTATCAGAGATGTGAGGGCCACCTTTCCACTCCTCATGCTGAGCACTGCAAGCCACAGGAGATGGCCATCCTTATTCGCATCCTCTGTCTGGGACATACGATTGCAAGGAGAGATACTGCTGCCAGCAAGTCAGAGGCTGGATAAAATTAAAGCTCTTTGAAAGTCTCCTTTAGCAAGGAACCTCATCTGAGCCGCATAAAGTATAGCCAGACCCCTGACAGCACAATGATCTTATTCAGTAAAATAACTGCTTTGGCAAAACTATGGTAGTAACATCACTTCGGTGAAAATGTGTTTATAGAGCCGTCTTTGTAGATTACTCCCTTCCTGTCACAGTATAATCGGCTGGGAGAGATCAAGATGCTCATGACTCACAGCTTCTGCTCCCTTGGCAGTGCAGCCCACGTGGCCAGCAGAGACCAGCCAGAGGACAAGGAACAAATGATTCGGGACCAGCCAGCATCTGTATCACAGGGGAAGAAAGCAATCCCTGTGCCTTGCCCCCGGACTGAATTTCCCCACAGAAAAAAATTAACTCATGGACCAATGCAAGAAAACATATACATTTTCAAGGTATCTTCAAAGGAACTGAGCAACAGCCACCAGGATACAAGAAACAAGTCATCTGGGCCACCCGTCATTTTTTCCATGGACTAACTTCTGTTCAGCTCTTGAGCAATGCCATGAAAAGGCATCCCCTGCCCATCCCTGCCCTTCCTTTATGCTTCTCACTGGCGCTCGTGCTGCCTCTCCTGCCTGCACTGCTGCCTCTGCACAGTATCATGCCCTTACCAGCTGCTACAGCCTTGTCCTCCCCTCCTCACATCCCTTTGTGGGTTTCTTCCAGCCATCGATATTAAACTCAACATCTCATTTGCTCTGCTTCTGCCATTACTACTTCTTTTACATTTTGGTACTTTCCTCCTTATTCCTTTTATTCTTATTACATGCAACAGAATTACAGCTCACTTTATCCCACCTCCTACATTTGAACACTTCCTTCTACCCCACTGCCTTTTTGTAGACATCCCAAATTTTTATAGCTTGCACACACCTGTCCTCTCCTCTCTTCTTTATTTCACAGAATCACAGAACAGCCTTGGTTAGAAAAGACCTCTAAGGTCACCCAGTCCAACCATTAACCCAGCACTGCCGAGTCACCACTACCCCATGTCTCTCAGCACCACATCTGCACGGCTCTGAAATCCCTCCAGGGATGGGGACTCCCCCACTGCTCTGGGCAGCCTGTGCCAGTGCTGGGGAACCCTTCCAGTGAAAAATATTTTCCTAATATCCAATCTAACCCTCCCCTGGCACAACTTGAGGCCATTATCCCTTGTCTTATCACTGTTGCCTGGGAGAAGAGACCAACCCCCCCCTTGCTACACCCTCCTTTCAGGGAGTTGTTTCCTAGGTGAAACACATCTTCTGAAACCATTAAGATAGAAATGAAATTAAAAGCTTTCTGGAACTCCTACTGCAAACAAAGCTGTCTGAATAATCACTGTAATAACTCTGCCAACACATAAAGATATTCCAGAATAAATACAGTTTGGGATTAACCTGAAATAAGAATACTGCTGCTCTCTCTAAAATAACAACAGAATATCCTTTAAAGCCTTCCTTTTTCTTTTTTTTTTTGGTTGAACAAAATGTTCCTCCAAAAGAAAATAAGAGGTCTAGGTCTTTTTATAAGGGAATCATACTTTTTTTAACCTTATTTGGTATAAATGAATGAGAATTAGAATTAGTTTTGAAAGAAAAAAACCCCTGAAGTAAAACTGAAATGCTTCAGTTTTAAAACGTTGTAATTAAACAACCCCATTATTTGGTTTGTTTGTTGTCCCTGGTTGTTATGTGTAACCTGATTAAACCCAAATGGCTTTGGACAAGTACTTTCTGCCTTGCTGTCAGCCCTGAACATCCCTGACAGCTCCAGCATTTAGGCATTTCTGGCACAGATCTCTTCAGCGGCAGGAAGAGTGTCAGGGTGGAACAAGGAGGGAAAGAATAATGAGATCTCTCCAATGGGTCTTCATCTCACTGAGATGACGGCATGTAATGCCTGAAATTAGTGGATTGTGAGACTCTTTGAACAATGTCTCCAACATCTTTTCCTTAGACACTCGTCTCACCATTTTCAGACTCAGTTTTCCGTTAGCACAAAGGAGCACAGCGGCTGCATAATCAGCAAACCCAAGACTCACAGAAAAAAAAAAATAATGCAATTCAGTGCCAAAATCTGGTCATGAAAAGAAAAAAGAAATACTACAAAAAGATGTAAGAAACCTTATAGCTTCATTCGTCTCCATTATGTTGTAAGCAGATTTTAGAAACTAGCATCAGATATCCTAAGTAATTTTACCAGCAAGATTTTTTCCCTGTGCAAATGTAGCCTTGTAAGAGCATCAAAATACCTTAAGCTGCTAAGCCATTTACACCTTTCATATTGTTCAAGGAAAGTTGGTTATCAGCCACTCAAATATCCTTGGTGAGTAACTGTCTTGTATTAACACCTGAATCTGTTGCTATGGTCGAGCCATTTAAAATTAGTAAATTGAACTGCTCAGGAAGCAAGTTTTATGGCATACTAAGATGGTAAAAGTACTGTATTAATTATGTTTTAAAATCAATGTTGCTGAAAGCTTGGTGGTAACTCAAGTTATTTTTCTAGTGGTCACAGTGATGAGACCTTCCACGTGCTAACATTACAGAGAACACGCACTGACACAATGGGTGAGAATATTGCTGGGAATCACTGTGGTAATAACCCCCCAAATCCACCACCAGCAAAAGGAAAGCAATTTTCATAAAATAAAGGGCTTTTTCATGCCTTGAGAATGTATATTTTCGGAACCCCAAGCTCCTTGCACCAAAGAGGTTCCTGCATTACTCAGAAATGCAGAAGTATCAGGCGACTTTTGTACTTTGTACAGTCTCACACACAAAATAAACAGATTTTGCATTGGTGAGATAGTCTACATTTCTACTGAGCCTTATTGAAAATTCAGTAAAGTCTGAAAATTATTGGCCTACAATATGCAAGCATCACATTCTCCCTCACCACAAAACTCATCCATAGTACCAAAATGAGCACAACATACACCAACACAATCCTGAAACAGCCACTTCATACTATTTCAAAATAAAAGTTTCTTGTACCACTCCTAGAATAGCTGTTCACAGATTAGACGTGCGAGGGAAGATCATTAGTCACTTGCAACAGTTAATTATAAGCAAATAAGAAAGACAGTGAATCACAGAATGGTTTGGGCTGGAAGGGACCTTAAAGATCGTTCCAGCGCTTGGTGGAACTTGGGTGGGGGCAAGGTCTTGGGGATGTCGGTTGATGAAAAGCTCAACATCAGCCAGCAATGTGCACTTGCAGCACATTTTAATATTTCATCTAACAGACAGATAAGAAAACAATAATTACATTGAATAAGACTCTTATCCCACTATCTAAATATTTATTCTGCATTAATTAAACAAGGAGGGGTTGCCCACAGACCCAGAGGCCAAAGGCAGTTACGTGCTGCTAATAAATAGTGTGCATGTAGGTACCAGCAGCCCAGTGGAAAAATATGGGGACACTTTGCCAGGCAGCAGTAAGAGGAAGATGAAGAACTTCTGAGGAAGAATATTGATCAGTTGGGACTGAGCACTGCATGCTGTATTCACTGTGTTTTTAGCGGGTTGGCTGGATATTTCCCCAAGCAGGCACAAGGGCGGAAGGAAAGGAGACTCCAGTTTGCATAAGCCTGAATTTCCAGAGCCTTTAAATCAGTTGGAAAGATACTAACTGCAATCGTGCCCTGTAGCTCTAATGTGTTCTGTAATAGAGTAATACTGGGGTGTAAATGTCTAGTATTTGCCTTCTACTATTTTTGGAGAGCACAACTGAGAAAGGGTCTTTTCTTCCATAATATAGATATTGAAAATCTGTTTGGCTTCACCACTGACCCTTTCAGAAGTCTGTTAGCACTCTTCTAAAATAAACAGACACTGCATTAAATTGGTCCTTCTGAGATCAATTGTGGGTAGGAGTTGGTACAAATCATACTCAGTCTGAAAAGCCTCTTTCACTAAAGCTGTAAACAGAAGACCATATATTGACACACTTCATTCAATACTGACATGGCCTGGTTCAAGAACATAAATTTTTTTGATATTTCTTTGACAAAGGGTCCTTTAGAGTAAGTGCTATTAATTTTCCAAACAGATCTATCTCTCAGTTGCTCCCAAAGCAAAGATTCATTTGAGACTGTCAGAAGAGAAGGGATATTTGAGTTAGTCATTCCCTTTTGTTTGGTTTCTCCCACAAGTGCAGATCCCTCCAAGCTCTCTCCTTCCTCTCCACATGAAGCACCAATAAAAGGTAGACCCACTCCATATCCCTGCCTAACTCAGAAAAAAAGAACTTATTATTGCATGGGAGCTTGGATAGGTACAATCACAGAATTGTCAGGGGTTGGAAGGGACATCTGGAGATCATGCAGTCCAACCCCCCTGCCAGAGCAGGGTCACCCTGAGCAGGTCGCATGGGATGGCATCTAGGGGGGTTTGGAATGTCTCCAGAGACAGAGATTCCACCACCTCTCTGGGCAGCCTGTGCCAGTGCTCTGCCACTCTCAAAGGAAAGAAGTTCCTCCTCATGTTCAGATGGAACTTTCCATGCGTCAGTTCATGACCACTGTCCCTTGTCCTGTCACTGGGCACCACTGAAAAGAATCTGGCCCCATCCTCCTGACACTCGCCCTTTAGATCTGATAAGCATTGATGAGATCCCCCTCAGTCTTCTCTTGTCCAGGATGAACAGATCCAGCTCCCTCAGTCTTTCCTCATCAGAGAGATGCTCCAGTCCACTCAGCATCTCCATACCCTTCCCTGGACTCTCTCCAGAAGTTCCCTGTCTCTCTTGAACTGGGGAGCCCAGAACTGGACACAGTTCTCCAGATTTGGCTTCACCGGGGCAGAGTAGAGGGGGAGGAGAACCTCCCTTGACCTGCTGACCACACTTCTCTTCATGCACCCCAGGATGCCATTGGCCTTCTTGGCCATGAGGGCACATCACTGGCTCACGGGTAACTTCTTGTCCACCAGGACTCCCAGGTCCTTCTCTGCAAGAGCTGCTTTCCAGCAGGTCAGCCCCTAACCTGTACTGGTACGTGGGGTTGTTCCTCCCTTGTGCAGGACCCTGCCCTTGCCTTTTTTGAATTTCATTAGATTCCTCTCTACCCAGCTCTCCAGCCTGTCCAGGTCCCATTGAATGGCAGCACAGCCCTCTGGTGTGTCAGTCACTCCTGCCAGTTTGGGATCATCAGCGAACTTGCAGAGGGTACACTCCGTCCCTTCATCCAGGTCAGTGACGATTATGTTGAACAAGACTGGACCCAGTACTGACCCCTGTGGAACACCGTTGACTACAGACCTCCAACCATGCTCTGTGCCATTGATCACAGCCCTCTGAGCTCTGTCATTCACCTAGTTCTCAATCCACCTCACTGTCCTCTCATCTAACCCACACTTCCTAAGCTTACCAATGAGGATGTTACAGGAGACAGTAGGAAAGCCTTGCTGAAGTCAAGGTGAACAACATAACACAGCAGACTGGGAAGCAGCCTCTTAGACCAAGATGAACAAAATCTACAGCCAGCAAGTGTAAGTCTGATGTAGAAGGTATTTCTTACAGCACAGTGTGATGCTATACACTTCAACAGAAAGCGTGGTCCTACTTAACATTTTTATCAGAGATACTTGCTTGTCCAGAAGCTTCACTCCATCTTGAGTTCAAACATCTGTCCTGGGGTGCACTGGAGCCAGCAGGACCAGGAGCTTCTTGTCCAGAGTACCACCAGCCCATGGAGACTCTGCAAGCAACGTCAGCAGAGGACAAAGTGCCTCAAAGCATAGGTAAAAGGGCAGGGAAAACTTATGTATGCAGCTGGAAGCAGAAAAAATCTCTCAGATGGAGGGAGGATCACACATCTGCTGCTCTTGTAGCTCTGTAAATGAGCTGTGGTGGGCACCTCACTTGCTGCAAGGGCTTTAGACACCAGAGCACATCTCCTCTGACACATCCAGTAATGCTAAGACTGGACCACTGAATGCCCCCATAGCATTACTAGTTTTGGGAGCCTCAGCTACTTTGGCCTTGCCTGGGAAAAAGGGCAAGAAGTGATCAGAAGATTGTCAGTACCAAACCTAATGCCAGAGCTTGTTTCTTTCAAGGTGAAACATTTATTAGAGCGGGGAAGAGGGAAGAAAAAAACCCAAACCACTCCCAGTCAAAACAACAACCAAAAGCATGAAAAAAACCCCAAACAAGCTAACCAGTCCTGCAAAGCCTGTGTCCTTTGTGCATAAAGTGAATTACACTCTGTGTTAGCAACAAATTCTTGAGAAAAAAACTGAACAGCCACCAAGATATGGCTGGAACGGAGCAGTGGACACCTTCCCAGTGAGGCCATGGGCTCAGGTGCTGGCCACGCAGGGCTCCCTCTCTCACCCCTCTGTCACGCCAACTGCTGCAGCAGATGGGCTTCGGCCAGCAAACGGCACAGGGCTAGGGGAACCTCTCTGAGCATCCAACCCATGCATGTGTGAGCAGAGCCACCAGCACACCTACAGTCAGCAGGGCATGGAGGCAGGGAAGCATCCCAGCTTCTCCAGGAATGACCCTTTCTTCTAGGCAAGCATTAGGAAACTAAGAAATAAAATTGGAGGCTGCAGAGGGCAGCTGTGAGGGATTGTGTATAATGCATATATACAAATGCAACATCTGGGTTTCACCTCCTGCGTGGTGCTTGCCCCCACACGGAGGTCCTACCACAGTGCCCACCCTGGTGAAGGTGACCCTGTGCCTGTGCCGTCTAAGAGACCTGCACCAGACCTCCAAAGGTCTCCTTGATGAACAAGGTTGACCTGATGACACAGGGCAGGATATCTGAAAACTGGGATTTGCTGGGAGATTGGGAAATTCAGGACAGATGGTCTGTACAGTAGCAGTTTATCTACCATTTCTGTAAGGTTTTAAAACGATATTTAATGACATAACGGTTTCTGGCTCTCTGACAGTCTTCCTGCCCAATTCAGCACTGTTATAGCCCTGCTTTAGCCATGGTTAGGGTTAGGCAGTTCCTCCCACTGGCAGCACCTGCCAAAGTCTCTCTCTCTCTGGAAGGAGGCAAAGCACCTTCCGCTGCATCGTGGCACCTTGCAGGTAATTAATGCCAGAGAAGAGATTGACTGGGACAAGTTTCAGAGAAAAGCCTGAGGGGAAAATAATAATAATTTTGTCCCCAGTGGCACCTTCATGCTCTGATTTTGGGGTGGTTGGCCTTGAAGCCATCACAGTGTTGCATTGACAGAGCTGACTTGGGCTTGGTTTGGGGCAAATTTATGTCCCAGCTGCCAAATTGTTTAATTATGTAAAGTCATGGATGTAATCTCCAGAGCTCAGCCCTGCAAAGGGAGGGTACCCCATCAGCTCCAACTCCACAGACATAGATAAAAGCTAAAGACATGGTGCCTTGCTATACCCAGCCTCCACAGTACACCCAACTGTGCTATTAAATCCATCTGAAGGCTTTCCTGGTTTTCTCAATCCCTTCTTTACAGTCTGAGGGACATTATTTATCACAGCTCAAAGAACAATGCCAACTTTTAAAGCTTTTACTGACTGTTTTGCTCTGTTACAAGCAGGCTTTTCACTTCTTCTTCTTAGCACCTTCCTCTCCGCAAGCAAATTGAATCCCGAAGCCTGGGGAAGTGACCTTACTCTTCTTCCATAAATAGCAAAGACACAATTCACACAGGCTTTCAGCAATATCAATTTCCCAGCTTACAACTGCATCTATCTTAAATGCCACATGGATGCTTTGCCTCTTTTATACCCCCAAAATGTTGTGGTTTCCCCTGGACCACTCAGGGCAGACTCATGCTGGGTTATAAAACTGCCCCAAAAACAACTGTTTGTGGAGGCCAGTGATATACAGCACAGAGTGATTCCCCCACGGACACACTTGCAGGCATGCAGCGGTTTCACGACTTTCTTTGTAACAGTTCATCCTCTGCCACTGCTGTGAAGCTAAATGGAGCCCACGCCCTGCCGAGCACCAGGACCATCCTCAGCAGGCACGGGTGGAAGGATTTTATCCCCAGCACCCCATGGATTTTAAGCCAAAGATGCTGCAGTGCTGCACACCAGAGCCCATCTCCATCCCCTGTCCCATGCATCGCACCATCTCTGAGTGTGTCCAAGACTGCTGTGCCGTCACAGCTCTCGATACCATCCTGTATAACATCTGTGCCATCTCCCACAGCCCACCGAGGCTTTGATTGTTGCTTCTTGCCTTTTTATCTGTCCCCATTCCCCATGAGATACGTGTTACTATTCTTTCCTTCATTACAATTTGATTCACATTGGGAAATTACCTGACATTAAGCACTGTTCTTCATGCGGTCCCCCATTACTCCTGCACCCCCTTGTACCTTTTGCTGTGGGATATTTTAAGATGACAGTGTAGGTTCAGGTGCTCATGGGTGCAAATGAGCTCAGCAGCATCGAGTGATTGGCGCCGGCTGCAGATCTGGCCCACAAGGGTTTATTCTCTCTGGAACTTGGGCTGCACTCCTGCACACTGAAATGGTGAAGAGGCTTTTAAGCATCCTTAAGCATCCCTGTCAGTGTACTTTGATGCCCTTCAGCTTGCTCTCCACGCAAAACGGCCTTACGGCTGATGAGAGAGAGGGCTCCTTCTTTCCTCAAATGTCGTAATGAGTTCTTAACAACCCCTTGAGCTCCTGAGGACCACTACCCTCAGCCGGGAGACCATTTCCAGTTCTTCTTAGAATCATTGAATCCCTTTGGTTGGAAAAGACCCTTAAGATCATCGAGTCCAACCACCACTAACACTGACAATTCCACCACTAAACCATGTCATGGTCACCAAGCAGTGACTCCACCACTTCCCTGGGCAACCCATTCCAATGCTTGACAGCCCTTCTGGTGAGGAAATTTTTCATTTTATCCAATCTAAAGCTCTTGTGCCACTACAGGCTCCCAGCACAGAGCCAAGCACCTGTAAGCCCCACAGTAAATACAAGTTCTGCATTTCCACATGGCCATCAGCTTTATTTATTTGGAGACACTTTTGCTCTCCCTGGTTTATGAGTTTAATTCCCTTCCTGCACACACTCATTCATGCTCTTTAACTTTGCTGCATCTTCACCCCATTCCTGGCTGTCCCCACGTTAAAGTTGTTGCCAGTGTAACTTGCTTCTCCCCATGCATCCCTCATGCACCGTTTTCCCCAGGAGCATTGCCTACACATTTTTTCAGGTGAATCTCTACTTCCTCTGAATAAGCATCATGATCCATTTGCAGTACAGCAGAGATGTGAAACTCTTCCTCTAATAGCAGGCTGAAAGAATGATTCATTGAAAGAGGTGAGGGCTCTGCAGTGCCAGTGCTGTGCAGCACACACAAAGGTACGAATAAGAAGGCGCATCAGGAATATCAAACCCATTGGGAGCTTTAGCAACATCCTGCAAGATGTAGCACCTGTATTATCTTTAATTTTTCATTCCTACAAACCCGTATTTACTCACTAAATGCTTCCACTTATCCTGACTCTGTAGGACTCTTGATTATTTCTTGCTGGAGAGAAACAAGTGTAGCCCAGGTCCTACATGAGGAGGTAGAACAGCTGGAGGGGAAGTGATTTTTCTTTATAATCAGCACTGTATCACAAAAATTTTGTTGAGATTGGGACTGGAAATTACCAGATTGTAATCAATAAACTGCAAAGGGAAACAAGGACTATTTTAAGATGCATTTTTATAAAGGAATGAATACATGGCAAGTACAGATCTGCAAAGTGTCACTTAGGAGAGCAGTCAAACCACATCAGGAAGTGAAGGAGTAAGAACAGCTTTAGGTAATTCTAGATTCGTAAAGCAGATAATGAGAATAAGGAAACCTATTTTTTTCAACCAGAGGTGATTTGTGTGTAGGAAAAGAAAATTATGATAATGGAAATATTAGAGAGGTAGAAAAGGAAGGCTGTCATGTAAAATCCCACTCAAAAGTTACCATTCAGGGGAAAAAAGGCAATTCCCCATCCCCAAACAGCCAGCCCTCTGGTGACCTGCATGCTGAGGTCAGCCCAAGCCAGCTTAACAGAGATGCAGATATGCTCAGATGTAATAAGGTGTGTATCTTGCTCCATCCAGTGCCGTGGTATAGTGTTTCAGATGGTTATTTTCCATTAAAAATAATCATTAAATAGGTGTACAAATGTCCTTAATCTCTTTTATGAAGTAAATTCATATCTCCCCAGTACCATTCAAGTTTCACCATTTTTTGATGACTAATCAAAAGACAACTTGAACTGTGCATGGTAACTACTTGTAACTAAATGATGAATAAACCCTTCTAGTTTTGCTATTTTCAGGTTACTTTTCATACACATTTGATACCAGATAATATTCGGACAAATGTCTGGATCGCTGTTAGGAAAACTCAGCCACTTGTGCAGGTAGAGGTGGCAGGATGCTTGAGGGCAGTGTTGCTGCAGGGAGGGTGGACAGAGGAGCCAGAGGTTTGGGAACTGCCAAATTATTCAAAGGACACTTCCCAGTGTGCCTGTGCACAATGCTGCCCATAACCCCACACTGTCTAAAGGCAGACATCATTGCCCCAGTTTACTGACATTATCACAGAGAAATGAAGGGCAGTACATGTGATTTTACCCAAGATAGCACAATTATTTTAATTTTTAATTTCTGTTCTGCATTTCACAGAATCCTAGGGGTTGGAAGGGACCTCGAAAGATCATCTAGTCCAACCCCCCTGCCAGAGCAGGGTCACCTAGAATACATCACACAGGAACGCATCCAGGCGGGTTTTGAATGTCTCCAGAGAAGGAGATACCTTAAGATACCTTGCCTCCTTTGTCATTTCAATCAAATATATATATAAAACGCATAATATATTGTATCGTAGAATCACAGAATCCTAAAATGGTTTGGGTTGGAAGGGACGTCAAAGCTCATCCCGTTCCCACCCCTGCCATTGGCAGGGACAACTCCCACCAGACCAGGTTGCTCCAAGCCCCATCCAACCTGGCCTGGAACACTGCCAGGGAGGGTGCATCCGCAACATATAACAAAAAATGTGTAGTAAAAATATATTTATTTTTATAATATAATAATATATAATATAATTATTTTTATTTTTATGATCTTAAAGATCTTTTCCAACCAAAACAATTCTATGATTCTATGATATATAATTGATCCTCTGCAAAATCTGCCCCAAAGATTCAGTCCCCAAGACATGACCAGGGAATGAATCCTCCCACTGCACAACACCTCTGAGCTGAATTTCCCAGCTCACTTCCCATTGCATACTCCAGTAACACTCCTTTCCACCTGCACATTGAAATAGCCAAGCTAAAAATGTGTTTTCCTTCTGTAGCCTTGGCAAAAGGCCAGTGACTCCAGCCCCTGAAACTCCCAAAGACCTGCATCGTAAATCTTGTGGGCTTAATTGATTTGATTCCGTTGGCTGCCAGACTTCTCAATGTTCAGTCTGAATGCATGCTGGGCCAGTATATAAACTTAATGAAAAAATGATTCGAGGTTTTCTAATTCCTAAATGGCTTGTGAGGGAAAAGTAGTATTCTGACTAGCACCTGGCGAGCAGACCTGCAGTCTCTGAAGATAAAAAAAATTACCACTGCAGTAACAGTGCTGGTACCCATTAAAAATTATGCTAAATAGTTTGTTTACCACCAACAAAACATCCCAAGTCCTTGTAACTGCACTGCAGTGAAGTTGCTCGTAAGTCCACAGGAGGGGATGGTACCTCAGTTTTGACATTGCCGGATGATACAAAAGGGGCAAAGGTCAAAAATGATTTGGCATCTCAGAAAAGTTTCCAAACTGCCCAGCTGGATTTCATAGAAGCGTGGAATGGTTTGGGCTGGAAGGGACCTTTAAAGGACATGTAATCCAACCCCCCTACAGTGAGCAGGGACATCTTCAACCAGATCTGGTTGCTCAGAGCCCCATCCAACCTGACCTGGAATATTTCCAGAGGTGGGGCATCTCCCACCTCTCTGGGCAGCCTGGGCCAGTGGTTCACCACCCTCATCACAAATAATTTCTTCCTTATATTTAGTCGAAATCTCCCCTCTTGTAGTTTCAAACCCTTATCCCTTGTCCCACCACAACAGGCCCTGCTGAAATGTCTGTCCACAGATTTCATGTTTGATGATCCTAGGTTCCTGCTTTGAGAAGGAAACTGGGATAGACCAGAGACAATTTGTCCCTGTGCTGTGGCAGCCTGTGGAGCCGGCAGCAGTGACCCCCATCCCATGCACTGCCCAAGGGCAAAGGGGGCCAAGGCAAAAGCATTGTTTTTTTAGGCTGTTATGGATGCACAAAACCACAAAGCAAACCACAGACATCACTTCCAGCTGTGACAGCTGTGCTGTGAGAGTCGGACAAGCTCCCGGACCATCAGTTACTTGAAGTAAAATGTACCAAAATGCAGACCAAGCCATCAAGAGCATCTGCGTTATTCTCAAATTGATTTGTCCAATTAACAACCTGGAGAAACATATTAAGATTTCTTTCCTGTTTTTTCCAAGATGTTAAGAGTCAAAATCCAGCCAGAAAAATAATTCCACCAAGGTCATCCTGGACAGAAGTTCTCCCTGCAAAAATCAAGTGTTTTCCTACTTAGTTCAGAGCAGAACAAACAGATGTTATGATGTTTAATCTCTCCTGTAAGATTCATTTGAATTACCAGATGACCCAATACCACAACAGCTAATTACCTCACAGACTTCAGCATATCCATCTTCATATCCTAGTGAGGTAAGAAAGGGTGATTAGCTTCATTTTACTAATGAGAAAATGAGATACTTCAATATTGAGTGATTTGCCTGAGGTCACATAGGAGAAACATAAAAAGACCGGACCTGAAACCTCAAGTTTTTTCAGGTGTTAATCTGCTCTGTCACCTCAGCCGTCCTTCCCCAGGGAGCAGTGGCACCTCCAGCCTCCCGCCTGGCCCTCACCTCATCACCAGGGAATGCAAAAATGGGAAGAGTCTCCTAAATTATGAGTGTGTGATTGGGTAAGGTTGAGATACAGGCATCTGTAGGGCTTTTCCCCCCCAATTTAAATAAGGGGATGTTTGCTGCCACCTTGGGAGGCAGTTGGAGTGGGTTTCTCCATGGGGAGATCACCTTCTCACTTGTTTTTGCTTTAGGGCATTTGTGCCTGTCACAGATAAAACACTCTGGCTGAAACTGTATGGTCATGCTCTGTAAATGAAGAAAAAAAATAGCAAAAGCCAGGCACTTTTAAAGGTGTAACTGTTTACCGCAATGTTATTACTTTAAGTAGAGAGAGAGGAAGGGAGGGAAGGATGGGGGGAAGGGAGATGAGAAAATGAATGAACTTCTCTATTCTGAAGGAATGTTTTACATGAGAAAACAAGAATCAGGCTCTGAAAGCACGTGGATGATAAACAATGACAGCGGATACGAAATCCAAGCATAGGTGGCCAGAAGCAACCCTCTGGGCTTGTGGTAGGGATCCCCCTCTGCCTCTGCCCTGCGAAGGGTGGGCTTCCATGGCCACTTCAGGGTGGGTTTGCTGAGTCAGGGCAGTTTCTGCTGAAGCTCTGCACAGCTCCATCACCAGCTGATCTGATGGCCTTCACCTTGCACAGGTATACCAGACAGGGGGCTGATCTATATAGGGTACTGACAGGGGCATCCCCATGAGCACTTGGTTGCTGCAAAGGATCAGATCCTGAAAAAAGTTAGCTGTTTTTTTGGTTTTTTTTAAACCTTGGGGACAAATATATATATGTGTGCATGTGTGTGTGTGTCTGTGTGCATGTGTTCAGTTTTGGGCCCCTCACTACAAGAAGGACACTGAGCTGCTGGAGCATGTCCAGAGAAGGCACTGGAGCTGGTGAAGGGTCTGTGATGGGGAGCGACTGAGGGAACTGGGGGGGTTCAGTCTGGAGAAGAGGAGGCTGAGGGGAGACCTCATTGCTCTCTACAGCTCCCTGAAAGGAGGGGGTAGCAAGGGGGGGTCAGTCTCTTCTCCCAAATAACAAGTGATAGGATGAGGGGTGATGGCCTCAAGTTGTGCCAGGGGTTAGATTGGATATTAGGGAACATTTCTTCACTGGAAGGGTTCCCCAGCACTGGCACAGGCTGCCCAGGGCAGTGGGGGAGTCCCCATCCCTGGAGGGATTTCAGAGCCGTGTAGATGTGGTGCTGAGGGACATGGGGTAGTGGTGACTGGGCAGTGCTGGGTTAATGGTGGGATTGGACGATCTGAGAGATCTTTTCCAACCAAAACAATTCTATGAGTTTAAAAATGGGATTAAAACATGGACTGCCTGATTGAGTTGTGTGTTTTTATTGCCCTTCACATGGCTTCTCATTCATGGATTTGCCACTGTGATGCTTGGCTGGTGGTAAAGCTGTTGCTTTTCCCTAAGAATTCCAGGCTCAGGAACTCCTGGCGGTGCTCAGCACCTCGTGTACAGCTTTCTCTCACTCGTGCGATGGAAGCATGCGGCCAAGCCCACACAGAGCTTGCTAGCTCTGGCAGTATCAGAAGTAAAGAGTCCAGAGGAGGCCCTGCTAGGTATCCGATGTTTATTTCTGACCAGCTCCCATGCCAGGCCAGGTAGCAAGAGGACGGGCCCCGCCCGCTGGGTTCTTTATCAAGGGACACAGACAGGGGAGGGACCACAGC
Source organism: Podargus strigoides (assembly GCA_028020825.1). Lineage (NCBI taxonomy): Eukaryota > Metazoa > Chordata > Aves > Caprimulgiformes > Podargidae > Podargus > Podargus strigoides. Next base: position 17,349,316 of record CM051663.1, read on the forward strand.
TGAGGGCCAATGTAGTGTGACCCAAGGTTAGAGTGACTGTCTGGCTGCTGGCCAACCAGGGGGACCCTCCTCACACAGGTCACAAGACCAGGTGAGGAGGTTCCTGGCTTGTGGGGGGTGTCAGATCTCTGAATTCACCCACCACCGAGCTGCTGGGCTTCCTGGTCCCCCAGGCATCCCAGCTGGTGGCTCGGGGACTACAACAGGATTTGTAGCATATGAAGCACGTTCCTCATGCAAATGCCAGCTCGATGCTCACGCCATCACTTATTCACGTACCTTTACAAACCTGACATCAAACAGAACTCATGGTTCTATTGTCAACACAAATACTAACTGGCTAAATAAACCCCCTGGAGAGACGTGCATATGGCTTAGCAAGATATTGATCTCCATTTCCAAAATATGTGTTAGCAGATTTTACCTTCAGTTGTTCTTGCAACTCTGCCAATTAGAGAGAGAAAGGAGGAACAGGGGTAACATGGAGCAGATTTTGTCGGTGCTTAGCAGGATTTTCATTTCAAGTGACGGAAGCCTGCCTATTCCTCTGCCAAAATAGCAATTAAAAAAACAAAAGCAAAAACCTACATCATTGTTTCAGGCACCAACAGATGTCCTTCAAGTGTTAATCTAAACAAATATTGCAAGGGTTATTGCAAAACGTTATGAACTCATATAAGGCAGTTGAAATGGTATGCTCAGCACAGTCATCTGTGCTCACAATTAAGAAACATGGAGAAATATTGTCAATAAACCTTCTCCATGTATAAACAATTAGAAAACTGAGACTTGATTGGGATGAGCCTAAAAAAAGAAATTAAAAAAATCTTCTCATATATGGAGCGAACTTTCTACGCATAATAAACGGATGTTTACGCAGGACAGAAGAAATGATTTTGCACAATGTTTGACTTTGGTTTGTACTGGAGGACTACAGAGCCATCCCCAAGCACCAGGCTGGGTGCAAAGCTGAGCTCACTGGCTGCCTGGAGTTGTGAGACAAGGTGGTTCTTGTGCCAGGACGTGGGGGATAGAGCTGGACGATGTTTTTCAGCAAAATTCACGTGGTCTAAGGACTCTTGTTCATCAAAACCAAAACCAGTCATTGCAAAGAGCCGTTTTCAGCAAGTTCTTGGTAAAAAAGCTTTGAAAACCTCTTTTTACTGTATCCTTAAAATGAAATATCGGTTTTCAATTTAAGTCGATTATGTTGTTTTAAAAATGTTTTTCAAACTGACTGAAGAGAAACAGCCTGAATAACACAGACAGATGTTGTCTTTGGTTTAAATTGCCAGTTCAGGCAAAACTCAACTTCTTTCCCTACTTACCTCAGGAAAACATTCATAACTTGAACATTTGCAGTAATGGAAAGATTGTTCTTCTACTAACTGTTGCACTTATAACACTTTTCCTCTTCAAACCCATTCCCCATCTCACAACCCACCTGTGATAACAGCCTTGCACAGAGGGAGCATCTCCTGCTATAGGTAACACTGAAGTCTCACAAATTAAAAACTGATTTTTGGCCAGGGTTGGGGAGCTGTGCTGACCATAACTGCTGTACCCAGAGGCTCTGCTGTAGCTTTCAATCCCAGAAAAATCTCTCTGATGTCAATCTCCAAGAGCTAAATTTTTAATAATTTATTTTCACACCAGTTTTGGCAGGTAAACCAGTACTGCTGCCTTGCCTTGCACATAGGAACTGGGATGCAGAGACTACGTCTATCCTAGAAAATTGAGGTATCTAGTTAAAAACACTAATCACCGCCTTTCAGTGCAAGAACCTGAAATAAGGCCTAGATACAACATTACCAGATCATCCTCCTTTCCTCTTCTGTATGATGCCATTCCCCTGAAGTGATGGTTCACACTCAGGCTGGTGTTAACTAGCCTGCAAGACAGAAGCAGTCAGCTTCGTTAGCTTCTGCCTATCTTAGATGTTTGCCTGAAGCAGCTGTGTTTTATTAATCACACCATAATCTTGCACAGTTTTCTAGAGAAGAAAGTCCTGGTCCTCAGTCAAGCATCACCTGGTCTTCACCCTAGCGTGGGGTCATGGCATGCTTGCAACCTTCAAGTCCCTCTGGAAGAATGCTGGAAGAGATGCCACCAAAACCAGGCTCCTCTCCATAGGGTAGTGGCACCACACACTGTATCCTCTCTGGAAAAAAAACCCACAACAACTTTTAAGTAGTTTTGCAAGCTTGAAGCGCCTTTGGTGACATTTAACATCCTTTGAATATCTCTTGCATGGGAAGAGGGGTAAAGGGATTAAGGAGGAAAATGTCACCATCTGATCTTGTCTTGGGCCTCAGTGCAAGGAGACAGCCGAGGCTCTGCTGAATATTTAGCAACTGTTTACAGCATGCTGGGTTGAATATATCATCAGTGCATTAAATTCAGCACCGTCGCCGGGCAGCCGCGGCAAGGCAGAAGGCTCAAAAAAGCCTTTCATGGATTTAAAGCTTGAAAACATGATGTCTATGAAAAACCGTAGATTAACTTGAATCTGAATGCGGACACGCTCACTTAAACCTCCCAGGGAAACTTGATCAGGGGAGTTTAAACCTTTAGTGCAATTCCTGTTCCCAACGCTTTGCCCTCCCAGAAAATCTACATCCATTTTATTTGCTGGTTGTTAAAATGACAGAAATTAGACCTAAATTAATTTTGCCTTGTACAGAGGCAGAAGATATATAGAAATTACAGGAGAAATGTAACTTTCTAAAGATGAACTAGTTTAATAGGAAGTAAACAAAACTGCAGATGTTTAAATGTAGCAAATGCTGAGCTTTTCAGTCCACAGAATATTTCGAGTTGTGCATGTTCCCCACAGTATTTATCCCATATAAACCACATGGTGGTTTTAGGTAAATACAACTAAACCTGGGAATGACTTACAGTGATTTATTTCTCTGGGGGCGATGCTGATGGGGAGTCTGTACCCACCTACACAATTATTCTGACACCCACCATGAATTAGGAATAAAAGCAGTTTGCAAAGGGGAATGCGGACCCTTTGCTACACCCATTGAACCATGTGACTTACCTGCCTCCTGGGGCTGATGAGGGTACTCCAAGGAGCCTATCGTTCATCATTACTGTTATGAATGATCACTGTCGTAATACTAAAATAATTATCAGTACTATTAATAATCTTAATAAGAGCATTGCTCATGCTGTTCATTAACTGTTATTAATTATTAACAGTCACAAAGTGCCATGTTTGCTCAGCTCCCATTTCCTCTACAGCCCACAGCAAACACAAAATTGTCATGATTTATACAGGTGAATTTAGCAGCTTTTTCAGACTTGATGTGACTATGATATAAATCAACTCTTGAGCTTTCTGTTCAGGAATGAATTACTTGTTAACAGAATAAATATGTATTAGCAGATCAGACGTGGATAAGTTGTTTTTCTTGTTGCTCGCAGGGTATGATTCATATTGCTGTGTATAGGTTCGGCTGACTGCATTTCTTCCTCTCTGCATGCTGGTCACAGCCCAGTTTTGCAGCTCCCACCACCCCTGCATGGCCTGAGCCAAGCCTGCACAGACCATTTTCACCTTCTACATTTCCCGAGTGGCTTCAGGGGAGCTGGAGCAACACTGGTGGCAGGGGACAGGGATGACAGGCGGGACATAAGGACAGAGCAGACCCAGCTCTCACCATCTGAAAATACCCCCCTCATTCAAACTGGGAGATAATGGAAGAATTGGCACATAGATCATGCAGATCTACTCTAAGTCAATGTTTGCAAAAGTCAGAATTGCAAGGTACAGAGCATTTCTAATTCTTACTTCATCTTATTACTGCAAAAGTGTACACAGAGAGGTTTAGTTCCTGGTTTTTTTTACCTTTCTATCATTTTAAATTGATGATATCAAACTGAGTGGGGAAGTAGACACCTCAGAAGGGGGAGCTACCTTGCAGGAAGACCTAGACAGGCTGGAAGAGTGAGCTAACAAGAACCCTATGAAGTTCAACAAGGACAAGTGCCTTGCACCTGGGAAAACATAATCCAGGAGTGCGGCACAGACTGGGATCTGGCTGGGGAGCAGCTCTGTGGAAAGGCACCCGTGGGCCGTGGTGGACAACAAACTGAAGGTGAGAGAACAGTGCGCTGCAGCAGGAAAGGAAGCCAACAGGGTGCTGAGTTGCATCACCAAGGACATCACCAGCAGACAGAAAGAAGTCATTATTCCACTCTACTCAGTGCTTGCCAGGCCACACCTGGAATATTGTGTTCAGTTTTGGTGCCTGCTGTCAAAAAAAAGACATGGACAGGCTGGAGAGGACCCAGAGAAGGGCCATGAAGATGATCAAAGGCCTGAGTAGCCATGGGAGGAAAGGCTGAGAGAGCTGGACTTGTTCAGCCTTGAGAAAAGAAGGCTTAGGGGACACCTTGTCACCATGTTCTAGTACTTTAAAAAAAGGCTACCAAAAAGATGGAGACTCCCTTTTTACAAGGAGCTGCATGGAAAGGATGAGGGTTAATGGCTACAAGTTACTCCTGGGGAGATTCTGACTGGACTCAAGAGAAAAATTTTTCACGAGACAATCAACTGTTGGAATAATCTCTCCTGCGAAGTGGTGGATTCCCCAGCAATGGACACTTTCAAAATTCATCTGGACAGGGTGCTGGGCTGTCTTGTCTAGACCGTGCTCTTACCAAGAAAGCTTGGACCAGATGATCCTTGAGGTCCCTTTGAACCAGGCATTCTATGATTCTACGAAATTCTTTTTCTTTAAACCCCTTTTTTTTTCCAGGCTTCTTACTCCTGGAGATGGGCAGGCTGGAAGCAGGCATGGAGATGCAGATGGTTGGAGGTCTGCCAGTGCCCCACTGGAGAGGCAATGGACACAGCCAGGCTCCTACATCTCCCAGCACAGCCTCATCTTCTCAGATGGGTGGCCCAAGGCACTTCTGGGTTGACATAAAGTCAACAAGGTCTCAGAGGAGGTGCGGCTGTCATGGGTGTGGACGTTATGGCCTCAAGTTGCTTATGGCCTCAGCTTGCATCAGGGGAAGTTTAGACTGGATATTAGGAAGAAGTTCTTTACTGAGAGGGTGGTTAGGCACTGGAACAGGCTGCCCAGGGAGGTGGTGGAGTCGCCGTCCCTGGAGGTATTCAAAAAAGGAGTGGATGAAGCAATTGAGGCCATGGTCTAATGGCCTAGTGGTTGGGGATATGATGGGATAAAGGTTGGACTTGAGGATCCTGGAGGTCCTTTCCAACCATGGTGATTCTATGATTCTATGATTCTATGATTTCTGAATAGAACTGGTCAAAAGCTGCAATTTTCCTCCAAAGAGAAATTCTGAGTTTACAGCTGGCTTTTACTTACTTCAAGTTCTTTTGGTTTTTTTATTTTCTGCTTCCTTCAAGCACTGGGAAATCCTCCCATTTCCATGGACAATGGGCCTGAGATCTTTCAAATCCCAACGTGCCAGCCACCACATCTAGAAGGTGATAACAGATATATGATGCCCAATGTGCCAAAAGCAGAAACAGCTTTTCAGCAGATGACACTCTAACAACTCTAACAAGAAATCCTGTATGAATCAGCAAGAACACGTTTTCAATGATAATAGCTTAAATGAGCCTTTAATCTTTCACACTCAAAAAAACCCACCCCACAACAAGAAAAAAAACCTTGACCTTATTCTTGCCAAAGAACGACACTGCAAGAGCCAACCTAAAATAATAATCCGGAGAAATCCAATGCATATTTTAAAAAGTAATAATAATTTGAGTTTTCTCATTTAATCTTCTCCAAATAATGGGGAAAATTGTACATGGCAACTATAAAATGAAATATTGACTCTTCACTTTCTATGAAATGCTAATTTCTTCTATTTGTCACAAAAAAATCTAGGGACTGTGTCCCCATCCAGGGATGTCAGTCAAATTATAGGAAAAATCTATACCTGACCATTTTAATAAAGTAAACAGCTATTAACTGGTTTAGGGAACGAAGAGGAAACCGCATCTTGGCAAAGATGGGGTCTCACCAAAGCACACCATAAACACTGCATTCGTGCGGGGTTTTACTTGAGTGCAGTGTTAAAAATAAAGATAAAAATCAATTTAATAGCATCAACTGTCTTTCCCAAAGACACTGAATGCTCAATGTCAAGAGCAAGTCTGGGTAAATGGAGCTTAATATAAACACATATTGTCCATAAGTCCCTGACTTTTTATGTATGGATGTGAGTCAGCTGCCTTGCAGTGAGCATCTGCTGGCATCTCAGGCGACCTCTCATCACCCAAGACACCTAGGGGGTCTGGTAGACACGACATGGGATCTAGAGGGGACATCCCTGGGGTAGGAACTGGCAACTAAGGAGGATATCAGAGTGTACCTAAACTAGGATGAAATGCCTGTGTATAGACAGTTGACTCTGGTAAGGATTTGAAGAACCTTTAATTTTAGGCAAAGTGTCTGGTTGATCATGCAGCAGCACAACACAAGTATCTGGCCTTCAGGATGTCCAGAGGCCAAGGAGCAGAGCACAAAGTGTGCTGGGCAAGGAGGTGTATGTCTCCACTCCCCTTTTTCAGTAAAGGCTGTGAGGGAAATTGGTTAATCCCCATGGATACCTCTAAAGTAGCCCAACATCTCAGGTTTACCAAGATCTTAGCTTGTGCACAATGCATTCTACATTCAGTGCTTCAAACCCCAGAGAAGACGTGTGAATTAATTTGCACCTGGGTTAGAAATAATTCAAAGCAATTACTTCATTTGAGTTGGTTAAAATATTCAGAACAAACGAGGAGGAGAATGGGAGAATGAAGGATGGAAGCATCTGATACAGCACAGCCAGTGCTCCAGGGTGAGGCACTTCCAGTAGAAAGGGCTTCACGTCTCAAAAAACTCCCCCAAGACTCTGCAAAAGTGGGAAGTATTGGGACATTGCCTTTTAATTTTTAGTTTCAGTGTGGCACAGGCTGTCAGAGATTTGCCAGAGCAGCTTCTGCCAAACACCTTCACCTTTTCCTTCTCCTTGTAAAGGCTGTTTGTTGACGTCTGCTTTTTTTGAGCCTTTTGGCACAGGGAGAAAAGAGGTCAGCAAGTTAATGAATTAGACATGTTCCACCTGGACAAGCCATCAAAAAGCTAATTTTACGTGATTGCATTGTAACCTACTGTCTATAACTTGATATGTACCTAAATGATGGAAAGCACCTCTCAGATTCATAAAATATTTTACCGAGAGTAAAACAGATCTAATAGACCTATTTCTCATTAAAAAGGTCAATGCAGTGAACATCTGATGCTGTATAACTGTCTGATTCAATTTAGCAGGTCAAGCTTCATTAATCTAATGCCCTGATTGGTCTGAATTCATTTCTGCTAGGAAAAAAAAAAAAAAAAAAGAAAAGAAAAAAATTTCCAACAAACTGTCGGGATTATGTACTTTAGCCCTATATTTTTACCAGGCATCACCAGCACGTCGATGAAACCGGAACAACCTATTCTGCAAGTCTGAGCAGAAGTTCCACATTAGGAATTAACATTCAGAATTGATAAACAGGGAGACATAAATCCCATCAGGAATCAGAATACCTGTTTTCTTCAGCCAGGAGCAGAAGCAGCAGAAGCCTTGGGAAGAAGCCGGTACAAGAGTTGGGATTCGACGCAGCAGTTGATGTTTTGAAACGTGTTGTCAGGTATTAAAGCAGTGTCTCCCATCCAGCTCGGGGAATTATAAGTGCTCTTGGTTTTATTTCTTACCATTACAAAGCAGATTTCATCAGCAGTAGGGAACAAGGATATTCCCTGTCTTAGAAAGGCTGGAGTGAGGAAAGGAGGTGACCTCTGGGTGACCCTGCAAGCCAAGATGTCCCCAGGGCTCTGGGCAGGGGGAGACCCCAGGAGCAGGTGATGCTTTGGGCTCTTCTTTGCTTTTATGGCAAATGCTCATTTTCAGCAAGGATAAAACTGCTTAGCACAGAAACCCCATCAACATGGCTCAGTCCAATCCAGAATTTACAGCATATTAATAATTATTCCAATAAACCAGATTTTTTTCCAAAGGAAAAAGCCATGGCTGCAGCAATGTATTGTAGCAGGAAGAAAATCTCATCAGCTGTTGGTCCATGCCCGGGGACCTGACCGCAGCACAAACTGCTCTCAGTCAATTAAAAGCACTTGCAAACTTTCCTGGGAGGCTGTGCAGGGTGAAAGAGCTGCCAACAGGGAACGGGGAAGCAAGGCGTTTTTAAACAGCAGTGGAGAATACGTCAATAAGTATCTTGCCAGATTAGAAAGACTCTAAAAGACTCGAATGTGCATATCTGGAGACTTTAGAGGTAATTGCATTAGCCCCAAGGAAGGTCTGCTCAGCTTCCTACTGGGGAAACTGAGGCAGGTTTAAGACTTGAAAGTGAACCAGAATTCCTGGTCTTGAATAAACCTCAATTCTTTGCTCCATCAGCAACGGAGCAAAAAGTTAGACAATTACAAATCATCTATCAAATCTACTACGTGCGGTTCAGTCTGAAATTTGTCTTCTAACATCTGCCTTCCCCTCATGGGCACCTTATGGCTCCTGCATGGCTGTTCCTCACGGACATACAAGTACAAGTTTATGGCCAGTTCACACCCTGCAGGTATATCCACACCACAGCTTTTCCCCACCAAAAGCCTCTGACCCACTACGTTATTCCTTGTGACCAGGAACACATTTTTCCAGTTCTTTTTTTGTATCACCCTTCAAACCAGCATCCCTTATTGTGATGCTTTATTCAGGGAGGCAGCAAAGGAGAAATCACCATCTATGACTGATGCTATTGCACCTGGGAGACCAGGCTGGGAAAGACCTTGACCACCACACTGCCTTGCTAGCAAACAGACTGGAATAAAACTACAGCAGAGCTGGATCTGTATGACAGCTCAGAAAACTACTGGTACAAATATACCACTCCAGCAGCCACGCTAAGAGCAATGAAGACATACAAGCATCTTATTTCTGAGCACTTCGCTTTCCTGAGCACCCTCAATAGAAACACGAAGCTGTGAAGAAGAAAAAGCTGCAAGCATAAAAGAAGCCCTAAAAGTTAGCGAAAGCCAACAACTCCAAGTACCGAGTTATTTAGTGTGGCAGTCCCTTCCTCAAAGCAATTATACGTCCAAGCAACTAGGTGCTGAGTACCTACCCCGAAGGGAAATAAAATTGCATGTAAAACTTGTTTGGGAGTGACTGACAGACCGTCAGCATGATGTATTGCAGAGACATATTGCACCTTCTGAATCCAAGCGGCCTGGAACCACAGCAAACTGCATGGGGGAAGGAGCTATCAGCAAGCAAACAGGCAGAGCTTTGATTTTAAAATGCTGAGACCAATGGGGCCACTTTCTGATTTAATTGCGTCCAGCTTTTCCCATCCAGGGCCCTCTTTTTAGGGTGAAACTTCTATTAATTTCATGAGGTCATCCCAAGTGTTTGGAGCACTGTGTGAGAGCAGAGATCGTAGCCAGGCTGAAATATTTCTATGCCGGAAGATATAGATCTTCTTTAAAAATAGCAGCATAAGTCATGATGTGGTGTTCACACATGCAAAGGGGATGGAAGACAGCAGGGGGTGGTGATGGAATCCCAACCACAGAGCACTCAGCTCCATGAACCCCCAGTACAGATTTTCCTTAACTCAGGACATCTAACAGTGCTGATAAAAGCAGCTGTTGGCACCTTACTCCATGCTGGCCCCAAATTTTCCTGTTTATGCTGGGATCTAACCTATTGCACAGAAAAAGATGCTACATTTGCCAAACCCAGTAAAGTGCTTCACTGCTTCTGGTGAAGCTTGCGAGGATCTTGAGATGCTGGAAAACAATAAGTCCAAATTAGCATTATATATTAGCAGTATTATTAAAATTATTTATTAGATATTATTATGTATTATTATCACTATTATTTATGTTCTTCTGTCTCATTTCAGTTTCACACTTGCTTTGGCTCAGCCGGCATGCATCCCAGCTGGAGCACTTCATCTTTAATGTCCCCAAGCTGGTGGTGTTCACCCTGACTTTGGTATTTGACCCCTGCAGCCCCTAAAACAGCAGGTGCCTCCTGGGGGCTTTTGTAGAATCACAGAATCATTTTGGTTGGAAAAGACCTCTCAGATCACCCAGTCCAACCATTAACCCAGCACTGCCCAGTCACCACTACCCCATGTCCCTCAGCACCTCATCTACACGGCTCTGAAATCCCTCCAGGGATGGGGACTCCCCCACTGCCCTGGGCAGCCTGTGCCAGTGCTGGGGAACCCTTCCAGTGAAGAAATGTTTCCTAACACCCAATCTAAACCTCCTCTGGCACAACTTGAGGCCATCACCCCTTGTCCTGTCACTGTTACCTGGGAGAAGAGACCGACCCCCCCTCGCTACCCCCTCCTTTCAGGGAGCTGTAGAGAGCAATGAGGTTTCCCCTTAGCCTCTTCTTCTCCAGACTGAACCCTCCCCAGTTCCCTCAGCTGCTCCCCATCAGACTTGAGCTCCAGACCCTTCCCCAGCTTCTTATAGGTATATATTTATGTAGGTGTATGTACATACCTACACCTATATTTATTTAGGTATGTATAGATGTCCATGGCACAGCTGCAAGCAGTGGCTTTAGGGCCTTGAGAGAAGATATAAAGAGCTCTTTTTAGGGGGGCAATGAGGAGGAAGAGAAGGGTCCAGTTCATGGTGAGAGTGGAAAGAACCTTTGGCAGTGCCAACCTGCCAGGGACCATCATGCCCACAGCCTTGCCAGGGCAGCAGCCAGGGGGAGCAGCCTCCTCCCACACTATCACCATAAAATATATTGACCTTTCATGTTAAGTTGATTTTTAAAATAAAGATTTTCTAGTATGTATTGTAGAATAACATTTCTGAAAGGTCAAAATGGGAAGGAATCTGTTTGGTTTTATTCAAGACAATGTTTTATAAGTGAACCAAAACTTCCCTCTTTGTAGGAATTTTCTACATTTTCTTTCCTGGTGTGGAAAGAAGCCAATTTCCAAACTCCAGGTGAACTGGGTAGCCCTGCCATGAGAAGGAGACCTTTGTGTTGTCTTCCAGCTCTTTACCTGTACCTAGTAATTTAACTGTCAAGCCTACCTTCCTCCTCTTTCCACCCTGTTCCTCATTAGATGTTTAAAATACAAATTGGGAAATTACAGAAATTATAGCCTATGGACACCAGGTCACCGTTAAGGACCTGGTCAACATCATGCACTCAAGGCAGTGCCTTCTGCCGTGTGCCATCCCAGGACTGGATTGCATTGGCTTCATACGGAGCGTGCACAGGTAGCATACATGCACATATGCACAGGAGCACACATGGCCCTGACTCTCAGCATATGCTCACAGGTATGCGCCCTCCTTCCTCAGTGTCTGGGGGCCCACAACCCTCTCAGCCCATTGGGTGAGAGCACCAAGTCCTGTCTCCTGCACACCCCTCCCCGCTGTCCTGATAGCCTGAAATGCCACCCTCTGCCAGGTCATGGACCCCTCCAACCCTTGTATTCACAACACCAGCTCTCCAGAACAGGACTGTCCTTTCACTGTTGCCCTATAACACACCAGTGCTACATTCTCAACCCTCCCATGGCCCATGAGCACTCCTGGGTGAGATGCCACTACTTGGAAGAGGACAAAGACACAAGAACTTGGAGAAGTTTTGACAGAAATGAAAGAATACATTTTTAACGTTGTATTTAAAGCCACCATCAGCACTGTCCAGTCGCCCCAGTTTCAGCTGGTGAGGCACGGGTGATCTGTGCTCTTTGTCAAGCACTTGCAGAACATAAGTCAGCAACACAGCTCAATGCTGAGCAAACAGGCTCATGACAAAGTAGCCGAGATGTTTCCCATTAAGAGAGGCCCATGACCTTGGTGAGAGAGACATCATCCAAGCAAACCTGTGCAGTTACTGCCATCCATCTGCAAGAAACTTTAATCCCAGCTGGAGAGGGCTTCCCAATTAGCAACGGGGACAGAGCCCATCCTGCTAGCATCCACCAGTCCTGGAGCATTGGTGGTCCCTGCAAGGAGGGGTTGGCTGCCTCACACCAATGTGAGGACATTTGGATACTCATTGGCGTCCAAGCAAACACTTACCACTCAAGCAGTGTCTTTAACCCAGCAATAATAAAAACAAAGGTAGTAAATGGTGAAAGGAACCCAGGAATTTTCTGCTGCTGAGCACCCAAAGAGGAGCTGAGATCCCTTCTGCAAACTCTGTAACATGGTATTGTTACAGAGTAACAGTAGAGCTGCCAGCTTTTTACTAGCACCCTGAAGCCATCACATTATGAGGCTGAGCACTGTCTCAGTGAATAGCAGTCTAAATTGATAATATCAAGACTGGCAACAGCTTAGAGACAGAGCGATGCAAGGACTGCAAGGATGACCAATAGGACAAGGGGTGATGGTTTTAAACTAAAAGAGGGGAGATTTAGACTAGATATAAGGAAGAAATTTTTTACAGCGAGGCTGGTGAGACACTGGCCCAGGCTGCCCAGAGAGGTGGGAGATGCCCCATCCCTGGAAACATTCCAGGTCAGGTTGGATGGGGCTCTGAGCAACCTGATCTGGTTGAAGGTGTCCCTGCTCACTGCAGGGGGGTTGGACTGGATGGCCTTTAAAGGTCCCTTTCAACCCAAGCCATTCTGTGATTTACGTAGATGGGCACAACTGCAATAATGCCCACAGCAGAACTGTCCCACACCATTGCCATCAGCTGGGGCCACTCACCAGTCTCTGCCACCCAAGGGACCCCAACACCCCTGGTACCCCAGCAGAACCTGCCTTCACCAGAAACACAGAATGTTTATTATTAGCACAGCTGTTGCTACAGTCACTGCACTGCACCCACTCCCTAGCCCCATTTCTGAGCACAGCCTGAGCAAAAGCCATTATCTTGCAAACGATCAATAAATAGATCAAGGATTATAGCTAGAGGAGGAGAAATCAACACAGCCTTTATAGCAAGATTTTGTACAAAGCAGAATTTCAGGTTGCGAACACCAGGATTGCTGAGCGGGATGCATTCAGGTTCCTGACTTCCACGCAGATATTTAAGCAGCACCCTTAGCACAAATACTAGATACTGTGATTGCTGCTGGAGGGAAACCTCTCATCTTTCCCATCCTGGTCCCACCTCTGCAAAGCACAGTCAGCTCCCAAGGAGCTTCTCCCAACAGAGTCATTCACCCCATGAATATGCAACGTCAGCACGAGGCTCTGTAAGTCATCAGGCAGCAGCAAAACTGGTCTGGGATCAGTGACAGCAAAAAAACCCATTGATGCTCATAGAGTGACCAAGCAAAGAAGAGCCAATTTCCAGAGCCCAGTAGGAAAACAGCTTCCTTACTTTGTTGTGACAGTCACTAAAAAGTCCAGTTTCTTTATTGCACAACACAGGTGCAGCAAGGAAAGAAAGGGATATTCTATTTACCCTTACCAATCTATTATTTACGTAGTACTGGCAATCTGCTAAGCAATTAATAATTAACTCCAGGAAAACCAGCAAACCTGTATCCTCACCCCAAGCATCTTAACTGAGAGCTCCACAGAGACCACTTCACTGCAGATAGGGAGATCCTGACATCTTTTTTCTTCTGATTTGCATTGAACACTAAAAAAATTAAAACTTCCCTTGAAATATAGTTCTAGAGAGAGAAAAGCACTGTATGAAAGGAGTCTCATTTCTTTGTGCATTTTGCAAGCAGAATGTGACTGGGAAGCCAAGGCCAGAATTGTGGCTGCTGCTCTGCAATCGTTAATATTGGATCTGGGTGCCCTGGCAAGCAGCTCACAGCAAAGAGCAGAAAGCTGGGGTTAGCTTGAAGCACTTTGCACTAGCTGGAGGAGAGAAGGAATTAAACCTGATTGAGGATAAATACTGGAGGAAAATGATAACTGATCCAGGATAATGCTTTCTATTTCAAAATCAGCCCAAAAAAACCCATTTCCACCAGCAAACGGCATTTGTGGCACATCGAGGTGGCCACCAGCACGAACCTTCTTGTGCGACTGTCTCCAGTGAGAGGCTCAGTGCAGATGAATTAAAAGCTGGTCTTTGTGAGAGATTTTCTCTTTTTTTTTCAACTTAAAACATAGGGTCATGCAACAGTGACTCTTCTACGCTCCAAAATGCTTCTGTCATTTCGACAGATCCACCCTTCAGGGTCTGGTGCCTATTTTTGTTCTCCCTCAGTTTATGGTCTCAGATGTTTGTCTTAAAGTGCCTCCTGAAGGGCTCCAAGGGGTCAAGTCCAAATTGAGGACAATCATCTGTGATGAACGCCCTATGATGTTACACAGCTGACTGTGGACTGGCTCTTCCCAGTATCGGCGGCAATACCACACTGACACCAAGCACTTTATCTGTCCCAAAGAAAAACACATGCATCACACCCAGCAAGCTGCCTCTGCAACATCTCCTTTGCTCTCACCCCACCAAGGCCTCTGCCACCCTCCCTGCAGAAATATCCCAGCTCAAATAAAGCCAGAGCTAAAATTTTGCTAAAAACACTAAAAATGTAAGTAGATAGCAAGGGGTTTTGACCCAAAACTTGCCTAGGATCAACCCTTGTGAGACAGATGAAGAGTTTAAAAAACCCCTCAATTATTTGGATGAACCCCAAATTACAAGTATATAGAAAAAAATTTGCTTCAGATTTTTTGCACCGATTTTTCACATTTTTGAAGTAAGAACAAAGCTCACATTTCTCAGCAAGATGGAATCACTTTGAACCTAGGAGTGGAGCTTCTTTGAAATACCTTTTGGAATAGACTTCTTTTCCCAAAATGCTTTAGTGATCCGAAAATTCAACAAAGCTTATGTGCAACAGCGTGAGCTTCAGCATTTTCTGCTGCAAAAGTGTTAGCTGAAAATGTATCAGCCTGCTTGGGATTTATCCTGTTGCAGTACAAGGGTCTTTAGCAAAATGGGAGGTGCAGTTCATATCAGCCACAATCACAGAGGGAGCTATTGCTAAATTAAATACTGGTGATGCACCATTTTTTGTTAATTTAAGGGATGAATGCAGATCAAGGCAGTTGTATGATTTATCCAAGTTCTCTCTCAAGTTTGCTGTTAAAATGAGGCAGACCTCCAAGCTCAACTCTACTTCTGGTCATTCAGCATCTCCCCGCTATCAGGCAGTGACATGTGCAGACGTTTTGCCTTAGATTGTTTAATGTTTCCATATTGCACTCTTATTTCAGCACAACATCAAAACCTAAGGGCAGTCTTTCACAGCAATCCAAAAGCTAATACACAAAGGCATCTTTAGCAGCAGCATCTGTAACCCTCTGAGCTGGAACCTGAACCAGGACCTCCCTACACATGATGTAAGAGTTTGCACTCAAACTTACTACAGGTTTTAAAGGAGCTTAAAAATTAGACACCATTCTCAGCAAAACTGGGATGAAGCCAAATGTGATTA
The DNA here is from genome assembly GCA_028020825.1 of Podargus strigoides. Lineage (NCBI taxonomy): Eukaryota > Metazoa > Chordata > Aves > Caprimulgiformes > Podargidae > Podargus > Podargus strigoides. The sequence continues at coordinate 17,364,764 of CM051663.1, forward strand.
ATCCCACCTTACTGGGGGCTCTGGAAGAAGATTACTTTGCTATTTACTATAGATTTTGTTATAGAAGCAAATTTAGTTAACTTTTTTTTTTTTTTTTTTTAAGGAAAATAACAAACGAAACAAGAACCAGACATGTTGCATCTTAAGCTCAAATAGTCATCAAGAGCAACAATTAAAATTCCTGCAGCTGGAGTCAAGCTCCACTTGCAGCCCAGGGTTCTCAGCCCACAGGGGTATTGATTGTGAGAATCAATTTTGCATATAAATTAAAAAAAGGCGCAACCATTAAAGCATGTACGATTTAGTTATAAGCGCAGAACCACTGTGTCATGCAAAGAGACTGCAACAGGCTGAGGTTCAGGAACGAGCTGAGATTTAAGGTGGGGGAGAGATGCCCAATACCTGCTGGCTCTCAGTAAGGCTCAGAAGACTAGTTCCAATAAATACCTTGATAAAACCAGCTGGGACCTCTGTGGCAAAGCACTGGCATCTTAAAGGACTTGGAAAATACGAAGCGTTTAAAAGCTGACCTCTCCAAGTACAGGTTTCTGTGATCACAGTCATGATTTAAAGTGCAAGTCAACACTCTAAGCTTAAATGTTGTAAATGCAGAAGCTTCTTCTGTAATGAAAGTAGTATCAAAGGGCCCTCTGTAAACAGGCATCTTCCCACCTTTCCCTTCCAGTCTCCTTCCATGATGTTTCAGCAGTAGGAATCCCCGTCAGATCCTACAAGTCTTCTTCTTGTGGAAATTCTTCACTCACATGGATCTTCCTTCCAGGAAACCTTCAAACCTCTCACTAAATAAAACAAAAATATATAAATATATAACAGAAAGTAAAATATAAGGGAAAATAGGAAAGAGAGAGGTGCCAGGCACTACTTCCCTGCTAATTTAAAAATACTTCATCACTATTTTGCGCAGTCTTCAGCAGCCACTATTGGAGTGTCTGTGAGAGCTGCATCCTCACCCTGACCAGGCTGAATGGTTTAGAGGTTTAACACATTCCTGAGTAGAACAGCTTGGTAGGATGGTTAAGCAGCAACTGGGCAAAGCAACAGCATCCCAGGGTATCTGGAGGTTGTAGGATCCCATCTTCACTTTGCTTCCCTTTCAGAACTAGGAATTATGAATTTTGGCCAGAAAAAGAATCATAGAATGGTTTGGATTAGAAGGTTTTGGATTAGCTCATCTCATTCCAACCCCTCTGCCATGGCAGGGACACCTCCCACCAGACCAGGTTGCTCCAAGCCCCATCCAACCTGGCCTGGAACATTGCCAGAGAGGGGGCAGCCGCAGCTTCTCTGGGCATCCTGGGCCAGTGTCTCACCACCCTCACAGCCAAGAATTTCTACCTAATATCTCATCTAAATCACAAAAGTCCATCAAATCCAAACCATTCATGCAAACATTTTCAGTGAAGATGATGTTTCTGAGGTCCGCTTGTGACAGCTTGGAAGGTGAGGTCACCCCTGGGGCTGGCATCCCAAATTGCCCAGCAGCACAGTGGCAGCCAGAGAGGACAGTCACAAAGCTCATCATCTGCCACATCCTCTGTGCAATCACTAATTGCCACGCGTGGGAGATATCTGCAGCAAGGCAGCACTGCTGTCAGCACGGCTGGATGGATGAGAGAATTAAAACACAATGGTCACAGCTTCGATATTTTTAAATAAAATCTCTCCAGCGTATAGTGTAATGAAGAGAGCTACCTTATTAAAAATTAAATAGAAACAGCAAATTGCCTCTAAGCCATTTTACAAACATGCATTAAGCACTCTGACAAATAGTATATTAATAAAACTCACCATCAGTCTGCACAGTAAGTGAAAATAATGTTAACAGCAAAAGTAAATAAGACTTTTTCCCTATTTATGTAGCAACAAGAAACTGATGAAATGATGGGCAAATGAGTTGAAAACAGAGGTGAGAAGCGAGACTTCAGGTTGTTAGATCTATAGGGCAGACGCGGGCTTTGTTATTTTGGCCAGGAGTGAAGAGCATGCCTGTGTCAAGAGCGGTGGTGGAGCCCCAGAGCTGCCATTCAGGGGACCCTGGGCAGGCTGGAGAAATGGTCCAGGAGGAACCTCATGGTGTTAAGAAGGGGAAACACCAGGTCCTGTCCCTGGGGAGGAACAGCCCCATGCACCAGTACATGGTGGGGCTCAGCTCTGCAGAGAAAGACCCAAGGTGCTGGTCGACACCAGGATGAACTTGAGCATCTTCCGTGCATAGCTCTGGTGAGGCACACTTGGAGTTCTGTGTTCAGGTCTGGGCTCCCCAGTGCAAGAGAGCCAGAGACATATTGGACATACTCTGGACATAGTCAAGCACTGAAGCAGGCTATCCAGAAAGTTTGTGGAGTCTCCACCCTTGGAGATATTCAAAATCCAACTAGACACAGTCCTGGGCAGCTGGTTGTAGCTATTCCTGCATGAGCAGAGGTGGGACTGGACAGTCCCCAGAGATGCCTTCAACCTCAGCCATTCTGCAATTCCCTTAAATAATCCATCCTCAAAGTCTGTCTTTGGCTCCAGCAGGAAGGATGGAGAGTTGTCTCTTCACTTCATGTACCATTTCAAGCTTTCCAGATTAAATCATGGACTTCATTGTGATGAAGATAAAATCTTCCAAAGACCTCACACATGGCTGGAAAAGACATATTTTTGTTATTATTGTCAGGCTGTCAAAGAATAGCTTGTTTTGGATGGGTCTATAACACAGAGCTATCATTAAGGAGACTCAGATGTGATGAATACCTGTGGAAGGGTTGGGGAAGCCTGTGAAATACCCGTTATACCTGTTTACTCAGATCAGGGAACTACCTCCATATCTCTAGAAAAGAAAAGCTACATGGGGACCGGGTTCATATAATCCAGCTCAGGCTGTTAGCTGGAGTTATCTTCTCACACCACAGAGAAAATAAACTCTAAATCTAGTTTCCAGTGGTGCTACAGTCACAATCCCTTCCCTGTTTTCCGGCACGGACTCCTGCAGTGCGGTAAGTGACAGTTTCTGAGGCGGATATTAAAGCAGCCTTTCTCAGAAGCTTGCCAGCAGAAGCCAAAGAAGATTTGTGTGCCAAACCATATTTCCTAACAGAAGGGAATTCTTAGCTAAATCTTGCCCAAATGCTGTAGTAGTAAGAAGGTCTCTGACAGAGGGAGGATTAAAAAAGAATTAACTGGTTAAGGGAAAGGCAGTCATGGTCCTTAGGGTCTGCAGAAAGTGCTGGAGCCAACGGGAACCAGCAGAGATGTTTTATAGCATGCATAAAACACATAATGCATGTAATATATGTGGAAATAAAAGACAACATAGGTGCGTATACACATCATATGCGCGTTTTCCCAAAGCAAAAGCGCCACTGTTGCTCTTGCCACATGGTACACGCACACTAGCCTGCCCTTCTCATCAGCTTTGGAGGTCATGAGCCCCATGGAAAGATATTGCCCCAGCAGCATTCCCCTACACCTAGCTCTGTTCAACTGAAAAGTCATATAAAGAAAAAAATCCATGTTGTTTCATCAAGTTTTCTGCCTGCTTCAGCAGTGCCTCATCCTGCTGGAACGCAGCAGCAGGGGCTGCTCAGAAGTCATAAGTGCATATAATAACTGTAATAAGTTAATGAAATAACTATGAACTCTGAAAATCCCTCTTTTGTTCCTAGCTAGCTTGGTTATGTCAGCGTGGATCAAAACTGAATGATTGGCAGGCAGCTAATTTTGCTGTCAGAGTCAGCTCACGTGCCATGCGTGCAGCTTTCGGGAGCCAGCCCTCTAGCTGATGGTGCCCACCATCTCCACCCGTGGTACTACAGGCGCATGCAGATAATTGCTGGACACTTGCTTACCACTGTCCTGAAGCTGGCTTTTGAAAAAATAATTAGGAGATCATCTTTTCCTGGCTCTCCCACAGGTCAGAAATAATACAGAAATAAAAAAGCTGCCCATGCTGCAAAGGCGAAGGAGAAATGGGGAAAGTCCAGCAGGTCCTTGATCTCAGAGGCAATTCAACGTGCCACAGATTAGATCTCTCGAGCTGTGATGTCCTGTCAATAGGAATGATGAGTAAATTGACAGCTGTCGTTTTATTTGTGTCAACACTCCTTCCTCCATCACCCTGGCAGCTCTGTGGGCCGTGGCAGAAGTCACGCAAGGGGGACAGAGCATTGCCCCCTTCTGTTGACATGGTTGGTTGGGTTGGTTTGTTGAGGTTTTTTTTTCATTAAACAATCTTATCTTTAATTTTTAGTCTCCATTGCTTCTGTTCCCGTTGCTTTCCAGGAACAGAACCATAGAATCGTTTTGGTTGGAAAAGATCAAGATTTCTCTAAGATCATCCAGTCCAACCATTAACTCAGCACTGCCCAGTCCCCACTACCCCATGTCCCTCAGCACCACGTCTACACGGCTCTGAAATCCCTCCAGGGATGGGGACTTCCCCACTGCCCTGGGAAGCCTGTGCCAGTGCTGGGGAACCCTCCGGGGGAAGAAATGTTTCCTAATATACAATCCAAAGGAAGGAGGTTTGCCACAGTCAATCCCACATGCAAAATGCAAAGATGCTACCACCACAGCACAGAGTTAAACACTTTTTCTTATACTTAGGTTTTCACCCAGAGTTTTATCTAGATTTTTTCCCTCCACAAAACCCCATCTTTCTCCTGCTATTTTATTTTTTTTCAGCACCAGTAAAGCCATCCCCGTTCCTCTCAGTTTTGACTTGTCCAGCACAGGTTACATAGCAACACTGACAAAGGGAGAGCATGAAAGCATCTCAGGCTTTATTCTGATAATGGCTCAGAATTAGCATGTGTACTGAAAGACTTTCGGAGCAAACAGGCTGGTTTAAAATACTTGTTCTCTGTAACAGCTAATTGATCTGCTAATGTTTGCAGTTTTCCAGGACCTTGAAGTAGATCTCTCATCTGAATATTTCTAAATCCTCCCATCAGATCTGCTGGGAAATCCTGGAATCCACAAGTTAAATGGGATATTATCTCTGCTGGAAGATGCAGCAGGCAATGCCAAGGAGTTGCTTGGGCTTTGAGGGGCTCTCAGTGACCCAATAAGCATGGCATGGGACTTGGTTGAACCCTTGGAGATGAAGCACCACAGCCAAAATTTGCCTTTTTCCAGAGGATGAGAGGAAAGTCCAGGCAGACGAGGCCCTGCTGTTGCAGCACATCTGGGACAAAGGCACAACACCTTTGCCAGCCCACATCTGGCTGCATTTGACCAGGAACCATTCTTTTTGGGAGGTCCTTCTTACCTCCTGACTAGCAAGAGGGCTATGCAGCAAACTTGTGACAGCCAGGGTGGCATCCTAACATCCACCTTAGGGTTTACCCCCCCCTCCTTGCACATGTATTGCAGCTGAGTTCACGTACAATTTTCAACTTGGAGCCTAAAACTTGGTGCCCAAGCCAAAGCCAGGCAGGATAGCGCATGATGCCATGCAAACCTTATTTACTACCAATGCAATTTCCAGTTTTGCTATCAACATCAAATGCCCAAAACCCAATTCCTGTAACCATGAGGAAAAAAACCTCAAACCTCTCTGCTCTGCTTTTTTTCCTAACACCCTGGAGCGTTCTCCCGGATCATACATCCACAATGCCCCATTTTCAGTGAAATTCTTCCTTTCAGAAACATTGCAACCAGTCAAATTGTGAAATAATGCCAGTAAATCAAATGAACTCATCTTAGGGCTGGAGTTTCACAGTTCTTAAATCACAGTGTGTGAGATCAGTGAGCACCAGGGTGGATCACCCTATATCAGGTTAGCTCAGCTGATCAGTGCAAAATCTGCATCTTGAAATAACTGTAAAGATGAGAATCTTTAGCAGCAGGTATTCATTTATTGTGGATCCGGGGACTCGGGGGATCGTTCCTCCTAACGAGTACACCTGGGGCCAGGAGTGTGCTTTTTTTACAGCCTAAAGTGTAACATATTCATAAGTTTACATCAGGTGGGAATGAGGATTACATCATTGAGAGGGTCTCAGGGAGTAAATCATTATAATATTCCACACCTCTTGCTCTGCCCAGTTGCACTTTTGTGGTGCATCCTGGTAGTTGTCCTCGGGGGTCTTCAGGAGGAAGGCTGGGAGTCTTCCTCACGGTGTCCTTTTCACCTTTGCTTGCTTTACACATCCAGACCGGTCAGTTCTGGTCCCTGGGACACCTTGATTAGCATTGTGATTATCAGTCCCTCCTTCCTGGGGGAGCATTTTCCTTGGAGCCTCTTAGCCAACACTGTCTGATCACCCAGGCCGGCCTGCTCCATCCCCCAAGGGCAAGTCTCTCAGTTTTTCCCTTATCCTACTAAGCATTCCTGTTTGGCAACTTTAAACTATTATATTAGCCTCTTTCTGCTGGCTGTATGTATTTCCTGTTGCAAATATGCTAAGCTGTACACAATTGCTTAAGTTAGTATTTTTCCATAATCACAGCCCTGCCAGCCTCACCGAGAAACTCAGCTCATTGCCAGCGCTGCTGGATTGCTAGAGACTCAAAACGCAGTTTTGGCTGGCTGAACCACCCTCCCAGGTCAGAAGAAATATTAACGCTTTCCTAGATGGAAGGAAAAACCTCTTTGGCTTGTACACCTGGTGAGACAGGAGCCGCTCGAGCTCTGTGCTCTTCACCCCAGCACATCCACAGGTCATAGGAAGCCAAGCCCAGCTGCCTTCACCACTGCTTCTGGAGCGGCCAGGTTCAGAGCTCTTCACCCCACACAAGGAAACAATGCCCACAGATACACAATCCATCCCACTCCATCCACACCTGGAAATTAAAAGCCAAGGCAAGCAGTATTCCTGGCTCACATCACCGCTGAGTTATTAATCTGGTCCTGATACAGCTTTCATCCATGGGTAGTTTCCCAGAGAGCTCCCTGGCTGTGGCTGCTCGTGACCCAGGGGACTAGCACTTACCCCCAGGATGGTACCTGGGGTGCAGGGGGCCTGCATTCAGCTCCTCCCTCTTCCTTCAGTCCTGTGTCTGGAAGCATAAGCACAAGCAAGGTTGTGCCCCAGGACAGAGAAAGGAGGACCCATCCTTCCAGCATCCATCCCATCACATTGTCTGTACAACAGGGTCTGAAGGGAAAATGGATATCCCAAGATTTTCACAAATGACGGACTTTTGAGCATTCAAGTCTCCCTTCCTCTCAGAGATCAGAAGTAAATGGCGGGGGGGAGGGGGGGAAGAGGGGGCGCGGCAGCGGGAAAGACAAATAAAACCCTCCCCAGATACTTCATCTCTCAGTCCAACATCCACAAAGGATCAAAACTCTCACTGTAATAAGCTCTCCTGGGATGAGCTTTGAGCAGGGCTGGGTGGGCGGAGGGAGTTGCAATTACAGCTGCAGTCATGTAAATCCAGCTCAAAATGAGCCAGGGGAAGGGCAAAAGCAGCTGCCAGTGGAGACGCCAAAGCAGTGATTTCAAAGGATGCAGGAGGTTTTTTTGGGGTTGATATCACTAAAAAAATCTTCCTTTGCTTCTCCAGTCACCCCAAAGACTCTTGCTAAGCATAGCAAGGCACAAGAGCACTTCCTTCAGCTGCCTGCAAGGACACTTCACTTCAACTTACAAGGTAGAAAAAGTCAAGGAACATACAAAAGTCTGTGTTCTTGACTTAAAAAAAAATGTACCCTGTCAAAGGGGAGAGCTGAGACAGCTGAGGAGCTGCCCCAGGAAGTACAGCACATGGTGGCTGCTGCCTCCATAAGTCTCGCTGAAGTCTTTGCCATGTAAATAGGGCTTCTCTGGCAGACCTACCATCAAGGACCTGAAGTTCTCTGCTCAGGTGAGATTTTACCCAGGAAATCAGCCCCTTGATTGCAGCCGAAAACTTCAGCAGAACCGAGGGGGTCATTTGCCATGCAAAGTCATAAGCGTGCAGAAGAGACACTTCCCTGCCCAGGGAGATCCAGCGTCTTCTCTCCTTTTCTTTGAGACTCCTGTCCTGTCTTCTTTCATGTCTCTTACACAACTATAGCTTTTGGGCCAGGATGAGCAAAAACCGTGTTCAAACTCTACCTGAGGGACTTCATACCTCCTTTGAACCCCTTCCATGGTTAGTATTAGCAAAATTAGACCTGGGTTTTGTCTTAAAACCTGCCCTAGGTGGCCCTCCTTTAGGCATAAAGGAAGTCTCTGAGTGGTGTGTAAGATTTGGAGGTCAGGGTGTGTGACTTCAGCCTTGAAGGTCATTGAACCAAACATTTCTTCATCACGATGGGAACCAACACACCAAGGAAGGCTCCTGCAGCTGTGCTGGGACATCACCACACAACCCAGAGGTGACCAGGGACTTATCTGGGGAGCTGGAGGCAAATAAAGATATACTTGACAGCCTTTTTGATATATCATTTCCTAATGATACGATTGCACATGAAATGCCACAAATTCAACAACCTTCACCTCTAAGCCACACTGACACTGCATTAAAAATTCAGCTAACTCCTCTTTGGTGAACAATTATCTCATTCAGTGATTTGATTCACAGATATCTTAATGACAGCCTCCCCCGTTGTTTTTTTAATGTTTAAAATATGAAATAAATGAGCCCTGTCAGGCTGAAAATTCTGAGTAGGCTATAGTAGCTGTTTTCAATAAATAATGATGAGAAGTTTCAATTTACCCATCATCTGGCATATTGCATGAGGAGGTTGTCATCTCCTTTCAAGCTTAAAAATCCATTCCTAGCCATCTTGATAAAGTCATTAAATATTGTGGCAGAGGTACTGAAGTTGTTTTTTAAAAGTAAATCTTGCTCCATCAGTAAATAGTAGTGCTGAGGGAGAAGCACAACCATGAGAGGACCAGGCACCATGCTGGTGAAGAGACACATGTCCCAGAGAGCTGAGGGCTCCTTACCCCTTTCAAAGGGTCTGCCACCCTCTCTATCCATCCTTGCTTTAGCATGAAGGTGAGGTTATCATTTATCCCTCATGCTCTGTTCCAGCAGGGACTGTATAAGTTGGAGGGAAGTATCAGGCAAAAAGGAATCCAGTTTGATGACAAGAATCGGCCTGGACTACGACAGCAGTAGAAAAACTTGTGGGCAAATAGCTCTGACAATGGGTGCTCATGAGCCTGGGCATTAATTGCTCATCTGGAACATGAAGTCTCTGCTTTGCAACAGCCTTCTTGTTATACAAAAAGAGAAAAAAATATTCTGGTTTTGGACAAATAAATAAGAACCTTTTGTTTTTCTCTGTGTTTTTCATGGAATGGTTTGGGTTGGAAGGGACATCAAAGCTCATCTTGTCCCAGCCCCTCTGCCATGGGCAGGAACACCTCCCACCAGACCAGGTTGCTCCAAGCTCCATCCAGCCTGGCCTGGAACACTGCCAGGGAGGGGGCAGCCACAGCTGCTCTGGGCAACCTGAGCCAGTGCCTCACCACCCTCACAGCCAAGAATTTCTTCCCATTCTGTAATCTAAATCTCCCCACTTTTAGTTTAAAACCATGACCCCTCGTCCTATCACGGAATCACCTAGGTTGGAAAAGACCTTGAAGATCATTGAGTCCAACCATTAACCTAACACTGACAGTCCTCAACTATACCATACCCCTGAGCACTGTGTCAGCATGACTCTTAAACCCCTCCAGGGACGGGGACTCCATCACTGCCCTGGACAGCCCATTCCAATGTCTGATAACCCGTTCTGTGAAGAAATTCTTCCTAATATCCAATCTAAACCTCCCCTGGCATAACTTGAGGCCATTACCTCTTGTCCTATCACTATTACCTGGGAGAAGAGACCGATCCCCCCTCACTAGCCCCTCCTTTCAGGGAGTTGTAGAGAGCAATGAGGTCTCCCCTCAGCCTCCTCTTCTCCAGACTGAACCCCACCAGTTCCCTCAGCTGCTCTCCATCACACTTGTGCTCCACACCCTTCCCCAGCTCCAGTGCCCTTCTCTGCCCTCCCCAGTGTTCTTGTAGCGCCCCCAGGCACTGGAAGGTGCTCTATGGTCTCCCTGGAGACTTCTCTTCTCCAGGCTGAACACCCCCAATTCCCTCAGCCTGTCCCCAGAGCAGAGGTGCTCCAGCCCTTGGATCATCCCTGTGGCCTCCTCTGGACCCACTCCAACAGCCCCATGTCCTTCTGATGTCAGGGCCCCAGAGCTGAACACAGCACTGCAGGGGGGGCTCACATGAGCAGAGTAGAGGGGCAGCATCCCCTCCCTCGCCCTGCTGCCCACGCTGCTTTTGATGCAGCCCAGGACACGGTTGGCTTTCTGGGCTGCAAGCGCACAGTGTCAGCTCATGTTGAGCTTCTCATCACGCAACATCAATTATGAAAAAAAGCATTAATGAGAGAGCAAGAGCAACAACTGGGTGCTGCTGGACATCAGAACATCCAGGTAGGAAAATCACCCTCACCAGCTCCAGTTCCATACTGCAGCAACTGGGCTCTTCCCACCAGCCCCAGCATCCCTTAGCATGACCCACACCATCCTCTGAGAAGGTGACGAGTCATCATGAGCTGTGGTCTATATGCCCCACTAAAGTTATATTACAGTCATTTCCCCCACTCAAAGCCATTCCCTTCCATTCACAGTATTGGCAGTAGGTCACATGTGCAGCATGGCATATGCAGCTCGTGGGCATCATCTTGTGCAAATCTCTTTAGCTCCATTTCATCCAGGCAGCTTTAAAAAAAAAAAAATCTCAGCAGATTATATCAAAGGCTTCATCAGATTCCTATTGTCCTGCATGCGCCACATAATCCAAATGGTTTCAAAAGAAAACCGCTACCTGCTGATAGCTGGAGTGTTTGCCAGTTGCCAGATGTCTGGCTTTTGTTGTCTATAACTGGTATAATTTCTGCATAAAAATGAAAGTGGCTTCAGCCCTGCAGAACAAGATGCACCACAGATCAATTCATTGCAAAAGGCCTTTAAGGATGTCTGCATGGACGGAAATTTTGTTTTAGTGGGATGATTGGCTCTATTTAATTTAAACCTGTATTTATACTGAAAATTCAAATAATGCTCTCTACTTTGCATTTCAAAAAGAATCCCAGTGTTTATGAAATCACTTTTGAGTCACAATTACAGTTATTTGTCTCTGGGACACAACATGTAATTGGGTCAACATTGTTAATGAGCTAGTAGCATTATTGTTAATGAGCTGCTAGTGTTAGATTCAGTGTTTCATCCCCAGCAGGCGGCAAATACAGTATGTTAAGATAGATAATTATGTTAATGTTACAAATACCCACAGACCAAAGAAGTCATTAAAAATATTAAACAAAGAGGTTAAGTGAGACAATTGCATGGAGGGAACTCCCCATAGCAGCAGGGAAGAACCTGTGCCGCTCAGACACAGAGGTGTTTTCTCACTACACCCTTGAACACTGGGAACAAATCCTTTGCTTCATTGTTGCCCCATTTCATGCAGCGTGGCTGGAGTTTCATGAAAATAAGGCCTGGGTTGCAGGTGCCCACACATCAGAACATACAGAGGGGAAAGTCCTCCTCATCTTGTACATAAAGACCACTTGATGGCAGTTGTAACATTTTAAAAAGATGGGCCCCATTAAGAATGGAAGTGTTCAAGGCCAGGTTGGATGGAGCTTGGAGCAACCTGGTCTGGTAAGAGGTGTCCCTGCCCATGGCAGAGGGGTTGGAACGAGATGATCTTTGAGGTCCATTCCAACCCAAACCAGTCTGTGATTCTATGAAGAATGAGACCCACTTTGGTTTATTCACATTAAGCATATCACCCACTCATTTTATCTGCTGTCTCCTAATCCTCATGTCAATAGAGCTGATAATAAGCTGCTCCCCACTGACTTCTCCAAACCACTCATCATTTTGCAGGTTTTATTTCAGGAGTCATTTTTGCCTTTAAAAACATTATATATGGACCCAACTACTCATGATAAAGCTCCAGTACTTGAAGCTGGTGAGAACAAAGAAGGAAAGGTCTTTGGCTTTCCCATTTCAGGTCAGAAGAGAGCACCAGTGGTGGGAAGTGTTTTCTATAAGGAGCAGCAGTCTCTACAGGATCCTAAAATGTAGGGGCTTTGCTGACAGTCAGGCAAGTCTTTAAGGGTTTTCTATTTAAGCCAGACCATGCAAAGGGAAACAGAAGTTAATTTATTGTCTCAGATAAAATGCATATCTGGAGGACCTGAAAAATAAGTACTACACGGTAGTGCTCCAGTTTCATTCAGTACTATAAGTGACAGTGAATGATTGATGAAAAAATGATCAGTCATGAAAAATAATTGAATTATGAAAAATGAGATGTTATTGAGGAATTAATGAAAAATAATGCAAGTGATTGTATTTTGAAATAATTAAAAATATTAATGGAAAATAATTGGAGTGTGCAGATGGCTATAGCTGAGAGCATCTGGGAAGAAGTGCTATTTATTTCGCAATGGCTAAGTACCAAGGAATTTAAACCAAAACACATTTCCCTTAGACGCACATTTTAGACTAAGCTTTCAACCAGGCCCCATTGTCAATAATAGAATTTTACATTTTTTCCAAAGGCTGCTGCAAGGGATAGAGGTGAGCTAACTCCCCAAAAAATAATTCAAAATTAAGAAACTTAAAACATTTGCTCTCTAAAGGAGCTGCTAATAGCTGCAGTCTGAACTCCCCAAATATTTTAATTGCTCCAGAGTTCAACCCCACAGGACAACCTGAGGTCCCACCACCATTGCAGGCAGCTGAAGCTCCTGTCCTGCCCATGCCTGTGCTGCAATCAAGGCCCACCATGGTCTGCCCCAGACAGTGTTTTTAACCTTATAATCAGTTCATCCAAGGAGTTCCTCAGCAGACATTTCTAAATGGCATAATAGTTTAGCCCCCACAATCCACTGACTCCCTTCTCAGACACATTCTGATTGATACACAGTATAGCCTCCAAGTGCTTTTTTCTTCCAAAAAAACAGCTAAATACAAAGGAGGACAAATTGTCCATGCCACGATGAAGGTACAAACAAGGTACAAACTCAACATCTCCCTTGATGGTCAGTCATTAGTAAAAATATCCGATCCTAAAGTCTTGCCCTGCTTGAAACTCATCTGCAAGCGGAAGCAATACTGCAAGCACACATGTGTGCTGGTTTTACACAGTTACTCACAAGTTCAGTGCATTCATTCCAAACATCCACCGTGCACCAGTCTTGTCTAAGGGTTGCTCCTGGTGGGTAGTTGCTTTGCTCACAAGACCTCCTCTCGTTAAACATGCGATTTAGTCCTGTATAAAGAGGGAGTCAGTCATGCTGCATACATAGACATGCACAGACGCCCTGTGCTGGAGGCCCCAATGCATCCAGAAGGTGTTATGCTCAGTAACCCCAGAATTTCTCATCTGGAGCAAATACACATGTGAGGGTCTTGTAGCAAAGAGATTAATTTCTCAGCTGGTTTTATCAACTCAGATTGAAAATGTCATTGTTTAAAAACAGCAATACAGAAGGCTGTTTTCAAGGCCAAGTTCAAGGTTTCTCTCTCTTGCCACATACAATCATATAGGTTTCATCTTGGACAGCCCCTTAGTCTCCATTTTTTACTTTTCCAGGAGACCCAGTAGCACAAGCCCTGAGGATTCAGAGGCAGCAGTAGCCAATCACCAGACTCAGCTGCAGCAAAACTATCTCAGCAGGTCTCTTCCACCTCCATCACTCCAGCATTGACCTCAAACCCTTCCCAGCTTGGCTGGACCCCAAACAGAGCCAGGAAGACAGGCTGCACTGCAGGGTCCCACATTACAAAATAGAAATCAGAAGAGATGCAAAATGCAGGGTAGGAGGAGGGTATAGAAGGACTGCTCCAAAGGGTGAAGAGAAAAAGCTCACAACTCTCCCATGCTGTAATAGAAACTACATCCCAGGAAGGGGGAAAATTCAATGTGTAGGACTTCCAAAATTGAGCTTTTGGAATAAATGGATAATCCCCACCTTTGAGTACTGGATGTTGTACGATACTCAGCTCAGTAGCAATACTGGTCTGAGCTCTGGGGTGACAGCATTGGGCTGTAAAATGGGCAATATCAGACATTTTAAGTAAGGGTGAAAGTGTAATCTAGAAACCTGCAGATCTAAATCTTTCACCAGAGTGCAAACACACACAGAAGTAATCAGAAAAGTATCTGGAAAACAGGAAAAAGTGTGTTTTTCCAAAAGATGATCATGCCAGTCCAGCACAATACTGTTCTGTGCTTGAATAAATTATCTCCAAGACAAAAGTCACATGGCAGATACCTTTTTTTTTAAGCCTTGAGTGGTAGTACCTCATATGTAGTCACAGGGAAAACTATTAGTAAGACAGCAAAAACAGTGATTAACACAGACTTTGAGAGGGGCTGAACTGGATGTTTATCATGATGGGCTGTGGTGGAAGAGAGGATGGAGGCTAAAGCTGAACCTGGAGAAAAACCAACCTGTGACTGGTCTATTTAATGTTTGTTTTAATGAACTTAATGAAAAAAAATAGAAGCATAGGGATGAGTTTTAATGGTTAGTTGGGAAGCATCAACAATATGGAGAAGGTCAGCCTGACCTTGGTACCGGGGAACGTTATGGAACGGTTCATTCTGGGGGAGATCACGCGGCAAGTGCAGGACAACAGGGGGATCAGGTCCACCCAGCACGGGTTCACGAAGGGCAAGTCCTGTATAACCAACCTGATCTCCTTATGTGATCAGGTGACCCGCCTAGTGGACGAGGGAAAAGTGGTGGATGTTGTCTACCTGGACTTCAGTAAGGCATTTGACACTGTCCCCCACAGCATTGTGCTGGAGAAGCTGGCAGCTCATGGTCTAGACAGGTGGACTCTTCACTGGGTTAAAAACTGGCTGGATGGCCGAGCCCAGAGAGTACTGGTGGATGTAGTTAAACCCAGATGGAGACTGGCCACAAGCGGTGTCCCTCGGGGCTCTGTCTTGGGGCCAGTCTTGTTTAATGTTTTTATCAATGACTTAGATGAGGGAATCGAGTGTACCCTCAGAAAATTTGCAGATGACATGAAATTGAGTCGGAGTGTCGATCTGCCTGAGGGTAGGGATGCCCTGCAGCGGGATTTGGCCAGGCTGGAGTGATGGGCCAAGGGCAATTGCATGAGGTTTAACAAGGGTAAGTGCCGGGTCACGCACTTTGGCCACAACAACCCCATGCAGCGCTACAGGCTTGGGGAAGAGTGGCTGGAAAGCTGCCTGGCGGAAAAGGACCTGGGGGTGTTGGTTGACAGCCGACTGAACACAAGCCAGCAGTGTGCCCAGGTGGCCAAGAAGGCCAACAGCATCCTGGCTTGTGTCAGAAATGGTGTGACCAGCAGGAATAGGGAGGTGATCGTGCCCCTGTACTCGGCACTTGTGAGACCGCACCTTGAGTACTGTGTCCAGTTCAGGTTAACACAGTGTAAGAAGGACATTGAGGTGCTGGAACAAGTCCAGAGAAGGGCAACGATGCTGGTGAGAGGTCTGGAAAACAGGGCTTATGAAGACCGGCTAAGGGAAATGGGGTTATTTAGTCTGGAGAAGAGGAGACTGAGAGGAGACCTCATTGCCCTCTACAACTACCTAGAAGGAGGCTGTAATGAGGCTGGTGTTGGTCTCTTCTCCCAGATTACTAATGATAGGATGAGAGGAAATGGCCTCAAGGAAGTTTAGATTGGATATTAGGAAGAAGTTCTTTACTGAGAGGGTGGTTAGGCACTGGAACAGGCTGCCCAGGGAGGTGGTGGAGTCACCATCCCTGGAGGTGTTCAAAAAATGAGTGGATAAAGCACTTGAGGTCATGGTCTAATGGTCTAGTGGTTAGGGAGATGTTGGGATAAAGGTTGGACTTGATGATCCTGGAGGTCCTTTCCAACCATAGTGATTCTATGATTCTATGATACTATTAGACCCACAGAAGTGGAAAAGGCAAAAAATAAAAAGCATAATGTGCATAACTGGTATTAACTACAGGGATTCTAGCTGTAACAGCGGAATTGAAATTACTACCCTGGCCAGTGTGTTTTAGGATCTCACTTGGTGGCCTACAGTTTCCCCATAGACAGACCAATGGGCGCATTTCTCCAGGAAATCTGTAGGCCACCAGCACAGTGCACCTGTGAAGTATCAGTGTGATGCTAAGGCACATCAGAGGTAATCCACACAGTGTTTCGAACTTGTGGGAAGCATTCCTGCTATGGTAAGAGATAGTGGTGGGACCCTCATGAAAGCTTACTGGCTAAACTCACCCTCCTAGTGCAGGTGAGATGGATCCAGGCTGGACCAAGCTTGCAAAAGATGCATCAGAGCCTTACAGAAGACACATTTACCAGTGGATGCTGAAAAACAGTTTGGTCATCACCACAGAGTGACATAGATTGACCAATTTCTACAATTACACATTGAAATAATCAGATGGGAAAAAATAAACAGTTTTGGCTCAGAAAGTGTTGATAAAAGGCAAGGATGCAAACTTGCTACAAATTCACAAAGGCTTCTGATTTTAAACCAAACTGAAGTACTGAAGGACCTGGCTTCTGGTTCAGCCTTCCAGTAAGATTAGTGAAAAGAAGAAACCTAATTAGAAGGAATAGTTCAAAAAATTCACAAAGCAGTTTGTGCAGCAGTGTTGGCTGATACAGGAGTGGACACAAATGGTATTTTCCAATTCTGTGTCTTAGTTCCCAACAACCCGATGTAACAGCATTTAATTGGGGAATGGAAAAGAAGTTCAGTGCACAGAAGAAAGAGGGAAAGGAACCATCTATTTCATAAAGAAAATAATCCTACAGATATGGGCTTTTCTCCCCTGTTGTGGACAGCAGCTCTACATGGAATCCGTACAACAATGTAACGACTTCTCTGGTTTCATTTGGGTTGCAAAGGAGCACATAGGAAAATTAATGCATCCATTGAAAGATGGGAGAGAGAAGAGAGCACCCTATCCCTTACAGAAGGGACAGCCTCAGTGCTGGAGTAATCCTCCCCCCAAAGGTTGCAGGGCTCAGGCATGCCTGCATAGCCCTTTGTCACTAGTGTTTAGATTGGCCACCAGGACAACATCCTCACTAACACACCTTTTAGTGGTAGACAGAAAAACTACATATAACAAAAGCAGAGCAGGAAAATCCCAGGATTATCCCAGGGGAGATGCACATAGCACTGAGACATGTCCCAGACAAGCTGCAATACCCTGCAATTTTATTTATAACCTGACTTGGGGGAAAAAAAACAAAACATAAGTGATATGACCCATTCCTCACATGGCTAAAAATAAATTAATTCTTCTACTGAATAATTCAGTGAATCATCTTTGCCAAGTCCCAAAGTACTTTTGGAAAGAAGTCAGATACATTTTCCCCATTAACCTCCTGAAAATGCAGGTTTACAGTTCATAATCAGACCTAAATATGTACAATTACTCAGCAGGAGATTTTAAAAGTAGTCCGCACCACAAATATTTCTTAGGTGGCAAAAGTAGTCAGGATATCAAGCAGGAAAAGAGGTTTATTTGACCATAGGACATCCCTGGATCCATGTCCTTCAGCATCCCCACAGGTACGTGGATGAGGAGGGGGATGAAATGGGGGATTTCATGCAGAAATAGTCCTCAGTGTAAGTCACCAGTTTTATGGTGACATTTTCAGCCTCCAACTCTGCTCTGCAAGATCATCCAGCTCTGCAATTAGAGATGCCCATGGCACACCTCATCTCCACAGCCTCAGAGATGTTCTTAATGGACAAAGTTTCAGCTTCACAAAATCCTCTCCTATTAAATCTAATTTAAATGCATAAGTTAAGATTCCTAAATAGACATATTACAGAGATTTAAAAAGACAGTTAATGCATGTTAAATATAATCAATTCCAGGGGATGAATAGTAATATGTTTTAGAAATCATAGCATAACAGATTAAGATACATAGCCTATTACTGATCTAATAATTAAAAGACAATTACTGCCTATTTAAATCTCAGTAAAATGTGTCAGAAAACAAGGCTTTCACTTTAAAATTAGATATAAAGGTATCCAGCAATTTAAGTGCTATCATTTTTGGTGCCATTCAAAGGAGTCTCATTTTCAGGAACTGCAATGTATTCAGAGTATTCCCTTTAAGGCACCCAAACTTTCTCAGGCGAAAAATGAGGGCGACCACGTGACCCTCAATCACCACGAGCTCTTCAAAATTTAGTCTGTGAGAATAACTTTGGTTTAAGTGTGCGCCTCATCACTTCCATGCTAAAAGAAATTCATATACTGAACATAAGTTGCCAATCAGTATTTAACACAAATATCTGAATAAATAACTGCAGGAGTTTGACTTGAGAAAAATCAAATTCACATAGTAGGGTCTTACTCAACCCAAAGCTCCAGCAATGAAGACTGTCCAAAGAGTCATCTGTCTTCTTGGCTGTGTATCTTTCCAATTTCTTTGGCATGTTGTGATTTACCAACACCACATAACATTTTCCTCATCCACTGAAGCTCAACTAGATTTAAGGATGATGTCTAAAATTGAAGACATTACACTATTTGGATCAATAAATATCAGATGGGAGGGCAGAAGATGAATAAAATTTGAACACATGGGACAGCTTATCCAGTGCTTTCATCCAAGTCAGGTGCTGACCACATGCAATCAGACTTGGAGCAAGGCTGAACCTCCAGATGTGCCATCAGAACAGTGGCGCAAATCCATAAAAATTGCTGTTACAGGCAGGGGAGGGGCTTCCAGCAAGAACTGAGGAAGAAACAGTTAAAATTGTTTATCTGGGGTATTGTGGTGGCTGTACCTTAAGGCAGCAACCACAGGACTTCAAATGCTTTTATTTCCATCTTCAAATGGAGTGTTGGATGCTGTCTGGTATTTCAGGACTTGACAAATCTTTTACTTTCTGCAAGTTTTTCTAGTCTATTCTATAAACAAACAGCTTGTTTTAGCTTGGAGACAATGTGTTACAAGTAGCAGCCTTAATAATTAAAATTTTCTTTGCTGTCCAACATTTGTGTGGGAGAGGTCAACAAGGACGCTAAGAGAGTGCTAAACAGGGAGTCTTTAGTCAAGATTTGCCACGTATGAGAACAAGTGAGTCGTGTAACATTGATTACAAAGCTCATGGCTGAAGACAGCCATCAGCAGCATAGCTCTGCTCCTGGCAGTTTTGGAGGATACAACACATCCCTATAATTAGGCTGGAATGTGTGCCACACAGAGAAAGGCAGAAAACAAGCACAAACATATCATTTCATGTATTCATGTATCATGTATTCTAGGTGACCCTGCTCTGGCAGGGAGGTTGGACTAGATGATCTTTCAAGGTCCCTTCCAACCCCTAGCATTCTGTGATTTCACCTTAGAGGGAGAACTTCATGCATCTTATTCTGGCATCTGCTCCTGTCTCAAAGTTCACAGGCTGCAAGAGAAAACCTCAACAGCCAGTCCAGTGTCATGGTTTCACATGGCCCTGATGTCTATGCCTAACATCACCAGGTTCACAAGAAAAGGAACCCATTTTCAGCAAACTCAGGTCATTGGTCAGGTAGAGAAAGACTAGATCATGGGACCTGGCCATCATACTGATGTGCTGGGGTCTGAACCCTGAGCCCTGAATTAAGGTTGACATATGGGTGGTTCCCACAGTCCTTCAAAAGGAGAGGATGAGTTTGCCTTTTGGCTTTCCTCCAAGGTGCAGCTGACCTTGTAAGGAAAGCCCTTGGATAAACAAGCCCCAGGTGCCCCGCATTGGGTAAACGAGTGCCAGGTGTCCTGTTTTGGGGATAAAAGCTGGGACCACTTGCAGGAAGGGTGCAGTGTCTATCTGTGAGGTGGATGCACTTTGCAGAGTTTCCCTGTTGAGGAAGGACCTCCTGACTCTCCCTGCAACTGCACCCCAGTCAGGTTTGGTACTTGTAAATGCAGGCTCTGTGGGAACAACATGAGTTTGCCTCTGTCCTATGTTATTAGCCTCTTGGCTTGGCTGTCTCCCATCTCTTCTATGGGAGACTTTGGTGCTTTGTTTGTTCCACCGGTTGTTGTTCTTGCTGCGTCGTTCCTGGGGTCGTTGGGGTTGATGTCTGTTATGTGTAACCTCATTGACTTGTTTGTACCCCCAGCGATCACCCATGTATTGACCCTTTTGTGTGCAATAGAATCTGGTTACTGGTTCGTTCTACTGCTGGCTGCGTCCTTTGTACTAGGCCTAGTAATTGGCAAAACACGTACTCATTCCTGGTGGGCTAGCCATGTCCGCAGAGATCTCTGCCCACCACATGGCTGCTCCCACAGCCATGCAACACAGCAGTGGTGAAAACAGTACAGTTTTTCTGCCTTTCCCCCCCCGCCTTTGCAAGAAAATATCCATGAACTGACAGTCTTGAGACTCCTTAGCAGAGGAACCCAACAGGCAGCTCCCACGCCAGAGCCATCATTGCAGCCTTTCTAAACTCAAAACATTGATACCACACATAGCAGGTAAAATTTCACAACCTAAACAACATCTGGCTTTAAAAAAAAAAAAAAGAAAAAAAAGAAAAAAAGCCAGCAAGCAATTAGATTGTCCATTTACCTCCTGCATCAGGGAAGGGGTCACACCACAGCCCCAAGCCACCAGCTTTGTCCTGCACCCCAGTCCTCATCCCTCTCAACATGTGTCTCCTCACAAAAGGGAAAAGCTGTGAAACTGCAAATTTGGATCCCGGAGAGAGAGGCTTTTATGTGAACGAGCCATCCTGTTGAGAATATTCACCCCAAATTTGTCAAAATCTTTCTGCTGTTAATTGAAGGAAGCAGAAATCTGTTTGCTGAAGCTCCATGAGCAGAAAAAAAAAGCCAGATAAATTATTCATCATGAATTACTCACTTGGTTCTTGTTAAGAAATTACTTGTTTTCACAAAGCTTGCATCAGATTAATTCTTTGTTTCATTTATTTAGATATCTTAAGCTGGCAAAGGGATATGGGTGCTAAAGATGCAGAAAGAAGACTTTTAAATAGATTCTATATCTTATCCACAGGTGACCACTACTTGAGCAAATTAGTAAAACCACTCAGTTCCAGGGCAGTGCAGAAGGGTGCATTTCCAGAAACAGCAATCTTGAGCAACTTTATTACCACTGCGATTACCTGCAAGTGGATTAACAAGTCAATCTGACTTCATTACATTAGCTTGATATTAAATAAGTAAGAAGTTACCATTTGATAGGCATACTAATTGGTCAAAATTATAGGAATCATAAGAGCACAGCATCAGAATTACCGATGCAGAGTTAATAAACATGCTACCAAGGAGGCTGCAATCCTTGTATCAGCCTGACATCCTACCTGCTGCCTCTGTTTTGGCCCGATTTACCATAGAACAGGCAATAAATACATTTTCAAACCCCCAGGGCATGGTTCCTGAACTTCACTTGGTTGTTTGGGAAATGTATGGCATCCCATTGCCAGCCCACACTACAGGCTTCCTCAGGGCTCACCTCCAAATGGAACCTCAACAGGAACCTCACAAACAATTCAACACAATAGACTAGTTGCTTCCACAGAAACATGTTGGAAATGCATGTGTTAACAGGTATTCTGAAAATTAAGATAGCAGGGTTTGCTTTCAAGGTACAGCTGCTTTTAGAGATTAGTTACAGCACGAGAAAACAAAATTTTTCTTTCAAGATTCTCTCAGTCTATCAAACTCAGACACTTCTGCCCAAGCTTTATTTATTTCTTTAATGATTGCTAAGCCATTTTATCCACAGAGTTAGGACTTGAGCATTGTTACAATATTCATTTGAGATTCAGAGACTGCTTTTAAGTGGCCACCCTCTGCAGCAGTAACTTCTCTCCAGGCTCTCACCATTGCAGCTACTCTTGTGAAGAGATTTGCAGCCTGCTGCTCCCATTCCTTTAAGGCGTGCAGGGGAGAGAAATTAGCTGTAATTCACTGTCAGGAGCAACC
Organism: Podargus strigoides; assembly: GCA_028020825.1. Classification (NCBI taxonomy): domain Eukaryota; kingdom Metazoa; phylum Chordata; class Aves; order Caprimulgiformes; family Podargidae; genus Podargus; species Podargus strigoides. The sequence goes on from CM051663.1 coordinate 17,386,686, forward strand.
CAAGGTGCTGTAACATCACCATTATATACGGAAATCTGATACAAAGGCACTATAGTCTGCAGCTAAGCCTGCTATAAATATACCTGTTGAATTGAACGTTGCAGGCTGACATCTCAGTTACATTGTGGCTGACGTTGGTCTGCTGGGGACTAGTGCTATTCCCTACTGCCAAGGAAAGCTGGCTTTTGAGGGAAAGACTCTTCTGCAAACAACCAGGTCCTCCACACATCACCCCTATGTGCAAATTTATAGCATGTAGAAACACTTAAGGTATCCTACTTTAGTCCAAAAAAATCTCCTTGCTGTTATCTCACAAGCCCAGTGCCCCTGGGAAGAATGGGGTATTTCTTTTCCTCCAACTGGAGACTGATCATGCCAGTGGGGTAGGGTGCAATAAAGCTGGTTCAAGCTTCCATGAAAGCTCGTCCATGGAAACTTTGTGGGGCTGTAGACAAGTCCCCTAGAGTCCTTTATCCTGCAAAGCAGCAGGCATCCAAGATCAGTGGCCATGATGCCACCTAAATTAGATGGCAGTTAAGAAAACAGCCACTCCCAAACTTTAGAATCCTTTTTCATCACTGCTGAAGGTGTCCAAGTCACCTGCTCCTTCCTGCCCAGCCACATTAACCTCAGCAAACAGAACACTGAGAAGTTCAGCTACTTGTAAGGCATCCTCTGCTCCCCGGCATCTCTGACGCACCTCCAAAACAATATTGTTCCCCAGCTCTGACCCTCCTGCCACTTTGGGTGTAGAACAGAAGGAAATAGTTGTCTGGTCACTTAGGTTTTCATCCAGCTGCACCATCTCCTGTGCAACCAAGAGGCAACCTCTGAAGTTCAGGGTCTGCTTGTACCTCAGCACTGCCTGAAGTGCTCTGACCTGATGCTCTCAGCCATGGCATGGCAGAGCTGCTTCAATTTGTGCAGTAATTAAATATTTATCAAGCTAGCAAGCAGCATTACAGCTCTGCAGTCAGCTGGGATGTGGGAGAGTTGGGTTCAACACTGCAGAAATTAATATTTAATGAGCTGGGTGAGGTAGAAGAGCTCCACCAGGAGAGACAAAAGGCCACATCCATCCATCTCTCCCACCCTGGACTTGTGTTCGGAAGAACCCACTCCCAGCAGGTCTGAACCCTGCAAAGCTGCAGCCTGAACGATGGGAGGCACAAAGAGGGGGGCAGACCTAGGCACCCCAACTCACTCCCTGTGACAGGAACTGAGCCCAGCACCAGGATGGGGTTTAGTTAATCCTGACTAAGCAGCTATCCCACTGGGAGAATGAGGTACATATATAGGAAGTGCTGGAGTTTACCAAGATATCATTTAAATTTGACACAAAGGGGAAAAAACAAAACCATTTCTGTGTTCCATAAATGCAAGAAGTCTGCCTGTCTCTGGCCTTCACTGTATCTGTGCCAAGAGAAAAATGTTTCAGTTATGTCCAGTTTGGGTTCAGCCACAACATGCTCACCTGGCACAGACACTGAATGGTTGAACAAACAGCAGCAATACAGGTGGTTTTGGCACTTACAGGCTGAACACTGGGCTCAGGCATCTAAAAGTTGATTTTACAGATGTTTAGTAGCTCTAGTGCTAATATGGTCTCAGCTGTTTGCCAGTCCTAAAGATTTGAACATTTTTCAGATGTGTACCTTAGTCCCCAAGCAGATTTTGCTGCCACTTTAATTGCCAGAAGGTTATTAGTTGTTAGTCTTTTCTGCTCAAGCAATGAGTACCTTTCCCTGGCACTAAGTGTATAGCTGGAGAAAGATTTGTGGATATTCCTCAAAGACAAGGCTCACGTGAATGTTGAACGTCATTAAGTGCAATGAAGTTCCTCCAGATTTGCAGAGAAATAACTCAGGGCTGACTTCTACCTGATAAAATTTGAAAGCCTTTTGCCCTCAGATCTCCCAGCTTACTGTTGAAATCGAGCTAAAAATAATACTTTAATGGCTGCACAATGTTGATTGCTTCTCATCCTGATCTCCTGACATTCCCTTAGAGATTGCTTTTCCTTGTTCCTTTAATACCAGTTGATTAAAGATGCTGCTTGTATGTACAGTAGGACGAGTTGTTCGAACCATGTAAGACCATACGCTCACATTGTTAAAGCTTCCCAGTCCAGCAGCAGATTCAGGAAGAGATTGGGCCCATCTCAGAGCATGGTTTTGGCTGGCAAGGAGGGCTTTTTGGCAATCTACGTGCTTCGAGCAGCTCCAGCTCTCTGCAGTTTCTGGAGCACAGCATGTTTTCCGCAGGCTCCGGCTGATACAGTGGACATTAACTGAATAAGCGTTAATTCTTCTCCGAGGACCATCTGCTGAGGACCAGCTTGCAAACTCCTGTCAGAAACCAGGGCAACAGCACCATCTAGCAGATCAGCCCAAAAAGTGCTGGAGGGACACTCTACCCAGGAAGAAAAGGGGACACCAGGGCTAGGTGATGGCAAGATAAGGGCTTTTGGGTCCAGCCAGTGATGGCCTCGCACAGCAGCATCCCCATTTCCATCTTCAGACACCTGACTCGGCCTCAGCATCTGCTGTTTCCTTCTTGACTTCTTCAAAACATCTTATAGTGCTTCTATGCTGGACCATAATTTTTCAGCATCACTCCAGGAGAGGGAAACAGCCTCTGCCTGGTACAACTTGTCACACCTGGGATGTCATTGCATCACACAGATGTCAACACCGCAGAACCACTTGCCTGTGGCATGAACTTGGTTTCATAGAAACCCCAAATTTTCTAAAGCTATGATGTTCTTTAGAAAATAATTTGAAAACAAGTTTTCTGAACTTTTTCTCCCCTCTTTATTTTTCCTCAGAAGGGAGCTCCCTTCCCCCTCAACCTCACAGAAGACCCCAATCTAATATTTACTATATAACAAAATTATCAGGAACATATTAATTTTAATAGTCTTTAGACATTTTACTGTCCTGTAAAGTAATTTGAAGCTGGCTTCCGCACATCAGTTTTATGGTAATCCCCAACATTAGAAACTGGAAGAACAGCCCTGCTAACAGGTAACTTGCACCAGGAAGTGGAGACATGAGGAAGACTGCTGAATCATACAACCAAAAATAACTTTTGCCTCTCTCCTTGTCAGAACATCACATCCCAAAGGATGGGAGAGGGGGATATTAGAGTTATCCAAATTCATTAGAGGAAGATGCTTCAAGCAGCAAATTTCATCTTTGGTCCCATCTATGCATTGGCATGGTTTGTGCTCACACACAACTACAAGCTTTAATGTTCATTTTCCTGTAGTATCTCCCTGAATGGAAAATTGATTCCAACATCTAAAGCGCTGCACAAGACAAATTGTGAGAAATTGTATCTCGGTATTGTAATAAATGGAAATTTATACTTGCCAATCTATTTTGTCTGTTTGGTTTTTACTCCCCATGCAGAGAAAATAATGGCATTCTCACATCAGGCTCTCTTCAGTCCCTTGTAATTCCTTTTCTGACAATGCTAATACTCATGAGATCTTTGTTGATTTTATGCTGAAAGAAACCGATAATCACTTAAACTGACTTCCATGTTTTGTAGGGCTGGGCAATTCCTCTATCATACCACAGTCTGGGATGCAGTTACAGAATTTATTTTAAGAAAATATTAAACTCCAGTTTTGATCAAATCCCATTGCAACCCTAGAAAGGATATTTCCTGTGTTAATTTCCCTCACAGCATGATACATGCCTTCCCTGCCTGGTCTAAAATTACTGGCTTCAAGCAATCATACTTCTGATTTTTATGATGCATTCTCCCTTTTAGAAGTTATGTCTTCCCAGGAAGATTATAACCAGTTCATCCAGCCTTTTCTTTCATAACAATTGAACAGACTTTCTTCTAATAGAGCATGAGCCAATTTTACCAGGGCTCTCTTGGTTCCTTTCTGGCACCTTTGGGAGATGCAGACACAAGAGGAGGATGGATGCAGTGTCACTGATCTGTATGAGTCCCATGACTTGTTCAAATCTTGTTCCCACAGTGGCACCACTGAGTGAGGCACCTGCCCAGATCAACAAGCCTGGTAAGAAAATGAATTTCTTTTTCCCAAAGCAACCTGAGATAGAGTGGTTGAAAAGATAAGTCAAGTTCTAAAGAGGTAATTCAAACACAACTCAAAATATTTCAGAGACATACATTGAAATCCTTTCTGTAAACTTTTCATCCCAAATTAAACATCTCAGAAGCCCTCAAACTGAAACGTTTTGTCATGGTTCCTAGAGTGAGACAAATACGATTTGTTCCAAGTCATCTCAACACAAAGTTGCATTTCCTTAACCTTAAATGCCTTTACTTCAGAAGCTGTAGCTTCTCATCTGAACAGGCTCAGCAGCTGAGCTCCTCCATTAGGTACCACAGGCTCAGGACACTCAGAAAACCACAAAATCTGCCCTTCTGATGCTTTGTGGAGGTTATAGTCCTAGTCGTATTCTCTCTTCTGAGCTATGCATCCTGAAATTAATATATCCCAAATTGACCTGTCTGCCTTCACGTGAGTCATATGGTTTTATTACATCATGGGTAATACAGCCCCATCAAGAAAGCCCTATCCTCCAAGAAGAATAGAAACTAGAACCATCTTCTTCACTTTGCAAGTCCCATGTGCTAGGGAAGCACACCTTACCACCAAGTCAATTCCCATCAGTTTTTCAGCAAAACAGCAGAGAAATGCATCAGAACAGATGGAAAATTAAAAAATTTTGGAATAAGTAGGATTAAAACCCTACAGAAATTTCAAGCCCACAGGGAAAATCCCAACAGTAGAGGACTTGGGGGCCAGCACCCACCATGCAGCAATGGCTTTGACCACCTGAATGTCAGTGGTTCCAAATTCTACAAGGAAGACTGCAACACTTCAGCGAGATTCATCAGGTTGGTGATCTCTACCCACCATCAGACTGGCTCAAAGTCAGGGAGAAAGACTAGCAGGTGTGCTCTACCCACACCTAAACCCCATACAGTTCATGCAGGTCACCTCACAAGGGACCCTACTGTCCCCTGCAGCCATTCTGGTTTGTGGGCCAGATTCTCCCATGTGACAGCAGAAAAATCACCTATGAAGGCAACTCAGACATCCCTTTCTTCTCCACACCACCACCTTTTCCATGTCTTACATGAGCATAGTGCCACCACAGAAAACTCACAGGTCTACAGCAGTTGAGTGGGTATTTGTTTCTCTCTCCTCTTTGCATTTCCCTACAGCCTTTTGGAGGACAAAATTTTATATGAGGCTGGTTTTACTGAATACTGAAACCCACAATTTGTGAAGGAGCCTTTCCCATGATAGGAGTCCCTCTCAGGGAAATGAGATCAATTTCAAATAATCAGTCTGGGACCAAAAAAAAAAAAAAAAAAAAAAAAAATCAGGAGAAAAATATTAATTATTTCTATAAGAATCTAATTGAGTCTTAATGACTTTAAATGTCAGGTCTATGAAATCTCTGCCTTGAGGCTGGAAAAGCAGCATACTGCAAGATGTCATGCCAAACTGTGCCTTTCCCTTGCTGTCCAGTGAATATTTCCAATAATCCTATTGCAATAAGAAACATTCCTTCTGTCTGCTCCCAGATCACCACGCTAAGAAATGCTGCCATTTGAGTCAGATTTTAGCTGGATTTTTAAACCGGGTCACTTAGTTCTATGGCCACTATGAAAATATGCATTCTTCACCATTGGTTAATAAAGATAACGAACTCATAGTTTAAGGTGAGAGAAGGGAAACAGTACTATCCCTATACTGCCTGTATAGCAGTCAGTAAATCAGAGATTGCCCATTGCTGGAGGGTAGAAGGACTCACGATCCATGCTCCAGCAGACAAGATCTCGGCTGAGGAAGGTACCCCCAAGCCCATGCAAACCCCAATCCAGGACTCAGCAAGGGCTCAACCCAGGCAGGTTGCTGTGGTAAGCAGTAACAGACACAAGATACACAATTCTCACACTCTTTCTTCATTTCAAGGACCCCTCTTCAGGACTAAGCCACACATCTTCCTTCCCAGCTCCCACCTTTCCTGGTCAGAACTGCTGCCTTGATACATCTCTGCTCATAATTATTTCAGGAATTTTTATTTCAGCTCAAGAATGAATTTATTCTTTCATGGCACAAATAGCACAGCTATTTTAAGCCTGTCTACATGATTTTCAAAAGAGACCATTTTTATATTTGAGCAGATTGCATCTGCTCTGCTGAAGGCACCAGGTTACTAGAAATAGGAGACAAAACTAGTGTTCACACACAGATTGCCACCAGTTTGCCACAAAGAGCGTATGGCAGATAAGTACCAGCAGCTCCTGGAACAGCAACAGAGGAGCCTAAATACAAGAAGGTAATGATGACAGATGACCCAGAAATTACTTTTCATCTGTAGATCTGTTGTCCTGTGTAGCGATCCTTGGCCTGCCCTAGGCTCTTAAGCTCTTTTTTCTACCTGCAGATGCCCTTCTCCCATAGAAAGTGAATGCTATAAAGCTTCACCTCTTTCGGCACCTTTCCCTTTCAATGTTCTGTATAAGTACATTGGGGATGAGAGAAGAATTACAAGACAACTGTGATGTTTGGCATGCAGCCTTATTTCTCTCCTTTCCCAAGGAAAAAAGTCAGCAGACCTGCAATGCATTCATCTGAGCTGCCCGATCCCAGAAACCACTTGAAGATCACTTGAGAACAGGCTCCAGGCATTAACATTTTCTGTACTGGCAAAATGCGCTCAGGCTGAGATTAATTAGCTTAGAAATCCCAGCCATGCTTGATGCAAGCAAGACCAGGGCCAGAGCAAGAAACTTCAAGGTTGCCCAAGATGCAGATGATCTGGATAACACTCTCACACAAAAAACTTGTTGTCCTGCCAGAAGACCACACATTTCTTTAGGATAAGTTCTGGCCAGCACTCAGGAACCTCTGTTCCCACACAGTACAGGTACATTCAACTTCTCCAGAACAGCTGAATTGTCTCCACAGCATGCAGAAGGACCAGGAAGATCCAATAGGAGATGAGGGAAGATAGCTACAAGGAGCTGTCGAGTGCCAAACACAAGTCTTCCATACAAAAAACAGTGGTTAAAGATCAACCACACTTCTCCTTTCTTATGTCAGGAACCACTCATCCATTACCCTGACTAGTATTGACATTTCACTCTGTTCGTACCTCATGTTAGAGCATCACATTTAAGCTTCTGTAGATAAGGTTGGGTTAACATTGCCATTAAAAGTTCCCTCTGCCCCTTCCCATGGGGCAAGGGGCTTTCAGCCTTGCTCTAAGTACATGCTCAGGGATGCAAGTTGACAGAAATCAGGGTGGGGGTGGGGGCGGCGCAGGGAGAGGTTGTTTACAAGTATTTGCCTCGATACAAATTTGACCACTTCCTTTAGAAAAAAACTAAACCACAGAAAATCTTAGATGTTTTATTGTGGTCTATGTGTTTCAGATCTGACTCCAATGAGCTGAGCAATCAGCTTTGGATTTTGTGTTATTTTGGAAGGAACTCAGAGGAATTCAGCTGCTGAGATAAGACATGAACAGGTGGAGATGGGTTATCCCATCAAGCTGAAGTCTCTCCAGTGACAGTTGTCTCTCTTTAAATGAGCAAAACCAGCCAAGTGGACAAATATCAAACATCTGTATATAGAGGGAGCTCTCCCTAGCCAGAATGCAACTAGTCATCAATTTGTGCCCTGCAGATTTAGGCTTTGTTTGTTTTGTTGGTTTTTTGTTTTGTTTTGGTTTGGTTTTTTTTAAACTACAGGTTTCATGTGTTATTTACACTGTGTAAAATAACTCAGGAAAACTCCCCTTGCTACACAAATATATGACAATCTGAATCCTCCTCACTATTTTCTATGCTTTCCATTAGAATCCAGATACAGACCAGAAGCATCCATAACACTCCTATCACTTCTCAATCTCCAGTCACTGTATAGTGTCCACATGAAGCCATAGGGTTAGACTTCACATAGTTACTTGTTTCATGGACATTGTAATCTATTGGCCACACATTTCATCAATCCCCTTCACATTCTTACATGTTGGAGAGAATTGAACCTACTCCCACTTTCATTACCATTTATCCCAGTTTCCCTTCTTTTGTGCACTTCCATAACAATGTTTCCATAGGTTTGCCATTAAGCTCAAGATTTTGGGGGTACTCAGTAGGATGCTCTACCTCAGTTCATTTTTTTCCCCCTAGTACTTCTCATTTAATTTCCATTCACATAGCCAATGCTTTAAATCACTGTGGATATAATTCATTTAACAGTCCCAAAATTATGCATCAGTAGCCAATGCCATTTTCTTTCCTGCACAAAGGAAGCATTGATATAACCTGACCGGTTCTGCTGATAGATTTCCAACCAGTCATCACCTCTTTGTCTATTGAAATGAGGTCAATATTCAATTATCCAGAGTTCAGTACACAGTTTCTGCATTAGGAAAGCATCGTATTTCAAGACTTCTAAGGAAGCTTTGTAACTGAGTGCCTGAGAGGTCCAGCAAGTGTTCCCAGGTTTAAGTGACATGAGAAAACTCAGATTAAATTCATCTGTTTCAGACAGAGACTAAGAGTTCACCCAGCCACCTTGCCCCACAGCTGATCCATGGATCCATATCGGTTTCCCTATCTTGGGTTTACTAAAACCAATCATGATTTTCCATGCAAAAAACCCCCTCCATTGATATGCCACAGTTTTTAACAGCCTACAACGCTATAGCAGATAACCAGATGTCTCAAAGTATCCTTACTCCCCATCCAGTACCTAAAAAATAAGTTATATTCACTGCATTGACTAGTCCCCAACCACGTACCCACCTCACTAGCCACCTCTCCCATTAATTGCACTGGGTTTATATTCAGCAATTAACATGCCCAGTCCCTCTTATTAGCCACATCAGAAACTGATATTTCTACAAAGGCCAATTTTAAACACACTGCTTTCATGCTGCTCTGGGTTTGACTTAGCTTTACGCCCAAGACCTTGAGGTTGTCTTCTCCCTTGGGGCAGTCAGGAGACCACACCGTTTTCAGGTTCCTAGTTGGGAAACCAGTGAAGAACTTCCCATTAGCCTGCTACAATCCCACCTCACCATAAAACCCAAATATTATCCCCACATAGATCAGTCACTGCTTCAGGTGTTCACCACCTCCAGGGTCACCTTCTTCCCCCTCTCTCCTGGAAAGGGCTAGAGCTGAAATAGGTGGCTGGGTCATGATTGTCCTCCCTAGCCCTGCTGTTTTCTGCAGCTCTTTTCCTCCAAGTGCTTCTTGCAATTATGTTCTGCCAAACAATTACTCAGCAGCTATTTAACTTTTCTATACTTCTACTCAAGGATGGAAAACTTTCAGAGATACTCTGCAGTTTCATGCTTAGCAGGAAGAAGATAAACTTTTCATGCATTAGGCAGAAAGAGTATTTCGAAAGATACTGGAAAATTACTTGGGCTAACATATATGGGCAAGATCCTCAGCTCCTACATACAGCTACACGAACCAACAACTGCTGAGGATCTCGCTCCTGCCCAGCGGTTTTCCCCAGTGAATAGACTTTGTTTGTACAGATCGTGTAAAAATAACATTAGATTATACATCTCTACTTTCATAATCAATCATCTTTACAGGAAGGGTGAGCAAATGGAATTTTTGCCAGTAAGAGCCTGTAATGCTTCAATAACCACGTCCACGGTCTGACTCCCACATCTGCACATTCACCCAACTCAAAAGCAAATCCATAGAGCTCAGGGAAAACATCAGGGTACAAAACTAACACATAAGGAAATTCAAGCCTGAAGATATTGCATTAAAGGGGGAAAAAAGTCAATAAGCATCTGTTATAATTACATTTGTACCTACATAAGTCAGGAGTAGCTCTACTAAAACCAGTCAGCCCAATTGTTCTCTGTCTGAAACACAGCTGTTAATTCAGACTTGTACAACCCAGACTCAGGTTGTTAATCCTTCTCCTGCAATGAGAGTAGAAGATAAGAAACAGAAGAAAGGTGCTGAACAACTGCAGCCTTTGCAAAGCTCTTCACTCTTACCCTGCAACCAAGAATCAGCTCCTCACTAATTTGAGAAAGAAACCAAACCACCACAGTCTTCCATAGCACAAGAAGATAAGGCTACCTGGCTACTCTTATTAAATAAATTGACTTAATTAAGTCCATGTGTGCTGAGTTTGGCCCTGCCCTCATTCCCCCAGCACAGAGCAGGCTCAGCTCATTAGAAGCAATGAGGTCAAGCAGGAGCCCAACTCCAAAGCAGGGATGTCAGGTCACCCTTGTTAAACAACACCCTGAAATAGCCGGTGTTCTCCATCCCCAGAGCAGATTTTGCTCAGAGAATTTTTGCTGTAAGAATTTTGATGCACAAAAGAAAAGGCATATGAGAACTTTTTTTACTTTTTCAAATCATTTTTAAAATTAATTGATTTTGAGTTCTTGCTCTGCTTCTTATTGATGGTAGGACATGGGCTGACCTTTCCATGCATGCATCTCTAACTCCAAAACCCAAGTGGAGAGGTTCACAGGGATCCAGATGCTGAAACTCAAGGAACATGTGAGATTAGTGCTCCAATGATGTGACCAGGATCCTTTCCCACCAGCTCTCAGGCTGGAAAGAGCAGTTAATGGCTTCTCCCGCCTGGTGTCCGGGGGCTGCTGGGCAAGGAGGGATGGGGGTCAAGCTGCACACCTAAAACCACAGTGTCTCATAGGAAGGCAGGCACCTGTCCCTATAGTAAACAAGGGTTTGGGTTACACTGAGACTGATGGAAATAACATGACCCAAAGCACGAAAAGCACTCAGGAGCTGGAGAAAAGACAAATGGAGCTCCATGAGAATTAGACAGGAAAGCGCTGTTGCACTCAATTATCTGCTAAAAAGCAATGATAGCATATTTGTATTACACTTATTAATGTCTTCCTCACCTCTAAAAAATTGCACCCTGTCTGAAGAGCATTAACAGTGTAATACATGTTTTTGTAGCTAAGTATGATTACTTTTAATTTAGCTTCTTTATTTTACTGAGTGGAATCTAAATCACTCTACCAAGTGTTCACCCGGGCTGTTTTGTTACATGTGCTGTGTATTTGAGCTAGTGGTTATGGATGGAAAAAACAAACCTAAACAGCTTTTTCAGTTCCTTTAAAGTAATTCAATCCCCAGCCCCAAGTTAAATCAATTAGAGCTGCAGTGCTGGGATTTGTCACACACACTCATGTAGCTCCAAATGGTTTCATTTTCCTTACGTTTGCTGGGGAAATGGGAATTGCCTTTGGAGTGGGTGTCGAGAGAAGCTTTACCTTGTCAGGAGCCTTGTGGCTGTGAAATACAAGTCAAGCCACTGCCAAATTTTAAAGCTTTTCCTTCAGCCGGTCTCTGTCACAGCAGCTCCCATCAGACCAAGGGCTTTCTGCCTTTTATGCTTTCCAGATTTCTCCCCCAGCCACCAATGCTCAAGTTTGGTGCTGTGTTGGGGCAAATAGAAGACCAATGAAAGCAAGGCGATGCCTCACCCTTGTAAAAACTGGCTTTTTGCTCATTTTTGTAATTCCATAGTTCAGCACCTTCCAGGTGGTCCCCAATAAAATAGTTTGAGGATATGACTCCTACCAGCCCTACAAAGACCTCTGCAGGGAAAAAAGTCTATTAAATGTTGGTTGACACATAGCATTTGGGTGAAAAACATGAAAACATCAGCTTTTGTAATAAACAACTTCCTCCCAGCACATTTCCATTAACAATTGCTGCTCTGTGGAAGGCGTTATTTAACTGGAATGATAAATGAATTCCATGTATAATATACATTTCCATTAAATATTTCTGCATCACACAAGCAGTTTTAAGCAAAAGAGTAAGTAAACATTCCCTGTGTGTACAATACATTTACATTAAATACATTTGTAAGGTAGAGATTTTTATGCTGATTATAGTGATTTTTTCCCTTCATAAAAGCTCCATAAGAATTTTTAATCCAATACAGCTTGCAAAAGTGCATATTTACATTTGTGGTATACCTGAATTTTACTTTGTGAGGGGTTCTGCCATATGGGGAGAAACTAAACCAAATAACCCTTTCCTGTAAAAATACAACTGAACTCCATTCTCAGATCCCAGCTCACCCCAGCTGACAGCAGCAGTTGGTTATTTGATATCAGCCAGGTTTATCCACCTCCATGTTAGGCTCGTGCAAAGCATCCCAGCTCCACTGCTAGTGTCTGCTCGATGCACTTCTAGGAAGATGTTGGTGGGAAGCAGGAATTGGCCCAATAAATATATTTTTGGCTGTTTTCCCATGGCAATGAGCCGCACGGTTTGTCTGTCAGATCCCTCCTCCACTTGCTCAGTGCTTCTCTTCTTCCCTCCCCAAGGAGCTGGCAGGTTTGGGTAGGCTCAGGTGCCCAGCCTACGGTGCTAAATTTAATGGTAGTATTTACTCCAAATATCTTTTTTTATTGATTTAAATGAATGTGGACCAAACTACAACACCTCAGTGCCTTCTGTGCAATGGCAACTTAACTGCCTGTGGGTCCTGAAGTTAACAGGAACCTTGTGCTGTTGTAATAAATGAAATATGAAAACTACTATTACTGTTACATATGAAAATATATATTGTGAAATGCACAGTGGGATCCCAAGCTGCAGTTACCTCTCCTTTCTTGCCTTTTAGTGACACTGTGTGAAGCCACTGCAAAACCTCTTTTGTTTATGGGGATTACAATTTTTTACCAACTCTGGGAATACCCTAAAGCATTAAAAATAGGTACCTCATTATTTTGCACTTCCGAATAATTTGTAAATGTTTTATGGCATGGAGTTTGTCCATCTGGATGGCAGCCTGCAGCCCCGGGGAGGGCTGGGAGGGAGGGCAGAGTCAGCTCTGACTCCAAGGACCAGCCAACAGAGAGATGCTGGCAGCTAAATGAGTGTGCAGCTATTAATGGATATTATATTCCTGTGTAAATTGGGATGTTTTCAGGAATGAACAGATATCCTAGTTACAGGCTATGAAAAATCTGCTGTGTTTCTGATTCCTTTCAAAATATTTGTGCATCTATAGCCCGGAGAGAGACCAAGCCTTGCTTTTCCTCTCAAAGATTTTTGTTTCAGATGCCCTGTACCTGTGCCCAGCACACAGTTCATGGCAATTTTTAAGCTCTAACTACCCCAGTACGCTGAGCTGAGAAATATTCTGTGCTTCTGCTTATCAGGGCCTCCAGCACAAATCCTCCAGGGTGCCTCAGTCGTGCTTTTCCCACAGCCCAACCTCCGCTTCCCGACGTGGGCTTGGAGAGAACCCAGCAGCTCAAAGGAAAACAGAGCAAAACCCTGAGAGCCTTCACCTTCTGCCATGCCAAAACTTCTCAGAGTCATGAATTTCTTGTCAATGGGGGGAAATACAAAGCTTTTGCTTGAAAACCAGATGCAGGCTGGTGGCAAAATTAATCTAACATGAGTTTCACTTAGACAAGCAAATATTAGCTGAGCTTAGCACCAGCTTTGGGATTTGAGCATTGCCCCGAGGTGGTTGCAGAAGTCAGGGTTTTTCCAGAAAGCACGTGCCCAGCACGGAGGGCAATCAGGCCGAGCTCATTAGAGAGCAGCCGGCTGGTCGTGAGAATCGCAGAGGCAATTTCCAGTCCCATGAAGCCAATCACCCAGGACTTTTAATCCTTCAGCATAACACATGGGTTACACACCATGTTACAGCCTCGCTCCACTGCCAAGCCTTGGAGTTTGCCCTTGGCATCACTTCTCTGAACGCCAAAAAATATTTGAGTGCCATCTCCACTCAACACAACTAATTTCTCCCATAAGACTTCTTGGTAAGGGACTACTACAGACATGCTACATACAACACGCTGTCCTTCAGCTGCCACTTGATGTTGAAGAAAGAGCAAGAAGAAATTGGGTCAAAGCAAAAATAATTATCCTAAGGGTGTTTTTGAAAAGCCCAGCTTCTGGAAACCTTCTTGCTACTTTCCTAATCTATCCAGGGAATTTATGCAGTAAGAAAATACTGAAAACACACCTACTCAAGGGTGTATATGCAGTAGTACCATTTTATGATATAACAAATTCTTGGTGCCACCGGGAAAGGATTTCATCACCGACTGCCTTTCTCTCCTTCATTATTATGGGAAGCCTAACCTCAGCCCTCTCCGAAACCACTACAGACAGCAATTATTTTGAAAGGAGAAGTGACTGTTAGGTACCAACAGCTGGTGGGGTGGAGGATGGGGAGGAGAGGGCATGCACGTGTCCGTGCCCCTGCATTCATTTGGGAAGATAGAGAGGAAAAGCCATGGCTGGGAGGAAGTGCACTGAGGATGTCTGTGCATGTTTGCATTCATTCTTCACATTCGTTAAAACAATAGAGAAATGTTTCCCTTTGGAAAAAGTTTGTACCTCCCATTGTCTTTATTTTTTGCAAATTCACTTTTGTTCCTGGAAGAGGAGCGAATGATGGAGTGCTCTGTCAAAACTCGATGAATTGCTGGTTCCCTTTCTTTTCATCTGAAAACTTAAACTGCCTTTTTTTTTTCTTTCTTTCTTAACCTCCCTCTTCTCCTTTTCTAAATCAAATAAAACAAAGAATTGCACGCATCTATAACCTTTGGTTCTGCTGTCACCAGCAGCCAGTAATGTATTTCTGTACAGCAAAAGAAAAAGCTCCCAGTTACAGCAAGAACACATAAAAACCTTCTCTGTCTCTGCTCAAGAGCTTCAGCATCATCTCTGAGCAACACCTAGCCAGGGGCTTAAACCAAGAGCATGTTCAAATGGGGTCAAAACTGAATAAAGGTGTGGATTTAAGAGCCTCTTAAGGGTTGAGTAGGCAATGAAACGCTGCTGGTTTATTAAATTCCCATCTTGATACTGTACCAATTTCACCAGCTGGTTGCATCACATCTACGAGTGGGTAGAGGTGAAGAAACCCCAAATCTGCCTGAGTAGGTTAGAGGGGGGAGGGCAGAGGCTGGGGACATCCTTTTCTATTGTCAGCAACTCAGCCCCAAAGGGGCATCTTGGAGGGACAAAGTGCATGGCACCTCCTTGGATGAGCAAAAGGTGATGCCACACAACACTGCAGCTTCCTCCTTCGCCCCCACGTCCCCTCGTTTTTCCCCCAAAATTGCTGTTCAGTACAGAGGCATGCATGTTGTGCCCAGGCTCGGAGGGAGCAGCTGCTGCTGCTGAGCTCACCTATATTTATGCAAATAGAAATAATTACCATTTCATAGCACTTGCCAATGAGTCTGATTACATGGCATGTTGGGTGATGAGTCCCAGCTCTCACGGCAGTACTCGGGAGCAGAGCAGGGATCTGCTGCTGCCTGCCCAAGGCAGTCCAAGACCATGGGTTATCTCAGGAAGAGCATGATAAGCCAGGGTAGGGCTTCATACCAACCCCCACCTAGCCTCCAGCAAATACGAAGAGCCCTTATTGGGTGTAAACACAACTACTTGTGTTCTTTTGGACTGACTTGTACATTCTGGGAGCGTAGGAGTCAAGCCAGGCTGCATGGGACTTCAGGCTGTGTGTTCAGGAGCTGCTCAGGGTGGGCATTCCAGCTCATTGTTGGACAATAGCACTTGTATTGCTTTGGAAAGAGAGAAAAGGCTTGTTATTCTGGACTGCGAAGGGCTGCAAGTTGTATCAGCCCCACACCACAGTGTACCTGTCCTAGCAGGGTCCCACCAGCTGAGGCTTCTTCATTTCCTACAGATTTTAGAGCTGATCTTCATTGCAGCCCAGAAGGCCAACTGTATCCTGGGCTGCATCAAAAGCAATGTGGCCAGTGGGTCGAAGGAAGTGATTCTCTCCCTCTGCTCTCATGAGACCTCACCTGGAATACTGCATCCAATTTTGGGGCCCCCAACATCAGAAAGACATGGAGCTGTTGGAGTGGGTCTAGAGGAGGTCATGAAGATGATCTGAAGGCTGGAGCACCTCTGCTATTGGGACAAGCTAAGTGAGTTGGGGGTGTTCAGCCTGGAGAAGAGAAGGCTCCAGGGAGACCTCAGAGTGGCCTTCCAGTACCTGGGGGGCTACAAGAAAGCTGGGGAGGGACTTTTGACAAGGACATGGAGTGATAGACGAGGGGTAATGGTTTTAAACTGGAAGAGGGGAGACTGAGTAGAGATTAGGCAGAAATTCTTGGCTGTGAGGGTGGTGAGACACTGGCCCAGGTTGCTCAGAGCAGTTGTGGCTGCCCCCTCCCTGGCAGTGTTCCAGGCCAGGTTGGATGGGGCTTGGAGTAACCTGGTCTGGTTGGAGGTGTCCCTGCCCATGGCAGGGGGGTTGGAATGAGATGAGTTTTGAGGTCCCCTCTACCACAAACCCATCCGTGATTCTATGATTCTGCAGTAGCTGTGAGATGCACAGCTCAGCAAGCTCCTATTTCCCACTCACTTCACCATGAAAGAAGATATTTCATGGAATATCTGTTGAGGACATCAAGGACCAGGGCCATGGAAGATGGTCCCCACCACAAGGACTTGCAGAAACAGTGGGGCCAGTCTGGAAAAGGGTCTTCTCCCAAAGGCACTGCACCTGGACTGAGCACCCAAGAGGTGGAGGGAGAATTGTAAAGATGGACGAGAATACTTTAGCCTGGGCTATTCATTTCTCAATGAGATCACTGGGTTTTGTCCAGTTGTCCCAATATTGTACATCATAAGGCCCTGGTGCTGTTGAAAGGAATAAAATCTCCTGTGCTGATAGTTACAGCTGAGGAAGCTACTATTTTGTGTAAAACATGGCTTTGGGAAGAAAATGGAAATTTTCACAGCATCACCCTAGAAATTTCCAAGGCTTCAAATTAAAAATAAACAACAACAAAACCATTTCAGCTGTAGAACACTCTTCCATGAACATGTGGTTCCTCAGATTTTTTTCTGCTGAAACCTGAAAAAAACCTTTGAGGTTGGTCTTTCAAAACCAGATTTGCTGTGGGTGGGAGTGTCCAAAGAGAGAACTTTGACAGGAAACTCCACAAAGCAATTTCCCTTTTCCATGTAAAGGCGATGACGTCTTCACTGGGTTGAATTCTGTATGACGATGGATTGTGCAGGAGTATGAAAAGAATTCCACGAGACAATGTTGGCTTTGCTTTCTGCCTTTGCCCAGAAATGCGTTCAAATAAAGGCTCTTAGCCAACAGCTGCCTAAATAATATAGCAGGTTCAAACCTCCTTTCGGCTGTCGGTACCTGTCCCCAGTGAATTGCACACAGCCATAACACTCATCCAGTTTATAGCCAGGATTTCCAGACCTAAGGTTTAGCTGTTATCTTCTCATCTTGGCAAGATTAGAAGACGTAAACCATCACAGAATTGCTAAGTAGCCATTTAATTGCTAACAGTTATGCATTTCTGCGGTCTGTCTCCTTGAAGCTTGTCTCTCCTGTCCCAAGGTGGGCTCGTGGAAGCTGAGTATGTTTTGTGCCTTGTTAACATGTAGATCCCATCATCTTCAACACAGTCAATGTTTGCAAGAGATGGAGATTTTTTCTCTCAGGTCTCTCTAACGAAGGCAAGTTAATTCCCCCGTACAGTTATACGTGACCACCACCGATTAACTAGCACTATGGATGCATTTAGCACTGTTTAATTATATCATCTGAAGACAACTAGGAGGCTCGCCCTCACACCACCATCTGCCTGGCCCATGGAGCAGGGATGCTTCAGCGCAAGCCATCATGCCAGACCGGAGTACCCACCACACTGGGGAAGCACGAGTATTGGTAAGCAGTTTGCTTCATGCATTTTGCCATGTCTGACCTCTTTGCAATTGGAGAAATATGCTGGAACAGCTTTTTAAAGCAATTCATCAACAAAGGCATGTGAGAGCTACCATGCGGGATCTCTTAGTGGCCAATTGCCCAAGATCTGGTTCCCACCAGCAAATTTCCAGGATGAAAAATCAGTCCAGGGCAGGTATTTTTAGGCCTCCATCACATCATAGACAGCAGACAGGATCGCATAAGGCTATTTACAGTAGTATCCAGACACAACTTGCATTAAGCTACATAGTATTTCTATACCTGTCTCATGCTATCTAAAAGGGAACTAATACTCTGCAGCATCAGTGGGAACCATTACCCATTGCTGTTTACATAAGAGTTTTGAGATCCACAGATAGAAGCTGCTGCTGAAGTGAAAAATTCAAACCTCCACAGAAAGAAAGTAGCGCTGAGCCTTTATAAATAGTCTGTGATGCAGGGAAACTTGGGAAAAGTCTCCGCAACTTGAAAGTGCATTTATTTTTGTAAGCACGCAAGAAGATGATAAATTATTTCTCCTGATCCTTTTCAATTCCATGCTTACAGCTGTAAAAAAGTATGCTAAAGGCGTTTGCTTCTTTTTTTTCCCCCTCTGAATCTCTTGGTGAGTCAAAAATCCTTTGGCACAAAGCAAAGTGTTTTGGAAAAAAGCAGGCATTGCTCAGCCCTTCACAGGACTACTAAGATTTATTTCACTGCTTCCTTGCATGAAAAAATTACCCTGAACACCTCTTCAAATTTCACCAACTCTTTCACAGCCTTTTTTACTTACACAGGAGAAATTCCTTCCTTTATTAATTTGGGACAAAATCTAGCTGTTGCTCCCAGCCCTTCCCAGTTGCAGCCTCCCAGGTCTTGGTCCTGCCACACGAATGAGATATTTGGTCCTTTCACCTCCTTAAGAGGTAGAGAAGATTTTCCTTTTCCCCTCAAATATTTTATTATTATCGTTACATCCTGTTGTGAATTGAGCATAGCAAAAAGAGAAAAATCAAACTTCTGGGTTTTAATTGTTTGCTTTGATACTCTTGCAGGGATTCAGGGGGGAAAATGCTTCTAACTTCACACATAGATTACAAAACCAGTGTATTAAGGGAGGAAGGACCTGAAGCAGCTATATTGTGGCCAATTCTGCTGAGTGAGCAAGGAGACGATGCTTAATGTGCACAATTACACCCATTCTCACTGCGGTAACCACGGTGTGCAATTTGGTGGCAGAGGCAATCAGCGTATTTTTGCGTAAGATTTATTGGATCCAAGGGTAAAGAGAGTGCTTTGCCCCTCTCCCTGTGCACATGTTAATCACAGCAAACATTTAGCAAATAAATAATGCTAAAGCAAAAAATGCACAAGCCCTTTTTAATTAAAAAGTGGCTGCTGCCTTTATGTTATTCCAATAAACTTGGAGCAGGTGGAATTAAAGTCCTGATCCTGCAACTCCAGCTCAGGAGAAATGGGAAAAGTCATAGAAGCAATTTTTTAAAATAATTTTGTTATGGTTCCTCCTGCCTCATCTCAAAACCCTTGTCTTCTCCTGCCTGCCCCAAAGCCCAAGCATGAGCCAGGAAAAGGCTTTACAAGGTTCCCTGGCTGGAGGCAGGAGGTTTTCCCTGATTTTCTTCAAATGTTCATGTTCACACCTGAAAAAACAAAAATCATTTATACTCCTACCCCACTTCTCACCACTTTTGCCCTCAATGTGGCTTCCCAGGTGTGAACCTCTAAACACCTCCCATGTTCGCTGTGCTTCAGGGTCAGGTAGAGGAAAGGTGATTGGAAAAGTTTTACAAACCAGAAAATTATCCTGTGTGTCTCCAACATTAAAAAAAATTCAAGGAAAACCAAAAAAAGCTGCAAGGGTTTTGTTCAGACACACCCCTCCCAAAATAATTCACTCTCAGGTGGGCACCAAACATCTTATCATTTTGCATCAGCAAACTTCAGCCTGAAGTGTATTTCATTATTAGTAAGTTATAAGCCTCCAAAAATCCAAGAAGGAAAGGAAAATTTTATTAGAAATCCTGAAAATCCTTAACTCTAGGGGGCTCACGGGCTTGGCTATAATTAAATGCCATAGTGAATAGCTGTATGGGCTTTAATCAGATTTGTAACAAACTCAGGGTGAGTTTGCCTCAGTAAAAGGTTATATTTGCTTCATTAAAATCTGGATTCTGGCTTTGTCCTTTATATGCTCTTGCTCCAGTTTCTTTCATCAGTTCAGTCTTTAGGAGAATTACAGAACATCACCCATGAAGGATGCCAAGAAGTAGGCGCTCAAAAAAAGTTACCAATTAATATCTCTTCCGAGCTCTGCTCTCATTTTTGCACCTTAAGTGTAAAACCTGAATAAAATCTCCTGCCGGTGATCTTCCAGGTGTTGAAGATACCAGTAAAATTGAGATGCTCTCCCTCCTTTCAGCCACTCAGTAATTATATTACTTGAATAACATAAAGCTAGGGAAACTAGTGTTCGTGGGGCAGCAATGGTGTCGCCCCTTACACCGTGCATGGGTGCCTGCAGCACTGATTTTGGCAGAGGAATCCCATTGGAAATATCCCCCATTTGCTGCTGATTTCCTCCTGACAGCCCCTCTCAGAGACCTGTCAGTTAGGCAGCCCTCCATCCATTTAATGTGCTCATTATTGATAGCTTACCATGATAAATGTTAATCAGAGTGTCAGCCCGTGCTGCACTAACCACTTTAGAGGAGTCTATTACCTCAACACAGTCACTTTTATCAACCAAATGTGTTATCTCATCAAAGAATGAAATCACATTTCTTTGACAAGATCTATTTGCCATAAAACCATTTTGACTGGCATTAATTACACTCCTGTGCTTTAATTCTTTATCTATCACATCTGATGTCACTTTTTCCATTCTTTCACCCAGAAATTGTCAGGTAGCCCAACCGATGCTCACCCGAATCTCTTGTCTGCCCTGTCTTCATCTTCAACGCTCCCCACCTCCTCCTGGGATGGCCGTGTGAGGGGCTCCAGTGGGTGGCACCAAACCAGCTCTCATGCCCAGGTCAAATAGCCCAGCCTTGCAGATTTAGACACATGCATCCCTGCTCATTGGTGTTTAATATCTCCAAGGGTTGCTAACATGTTGGAAATTTCCCTGCCATCCTCATGCAACACAAGAAATCGCTCCAGTTCTTTCAAAATGCAGCACAAAGCCAATTACTGGAAGGTCCTCATGTTCATCACCATATTAATAATCTCCCAGCTGCCTTTGCTGGTTCTAAGGTATCTTCCCAGGACACTCAATAGGAACTCCTTATTGTCTTTGGCCACCCCAGTGGGGCTTTTTTCCCACCAATGAAAACTTTCCTTATTTTCTAATATCTTCTCATTAAAACGGGATCTATTTCCAATTCCTTTTCATGCTTTGAATGGCTTTAAAAAAAATTTTTAATTATGGCCTTTGCTCCACCAGTAGACATTATTGTGTCCTTCCCTGATTCTAGAGGCACATTTTGGCATGCCTGTAGATTCATCATAAAGAACAGCTGGGATATATTTACTCTTTTTGTTTATGCTTTCTTCCCAGGAAAAGTCATTAATCACTCTCCCCTGCTTTGGGAAATCAGGTTCTTTGAAGCACGGGGTGTATCTACACCATCCTCATGGTGCAGCCTGTCCCTCACAGTGTTATGTGCCAGAAACCACATCAGGACCAGAGGTGGCTGGAGAAGTTCCAAAATCAAACCACCTATTGCAAAATGATTAGTCAGAGGGCAAACTGAAACTGATACAAGTTTGAGGCTAATGAATATCTTCCCAGCTGATTTTCAACTTTCTTTTTAATGTCTCCAGAAGTGTTACCCCTCCTGGTATGTTGCTGGTCACTGCTCATGTTGCCAGGGTAATTTCTACAACTCGATTTATATCACACAGCCCTTTAAGCCTGAGTTTGGGTGGTTACAAAAATCCATTCTCACAAGCATAAATATGAGTCGTACCAATGAAAAGTCCAAGAAAAATCTAAATTTCAAGCACAACT
The DNA here is from genome assembly GCA_028020825.1 of Podargus strigoides. Lineage (NCBI taxonomy): Eukaryota > Metazoa > Chordata > Aves > Caprimulgiformes > Podargidae > Podargus > Podargus strigoides. The sequence goes on from CM051663.1 coordinate 17,408,486, forward strand.
TCAGTCCTCCTCACTTTATCTCAGTTTTTGCATTTGCAGTGACTGGTGCTGGGGGATGCACAAGGCCAGCTACCATGCATCAGATATGAGCTGTCAAATATTCCTGGGAATGACACATTCCCTCTAAAGCTTTGCTTTATTTCTAGTGACTGTAATTAGGCCATGATGACTTCCAGACCCAGGAAACAAATCCCTCCATCACAGTCCCGGAAGCGGAGACAGCTGGGTCGAGCAGAGGGCTTTTGCTGTTAGAAATGGTCATCTATCATGAACAGAAATTCTCATGGTGTTTTATTTACTGGCTTCAGTTGTTCATAACCATCCTATATTTTAAAAACCTGATGCTGATCTTTCCTCGGCTCCGTGTCACCTTCATGAACCCTGAAGTGAAGCAGCCCAAGGGCACCTACTCCTGGATCTACTCAGACCTGAAAAAGCTCTACAGATGAGTTGTCTGAATGAGACCTACAGCAATTTCTCATTCTGTGTGTAAAGATTGACATCATTTTCACCTATATTGAAGTCTCTAAGGCTTCAACTACTAAATAACCAGGGTTAGTAAAACACTTCTCATGGACATACTAGTGTTTATTTTTTAAAAGGGATACGTTGACACAGTTTTAGGGGAAAAAAAACAGTTAGCAAAGGTATTTGTTGTACTGTATCTGCCTCAGGACAACAGTTCCTGAGTCCTTAAATTACATTAAAGTGCTGGAGCATCAGTAATGATGGGAAAATACGGACCATACACATGGAAAGAAGGATTGCTTCTCATATGGGCTATTCCTAATTGAGCCTATTGAAAATCCCCTCTTTGTGCCTATTGTTGTTCATATCAAAAATAATCATCCAGCCACAGGTAATGCTGATAAACAGGGTCAGAATTAAACCCCAGATTATGCACTTTGCTAGAATGAATTTAGCACATAATGAGTAGCCAACACACGCAGGATTTTTTCAGTGCCGTATATCCACGCCAGTTAAAGTGAGAGAATTTAAGGACCACACTAAGGCATGAGTTGGGAGCCCTATATATAGCTGTAGAGACAGGAGATTTTTAACTATGGGCAGGAAAGGTGTCAACTCTCAAAAAATATTTTGCAAGATCTGCAATTTGACCATCCCTAATAGAACTCATCTACCCTCTCCACACTAAAAGCAAAGGCAATTGGCTGTGGCAGGTGTCTCTAGACAGCTTAATACCACCATAATAAAGTGTTTGAAGGAGACCTCTCATGGAGTTAGTTACTTTATTAAAAAGAGCATCTTCGTCACTGTCATTGGTTCAAGGGCAGCCCAGTGTATGCCACATCAGGGACACGGTACAAGCACTGCAGCTTGCACAATTTATAGCCCGTGCTACAAATTAAATTCCAATAAAGCTTTTATAAAGGCTGCTTTAGGAGTATCAAGTTCTTTCCATGGTGCTCATATTTTAGGTGATATATTTGTATAATGACTTTACAGTCGATAAAAAAATGTGTAATCCTCTAAACTTGTCCATATTGGTTGTAAAATAGTTACATAAATCTGTTGTCTGAAGGTGTAGGCTGTATGGAAGGAATATGGGGTATATCAAATGCATATGCAGGTGCAGTCCAGCTGATGTAACTGAAGTTCTGCCTCTTGGTTCACTTCCCTTTGCTCTTTTGACTAGCAAAATGAGCTCACAGCTTGAGAGCTGTCCCCACCGTGGCAGCAGCGTGACTTTGTGCACAACAAACACTCCCCTCAAATCCTTACACAGTGACTTTGGGGAGTCTCAGGGGGGACACATCCTGCTGCTCACCCATAAACAATCTGCTCATCTTTGGATCACGGTCTGGTTTCCAGCACTCTGCTGCTCAACTCCAGTCCTTTCAAAGGCATTTAAAACCCCCAGGAGGACTATATTTCTAACATCTGCAGGTGAAGTGAAGTCCCAATTTCCTTAGTGTTCTCCAAAACAATGTCTCATCGCAAATTGTTGGCATTTATTTGTTTCACTGGTTTGGCACATGGGGTCAGGGAGGTAAATCCTGGACCTGGACCTGTTTAATCCAAATCCAACTACCCCTGTGACACCAGAAGTGGACATCCTCCCAGGAGAGAAGACGAACCCACAAAGTCCATATGCACCTGAATTTCCTACTCTGGTCTTACCAGGGGTTTTTTTGCTGCTTTGGTGGAATAAAGAGAAGCCACAGAGTGAGGTGGAAATATTAAAGCAAGAAGGATTATGTGCTTAATTGTAAACTGAGACGGAAGATTAAGTCTGAAGAAAGAATTACTTACATAGGGGCCTGTTCAGACCTGTTCCTCACAGCTCTCTTCACACCAGCTCGGCGATTTTAACCCTTTGCCTTCCCATATCGCTTCACTCTTACCCCCATCACAGCTGAAGGAATTTTCTTTAATAAAGAACATCATCAAAATCCAAGCTGCATTTCTGTTGACCCAAGAGGGAGGGTTCAGGCTTCTCACATTTTCTTTCAGAATTTAAATAATATGGGCACTCCCCAATTAAATGACTGCTTCATTAAAGTCTAAAGAAGGGATGACATAAGCACCAAGGCAGGTCTGGGGTGAGAGCAGGACCTGTGGCTCAGCAGGACCCCAAATATCAGGGGCCAGAGCCAAGGCCCAACTGTATGCCAGGCTCATCCCCATGCCATCCCTATCTGTCCCCCTCCCCCAGGGACCCAAACCACATGGCACAGTGCCCAGGATATCACAGACATCAGTCTTTTGTTGAGTTGCAGTTTCCTCAGTGATTATTTTCTAATAATGTCCAGTATGCCCAGACTCCAGGAGGTGAAGCTATCGAAAAGAGTCAGATCACAGCATATTCATAACAAAATCATAAGAATTGGAAACTCTAAAACAAGTACAAGTTGTAAAGCATTTGTGACTTGAAGGGAAAACCAGAAAATGTGACCCAAAAGCTCCCAAACCAGAAGCAACACAAAAACACTTAATCAGAAATGTCAAGTTCTTCTGGCATATGACTCATGATTTTTGATGCTGATTTTGATTGCTGAATGTGTACCTTATGGCCTTTCTTTGATTATTTAAGTTATTATATTATACCTTGAAAAGCTGTACTAGTTCATCAGGGTTTTCCCAGCCTGTCCTAGGCAGCATGTTGAACCCACGACCACAGTACAAGGAAGGAGAGCAGTTACTTCAGAGAAATCCAGTAGCTTCTTGAGAACTGATAAATATTTGTAATTTGGAACTAATGTATTTTTGCTCCAGAAAATCCCAATTTCAGGTCAAACTGGGCAGGAGAAGACTGGGCAACTCCAGCCCATCAGTCCTACCAGCTGCACATCAGTGCAGATCTCCATTTTAAGATGACACTGAATGGATGTCTTCAGATGACTCCCAGTGGACATTCCAGGGTATATCCCTTTGCTCTCATCTCTCATAGAATCACAGACTGGTTTGGGCTGGAAGGGACCTCAAAGCTCATCTTGTTTCAACCCCCCTGCCATGGGCAGGGACACCTCCCACCAGACCAGGTAGCTCCAAGCCCCATCCAACCTGGCCTGGAACACTGCCAGGGAGGGGGCAGCCACAGCTTCCCTGGGCAACCTGGGCCAGTGTTGGCTTTCTAGGCAGCAAGCGCACATTGCTGGCTCATGTTGAGCTTCTCATCAACTGACATCCTCAAGTCCTTCTCCAAAGGGCTGCTCTCAATTGATTCTCCCCACAGTCTGTATTTCCAATTGGGATTGCCCCAGGCGATACAGACCTGAAGACCACACATCACACCAGATAACTGCCTTGTCCAAAACAGGGCCATAAGGAAGAGGCATGGGCCCAGAGAGAGAAACCTGGGGGGCTGGGGCCACCTTGAGACTTTTACACAAAGGGGAGTCACCAGAAAAGACTCAGAAGATCCTACAGAATTTGCTTCAGTCACATTTTCATCCCTTTTTAATTTGCTTTCTATGAGTATCTTTGAGGAAGTGGATTTGTTGTTGAGCACATTTACAACAACAGGTAATTTTGGGAGAGAATTATTAGAGACAAGTTGCTGAGAACTACATTTTCAGACTAGGATCCACAACGACTTGCTGTGGAGAGCTGACTCCAAACCCCAGGTGAACATACAGAAACAAGGTGGGATACTGTGCGACAAGGCTGTCTGCTGAGGTTTATTGATGTGTGTTAAGTGCTCATAACATAAAATAGCTATAAAATAGCTAGGTGGTGAAGGTTATTCATTGAAGTTATTTGGGGTTTAAAATTTCAGGTAAATCAAACAATAATTACAATTAGTTGGTTAGAAAGATTGTGAGGCAAAAAAAAATGAAGCGAAATTAATTGACTCAGTTATTCACTGCAAACTGTTTGCTTCATCCAGCTATGCTATCAACACGAGCAAATGCATTTAATAAAATTGTGGCATCTTGAAATTCCTTTCTGTATGCAAACTTTAAAAAAAAAAAATAAAAAAATTTGCAAACTTAAATACTTGGTCTCCCCCACAGAGGAGTAACAGAAACGAGCCCAGCAGGTACATCATTCACAGCAAAGCTCTGGAGTGGTGAGAGGCATCAGAGTTACAAAACTCGAAACTGAGAGAAGCATTTCAAAAGGCTGTTTGAGGGCAAAGCCACCCATGTATGTACCTGTGCTGGAGCTGTAGACTGAATTGCTGTTTGTATTAATTAACTAAATTAAACACATGTTGCACTGTCCTTCGGCAACTTTAGGAATAGAGATTATTGCTCTCACACTGAGAACTGAGTGGTCAAGGGAACGCAGATGTTCTCCAGCAGCAGGCAGGTACTGACGTATCTGGTACTTCCACTCGGTACAGCATCTCAGGGATTATTTGGCTGCCTGTCTATGGAAAACATGGACAGATCATTAATATCTTTGTCAGACGTGGACAGTGGGATTGAGAGCACCCTCAGCAAGTTTGCAGATGACATCAAGCAGTGTGGTGCAGACAGCACACTGGAGGAAAGGGATGGCATCCAGAGGGACCTGGACAGCCTGGAGGAGTGAGCCTGTGCAAACCCCATGAAGTTCAACAAGGCCAAGTGCAAGGTCCTGCACATGGGTAGGAGCAATCCCAAGCACAAATACAGGCTGGGCAGAGAATGGATAGAGAGCAGCTCTGAGGAGAAGGACTTAGGGGTGCTGGTTGATGAGAAGCTCACCATGAGCTGACATTGTGTGCTTGCAGCCCAGAAAGCCAACCGTGTCCTGGGCTGCATCAAAAGCAAAGTGGGCAGCAGGGCAAGGGAGGGGATGGCTGCCCCTCTGCTCCGCTCATGTGAGCCCCCTCTGCAGTGCTGTGTTCAGCTCTGGGGCCCCCAACACAAGAAGGACATGGAGCTGTTGGAGTGGGTCCAGAGGAGGCCATGGAGATGATCCGAGGGCTGGAGCACCTCTGCTCTGGGGACAGGCTGAGGCAGTTGGGGTTGTTCAGCCTGGAGAAGAGAAGGCTCCAGGGAAACCTTAGAGCACCTTCCAGTGCCTGGGGGGCTACAAGAAAGCTGGGGAGGGACTTTTGACAAGGGCATGGAGCTATAGGATGGGGGGCAGAAGCGGTTTTAAACTGGAAGAAGGGAGATTTAGATTACAGAATGGGAAGAAATTGTTGGCTGCCAGGGTGGTGAGGCACTGGCCCAGGCTGCCCAGAGCAGCTGTGGCTGCCCCCTCTCTGGCAGTGTTCCAGGCCAGGCTGGATGGGGTTGGAGCAACCTGGTCTGGTGGGAGGTGTCCCTGCCATGGCAGGGGGCTTGGAATGAGATGAGCTTTGAGGTCCCTTCCAACCCAAACCAGTCTGTGATTCTATGAACACCAGCAGCATTTATCCTAAGGTTATAATCCTGTCCCACATGAGGGAGACAGAGCCATGAGCTCTCACCAAGTCTGTAGTGATGGGCAAAACACAGCACACGGCAATGTTTTACCTTCTCCCTTGCACGCCAAGTAACACTCCTGCAGCATTGCCAGGCAGACGGATCAAGGTAAGCTTTACCTTTAAGCGGGGCACATTGGATTTACAGGAGAAAAATAGGTAAGCAGATTTGACAGGTGTATTTAGGGTGACCCTGAGCGGCACTCAGCTTTGCCTCCCCAGGGTACAAGTGGTGTTAGCCTAGGTTCATAAAAGAAAATTACTGCCACATACCCAAAAATCCTTATTCCCAAATGTGGTGATAGCATGAGCCTGCCTTTATGCCCATGAGTGCACTCAAGCTGATACATCACTGAAGCTATATGTACCTGTACTTATACATATATGTATTTTACCGGTGTCAGTGGTCTCACCAGCTAGGCAAACCACCTAATCCTTTTTCCTGGTTGCAGTAAGAAGAAAGAAGTGGTGAATTTCTCTTTTTGCTGAATTTTACCCTAAACTGAGTGTTGCTAGCAACAGTTAAAAAGGAAGATAGCGTCAAGCAGCTGGAGTCGTGGACTTGGTGCACCACAGATGTCTTCAGTTCGGTCCTGAAATATCCTGACTATTCTGTTTCAGGTAACATGAGGGTGGGTTGGGAAGACAGAGTCACTAGCTTTTCTTGAATGAGCCTAAAATATCTTCTCCCACCCACCCCTTTGCCTGTTCACCCACCTTGGAAATCCATGATTTTTTAAAAACTCCAGCATCCCTTGGATATTTTCCCTTACACAGCAGGAGTGGTTTTCCCATCCTTAGGTGGGAAGAGCCTTAAACAGCCCTTCGCAGAGCTCTTTCAGCCAGTCTAGATGAGGAAAAACTCCTCCCTGGAAATGGTCTTTGCATTTCTTTCTCCATCAGAAATACCTTCTCTCTGCCTGTGACTTGCTGTAGTCTGATATTGTGCAAGTTCCTTTCCAAGAAAGAGAGAAACAAACACAGAGGATGAAACCAGTCAGAGGGGGTTTGGAAATAAGATGAGAGCATTTTTTTTCATTGACGTTCACCAGTATTTTCAATTTTGCTTTCATTTTCTACCTGCAGACAGTATTCTGTGATGCTGATGAGCATCCCACCAGCCACACTGCTGTAAACAAATGCTTAAATAACCTTAAAAGGGGACATAGAGTCAGCTGTATAATAATATTTGGTCAGTGAGGAGTTCCCTGGCACACAGTTTGCTCTTCCAGAGACCTGAGGGAGTCTGTCCCATGATATGCAGTAGAGGTTTATGGGAGACCAGACTAGCAATACCTATTGCTGTTTAGTAGACCATGGGATAGTTCACCATATGATGGGCCACTGCGTGGTGGGGCTGCGCTGGCTCTCCCTGAAGCAGAGATACCTTGTTCACCCATTAATCTCAAAGCCAAGACTCAACTCTAAAACCTCTCATCTTCCCTTGGACTCAGGTGAACAGAACCTCTGAATTAAACGGCTTTGACCTTTTTGTACCCCCTGGTCAGAGTTCACAGCCACAGAAAACTATGCTAGCAGCATGAAGTGAAAAAGAAAGTTTCACTTAAAAATTTCTCTTCCCCTTCCCACTCTACACACTCTGTGTGTGGGGGGGGGGGAGGGGGGGGGGGGTTTAATCTGCTTGTAGCAGATGTCTAAGAGCTTAAGAAAACACTCCTCACCCAGTGGTTATACCAAATGAGTAAAGCCCATACAAGAGCCACTTGGATGTTTCCTGCTTTTTTTTCAACATTATCAGGGACAAAATGAAATAATAACATGGAGATCCCTTGTGGGCAGCTCCGAACAGCAAGCCAACTCCACCTTCCCCAGGAAAACCAGCCTCCAGGTGCTCTACAGCTCAAAGAAGCTTTTATCCTTCTCTCACACCTTATCATCCACTCAGCTATATGGCCTCATGCTGGAAACTGTTTGGACCTCTTGAACCGTAGCAGGACTTTTGCCCCTGAGGATATACTTTTCAGAAGATATCCACTTGCTTTTTTTACATGCAAGATTTGGTAGCGTCATAAAGATGAACTTCTTGAAAGTACATCTCTTGGGGGGAAAAAAAATTATATGGGAAGACTACCTAATTATTCCATATATATTTGGCATCCTTGATGAGAAGCACTTTAGTGTGTAGGTGTAGCTTTAGCAGAGAAAACACGATCAGATTTATACAGAGCGATAAATTACTCTATGCCATTACAGCCCACCTTTGAGACCCTTCCCTGGAGACAGAACGTCACAGAGATGTGTAAGGCCTTACCCATGACATCTGTGCTCACTCTTCATCCAAAAATACAGTGCTCTTCATGTGTGATGCCCTTGTCAAGTTTTAACTGAGTTATTGTCAATGATATCTCCAAGTCCATATGTCTGCAATAATGTCCAGACCATCCAGTAGCTATTGATAGCCTGTCCATGCATTGGGCTGAGTTGGGCTGGCCACCTGTGGGCAATGCCCAGCTGGAAATTTGGGTTTTCTCTGATCTCTTTTTCAGCTGCATGGCATGATTCATCTCAAAATACTCTAGAGCACTGGAGCTATTCAACAATTGTCTTTGCTTCAAGGGTATCTGAGCATTTCAGAAATGCTGTAGTTTCCAAGCCTTGATTCCCAAAGCACAGGCAGCCAAAAGGGTTCTCTGCTTGGGTTGGGCATGCTTGCCCACCTGGTAAAACCCTTCCAAAGGGGACCCAAAGCATTGCTATTACATTTTCCCAGGAGGTGTGACTGTGTTTGCATATCCAAGCCCATTACTCTGTTCGCCAAGTGAAATCACTGCCCCATACAAAAAACTTTCCAGGAGCAGATGAACCCTCCAGCAACAAAAGGGCAGTGTTTGACCCTGCAGTCAGAAAATGGGAGCAGACCTGAGTGGCAGATGGGGAAGCACAAGGCAACAGATGCCTGTGAGAAGCATCACCAGCAGCACACAATGGTCGCCTGACTATTGTTGAGCTGTCGCAGACAGCACAGAGGACGAGGGGACAAAGCCATGGTCTGTGCCAGGGAACAAAGCAATGCCAAGAGACGTAAGGCCTTGCAATGGGATGCTCTGTGCTGCTGAACCCCCCAGGAGCCCGGCGTGCCTTCAGCTTGGGCATGCAGAGGAGTCTGCCCCAAGCACTGGGGCCCCAATACCACCTGCCACAGGCAGACAACCTGTCCTCTGCCACCACCCTCACTGGGAGATGATGCAGAGGAGTTCATCAGTGCAGCCTTCAGACAGACAACACTACAGCAGGCAAGGCATTTTCCACCACATCAGAAAGAGAAATCCTGTGGGAAACTGCTGCTTTGTGCATGTCGTACCCATGAAACCTGAATGTCATTGTCAGAACTGTTTCAAAAAATCATTTGAAATGGTTTCATGAAAGCTTCTCAGCCTGACAGTCTCTTCAAAATCACAACTTTTCATTCCCAAAGCAGAGAAGCTCCTTCTCTTGCTTAACTGGAGCACAAGTGGGACTCTCCACCCTTTGGGTTTCTCCTGGTGCTCTGAGCATCTTCTGGGAAGGACAGCAAGGCCAGGACATCACTTCAGGGCAGCTAAGAGGCTGATTTTCCAGGAACTGGGAACTTAAGAAAAGGCAGCTAGATTTAATGGTAACAAGAAAGGCAGTTAACAAGGAGAAGCTCTGACTGGGGCTGCAGGAGCTCACAGGTTATTTTTGCTGGAAGACCACCCTGCACCACAGCGCAGCTGGGGGATGGCCAAAACCAGGCTTAATTCTAAGTCAAATGGAACTGAGAGCTGCAATCGGGAGGGGGAGGGGGAAAGAGTGATTTTTAAAAATAATCACATGTTTAGTTTTAATCTGAAGATGATGCTTGAATTCCAAAAGAGATGCACTTTATTTGAAATAAAGGTTTCTAAAAGGCTCGGCCATGCAAAGACTAAACTTACTTAGAGTGCATATAAAGTGCAGTACGAAGAAGTATTGCACTTAGGGTTGAATGAACTGTTTCGATTGACCAAAATAGAATTTTTAAAAATATTTTTGACTAAGCTGCTGAGTCAAAAGATCCACAATTACAGCAAATGCAAAATACATATAAAAAGGCAGTGGGAGACACTCCAGCTGCTTCCTCCCATTTGCATCTTACCAAATCCACACCGAAAAACCCAACTACAACACAGCACATACGAGGATGTAAAAACCACTCACTTTGGTGGTTCGAGGGGGAAGAGAAACAAAGAAGTGAACAGCCTGGGTCATGTTTTTCAAAGCAATGGGGAAACAAAACCACAGGGAGAAGCAAAACTACGAGGTGCTAGAAGGAAGGGAGAGAGAAATTTCGTCATAAAAACTGGCTACTTGGACAAAGTGACAGGCCCTCAAAAGCCAATTTACAGACATCAGAAGTTTTTCTCTATACAAAAGAAAATACTTGGAAAATAACTTATAAGGGAGGCCTTAAATATTCATAAGAGAGAACATATTGCATGAAAAGCATTGGAGGGATCCAGTTTCACTTGTTTTACAGCAACCAAGTGATCTCCAACAAGTCCAGCAGCCCAAGAGGAGGCCAGTGTTGAGCCAAGAAGCTGAAGTGATTTGGGTTTTGCTTCCAGGGGGTGCTGGAGGGGATGCTGGGGGGAGCCAGGGCCAAGCCAGACCCTGCAGCCCTGGGCAAGGGCAGGACACGTATCTCAGGGGACAATCATAGGGACTCCAGCCCTGAGCCATCTGCCCAGACCTCCTGGCACATCCTTTGCTGTAATTATCTGGTTTAGCAATTGAAATCTCCCAGCATGGCAGGGTAACGACTTCCTTGCTGGTCACGGAGCAGTCATTACATCAACTTGCCAGAGCAGCACATTTCAAAGTCATACATCTCACCCAAAAAACTGCTCTGCCATGGCAGGCGAATAAATTGTTGAGCCATTAAAAACACAGCTGTCAAAAGCTCATTCAGGCCTGTGTGTTGTCAAGCATTGGGTCAACGATGCTGCACTAACGCTAGGAATAAAAATACCCTCGTTAGAAAGAAAAACACATCTTGCCATCATGCTGAACGAAGTAAAAAGGGCGTAAAAAAACCCACAAACCTGAAGATGTAAACAAAGAAAGTTAAAAGGCGAAATAAAGAGAAGTGATGGGATGCATCCTGTGGTGCAGGGAAGGGAGCAGAGAGCAGGAGTTGGGAGCTGAGCTGTAATCCCTGCTCAGCCACCTTAGGCGCCTTAGGGAAGCAGTTAACCCCTGTGATCCTGTTACCTGTAAATGGGGATAATCGTTCTTACCCACCTACGTCCCTCACAGGGGTATGATGGGGTTAGTTAGCAGCAGATCTGAAAAATGCAAATTGCTAAGCGCGCTAACGAACTGCATGTGTCTCCGCTCCGGTGCTGGCTCCTGGGTGGGATGAAACAAGTTCTGTTCTTCTCATCGGCATTTTATCTTTATTTCACAGATGCCCAGAGGAGCCTGGCTGCATGCGGATGTCAGAAAGCAGCACCGTAAGCGTTCCTCAACCCATGCGCAGCTCATGCGGGGACGGCCCTTATCCAGCCAGCAACTCCCAATGCAGCTGAGAAACCACATCCTTCGCTAATGCTCACATTGCTGCATTACCAGAGACCCCAACCAAAAATCCCAGAAAACAATTTATTCCCTGACTTTGTCACATTGTGCATTGCAAAACTACCACCATGTCTCTCCTCTGGAGTTATTCAGGACACACAACCCCCAAGATCGTCCTTGGAGGTCCCCATTGCTCCATCCCCCTCACTGCTTAGTCCCACACCCAGGACACCAGCTGGGGCTTTGCCAGCACCAAGATGAGCAGGATTGCCCCTGAGCTGTTATGGATACTCGCAATATCCCTATTTCATCAGCCCAGGGTGATGGTCACCTCCAGCATTTCTCCAGTTTCCTAAGACCCTTCAAATTCTAGCCCTGTCCCCTGAGCCCTAGAAGCTTTTCCCAGACTGGACTGACCTTAAAATTTGATAAACATGTTTCTGCACCACCAATATCACACCCAAAGGCCAGCGATGAGTCCCCACTCCAGGATAGCCCTGGTTAACCCTCAAACACACTCAAGGCCTCCATCTCAGTGAGGTGCCAGTGATGACTACTGTCTGATGGTGATTTCCTACCCAGACCTTCTCTACCCTAAAAGGCTTTCTTCTGGGCCACGCTGCCCTATTTACCTCTCCAAACTGCCATTTGATACTCCGTTAAATGCTTTATTACAGTCGCAGGAGACAAAAGCCAGGTGCAGGCTCAACCACGGCAGCCTCCAACATCATATTAACTCTTGCAGGTGGAGTAGAGACCTTAGAAATAAATCAGTTAAAGCAAAAGAACTATTGCTTCTTGGCGGTTTGCTTACTTGGAGCTCAGGCAAGTCTCTGAGCCAAAAGGTCAGTGGGGACCCATGGGAAAATAAAGTCTTTATCATCAGCCAGAGAGGATTCAGCTCCCTTGACTCAAGGTATCCGCAATGTAGATGTCTCCATCAGAGCTGATCAAACCCCCGATTCCTTTAGTCAGCAAAGAGAAACAGGTGCTTTTAGGGAGCGATTCATTGAATCTATATTAAATGTCTTCTACGGGATGAGCTATATCGCACCCAGAAATCTCAGTTTCTCACATTTGGTCAGATGAGTCCTACCACTACTGTATAGGTGCTCCATTTCATTGGCTTTAAATTAACAACAAATTCACCTTGGAAGGTGTAATGGCTATAGTTGTTTACTATGAAGTTGAATCCAGCCCTCCACTTTCATAATTAAATGAAAAAAAATGTATATACAGTAATAATATAAAAAATATGTATATAATATATACATGTATGCCCAGTGAGAATCCCACTTGCTTCCCAGGGCTCGGGTGCTGTCACCAACCAGGTGTCATCTCTGTTTTCCTTCAGTCCATTCTTTTTTGCCTACAACTAGAAAAATTAATATTTTTCTGTCCCAGATGTGAGGTTTAACATTTGTTACTCATAGTTAGCACATGCTTGAATTATTGTGCTGACTGCTAACAGAAAAAAGATTTAGTACAATTAATATGGTGAACAAATGAAAAAATTTGTTGAAGGTGGTGAAGGGGTGGCAAGAAAACTGTTAGAAAGCAGATTTCCTCTCCATCCCAATGATTTCTCTTTTTCATGTTAGCACTCAATGAGAATTTTTGTATTAGCATTGGAAACAATCTCCTAAAGAAAACTGTAAGAGGAAAGATTCAAAATCTCCCTATTATTGGGAGGTGGAGAAAAGAATGATTAATATTGTATGGTCATTGCACTGTGGTTGATCATGTGGTTGGAAATTTGGCTCATGGGGTAAGACCTGGGCAGCTCCTGTAGGACCACAGGGCCCAGTTACACCTCCCTCCATGCAAAGAGAAGCTCTGAAAAGGGCATCAAACAGGGACCCAGAGTTCCTCAGCCAGGTACATCCCACCATGACACCTCAGTTTTAGAGGCAGCATCCAGTCTGGGGAAATTTCTCTTTTCTCCTTCTTTTTAAGCAGCAGACAAGGATAAAGTAAGAGCTTCACCAGGCTCTGGCTGCCCCATGAGTGTGCCTTGCAACACAGATGCTGCCAGATGACAGTGCAGCCACTAACCTCATGCCTGTAAACATCAAATCCCAAATATTTTATGATGGATTTCAAAGGGCAGAAAATATATTCTTTGCAAAACTCCAAGTTTCAGAAGGGGAAAAAAAAAAGGAAAATAACTGATGAAATTGGTTGTGAAATCACTGACATTTGCCATCCTCCCAGGATACTTTCCACAGACTGGCATCATGGTGGTTTAATCCACACAAAACAGAGGATGTGGCTGCTGGAGAACCGGTTTAAGTATCTCCTCAGCTTCACTGAAAAATGCAACAGTAAACCCACATGTGCTTGCCTCCTCATGACGCCCCATGTACTGGGGATGGTAGCAACTGCAGCATCCCTAGGCCATGAGGATGCAGGGAGATTCTCCCTCAGCCCCATCTGGGTGAGAGGGACCAGTCACTTATACCTCATTATTTTTCAGGAGAGGTGTCAGGCGGAGGCTGGGGTGCCTGTCACTAACCCTGCATGGGGACAACTATCTCAGGAAAATCTCCATCTTGGTTGCCACAATCAAGTCTCAGCACTGCCATTCCACCCATGCAGGCTGGGGTAACTGATACAGAGAGGCAAACTCCCCTTCCTGACACATCCTTGGAAGATGGGGAAGAAAAAAAGGAGACAGAGATGTAGAGGAGCTGGCTCAATAGCAGGCACTGACCCAGCAACAGGTCCGAGACACAGACCAGAGCCTCCACACCACCAACTTCAATAGGTGCCAGGACGACCATGGATGGTTGTGCTCTGTCAGTGAAGGCTGTGATGGTGGTTGTGCATGGATGTGCAAAATTTGCAATGGACCCCCAGGTTTCTTTTCATCCCAGGGATGCCAGCGTGGCACCAGGGCAGCCTCTGAACCATAAGGAGACCAGCAAAGAGTAAAAAGCCATTCCTACCACAGCTAAGCAGCTACTGCGTGTGACAGAGGAAGAGCCACACAGAACCAGCTCGCCCTCACAGGGAAGGCTGCAATCAGTAACACTGTTAAAAATAAAAAACTCTCTTGCTGACGCTGCAGTTGCAGCTCAAAACAATCAATTCCTACACAAAGGCTTCATCTACTGAGGAATCGCAAAATAGCACACAGTCCTGCCTCTGATTTCCTCAAATAACAAGCAGCTTGGCAGCCAGGGATGTGGGAAGGAGTTTATCCAGAGAGATCCTTCTCAATTCATTTTTGGAAGATTAGTGATGCTCCATGGCTGAACCGAGCTCCACCACAGGTTCAGTAGGAGCAAGGCGAAGGTCAGTCCCATCCCTGCTGGCATCACTCATTTCTCCTTGAAATCATCGCTTCCACTAGACATCCTTAAGCGTCCTCTCAGCCTGGTTTAATATATTTTTAAATAAATCGGGATGACAGTCTGGTAGGACCTCCAGCATCATCACCTCTGGTGTCACCCCATTGCCAGCCTCAAAGACATGTCCAGCAGCTGAGTGCCACCAGCAAACTCAGCTCCAGAGGCAGTGCAACAGATTTGATTAATGAAACCTTGCTTTGAAAAAATGTCACGTTTATTAATTCAGCATGAGGAGTTGACCCTACTGCAGCAGCAGCAGGAGGACTCAGGCCATGCCTGCCTACTGTACCAGCCTCTGCATCCGAGCCAGGCACCCCAACTTGCTCCATAGCTGGTAGGAAAGAAACAGGCACTTCTAGGGAATGAGTTTTTGGGTTTTCTCATCTCAGTGTAGACACCTGGGATCAGTCAGACAAGTTACCTCCTGCAAGCCAGAGCAGCTCTGGGGAAAACATCCAACAGCAGCCAAGGGCTGAGGAAGAGAAACTTGGTATGTTGAGGTCTTCGAAGGGCTGAAAAAACAGGAACAGCCAGATTGGTGAGATTAAAGTCAGCAATTATCAACCAGGGAAATAAACCATCAGGCTCCTCAGCTGATCTGAATGGTGTCTGGGACAAGAGGTTGTCCCATAGGTCCTCAGCTGGCAGGTAAAACTGGGGAATGGAGCAGAAGTATTGTGAAAATCCGGGGGAAGGGTAATGGTGACACATGCCTTTTCAGTCTCACGCTTGCATTTTATTTGTATACACACATCTAGCTAACCAAATGCCCAAAAAACCCCCTTTCAGAACACTTTCTGAGAGCAAACTGGTCTGCGTGGCTCAGCAGAGACTTTGTCCCCTCTCTCTGGGGGACTCCCTGCTCGTGGGAGGTTGCTCACTTTCTTCTGATGACCATCTGTCACACAATGAGTTTGCTTGCCATGCGCTCCTTCGAGAGGAGAGTTGTGTACCAAGCTGCAACCCATGTTGGAATTACCTTTGGCTGTCTTTTTTTTTTGAGACACATCAGCAGTTTCAGTAATCTCACGGTTTGGGATTGTTGTGCTTTGGAGGCATGGCCATGCACCCCCTAGTACATTCTGTACTCCCTTATCTCCCAGGCTGTACTGGTCTACAATTTCATAGATAGATTATTGGTTCCTTATCTGATTTGTCTCTTACAGGTGGCACACTTAGAGGTGCTACACTATCATGACCTATGTAAACAACCCAAGACTGGCTTTCAAGTGCAGATCCAAGACCACAAAAGCTTGGTGTTCAAACTCAGGTTTCTAAGCCTCTACTTTGGAAGAGCTCAGACCAGGCTTGGGCTTAGCCCACCCCAGAAATGGGACTTTGTTGTTTCTCCTACCAATGTAAGAGAAGCTGGCACAGGTAATGCTTCAGTGTTAACTTTGGTAGTGGAAAAGGAAAAAGAAAAATAAAAAGATGAAAAACAAGCCTAGAACTTTCAGGGAGGTTTCTTGATCCAAAATTCACACTGAGCTTCATAGATGGAACTGTTCCTACACAAAACTGTCTGCAGGAGAGTTAAAAGCAGTTTCAAAGAAGGTGAAGGCCCTTGGTGCAGACATCACATTTACAACCTTTGACATTATACATTTTTTACAGCCATAATTTGGGAAGGGTGAAGAGATGGACCCTGCTTTCAAGCAGACAGATGACAGGGTGTCTCCTCAAAACTTAAAGCCTGCTAGCTGGTAGTAGGCTGTTTTGGGAGGATGAAACCTTGCTCCTGTCCCGACGATGTAATTACAAGAGGAAGATTGATGTTTCATACTCTGATCCACAGGAGCCACTCCAGAGGGACATTTATAGAGCACAACGCGACCACAGTAATCACACAGGGACATTAATGACACCCAACTGAGTTCTGCAAATACACTTCAGAGAGGTGTCCAAATACAAGGGGGAGGAATTAATCTTCCAGGAGAATTATTTAAGACTTGCAATCTGTTGAGAAAGGAATTACCAGCTGAGTGCTATGCAAAGCTGTGGTAATTATGCTAACAAATTAGAAGTACATTTATCTGCTTTCAAAGATGTTCATCAACATTGTATGCTTAGCTTTCCCCGTACGCAGTTACGGGCAGAAATCATTATTCTTTGCAAGATGCCACATGCCAGCCTCACACCATAACAGACCTTTATCACTAGGTAATCAGCCAATATAAAATCCCACTTTTAGGTCACATCATCTCCAATTCACACCTCAAGTGCATACTGCAGCGATCTGGCTTATGATTCCTATAACATAAGGATGCCACTGTCACTGACCTGTCCTGATACCGAGGGCTAGCAGCAAAAATTTCCATGAATACAGGAAGCTTGATCCAGTAAAAAAAACTAAAAACAACAAATTAGTGCTTGTACAAAGTGCTGTGGATAAATACGTGTGTCTGATTATAAATGGCAAAAGTCAAAAGTCAAAGTCGAATTTTTCTTCAGCTTCTTCTGGAAAACTAGCATACCATTAGTCGAAGCATGGGTTTTGAGAAAGGCAACTCTTCTGCTCCTATGCAAAGTCCATTCTTACAGTGTTTTTAGACCAATAAAATAACTTGTTTAGCTATCACTAAGCACGGGGGAGGTTTTCTGGTGGAACCTCATCCTGGCTGAGATTGCCGTGGTGAGTCACCAGTTGAGAGCCCACAAGGAAGGTTTGAAAACATTTATTTTCCACTTGCCAATGTATCTGTAGCTAAAGTACAACATGGGACCATACTGGGTTTATTGAAATTCTGCCAGAAAGCCTAGCAGGTTTCTTACAGAATTTTATCTAACAAGTAGACAGATTTTTTAAAAAAATAAATTTAAAAAATCTGACTTATTTTGGGGGCTGAAGAGCATTCTGAAAAGCTTGATACCTCCTCTCTAGAGCTCACAAACTCCCAGCAGCCTGTCTTGTGCAGCCCCTGAACAATCATCTCCAGTGCTCAAGCTCCCAGCAGAGTAAGGGAGAAAACAGCAATCACCTTCTGTCAAATGTCAGATCTGGGGTTGTCCCTCTGCAGGTATCTCACCCAGAAGGTGTCACCTTGCACCCAGCTGTGCATCAGCGCTGATGCCCTCTGAGATGCAGCAGCAGCTCAGGACCTGGTGCAAGCTGCTTGGTGGCCCTCAGAGGGCCAGACTATGATGGCACCCAAGGACCCCTTCCCACCACAAGACACCATCTCTGCCACGCCCGATACACTCAATAGGACCTCACTTTCAACATCCTTAACTTCCCAGGGACAGCACCAGGAGCAAAACTGCTGCTTCTCAAAAGCATCCTGTAGGTTATTAGCTTCTAATGAACTAATCTACTATTAAAAGCTTATAATGCACCAGAACTGTGGAGCCCATCTCCATTTCACATCCCAGAGAGCATGACAGCACAAGGAACACAGATGTAGCAGGACTAAAGCCTCCAATATGCCGTGGTGTGACCTTCCCCCATCAGAGCCATAGGAATATGGACTCAGTCCCCCAACACCCTGCTTCAGAGAAGGTCCCAGCTCTGCTTTCTCAGGCAATCCCATGTCTTACCTGCTGGGATTTCACCCAGGACAATGATCCTGGCCTGGCACACGCTGTAGCTGGACCCTGACCAAGGGTCCACCCCTGCTATGACAAGAAAGAGTCAAAACCACAGATGTTGGGTTGCCAAGCAAAGGAGCTGGAGCATCAGCGCTATTGAAAGGGATGCAGAAGAGTGTGTGGCTGCCCCCAAGCTGGGGACTTACCTCTCGACTCCCTTTTTCCTGGAGTAGTTCAGACAGAGCATGACTTAGAAACTTGAAGCGAGCATATGTATGCTGACACCTCTGTATTGCAGTGGGAATGGCTGTTTACCTTGGGAATGGCAGGAAGAAGGCTGCCACCACTGACTATGCATACTCGTACTGATGCCTCCCAAGGATGCAAAGTAGGAGGTAAGTATATTTATACTTAGTAAAAACAAATTGGTTATATGCAATGAGCAAATATGTTCATGCAATTAATCACTCGAGGAAAAGCTGGTTAAATCTCATCAGGTTGCTTTCAAAACATGATCTCTTCCTAAATCAGGGATGTAGGAGGTAGGAGAGGTCCGGGATCCTGGCAAGGGCAGACACAGCAGTCCAGCACTAACCATCACTGCACGGGCTGCAACACCAACCCAGCACAGAGCAGTCAGGGTGGACCTGATGGTACTTAAACTGTTGCTAAATCCAGTCTCTGCCTTCTTTGCCTCTGGTTTGGTGCTGTAAGCGTGCCCTGAGGGCTGTGCCGGCGGGCTGACCCAAGCCCCTTTGATCCCTCTCCACACACCCAGGTTGTAATTTCCTGAGGGCTGGAGCCCACAGTGGTTCCATTGTAGGTTTTGCTAACAAGCCTGATGTTCAAAGGGAAAGCCAGCAGCCGGGCGACGTGCAAGGACATGTTGTGACATGAAGTTTTGCTCCAGGACAGGATTACATCTTCTTGTCAGAACTCAAAACACCTAATTGCTCTGTACAGAGATGACTGTGCCACAGCAATGGAGAAGATGAGTTGTCCCTGCAGCTAGGGAGGATGTGGGTTTGCTCATGCAGTGGCTGCATCTCGAGGTGAGGTGGAAACCCTCAGGGATGGGACAACCACCATCTCATCTCTCCTTGGCCACAATCTCACTGCCTTTGAAGATGCCAACTCTCAAATGTAAGAGGAGAGGGCAAATTTACTCCTGCTTTTCACCAAGCATGCTGTTTTGCTTACAAAAATGTCCTCATCCACTTCTTAAAGTGGTGCAAAATTCATACGGGAGATGCGTCTCTTCAATTACGAAATAAGTAGGGTTGGTTTTTAATTGCCTCACTATTTGCCAGAGCCAACCAAGTGCTTCCTGCAATGGGCAGTGGAAAAGACATTGGGTATTTTACAAGATGCCAATTTGCATATTACATGGTAAATATAAGCACACCATGAACACAAGCCGCAAGATGATTATAGTGCAGCGGAACAACGGAGACAGAAAATAAAATAAATTGAGGGCAAGGCCACTACCCACAAAGAGTATTCTGTATTTTGCATCTAAAAATACTATGCTCAAATAAGGAGGCTTTAACTTACCTCTGGCCAAAGCAAATAAAATCAGGTTGAGGCTACATATAGCAAAGAAATCAGGAATAGAATATATACAGCTTTTTTAGGGATATTTATGTTTTATGCTAAATCCATCCTTTATTCACCCAGTTATTTTCAGCCATTATGGTGTATCTTTTTTGCCTGTACACAGACTGAGGACATGCAGAGGCAATTGTCTGAGGAGAGAAAGCCATGTTTGTTGCTCAGACTTTCTGTATCTCAGATAAAGCAGTAAAAGGCAGTTATTTCCTCATGCCAGCGAAAAAAGAGTGTCTGTGAGATAAGGTATAGGAGCAGAGCTGAATCTCCAAACAACAGCCTCCCACATTCCAAATTACAGCCTCAAACTCTGCTTTTTAGAACATGGGTCATTCATATCTTCCCAGGAAAAAAAAACTTTTACAGAAGATCAATGCAGCCAGTGAAAAAAACTGACGGAAAACACACTTTTCCATTAAAAAATAAAAAGGTTTCCAAAAGAAAATGACCTCCCTAGCTTATTGCAGCACCTCTTAATTCTTTTCTGCTTCTTTGCAGTTGATCCATTTTTAGTGAAGTGCTTCAGTTGTCACCATAAAGAAGCAGAAGGTCTTTCTATTTCAATTAATTTTATTTATTTGTGCTTGCCAACCAAACTTTTATACCAGCTGTCTCTGTTTGGGACCATCTTTATTGGCTGCTGTCAAAGGACTCCAAATAAGTAAAAGCCTGATAAGTAAAATAAGTAAGATTTATACTGCTATATCTGCAGCCCAGCTTCACCTGGGGGGAAGCACTACAGTACCAGAGTTTGCATTTATTTTCCTGCCCATTGCAGCATTGTAGTGTGCAGTCAAGAAGTCAGAGAATGGAAAAGATGTATTAGAAAAACATTGCAGTCAAAGATTAAAGTACCATGTCAGCATTTAAAGCACACAGGGAACATACAGAACATCTCACCAGTAGCTCCATCCTTGGGGTGCAGGGCAGAGAAGAGAATGCTCTGTATGCTGTCCCCCACCATCAGCTGGAGAGGAGCAGGGGCAAATGCTATTATTAATTCCTGAAGCTGGAGAACTGCATTCCACTCTTAAAACAGCAGCTTTTAAGATGGCGGCACCCAGCCTGCTTCTCCTCCTCGTTATATTCACTACTCAAAACCAGTCACTGTGAGAGATGTATTTCCATACATATTTTTCAGTGCTTGTCCTCTGCCCTGGGAGATTCAACGACTGAAGAAATTACGTTAGCATTGGCCAAAATATTTATGAAGAGGCTGCACAGGGCAATGAAAAAAAGAATTATCTCCCATTGAGGACTGGAAAACTCTTAGCAACAAATGTTTGCTTTTGGTTATTAAATTTTGCATTTTACTTAAACACTCATGTCTGTAAGGGTCTAAATGATTCTATGATTAATGTGTGTCCTGCTAAAAGCTGTTCCACCACTGCAATGTTGGCCACTGCCTGAGTGGAAGCTTTGTTGGATGGGAGGAGAAAGGACAGTGCCCAAATACACAAAACCTATCTCAAAACTTACTTTTCTCATTACTGTCTCCCAAACATGAGATATCTGACCCAAATCTCACAGAGTGCATGGGAATGAGTCCAATTACTTCAGCAGATTATGCACCAACCTTTCCAGGGATGTGCAGATCCCACTGAAGTCAAGGGGAATCTTTACACCTCCCCCAGCAGATATGGTATCAGCCCCTTCGAGGGCTAAAGCAGCTACCAAGCTACTCCAAAAAGCTATCAAAGCCACGGTAATAGTTTCAGAGATACAAGTTTATTATTTAGTCCTATGTGCTTGCTGGAGAAGATAGCTGGTCCTGCCCCATCTCCCTGGTGGCTATTTCACAGGGACATCTGTTTACACCGGTTGACACTTGATTTCTCAAAACAATTTCGCATTACCGCTGTGTTTTCCAAGCTCAGCGTATGCTGAGCACAGCCAGCTCCTGGAAAGAGTGTCAGGAGGGGACGTAAGCCATGAGCAAGCTATCTCAGATCACAAAAATCAGAGGGGTGGCCTCTCCGAGGGAGCTTTCCCACAAGAACCAGCATCTCCCACATACAGCAAATGTCCTGATCTTTCTCCTATTTTTAAAAAAATACTTCAAGTGAGGTTTCCTATTCCCCAGCCTCTGACACCCCCACTGAGCAATGTCAAACAGGGAGACAGCAACATTATGCCTTCATTAAAACCAAAATTATTTGTATAAAGTCAGCATCACAAATCGCTGCTTTTACATGCATGACGATATTAGTTTGCATATTCATAAGGCAGCATAAGCTTACGTATCTTCATAAATATTAGGGAAGAACGAATTTTCTATTCTTAGGAGAAAAAATAAATACAGAGTTGGGTAAGTGCCTTCTTAAAGGAGACTGCTAAGAAGTGCTCCCTCTTTCAGCATCGTGCAAAGGGGGCTTGGCACAGAAATTCTTTGAATTTCTTCATTTGGAGATGTGCTTAACTCCTCTCACAGCTACTGTAAGAGTATCTCAGGGAGTTTCAAGCTCTCAACCCAAAAAACAAGTGAATAAGAGCCAGGTCAGCCTGACACCTCATGCAACAGAACGGACAGAGGAGTTTTTAGCCGGTTCCTGGGATTTTGGTGTTAATGACAAAATCATCCTTACCTTTAACCTAGGAAAAATTGAGCAAACACACAAATACCAGCAACATCTTAAAAGTATATAATTACATTAGTGTGCAGTCCTTAGGATTTAGCTCAAAATCCCGTATGCAGACACAAATATCCCCACTCATCCCTACACCACAGCATAAGTTCTTCTTAGCAGCCAATTAACTTGGGTCTCCTAAACATATTGATGGTAAATGAACTATTTTGAGCCAAGTGGTGTTCAAAGATTTCCAGTCAGCCTAGGCGAGGCAGTATTTTCTTCATGGCGTCTTGGATGGAGGTGGTTAGCTTTACTTATCTGCTGAAAAATGGGTTGATTTGTGTGTCCTGTATAGCAGTTTCCTTGATTTAGAGTGGGATCTCATTAATCAAATATCTATGTTTCCACTTAACCATACCAGAATAAAACATGATGTAGAAAGGCAGCATCTGTAAACAGTCCCTGACACCAGGGAAACAAGGAGGTGACTCTCCTCATGCAGATGTCACGGGATGGGTGGCAGAGTCCTCCTGTCACCACCTCAGGCCCACATCTACTGGGACAAGAGAGCCAGTGCTACCTCCCTTTGCCAGGCCAGCAGTGCTCCAGGTGCTGAAGATGAGGGCAGGGATCAAGAGGGACTTTTAGGAAGGGAAATAGAAATAATATATATATTAACTCCCTGAATAAGTTTCATTCACATATTAGCATCTGTTTATCACAGACTGCAATGCCAGTTCACTCCCTTCTATATACCTTCCTTTAAATAGCCCATTTAAGTTCATTTTTATCCTGTTTCTAAGGGCAGACTGGAACCCCAGTTTTAAAGGTGACAATTAAGCATCAGCACAATCAACTCCTAGCAGCCCGCTTCAGTGGAGCACTTGATTAGCTGTGCTCTAATTAACCTCTTCATCTCCTCACGCATTAGCAGGTAAATGTATTTACATTCACGAGTAGGCACAAATCCACTTATTGCCAGACTCCAAACTCCTCAATTTTAGGTTTCTGCTCCTTATTGTCTACTTGGAGGCCAGGATGCCATATATGTACACATGTGGCTTTTACTGGACCAGATTCCAATGATTCAAATTCTCCTGAGCCACCACTTGGAAATCAAAAGCTAAGACTGAGCATGATTTTTCAGAGGTGAGGACTCTTCTCTGCCTAGCAGTGACAGCACCCTCATTAAAACGGGTCAAGAAGACATCCCCATCCCCTGCTCTTGACACATATGAGAGTTAAACTGGTGTAGCTGAAACTCTGAGTTACACACAAAGTTGACACAAAAACAGTAAATAATATAGAATAAGAAATAATATAGAATAATATAGAAATAATAAGAAATAATATAGTAATATAGAATAAGAAATAAAAGCAGATGAGTAATATTTGCTCTTAAAATGAAGGACTTGGGGTCTTTTTTCACTCGGAAGCCATTCAGCCCCCTGTTGAGTTCGATATGGACCATGGCGAGGGTGGGATGAGACCTGGATCACCAATAGCTTCTGCTGGATGCTGGTTGAACAAGGATTGTCTCTGCTCACCAGCACAGCTCCAGGCTGGACAGATTTCGGGAAAAAGAACCACCAAACCTCCAAATCTAGGATTTTTACTGATGAAGATATGCAAGCAGATGTTTTTGCAGATGTTGCTTGGAAAATAAGGATGTTGAAGCTTGCTACAATATTGTGGCTTTCTATACGGCTGCTGGACGCTTGACTAGTGACAGGACAAGGGGTAACAGCATCAAGCTGTACCAGGGGAGGATTAGATCAGATGTCAGGAAAAAATTTTTCACTGGAAGGGTTTCCCAGCACTGGCACAGGCTTCCCAGGGCAGTGGGGGAGTCCCCATCCCTGGAGGGATTTCAGAGCCGTGTAGATGAGGTGCTGAGGGACATGGGGTAGTGGTGACTGGGCAGTGCTGGATTAATGGTTGGACTTGATGATTTTTGAGGTCTCTTCCAACCCAGGCTATTCTGTGATTGTGATTTTGTGATTCCAGTGACCTGTACTGGCTGGTGATAACCATCTGTCTCCACCAAAATGGCTGATGGGTTGTAATGGGCTGCGCTGACACGTGCGAGAGGCAGGGAAGGAAAAATTCGCTGCCATGCTTGTATCAAGTTGATTTAACTTTTCAAGCCATCTGTAACTGTAAAAACAAGATGCCACATCCACAAACGAAGCAGGCAGATGGTGGATTTGGGATGGTAACTATCCTGCAGGGGAGCAACAGTGTGTGATGGCTTCCCTTTGAATCAGCCACCCAAGATCAGATCAAATGCCTTCAAAAAGCATTAACTCTTTGGCACTTGTGCGCATACACTCTTATATTAGCAGGGCAAGCCATAAACCGTGACTTCCTTGGCATGAAGGGCTTGTCTGGATCCCTCTCAGCCTGGCTATCTGGCCCTGACTGTGCTCCCCAGCAGACAGGACAGCCCACCACCCCTTTGTCCATCTCCTTATGTCACCACCGCCGCTTCCATGGGCACAGTCTGGGATTTTTCTAACCAGCACTAGAGCTGGCCCTAGACTGACAGGAAATACCTCAAAATAAATAAATAAAATGTGTTCACCAAAAGAAAGGCTTTGGCAATGCCACATCATGGTGACTCTCTAAATTAAACCTCCCATGGAAATCCCCATCCTGCAGCAGAGGCCCCACCACCAGCAGGCATGGACCAGGCTGGCAGGGACAGGTGGCTGTGTTACCTCCTCCTGCTTACTCCCACTGCTTATAAAAATGTTCTTCATTGCAGAAGCAGCTGGATGCCTATCTAGCTGGCAGAGAAAGATTAGATTATTCAGGGTCACTGCTAACTGGAGTGCAGATCACCCCAAACTGGAGTGCAGATCCAGCCGGTCAGCAGAAAGTTGAAAGGAATGAGGCAAAAGGAGAATATCCTTGAAACAGAGAGGAAAAAGGCAGCCAGAGAGCGTAGCAGGTTTCAAAGATCAAGCAGAAATCCCACCTGATTAGCTTAAAAACTCCCAAGGCACTAAATATCATAAAAGCAAGCCCTGGGTCTGGAAACTTTGTTTTTGAAGATAAAAGGAAACAGCCACAATCCAGCCATCATTGCAGGAGCTGGGACATTGCTAAAAACACCGAGTTTCACAAGCTTTGCAAGAAAAATCCTGGGGCTTGGCAAGGTTGAGGATGCCCTGAGGGGAGAAGGACCAGACAGCACTGCTGAGGCTGTGCAGCAGAGAGGGACCATATGGCACAGAGGGATGGTCGGGGAAGCAGGGCAGGAGAGGGGACGAGATGGGAGGGGGAGCTGAAACGCAAACCGAAGGAGGCAGCATGCTTGGGTTTGTTCTGCAGGAAGGGAGACGGTGGAGCAGGGGAGGTGGTTTGAGAGGACGGTGCTCCCAGCCCTGCTCCAGCCGGTGGGCAGCGGGGTGGTCCCCCCCTAGGGTGGACTAAAACCACAACGAATGCAATCGGGGAGGGAAAACACCAAACACATCTGGATTGTAGCCATACAAGTCTCCATCAAAAGCACTTCCAAATTTCTGTTTGTTATACAGATACTCGACCTCCCTTCCATCCTAGCTTTATCCATGCCAGGTTCATGAAGCATCATAGCGGCTTCTGGATCGTATGTGGGAAGAAAAAAGAACATGAAGTGTATGTTCACCCATGGGACACTTGGCTCCTGCTGCATACCCTTAGCACCAGCATGGCTCACCCTGCTTTCATTTGCTTAGAAAGCATTGCTTTCAAAGCTATCAGAGCTGCTTTGTCTTCTGCTCCACGCACTCTTCCCAGCAGCAGCATCATGTTGGGGTGGCATCCAGCAGAGCTGGTCCCTTGGCATCATGGTACGATGGGATCTGCTGCCCGTGGAGGATGCTCCGGTGGCGTATGGACCGTGCAGGTTCTCATCCAGCACAGGGCCTCTCCAACATGTGGTGTTTCGCGCCCTGGCTGGCCAGAGGCCATGCCTGCAATCCACAGCAAAAATCAAATTACATAAACTTAAATTCCTGGCATAACTAGGCTGCCTTGCCAACCCCACTGCCCTGAAAGCTGAAACAATTAGTACACTGTTTATTCATAAGATTAAAACCAGTGAGGTGTAAAACATCAGCTGTAGTGTCAAGCACAAGGCATTATTTCGCTGCCACAAAGCAGACATGAGCCCAGGCTCCTGGCCAGCTCTCCAGGAAAGCTTTTTCACTCACCTGGAATAAAGGTGCTGTCTCTCTCTTTTTCTTCAGACACACAGGCATGAATCCTTGGCTTTTGGAAGGGAGTGGGGCGGTCCATCTCCCACAAAGCCTTCCACTGGCAATGGATTTGAAGAAATATTTCCCTTTTATAACCCCATTAAAATTCTCTCCTTATGCAACAAGATCATTATGGTACTGGTGTAAGAGAAAGGATTATAATAAGAATTACATATGTAGAGTCTGTAGCTGGCACAGTCCCGGTACACAGCTGACAAAACTGTTGATTCTGGGCTGATCCAGTTATTTATATTCACAATACACATGGTGAACTCCCACTCCCCAGCAAGCCAGGGGGTACAGAGCTTTCTTTGTCTTCTCAGGTCACTGCTGGCAGGCCACCCCACTGCTCTGTTTTACTCTGATGATAAGAATTATGTTTCCATAATGCTCAAGAATAAATCAAAAGGTCAAATAATACAGTCAGTATCGGTCATTTCTCAGCCTTCAGGTTAACGAAGCCAATTAGATCAATCAGCTTCATCTCCCATTTGCTGTAATCACCCCATTCCTCCCTGATTACATTGCAGTGACTGATTCTTGCCTGGCCTAGTTGGTTTTATTCTCCAGAAACTGAACTTAAGGGTGCTACGGGCAAAGAAGAAGATGTGCTGAAGAGCCAGCAGTGCCAGAGCATCACACTGACAATGACGTTGTTGCATAGTCCTGGGGGATCAGATCTGGCCCCCTGTGCCATGACTTGCAGAAGGCAGCAAAAAAGTCCCTTCCAGTCTGATTCAGGAAAAAACTTTGTTCTGATCCCGTATCTTAAATGAGATTGACCCAGGTCATGGGTCAATACAGAGGGGCGGGGAGGGGGGCAGAAGCAATACCCAAAATCTTCTCTGCTTTGCCAGCACACCAACATCTTCAGGAGAAGACATCACCACCCTCGGGAACCAGCTTCTGTACACAAACATGGGGCCCTGCTGAGCCTCGCCTCCAGCTGCAACCAGCCTCAGATGCCTCCAGAAAAAAAACAAAACAGGAAAACAAACTCATAAACCAAATAATAAACTCATATAATAAACCAAATAAACTCATAAACCAAACCAGCACATACCCACTGATTGTGCACTGGGAGGAAAAAGTTCTCCCTGATCCTCACAGGCTGCTGGCTAGAGCCCAAAATACCACAATTGATCATAGTAACTGTCAAGCCAGATGATCTTAACGGTCTCTTTTGACCTCAGAAATCTATTAAGTATATTAGATAACAGCTGTTTCCATGCCCGGTGATGTTGTCTTGAGACAACATGGCTGCCCCAGGTCACTTGGATGGCAAAGAAAATCACCTAAGGTTGCCATCTCTGCAGGATGCCACACTTGGATGCTCAGCTACCTGAAGGCAGAAAAAAACCCGTTTTCTCTTCCTCAGTGTTGTCTCAGAGCCCTAAGAAGTCTCCAAAATAGATGTTTTCATCAGTGGTGTGTACTTAAATACATACTCATCCTTACATTCTGCATCTGTGTATCTTCTACATCATTTACACTGTAGACTAAAATGAAGCTTGGGGATAAATTAGACTACCTGAAAAATATTCTTACTGCTGGAATATATTAATCTGTTCAGGCTATGCAGAAGGTGGAGGCACTATTCTTAATCAAGTGCTTAAAATAGGCTCAGTGCTGTACAAACATGCAGGGCTGAGCTAAAACTTCATCTGAGCCATTCTTACCAACATGGGGTTTAGCTCAGCATAGCCTGCAAGGAAGAGTCCCAGAAAAGTGGTTTCATCAAAACCTGGTGAATTTTGGCTGAAAAATCAAAAGTTGGGTTTTTTAAACACACACACACACACACCCTTTTTTAAGCCTGATTTGTTCTGAAACAATTGGCAGAAACGTCACGGAAAAACTTATCTACCTGTCCTCCTGACTGCCCATGCCCAGGTAGGCTACATGAAGTGATGCGACTGTGGTACTTCCACATAAAAATCAAGCAGACAAATGCCCAGTCTAGGCATCTCCAGGACATCAGTGGCCCAGCAACAAAAATCCTGCTTCTTTTCCTCTCATGCTGAGGGCGAGAAAAGGAGAGAGAGGCATCCGAGCCTGCTATCCCTGTGGAGAGATGCTGCTGCCCGCACCCGCTGCCAGCCCGCGTGGCAGGGATGCAGGCAGTTGTCACCCTGAGCTGGAGCAACGTCCCATAGTCACCACAGTGCTGCTACTTCTTTTTCTGGGCAAGACTTCACTTCAAATCATCCCTTTTATTTACCTTTTTATGAGTGTTTGCAGGGATGCGTGTGGGTTTGCATGCCTATCTGGAAAATAACTTTTTTTTTTGGATGGAAATACCTGCATTCAAACATGCTTATTACATCTTAATAAACCCTATAAAACCTTTAGCTGTCCAATACAGGAAAGGAAACCATCCTGCAGACAGAAATCAAAACTGCAATGAATAATCAACCTTAATAATCCATACACTTCACCAAAGGAAATTAATTTGTATATAAATAGATCTCCAGGAAAAAAAATAATTATTTATAAAAAGAATCAACCATATGTGGAGAAACAGGCACACAAAAACCAGGCACAATTTTTCAACAGGTCCAGCTGAGATGATGAGATGAAACGGCACCAGCTGACTTACACAATATAAACATTTTATCCCTGTTTTTCCGCAGAAATCAATCACAGGCTCCGATGTTACACAATTTCTTTCCTTTTTCTTTCTTTCCTTGCTTGGTTCATTTAACACAGTTTTGGTGCTACAGCCTTGCAGAAGGAAATCTGCAAGCTGAAGAACATGAAGCTATTTCAGCTTTCTGTTTGCTACAAGAAACCGTCTGCCTTCCAGGCATAATCCCAGTCCACACTTGGTAGGAAACCAGTTTGGTTGCTGGCCGTGTGACTGGATCCACACAGAGAAGTGTTCGGCTACATTGCTTTCATGTTTACACCAACAGCCAGCCAGAATTACACTCCTCTTTCCAACAGAGCAGGTCTGGTTTTTAACCAGGGTGTTTTTAATCAGGTCACTCATTAGCATTTCCTCAGGTACCTGCTACCTGCAGCTTTGGTCTCAAAAATGCAGAAGCCACACTGAGTTTCAAGTCTTTCCCGAATGTTCCAAAGAGCTCACCCCTACTCATACCCACACAAGATCTCTGAGAAGGCAAAACTTTCCTGAAATTCTGCTTTTTTGAAAGGAGTAGGAACAGTTTTCTCACCCTACAGGCTTCACAACTCCTTTAAGTTCACGCAGCCCCTGAACCTCCGCTGCCAAAATGAAAAAGCGTGTAACCCGCATCCCTCCTCTGCTTTGCCTGTAGGCACGGGGTAGCATCATTCAACCACAAGCGATCCCACGCTGGCTGACATACCCACACTCATGCCCCCAGGCCCATGGCCCCACTGCAGTCCTAGCACTCAGACCCCCGTACACACAGAAGAGAGTCTCTCACCCAGGAAATAATTAGAAATGGATTTTCATGGGCGCACAGGACAGTCTGCACTGCTTACCCATAGGGCACAGGCAAGGGTGCTGACCAGCAGCCTGCTTATACACAATCAACCTTTTTCATCCTATTTTCTCACCCTTGTTCCTCCCCAAAATATCTTGATCCCTGCCTTTGTTTCCTCTTCTAAACATCCCATAGTAAGTCTTGTGTAATCCTAAAATGCTCCTCCCCTGTGTGTCTCATATCCCTAGGCACTGACCCCCCCCAAGTCCAAAAGACAAAATCACAGAACCATGGAATCATTTTGGTTGGAAGAGACCTCTAAGATCACACAGTCCATCCATTAAATCAGCACTGCCCAGTCACCACTACCCCAGGTCCCTCAGCGCCACATCTACACGGCTCTGAAATCCCTCCAGGGATAGGGACCCCCCCACTGCCCTGGGCAGCCTGTGCCCGTGCTGGGGAACCCTTTCTGTGAAGAAGTTTTCCCTAATACCCAATCTAAACCTTCCCTGGCACAACTTGAGGCCATCACCCCTCGTCCTATCACTTGTTATTTGGGAGAAGAGACTGACCCCCCCTCGCTACCCCCTCCTTTCAGGGAGCTGTAGAGAGCAATGAGGTCTCCCCTCAGCCTCCTCTTCTCCAGACTGAACCACCCCAATTCCCTCAGCCGCTCCCCATCACACTTGTGCTCCAGACCCTTCCCCAGCTCAGGTGCCCTTCTCTGGACACACTCCAGCACCTCAGTGTCCTTCTTGGAGTGACGGGCCCAAAATTGAACACAACTCTGGAAAGCTGCTCCATGGAGGAATCGTTCAGGCTCCCCCTCCTGCCACCACTCCTCTGCATGAGCTGGGGAGGCTCCGACAGCACAACCCACCAGCAGCTCCCCTGCATGGCTACAGCTGCTGGATGCAACAGTCACACAAATAAGGAACAGCATTTTCATCCTGAATCTCCACACAATGATGGTAGGAACAGAATGAGGTGACACCAGTCTTGTAGTCCTTCCAAGACTTTGATGTGATCAGTGTTGGGCTGCTCGAAGCATCCCTGGCAGCCCCAAGCTGTTAGCTTGCCCTTCTTTTCCTACACCACAGAAATGTTTGTTGCCTCCAGCCAGAGCAGCCAGAGATGGCACATCAGGGCACATTCAGTCAAAAAACGAAGTTAAGCTACACAGATACAGGATGGATTTTGATGCTACACAGAAACTGAAGAAGAAACCTCATTTCCTCCATGCTTGAAAAATCGGTGGGTCTTAATAGTGGAGGTGAAGGAAACGTTGCAGTGAGAGATCAAAGGGTACTTTGATTCCATTTCTACCTGGTGACAGAAAGGAAATGACTCTATAGTAAACAGAAATCAAACCATTGTGAAATAGCCTGCCAGCTCCGCTCTAACATCTGGTGTGCAATCTGGAAACAACACAAGAAAAATACTGTCTACACCATGATATCCAGAGACATTTCCATAGAACTGGAAATACAACCACCTCAAAGCTTTCAGCCAGTCCAAAGAACTCTAGGCAACACTAATGGAAAGATTTGGCCAAAATACAGGATGTGCAGAGCACAGAGGAGGGAAGGAGAGCAAGGAAATGATCTGGAGAATATCCACTGCTGTGCAACCAATGCTCAGCCTAGCAATAGTCTTCACTTATTCTTTGTGTGCTCCTCACTTGTTTCCCAACCAACAGCAATGGGAAGAACTGGACAAAATTATGGAAACTTCGACAGAGTTAATCAGAAAAAAAAAGGAGCTTTCAGTCCATCAAAACTAATTGCAGAACTTCACCCAGTTACCATGGCTATAACCAAGTAATTTGTGTATAAATATCCTATAGGGATCCATTATTCTTCATTTCAGGTCATCAAAGGCGGAAGACTCTACTGGTCCCCTTTAGTCCCATATTTAATCCTCTTCATAATGTTTCTGCAAATGCAGACAAAATAAATTTTCATTTATTTAGCAGCTTTAGAGGGCTTCAAAAGCTATGACCAAACAGCAGAGCTCGTCTGCAGAAGATGACATGACTGCCATTTACTCCACTTAAGAGCAAGGCTTTAAAGTGACAAATAAATACAAATGTACAATTATGGTCCAGTTTCACTTTTTCCAACTCAAAACAGGAGTTCCCTGCCGTGGAGGGGACACACCAATGGATCAGAAGGAGGATGAGGAGAGAAAGGAGCAGGGGGAGCAGCTGCGCATGCTCCTCTGGCTACCACCAAACCAGGACACCCAGAAACACACCCCAGCTCCTCAGCTTGGGTGAACCCCTTGGCTTGCCTTGTGATGGTATTTCAGAGCAAAACCTACGAATGCATCAGCTAGCTCTTTTCCCCTTCCCACAGGAAGAAAACCTGGGGGAACAGGCCAAAGAGAGCTGCCATGCACTGCAGCACATCTGGACATCACAGAAATCAGCACAGTCGAGCGTATCATAGAAAAAATAAACCACAGTGTAGAGGGAGTCTTTGGTTTCTCTTCCTTCCAACCTCATAATGAAATTGTCCTGTCTTGCCCTGCTTGTCCCCTCACACTGTTGAACATTTCCCAAGCCCCTGCAGGGAGTGTTTGAAAACACAAAATGGAAACCCCAGAACCCCCCAGAAAAGGTCTCTGCAGGTGTCCTTACTATCAGCATGTCAACCTGCGAGGCTGGAGGAAGAGGCATCCCTTTGATGCTCGAGATCTGCAGCTCAAGGCAAGCGAACTGCTGAGTTCTTCTGTTCACAGGTACCTGCGACCAGTGCCTTTCCCACCCAGAAATACATGAGAAAAGCATATTTATTTCACTGTTCCCTTCCTTTCACTTTTTTTTAAAAAATTAAATCTGAAGTCACCTAGAACAGTCAGTGCCAGGAATGGAGGATTTTACAGAAGAGTTCCAGGCTCCAGCCACAAGATCACCCTGGGACAGCAGGTCACCCAAGGCTGGGTGCACCCCCAAGCCTCACAACCCTACACCTGTAAATACTTTTGCCTAAGTACAAGTGGGAGGGTTCCCATGGAACCTAACTTTAGATTTAGACCTGGCAGAGGTCATTGCTAGGCCACTCTCCATCATCTTTGGTAAGTCATGGAGAACAGGAGAGGTGCCTGAGGACTGGAGGATAGCAAATGTCACTCCAATCTATAAGAAGGGCAAGAAGGAGGACCTGGGTAACTATAGACCGGTCAGCCTCACCTCCATCCGTGGAAAGGTGATGGAACAGCTTGTTCTTGGCACTATCTCTAGGCACATCAAGGATGAAGGGGTCATTAAGAGCAGTCAACATGGTTTTACCAAGGGTAAGTCATGTTTGACCAACCTTATTGCCTTCTATGAGGAAATAACTAGGTGGATAGATGATGGTAGAGCGGTAGATGTGGTTTATCTCGATTTCAGTAAAGCATTTGACACTGTCTCCCACAGCATCCTTGTAGATAAGCTGATAAAGTATGGGTTTAGTGATCAGGTAGTGAGGTGGATTATGAACTGGCTGAAGGGAAGAAGCCAGAGAGTTGTGGTTAATGGGACAGAGCCTAGTTGGAGGCCTGTGACTAGTGGAGTCCCTCAGGGGTCAGTACTGGGACCGGTGTTGTTTAATATCTTCATCAGCGACTTGGATGAGGGTATAGAATGTATCCTCAGCAAGTTTGCTGATGACACCAAACTAGGAGGAATGGCTGACACACCAGAGGGTTGTGCTGCCATTCAACGAGATCTCGATAGGCTGGAGAGTTGGGCAGGGAAAAACAATGAAATTCAACAAGGGCAAGTGTAGAGTTTTGCATCTGGGGAAGAACAACCCCATGTACCAGTACAGGTTGGGGGCTGACCTGCTGGAGAGCTGTGTAGGGGAAAGGGACCTGGGGGTCCTGGTGGACAGCAGGATGACCATGATGACCAGCAGTGTGCCCTTGTGGCCAAGAAGGCCAATGGCATCCTGGGGTGTATTAGAAAGGGGGTGGTTAGCAGGTCAAGAGAGGTTCTCCTTCCCCTCTATTCTGCCTTGGTGAGGCCACATCTGGAGTATTGCGTCCAGTTCTGGGCCCCCCAGTACAGGAAGGACAGGGAGCTGCTTGAGAGGGTCCAGCGCAGAGCCACAAAGATGATTAAGGGAGTGGAACATCTCCCTTATGAGGAAAGGCTGAGGGAGCTGGGTCTCTTTAGCTTGGAGAAGAGGAGACTGAGGGGTGACCTCATTAATGTTTATAAATATGTAAAGGGTGAGTGTCATGAGG
The DNA here is from genome assembly GCA_028020825.1 of Podargus strigoides. Lineage (NCBI taxonomy): Eukaryota > Metazoa > Chordata > Aves > Caprimulgiformes > Podargidae > Podargus > Podargus strigoides. Next base: position 17,442,836 of record CM051663.1, read on the forward strand.
ATGGAGCCAGGCTCTTTTCAGTGATATCCAATGATAGGACAAGGGGCAATGGGTGCAAGCTGGAACATAGGAGGTTCCACATAAATGTGAGGAAGAATTTCTTCACAGTGAGGGTAACAGAACACTGGAACAGGCTGCCCAGAGAGGTTGTGGAGTCTCCTTCTCTGGAGACATTCAAAACCCGCCTGGACATGTTCCTATGTGACCTGATCTAGGTGATCCTGCTCTGGTGGGGGGATTGGACTAGATGATCTTTTGAGGTCCCTTCCAATCCCTAACATTCTGTGATTCTGTGATTTAAAATGAATGCTACAGAACACCAAATTTAACCTGTAACAAAATAGAAGAGGGAAGCATTTGAATTTGAGTGGGGTTTATTAGGAAAAGCATAAGCAGTGGCACTGCACAACATGTTTCTCACAGTATGGAGGTCCAACTGAGCCTTTCAATCAAGAAAGGGGGGGGAAAGGCAGCAAGAACATAAAAGCCTTTGTGAGCCTTATCTACAGCCTGGGGAGCAATCTCTCTATGCTCTCTCTTCCTGAACCCTACTTTCGCCTCCTCCGTAGCAATAGAACCCCTTCTTATCACAATTAAGAATTTTCATGTATGGATTGTTTCAAGCCGATTACATGAGGCAATTAAAGGTGGTTTCACAAAGTTGCATTTGTAATTCCAGTAATTTACATACTGAAACAAAGATGTACAAAGAGAAACAGTTACTGGAGGTTTTCAAAGTAATCGAGAGCTTCGTTTATTAGTGATGCTTTTGAAATACAACCTGAAGACTAACAGTAGTGTCGGGAAACTCTTTACCGAATATTTGTGTAGACTAATGGAGCAAATGTGAGCAGGGGGAGTAAAAGCCTCTCTTACTGCAACCAGGTGTTTGGCTGTTATCTCCAACCCAAGGCAGGAATGATGTTTTCAGCTGCCACTGCTCAAAAAACCACTTTTGTCTCAACTGCAGGCTCCAGCAGGCAGTCATCTAATCCCCATTTTTAAAAGTATTTTTCACAAGCAGATATAGGGCTCATTATGTTCATTTATCTATTTACTAGTGGTCAAGGTGAAACAAAGGGTCCCTGTGATGCTGTGCCTCCATCACAGTAACCTAGAGAGCACCTCTGTGAAGGTCCGGGAGTTATACTTGCCTCTGACCAGGAGGGAGAACCTCTGAGGACAAGGATCAGCCCCCACTGATGAAGAGGCTACAGCAAGGCAATTTGAACTTTGGTCTCACTGCCAGCAGCATCGACCCAGGGGCCAATTAACACACCCAGTGATTGCAATGACATGGACATCTGACTGCTGAGAACATGTGCTGAGTCCAATTGCTGCTGTCTGAAGAGCTTTTCCTCTGGTTTAGACCTCGTTTCTTTTCAAACATCTTTCACCCAAGCACTCTATGGGCTTTGCTATACTTGCCAGAGCCATCTTCCTTCTCCTGAACCCACCAGCCCCCTGTGGCACAGAAAATCATGCTCCTCTTGGAAATCCCCCCATCCCTTGCTGACAGTGCACAGACTGATCCTTCTGCTGCAGAACCTAGCTGAAGATCTGCTGTCCCTCTCATGGTTGTCTGCCAGCTCAGCCATTGTTTTGCCGATTACTAGGCCTAGTACAAAGGACACAGCCAGCAGTAGAACGAACCAGTAACCAGATTCTATTGCACACAAAAGGGTCAATACATGGGTGATCACTGGGGGTACAAACAAGTCAAACAGATCACACATAACAGACATCAACCCCAACGACCCCAGGAACGACGCAGCACGACCAACAACCAGTGGAACAAACAAAGCAACAATGTTTCCCATAGAAGAGATGGGAGACAGCCAAGCCAAGAGGCTAATAACATAGGACAGAGGCAAACTCATGTTGTTCCCACAGAGCCTGCATTTGCAAGTACCAAACCTGACTAGGGCCCAGTTGCAGGGAGAGTCAGGAGGTCTGGACTCTCTCAAGCAGTTCCCTGTCCTTCTTGAACTGGGGGGCCCAGAACTGGACACTATATTCCAGACGCAGCCACGCCAGAGCAGAGTAGAGGGAAAAGAAAACCTCTCTCAGCCTGCTAACCACACCCCTTCTAATACATACCAGGATGCCATTGTTTATCCCCAAAGCAGGACACCTGGCACTTGTTTTCCCAGTGCAGGACACCTGGCACTCATTTACCCAATTACTTTCCCTGCAAGGCCGGCCACATCTTGGAGGAAAGCCAAAAGGCAAACTCATCACCTCCTTTTGAAGGACCATGGGAACCACTCATATGTCAATCTTAATTCAGTGCTCGGGCTTCAGACCCCAGTACATCAGCCACATGGTAAATAAAAAACTTTTCATCTCTGCCAGCCTATGCTCCTGCCCCAACACCTCCCTTGGCTAGCACCAGGAATGACACTAGCACCTCTAACATAGGCTTGGACTTTTCCCCAGAATCTTTTCTCAGTGTAACATCTTCAGGGAGCAGCTACATAACCCCAATCCTTGCTCCAGCGCTCGTATTTCAACCATTTGCATGTGGCTTTCCTTGACTGTATCAAGACAACCCTGCTCCACTCACACCGACCCCACTGACGACCATTTCCTAGTCTGTGTTTCTAGAGGACCATGTCACCTTCTGCTTTGTGTTCCTCCCAGGGCTCTCTCCCCTGGCGTGTGAAACAGGAGCTGGTTGTCTGCACTCCCTGCTCATCATTTCACTTCAGAATCAAGAAGTCATGGGGAAGTGACTGACAGTCACTCTAGGGAGGTGATTGTCCCCCTGTACTCGGCATTGGTGAGGTCACCCCTCGAATACTGTGTTCAGTTTTGGGCCCGTCACTCCAAGAAGGACACTGAGGTGCTGGAGCGTGTCCAGAGAAGGCACCGGAGTTGGGGAAGGGTCTGGAGCACAAGTGTGATGGGGAGCGGCTGAGGGAACTGGGGGGGTTCAGTTTGGAGAAGAGGAGGCTGAGGGGAGACCTCATTGCTCTCTACAGCTCCCTGAGAGGAGGGGGTAGCGAGGGGGGGTTGGTCTCTTCTCCCAAATAACAAGTGATAGGATGAGGGGTGATGGCCTCAAGTTGTGCCAGGGGTTAGATTGGATATTAGGGAACATTTCTTCACTGAAGGGTTCCCCAGCACTGGCACAGGCTGCCCAGGGCAGTGGGGGTGTCCCCATCCCTGGAGGGATTTCAGAGCCGTGTAGATGAGGTGCTGAGGGACATGGGGTAGTGGTGACTGGGCAGTGCTGAGTTAATGGTTGGACTGGGTGATCTGAGAGATCTCTTCCAGCCAAGGTTGTTCTGTGACTCTGTGAAATCACAGCACTCTCACTCCCTCGAATTCCTGCATCAAGGAGCCGTCATACCAGCGGGGAGCGCAGGATAGAACCCGCGGGGAACGAGAGCACCCACCAAAGCTTCTGATTTGGAGTTTTTAATCTTTTTTTGAGCCCACACCGTTTCACCAGCAGGTTTGACTTTAAACCCACCGTAGCCACGCAGCTTCCCTCGCACAGCCCGCCAGGCCCGGCGCTGAGGGGACCTGCCCGCCCTTCCCGCCCCACCCCCAAGTCCCGCCCACTCAGACCCCGCCCAGGAACCGGCACCCCGTCCAATGGCGCGGCGGCGAGCGTGGGGCGTGGCCGTGCTGCCTCCGCCCTTCCACCTCACCCCTCGCTCCGCCGCCGCTGCCGCCGCCGCCCGCGGCCGCCGCCGAGGGGAGCGCCATGGGACAAAAGGCGCGCTGAGGAGCGCGGCCCTAGTGCCCAGGCCGCGCCCCACACGCTCGGTGCCCGCTGCGGCATGGCGGCCCCGCGCCGCTAAGTTTCGGTCCGGTCCGGCCCGGCCCGGCCCGGCCCGGCCCGCAGCGCCTCCCCCGCCATGCCGAGTGGCAGCGCCGCTGCCGCCGAGCCGCCGCGCTTTTCCCTCCACCCGCCGCCGCCGCCGCTGCTGCTGCTCCAGCAGCGCCTTGCCGGCCTCGGCCTCCGCCACCGCGGCCTGCCCGCCGGCGGCGGAGGGGCGGGGGCTGCGCGGCGGCGGCGGCGGGCAGGCTTGGCACCCCCGGCTGACCCCCCCGGAGAGCCAGGGCCTGGCGCGGCGGAGGAGGAGGAGGAGGCGATGGCGGGGACCGGGGGAGCCCCGGAGGGGGCGGAGGAGGAGCTGCTGGCGGGGGAGGACGAGGACGAGGACCCGGCCGCGCTGCTGCTGCTTTCGCCCTCCTCGCCCTCACAGCCCCTGCCGCTGTTGCCGGCGCTGGGCTCCGTCCTGCTCTCGCCCTCCTTCGATGCGCAGGAGGCGGCGGCGGGGGCGCTGCGCGGGGCGGGCGGTCCTCAGGGCATGATGGCGGCGATGCTGTCCCATGCCTGCAGCGGCGGGGCGGTGGCACCGGGCCTCAGCGGCGAGCAGGCGGCGCTGCTCCGCCGAAAGAGCGTCAACACTACCGAGTGTGTGCCCGTGCCCAGCTCCGAGCATGTAGCCGAGATCGTGGGGCGGCAGGGTGAGTGGGGACACCCCGGGCGAGGGGCGGGAGGGGTGACACGGACCGGCCGCGGAACGCTGCCCGTTCCCTGGGATCGCTGGCCGGCCTCTCCCCGCACACCCCCGGGCTGGAGGGGCCGCTCGCATGGATATGGTGCTCCTGGGGCCTCCTTCAGCCCCCCCCAAACCTTGGTTTCCCCGTGGGGAAGGGTGCAGGCACCAGGCCGGCCCTGCCTGAGCGCTGGGCTAGCTCAGACCTTCAATTATTATTAATTATGATTATAAAGCACAATATACAACCTAGCTGTGCACAGGTAGGTGTTGGCACAGGCTTCGGTCTTCAGTAAGAAGCTGCCTCCTGCCCTAGGAGCTCTGAACCGTGTTTTACGAAGGCTTTGAGTGAAGGACTTTAACTTGCTTGCCTTGCAGAGCAGGGTATGGGCTGACGCTGTTCCTCCAGCTTCCCACTGAGACAAAGCGAGACTCCATGAGCTAGTGAGATAGAGAATGGAGCAACCACAGCTCTCTCGTGTGTGACAGCCCTGTGTCTCTGCTCTGGTGGTGGTTTCCTGTTGATCCCTGTTGCTGCACTCTGTGGGTCTCTGTTACACTGTTAGGATAAGGTCATATCAGTGATGTCGTGTTCACTGTTGGCCTTTCATGTGGTCCGGTGGGAGCAGTGCTTGGAGGAGTTGGAAAGATGACGTTTCACATGAGCTTTCTTGGCGGTGGACCCAATTTTAAAAGCACTTTCTGTATATCAGGAGAAGCGCTGAGCAGTGTCAGGCGTAGGTGTGGAAATGCAGACAATGAAGTCGGGGCTCTCTTCCTCTTCCCTTTCTGTGTTACTCTGTATTGGTTTGGGGGTGGTGTGTCTTGTTTGCTGACGGGCTCAGATAACGAGCAGTTATGCTGTCTGGTCTCTCTACACCAATGTGGCTTTTGTTTCTCTTTTTCTGGAGTATAGAAGAAATAGTAAAATTGGTCTAAACCCACGTGGCACTAGAGAAATGCCCAAGGAGCACCAATGCTTAGGCAGGCTTTTGATTTCACTTTCTACCTTCATCTTAAGGTTTGAGCAGTTTGGGTCAAGGGTAGATTTCTTGCTGGGTGTGTCAAAGGAGAACCACAGGCCGTGCGTGCTGCAGAAATTGGCAGGTAGCTTCCTCTGGCAGACAAGGCTGTTCTGTTCAGAAGCAGAAAATGTCTTTCTTTCTGAGAAATAAGTGTTTGAATGTCTTAAGACTGTGCTCATGGGTCATTGGGGATGGCAGGCAGGGAGGGGGAGATGGAAAACGGATCTGAAAAAAGGTTATTGCTACAGTCCTCTAAAAGAGAAATGCAAACTATTGGACTTAAAGGACTGATTAGGCTGCCGTGTTTATTCTCCACAACATCAGGATTGTTCCCTGTAGTATATCTTTCAGCACTTTGAGTCAATTAAAAAGAAGATAATGGAGCTTGCATGAAAATAGGACTGTTGTTCCTGAAGAGTTCATTTGCTGCTTCTGCTTTTATTTCTTATTGGATGTCACACTGTTTGTTTTGTGATAAAATATTTATCCTTGGTGGGGAGGGATGGCATCATAAAAAGAATTAGGGCTAAAAAAGGAGGAGTGGAGGGAGAGCTAAAAAAGTTGTTACCAAATATACTTGTGTGAAAGCTTTGCATAAGGAGGTCCTTCAGAATTCTCATTCAAAGGAGACTTACGCTTGGAGACTGACTTACGTAAGGTTGTATTAGTTCCGCTAAATATTTGTCAAATTTCTGTCTCCTCTTATGGCCCGGAGCTGTGCTGGCTCATTGCATGAAGCTCTTGCTCTCTCATCCACCTGCTTTCCATGTGCTCTAGCCCAGCAAAGTGTCCTCGGGTTGATCAGCCTGGAGCTGCGTCCTTATTGCTGGTTGTTCTGCTCTCTATAAACGAAGATGCTGCGTATTTTCTTTCTAGCACACAAACTAACCAGCTGGTTGCATTCTCTTGAACAAGTTCAGCTTAAGTTTTATGCCAGACTCCTCTGTGCTGTAATACTTTAATATCTAATTATGTAAGGGCAATGCAGTTGGAATGTTACTCCTGATGGATTTTCACAAGGATTTCAGTTTATATTCTTTCTGTCGCTGTCTTAGCGAGGTATAAAAAGAACTTGAAATGTCTGCAGCCTGAAAACATCAGCTCTGGAATACCAGGAATGCTGAATTTGATCTAGGCTTTGCTGGAGGCCTCACTGCTGTGTCTGAAAGCATGTTTATTGTAAGTCCTAACCCCCTAACTGAAAGAATAATGATAATGGGAATTCCATGGTGTTCTTTATCCAAATATAAGGTTTTTGCACGGAGGAAGAGAATTTCCAGACACTGTTTATCAGACCAGAGGAGTCCCCGATTCTTAAAAGAGCTGTAAACAAGCAAAAACCTTACAGCACTTGTCTTTAAAACTTTTTTTCCGGTTATGTGCAAGTTTGAGAAATAAATATAGCACTTGAGGCAGTGAAGTGGTGCTCCCACAGTCCTGCTCTAGGTCGCTGGATTGCAGGTTCCCACGTGGGTAGCTGCGCTTACTGAATAATTCTGTGCTGGTAGCTGTGCACAGATGTAGGATGTGGCAGCTATTGAAGGTGTGGAGTGCCTGAAATGTTCTTTGTGGTTGATTTTCTTGTGAAGTGGAGGCTGCTGGCTTACTGTGACAGTATTTTAATGTGTTGCTACTGGAAGCATTTACATCATTGTAAAAAGCACTGGAAAAGGCTTAAGTAAGATTTTCTTTTAATGAATAGTAGGTGTTCCTTCTTTGGAGAAAAAAAAAAAAAAAGTATTAGTTATGAATCCTGGGAAATTTTTTGTGCTTTTTTGATTGTTTTTTTTTTAAAAAAAATCTCAAAAGTTCTCAACTTTTTCGTATGCCCCTTATGCCCCCAAAATGAAGATGACAGGTGCTGATTGGGATAATGTAATATAATTTTTTTGTAGTCTTTGAAGTAGAAGAATCTCAAAGGTGAATAACAAAGGAAAAGATATTTGTATCCCTTTATTCTTGTTAAGGCATGTGACTGGGAGCCAGGAAAACTAGATTCCATTCATGGCATTGTACAGGCTTCCTGTATGAATTTGAACTAGCTGTTGAATCCAGCCTTCCTTAAGTTGGCCAGTCATCATGCTGGTCAGAGAAGTGACTTCCTCTGCTGTCAGGAGCAAAAAATCCTGCTGTCACAAAGTTGCATTGGTTTCAAAAAAAATAAAGTTGGAGAAAGTGCTCTTGAGAAGTGGTGGCAAGAGAGCTGCATTGCTGAGGTCACCTTTTTTGCCTGAGGAAAGCTGGCATAGGGCACATAACCAAAATTATCTAAGTGAAAAACAAGCAACACTTCTGGAAATCTTAACATTTAAGGTTTTGTTTTAATCTCTAAATTGTGAAGGACTTGCACAAGTCTGCTGTGGATTACCTGAAAACTGTTTCCCATACATCAAGTTCGTGATGGAGGTTTTCTGCGGCAGTTCTGCTGTGGCCCGGTGGGCCTTGAGAAGGATTTGACAAGTTTAACTGGAGTCTTAAGTTCCCCCCACTACTTTCTATGCACTAAAGGGAAAAAAGATATTTAAACACTAAAAGCTCTTTTGAATAATGTGAAAAGAGGGGTGGTGTGTGAAGATGTGAACAGAAAACTTGAAAGATGCTGGAAGGGACAAAAGTCTGTCCTGTAGAGAGATGCTTCATCCTTGAGTGTATTAACTATCTTCAGGTAATGATTGCTGGAATACATTTGCTAATGCATTCCAGCATTGTGACTATCCAAGTAATGTAATTTTCCAAGTGTTTATACCCTTGATAAAGCTGACAGCAGTAGATTTTTTTCCTCCCTAAGACATCACTCAAGTTAGAGCTACATAACTAAAGCCTAATGCTTCTCTTTCTTCAGTAAGAATAGTTTGGATGATGGCTGCAGAACTTGAGATGGGCAAGGCAGTCTCCAAGCCCCAGATGAGTAAGAGGAGGAGGAGTGATATCATCCCATTTCACTGATTAAATCGATAATGACAAATCTGCTTTGCATGAGACAGCCTTGCAACTAAAATAACATTTTTATGCATATTTAATGATCCTGGACTCCCTTTTTGTTCTTTGTTTTTCAGTGTGGACTCTCAAGCAAAATATTACAGGAATATTTTAAGCAAAGTAACTTGAAACAAAAAACAATGATTTTGATATGTTGGTAGCTGGTAACTATCTAGCATAGCTGAACAGCCAAATAAAACAAATAGCTATCACTCTTGAGGAATGCTAAAACAATCCTGGAGCAAATACCTGTGTTAGCTGAGCACAGTACTTAGATGTCCTATGGTAGAATTCTAGTCCTTTTGAAAAGAACTATGGGTTTGGTTTTATGTCTCGGCATGTTGTGATAATAATGTTGCTGAACTACTGACAATACTTCATAGCCTTGACTGGTTATTAATTGCTGACCTGTAAGAAGTAGTCAGCATAAGCCTAGCTAACTAGTCTGACTTGCATATTGTTTCTTTAAAAGTGGATGTTTAAGATTTCCACTCTCAAGAATAAGTTTAATTTGCATGACTGAAGTCATCCTGTATCTGTGTCACTTAATTGCCATAGACAGCAAAGACAACAGGTTCAGCTGACTTCTCTTAAGTGAAAGCTGAAAAGGCAGTTACACTTTGTATTTTTTTGTATCTTCTATAACAAGCAGGTTATTACATGCTATATTAGGTGGCTTGTCCTAAAGACTGAAAGAAAACTTGAGCTTTTTGTTGAAATCCAATATAAAAGCTATTTTTCTGAGATGTTGCAGTCTCCTCACTTTTAGAGCCTTGCACTTCAGGAACTGAAACATGTGACCATACTGTGGCCTGGCACAGTCCGAAATCACTGCTGAAGTTTCAGTGACTATTGCTCTAAACATCATTTCAGTTCTGCTGTTTGTCATTTGTGCTATGCACAAATGTTCCAACTCGAGTTGCAGAGTGTGTCAGAAGGGTGCAGGTTCTCCAGCTGGGATCATAAATACTCAGTCATAAATGCTGTTCTTGTCCAGCTTGTTGGGTGGGAAGCACACCAAACAGAGTGAACACTTGAGAGATTCTCTTCTGTGTTGTCTGCCAGAAATTATCTAGATTTTAATGTATGAATACTAGGAGTGAATACCTGCATGACTACAATTTTTGGATGAAGCCAACATTAAAATAATACAAATATCATATATACTAATTTCTAATCCTCTGGTCCTCTTGTTCTTGTAAAATTGTGTTCTAATAGAATGTATTTTTATAAGTTCATAACATACATACACAAAAGAAATCTTGATTAGTGTGCTTCCGAACTGCACTGGATTAACCTGTCTGTGGCACAAGAAAATATTAATGAATTTTTTTTGAGCTGTTAGTAAAGTGAGCAGATGTTGTGTGTTTCCCTGTTTTTAGGCCGTTACCCTTCTAGTACACTGTGGTCTGAAGTTCTGGAAGAGAAACTTGTTCTAAACGAAGTGTTGGATACCTCAAAGGTCTGAAATTTGTTTTTCATACAATACCTCCACCCCACAGGGCCAATTCCCTATTGCAGGCAAAACACAGTAACAACAAACTTGCTGTAACACAAAAAAAAATAAAATAAAAGGCTGCTGAGCACTAGAACTTTTTTATTTAGTCAAGAGAAAAGGTCAAAAAGCTGTAAATCAAGAATTTGTTTTCAATTCCAGTCACTCTTTAAGAATGTCTTCCTTTTGTCAGTCTTTCAGGTCTTCCTTTAAGTTATGAGATCTTGCCAGCATCCGAGGTCTGTTCCCTTCTCTGGTGTGAGTCAGTAATTCTGCAGTCTGCACTGAGCTCTCTGCTGCTCCTTTGAACAAAGACACAGTATCTCTTAGTTTTTACCTTCTGGCTCATTTTACATTTGACAATGTGCTGTGGAATTCTGTGTTGGAAAACACAGCTTAGCAGCACTTTTGAATTGGGGAATCAGTGTAGGTGAAGATTTGCGTGAGGTTTTTTACAGTCTTCCTTGTATTGGCCGTCTTGGAGTGGTTGAGTGGTGGTCCCTTTTAATATCCACTGTGCAGGTCAGCTTTCCCAGCACTGTTGCTCTTGCCAATCTGTTTCATTCACTAGATCAATGTTCTTAATGAAAACTACTTTTTCCCTGTAGCTATTTTATTTCTTGGACATGTTACCTCTCTTGAAACTATTGCTTTTCTACAACTGTATCCATCTAATTTTGCTCAGCAGCTGCTACCTTAGTCGTGGTGCTGCAGTAGTGTAAGTAATTAATAATACAAGTTGCTGCCCTCTGGCTCTTTTGATGCACGTAACTTGTTTACTGAGTTGCCATCTGTCTTGGGAATTGGAGTATTACTCTGCCTGTGAGTTTGCTGATTTGACATACTGTCCCAGCCTGATGTATAGAAGGAAACAGCGTGCAGGCTGACTACTTCATTCTGTGCTGGACTGACATACTAATCAACTGATAAATTGATACATATCTAAGAAATCTTTAATGAAGAGTTTGTATGTGGTTCTTGAACCAAGGCTTTTGTTTTCCAGGAGGGAAAAATGTCCCTGAGAGCTTGTGAGTGGCCTTCCTGATGCTTTCTCAGCATCAAGACTCTTCAAGCTCCTCTTTTTTCCCATCCATTAGCTTGGCAGCAGTAAGGACAAACAAATTCCCTGTGATGTGGCACAGCTGAGTAGTTGATGATGATGCCTCAGCTTTTGGTTTAAAAAGTTCTCCAAGTGGTCCACCTTCCTGGTACCTTGACAAGCCTGAGCCCATGTGACTCCAGCATCTGGTGCACTCAAGCTTGAAGGGCTTGCCTAGAAAGTATCTCATCTAAAAGCCGTTCTGCAGTTCCAGCTGGAGGATGGCAAGTAGGAAAGCCATGTATCACCTTAGCATTTGTACATGTGAAAAATACAAAGCAAAATAAGTGGTCAGATGCTCCTCAGAAATGGGTAAGTGTGACGGAATTACAATGGGAGCAGTCTCCCTCGCTATATATAGGGTGAGTCATATTGAAATGTTCCACGGGCAGGCACAGGAGTTTGGTAACTGCAGTGTAACTAAAAGCTTTTGGTTGCAGCGGGGAGTTAACGATGGGGTCAGGAGGCAGGGAAAAATGTATGGTATAAAATGCTCTAATTTTTATTTTTCTTGAAAGACCTGTATGTCATCTTTCCTTCTCTTGGGATAACTTGATCAGAGTGGTTATCAGTTGCGTTTTTTTCTTTCTCCTCTGTGCTACTCAGTAATTTGCCTACTTGTAACATTGCTTATTGTTTTGTTGTTATAGTTAGAAGTAAAAGATGGTTATTACCAGTGTACAGCACTTCTGAGGTACAGTCATGGTCTGAAACCATTAACAGAGCCACACTCCAGAGCAGAGAGTCAGAACTCTGTTCCCATGTTTTGGGTTGTAATGGTGTGCATGTTCCATTTTAGATTGTAAATTCTAGAAGTTCTACTTGGTGGGTTCTCATTATATGCATTCCTACTGTGATAAATGGAAAATTTCCTCTAAAAATACAACCTGATGGAGGGCAGGAGCATGTACTAGTGCTTGGGTAGGCCGCAGGAAAAATCTTTGCTCAGGGACATTAATCTCCCAACTCTACATGTGTCTTTTAGGTGGCCACCTCCAAGGGACTGCAGCTTGTGTACCACCAGGGAGGAGATTGGTTTGGTTTATGTGAACAAAACAGCTGTTGCTTAAAGTCTGTGTACATCTGTGGCCCCATTTAAGCAGTTAACCTGCTCTCTTCTTCTTCAGGGACTGTCATCTTCTAGTTCCAAACCTGCCAGTGACCTGCCCCATAAGCTTGAGCAAATCTGAGCTGCAAGCTGTGCCCGTCTCTTGGTGTATCCATATTTGCTAGCTCTCTGGCATGTGTTGTGTCTAGTTGTCACACGGGAGCCTTAATCTTACTAGCTAATTAACCCAAATAGTGATCATACTATTATCTCTTCTGTAGAATATTAATGGGGAGCTGATAAAGCTGTTGGTGGTTGGTCTAGTCCTGTCTTCAGGATGAATGCTGTGTTCTGATGAGGTGTCTCTCAGCTTACCTCTGGCTGTAGAAAAGGCTGAATAACAATATATGAGAACTTGCTTTCAAAAAAAAAAAAAAAGTTATTTGATCATTGTTATCCAAGTTTGGGGTGTCTTTTAAAATTATTTAAAACCAAAATTTAAAAGCGATATTTTTACAGCCTTTATCTGTAAAATCAAAATGCCAGTGCGGTGATAAATAGCTGCTTAAGTACATAGATCGAGGGGTTTGTGAGGATCATCTTTTGCAAGTGCGGAGAAATTACTTTCTCCATCTTCCCTGAATCAACTAACTATATTCAACAGCCAGTTGAATAAAAAATAAGTCAGAAGTTGAAATTATCCAGTCTGTGAATTAAAACAAGGTGTGAGATGAATTAATTGATCTTAGGTGAAAGGCAGTAGAAACCAGAGTCACTCTATCAACTGACCAGACCATAGGTAGTATTTCATTACTTTAATAACCCAGTGAAGTGCCAAAAATGTTCTGGTCTTAATTTTCTTGCTTAAGGAGGTTTAACCATGAAACCATTTAGACTAGGATTTAATTTTCTGTCCCAGTACAGCTTCATCTCTGTATACTTAATAAATAGGGCATATATCAGTTTTCTACTATGTAATCACAAACTGGATTGACACTTTTAGCTATGTCACAGGTGAGAGGAATCACTCTATATGTTGAAGCAAAAGAAGGCAGCTTATACCACAGTGGGAATGAATAGCTCTTCTGAAAAACATGTAGAGCAGTCATTCTTAATGAAGTAGATTAATTTTAGTTTGTTCATCAGGTGGGCAGTGATGTGCTCTGCAGACCCAGCAGCCTTTGGCCTTATGGTATATCCAGTGTTCCAGTCTCTGCAGACCCTTCGTTACCTTAGCTGCAGGAGTTTGCACTTTCCAATCAAATGCTTGTGGTGACCTAGCAATGAAATAAGGGCTGTGCCCACTTAACCGACTCTACATTAAAGCTGTGTCTACACATGACAAGTTACAGGTTTGTAGAAAACAAGCCCCTGTGCAGTCCCCTGTCTCCTTGGCGATGCTGTGTTGTCCCCTCCAGCTCTTCAGGGACTTCCCAGACCCTGACCTGACTTTCTAGGCAAGGTATTAGCCATGATTCTACTAGCAGCTCAATCTTGTGTCCAGTTCTGGGCCCTCCAGTTCAAGAAGGACAGGGAACTGCTTGAGAGAGTCCAGCGCAGAGCCACAAAGATGATGGAGTGGAACATCTCCCTTATGAGGAAAGGCTGAGGGAGCTGGGTCTCTTTAGCTTGGAGAAGAGGAGACTGAGGGGTGGCCTCATTAATGTTTATAAATATGTAAAGGGTGAGTGTCATGAGGATGGAGCCAGGCTCTTCTCAGTGACATACAATGATAGGACAAGGGGCAACGGGTGCAAGCTGGAACACAGGAGGTTCCACATAAATGTGAGGAAGAATTTCTTCACAGTGAGGGTAACAGAGCACTGGCACAGGCTGCCCAGAGAGGTTGTGGAGTCTCCTTCTCTGGAGACATTCAAAACCTGCCTGGATGCGTTCCTGTGTGACCTGATCTAGGTATTCCTGCTCTGGCAGGGGGATTGGACTAGATGATCTTTTGAAGTCCCTTCCAATCCCGAACATTCTGTGATTCTGTGTGTGATTCCAGGTTGATGTCACTGTTCTGTCACCGCCTCCTTAGTTGGTATCAGCGTATTACAAAATCAGTGGTCAGAGAGCTAGAGACCACATTCAGAGTGGAGGCTGTAATACAGCATTGCCTTTCATCAGGTAACAGCAAAGCTACTGAAAAAATATATTCCTGTGAACTACAGCTTTCTCTTTAGTGCTGCCAAACTGTAAGATATTTGCTTTGCCCATGGTGGCTCTGGGGCCAAGCTAGAGGATGCCAGGGTTGGTCGGGGCTGCTCATCAGCACTACCTCCTGTGTCAGAGGTGAGTTGGTGCCAATGCTGCTTCACCCTGCTTGCTGCTTTTACAGCCCAGGCAGTACTGGTGTCTCCCCACAGGATTTGTATGTCTGAAGAGCTGTAGGAGTTCTCAGTTTTGACCTCCTTAGCTAGGTACCCATCAGGAGCAGGGAAGGTGAACACATGGGTATTGGCAGTTGATTGTGATTCACAGGGGCTTCTGTTTAGATAAACGGTTTATTTTTTTCAAGGTGATTTTTCCCCGAAGCCCTATGTAATTGTGGAGGCAAGGTTAAACATCTGTGATGGTAAGAAGATTTGGGTTCCTGTGTGTGCCCGAACCCCAGTTTCACAGCGCGTAGCAAGAGCTGCAGGAGGGATGTGGGTACAAGACGCGTGTCCCTGCTTTGAGAGGTTGCCTTTTGCTAACGTTGAGACTCACAAGCATGAAGGACTCCCTTCCCCTGCTGTAGCTGTTTGTAAGAGACACTCAACCAAGGGGTTCTCATATGTAAATCAGTCCTTGTTCCATTCCCAGTGTGTGATGTTGAGGTGAATTCAGCAGAAGGAGGAAACAGGGAGGGAAGGTTCCTTTTCTCTTGGGCTACCACTGTGGCTGTGCAGAGGAGTGTGTGGGAGGCTTTTTTGGGTGGTTCAGGTCGGCTGGTGCAGTGCGAGGCAGGCAGGAACAGGATTCCTGCTGCGGTTGCTTGGCTCCATTGAAGAGTTTCCCTTCTTGGAGTAAGTGGCCTTAGACTGGGTTTGATATATCTCATCCTGTTAGTGATGATGAAAGGTGAAAGAGTAAAGGCTGAGCTGGCGGTCGCTGAGCAGTGGATAAGGACTGTGGGTGCTGTGGCTGCTATGCTTAACTCTCACTTCAAGGGGTGGGGGAAAAGATAATCTGTCTTTCCTATCACCTTTTCTTAATAAGGAAGTATTTGATCATTTCAAATTGGTTGTGTGAGAGGTAAACAGTTCCTTCAGAGCTACCCTTAAGTTTCTTGGGGAGTATAAAGTCTGTAGTATGTTTAAAATCTTGAGTCAAATAATCCTCCTAAGGGAAAAAAGGGGAGGAGACTTGAGAAGAATGATGCAAGTCAGCCAGCTCAGGAGAGACACTGCTGGCGGGGCTTGGTACAGGCTCTGCTCACTTGTCATCGGGTGCATGGGCAGGCAAGTACTATCTTTGCCCAAATGAAAGCAAAACTCCAGGGTTTTGGTTTAACTATCTCATCATGTGCTTACGGCTGAGCATGCTGCTTAGGAACACTTGTACTGATGAACCAAGTGTGGTAACTTGTATAGAATAGACTTCCATAATCATACCAAAACTAAAACCACTCTGAAAATTTTGATTAAACTGAATTTGCAGTCTCAAAGTCCCCTCTTCAGCCTTTTTCTATCTCTGTGCTTCAGAATCTTGTATACAATGATCTGATGAATTACTGCAAAAGTGTTGGTCAGTGTATTTTTCCCCCACCCCACCTTTTTTCTGTCTGTGTCTAAGCTCAGGAGACTGGGAAACTTCTTGATTCATCCCTTGGCCACATGACTTCATAGCTGGCCAACCTTGTGTCATCGTGGCCGCAGTGGTTCTGGATGCTGTGAGTTGTCAGAGGGGGGATGGGATCAGCTGTGCTTCGTATTATCACCTTGGTAGTGACTAATGAAGGACGGTGGGAACCCAGAGCAATTGAGTAAAAGCAAATAGAAGGATCATCCTGCTGGAGTGGTATAACGGGCTACTGACCTTGTGTTTCGACATGACTCTCTGTTGTGGGGTTGTCCAGTGCTCCTTGCAGACAAAACCCAGTGAGTATTGACTGACTCACTGAGAGATGTTGAGTTTCATATGCAATGACTTTCTTCAGTTCTTAATTTTTCAGATAAAGTTTGAGAGTTGACCTTGATGGTTTGTGGAGTCAGTTTTCCATTGAAACCAGCTTTCCAATGTTTAAAAGTCTAATTCTGTCACTGCAGGGATCTGAGGCAGTGTTCAGACTCTGCTTTCTATGTGTGTGACACAATCTTAAGAGAAAAGCTCTTGCCCTCCTTGGTCTGTGCTGTTCTGCAGCCTGAGGAAAGAAGGCCAGAAGGGTTTTCTTCACTCTGGAGTGGTTTGGAAATGTGGCTCGGGCAAAGCAATCTTGGAGTTCACAGCTGAAATGGGGCAGGAAGCTGGAGCTGCAGACTTCTAACTTGATTTTGAGTTTCTAAAACATAGGAAAAATCTTGTCTAAAGCGTAAACTAAAAGGACTGGTAAGGCGCTTTGGAAATTAGAATTAAGTAGGCTCTGAATTGTTGTATGTAACAATGGATTATCTTTTTTTTAATATATAAATCTTATGCTAGATGCTCCTTGTATTCTTTTAAATGCCACCTCTGTGATTTCTGGGAAATGAGAATATAGACATAGGTGAAATGGAGTAAACGAAAGTAATTTCTGTAAATTGGAGAACAATTGATACACATCAGGAGGCTGACTTCGGTTTTAGGTGTTCCGCGAAAGAGGGCTTGATCGGTGTGAGAACTTGAAGAGCACCGTTTTGGGGATCCTAGTGGGTTTGAGGTTGGGGCCAACGTCTTTTCTGAGTAACTGTAAAGGTGTGGGAAGCGGAGGGGACGAACAGATTTACTCACAGGGAGAAATGCAAACAAAGAGATGGAGGGGGTAAAAGTGAATGACCCAAGTGATGTACGTTTTGAGCAGGGAAATGGCATGGCTTCAAAGTACATGTGTTGTTTCTTCCATAAGGCATCTCATGCCTGTGTTTTCCCTTTGTGTTTTTAATCTAGTGGAGCATTAGTGCGCTTCTTGGTGGGCTGTAGTGGGAGGTTGAGACTTATGGGTTTGTTCTCTCCTGCAGATACTTGCTCTTCTCACTGAACTCCTTGTCCTGCCCTCAGGTCTGCATCCCGTCCTTTGCACAGGTCTGCCTGTACCTCGCTCCTTCCCTTGCAGAAGCCCTCCCATGCTCCTCCCTGCCCGTTCTGGTGGAGGTACGGCCTCCAAGAGCCCTCCTGACGAGCTGTTGAAGATAATGAACTTCCTCTCCAGCTGTGTCCTGCAAACAAAGGGCTGTTGTGTTCAGCCTTTGTCCTTCCCGTGTGCAGGGGCCCTGCAAAAAGAGGCTTTTCCTTCCCTCTATTCCAGCCAGCATCTGCATGTCTGCTATTTTTTATGTTGATAGATAGTCCTGAATGGAGTGCATCTGAGTGGCTTCTGAGCTGTAAAGCTGTAATCGCTAGTGGTACCTTGGGTACAAGGGACTGACAAAACACTGTTTCAAGAGACCATTTTGAGTACCCAGATGCTTATGAGATACTTAAAGTAAACGAGGAAAAGAGGAACGAACTTCACCCTGCAAGTGGTGAAAGATGCTTGAAACACTCAGTCTGCAAATGTTGCTTATAGTTGTTTCAAGATGAGTTTCACTGTAAAATGACATTGAGGGTGACAAGATTTTGAATTTGTTTTGATACAGGCTAAATTCAGGTAAAACTGAATCCAGTAAACTGTCTTGGCATGTCATGGACCTGCTTGTTTCTCGTAATTTTGCACTGCCTGCTTTTCCGGTCCTGTGATGGGTAGAAGGTGCTTCTGTATGCAACATGCCAAAATGCCTTAAGCATCTTAGGGAAGAACCTGCTGCCTCTGTGTCCTGGCAAACTTTATAGTTCTGTCCCCCAAAATCAAAGGCAAACATTTCATTAATTTTTTGCTTCTGTTTCAGGCTGTATTTACCCAGTTAAAGTGAGAAATTCCACGTAGACACGTAATATTACATAGTAAGCCTTATTTGTGTGCAACGAACTGAACTCCTACTTGGCATTTCAAGGAGTGGCTCCTTCATCCCACTGGGAAGAGTAAGGTTTAAATAACACTTATTGATAAGAGGAAGGAAATGAAGAGTTCTCAGTAAATCAATAATTTTATCTATAGCCTACACAGGTTGTGATACAGACCCTTCTCTCGCTTGTAAATGTTTAATTTGCTTTTTAGGTCATGCTTGTCAGTGAAAGGCTAATGAATCACACACGATTAAGTGTGCTGTGTGTGAGCTGTAACTCCTTCTGCAGAATCTTAGAAACAACTGAAGGATACCCATGGAATGGGAAAAAGTGTAAACCCACCATATTTATGGGATAATCATGAATGTGGGTGTCAGAGGGGCGGGGGGGGAAAATCCATGTTTCTTCACTGTTTAATAGAAATTGAGGAGATGATGGGCTAAAATGGCCTGAGAAGCATTGCTAAAAGAGTGTGTCAGAGGTCTGTTTGGAAATAATAGGTAGAGGTTGTTAACTGCTTTCTCTAGTGTGGCTTGCAGGGATAAAAACAGCTGCTTCTGATTTCACTCTACAGTTTCCTGAAACTCTCAAACAGCGTAAAATAGACGACTTTCTTGTGGCTTTCTAAACTTAGACACCCGGCTAAATTTGCATGTGTTTCCTTCAAACAGGTTGCAAAATAAAAGCACTAAGGGCCAAGACAAATACTTACATTAAGACCCCCGTTCGTGGAGAAGAACCCATCTTTGTTGTCACTGGGCGAAAAGAGGACGTAGCCATGGCCAAAAGGGAAATTCTCTCAGCTGCTGATCACTTCTCCATGATCAGAGCGTCGCGCAACAAGAACGGTCCTGCCCTGGGAGGCTTGCCATGCACCCCCAGCCTGCCGGGGCAGACGACAGTGCAAGTCAGGGTGCCTTACCGTGTAGTTGGGCTCGTGGTTGGACCGAAAGGAGCTACAATCAAAAGAATTCAGCAGCAGACCCATACCTACATAGTCACTCCGAGCAGAGACAAGGAGCCTGTCTTCGAAGTTACGGGGATGCCTGAGAATGTGGACCGTGCACGCGAGGAGATCGAGATGCACATCGCCATGCGTACCGGGAACTACATCGAGCTGAACGAGGAGAACGACTTCCATTATAACGGTACGGATGTCAGCTTTGAAGGAGGCACTCTCGGCTCTGCCTGGCTTGCTTCTAATCCTGTCCCTCCTAGCCGCACCAGAATGATTTCTAATTATAGAAATGACAGCTCCAGCTCCTTGGGAAGTGGCTCCACAGATTCCTATTTTGGAAGCAATAGATTGGCTGACTTCAGCCCAACGAGTCCGTTCAGCACAGGCAACTTCTGGTTTGGAGAAACGCTGCCTTCAGTGGGCACGGAAGACCGGGCAGTCGACTCTCCCATGTATGACTCCTTACCAACGCCTTCCCAAACCATTTGGGCCCCTTTTGAACCTGTAAACCCGCTCTCCAGCTTCGGTAACGACCCTGCTAGTAACACAAAGCCTCAGCACCGAGGAAGCCAGCCATCTACTCCTCGTCTGTCACCCACATTTCCAGAAGGTCTGGATCACCTATTGGCTAGGAGAGCGAGGAGTGACCCACCTAGCACTGGCCACCAAGCTGGCCTTCCCATCTACATCCCCGCTTTCTCCAATGGTACCAACAGCTATTCCTCTTCCAATGGCGGCTCCACGTCCAGCTCGCCCCCCGAGTCCAGACGGAAGCACGACTGCGTCATCTGCTTCGAGAGCGAAGTTGTTGCAGCCCTGGTCCCCTGCGGCCACAACCTCTTCTGCATGGAGTGTGCCAACAAAATCTGCGAGAAGGAAACGCCGTGCTGTCCCATTTGCCAGACAGCTGTTACTCAGGCAATCCAAATTCACTCTTAAATATATATAGATATTATACATGGACTCTTTAAAACTTACAAGGCATGGGTGTAATGGTACCTTCTAGTAAACTTCCTAATGAATTTTGACTGTTGGCTGTCTTGCGATTAGACTGAAGCAGGTTAGTAAAATTTCTACTTTCTCAAAAGGCTGCTACAGTAACACTAAACCTAGGTGGTCTCTGTCCGGCTCATTGTAAGCAGATGGTGTGTTCAGCAGAGATCCATCTGGGGTGATGTTCTGGCACAGTGAGGGGAAGTTTTCATCAGTTACACAACTGAAAAAAAAACAAAACAAAAAACAACAAATTTTACAGGCTTTCTAAAGGGTCTCTCTTGAGAGTTTGACTTCTGTGTGGCAGCAGCAATGAACCTCGTCACCTAAATGTGGAAGAGCTTGTCTGCCATGGAGGGTTTGTGGCATTATCAGTATATCAACACTTCCAATGCTGCCTTCTTTACACTGCCAGTTTTGGAAAAAAAAAAAAAAAACAGATTTGGGGAAAATTATTTTTGCTTTCTGCAACAACTTATGCCTAATTCTTCGGCATTGCAAACATCTTTTTATTACTTTTGAAGCATAGTTTGATTTATTGAAATGGATGACATTATTGTCAGGTTCTGGTAATAAATTAGAGGGAGGAAGGGGAAGAAGCTGCCTGATGGCTTCTGTCTTGCCTGAGGTGTTAAGAGCAGGTGTTAAGAGGATCAGGACTGTGTCTATTTGTGAATTCCTACCCATGGCTTTCCTTCATGTTGTGTGGAGAAGTCTGGCTGGCTTCATCCTGTTTCAGTAAGGGCTTTGGGATGCACATACTTCGACTAATAGTGAGGATGCTGACATTCCGTTAATTAGTCCTATCAAGCTGTTTAAGTTACATGTTTTTTGTGAGTTCGTAGTTCAAAAATGTGAAGCATTTTTGTTTGATCCGTATTTGTCTTCTTATATATATATTTTTAGTAAGGAAAAGGAAAAAGGGGGAGTTGCATACGTGCCCTGGTTCTGTTCCTGACAGCAGCTGTGACAGTGGCCCTACAATCACTTCACTTCATTTCAAAAGTCTTTCCAATCATAAGCAGGAAAAAAAAAAGTCTTTTGGATGTGCTTCTGACATTTCAGCCTGTGGATGTTTCAGGCTTTCTTGTTTTTTCATCCTCAGTACGTTCCCAAATCTATGCTGGCATGTATTAAAACAACAAAAAAAAACCAAACAAAAAAAGACACAAAGAGGAGTTCTGGTGGATTTTTTCTATTTTTTTTCTTTTTGAAGCATTATTTTCCCAAGATGAGACAAAGCTTTTTTCTCAGCATAACAAAAAAAAAAAAAAAAAAAATTATGTGTATTGAACTAGTAAATATACAGAAAATCTTTATTTTTTATTTCCACTTGAAGAGTTACATTTCGTATAAAAGTTTACAGATAATGGTTTTTATTTTGCGGTTTTTTTCAGTATCAGAGTTGCCTTGATGGCATTATTACCTACTGCACAACTTTAATGCTTGTAGAATAGTTACACGTCAGTATTCAAACCTAACCTCTTGCTGCATCCTTGTAGATACGAACAAAGGTTCACCGAGCATGTGTTTTGTCTTTTGTTGCATTGTACACTGCAGCTAACAAGCCAAGGAGTCAACAGACAGGAGGCACATATACCCTTTCTATCAACCACAAACTTAAGGATGGTAAAACTACCGGTATAGTTTAGTATTTGCTAATTTTGCTACACTTTTTGTTATGTATATGTAGGGAGGTCATAGGGGTTATAAATTCAATTTGAGTAAAGTTTAAAAAAAAAACCATATATTTTATGATAAAGGGCCTTTAACTTATCATGGCCAAAGCACTGATATATATTTGCTGTAAAGAGAATTATAAGAGTTTTATTTTTCTGATACTGAAAGTTACTTAATAAAGATTTGTTTCCATTAACGTGAATGTTCTGCTGTCTTCATGGTTGTGACTTGGAGGCTGGGGCTGTCTGGCATCCCCCCAACTGCCACCCACCGAGGGGCTTCCCCAGTGCTTGATACACCTGTGGCCCTGACTTTGGTGTGGCTGGGTGACTTCATGGGCAAATAATCTTTTCTGTTAATTTGTAGTTTTACATGCTGCCTTAAAAAACAGTTTGTGGTCTTCCTGCTCAGAGCCCTGTCCAACTGACCTGGAATGTTTCCAGGAATGGGGGATCTGCCACCTCTCTGCGCAACCTAGGCCAGTGGTTCACCACTCTAGGGTAAAAAAATTTCTTCCTAATATGTAGTCAGAATTGTAGAACAGCCTTGGTTGGAAGAGACATCTAAGCTCACCCAGTCCAACCATTAACCCAGCACTTTCAGGTCCCTCAGCACCTCATCTACACGGCTCTGAAATCCCTCCAGGGATGGGGACTCCCCCACTGCCCTGGGCAGCCTGTGCCAGTGCTGGGGAACCCTTCCAGTGAAGAAATGTTTCCTCATATCCAAGGTAACCCTCCCCTGGCACAACTTGAGGCCATCACCCCTCATCCTATCACTTGTTATTTGGGAGACCAACCCCTCCTCGCTACCCTCTCAGGGAGCTGTAGAGAGCAATGAGGTCTCCCCTCAGCCTCCTCTTCTCCAGACTGAACTCCCCCAGTTCCCTCAGCTGCTCCCCATCACACTTGTGCTCCAGACCCTTGCCCAGCTCCGGTGCCCTTCTCTGGACACACTCCAGCACCTCAGTGTCCTTCTTGGAGTGAGGGGCCCAAAACTGAACACAGTATTCGAGGTGCAGCCTCACCAGAGCTGAGTACAGGGGCACAATCACCTCCCTACTCCTGCTGGTCACACTGTTTCTGATACAAGCCAGGATGCTGTTGGCCTTCTTGGCCACCTGGGCACACTGCTGGCTCATGTTCAGCTGCTTGTTGACCAACACCCCCAGGTCCTTTTCCGCCGGGCACTTTCCAGCCACTCTTCCTCAAGCCTGTAGTGTTCCATGGGGTTGTTGTGACCCAACTGCAGGACACAGTGCTTGGCCCTATTGAACCTCATACCATTGGCCTCAGCCCATGGATCCAGCCTGTCCAGATCCCTCTGCGGAGCCTCCCTGCCCTCAGGCGGATCAACACTCCCACCCAACTTGGTGTCATCTGTGATCTTGCTGAGGGTACACTCGATCCCCTCATCCAGATCATTGATAAAGACGTTAAACAGGAGTGGCCCCAGCACTGAGCCCTGGGGAACACTACTCGTGACCGGCCTCCAACTGGATTTATCTCCACTGACCACAGCTCTTTGGGCCCGGCCAGCCAGCCAGCCAGTTTTTAACCCAGAATCTCCCCTTTTTCAATTTGAAACCATTATCCCTCATCCTGTCACTCCGTGCCCTTGTCAGAAGTCCCTCCCCAGCTTTCTTGTAGCCCCCCCAGGCACTGGAAGGTGCTCTAAGGTCTCCCTGGAGCCTTCTCTTCTCCAGGCTGAACACCCCCAACTCTCTCAGCCTGTCCCCAGAGCAGAGGTGCTCCAGCTCTCGGATCAGCTCCGTGGCCTCCGCTGGACCTGCTCCAATGGAGTGTCACAAAAGAACCTCCTGACATGAAGTTCCTTGGGGCTTCTGTTGTGTTTCCTCCTGGTCTAATGGAAGTTTGCACCCTGTGCAGAGTGCTTTCATGTTTCCTCTGAAGCCATCATGTCCCCTAATTGCCATGCACTGCCTACTCTTACCTCTTCTCTTTTGACTTGGGTTTTGCCGTTGGAAGGAGCCCTCCTGTGGTCTCCCTAGACTGGGTGTGGATACTTTGCGTACTTCAGTGATGTTCATACAGGTTTATTAATGGTTGGAGTTCATGATGTTAAAGGTCTTTTCCAACCAAAACGATTCTATAATTCTATTCTTGCTCCCTGTTGAAGCATCCTTCCCCATTCCTCACCAACTGGTGAGAAGGAGTTCACCTCCCTGAAGGAGGTTTGCAGCAGAGCACCTTGACCACTGATGGACTCTTCCCTGGGACAAAGGACAGTGGCACCAGGTGAAGGTATTTTAAAGCCACCTGGCTTCAAAGATGTGTTTATTTATAAACTCTGTGCATATTGCTGCCGGAGGCAGTTTCCTGCAGCCCGGTGGGATTGAAGGGGACCCTTGCTGGGTCTCAGTGGGGTGGATATGATGGGGTACTGCTAAGTTTTTTTGCCAGAACCTATTTCTGATTATTCATAGCTTCACCTTCCTGGCAGTACACACAAATGCACTGACTTGATTTTTTTCCCTGAATTGCAAGGAGTTTAGATATCTGAGAGCCACTTTGTGTGGGGAATGTTTCACCTCTTCTTCATCATCAACTGTTCCAAGATCCCTGGGGTATAGGGAGGTGGTGGACCCCATGCACCTACCCATGGTCCTCAGCGCCGTCACCCTGGAGCTCATGTCCTCAGACCTAAACTTTCTCTTCGGAAGGACAGAGAGGAGAATATTTCTTTTTAATTGCCTTTTTAATAGTAAGTCTTGGGAAGAGATCAAAGGATATTTAGATTCGCTTCATTTGGGTCTTGGGGTGGTTTTAGCATTGCAGCAAGAGGCCTCAGACATAAAAATTCAGGCAGAGGGGAGTTGTAACCTCATTACTTCTAGATGTACATCAACCATCAAACCCCAGCCCCTCCAACATGTCTTTTATTTAGCAGAGCAAGTAGCGCTGTGGTTGCTTTGGGGTTGCATAAAACAGGCAAGGGCTTAAAAAACTCCTCAATTTGTTGTAGTGAATTTAACTTTCCATCCCCAGGAGCACTTGTGGTGGCTGAGGAACACGCCTGGAATTTTAACTCTTGTTCACAGAAAGGAAAGCACTCACCACTGGGCATCGGCCTGAGCCACTCTGCCCCACTGCCAGCAGGGAAGGTTAGGAGATCTTAACAATTTTAATTTATTTTTAATTCCAAGGTGAAGTTTTAAGGAAGCATTAAACTTTGTCCTTTAATCCCCTGAAGCTTTCCCAGCTGGGCTTTGCGCTGGTCTGGGAGCTCCTGCAGTGGAGCAGGAGGGCTCCAGCAAGGCTCGTTTGGCATTGATGAAACTCATTTGGCATCAGTGAAGCTGGTTTGGCATCAACCTAAAGCTCCACAGGACCTTCATCTCTCAGGGTGTCTCCCAGCCCTGCCCTCCTGCAGCATCATCTGGCTGCTCCAACAGCTCGGTCCCTCCTCTGGCTCCTTGTTGGGAGCAAGGGGCAAACAGGGATGGGAGACATCTCCTAGCTGCCGGGGAAGGTTTTGTTTTCTGCTTCACATTGCAGACATTGCCTGCTAACGGTAGTATGAACCTTGGGGTGGGAAGCAGTGTGGGCTGTGCTGCAACAGCATGTCCCTGTGCTCAGCATCTCCCGTTGGGTCCTGAAAATCAGCCAGGTTTAAGCTGTTCCTGCTCCACTATCCACAGGGTTCAATCGTGCTCCCTGGGACAGTAAGTACAACTCAGGAACTCGCAAAAAAATGCTTTAAGCTTAAAAAATAAATAAAAATAAAGCCCTCTTGTGCTTCATGTGGTTCTTTCATTTCTGCGAGCCATTGGGCTGGTGCACTGGGGCAGGGAGCTGAGCTCGGAAATCCTCTCTCCCTTAGAATCACAGAACAGACTTGGTTGGAAAAGACCTCTCAGATCACTCAGTCCAACCATTAACCCAGCACTGCCCAGTCACCACTACCCCAGGTCCCTCAGCACCACATCTACATGGCTCTGAAATCCCTCCAGGGATGGGGACTCCCCCACTGCCCTGGGCAGCCTGTGCCAGTGCTGGGGAACCCTTCAGTGAAGAAATGTTTCCCAATATCCAATCTAAACCTCCCCTGGCACAACTTGAGGCCATTACCCCTCGTCCTGTCACTGTCACCTGGGAGAAGAGACCTACCCCCCCCTCAATACCCCCTCCTTTCAGGGAGCTGTAGAGAGTAATGAGGTCTCCCCTCAGCCTCCTCTTCTCCAGACTGAACCCCCCCAGTTCCCTCAGCCGCTCCCCATCACACTTGTGCTCCAGACCCTTCCCCAGCTCCAGTGCCCTTCTCTGGACACGCTCCAGCACCTCAGTGTCCTTCTTGGAGTGAGGGGCCCAAAACTGAACACAGTATTTGAGGTGCAACCTCACCAGAGCTGAGTACAGGGGGACAATCACCTCCCTGCTGCTGGCCATACCACATGCTGGCATGTAGTTGCTCCATGCTCTAGAGGATAAGACCTGTGTGAGATCCTGGGGTTTTACGTTGGCCACAACCAGCCAGCAGCTACAAAAGCATCACTAACAGCACTGGGAAGGAGAGCCTGGAAAGCTTTCTGCAGAGGCAAGGAGTTAAAACTGCTTTAAGGTGGCGACTGATGAGCTGACGGAGGGACTGTGCAACTGAACAAGAGTCTTGTTGACAGGAAATTAATCTGCAGGGACAACCTGAATATTTGATATTTTCATACATCCAGGAAGATGTTTCAGGGGGAAGTATCAGCATTTGCATTAAATATTCTCACCCCTCAGGACACGTGATGACTTTTCCATCGGTGCCCTCCATCTAGCCGCAGCTAACTGTGAAGCCCCAGCTGTTGGCGGAGCACATGCACACTGAAACTGCTCAGAATTAAACAGGCCACCAGATCTGTGATTAAGAAGCAATTTTCTCCCTGCCTCCTGCTCATACACCATAGGGGTCCAGAGGGTTGTTTCGCGTTTTTTCCATTTCCCTAACCTTGGGATGCAGTTGCTTACAGAGATTAGCAGAGACCCAGAGCACTGCAAACACATCACCTGCCTCCGGCTTTGTTACTACATTCCATGACTTGTAGTGGTTGGGATTTTATCCATGTATTGGGAAAGGTTTTGAGCCTGGCAACCGCAGGGCAGATGGAGTAAAACACCCATGCTGGACATGGCTGTCCTGCCCTGGAGAGCTCTCCTGGCTGCCACACAGTTGAGGACTGCAGCGAGCAGTTCTGACAGCCAGCTAAAAACAGAGTAAAAGCTCTCCACTGAATGAAATAAAGCAGTCAAAGACTTGAATCTTTAAGTTTTTTAATCAAAAACATACTCTGTTACAGAATTTCAGGAAAGTTAACTACAGTGTATTATCCACAAACTAGGTCTAATGAAAAACATACAGTAAGCTACAAAGGAACTACTGGGAATTCTGTTGACCGCTTATCAAAAGGCAATGGCTAAAAGAAGAAATGCTTAACTAGGCTTTCATGCTCAAAGAAACCCACTTACCGTGAGTTTTGGGTTACGGGAACTTTGCAGCTCTCAATTCAGCTGAATCACAACTTAGTAGTGCTACCAAACTGCACCAAAAAGACACAGAAAAAAGGTACTGGAGCAAGAAAGCGCTAGGTGTTTTTTGGTGAGCTTGAAAGAATCAAGTCCTGTAAATTTAGGAGTGATGCATCCCTCACAAGGCACAACAGCAGCGCGAAAACCTCTGGAGGTTTTGTCACCCACTCTCACCAAGTGAAGTTTTCACAAGTGAGTTCTGGGGGACCTCAGCAGGATCACACGCAGCAGTTTCGACTCTGGCCGCAACTCCCAGATGGTTTTCAGAAACGCACCATCAAGAAGAGCGATTTGGAGGCGGATGACACAAGGACTCAGCATCCAGCTCCTGCCTGACTGGTAGAGAAGTGCTTTCCATCGTTTTCATTTCCCTGCCCAGGACCAAGGTCCCAACTCCCCACATCAGGGCTGGAAGCAACCGGCTGCGTGCTGATGAATAATGCAAACACCCTACGACAGGCAACTCACCAATCTCCGTCCCAAGAAGAGCGCTGTGGTCCTTCAAAACCTGTTACCGGTCACGGAATCAGGAGGACCAGGCAAGACCATCACTTTTAATGTTTAAATCTAACTTTAAAAAAAGAAAGTAACTTCTCAAAATTGTGTCTTTAACAACACCCGACAGCTAAGCATCTTCTAATTTTATAGAGCAGATGTAAAGTGGCACAGGGCCTGACAGGAGAAGGGAGGGAGGAAAGAGGATTTCTTAAAGTCTGAATCCCACTTAGAGGAAGACCCATCTGGCTGCCTTTAATTAACTAAGTGACCAAGCACCCCCATCACTCTGCAGCACAGTAAAAATGCAAATCCAGGAGACAGTCCTTTCTAAAGCACTTACTCTTCAAAGAAGAGATTAAATATGCCTCAATAAAGACCACCATCAAGATGTAAACAACATTTGTAGGGTTCGGAGGCAGAAGCCCCCCCCCCAGGTACACTGACATAGGAATATTTTTTAATGATTCCTAGTGAAAGGATTGAGGCAGTCGTTCCCGAGTTACGCCGAGAGGATGCTGTCGTCTTTAGAAGTGTCACAAGAAGTCAGATCGTCTCAAAGGTAAGGCACAGGAACTGGACACGGGTTCAAGGATTACTGGTGCTATACAGACCTGTTTTGTGACTGGGGGGAGACCCGACATCTCCTTTGTACTGTAGGTCCCTCTGTATAAAGCAGCCAGAGCCATTAATGCAGTGATTTATATCACAGTCAGGAGGTCCTGGTCCCTAAACATATCACTCTTACCAAGCCTGGAAAAGTGATGCAAGGAACAAGCTGTTTCTCACCAGCACCGCTTAGCGGTTAGGGCTCCTTCCAAGTGACTCCTGTTAGAATTAAGTATCTTTAAACCATTCCAGCAAAAAGGTTTTCTCTTGTACATCTCTACCGTGTTAACTTTAAACAACCTCACTTTCAAAACTAAACGACACAGCTAAAGCCGTCTAAACCTTCCGGTGCTAATCCCAGCTCTCCAGCGCATGAAGTGAAATCACAAAGGACTCCAGCACAATGCCTGTTCTGAGGAGCGCATAATTGAGGGCGAGAAACACAGGGGTAATTACTCCATCAGAAGAACTAAGTAGCGCAGACATGGGAACAGGATCGCAAGCAAGAGACTGCTAGCTGGAAAAGTACGTGTTGAGTTCACTGAACCTGAGACATTCAAAGGAGACAGGATCCTGGCACTCTTGACATCCCTGCCCACAGCACGTACGGGGATCGTCACAGCTGTCAAGTAGCTGTAGATCTTTTTCTGAATCTCAGAAAAAGACATAAATGCAAAGACTGTCAAAGATTCAATGTGCTGCCGCCGAAGGGTTTCCGCTCCATTATGCGCTGCCTTTTATGCCTTGTCATAAAAGTACAAAAATTAAGTTACAGGTGTATTAAAAGCTAAGAATGAGATTCTCTCATTTCGCCCTTTAACAGTTACGATTGCATCTTATCGGTACCTGCCTGGCGGGAAGATGAATGCCGTTTCAGGGTTTTTACTGCCTCACACAATCTTCACATTTCTCCCGCTGTGGAGGGCTGCAGTTTCTTGGTTCTGGTAAGATCATCTGACATTATTTTGTTGTTCTGGTCTTAACATTTTTGGCCAGCTAAATAGTATGCTGTAGGTAGAGACTTAACTTGCAAAACATCTGAAAAAAAACCCAAACTAGTCTTAACAGCTGAATTCTTTCAGAATGTAATACAGGCAAGAACACTCAACAGGTGGAAGTGATCTTTCACTATTTGATCAAAGTTTGGCACAAGCAAAGCATAAGCAACCGGTACAGAGGGTTTTCTGTGAAGCAGCTGTATACAGGTCAGTCGTCCACCAAGATAAGCACCTTGGAAAACTGCAAAGTTCAACAGGGGGTAAGCTCACAGACTCCTAACCAAGTGAACAGTCCGTGATAAGCAATAAGGCTACACACTTCCCAAAAGCCAATGCACCTCGAACCCAGCAGCAAAAGCAGGGCTGACAATTCCGAAGGGAGTTTGGCAGGAAGAAGGTGTAGCCAGGCTTTTCATTTCTTCCCCCAGATCAAGTTTTCTGTTGTGGATGAAGCATAACCGAGCTGCTGGTTAATAAGCTTCTCTGAGGATGTAGTCAGAATCCTCTACTGAAAGTGTTCCTCAAGAATCCAACGTGGGTTGCTTTTCGGACAAACTAGATCATCAGGAGAGAAAGGAAAATGAAAAAGGTTTTAAACTAAAGGCCTTGAGAAAAGCAAACACCGTTTTTTCCAAGAATCAAGAAGCTGCCACATAAGAAGGAAAAAAACCCATAAAAGTGATCTCATTAGAAGTTAGTCTGACAAAGGCAAGGCCGTTAATGAAAATAAAGAGAAAACTCTGTATGTCTGGCCAGTGCTCCAAAGTCGTCTGTCTTCTGTGCTTCCACACCTAAGACAGAAACGACGACCGCTGACTTCTTTCATAAGAATGTCAGTGCATGGGAGAAGCAGTACTTAAACACTGCATGTCACAGCCCTCTACAGAATCCCCAAACTATGCAAACTTGGCAAAAAGCTTCCGAGTAATCTCTTCCAAGACTTCTACTTATGTTAACCTCAACCGTGCTGCCAGGTGAGCTCGGCACAGCACGGCAGGCTCCATGCCAAACCGGCAGCACTTGGAGGACTTAGGCTGGAGCCTACAGACTTCTCAGCCTGCTTAACTAAGCTCCAAATTTCCTGCACACGTGCTGAAAAACAGGGAATTCCTGCTCCCTCTTCATACCCCATCAAATAGCCAAAAGAGAATCCTCAGGACATGCTTTCACTGAGAAGCAGTGAAAGTAAAAAAAACCTGCTTCCTGGCACGTTTAAACCAACAGAAATTCCCACCACTATTGGCTGCTGCTGCTGGTCTTGGGAAGGAAAGCAATCCATCACTCAGGATCAATGGTTTCAAGGTGCAGAATTACATAATAGAAGCAAACTAAATTTATAAAAATCAGGGTTTTCATAATTTTATTTATACTATTAACTAGAGAGAAAGCATACATATTGTATCTGTCATACAGTCAATACATTTGCATTTTTTTCCACTATAAATTCTCTATACAAAGTCATTGCCAATTGATACGGTCATTGATGGCATAGGGCTTAAAATAACCAAGAGGTATAAAAACAAGTTTGCCATCTTGCCCTGAGTGGAAATGGTGAACAGATACAAAAACTGGATCCTAAATATCGATGTAATATTACACATGGTTTAATGGTATATGCAAGTAAAAAGAGTCATGCAACTTTTTTTTAAAATACCTGCCAGGTTTTACTTGAGTAAAGACACAGAAGTCAGTAGTAGTTATGAAAATATGTTCCTGCTATTAGGTACTCTTTACCCAATTTCAGTGGCAACTTTGCAGACTGGGTATTTCATGTTATATTTAAATTGAGTACCAGCACTGAAAGTATCCATTTCCTTTAGTGTTTTAAAACTCATGTGTCTATATAAATAAAAATCTAAGATATCTTTTTCAAAAACTAGTGAAGGAAAAGCCACAGGTCTTTTCCTCACTGTTTTCAATCAATGCCAACAACGTGATGCCTCATCCCTCACTTTTTGGCAGCTTCTACGTTTTAATCTGGAAAAAATCATAACAAGATAGTCAACATAATAAAGAAGTCTTCTGTTAACTATTGTTCCCTAAAAAGAACATCACAAATCAGTTGGAATTTTAAAGTTGCTATAAGGTAAATGTCTGTAACTATTAGAAGGAATTTTCAGATATAAATATATATATAATATATATTCTGCATACAAAAGGCTACCGTGAGGCTTATCACCAAGATGCCATAATAGAGAAGGAAAGTTTCCGAGGGAACAAACCCAATACTGTAAAGTCTCTACTCTGTAAGGCGTTTACCTTTCACTTTAAGCCCTGAGCCACGTATCATGACAATTAAGTTCTGAAAATAACCAAAATCCAAATTCTGCATGTTCAGTTTCTTTCTGCTAAGAGCAAGGCGGCAAACACATTTTTAAAACCTGGTTTTAGAAGATTAAGCAGAACAAGAAGTAAAATATATCTTCAGGTTATAAACAGAATTGTATTTTACAGTCCACCATCCTCACAATATAACGGCCCACAACAGTGCAGCGGAGAGTTCTCAGTCTAAAGGTTGTGGGTCTGCGATAGGCATGGTATGAAGTACTTCGTCTAGAAGCTGGAGGGCACGGTGTAAGTGAATTTCAATCCAGCACGGTGTCTCTTTGATGCTCTGTCTTGGGTAATCAGGTCCCCAACCTTTTACAAAACTCATCCTGAGTATGCACAAGCGGCGAAGGTCATCTACACCAATTCCAGCAGCAGCTGACAAACCTAAACAGGAGAAGCTTCAAGTAAGTGTTCACAGACATGCTCTTTTTATCATCTCTTTGTTCAGCCATTCCTGTTTGCTTCCTTCAGGTACAATCCCCTCTCACCACAGCCAAGGCCAATCCCTATTTCTAGATCTCTGCTATAATGAATGCAGCAATTATTCTGCATTTCTTCCAATTAAGTTTCTTTTTCATCATTCTGCAATCTTGAAAGGCTGTTGAAATATAGAACTCCTTATAATAAAGCAGGCATGATGAAACCTAAAGTCTTATATGACACAATGCATGTAAACCTTATTTAGAAAACATAGTAAAAAAATACTCTTTCTTGAGGTTTGCCAAATGCTGTGTTTTCAGCCTAAGAACCCAAGACTGATCACCTGTGGGAAACTGGGTTAACAAATTACACTACATACATCTAATAAAAATAAAAAGATTAATACAGCTGGCAAACTTCAAATCACAAGTATGGCTAAGACAGAAGTTAAATACATTCCCCAAAATGCCTTTGGCAGTTTATAGGACAGCTGGAAAGAGCTATTTGGCAACAGAAGGAATCCAGAATCTGTGGCACACAAAGCAGTCTGAGACATGTAAGTATTTACACTTTTAAAAGAACTCAGGTATAATTTCAAAGATCTAAGAACTGAGCTACTAAGAAAACTAGCTGAGAATAAGTTTAAAAAAACCCAAAAAACCCCGAAAGAAATAGAAAAACACCCTCACACTCTTTTCTTCCTCTTCTCAAGAATCTTAATATTACATTTCCCTAAACCTAGTCAAGGATTTTGCCACTCAGTAATCTCCACTGTTTTGAGTAATGTTTTTATGTATGTAAACGTTTTCTGTTGTACTGCATATCCAACATCTCCCAAAGACTACAGAGTGAAAGCTGGTGTGTAGAGCAAATACAAAGTGAACGAATACAGACTTACCGTGATCCCACCCCAGCCCTGCTCCTGCTACCTCAGTCAAGGTTCATTTGCACCGTTGCAGGAACAGTGGGTGGATGGGGGTGGGGGATGCTGTTATGAGGGAGAGTTGTGTTGTTTCCAGGTACAGAAAAAAGGAGACCAAGTAGTTCAAGTACTTACTAATGGCTGGGGCTATTCCACCTACTGATCCTGGTCCGGGGATGTTTCCAGCTACTGCTGCAGCCTGAGCAGCAGCAGCAGCTTGGGCAGTGGCAGCCTGCTGTTGCATCTGACGATGACACTGGCGTAAATCAAACACCTTTAAAAAAAACCAACCCAAAACAATCCTGACTATGTAAACGTACCAAAATCAATGAAAGAAAGAATTCCTCAACTCCCATCCCCAATAATCCAGACCTCTCTGCTCTCCCAAAGCAACTTCTAAAGTCACACAATACACTTGGGTAAAAGCAAACATTCCCTGACTAGTTTAATTTTTAACAGAAATGATCTATTAAAGCTGATTCTTAGAAACTCTTCTCATATGATGTTCCCACCACCATCAATACCAGAACCTGGCTGAGCTGAGCAAGCTAAAGCAGCACCCTGTGCAGAACTGACTGCAGGATCAAGCTCTGAAGGAAGTTACAGGCTGATAAAATCCTGACTTTTCAGTTCTATCCCAGGATTTCCAGAAAATAGGCATATAAATAAAAATGGAAGCCAACAAGTTCTGCTTACCTTTGTCAGATTTTAATCTTATTCACTGCTTTACTGAAATGTGCTAGTCTGTTTAAAAGAAATACCAATAATTGATAGGCCTGAACTTTCAGCAGCTAGGTTTCAGGTTGGTGGCATTTTTTATCTTTGTGATCAGCCTTGGAACTAATACATACAGAAACTCTGTTCTCATACTAGAAAGCTTGTACACAGAGGCCAGCAGAGCTTCTTTCACCTTCATTATACAACCTGTCTGCAAAATTGAGGATTAAAAGAAAAAAAAAATATCCCTGCAAACTTCAAGCAGTTTATCTCTAATTCGAGAATTTTTTCACAGATGTGACTTGTCTTAATAAAGTTTCAAGTCTGGCAGAGGCATGTCCAAGCGAGAGTGTCCTGAAAATAATTTGTTTTCATGCAGCTTTCTGTGACTTCTGGATCACTTCATGTTCACAACACACATTTTACACTTCTACTGCATTTATGCACACTCTTCTGACTTTTCTTGGTTTGGAGAGAAAGTAAAGAAACAGATAACCTATGCTAAAAATTTTAGTAGTGGTTAATTTAAAACTCTAAGGCTAAAAATACAAAACACTGCTATCAAGATCATTTGTCACAAAGTACAAAATCACTTACTTTCATATTATCTAGATGATACTTCCAGTTTAGAGTCATTTTAAAAAGTCATCTTGTCAAATGGTTAAGTTTTAGGTTTTTCTAAAGGATAATCAAAAAGCAAAGTGACATTTCACTGCCTCATAGCTTCCCTAACATTTACAAGAACAAAATGTATCCTATTTCCTCCACATTTTTCATCTAGGAACATCAAACCAACCTTTATGTATGCACTTGGGTAAATCTTGTGAACAGCATCCCCTGGTGCACGCCCTGCTTCTCTATCCAGGTAGTAACTCTGAACGAAGACTGCATGGTCACTGAGGCATCTAACCCACACGTCACCTTCTCCTTTGCACTCCAGCTGCACCCCTTTACCTATGTGCAACCTTGAAAAGAAAAACAGTTCC
Organism: Podargus strigoides; assembly: GCA_028020825.1. NCBI lineage: Eukaryota > Metazoa > Chordata > Aves > Caprimulgiformes > Podargidae > Podargus > Podargus strigoides. Next base: position 17,477,702 of record CM051663.1, read on the forward strand.
AATGCACCTGTGTATACATACTATAAATTGGACCTTTGCTAAGTAAACCATAAGCAATTATCCGGCTCTCAGTTGTCTGCGACACCTTAATTTATACTCCACTCGTACAAGGACTTGAAATTGCAGTTATTATCTTAGGTATGTAGTCACACAAAATCTGTAAAGTAAAAAACCATCTGCTATAGCATGTAAAGATCTAAGGGAAACACAGAATGTAAAAGCAATGATATTTGAGTAGCACTCACTGACAATACAGAACCAAACACATCCAGTTCTGTTCAGAAGTGTAAAATCCCACAAGTACTCTAGTATAGAAACTCACCCAAGTACGTATACAAAACCACATTTCAATGCAGAACTGTATGTTCACTTGGATCGCACTACAGCAATCCAGCATCTTGACTGTCATAATGCAGCATCTGCAAAGCCATGGAATCATTTTCTTCCTTTACGTTTCAAAGAAGAAAAAAAAGGCTGCAAGATTGCTCCGTTTCTCTATGCTTCCACATCAAAGCCTGACACATGCATGGTGAGAATGAAAATTCAACTAGCTCTCTATCAACCTTCCTTGGCTCCTTTAGCACATCTATGTATTGCAGTTATTCTCACATCACTCCATGGTGCAGGGAGCTAATATTCAGCTTGCATACATAATGGCACGAGTTGCTAATTTTATCCTTGAAGGCGCAGTCTTTGAAACCAATGAAAAGCAAAGCACTACGGCAAAGCGCTGACAGTCTTTGTCACACAGTTCACATGTTGAATGCCTTGCAGCAGTGGCCTAGAAAGATACTCTACTATAGTTAATTCAGTTAAAAGCAACATACCATACTTTTCATTTCAAAAGGGAGGCACATACTGAAGACAAAACAAAATATTATCAAATACCACAGACAGCTGGAGCTTTAGGGATCCACAGAAATACCTTGCTCTCTCAATAGCTTCTGTTCTATGCACGTTGGAAAGCTGGCCGAGGCAAAAACGGTCTCCTCCAGAAGGATCCACGTATCCATCAACGGTAACAACTGGACAGCTTGAAGGGACCTTAAATGTTTCCCCAACTTGGACGTCCATTTCAAAATATGCAATTGAACACCAATATTCTGGAGCTAAAGAATAGATACAGTTAACTGACTGAAAAGCACAAAAAACACCTATAAACCCATTCCAGACAATCAATTAAGTCTTCTGCAACTGCCTGTGTCATTCAGAGTAAGACTGCACATTCATGTAAATAAGTTCAGATAAGCAAAGACACATCTGCTAGCACAGAAAAATACTGCACACTACAACAAACATGGGCCTGTCATTTTCATTTGAGCATACATCAATGCTGGGGGTGTTTGCACTTAAGATCTTACAAGTCATGTACAGTTTATAAATCCAGTTAGATTTCCGTAAAGTATCTGCATTCCTGCACCTTACGACCATAGCTTCATTTTGTCCTCCTTTAGCACAACGAAGAAATACATATATGCCTATTCATGGCTAGGTTGATAGAAACTAACTCTCAAACAGATCTGGCTTAAGATATAAGAGTAACTACCTCCTGGGTAGCTCCTTCCTTATCCTTCCTGCAAAGCAAACAAGATTTGGAAAGCAGGGCAATGGGGGGAAAACATCAAAGAGCACAAAACTGATCTTGTTTGCACACAAGAAAGTCAGGCATGGGATAAAACAAGGAAGTATTAAGCTAGGAAGCAGAACAAAGCAGCATGTGTTAATAGTAAAGAGGTGCCTTTTAAGTAATTCCATTTTAAAAAGAAAAACTGGCTACAAAGGAAAGATGGTACTTGGAAGAAGCTACCATGTCAGGAAAGGAAACCCTGACTCCCTCGAGGATGCTGCCAAAACCCAAACACTCAAGTAAGCAGGGAAACCTGACAAAGCACACCAAGGGATTTTGTATACGTGTATCTGCTGCTCGTGTGCTACCTGGGAGCAACTGGCTTGTCAAGCCTCCTGCAGTTTGCTGTGCATGCTTTTAAGTGCTAAGAGTTTCTCTCTTCTGACATATTAAAACCTAAAGTTGCCATAAGCTTAAGTCACTGGGGATTTCAGGAACACCTTTGCTGACTATAAGGGCCCATTTCCACAAAAGGGTAACACTTAAGCAGCTTTTCGGGTAGGGCAAAGAAGATCAGCACTACAGTGTACTCAAAATCGGGGAAGTAGAAGAGGTAATATGATAGGACCTAAACACAGCAGCCTGATAAGCCAAGAGGAAAAAGAGCTCTCCCAGTGCCCTAAGTGGTACTCATTCATTACAGACTGCAGCACGTGACAGCACACCTACTTGTCTTAAGAAACTGTTGTTTTGTTTTTATTAGAAAATAAACCAAGGTGCTCAAATTCCCTTAAGTTTTTTTATCTTCAAATAAATACTCATCTCTCTGAGGACTGAACAAGGTGAAATCAATAGGTGAATCAATAGGGTGAAAAAGACAAACAAAATACAATTTAGCTACAGTTAAGTTCAGCCAGCAATTATCCACAGTTGTACTTCTGGTACTGATTTAGTCACTGCCCAATAAATAAACGAGTAAAAATGTTAAGTTTTTCAGTTATGCAGCTCTCCTGGTGCAGGCAACAGCTCTGCTGTTGTTAACAACAGAATACCACCCTGCATCTGCGACAGACCCAGCCTGCACCACAAGACAAGACCTCCTTGGTTCCATGAACTGCTACCATGAGTGAAGACTCTTGGAAAGAGCAAGCTTCTATGCAAAGGTCCAAAAAGGAACTTCCGCACAGAAATGGTAAGAAGGGCAAGACCCAACTTTCAGAGTATCTGGCTGTGATGATGGACTGCTAGATCACGGACACAAAGAGGGCTTTGGCATGAACTAAGCTCCCTGCTGTTTCTAAGCAGGTAAAAAGTACAACTTCAGGCACCCTGCAAAGTTTAGAATAGAGGATGTTCAGAGTTCAGACACCCCCAGGGTAGGCACCAGCTCAGCCTGAGTTTCAGGACTGCAATTTTTGACTTCAGTATCTAAGTTAAATTCAGTTCACAGCCTACATCACAGAATCACAGAGTGGTGGAGGTTGGAAAGGACCTCCAAAGATCATACAGTCCAACCCCTCTGCTAGAGCAGGATCCTAGAGTAGGTCCCACAGGAACACATCCAGATGGGTTTTAAATGTCTCCAGAGATGGAGACTCCACAACCTCTCTGGGCAGCCTGTGCCAGTGCTCTGTCACCCTCACAGCAAAGAAGTGTCTCCTTATGTTAAAATTGAACCTCCTGTGTTCCAGTTTGTGCCCATTGTCCCTTGTCCTGTCACTGGACACCACCAAGAAGAGTCTGGCCCCATCTTCCCTGACACCCACCCTTGAGATATTGATAAGCATTGATGAGATCCCCTCTCAGCCTCCTCTTCTCCAAGATAAACAGTCCCAGCTCCCTCAGCCTCTCCTCACATGGGAGATGCTCCAATCCCTTCATCATCTCAGTGCCCTGCGCTGGAGTCTTTTCAGCGGCTCCATGTCCCTCTTGAACTGGGGAGCCCAGAACTGGACACAGGGGTCACCATTCCAAAAGAGATGTCTGAATTCAAAAGAAGACTTAACACAAAATGGCTTCTCTCCTTCTTCCCTCCCCTTTTGAATATATATCTCACAAATTTCTAAATACTTGATACCAAAAAAAAACACCCTCAAACAAACCCAGACTTAAAACAAAGTTATTAGCTTCCATAATATTAGCATTACATGTTAGATTTTACTCACCAGGATGATTTGATATAGGAGGCTGGAATGCAAGTTCATTGTGAACTGGCCCTTTAAAAGAAAAAAATGTAATTTGTTTGAAACAAAGAAAAATAAGGTTTTCTCTCTTAACTTGTTTTCCTATGAAAAGAAGACTTGTGAGGCTGCCAGATGTTATAAATTCCATTAATTTCTGAATCAAGTGACCAAATGACAGGGGAGAAAAATGCCCACAGAAGAACTACACTCATAGAGGTTTCCTAAAAACTCAGAAGCTGAGTAGTGCTGAGAGCTTCATTAGTATTCCAGAAGGCAAGGCTGCACATTGCTCCAGCCAGACCCAGCTCCAGGAGAGAGCAGAAACCAGATGTAGCATGGATATGTAAAAGAATTAGGACTTAGGCTTCATATCGGCCCCCAAGACAGGCAAGGAGAGAATCATTGTATAAAGGCATGTGATATAAATCTGCCAGAAACCGCACTTCATTAGTTACATCAATCACAGAAGTCACTCAGCGTGCTGTGGACTTCGCCATAAGAAACACTCCCTGAAGATGGAAAAAAGCCCTAGAGAACTCATTTTCTAAAGAAAAAAAAAACAAAACCAAAAACAAACAACTGAATATGGTCCTGGTATCGGTCAGTTTATTCTCTCTACTATTATAAACTAATTAGGTCCCTTACAGGTAGCAAAGAACAAGATGGAAAGACTTAAACATAGTATTACAAGTAACAGTAGCTTTTGCAACAAGATGTCAAACAGGCACAACCACTGGTAGGTGTCAAAACATGCAATTTTCTTAGGTCAGAAATGACAGCAGCCAAGAAAAGCTTGATGTGGTATCATCAGCCAGTTACAAACATCAATTACGGAGAGATACATGCACTGAGAAACATTTACAGAGTATCTACAGCACCACTGAAGTTTTTACATCCTGGATAAATGAGGTGGGATCCTAATAGAACAAAACAATGAAACTTTATAATCGTATCTAAACCACAATTTTCTTGATAGAGGCAAGCAGAAAAGTCATTCTAACATTAACTCACAGTATATTCTCCCCTCTACTAACAATTCTGCTGCAAACAGGTGATCTGGTTAGATACTGTATTAGGAAATAAATAACTGTTCCAGCTTTTTGCCACAAAAATTGTGAAAAACTTTAATTTGGGCACTATACTTTTACAATGCATATACTGTGCTAAACACACTAGAAGTTTGATCACTTTTTTTTTCCCCTTCCCATTTCCTGTACTTTAAAACAAGAAGCTGTGGTCCTATTTTGCAGATGAAAACGATTTTCAAGTTTTCATGCCAAATGCACTCATAAATCAGGCTGTGGTGACACCACTTTATTGACAAGTACCTTACTGCATGAGCTTTTACAAAGCCCTTCTAAACTGCCTAGTGTACATGGACACACATCATCCAAAGTTTAACATAGATTATTACCTTGTTAAGACATGACTTCAAAACTTCTAGAAAATAAAAAAAGCCAGGAACTTCCAAGCTTTGAAAGAAAAACATCCAAACAACGCATTCTGAATCAGCTTCCTTTTCCACAAAGGAAATATTTACTGCAAGATCACAAAGCTTTAAAACCAGAGGTTTAGAAAGGAAATGCTAGTTTTGTTAGGTATAGTAAGGCATCTATAATATAGATGGTATCACTATAGCTATCTGAATTTCTCATCTCTGCTGCTTTAATGGAAGAAAGTCCATCAAGCTCTTTTATTTAACTGTGAGAATATACTAAACACAACAATGGTAGTTCCATAACGAAAGAAAAAAAAAAGGATATGAATGTAAAGAAAAATGACAAATGAGCCCCCACCATTTACAAAACTGAAAACAAAGTGAGTGATTTGAAAATCTGCACTGCTTACAGTAATGTCCAGGATGCATAGGGGGATGATGCTGAAGATGGCCATTCTGGTGGTGAGGTATGGTAGGTGTGTAGGCTGCCGGCCGACTTCCAGTCCAAGATGTAGTACTATCTAGAAAAAGAAAGGAGTGGTTGTTTTTTAAGGAAGTTTTTCCACATGCCACTTCTAATCCTCTATTTCTCCTGAACATTTGGAAACTGTTTTTAGAAAACTAAGAAGAGTGCACGTATGTATATACTCACTGTGATGGTAAGTAGCTGGCTGAGCTGTAAACCCATTCTGCTGAGTTCCTGGCTGAGGCCCTGAAGCAATCTGTAAGAGTCCATCACTATGGCTACCTGTCAATATACTGGTAGGTTGACCTGGTAAAAGAACACACTACCTATTCATGAACGTTCCAAAATTTTAATGAAGAAGAGCTCAGCACTACTGGGTAGGAAAATACACCCAACTAAGGGCACTGCAATACACAGCTCCTACAAGTTCTTTTTTTCCACCCACCAGAGTGTCTTAGGAAACCTGAAACAAGATGCTCTGCACCAGCTAATTTTGCCTCTGACACCCCTAATACTTTTAGGAGTAGAAGTATGCAGAGAACTCTGTTTATCAACCACATCTTTGTTTTGTTCACATCTCACTTTCCAGTTTGAAAGGAATGAAGAGGAGATGTCACAAGTTTTATCAAGTAACATAGCTGGAATAGATTTGGTATGAATCCAAAGAGGCCAACAGCAGGTCCAGTAAGTTGCTTATTTTCAGCATGTTATAACTACTGTTCCTAAGGAGAACTCTTGCTTAAATTTACATTCCTCCAAAACATACTGAACAGTATTTTATTTTTAAAAATAGTGCTGGAATAGACCTGCATACATCACTGGACTCCTTCCTGAGAAAGTTGCTGGATTTTTATTTTTATTTTCTCTCAAATAAATACTTCAAGAATTGCCTAAACTTTGAAGTAAAACTATAGATATTTCAGAACAGGTTAACGGAATTTGATTTTAAAAGGCTTCAGCTCAGCCATTAACACCAAACTGATGAGTAGTTTCACAAGTACACTTGCACTCTCAGACTGGTCTGGCTAGCAGAATTTAACACATTGAAAACTTGAACTAAAACCTAAAAGCATATCTTTTCATGTCTACTTGTCTCCAGTAATCATGGCACTGATGAGAAAAAGTTATTGACTATAAAATGCCATGCAAAGGCAACACAATTAAATTGTCTATCCTTTTTTTTCTGCTGGAGACATAAACAGACATCGTATCTCAGCTTGGCAAAATCATCATTAGTTTTAGCAAAAAAGTCGACAGCTAAAATTAAAGAAACTATCAAAATAAATATTAAAGAACATTATCAAAACACCATGCCACCATAATTCAGATTTGATAACATGAAATCCATTATATTCACACATCTTTGATATTAAAATGATGAAGAGTATGTGAAACTTCACAGTTTCCCTATTTAGGGCTGTAGGACACTGTGTATACAACTGCTTTAGTGTCCGGCTGAAGTGAAGCATGAGGTTTGATGTTGGTATCCAGACTCTTTCACTTGTACCAAAGACATACAGAAAAGTAAGAAAAACTTCAATGCAGCAGTCCACAGACTCATGAAAATATTAATTAGAGCCGTCACTTTGGTAGCACAGTGGGCCATTAAAAAAAATCAAGTTAGAACTGGAAGACTCCTTTTGTCAGCTGTGGAACACTAAAGAACTGTCTGGAAACATCTCAATACTGCCATCTTATAGTATATTCAATTGATGTCCTGCTCACTGTTGTAAAAAAGTAATAAAATTTTTGCCATTCCTACAGCAATTATTCCAATAATAGCCATAATGTTTTGTCAGTTAATTAATCTCCAGGAACAATGTTACCAGGTTTAACAGTGTATCACTTTGGCATATTCAAAACAGTCTTGTAACACTCATGTAGTATCAGTCTCATTGAATCAAGACTGGGTCACCAGGAGAAGTTACCCCAATTATGCTCCAAGTTAAAACCTTACATTAACACATAGGAGAGTGCCTAGATCATACTGCCACACACTTCATAAGCGCAGTGTGGCAGCAGCACATTTCCAGTAAAGACCTACTGTGGCAAAAAACACAGAATGTTACAGAATGTTAGGGATTGGAAGGGACCTCAAAAGATCATCTAGTCCAATCCCAAAACAGTGGTTATCTTGGAGCTTTCCCATTTTCACAGTTTAGTATTTCATATAATCTCGATGATCTTACTTGTAGAAGCCACAGGAATGTTGGGAAAATTAGTGGTGCTGGTAGTGCTAGCCTCAGTAGGAGCTAACATGGCTGGGGTGCTATAAGGCTCTGTAGATGCCCTGTTACTTGGTGGATGCTGGATGGTTTGGACTGAATGGCCTTCCGCAGAAGACAATGACGGCTGCGCCTCGTAGTCATGAACATATTCGTCCTTCACCAACATGCTTGATGGAGCTGTAAAGAAGCAAACGGTTAAACACACACAGCACATCTATTTTCAGAATTTAACTACAAACTGCACTACTACTCTCAAGCAATAACAACGCTATTAAAACTACTGGGGGAGGATTTAACCTCTATAAACATTGCTAAAGCTCTCCTCTAAATTACAAATAAACACTTCAAGTCATCAGCAGGAAATTTTGAAGCACAACTGGCTGGAAAAGCAAACTGTTTATTTTGTTTATTGCTATTAAACAAGCAGTTTAGCCCCACAGTAGCAGACTCCAATAGCATTTTGTTTTCTAGTCCATCATTGTGCGACTGGACATGGTTAATAAAAGGGAAAAACATGCTTTTCGTCAAGCACCTAAGTATATGCTAATGCAGTAGCTAACAAACCAATTCCTAGTATACAAGTAAGAACATACTTAAAGCTCCTGCAAGCTCTATATCCTATTGAGCAGGTTCAAGTAAAACTCTTCTGCTACATTAGCTCCCATGCTCATTTTTAAACCAGCCTTATAAAAATCTGACAGTAATTTTCTGTTTCCTGCTGCAAAAACAGTAGCATAACAAGGAAATACCTATGCATTTAACTGCTGGCTAGTAAGCTTCGATTCTGACCATTTTTCAGAAGACACAGGTAACAATGCAAATTAGCAGAGATGAACATACAAGTTAAAGCTTGTGAAGTTATGAGATTGTTGGGTTGTTTGAGTTTAAGTCATTTTTGCTTGAATACTTCTAATAAGATACTAAAAACATTGGATTACCTAAATTTCTATGTCTATGAATTTTTTCTGGAAGGAAAAAAGAGTTTTGAAATAAAGCAGTTACCAGCTGCACAGTCTTAGATTTCTGAATAATGTTCACCGGACATTCAATGTCCAATTTCTCTCAAGCTTCAGCGAGAGCAAGAATATTAGACTGCTTCATTCAACTGCATACTCATTACAGAATTTATACTATTTTCTTGTTAATCTATTATTCCCAATTCAATGAATTAGTATATCTTACAGGTGCAGATGTTTTTGGATGCTTGTTGTTTGTTTTTATTTTTTAATTTGCAACATTCAACAGTGAGGTTTTTTGTTTTCTTTTTTGTTGGAATTTTTAAGTTGCAGACAATGAAAACAGGACATACCTACAAGCTGAGCTAGAGCTCCAGTTTAAAGAATTTATCAATACTTCCCTCTCATATGCTACTTAGCTGGTTTTCCAAAACTGGAGAGACAAATGCATTTCCATCGGCTCTCTATATTCCCTCCCAAGGAGATACACTGCAATAAACTATGTACATACTGTAGAGTTTAACACAGTTTGTGCCCACAGAAATGCAATAGTAAACAGAACTACTTACCAGAACTCTGTAGTGTCAGTCCTGAGAGATCTTTAAAAAGAAGAAAAAGAAAAAGGGGTGTGGAGGATTATATACACAAAGATCTTCAACAATGTTTGAACACTAAGTTAATAAACCTTTACAAATTAGTACTACAGACTCTACATATCGTACCCTCTCCATTACAACACAAGTCTCAATGCTAAGTTTCTCCTAGGATACAAAATAACTGTTAGGAACTGTGTGCAAAGACAACAGAAAGGCTTAAACAAAAGCCACAAACTGTTCTTTCCAATTTGGAATGAAGGTACAAGAATCACAGAATGGTGGGAGCTGGGAGGGACCGCCAAAGATCATCTAGTTCAACCCCCATTAAGAAGATGGACAGAAGCATACAAGAGTAAGTCATAATTTCATCATTAAAATTTAATGTTTCTAATTTAGGCCTACATTTTCTACACTCAAAAGAAAAAACATCTTATATTTTATTCCCATTGTTCCATTTCAAATCAAGAGTCTACTTACCAATGCCAGGTGATACTACACGCTCATAATGGTAAGGATTTACACAGACACTGTCACATTTTAAGTCAAAAGCATACTGACAATATTTAACATGCTTGAGTTCATTTTTATGAAGATCAGGCCACCTCCAAAGACGAGCATAAATCACATGAGGGAATCCCTTGCGACCAGCCACCTAAAAAGTTAGACACAAAAGTTGATTGGGAAAGTAGCAAGACATTTTGCTTCAGTTAGTGAGAGGCAAAGCTGGAAGAGGACAAACAACAACACAACCTCTCTCAATCATCAAAATATATTTTTAAAAAAGGTGGTGTACAGTTTACCCAAGTTCTGTACTCAACAGAAATAAATTTCTATTAGGGTGTAGCAACACTGTGATTCTTAAGAAAAAATACTGGATAAAAAATGGCAGCAGCAGAATTTGTGCTTAATGTAGTATGTATGGTCACCTTCCCCACCATGGATGATGAAGGAACTTTGCCCCAGAAGAAGAGGAACGAGACACTAAGCTACACTATAAAGAATTTACAAGTAGAAGAATGCCAATCCATTACGCTGGGGAAAAAAAACCAAACAAACAAGCAAAAAAAAAAAAACCAACAGAACAAAACAAAACAAAAATGCTTCTAGGGTAGAGAGAAAGCCAGCCAGCAAACATGACATCTGTACTGGAATGAGCAAATCGCAACCCAAGCTATACAGGTACTGAGTACTGACGACATAAGGCTAACGTAAATCCTCAGTGCAGACTCCTTGGAGTACCTTAGCAAGGGATCACAGGTCTTTCTTCACACTGCTGACCAACACAGAGCTAAGAGAAGCTTGTAGTGAAAATACCAGGATAAACAGCCGAATTTGTTACCTGACCCTGCTTCTTACTGCCACACACGCACTCGTTTAGAACGGCTGATCCAACGCCTTCTGCTCCTTTTGAAAAAAAATCATCAACTACTGCAGCAGTCCAGAGTTCCAGCCACAAAATATGCCTGCAAACAGGGGCGAGGGGGGATGCAAGAGAAGAGCTACTCTTCCTCAACACTCTAGGATCCTGTGTCACTCACTTCTGCTCCAGCTGCACTAGGAGGAAAACATCTGATTTTTCACTTGTACTAACCTGAAGCCTCCCATCCAGCGTTCTCTGTATTGTAACACACTTGCTAGGATGAGCTCCATTTGTGGTTATAGCTGTAATCAAAGAATCCAATTCATCTTTTTTCTCCTTTAGCTTTTTAACTAAACTTTCAATTGCGCGTTTTGCAAAAGTTTCACTCTCTCCACCTTGTCGATGGCACATCAAGCTGTGAACAATGCTCAGACAAGCATCATTACTTGTTGGCGTGTTAGTAATAGACATATTGTCCATTTGTCACAGCTTTTCCTTTCAGATCAAATGTCAGTTTTGGGGGCTGTTATGATTTTCAAGCTGAAGAACAAGAGATGATCCAAGTTAAGTGTTAGATGTACTGTCTCTTGGTAAAACCTAGGAGGAAAAAATATCTACATTAGAGTTGTTTTTAACAAATTGCAGATTATGTTTCTAAGGAAGTCGGTGGCTTTTTGCTTCTTTTACTTTCAAGCTAAGTGCAGGATATTAAAAGCACATGAAAAAACTGCATTGCTGGTCCCATGATAGCTAAAACATGCTTAAGACACTGCTTGCACAGTTTTAGGTATAAGATTATTTTTTCCCCTAGTAACAGTATGTAAATAAAGATTATAGTTCACATACATGTACACATAGTATGTACATATAGAAAGGCAGGGATTATTAGATGAAAAGGCTCTGAATCAGGAAAAGGAGAACGATGACAATGATTTCCTATGTTTTACACTGGTAGGATGAAACCACGTGAAAATACTGACTGGGAATCAAGGGCTGTTGATTTAAACAAAATCTGAATAGTGAAAAAGCATGAATGCACACCAGAATCATCTGTCACGTTCATTTCATAATCCTGTTCAAATAGTTCAGCTATGTTCTGACCTCAGACTAACTCTTATTTCTCTCTGCTAATCAGAAAGGCAAAAAATGTACCTGGCCATTAGCTTAATACACATTTATGTAAATTAGCACTGTGTGGATCTTTATGTATGAAAACCCCAAGTGGTACATTTGTCTTTACTTGTTTGGATCCAGCTTCTTCTGGATCAAGACAAATCAACTGAAATCACCGAAAACAGCACTTTCAAATTGTTTCAAACAGAACTGCCTTAATTACACTAAATATAAGACAAGGAGTAAATCCATCCTAACATATTTAGCCTTTCAACCCCATTTGTTAAGAACCTGCAGTGATTTCTGGTCATGAAGTCATTCTTCTCAAAGCCAGCAGCCCTCATCCTTTTGAAGTTTTCTTTAGTTCACAGGTTAGAAGAAGAGCTGGCCTGATTTTCTCAATTCTGAATGAGCTAATTACTACGCTTCATCTTGCTTTATCCAGAAATATAAGACAGCAGGTTTTGTGCCCTCAAAGGAAAGGAATCTAATGCTGTCAAAAAGCTGCTTTGGTTCTTCGAGTACCTCTGGCTTCAGGTAGTCATCTGCTAACACCATTCTACCAACCGTGTGGTCTGATTCATTTAAGACACTGGTAGCAAATACACATAAGAAATTTTACTACATTTGCATTTTCTGAGTAAGCTTAAAATGTCAGTCTTTCTGAAACTAACATGTCATTCTTAGCAATGTAAATAAAATATATTTGATTCCAATAGTTAAGGAAAAAATAGTCTGTTCACGTTATCCGAGGAATGTATCCAGTCAAAGACCTGTTACTGCACTGGAATTTTCCATGTTATTAGAGGCACCGTAGTAGCAGCTATTTATTGGAAACAAATGCGTTGCCCAAAAATAAGAGTGGGATGCTAATTTAGAACGTTAACTTATCATAAAAATTACACTGCAAATGCATGGTTCCCCTTCTTGCAAAAGGAATATTGTAACACAAATCCAGTACAATTATAAAAGGAAAAAAAGTCTTGCCTATTTAATATTTTCTCCAGTTTCAACTTGAATACAGCACGCTTCAGTATAATTGGAAAAAGCACATCACAAATCCTCCCCCTACTCCATTTTCTAAAGTTTTCTTCTTTTGTAAGGATGTTTTTGGACCTAATTTCTCCCAAAGGAAAACAATTACTTAAAAGTTTCAGTAAGATCATCTTACCTAGCTATTAAAGTTTCCCCCTCAGTGGTAGGTTTTTTTGTGTGCTTCAACTCACTAAGCCTCTTTTAAAAGTCAAGCTTAACCTGCCAGTCATTCTCTATGGCAACCTGCACTCACATAAATCCGTAAAAGCTTGCCAGCTAAAACAGAACATCATTTTCCTTAAATATAAAACAGCATCCTATATAGATATGCATAAATAACCATAAATAAGTGACTAGATAAAGCCATTAACCAAAAGAGCTTTAGAGACGCTTAAAATTAGATAAGCAGCTCTATCTTCTACACCCCTAAAATGATGAATGATAATTTTGCTTGCTGACTTTCAAAAGACTAAGATCAAGCGAATAAATCCTTATTTAAGAGGAATGATCTTCAGAAATGTTGAGTCACCCCTCAGCTGCCACTGCGCTCAATAGGAGTTTCTGACTGTTCAGCACTTTTGAAAGCCAGGCCACTTGTTTAGGATTTTGAATACTGTTACACACCGCTGCATTCAGGAGCCTTCCTTTAGAAATCCCCTCTACAGAAATCCTGTATTTAATCTCGCAATTTCCATCCCCAGAATAAAAGGAGTGAGGTCAGCAGCTACCAACCTGGCACCTATTGATGAATGCTGTGACAAAATTCTCCTGAAGCACCAGAAGCGTCAGTATATTTTGCAGACAAGCCAGGTTTTTACATTCAACAGATTTAGTTTCTCACAAAATAGCTCCACAAGCCTATCTTTGACTGAGTCACACACTCAAGAGGTGCCTTAACACCTTCTTGCTATATTACTTCCATGTGTACAAATAAAAGCAAAATGCAACCTTAATGAGTGATATTTTTAGAAGACAGCCTTTGAAGATAAGGTTCCAGCATGCCCTCAGATACGGAGTGCTAGATGTTCTGCAAAACAACACTATGCATGTGTGATTTAACGTTTCTTTGATGCGAGCAGGAAACTTCAAACCCATTCCTTAGCACCTCCCCCATCCCAAGTAGGTGATCCCACGTTACAGCTCAGGCTTAGATTTATGGTGAATAGGTAGGGCCAAATATATTCAACAAAGATCTCCTTGCTTCCCTTCACCCACGAATTTCATAGAAACAGCGGTGGGTGAGAGCGTGTTTTGGGGGAAAAGGAGCAGAGAGAAGAGACAAGGAACACGAGAAAAGCAGCAGCAGGAGACAGCACTTGTAATGAAGCTCTCAGCTTCGCCTACCAAGGAACAAAAAGGTATTTCCCTTTTGCTGTAGTGCAATGAAAGCAGAAGACAGAAGGAAAAAAAACAAGGCAAGCTAAGGTAAAATACTAACAAGTTACAAAGTTAGAGAGAAGTACCTCATTATGTTATAAAAAGTAATTTATTTCAACAACTAGGTATTAACAAGAATGCTACAAAACAAGTGAAAAACAACTAGTGTTCTAGTCTAAGTACTGGAATAAGAGTAAGATCCTCTAGAGAGGAGATAAATCTGAAAGACAAAAAAAGTTAAGACTGCCAGGTAATTAAAAACACCTTCGATGATCTGCAGGAAACAAGCTGTTATCTCAGAGCACTGACAAGTAACTATTAATAGAACTTCTTCCTTCAAGACTGACACAGACTTGAACAAATACCATCATTCTCCCGTACATCCTACTTCTCCATGGCTGCCCTGCTGAAGGGTGATGTATCTTTTTACCCTGTGCAATGAAATTTAAAACATGAAGCAGCTGTCTGAACTTAAAAATGCAACACTGGTGCCACATGCCTCATTTTCATGCCTGTGGATAATTCTGCCAGAAATGGTTACCTGAACAATGTAAATAGATTCTAAAAACATAGGCAACTATAATAGCATGCTACCTCATATAACTAACATCAAATATATTATTGACTTACCTATGTGAAAGCAAGATTACTGAGCACTAGTGCCCTCACTGCACTTACATTTATCTTATGCATGGGAAAGCAAAACAAGCACCGCACTGACTCAAACTATTCCACTGTTCTCAGATAACCGCTACGCCCTCTCTCAAAACAGCCATCATTTTCCCAGCGTGACTAGAAAACAGAGACCTGGTTTAATGTCCAGAATCTTCTGCAAAAGCTAGCTCAGAGTTCCAGGAGAGCATTCCCATTTGGGGAAGCAAGGTATTCCTCATCAACTCTAAAAAACTGAGCAAAAAACAAAAAAGCAAACGAGATCTGATCCAAAGGGAAAATAAATGCATTTATGGAACAGAAGATTAATACTCCACCTTGTTTGCCAGTATCCCTACAGCTGCACCAGCAAGATAATATTATAAACTAGCACAACTTAAGAACAAGTGTTTTTACAAGCCAAAAAACCAAAAACTGCATGAGCCATGACTTCCAAATATTTGCCGCAGCCCTTCAGGCAGCATACGAGGTATTTAATAGACAGAATTATTTGGAAGGCCTCACGTGAGACCCGAGAGCTGCTGAGGTATATTTCAGTTTGAAATTCTTCATCAAAAAAGCATGCAGACACACACAGACATACGCACACGGACGGCCCAAAGAAGATTCAAGGAGTTTAGACAGAGAAAAAAAGTTTTTCTGATTTTCGTGGTTATAAAAAAACACATGGACTTGATTTCCTTGCTTTTACAGAGGTGTTAATACAGTCGTACAGAAGCTCAACTGAGACATAAGGGCAGGGGCTGCTAAAAAAATACGAAGACTTCACCTAAATCCCCATCAATGTGCCCTGGCCAATCAGCCAAGCAAATTTTGAAACTTATCTGAAAAACCCCTTCCTCCAAACAATTCCCACTTCTAATGCGGCTGAAATTTGCTGAGAAGTTACAAATCCAGGTTTCTTAAAAAGAACTAATGTTCCTTTTTACATATTAAGAACAACCTTCAATGAACATTTTTTACACTCCCAAGTCGCTTATCTTCCCCCTCTCCTCCCACAAAAGCCACACTTTGTAATTTGGGGAGAACGATCAATCCTAAAACAAGAAAAGGAAATAATATGCTTACGCAGACAAACCAGGCAGTTATGGATGGAGCTGGAAGTCAGGGACATAACCCGAAGGAATATGATCCAGGCAATGAGCAATCCAGCAGCTTGGGCAAGATGGTTAATCCAAGACCGATGCTGATATGATACACTACCCTATTCATTTACAGTAGGGTTTAAACCAATCGCAGCTGCGGAGGGATCAAATTCACCAAGAAACTCGGTCTAAAAATGTGAGAGTCCAAATGCCACTGGATAATTACTTTAAGATATGGGCAAAAGGCCAAAACTCCCTCCATATCACTTTCTTAGCATATATTTTATTAGGTTTCTACAGCAAACTAGATTGTTTTCCAAACAACAGACAACTTGAGACTCTTGGAGACATGACTGTTTGCAGGACAAATTACACGAGAAGTAGTGTGATTAGAAGTGATCAAGCAACACTTTGTTTTAAAAAGTAAGAGGCTAAGAATTGTTAAGTGATGTACTTAAAGCAAAAAAAATATGTTTAAAAATATACTACAGCCTTGGCACAAATGGAAAAATTATTCCTGCAGGTGTCAGGGCAGCCCTTTGAAAAGGTTGATGGAGAAAGGGAATCAGCCTTGTAGATCAGCTCAGAAAAGAGGTTCCAGACGCAGACACGGTGCTGAAGGTCCAGAGATGGTGGTGGGGAGGGCTGATGAACAAACGGGGGAGGCAGGGCAACATGCAGCACACACTGACACATCAGAAATGAATGAAGAATGCAAGATGGATTTGCAATCGCAAGCACAAGAAGCCTGAAACAAACAGTTGCGATGGAAATCCAACCCATCTACAAAGAAAAAACAGATTTTACACATGCTAAGTATCAGATGATGCAGTGGGGGACTCAGGAAGCAAGGCGGAGAGAGATTTGCCATCTTTTTGTACAAACTGATCAGAAAACGGTCCTGTGTCATGTTAGAGCATTTCAAATGATCGCCAACATGTGATGGTTGCAGGTCCCTTCCTGAACTATTCTGTTCTAAATAATGCGAACACAGATTTTTAGGGTTTGTTATGCAAAAACGCTCTATGGTGCAAATACATAAGCCTGAGAATTTTTACTACTGGTATATCCGTGTAAGGGCTGGTGTTACAAACAGGTAGAGGGATGCTAAAGGGGATAACATAAGGCAAGAAAGTGTGTCTAACGACATTCCCCAGGTATCATACAGCATTTCTATCTATGCTATGAATCTTCAGCTAACTTGGCCATTATCCATTGTAACCCACTGTAGAAGGGTCTAAGCAAGTCAGCAAATTTGCAGACAGAATACCCTTTGTGATGAGCCATGACTTAAGTGAGTATTACCGCTACAGCCTTCAAAAAAAATAAAACAAAAAGCTTGTAACATCTGAGCTTTCAAGGGAAAAAGAAAATAGAAATAGTAAAGTAAGAAGGGAAATTAATTAATGCAAAAAATATCCTAACGACTAAAAACATATTTCCAAGCTGCAAACATGAAGGTAATTTTTGGAAAAACAGACATAAGGAAAAAAAAAAATAAAATAATTGTTTGCTTGAAGCTGCCACTGATGGTCTGGGAACAAAATTTACCAGCAATAGCCATCCTAGACACAGATTTCCAGAATTTTGCAACAAGGCAGTAACACAATGCTAACTAACTGGCTAATTAGAATAATGTACAAATTGCCATCTTGCTAGAACATTTCACATGAATAAAGGACAAGAAAGGCTCTTGCATAAGCTGTTGCCTCCAAAATTAGACAAACACAAAGATGTCAGGAAAGCAGCATATACATTTGATAGCTTTAACCACCAGAACATTACTACAGAGTTTTGCTGTTTAATAATGCAGTGATAGAAGTTTTATGATAAACACGGTAAAGAAAAAAATCCATAAATCAATAAAACAAAAGACAGCTCACGATTTGATGAAGATATGAATAAGTGATTAAACTGCAGATACTTTCCAGCACGTTAGATTATCATCTACTTGCCCAAAGGGTGAAAGAAGAACAAAATGTTTGTAGACATAAGAACAATTAGCATTAAAGAGCAAGAGAAAGAGTACTAAGAAGCATTCACACTGGTCTGTACAGTAAGAGCTAACATTCCCCAGAATACTATTTTTGTGCACGTATCTGAATCATCAGTATCAATTCTGCTCATCTCACTGTCAGTAGCGACAAAAATTTAAGACACATGACAGCATAAAAGGCATTGGAGAAGAGTTTTGAGACAACCAGGAATGGCAACTCTTTTATCTTAACATAAATCCACAGCTAAAAAGCACAAGCAGCCATTTCTTTGTGGGAGAAACTGATCTGATGGGGCTGCCCAGCTGCAGCTCTCAGCATCTTCACTCCTCTCACTTCCACCTGTGCACTTCAACTGCTTCCAACAGCGCTTCACAAATGCAAGACTGATCCTGTAAATGGAACGAATGTTTTTGCTGCACAAGGTTCCAGCTTGTTTAATCTCACTTGAGAAACTAATACAACAGTAAAAAACACATCCAAATCCTTAACACTGAATGCATGGGGGCCATGAAAAAGGTAGTGCTGCTACGCTGATGTGACTACATATGCACACGTTTTAAACCCTAGAAAATTGCATTTGTCATTTTGGTTCCACTTCCCTCTCTCTACTTTTTATTTTTGAGAAAGTACACAGCTAAAAAAAAAAAACCCTCCTCTTTTCAATACAGGCTTCTGTATGGTCAGAGAAGGAAGAGCACTGCACGTTACACCACCAGAGTGGGAAGGGCAGTAAACTCCTCTACAACAGGATCTATCTCCACAACACCAAGACTTGCACCACCTCACCTCTGAGAGGGCACCCTTAGTGTCCCACCAAGCAACAGGTCACCCCCTGTTCATCCTAGAATCTGTAGGTAAGGAGGGGGTGAAAACCTGGGAACAGCAGGAAAGACCACATTCAGAAAGCAGAAGGCGATGGAAGTCCTTGCCGGAGAATGACAGAGCAAACCTGAACTGAACTCCTCCTCAGAGTATCCTTCCCGACCCACTTTCTGGCAGGAGGCTTCCTTCAACAAGGAGAAACAGTAATTCGTCAAAACCTCACAGAGGAAACAATTGTGGCTACACCAAGCAATAAAACGAAGAGTCAGACCTTGCACAGGCAGAAGTGGTGTGATTTTTCACTTGTACGTCACATTTCGATATCCTAGCAATAGGTGTATTAGATAACATCTGTTCTTTATTGCAATCTGCTCAGGGATAATGTTCTCTGTGTTCATTCAAGCTTGAAAAAAAAGTAAAAAAATCACCTCTGGGCAAAGTGAGCATGGAAAATTCCAGCCCCAACCAAAAGTAGAGTTTTTCACATGGTTAACAGCATAGGAAAACAGAGTCCTAAAATTCCAGCAGGACCTTAACAACAGGACGGCAAAGGCTGCTGTTCACCAGGATCCACTGATCTGTTCTCAGCACCTTTGTTCTGCACTGAATCTGTGGAGACCTCTTCAAAACTCACACCCCTATTGTGTTAGCCGTACTTGAATGCGTTATGTAAAGAGCCACCTACTTAAAAAAAAGGAATTCTAACCAGTTTGAGACGCTTACAGCTCCTCTTTAGGCTTCAGCTCTTTGAAATAAAGTTTCTATATCAATATTAAACACACATGCTTATGCAACAAGCAAATCAAAAGAGGTTCATGAATGCAAAGTGAGAAGAAAACTCCTTCCAGCAGCAACTGGGCCAAGATAAGAGGAGGGCCAGAAGGACAAGTTGCCTATTTATCATGATGCTGGAGTACGAAAATGTGTTTATTGGGCAGTATAGCTTTTTCAGCAACCTCCATGGAACTACCTACATTACTGAGCAAAGTAACGACAGTACAAGAGTCTTACAATCGAAGAGATGACAGCTCTCAGAGTCTGGGATCGCTCTGTGCCTGTTGACAGTGGCACACCATTCCTTAACCAACATAATTTGAGAAGCGGTGGTAAAAGGCACCACCATCCTACCCCAACCGTATGTGTTTGACAACGGCAGCTTTGCAGGAGTACAATTTGGGGTCCAAGTAATAACACACCTAACCCACAACTAGATTACCCCGTAAAATAACTGGCCTTCTGTGGTAAAAACCTGTAAGACTCAAGTATGCAGCAAGTCACAAACCTCCCCAAAAACCCAACACCCCCAGTCACGGGCCGGAGGGATGAACAGGAAAGATGGTATAACCTTTAATTAACACCCCTTACGCCCAGCAGCCCTGCGCTGTCTGAAATACTGTCTCTAAGCTCCGTTATGGGGAGTGAGATGGCAGATCCAGGAGACCGAAGGCGAAGCAGCTCACACAGACCCATCCCGGGCATCCTCCAGCGTGCGGGGGAGGGCACGGGGAGAGCGGGCAGCGGAGGGGACTGTAACGCGGACAGGCGGCTGGGGAGGGCACCGACATTTTAAATAAATAACACTTCAAGGTTGGGGTCGGGAGGGAGGAGATGGATGGTGTTTCTTTTCTCGCTCCGGGAAAGCGGAGGAGGTGTGGAAGGAGCCGGGGGGGTCGGGGTGGGGGGCTGGAACCCAGCGCAGCGGTGCAGAGGAGAGGCCCCCGAGCGGCGGATGAGCGCTGCCCCGGCTCCCCGGCCCGGCCCGGCGGCCCCAGAGGCGGCGGGGAGGTGGGAAGGGAGGGAGGAGGGGGCGCGCTGCGGCGGCCCCGGCGGGCGGGCGGGAGCCGAGAGCGGATGTTACCTGGGCCGCGGGCAGCGGCGGAGCGGCCGCTCTCCGGGCGCGGCCTGCGGCTGTGGTGAGGGGCGGCGGCGCTGCAGGCGGCGGCGCTGCAGGCGGCGGCGGCGGCGGGGAGGGTGAGGGAGCCTTCCCTCGCCTCAGCCAGCTCCGGTGCGGCGGAGCGGGCCAGGCCTCCGCCGCCCCCCCCCCTGCCCTGCCCTGCCCTGCCCTGCCCTGCCCGGGCTGAGGCCGGGCCGGCGGTCAGAGACCCGGAGCACGAGGGACGAGGGGACCCGGCCGCCCTGGGACGGCCGTCGCCGCCACCGCCTTCTTCTTGTTGTTGTTGTTGTTGCCGCGGCTCCAGCCGCTCGCACTCCGCAGCCGCCGCCGACACGTCCAGCCGCCAACACGCATGCGCCACATCCGGGTAACTCACCCCCCGCTGCCACAGCCGCCGAGCGCCTCGGCCACCCGCCGCCACTGCGCCTGCGCTTCCGCCGCACCGCGGTTGTCGCGCCGCCGGCAGCCGGAGAGCGGGGCGGGCGGGCGCGTTCTGGGTTTATTTTTGTGGTTGGCGTTCGGCAGCGGCGCGCCGGATGGAGCACGGTAGCGCGCTGCTGGGATCGCGAGCACGGTTCGAAAAAGGCACAGCTCGAGAAATGACACTCTTACAAATGCACAGGTCCGCAAACGCAACGCCTCTTAAGTGCAAAATCCCACCCCGATAAATGCAAAGCCCCATAAACGCGACCCCCATCAGTGTAAAATCCCACAGATGCAACCCCCAGAAACTGAAAGCCCTGCAAATACAACCCCAACAAATGCACAGGGCCACAAATGCAACCCGCATAAATGCACAGTCCCACAACTGCAACCCCCCATGAATGTATAGAAATAGAACTCCCGTAAGTGCAAAGCCCTGCAAATGAAACCCCAATGGATGCAGAGCCTCACAAGTGCAACCCCCACAAGTGCAAAACCCCGAAAATGCAACCCCAACAAGTGCACAGCCCCACAAATGCAACCCCTACAAGTGTAAAACCCCACAAATGCAACTCTCAGAAGCTGAAAGCCCTGCAAATGCAATCCCAACAAACTCACAGCTCTGCAAACACACAGTTCCACAAATGCAATGCCCATTAAATGCCAAGCCCCACAAATGCAACCCCCAGAAGTTGAAAGCCCTGCAAGTGCAACCCCAACAAATGCAGAGCCCCACAAATGCAGCCTCCAAAAGTACAAAGCCCCACAAGTCCAACTCCAACAAATGCACTGGGCCAGAAATGCAACTGCTTTTCCCATTCCTCATCACCTCATCCAGCAAAAGCAAACTCTCCAAGGGAATTCAGCTGAAAAGGAAAAGAATAATTTGTTGGGTTTTTTTAAACTAGAAGGTTACATCTTTCTACCTTTGTGGTTCTGGTCCACAGAATGCAAAACAGAAGAGAATTCACACACAAAATACCACATTTACTGCAAAACACAATATATTTTTGCTATTTAAGTGCGGTGTTTGGCAAGGTGCTGGTGTGCTATCACAGCTACTCCGGTAATAGTGAAGAACGATGGAAATTTTAAAAAATTGTTAAATTGTCATACCAAAATTTCCTGCTCACACTGTTAAGTCATTTATAGTCACATCCACATCCTTAAGAAGATCTTACTGATGAAAGGCAATGTAAAACACTGCTATATTTGTCATCTTTTTCTGGGTAGATATAGTTGAAGCCTCTTCATACCAGAATTTGCTGAGTGTGTGGCAAATCATCTATTTCTGGAGTTTTTGAAGTGTTTCGGATGGGAGATGAGAGCTCCAGTTCAACAGAGAGCTTGTCCCATGCAGCGGGGACCACAGCGCGACAAATCCACCTGCTCGCAGGCTGCCTACACCGGCACTTCCCCTCCCTCTCCAAGGTGTATCATTTAAATAAAATAAATCATTAAATAATTTGCAATTTGCAAGGATGGTCTCTTCCCCTTCATGCAGAACCAGCTGCAGCCCCTCATCCAGAGATGATTTGCTCAAATATAGGGATGAAAGCTTCAAGATGTTAATGCATCGAGCAGTGTAATTTTCAGATTTCCCACTGGTTGTATAATGGCAAATAATAAATCTAAATAAAATATGTTAAATTTCCTTCCATTGGCAATAGCCCTAGTTTGCTTTCAAGGCACATCATGATCCAGAGCCCCATCTAAACCTTTGGGATGCAGCAAACTGCCACTACTGATGCTGTGTATTAAACATCTTTTCAACAGGCAGTTATCTTTATAGGTGAAAATTCTGTTTTTTAAGAGTGGAGATGAAAGAGTGTAGGGAAATTCAGTGCAATCTTTCACCTTATTTCACAAGCAGGTGTGAACAAGCTGCGAATTTGACAAGGATGATTAATTCACTTCTACAGCATGTATTAGATCTGGGAGGATCTGAATTGGGTACTTAAAGGTCCTGTACATGTCGTGGTAACTCTCTGTGTTTATGCATATGTCTTTTTTGAGGTTCATAAAGCAATCATGGCAATGTCCTGCTCAACCAGATGATGGAACATGGAATTTGGGGGTGCACAAGCCATTGAGCCGGTGCCACCACCAGTCTTCTGCGTCCCAAGCTCGGCACAGTGTCCACAAACTTCCCTGCGTGGCGGCTATTGGCGAATCCCACTGCAGCCAGCACTAGCACATGAGGAATAGACTGACCTGGAGCTGTAAAGGGACTGGGGTGACCACCAGGTAGGTGCTTCACCAGGGAAGATGCTGAGCTGCTGCCTCATAATTACCCAAACCCAATCAGCTCCAGCAACAATTAGTCCTGGGAAGGACCTTCGTCAGCCATTAAGGTGATTTTGAAAAGCTGCAAGGATACCGTGTCCAACAAAATGGTACTTTTTCCAATGACCCGAACTCCTCTGGACTCAAACATTTTTCAAATACCAAATGCTGGTACTGGCAGGCTCAATTTAACATGTTGCGGTTTAGCATCCATCCCAAAAATGCTACTTTGATCAAATTTCTGCAGCTTGTTCTACCTCAAGATCCCAATCAATACCTTTTTATTATTAATAAAAAATACATTAAGTTGCTCTAGTGACTATGAGCCAAACCACTGATTTCTGTGAGACCTGGATCAGTCCCACCACCTTGCCAGAAATTAGATTTCTAGAATGAAGCCATCTGAGGTAAATAATTAATACCCTTTTCCTTATAAATAAATTTAATTCAGTAAGAGCAAATTATTTTGAAAATTTGTTTTTTTAAAAAAATAAAAATGCTCCCAAATGAAGATCACATTTCGGCTGCATTGACAGATGAAGAATCCCATAAGGAGACCCATATGGGACATAAGAAGTGGTTGATACCAAAGGCTGTACCACCTCTAGTATCAAGGATCCCTTGCCCAGCTGGATTTAGAGCCCAGATCCATAGAATCATAGAATTATAGAATGTTTTGGGTTGAAAGGGACCTCAAAGCTCATCTTGTTCCAAGCCCCCTGCCATGGCAGGGACACCTCCCACCAGACCAGGTTGCCCCAAGCCCCATCCAACCTGGCCTGGAACACTGCCAGGGAGGGGGCAGGCACAGCTTCCCTGGGCAACCTGGGCCAGTGTCTCACCACCCTCACACCCAAGAATTTCTACCTAAAATCTCATCTCAATCTCCCCTTTCCAGTTTAAAGCCATTACCTGTCGTCCTGTCACTCCATGCCATTGTCAAAAGTCCCTCCCCAGCTTTCTTGTCGCACCCCCCCAGGTACTGGAAGGTGCTCTAAGGTCTCCTCAGAGCCTTCTCCAGGCTGAACAACCCCAGCTTCCTCAGCCTGTCCCCACAGCAGAGGTGTTCCAGCCCTCAGATCATCTTTGTGGCCTCCTCTGGACCCGCTCCAACAGCTCCATGTCCTTCTGATGTTGGGGGCCGCAGAGCTGAACACAGCACTGCAGGGGGTCTCACTAGAGCAGAGGGGGAGAATTCCCCCCCTTGACCTGCTGGCCACACTGCTTTTGAGCTCTCCATCCTCCACACAGACTGCACCACACTCAGAGCAGTTAATCATTTTTGTGCTGTAGGTAACTTCTTTCTCAACCTTTTTTGCAAGCTCATGCAGATGTCAGCAAGGGGAAAATTTACCCTTATTCCTTTTGATCAGCACTCATCCATTCAGTTAGCTGCTACATGTCAAACACACTCTGCTGCTACAAAACTCTTCACGTTTTATTTCTTCTCTCCTCCTCTTTTTTGTAACATAAAAGCTTCTTTCACAGTTTATCAAGTCCCTCCACTAGCAGTAGCTAAAAAAGGAACCAAACTTAGAGGAACTGTTCCAGGAAAGCAGAATAATTTTTAAAATAAGTTACTCAAAGCTGAAAAAAAAAAATCTCTTCATTTACATACCCAGAACTCATTAGAACACCCTTCCAGTCCCCACAGGACCAAACGAGTCCTTTACCTGTTGTCAGACAAAATACTCTGGGGCAAATATATTTTAATGCAAAGGAATTTTGTTCTCTGGTAATTAACAAATGGTTAACGGAAAGATAAACTCAATGAGAAAATGGACAATTTATGGTCCAAATTTTTCTCTCCTTGCTGATGCATACTGTTGCCATTAATTTAATTCAAGTCTCACTAGCAGTCAGATTTATGAAGTAATTTAGTATCCAGACTTAGAGAGAAGAGTGGACCATGGTAAGCAAAGACACATGGGTCTGCTAAGAAAGAGACAACTATAACGTGATTACAAATACTAAAATACTGGGGGGTCCAGCCAAGCAGTTCTGCACCCTCCTTTGTTCAGCCCTTGTATAAGTCGTGCAGCAAGACAGCTTGTTAATTGACTCAGTAATCCAGCAGTATATTAGCCCAGAGGCTGTTTTCTTCCAGGCTAGTAAGAATCAGTGGTTCTTTAGCACTGGACTGGCACACTGAGCTAGACCGTGGGGACACCGGCACCACAGGGCACGGAGGAGCGAGACTCCCTCTACACTGGGAGCCTGCGCCATCAATTCATCTCACACATATGCCCACACCCTCTGTCATTTGAATGGGAACGGAAGATATTCCTGAATTCACAGCAATTAACTAACCATGCAAATGCAAAAATGTATTTAGCGCTGGGATGGATAACCCGGTTGTGGAGCAGCATGATCCAGCACCATGGGGTGGTGAGCTGCAGTGGTGGGTGCACACATTTCAGGTTGCACGGCTTTTGGATTGTCCATTGCTACCATTTCCATATTTTGGTTTTGTGATTTGCAGGTGGTATTTTCACCAGGCTTTCAAGTTGTTGCCTAAACTTTGTATCATTGTGAATGGTTTAGAAATAGGTATTTTTAGTTGTTCCAGTGTGGAACCAGACGTAGAAGAGCAAGTCAGGACAAGGAAAGTAAGTTCTTCTCTCACTGTATGTAACACAGAATAGCCGGAGTCCACTCAGCTTTTGACTACACAAAGCACAGTGTGATATCAAGCTCGTTAATTTTTATTTTATAACAGAAAAACAATTTATGGGGGGAAAGAACATGCCAATATATGATCTGTAGACTCCACCCACTTGGCACCATTTTTAAGAGAGAAGTCATAAACATCAGCGAATTTCTGCTCCAGAAGTCACGTTCTTCAAGTTTGGAGCTCTTCTACTATTATTTTTTTAAGAAATCAAAGACTTTCTCTACATTTGAAGCATATTTGAATTCAGTGTGGAGTTACCACACTGCAGGTAACTGCAGGTAAAAGAGAGTCTGTTTGAAAGGTGTGGATATGACATTGAATTCAGTTTGATCCATTTAGACAAACACTAGGAAATCACACTCCTTTTCTTCTTCTTTGAAGATTGTTGCTTCATTACAGCCAAGTATGCTCTTAGCGAAGAAAATATGAAGAGTGTAGGAAAATTACCTGCAGGATTTAACTTCCTCATTTTAGCAGCTTGGTCTGGGTGAGGATTACCACGGTACACAAACCACCTTTGAGTGGTGCACCTTTTACAAGGGAGAGATCTCTAGAGAGTAGGAGTGGTTTTGGTTTTTTGGAGCTTTGCTGTTCTACATTTAAAGTAGGGAGGGAAACTGGATATTAAAACCGTTTCATTTTCCATCTGCATTGCCATCAACTCAATGAAAGTACAAGCTCAAACTCTAGCAGATGTACTTAAACCTGCCAGAGCTTTCCATGTTTATTTGAAAGCTATAAAGTTTTTCAGCTTTCAGGAATCCACACTAGGGGAAAACATATTTAGGGCAGATTTTTCAAAACCACCAATTTTAATTTTAACCAGAAAATCGAGCTGAAATTTGGGAAACTCTAACTTCTAGTTTGTTTTGAGGTGGGGAGAAAAGGAGATAAAGTTGGTCTACGTGTCCTGTAACTGAAAGAATAAAGTCATTGCAGAAAGAGACTGAGCTATACATAGGTGAAAACTCCTCCTGTAGGTTCTGCAAACCCAAATATGCTTTTACCAGGATAATTTGTCTTTGAAAATCCACTTGGAAGAACACTTTAGAAAAGACTACTTGTCATTTGCCTAAAGACTTCCACAGCATACTTCCAAAACTTTCCTGAGCCAGGGAACAAGTATGCAAAATCAGGGCTTATGCTTCTGAGCTTTCAATGAATCAAATTGTTAAGTGCGATTCACTCTTGACAGGAAGTCTAAACTGTATTTATTTATGAGAAAACTTCATGTGCAAAGGGAGAATTACAAGAGCTTCTCAACTTGAGAACAGCAACACCATAGTTACAAACACTTGGCAGAGTTATTAATACTTTATTAGTTTCAGTGTAGTTGTCCTCTTACATCAGGTAAGAGTGACAAAATACTGTATACAAGTTTGAAACAGATGTTACCCAAAAGCTTGTAAAAGGCAAGATATCTTAAAATTCTGGTGCAGAACACAAACCTTCCTTGAAGGCTGTATTGAGCCAAATTGGTCCAGTGCTCTGCTCCAGGAATCTGTGGTCTGAGGAAAACCCCTGGGCTGTGAAAGCTTGCAGCCATCACCTATGAATTTATCCCAAGTTCCAGATGTCCAAGTGTCCTTTTTTCTTGCTTTACAAAAGCAACGCTGCGGGGAAGCCAGGCAAGGCCAAGCTAGAGGGAAAGTACAAGAACTAGCCACTTGCAAAGAGACAAGAAGTAGAAACAATAGCAGTACATGAACAAGAAGCAGATAGGTAGCACGTGTTCAATTAGCAGCAAGCTGATACGAGTAGAAAAGGTAAACTACTGAGCTATGGGTATAAAATGAACTGATCTATCAATAGTCACAGTACAAATGTGCACTGATCTATTAATGGCCACAGTAACAGCATAAACTGGAGCTGATGTACTAATAAAGTGTCTTTCCTTCTGCACTAATTGGAGAGTCCATGCCTAATTCGCCACAATGCTAACTGTCCCTGGCACTCTCTCCAGTTTGCAGCAGCTCTCTGCACGCCACAGAGGAGAACTAATTCGGATACCAGAAACCCTACCATTATTTTGAGTGCTATCCAACACTGTCCTCCTTTACGTCTTCATACAGAGCTTGCTAAGACCACTATTTTTCCTTTTTTATCGGAATGTCTATTGTCATAAAATCCTCAGCTAGTGTTACTTCTTGACCATCCAACACCGACTCTGCCTGCCTCTTCAATTCAGTGATGTCCAGATCACTCTCGCCTCGCTGAGCAGCTGGTTTATACCGCTGGCTGAAGTGAGTCAAAACCAGTTTCTTAACTTTACACAATTTTGCAAAATCCGATGCCATTTTTGGAGTGCTATGACCATGCTCTCTGGCCTTTTCCTCCTGGGTATCATCCAACGTGGCTTCGTGTATCAGTACATCTGCTTCACAGCAAAGCTTCATGGCTGCGTCTCCAACCACCCCTGAACAATCCCCTAAAATGCAAATTTTTCTTCCAGGAATAGGGTCTTCCAAGACATCAGAAGGAGAAATTGTTACTCCATTTTCTAGAACAACTGCAGTTCCATTCTTCAGTTTCCCATATAAAGGGCCTGGTTGAACTCCTGGTAAATAAAAGCAAAAGAGCTCATAGGTATTATGATGAGTGTCAGGTTTAAAAAAACCCAAAAATCACTTAAGAAGAGATATGTTATATAGAGAGCTGTCTCACTGAAAAAATACCACCTCAATCTAAATAGCAACTGCTACTTCACATACAAGTAAAGAGCTTGTAATGTTAGCAGGAAACATGTTTGAAGAAAAGCTCTATTCTTCATTATAAAGCCAATAAAGTCATACAAATAAACTGGCCACAGATTTCCCTAAAAGCCAGGCTGTGCTTTTTAAAACTTAACATCTGAACTTGTTTGCTCTTCCCAGTATGAGAATGGTCTGCAATATTAATTGGCACTGGCGTTACACACCAATTCAGACTGCTGCATTGGTATGAAGTATTAAAATGTCTTTAATATAAAATTAAAAATTAAATTAAAATGGATTACAGAGAGATACAGCAGCTATAATTTGCTAGAAGCTATAGAAAGGTGGTCATAAAAGGATTTTAATGGCTTGTGAACCCAATTTTGTTACATTTGCTGAAAATCAGGAGTCGCTACTCAGCTTGAACACATGCATTTAGGCATCTAAAAAATTAAAAAGAGGAAAAATAAGTCAAAGTAATTACCAAGGTCTTTCAGCTTCTGTACATTGAGTTTACCCGTCCGGGGCTTCTCTTCCACCACAAAGCCAAAGGAAGGAATTCGGTGAAATAGGCGAAACGCTTTCAGAACCAGCTGCTCATCCTCAACCAGCAAGTAAGAGTTTTCTACTGGATCCAGGTGGAATATTCTCCCTTGTGCTTCCTGGGGAGATACCTCATCTCTGCCCAAGTATGAAAACTCTTTAAATTCCTCTGCAGGGCACTGGTCCCGTGTAGGTACCAGTTCATGAACAGTGTAGGGAAAGAGAAGTTTTGAGTGGGAGAGCTCCATACTCCTCCATATGAAGTTTCGTAGTCCCAATGGTCCATAAATATCAACAGGTTGTTTGTTTGGGTCAGGGCTGCTTTGGAGGCTAATTGTACACAGCAGGCCAGGAAGTCCAAAAAAGTGGTCCCCGTGAAGATGGGTTATGAAAATCTTGGTAACTCTGCCTATTGGTTTGAACAACAGGAAAATAAACCAGAAAAAGAGAGAAAAATAAATGAATACCATAATAACTCAGAAATAAACACTTTTCGGCAAGAAGTCAGGAATAAGGAAGGAGGGAAATTAACATAAAATCAGTGTTTAAGAAATAAATCACAAACAACCAAGATTTTTTCTTGCACGACAGCTTTAAGTTGCCACACAAGGTTTATTTTGGCTTGATTTATCAAGAAAAGCCAGCCAAGACAGAAGTTTTAGTTGCTTCTAAGCAAAACGTGCTACAAGCACAGAAATGACTGGTGATGCTTGCCATATTAAAACGCAAAGAGGCACTGGTAAGTGGTTGTGCTTTCATACATTACATAGAAAACCACAGAATCACAGACTGGTTTGGGCTGGAAGGGACCTTAAAGCTCATCTCATTCCAACCCCCCTGCCATGGGCAGGGACACCTCCCACCAGACCAGATTGCTCCAAGCCCCATCCAACCTGGCCTGGAACACTGCCAGGGAGGGGGCAGCCACAGCTTCTCTGGGCAGCCTGGGCCAGTGTCTCACCACCCTCACAGCCAACAATTTCTGCCTAAGATCTCATCTCAATCTCCCCTCTTCCAGTTTAAAACTGTCACCCCTCATCCTATGACTCCATGCCCTTGTCAAAAGTCCCTCCCCAGCTTTCTTGTAGCACCCCCCCAGGCACTGGAAGGTGCTCTAAGGTCTCCCTGGAGCCTCCTCTTCTCCAGGCTGAACAAACCCAACTCCCTCAGTCTGTCCCCAGAGCAGAGGTGCTCCAGCCCTCGGATCATCTCTGTGGCCTCCTCTGGACTCGTTCCAACAGCTCCATGTCCTTCTGATATTGGGGGCCCCAGAGCTGAACACAGCACTGCAGGGGGGGCTCACATCAGCGGAGCAGAGGGGCAGCATCCCCTCCCTCAACCTGCTGGCCACACTGCTTTTGATGCAGCCCAGGACATGGTTGGCTTTCTGGGCTGCAAGCACACATTGCTAGCTCATGGTGAGCTTCTAATCACCCAACACCCCCAAGTCCTTCTCCTCAGAGCCCAACTCCCTCAGTCTGTCCCCAGAGCAGAGGTGCTCCAGCCCCTGGACCTTCTTTGTGGCCCTCCTTTGGACTTGCTCCAAATGTTGAGTATTGAGAAACATGAAGTGGAATTTTGTAATTCCTAGTTTTGAATCTATCACATGAAATGAACCTAATTTAAAAAAAAAAAGATATCCAGTTTTGTTTTCCAAGTTTTTTAAAATGCAAGAACCCCACAGTTCCCAACTTGTTTGTTTTGAGCACATGAAAAGTTGCACCTGAAGACTGGGGCTTTGTTTCACATCTGAGATCTGAGTCTGTCTCAGTCCAGCTCTCAGGCACCGGGCCCTGCCCTTGCTATGTTAAAAAATCCCAGAATTTTCTCTCACTACAGATACATGCACTTTAATCAGGCCGCCTCAGTCTCCCCTGCTAGCCAAGTTCCCACTTCCTTGTGGCAAGGCATTTTCTCCAGCCTCTGTTAGAACCCAGCAATAGCAAGGACAGAATCTCTTTGTTGTGACTGAAAAACAATTTCATAAAAATCAGTAAATTTAGTAAAAATTAGTCTATTCACTTGGTCATTAAATCCCGATAGCTTCAGATTTTGGAGGGGCAGGAGGTCGGTTTTATGCTTATAATGGATAATTCCATCTTTCTAGCTTGAGAGTCAGAAGCCTGCTCGTGCCACTGCAGACTGCAAAAGCACAGTGACTGAAGGCAAATCTGGTTTCTACTTTATTTGCCAAAATGTAAAAGTTACCACAAATATACACAACTTCACCTGAAAAACAACAGCACAGTATTTATTGATAGGAAGATTCGCAGCAGGTATTGTGTCTGGAGATGTCTTCAGACAAATACAAACTGCGCCAGTTTAAAACTGGTCTGTGGTCCATGCTTGAAATTACAAAGCCCAAGAAATTAATTCAGGAGAGCTTGGTTCTTGAACGCAATTCTTTTACCAAAGGGCAACTGAGGATTACTGCACAGCAGGTTCAGCAACTGCCACCCATACACAGCACCCTCAGATGTTCACGCCTGTTTAGTATGTATTCAAATACCCTGAGCATGAGGACAAAGTATTTTGTTTAGATCTGACAAAACTTTTCCCCTTCCCTCACCACGATACCTTTCGAGAGCACAAACCTGCTTTGAGATGGCTCTTCATGAACTGTGTCTGAGTTCCCTCTCCACAGTCAAAGAGCCAGCACTCTCCTTCCCTGCGAAGCACTAACGCTGAAGCTCCTCTTGTTGGGGAGGGATATGCTGAGCCTGTCCCAAGGAATGTTATATCCATTGACATTTTAAATATGTCGATATGCCACCTGAAAGACAGATTTCAAGCCACTGAACATACGTACTTATGCTGGGAAAGAAATGAACTGTTTTGCTTTAAATGAAGGCACCTTATGTACTTCAGCATGAGGATCAAACTCCTTCCCTTAAAAAATAAAACCTTCCTGGAGCAGGAGATGACTTTCAGACAACACAGTATTTACAAGCAGCAGATTTCCTTTTTGTGTCACTGGAAGGTCACAAACACGCAGTCCAAATGTAAGACCTTTGTTCATTACCTACAGAAATAACCCTATTCAGTTGGAAATGCTCCCATCTTTAAACCCGCTATTATTTTTTCCTTCTTCGCTTTATTTAAACTTTGAATTTTCCTGCATGCGCTTTTATCTGAAAGCTTTTTCAGAATGACTAACACCCAACAGCCACTGCTGACGTTTAAATGCCATTACTGGACAATAGGAGTGGGCAGCCCAGTGCCACAAAGAAGAAAGATTCGCTCCCCTCGAAAAAACATGAGAGACTGCAGGTAGCTGGAGCAACTCGATTTACTTTGCCTTTGCGGCAACATCCTCGAAAGCAATTGATGTTTGACTTCTCACCAGTGTTAAGTGAAAAATTAAACACTAACAAACCTTTAAGCAGCCTGTGACAGATAATGCAGCAGAATCACAGAATGGTGGGGGCTGGAAGGGACCTCTGAAGATCATCTAGCCCAACCCCTCTGCTAGAGCAGGATCCTAGAGTAGATCCCACAGGAACACAGGTTTTAAATGTCTCCAGAGATGGAAACCCCACAACCTCTCTGGGCAGCCTGTGCCAGTGCTCTGCCACCCTCACAGCAAAGAAGTGTTTCCTTATGTTAAGACTGAACCTCCTGTGTTCCAGTTTGTGCCCACTGCCCCTTGTCCTGTCACTGGACACCACCAAGAAGAGTCTGGCCCTGTCCTCCTGACACCTTATGACCATGAGCCAGCAATGTGTCCTTGTGGCCAAGAAGGCCAATGGCAACCTGGGGCGCATTAGAAAGGGTGTGGTTAGTAGGTCAAGAGAGGTTCTCCTTCCCCTCTATTCTGCCTTGGTGAGGCCACATCTGGAGTATTGTGTCCAGTTCTGGGCCCCCCAGTTCAAGGACAGGGAACTGCTTGAGAGAGTCCAGCGCAGAGCCACAAAGATGATGGAGTGGAACATCTCCCTCATGAGGAAAGGCTGAGGGAGCTGGGTCTCTTTAGCTTGGAGGAGACTGAGGGGTGACCTTATTAATGTTTATAAATATGTAAAGGGTGAGTGTCATGAGGATGGAGCCAGGCTCTTCTCAGTGACATCCAATGATAGGACAAGGGGCAACGGATGTAAGCTGGAACATAGGAGGTTCCATATAAATGTGAGGAAGAACTTCTTCACAGTGAGGGTAACAGAGCACTGGAACAGGCTGCCCAGAGAGGTTGTGGAGGCTTCTTCTCTGGGGACATTCAAAACGCGCCTGGACATGTTCCTGTGTGACCTGACCTAGGTGTTCCTGCTCTGGCAGGGGGATTGGACTAGATGATCTTTTGAGGTCCCTTCCAATCCCTAACATTCTGTGATTCTGTGACACCCACCCTTGAGATACTGATAAGCATTGATGAGATCCCCTGCAGCCTCCTCTTCTGCAAGATAAACAGACCCAGCCCCCTCAGCCTCTCCTCACATGGGAGATGCTCCAATCCCTTCATCATCTCAGTGCCCTGCGCTGGAGTCTTCTCAGCAGCTCCATGTCCCTCTTGAACTGGGGAGCCCAGAACTGGACACAGCACTCCAGATGAGGCCTCACCAGGGCAGAGTAGAGGGGGAGGAGAACCTCTCTTGACCTGCTGGCCACACTCCTCATCATCAACATGTGTCCACTGTACTGTTCAGATGAGAAGCCAGGCTGGTCAGGAGGAGCAGGACAACCTTCAGAGAGCCGCGTTAGGAGCAGAACTTCCCCATGCATGGTTCAGACACTGCCTCACGTCTCAGGGTGTGCTTTCTCCAGCCTCAGTCTCCCCAGATTGAGTTCCTACCTCATTTTCAGATGAAGTTCCACCTCCTTTCAAACTCCAGGTGCTTCAACAGCTTCAGATACCTTTCAAGAAAAAGAATTACAGTTTATTGGGTCTAGCTGCCACAGCATCCCAAAGGAACACAGCCTGGTTCCCCAGTGCACTAGCAGAATCCTCCCCAAGGGCACTGAGGTGCCACATAAGATCATAGAATCGTTTTGGTTGGAAGAGACCTCTAAGCGCACCCAGTCTAACCATTAACTCAGCACTGCCCAGTCACCACTACCCCAGGTCCCTCAGCACCACATCTACACGGCTCTGAAATCCCTCCAGGGATGGAGACTCCTTGGGAGTCCGCATAAACCTCCCTCACACCCCCCACAAGGCAGAAATAAACATTTCGCTTCCTTTTGCTCAGAATAACAACTCCTGCGCTGGGCCGGCCGCGGGCCTCACGCCACGCATTTCTCACCAGGCCCCACCGCTCCTCAGGCACTCACCCCCGCAGCCGCGCCTCGCCCTGCCGCCTCCACCCCCCGAGCGGGCCCTGGGCAGGGCGGGGACGGGGCCGCCACGCCGCGGCGAGGGGACCCGGCAGGGTTTGGGCAGAACACGCGGGTCGCAGAAGCCCGGCCGCACTCCGCGGCCTAGCGCCCCCCCCACCCCTCGGCCAAGCCTACCTCTGCGGCCCGGCCCCGCCGCCTCCGCGGGCCTGGAGGGGCGGGCCTGGCCCGGCACTGCCCCGGCGCGGAGCCCTGATGGCAGCGCGGGTCTGCGCCTGTGCGGATCCCTTCACAAAGGATCCCTTTGGAAAAGTGTCCTACAAAAACATTTTCCAGATAAAATGTGAGTTGCTTTACCCCTAGCCCCGTTGTGTTTACTCATCATTTGCAAGGGACACAAGTTAAAAAAAAAATAATTGGTGTATCAATTCCATATCTATCACGTGTTATTTTTCCGAGAATAAACAAAACCGAATGTGCTTTAGGCAAAGGGAATGCGTTTTATTAAGAAAATAGAAGAGCAGAACACACATTTCAATAGAGGTACAACATTATAAAGGAGGGAAAAAACCACACCAATCAGTTTACATTTAAATACAATTCTAGTTTCAACTGAGCAATGACCCCCATGTAAAGCCAATCCCACACAGATTAATTAGAACTGTTTTCACAAGCACTTCAGTGGATTTACCTTTGTGTAAAATAGATATCTTTAAGATAGAAACAAACGTAAATAATTTTTGACATTTTATTTCTTGACAAACCATCCATCTTACTGTGCTTGTGCTGTCCTATTAGTATTTTTATTTCTGTTTTCATTGGAAAGGAACTACTTAAAAGGGTAAGTCAAAGGTGCTTGGAGAGTTCAGTTCAGTCCATGTGGCTCCTGCACTGCAGCACATCTGATGTGAGAGAGCTTTTGCATGTGACGCAGCCATGGTCCACCGTGCCACAGGTACCGAATTCCCCATGTAGCTGTCAGTATATCTTCCCCTGGACAAGGCATGAGTAAGCTGCATCCTCACCAAGTGCTGTGGGTCGGGAAATGATGGCAGGAAGCAGACGTCTAAAGCATCCTCGCCATTCACCCAGAACACCCGGAGGCTTTCCAGGATCATGGTAATGTGTATTTCAGGAGCAGGTAGGTAGGTCAAGGTAAATCCACACAGAATTAGATGTCCCTTCACCAGCGGCAACTGAATTACATTGCCCAAATTCATCTGTCAGGTGGGTGCAATCACAGGTTTGCTCTAGATTTTCTCCTTGCTCCAGTATTCAATGTAACACCAGTGCCTGCCTATTACGTATGGCTGTTATTAAACAGGATAGCAGTATGCATCATCTTAAAAACAGAGTCCAAAAACAACAGTGGTTTTCTTAATCTCAGGAATAGCACTTACAGCTGAGGCAGAAAGGGAGTCCAAACTGTACTGTTCTTACAGTCTGATCTCAGAGTCTCGTGTAGATGCCTTTATCCAAATGACAGAGGTGCTCAAATCTGCACCTTCGAAGTCAAGAAGACCCGGAGCAAATGAAAGAAGACAATTTGGATTTCCTTAGGCCCAGAATCAGCTGAACTAAAATTCACAGTTGTAGCTATACAATAGTAATCCCCAACTCTCCTACAGGAATAGTCACTAAATAGGGCTGATAATGAAAAACTAAAAGGTGTACCATTTATCTTTACAGTTACTACCAGAGGAGTGTGCCAAAGGTTTACTTTATCCCCTCCTGCAAAACAGCGTGCAGGAAAAAAACAATAGAGTCACACACCTACCACAGGAAACTTGTTAAACACTGATCTGTGTGTGAAGGGTCGCTTTGTTTTAGGCTTGGGAAACAAAACACAAAATCATAAAACATCACTGCTCACAAACATAACCAAGAATTTCTGCAAGGAGTCACATTTGAGTTTTAAAATCTGTCAGATGCAACATTTTTAATAGTCTTCCTCTACATGTCAGTTGTTGGCACACAGGCATATGCTTCAGGAACATACAGATCTTTGTAACATCTTTGAACACGAATACACATAATTAATAAAAAAAGGCTGCCTGCCCTTAGCTACCTTTACTTTCCTCCCCTCGACATTTCTGTATGTTGCTGCCAAGAGGCTCAGTTCTGTTCCTGTTGATTTTAAGGAAGTAAGTCTTGGACGAGTCCTGGAAAAGACTGAGGTACTGACCTCACTGCGAGTTTCTGATCCTTTTGGAAGTGTTCTGTACATCCAGGATAGTATCCTCACAGAAGAGATATGAAAGACAGACTTCTATATCATTCAGAGGGCAAAAGTCACCAGTCAAAAGTCTGTGGAGAGCTAGAACACTAGTCATTCTTTAGGTGATGTGTTTTCTTAAAAAGGACAGTATAAACTTCACTTATGGTATGTAGCATCACAAAATGCATCCTGGTGACAACTTTTTCCCTTTGCATACTGCATAAGAGAATTTACTGTATAGATAAAAGATGGGTAAATGCTTTTGAATGAGCCAGCAAATAAGAAAAAAAAACAGGCTAAGTAGAACACGGAAAAGAATACTGTGGTTCTGTACTAAGTGGCAAGATTAGCTGCTGTAATTAATTCAAAGATTAATTAGATCTGAAGAACATAGAAAACCAAAAATGAATCTATATTTTATTAAAAAAAGATGAAAGGGAGAGTGAAATGCACTTAAAACTATGAGCTGACCAGTTACCTGTTGCTAATGAAAAACATCTATACATTAAAGGCAAAATTCCACTGTGCCTATATTGCAAGCTACAGATGATCCACAGAACCTGTTAAACAATGTCCACAGGTCCATATGCATAAGTGAAGTTTAACTGGTACCCCTTAGCTGCCGTAACTGGGACAGGTTAGAGATACACAGTCAAACCTTGTCTACTCTAGAGCTCCAACACGTCTGCAGCCCCATCAGGGCAGGGTACGTTTTAACTGGAGCCTGCAAGTCAGTTAAAGACTGTTCTTTCCTCACCTGCGCAGTGGGATATCCAGAAAAATTATGCAGGAACATTAATACTTGGGGAAAATCCCACTGCTAGCCACTTCTGAACAATCCCTCTTGGCACCTGCTTAAAGACAGCAGGGAGCCCGTACCAGGAAGGGAAAGGACTACACGAAACGGGCATCTTCCCTCAGCTTGACAGCAGCTACTGCAAATTTTCCATGCAGGATCTCCCTTTGGGGAACTGAAACCACTCTTGCTCAAAGCAAGACTTGTGCTGCACGCAGGTAACACTATTTCCCCACGTGCCAGGTTTTCCTGACTACTGTCAATGCCCACTGATTATGAACCATGACTGCTCTTTCTGCCTGTAAAGTAAATAATCAGGCTGAACAGACGGATGCAGATCTTTATTTTGTAGGACATTTATATTTGTGGATCGATTGCCCTGCCCCTGTGATCATTTCAGCCGGGACACAAGATCAGTGCATGGGATATTTTTGTTACTCATCTGCCTAATTAGTGAAGAAATGTGTGTTCCTCATATCCTTGAATTCAATGATGCAGAACTCCACTGACACAACAGGCTTCAGCTACAGCTGAATTTTCAGACGGTAAAAATAATTTGTACACTAAAATAATTTTTCAGTGAGATCACAAATTTAAATACAATAAAACCTAAGCATAACAAAAATAGATGAAAAAAGCATTCTTTGCAAAAACATCATATGTGTGTGTTGGTCTTTTTTGGTACATACACATATACAAGTTGCAAACCACATATGTCGCCCAGCTTGGCAACGCAGTATTTCAAGCCCCACCAGTCAGCACTTTACCACAGTTTGAACACACAGTCTTTTCCCCACATCACTATTCTCTGTGTTTATATAATCAGTCTTCTTTCCTCACTTAGGTAAAGCCTTCCCCAAGTTTACTGTTCTTTTTATCCAATTCAGGAACATAATTTTAAAATCAGATACTAGGCAGTAAGCAACAGAGACAATGTCTAAGGAGGTACAGAGACTATTTTCCCTGTTCTATTTTGAGCCAGTTCTGAGGAGACTGCATTTTCCAATAAAAATGAGGATATGAAAGAGGTAATTCCTGTGGATAAATCCTAAGCAAGCTCTACTTCATCTCTTTGGATTTCAGCTTCAAGTTTGCCAGTATAGCCCTTTTGCATCTATGTATCTATCTATCCATCTATCTACCTACCCATCTATCTTTGTCCTCTTTTTGCCTTGATGCAGCAAGCTATGGAACAGCATGTTACCTTTCTTTCTGTTCCTCATGGTGTTCTTGTTACAGAGACCAGATTTAGAGAAGTCACAGACTGTAACTGTCACTGTGTGTCCTTGCCTGCTAATACAAACTAATGGAGGGCACACAAACCTGATGCAAACGCAATTAAAAGGAACACATATTGTGGTGTCTGTATCACATGTGCAGTACTCTTCATTGCAAGGAAAAATTCAACTCACAATTTTTGGTTTCACACAAAAGCCCAGACAAATTAAACCTGTAAATGGAGCGAGGAAGGGGAAGTGATCAACTTAGAGCTTCTAAGCATTAGATCATTCAAGTCCTGTATTCACTGTGTACAAACAGGACTGAGACTACAAGAAACATTCACTCAAACTTGTCAGTGTGCGTGTTGATAACTGCCTGTAAAACATTCTGGTTCAGCCTCATCAGCTGCCTGCGTGGGGTTTGTTCAAAGTGGCCAGTAAGCCCACTTAGAAGTTTTTGAGTCAGCAATGTCATGAAAAACATCACACACAAATCTTTTTGTAAGCACAAGGGTATGAAAGGGAGAAAACAATTTAGCTTAGAAGAAATGGAACCTTGAAAAAATAAACAAGTGAAACAAAAATCCTTTGGTACATCACCTTGGAGTTCACTGCAGAAAATACCCTTGTAAAATCTCTAAAATATTGCTGTAAATTACTTCAGATCCTGCCTTTGCATGATAGAGTTTATTATGCAACAGCGTAGCTTTGTTTTTAAAAGCTATTAAGTGATTAATATTCTTTTTAGGCTTTCCAAGAGTAATTTTAACTAGTTCCCATTTTTTCCTGATAACAGATTTCACACAATGATGAAAACACGAAACACAAACATTGCTGCACGTTCCACATGTGCACAATGTGTTGTTCCTCAAAGCATGTTCAAAGAAACAGAGCAGCCAATGCCACAAGGAAGTCTGGACATGGGCATCTTTAAACATCAGACAATATAAAAAAGCCCATTAGACTGTTAAATTTGTCTAAATCTGTCCTTTTTTATGGCAAATGCTCTCTTCTGATGTCACAGATAACGCAGTGTGACAACACTAGGACAATTAGAAGACTGATTATTAAAAGCAGAAATAAATCATTCTGGAAATCAGCAGTTATGAGAGAGCTATAGTTCATCATCAAGCTCACGTAGCTAAAACATCATTAATGGAATTCTTTAGTGTGGTGCCAGCTCTCAGCTAGAAATGCAACGCCATTATTTAAATTAATTTTGGAGAGCTCTCATTCCTGTGACAGATGCCATCACCCATGCAATTTATCAGGTACTTGGGAGACTGGGGAGTGAAGTGCTGGGGTTTGAACCCTGAGCCCTGAATTAAGGGTGACATATGGGTGGTTCCCACAGTCCTTCAAAAGGAGGGGATGAGTTTGCCTTTTGGCTTTCCTCCAAGGTGCAGCTGACCTTGCAGGGAAAGCCCTTGGGTAAACAAGTCCCAGGCGCCCCACACTGGGTAAACAAGTGCCAGGTGTCCTGCTTTGGGGATAAAAGCTGGGACCACTTGCAGGAAGGGTGGAGTGTCTATCTGTGAGGTGGATGCACTTTGCAGAGTTTCCCTGTTGAGGAAGGACCTCCTGACTCTCCCTGCAACTGGGCTCTGGTCAGGTTTGGTGCTTGTAAACGTGGGCTCTGTGGGAACAACATGAGTTTGCCTCTGTCCTATGTTATTAGCCTCTTGGCTTGGCTGTCTCCCATCTCTTCTATGGGAGACTTTGGTGCTTTGTTTGTTCCACCGGTGGTTGTTCTTGCTGTGTCATTCCTGGGGTCGTTGGGGCTGATGTCTGTTATGTGTAACCTCATTGACTTGTTTTGTACCCCCAGCGATCACCCATGTACTGACCCTTTTGTGTGCAATAGAATCTGGTTACTGGTTCGTTCTACTGCTGGCTGTGTCCTTTGTACTAGGCTTAGTAATTGGCAAAACAGGGAGAAATCTATATCAAGTCAAAAAGAGGGCAGAAAGGAAAAAGACAATAAAATGAGTGAAAATAAATTACAGGACTCAAAAGATCATTGTTTCTATTGGTCTGAAAAAGGGATCCCTGCAGAGTAGAAGGTACTGCCTGAGGAGTGTGATCTTCTGATGCATCAGTGAACCTTAGATTCAGGCCAGTCATACACATCTGGCATGAAGGATTCGTATTCGTAGGTCCAAACCTTTGATCGAATGTAACGATTCTTGTCTGCGGGCTCAGGGTAATGGAAAGCCATGTTGTTTGCATACAAAAATTCCATAACCTGAAAAGTTAAATCACCATGCAGTTTGTGCCTTTTACCGCAGTCATATAACAACCATGCTCCCGCTGCAATATGTTTAGAACTCAAAAACTGGATGAAGACAAACACCAAAATAACTTTTACAATTCCTGAATGCCTTACCAGGGACCTGAAAACTTAATTTCAGAAATCAAAGCACCATAATTTTGGCCTATCATTGCTGCCAAACTGAAGCATTCAATACCCCCCCCCCCTTTTTTTTTATGTGTCACTTATTAAAGGCACAAAAGAACTGGGTATTTTGTGCCCAATTACACAGCGTTCAAGGGTCACACTGTGCAACTCAGCAAGTTAATGTACGCATAAACCACTTTTAGTACAGTCTGCTTTTATGGTTCATACTCACCTTGACAGCAATATAAATAGAAACTTCCCTGATATTAGATAGCGGAGGATAAAGTCTTCCTTGTGCAAGTTCTTCATTGGTCAACTGTTCTGTCAATGCCTGAGTTAGAAAAACAAATGACTTCTATTTACCACATCCCAAATGGGATCAATAACACCTGAGAGAAACAAGTTACAGTGTTCTTACTATTAGAGTGCTCCCAAAGCACTAAGATAGTCAAAATCTCAGAACTCTCAAAGATAACTCTGCAATCTCTGCCTGTATCAGCAAATTCTGCTTTTATCATTTAGCAAAATAAGATCCTATATTTTTGGAAGCTGAACTACCCATAACCATGGAAGATGTAAGAGTACAACATGCCTGTGGGACTGCCCATATGTTTGCTAAGTTGATTCAGTGGTTACTCCGACTGGTAGGTGCTCTTGCTCCAGAGTGGAAAGGCAGGAGAGGATGGGAGCCCAGGGGCCACATGCATCCCTGACCACACACCACCAGCTGTGGAACCCAGAGCAGGGCGGGAGGAGGAGGCAGGCCTGCTGCCAGACCTCTGAGGCTGGGAAGTAATTTACACGTGGACACATTTCCTATTTGGGTATTTGGTTTCTGGATAAAAAAATTAAATTTGCAATAGAAGCTGGTATTTTTCACCATTTTGTTTGAGAAAATTTTTTTTTTTTTTTTTTTTTCCCCCCCCCCATTGCAGAGGGATAAAACCAACAGAAAACAAACAGGAAACCACAGAGTTTCAGCCAGACTTGAGAAACTGCCCGTCATGTCATCCACCATCATGTCAGAAGCCACAGCCTACTCTGCTTCCACACTTACCTTAGCAGCCTCTAGGAAAACCTTATCACTAATATGTCGAACACTGCTGAGGATCACAGCGAGAGCCACGCCTACAATAAAATTATTGCCAGTTAGGGCCACATCATTTAAAAATACGCAGCCTGCTCCCGAGAAGCTACGAATCATCTAAAATGTTACTCTAAAAAATCTTCCCATAGCTTTCTACACACATTTGTGAAACTATTACTATGTGTGCTAGTCATCTACCATAATAGGTGGCTTTTGACAAGGGGTTGGAGCTTAGCACCCGTGGGGAGGAAAGGGAGAGAAAGGGGAAGTCAGAGAAATGTCCCTAGTGCTTCTTTTGTGCCCTCACTTGTGCAGACATAACTTCAAGAAGAGCATATTGACACTTTTTTTCTCTTTCCCCCCCAAACCAAGCAGAACCCATAATGCAGTAGTTTTCAAAGCCTTTAATAATACCCTTCTGTTTTCTTAGAAATACCCGGTTGCGCAAGCGCACTGTGTGCATGTCACATTGTCCTGGTTCGGCTAGGATGGGGTTAATTTTCCCCAGCAGCTGGGAGGGAGCTACAGCCAGGCTGTTCCATCCCATGCTGACGTCATGTCCGGGTGCCCAGGGGCGGGCAGTGCAGCAGCGGCTTTTGTCCAGGTCTGTACCTCGTGCTGTGTCCGTGTGGTATAGCTCTTGCTCTGTACATTATTATCACTGTTATTGTTTTTGCTGTCGTTCGGTTTGTTGTTGTTGTTACACTGTTGTATTAAATCTTCCTTATCTCAACCCCGGGGTTTGTATTTTACTCCCTGTCCCGTCCCGTCTGAGGGTGGGGGAGGGGCAGCGGCAACATAGTTTTGGTTCCAGGCAGGGTCTAAACCACCACACACATACATAGCTGCACATGCCTAACATCCATCCTTAACTCATTTTCTTTCATTCATTCTTCTGATTTTCTCAGCTTTAAGTGCTGGCAACACCTCTTCATGCTGCTTCACTAACTGTGCCTAGTCTAGCGAAGGAACCCAAGAAAAGGTGCTAATAGCCTAGTCTTAAAGATTAAAAGAAGATAATTTTATTTATTACCTGGAAAAATATAAGCATTGTTTCCCTGGCCTGGTTTGAAAGTTCTTCCATCTTGCAGAGTCACCAGCTCGAAGGGACTGCCACTGGCAAACAAGCAACGGCCCTGTTAAGCAGAGGAATAATCAGAGTCAGGCAGCTTCTAAAGAGCCAACAGTATGGAGCAACACAGTCATGACGAAATACAGGGACACCAGAGCCCTACAGCTCCCAGTCAGCTCTAAGACTGGGACAGGAAGGTACTCAAACACACAGCCAAATGCAAAAAGGCAAACGGCCCTACTGAGTGCAACTGGATTCAAGCATATACTTAAATCCCTTCCTGACTCAATTCCTACAATCCCAGAATGACAACAACCAAATCCACCCCTCCCAGTAGAACCTGGAAGAGATATACGAATCAGCAAGCATCTCTATGTTCCTGCAGCTGCAGAACATGCAATGTTTCTGCAGCAAACATCTGGAAAGCCAAAGAGGCAAAACCACACATTGAATCGTGCAGCTTTAGAAGGAAGC
Source organism: Podargus strigoides (assembly GCA_028020825.1). NCBI lineage: Eukaryota > Metazoa > Chordata > Aves > Caprimulgiformes > Podargidae > Podargus > Podargus strigoides. Next base: position 17,521,643 of record CM051663.1, read on the forward strand.
AATCTATTTACTTCCAATCTATTTGCATTCATTGCTCTTTAAGACAGCAAAGACTTAGAGGAACTACTCACACACAAAATAAAGTACTTGTGTGTTAACCATTATTAAAATGGTTATTAACACAAGTGTTAACCATTTTAATAATGGTTAGATCAGGAGCCATGGCCACAAACCAGGACCCCAAACCATAGGGACTGTACAGACGGCTGAGTAACAGCCACTTCCAAAAGGAGACTGAAATACAGTAACAAAAGGTAACTTGTTACTGATGGGTGGGAAGGTGAAGGGAGGGACTACTGTATCATACTTTTATTGCTGAGAGCTCTTAGAGAAGTGAATAATGCGGTTTGCTTATCCTTCCTTTGAAAAGGATTTTAGTAAGCACAAAATATTAAATCCAGAGTTTGGAGTGTAAAACTCATCTTCCACATAAATGACCCTTCTTCAAGTGGTAAAACCCCTGTAAGCAAAAAATCTTGACTTTCTTTGGTATAACAGGTCTAATAACATTACTTTTAAAATCTTTAAGCCTCCTCAGAACCACTACATTTAAGAACAAATTACCGAAGAAGCTAAAGGCTCAGAAACTATGTTTGAATGTCAGGGTGTACCATGACAACAGCCTTTCTGTGTGGGGAGCAAAGCATATGGATGCATTTGAGGACAGGACCAAAAGACAACAAAAATTAAAACACAACAAAATCCCACACAATAAACAGTGGCAGAGGGCACTAAAGCATTTCCAGGCTTTTACAGGTGCCACCTAGTGGAAAAAGAATAAGGAATAAAAGGTTAGTGATGGTATCTTCGTTTCCTTACTGACTTTCTAGTTTAGCCTAAGATTCCACCACACCAGTCAGGATAAGGCTATTCCTGAGGCCAGGAGATATATGGGGCTGACAGCTCTGATCCCCAATTGCCTGACAAACTTTGTTAGTTAAACGACAAAGTAAGTCAAGTCAGAGAGGATCTTCTAGGTAATTACTGTATCCTGAAGGGAAAAATGTTTTATGTTTTAAAGGGCAAACTATGAGTAAACTGAGTACATTTCAGAAAACTAAAGCGCATTATGAAAACAAACATTAGATATGGAGAAAAGTCTAAAGAGCTAGAAACATTACAAAATTTATTAATAAGGTCTGGAACAAAATTACACCCATTCATTTACTGACCAGGAGTATTTCATTGTCCAAATAATCCATGTCTCTAAATAATAACTTATGGAAAGTCATTAATAAAAGGACATATGGATCCAATACAGGAAAAGAAACCAAAGATCCTCTCTTCCATTTGGCACTAACTTTAAAAACAATACTACACTCACACAGCTACTTCAGTGAAGATGTTACCACACCTGAATCTAACCAGCACTGTCTTGCTTCTGCATCTGATAGCAACAACTATCTTAAAGTCCAGCTCCTTGGGACTCAACACACAGCCATGGGGAAAGAAGTGAGCCTCTTCCCTTAAAACATCTATTGCTCTGTTGATAGTCTGTAAAAAGTGCAAGCAAAAATTGGGTTGATTCTCCCCCTAATAGTGCTGCTGGCCTCCTTCAGCCATCAGAGATGTCAGTAGTTTTTACATTTATTTATGCCTGCTAAAGGCTTGGCTATATAACTAAATCTTGTTTACTTTCTATCCAAGATATTGGAGTTTAATTTTATATACCAAAACACTGCCCAACTCACTGTTCTGGCTATTGCAAGATATCTGAGAGATATTAAACCATCTTCATTTAGAAGTATTCTCATTTACTATTAAAAGATTTTGTCCAGAGGCTGTTATTCCTGCCTGGGGCTCGCTCTGGACCTGCAAGTCTCTGTAGAAAGAGTTCCCTCCGAGCTGACGGGCCCAGTAACATAGAAAAGAATCTGTGTGCCAACTGAAGATGACAAAGCTCTACCCTTCCTGGTGTGAAGGTAACACCGCTGAGGTTGTAAATGCTGGAAACTGAGCCACACTAACAGTGGAAGGAAGGAGTTCATAGTTCTGCATCAAGAAACAAGGTGAGATCTTCACCCACTCATTTTCATAAATGAGTCACTTGATTTGCGACTGTATTAAAAAAAAAAGAAAGAAAGAAGGAAAGAAAGAAAGAAGGAAAGAAAGAAAGAAGGAAAGAAAGAAAGAAGGAAAGAAAGAAAGAAGGAAAGAAAGAAAGAAGGAAAGAAAGAAAGAAGGAAAGAAAGAAAGAAGGAAAGAAAGAAAGAAGGAAAGAAACAAAGAAGGAAAGAAACAAAGAAGGAAAGAAACAAAGAAGGAAAGAAACAAAGAAGGAAAGAAACAAAGAAGGAAAGAAACAAAGAAGGAAAGAAACAAAGAAGGAAAGAAACAAAGAAGGAAAGAAACAAAGAAGGAAAGAAACAAAGAAGGAAAGAAACAAAGAAGGAAAGAAACAAAGAAGGAAAGAAACAAAGAAGGAAAGAAACAAAGAAGGAAAGAAACAAAGAAGGAAAGAAACAAAGAAGGAAAGAAACAAAGAAGGAAAGAAACAAAGAAGGAAAGAAACAAAGAAGGAAAGAAACAAAGAAGGAAAGAAACAAAGAAGGAAAGAAACAAAGAAGGAAAGAAACAAAGAAGGAAAGAAACAAAGAAGGAAAGAAACAAAGAAGGAAAGAAACAAAGAAGGAAAGAAACAAAGAAGGAAAGAAACAAAGAAGGAAAGAAACAAAGAAGGAAAGAAACAAAGAAGGAAAGAAACAAAGAAGGAAAGAAACAAAGAAGGAAAGAAACAAAGAAGGAAAGAAACAAAGAAGGAAAGAAACAAAGAAGGAAAGAAACAAAGAAGGAAAGAAACAAAGAAGGAAAGAAACAAAGAAGGAAAGAAACAAAGAAGGAAAGAAACAAAGAAGGAAAGAAACAAAGAAGGAAAGAAACAAAGAAGGAAAGAAACAAAGAAGGAAAGAAACAAAGAAGGAAAGAAACAAAGAAGGAAAGAAACAAAGAAGGAAAGAAACAAAGAAGGAAAGAAACAAAGAAGGAAAGAAACAAAGAAGGAAAGAAACAAAGAAGGAAAGAAACAAAGAAGGAAAGAAACAAAGAAGGAAAGAAACAAAGAAGGAAAGAAACAAAGAAGGAAAGAAACAAAGAAGGAAAGAAACAAAGAAGGAAAGAAACAAAGAAGGAAAGAAACAAAGAAGGAAAGAAACAAAGAAGGAAAGAAACAAAGAAGGAAAGAAACAAAGAAGGAAAGAAACAAAGAAGGAAAGAAACAAAGAAGGAAAGAAACAAAGAAGGAAAGAAACAAAGAAGGAAAGAAACAAAGAAGGAAACAAAGAAAGAAACAAAGAAAGAAAGAAAGAAAGAAAGAAAGAAAGAAAGAAAGAAAGAAAGAAAGAAAGAAAGAAAGAAAGAAAGAAAGAAAGAAAGAAAGAAAGAAAGAAAGAAGGAAGGAAAGAAGGAAGGAAAGAAGGAAGGAAAGAAGGAAGGAAAGAAGGAAGGAAAGAAGGAAAGAAGGAAAGAAGGAAAGAAGGAAAGAAGGAAAGAAGGAAAGAAGGAAAGAAGGAAAGAAGGAAAGAAGGAAAGAAGGAAAGAAGGAAAGAAGGAAAGAAGGAAAGAAGGAAAGAAAGAAAGAAAGAAAGAAAGAAAGAAAGAAAGAAAGAAAGAAAGAAAGAAAGAAAGAAAGAAAGAAAGAAAGAAAGAAAGAAAGAAAGAAAGAAAGAAAGAAAGAAAGAAAAAAAAAAAGAAAAAAAGAAAAAAAGAAAAAAAGAAAAAAAGAAGTATCTTCACAAGAGATCACAGTGAGCTGGAGTCTATGATGCAAAGGAAACGCATTACCAGCCAGTTCAAAGTGCTAAAGCTGGTCTTCTGCCTGCCTGATGCTCCTTTGCCCCCACCTCCTTCCCTTCAGGCTCTCTTCATTAAAAGCAAAACTGAGGTCTGGATGTGCTGGTGATAGTGTTATTAAAAAAACCACCCCAAAACCTTGACCTCCAGCCTCCCCTCTAAGCACCCCACAGTGTAATGGCTTTGAGGTAAAGATGCAGAATGAGGTGTGTTTATTCTTGGTTCACTCATTTCAATGTTTGGTGGTGCCACTGTATGAGACCCAGATGTTGCAAGGGGAGAATATGAGGACAGAGGGCCACCACCGACTCCTGCACTGCCAGCACAGGTCTTCACTGTTAATGACACAAGTTCTGACCTGCAGACACTAGCAAATGTGTGCAAAGCAGAATTCGGGACTGATTCAAGGACATTACCCACTTTAAGGACTTTATTCAACCATTACATTTTGAAGGTTGCACCTAGTCTCCATTACAATGTTAACATAAGATGCTTCTTTAAAATCCAGAATAATTAAAAAGCATGGTGGGAAACAGTTAAGCTATGAAACAGTACCTAGTGGTCATTCTTTTAAAAAGTAGTAACAAGAATTAGGCTATTTTAAGTTTTGCAAAATGTCATTATTTAAAAATCAAGACTTCTTTTCAAATCACCTCCACTTACTTTTGCCAGAAGATGAGAAAGATCTGTATACTTATGTCAGTAAGTCCAAGTAATAAAAAACTAATTTGAGTTCTTGCGTTCTCACACTCAGCAAACTTCCATCACCAATAGGTCAGCACTTCTAAACATTACATACCTCCGTGAACATATATGCTTCCTCTGCTGTGCATTCAGCTTTCACTGTAGGGTTACTTAGTGCAAATATTACGGGTCGCTCATTGATAGAGGCCATTGCTCTGATCACATCCTGAGAGAAGAGCCGCCCAGCTCCTGCAACTCCTGAAGTAAAAGGAAACACACAAAAATAGAATCAGTGCTTGACTGCCTCAGGGCAGATGACAGCAACTGTAGATTAAGTTCATGTCACCCCTGAAGTCCTCCACTCAGAGCAAAGCATTGCAGGCTTTTCTAGCAGCAGGAGATGGAAACCAGGTTTTGTTCTGTTCATGGCTGCTTAAAATTCTCATTTTCACAGGAACATCTAATTAATGTGTTCCAAAATCCTATTTTACATGACTTTTTAATTCATCTGTGTAAAGAACACTTATCACTGCCCTGGATAAGCAAGTGGGAACTCCAAGTTCTCCACAGATGATTCATCCTAGCTGGATGTTATCTGTGCAATGTATGTGCCCTTGATATTGGTATTTCTGAACACACCCAAACACACAGGTAAAAATACATATAAAAGGTGTATATTTGTAAACTTCAGGGCAGCTACTCAGCCAAAAAACTTTTTTTTCCATATGCAAAGGGAATTGCAGAGTTGTACCAGGAAACACCTGTAATCCCCTCTGACCTCTGCAGACAGTCACAGCTATAAAACAACTCCTACATGTGTCAGAGACCTAACAGGTATTGGTGATCTGCTGTATGAAATAGCTCCCTCAAGCCATGCTGCTGGCAGATTCTGGCCAGAGAAGCTGACTGGGAGAAGAAAGGTCAGGGAAAAAAAAGTTTCCTCACTTTAGGGAACTCCTGTAAAGCAGAAAACGTGGTGTTTGTGACTACTGATGATGTAGGGAATGTGTCTGGGAAAAAGGCTGTATTTTTGCATTCCTGAGTCTTAGCATCCTTCATTACAGTTTCAGTTTACTGTGGCCAGGCAGTCCCTGAGAAAATGCTGAGAGTTTTCTAAGAAAGGTCCAACACCAGCTGGACAAGGACTAGAGGAGCTGGACAAGGACTAGAGGAAGCAGTTCAGAAGGAGACAAGATGCAGAAGTAGCACCACAGCTGCAGTGGAGGATGAGAGCTAACCTGCAGCTCAGTATATTTTCAACCAAAAAATTGATCTCACATTTTCATCTCATTTACACCAGCAGAAATGCAGATCACTGACACCAGCCTCCTTGGAGCCATGTTAGCAAATTAAATGCAGCAAATAATCAAATGATTGAAACACAGAAACAAAAATAACCTTACTTACCAATGATAGCTGAAGGCTGAAGTACATTCACTGCATCTACAAATGTCTTTGGTATCTGCTCTGGAGCCTGATGCGTAAATGGTTCTTGATTGGAATCTACCTTTTGTTCTCGGCCCTACAGATAAAAAGTTAATTCTTATTGTGAGAAGGACACAGAAAGCACTGGCCATCTGTATTGTGATATTTCAGGGCATGGTGCACGCCTACCTGAACCAGTAAACCATATTTGTCAAACATCCATATTCTCCTGTAGGCTTCCTCAGCAGAAACACCGCTTTCCATCATAGCCATAACAATGAGGTTTGCAATTCCCAGGGCAGCCTTGTGGATGAAAGGACTTTGATTTTTAACAAGTCACAAAAGGAATCTGTCACCACAACCACCACCCTGCTTAAGATCCCCACAAAAATCAGTTAGTAAGTCAGCTCTGAAACACAAGCAATGTTTGCCTAGATGAGGGCAGACTCCTGGGATCAACAGGGTCACAACTTCAAGCAGAGAGGCAACAGTCCAGGAATTTCCTGGAGTGCATGGAAGATAACTTCCTGACTCAGCTGGTAAGTGAGCCCACCAGGGAAGGTGCCTTGCTAGACCTGTTGTTTACAAACAGGGAAGGACTGGTAGGTGATGTGGTGGTCGGAGGCCATCTTGGGCTGAGTGACCATGAAATGATCCAGTTCTCAATCCTTAGCCCCGTTAGGAGGGGGGGCAGCAAAACTTTAGCCATGGGCTTCTGAAGGGCAGACTTCAACCTGTTTAGAACACTGGTTGAGAAAGTCCCTTGGGGAACAGTCCTAGAGGGCAAAGGGGTTCAGGAAGGATGGACTTTTTTCAAGAAGAAACTCTTAGAGACACAGGAGCAGGCTGTCCTCAGGTGTCATATGACAAACTGGCAGGGAAAGTGACCGGCCTGGCTGAACAGGGAGCTTCTGCTGGAACTTAGGAGAAAGAAGAGAGTCTACCACCTTTGGAAGAAGGGGCAGGCTACTCAGGAAGAGTATAGGGATTTAGTTAGGTTGTGTAGGAAGAACATTAGGGGGGCAAAAGGTCACCTAGAACTCAGCCTGGCCACTGCTGCAAGAGATAATGAGTTTTTACAAATACATTAACAACAAAAAAAGAACCATGGAGAATCTCCATCCCTTATTGGATGCGAGGGGGAACATTGTTACCAAGGATGAGGAAAAGGCTGAGGTACTTAATGCCTTCTTTGCCTCAGTCTTTAACAGTCAGACCAGTTATCCTCATGGTATTCAGTCCCCTGAGCTGGAAGATTGGGATGGAGATCAGAAGAAACCCCTCGTAATCCAGGAGATAGTAGTGAAGGACCTGCTAAGTCAATTAGACACCCATAAGTCTGTGGGGCCGGATGAGATCCACCTGAGAGTGCTGAGGGAGCTGGTGCAGGAACTTGCCAAGCTGCTCTCCATCATCTATCAGCAGTCCTGGTTATCGGGTGAGGTCCCAGACAACTGGAAACTTGTCAACGTGATGCCCATCTACAAGAAGGGCAGGAAGGAGGATCTGGGGAACTACAGGCCTGTCAGCCTGACCTTGGTGCCAGGGAAGATTATGGAACGGTTCATCTTGGGGGAGATCACACAGCAAGTGCAGGATGACAGGTGGATCAGGTCCACCCAGCACGGGTTCATGAAGGGCAAGTCCTGTTTAACCAACCTGATCTCCTTCTATGATCAGGTGACCCGCCTAGTGGATGAGGGAAAAGCGGTGGATGTTGTCTACCTGGACTTCAGTAAGGCATTTGACACTGTCTCCCACAGCATTCTGCTGCAGAAGCTGGCAGCTCATGGTCTAGACAGGTGGACTCTTCGCTGGGTTAAAAACTGGCTGGATGGCCGAGCTCAGAGGGTTCTAGTGAATGGAGTTAAATCCAGATGGAGACCGGTCACAAGCGGTGTCCCTCAGGGCTCTGTCTTGGGGCCAGTCTTGTTTAATGTTTTTATCAATGACCTGGATGAGGGGATCCAGTGTACCCTCAGTAAATTTGCAGATGACACAAAATTGAGTGGGAGTGTCGATCTGCTTGAGGGTAGGGAGGCTCTGCAGTGGGATTTGGCCAGGCTGGAGTGATGGGCTGAGGCTAATTGCATGGGGTTTAACAAGGGTAAGTGCCGGGTCACGCACTTTGGTCACAACAACCCCATGCAGCACTACAGGCTTGGGGAAGAGTGGCTGGAAAGCTGCCTGGCGGAAAAGGACCTGGGGGTGTTGGCTGACAGCCGACTAAACACGAGCCAGCAGTGTGCCCAGGTGGCCAAGAAGGCCAGCGGCATCCTGGCCTGTATCAGAAACGGTGTGACCAGCAGGAGTAGGGAGGTGATTGTCCCCCTGTACTCGGCACTCGTGAGACCACACCTTGAGTACTGTGTCCAGTCCTGGGCACCACAGTATAAGAAGGACATTGAGGTGCTGGAGCGAGTCCAGAGAAGGGCAACGAGGCTGGTGAGAGGTCTGGAAAACAGGGCTTATGAAGACTGGCTGAGGGAACTGGGGTTGTTTAGTCTGGAGAAGAGGAGACTGAGAGGAGACCTCATTGCCCTCTACAACTACCTAAAAGGAGGCTGTAGTGAGGCTGGTGTTGGTCTCTTCTCCCAAATTACTAATGATAGGACAAGAGGAAATGGCCTCAAGTTGCGTTAGGGGAAGTTTAGATTGGATATTAGGAAGAAGTTCTTTACTGAGAGGGTGGTTAGGCACTGGAAAAGGCTGCTCAGGGAGGTGATGGAGTCGCTGTCCCTGGAGGTGTTCAAAAAACGAGCAGATGAAGCACTTGAGGCTATGGTCTAGTGGTTAGGGAGAAGATGGGATAAAAGTTGGACTTGATGATCCTTGAGGTCCTTTCCAATCATAGTGATTCTATGATTCTATGAAAAGAGGAGGCTTCTCTTCTGGGTACTGTGCCCCCACGCCTATACCAGTTCAGCACCACAATAAAGCAGCCCAACTTAACAAGGAGAACCAGCTAGTGCTGCCCTCTTGTCAAGAAACCATGGGGTAGTGTTTTGTGCCCAGCTGCTTTCCAAATCTCTCCCTGCTCGCACTACCTGTCATAAAAGCCCTGCAGACAGAGGGCAGAAAGCAGATGCTGGCAGTACTTCATTCCACGTCCCTTCTCTTGGCTCACTGCACATTCTGCTAAGTCTGGCAGGAGAAATAAGGTAGAGGGAAGTGCAGAGCAGATCTCAGTGCTCAGACAACAACTCAACACCGGCTAATTATTGCAATCAGGACCTTCCCTAGCTGCAGAAATTTTCAGCCAATCAAGTCATTTTGTCAGTACCATAAAAGCAATTTTGCTGATATACCAAGACACATGGTGCTGGTCCTGACACTGCAGCCCGAGTAAATAACTAGTGTTTGCTGCAAACAGCCACTGATTTAACTTGCTAAGAAAACCAACCACTGTGTACTTCTCTCCAATGCTATAAAAATTAACAAGTTGTTCTTACCCTGTTTCTTACTAAACCATGATTTTATGATAAATTCCCCTTCAACTACAACTTCAAGTCCCTGATGCTTTTTTTAAGTCTGTGAAAGAAAGTAAAAAGCTTGAGTCCTTGCAAATGTTAAACACCTTTCAAACAATCATCTTTAAGCAGGCAGTCCCTTCTGTTAATGTGCTGCAGCTGGCTTTAATATAACAAATTCTGCAATGGAATTCAGAGAATGTGAATCTCCACAAGTCCTACAGAACCAGAAAATATACAGTTATATCTCTTGTTGCTTTACAGCCCTTAAGAGAACTCACCTCTCCTGCTCCAAGGAACAGCACTTTATGCTCTGCGAGTGGTTTATCAGTGGCTTTCTGTGCTGCCAGCAGTCCTGCCAAGGCCACTGAAGCTGTCCCTGTAAAAACAGTAAAAATCTAAAGAGAGCTGAACAGATCTACACGGCAGGTTATGTTTTAGGCAAGTTTTTTGTATATACATTAAGGAACATAAGCAAAGGGTATACCTTGAATATCATCATTGAAGGTACAATATTTCTCTCTGTATTTTCTTAAAAAGCGAAAAGCATTGTGGTTTCCAAAGTCTTCAAATTGGATAAGTGTGTTCTGGCCATACCTACAGAACATGGCAAATATTCCTATCACTAGACACATAAAAAAATACCATCCTTTTAAAACAAGTCCTGCAGGTAATCAATTATCTTTGGAAAGAAGATATCCTCAGGCTTTCCACTGCTTAGAACAGTTCTGTCTTTGTTCTCTGCATATTTAACGGATAACTACAAGAAGCGTGTTCCAGGTTAGAGAGCAAATCACTACAAAGCCAGAAATACAGCCATGTCTCTTGACTCCTAGTCCTATCCTTCTTCCTTAAATGATTGTTTCAAGGATAGTGTGTTATGGTTTGTTTTGTTTTTTTTTTTTTGCCAGCAGTTTTGGCCATACCTCTGTGCAAATATTCAGTGTCATACCTGTCTGTAATGGCTTCCATAAATTCATCAATTAGGTCATCATAGACTTGTGAGCGATCCCTTTTTTGGTATAGGCCCATATAAAATGGATCTTTTAAGAGTGTCTGAAAAATAAAAAAGCAGCAGGATGAATGACTTCCTCAATATACACTTCCCTGAGTTCACAGTAACACATTTCACACCAAAGATACTGCATTTAAACAGCCACTGTAACTGCCTCCAGTCTATATCAATGCTCAGTAATTACAGCTGGTACTTGAGGTCGATGATGGCTGCTTTTAAAATGGAACAAATCAATACTATGAACAATAAACTGCTTTAATAAATCCAATTCACATTTCCAGCTTCTTAAAGTCAGGTCAACCTGACCATCTATTTTACAGTGTTCCAGCATTCAAATTACATCCAAATGCACCATTTCACTGACAAATTAACTGGTATTTCTCAATCACTGGTATGTAACTGTATAGTGAATTCCAAATCATTTATTCTCACATAAAATATTTGGGTTTATCTTAAATAAAAGTGTTCAAATAAAAATCTTCTCTCGTAGTACTAAACACTCTTAAATAAATACTATTCATAGGGATAACTTATGGCAGGCAAATTTCAGTCATACTCACCATATTATCAGTTCCAACGTCAATGCACACAGGCAAGCATTTATCTGGATGTATTCCTGCACAGGCTGTATACAAACACAGTTTTCCTACTGGAATTCCCATCCCATACACACCTAGGTCTCCAAGACCCAATATTCTTTCTCCATCAGTGACGACAACAGCCTGAAAACAAAAGGAGGTGAAGTTATATATGATCACTAAAATTTATAAAGTTTAGAACAATACCAACTGTGTTTTTTCCAGGCAAAAATTCAGGTACGTTCACAGAGTTAGACAAGGAATATTTTACTTGAAGCAATAATGCTTAATGTTAGAATCTGCCATGCTCCTTTTTCTTTGCTGAAATCCACTACCCAAATCCTCAAAAGCTAAGGGGGAAGGATCCAAACTGTCGTGTGGAACAGCAACTTCTAACTTGGGTTTATGATTTCCACTTGTAAATCCAGACATCAGAAAATTTGGATAAGTGTCATACACCTCATCTCCCCTTGTGGTTCTTGACCCAACTGGGTCATACAGGTTTTAATGGCAAAATCTGGGCCTCCCAACTACCACTTCTGCATCCTAATCTGAGGACAAGATCACCTCTCCTACTGCTATGTAAGACAATAAGTAAGACCCAGAGGTGCATTGCCCAACACCCCCCCAAAAAGGTGGAGTAATGAAATAAAACAAGAAGTTTGGCAAGTCTAGTTCTATCATCACTGTTTTCTCAAACCATATACCTCCTATTTAGGATAAAACACTGCTCTTCAGGATATGTATTATCTTCTTTAGCTATATTTTGCCATCATCACCAAATAACTGCCAAGGACGCATAATTTAGCATTTACATTTCCACGAAATACTAAGAAATCTTAAGAAGCTCAACTGAGATTAAATAACAACTAGAAAAATAATTATACAGTGGTAGTACCTTAACGTCATTTTCTGGCCAGTTGTTCACAATTGACCTTATATGGCCTCTGTCTGAGATAGAAATAAATAATCCTCTGAAAGAAAAAAGAAACAAAGCAGAAATATAGGTGGCAATTCCAAATTTCACCTTGCTTAGTAAAAGTAAATGTCAAACAGTACAATTTTCTTAAAAGCGTTGCAATCCCTGACATAAAGTGCTCAAAGGACAATTTCTAATATACGAGTCTATTTGGGTACTTTGACACTCTAAAATACGAACACAGAGAAAATACTTTTTGTGATGCTACCCGGATTTTACACTACTACACACTCACCTTTAATAGTTCTCTAGGGCAAAACACCTCTGGTGTTAGCGTCAGACATAACAGGATCTACACTCCCCTGTAAGGAACAACCCCATGCACCAGTACAGGTTAGGGGCTGACCTGCTGGAAAGCAGCTCTGCAGAGATGGACCTGGGAGTCCTGGTGGACAACAAGTCAACCATGAGCCAGCAATGTGCCCTTGTGGCCAAGAAAGCCAGTCGCATCCTGGGATGCATGAAGAAGAATGTGGCCAGAAGGTTGAGAGAGGTTCTCCTCTCCCTCTACTCTGCCCTCGTGAGGCTGCATCTGGAATATTGTGTCCAGTTCTGGGCCCCCCAGTTCAAGAGAGACAGGGAACTACTGGAGAGAGTCCAGCGGAGGGTACGGAGATGCTGAGGGGGCTGGAGCATCTCTCTGACGAGGAAAGGCTGAGAGACCTGGGCCTGTTCAGCGTGGGGAAGAGAAGCCTGAGAGGGCATCTCATCAATGCTTATCAATATCTAAAGGGTGGGTGTCAGGAGGATGGAAGCCCCAACCAATCTGTGATTCTGTTTTCAAATATTCTGGTTTTGAATATAAACTGGGTCTTGAGTTATTATTTAATGAACTTTGACTGCCCTCAATTGGCACAAGTCTTATGCAAGTAAGTATACAGAAAAAATGGTACTAGAAGTAGCAGCGACACATATCTGTTGTTCTTACTTTGGTCTCCTGAAGATGTGTCCATACTGGGAGCAGGCAAGGCCTACTGTTGGAGTGTATACAATTGGCATTAACCGCTCAATGTCATCTTGTAGTACCCTATAGAATAATTTCTCATTTCTCTCTTGGATTCCCATTATGTAGATATACCTGAAATTAAGCAAAAGAAAATAAAACAATTGTTGCTTCACATTTATGCTTATTGAAAACAATGTGAAAAACACCAAAGCAAAAAACAAACTTGCTTCATATTATTTCTTCATGAAATTCCTGCTTCCACTCATGTCAGGCTTTGAGCTCTAAACAAAAGCTGGAAAGGAGAGAGAGTAGCAGTACTAAAAAGCTGAAATAAAAATACTGGGTATGACATACCATGCATGCTAACAAGTTAATGCACAAGCACGTGTTGTGATAAAAGATAACCCACAGATTTATTACAGGATGCAGCTGAGAGTCTCATTACTGATAGAAAAAACAATTATCAGCGAAAGAATTTTTCATCCAAAAAAAGCAACGTCCTGACAGTAAGGTCATGTTAATCCCAACACAGTTGTAAACCAAATTAACTCCTAACTAAAAGTTCACTTTGAAGGACCCTCTGACTCTATGACTTACCGAAGTATGTAAATTAAACCTGTTTTTTCACAAATTTACCTACCAGTCTACCGCACATCATTTCATATTCAGTCTTGCTGGCCCGACAACATAAAAGATAATAAATCAGTGATTCGTCTGAAGCTACAGAAACCAGGCGCTTTGCCAATAGAGATGCCATGACTGTTTCAGATCAGACATGATGTGGATTTAAAAGTCATGTTTCGGTTTTCTTGAGAACAAAAGAGTTTTGATGTGGTCCAGTAAGTCTGAAACCATTCCAGTGCTCCTGTCGCCTTTAGGAGGCTGTGTATTTTTACATGCAGATATACACAGGCTTATATGAAAACAGTAACACGATGCTAAAAACATGCCATTCTAAAAAAATGCAATCAAAATCCTGTACTTTTTCTTTCACCAAAACAGTGGGTTAAATAAAAAGATTGATTCAAAAAATTACACATTATGAGACTCAAAATTCAAACTCTTAATTCCTTTCTAGCAGTAACTACTGTATATGATAAACACTGTTTTTCATACCTAATTATCAAACTCAATTTACGTTCATTCTCACATATTTTTCTAGCATGCCTAGCTGCCCTCTCCTCTCCCCCAGTAGTTCTGTGCTTTAACAGCTTGCCACCCAAATCTTATGTATTACAGAAATACACATTGCAGCAAGGTCTGCAGCTTTGTTACTGGCTGATTTGTGCACATTCTTTTTCATTACCTTATGACTACGGAAGACAGGAAAAAAGCACCCCAACTTCAATTAGCCACATGACGAATGCATGATTGATGAAAGCAGTTTTCTATGCAAAAGTGAAAATAACCTGCAATGACTGAAAACCCTAGTGGAGGCACAGAAACCTGTTTTGGCTATCCCCACGCAACATTTTACAGCAATTTCCATTCACTTGCATGACAAAACAAGGCCAGAGGAATGCTTACTTTTCCAAGGGGTCAGTCATTTTTGCCAAATTCTTATGGAAGCGTAAGGCTTGAATGTCTTGTGTCTCTATTTTAGGAGGTAGAAGTCCTTGCAACCCAAGCATCTGTCGTTCATGTAATGTAAAGGCCATACCCTGAAAACAAGAGAGGTGAGAAATAATTAGCAGTTCTTCTAGCATTTCTACTTATAAAGTATTTCTATTTGCCATTTCTGATTATCTATTACATCCTTGTCTGATGGCAGGTGCCACGGCAGGCAGGGTTTGGATATATTTGCCTTTGCTGCGGTTCTCCTTGTCCTTTGTGGATATCCCTTCTGACCACAGCTTTTCCACATCTCTGAGTCCTCATGCCCTTTGCCAGATTTCCTTTTTCTCTGTGAAGCTGCAGAACAACTAAGAGATCCCACTGCAGACAGGTTAAAAGTAAAATAACAGCTGCTGCTTGAATCGTTTCATAAGAACATGAGGTTGACCAGGAACATGTGGGTCACCCAGTTTGGTTCCTACAATCACAGACACTAACACTGAGACCACAGAGGTTTCTCTGAATTACTCCATTTGCTGCTTTTTTCTACACACTTTTAGTAATCCAGCCAGACCCTGAAGTTACTGAATTGCCCCAATGCATCTTTTGAGATCACAATTCAACCCAAATCCTTCGTTTTCACTTAAGGCTAGAACTAATCTATTCGTCTCCAGCTGTCGTACCAGAAAGCCTCATTTGTAACAAAATAAGTTTCAGGAGAGTTAAATCACAAAATATCCCGTTTCCATTCTCCTCTGTTTCAAGGGGGATGAAGAGTTTAATTTATGGTTATTTAAATACAAATCTGAATTATTTAACAATGACATTCAACAAAGCTGACTTTTTACTTAGTACACAAACTAGCCTGCTGTGAGCAGCCCTGTAGCAGAGACTGACAGGCATCTTCACAGGGCAGTTAACTCTTAGAATCATAGAATCATTACGGTTGGAAGGGACCTCCAGGGTCATCAAGTCCAACCTTTATCCCATCATATTCCTAACCATTAGACCATGGCCTCAAGTACCTCATCAAGCCGTCTTTTGAACACCCCCAGGGATGGCGACTCCACCACCTCCCTGGGCAGCCTATTCCAGTGCCTAACCACAGAGTTCTGTTCAACATTCCTGGCTCTCAAAACTCATGAAATTCGCCTTGTTTTATCGAGATTCCCTGCTCTGCTGTGGGACAGCCTGCCCTCGAGCTGTGTCCTTGGCAAATGACTGTAGGTGTAACTTTGCAAAACGTTAAATGATCCAAGCCCAGATTCACAGTCAACCTGGCTCAAAGCACTGACAACATTTCCGACAACAACTGACCCCACTGGAAGTTTGCCACATCCAAAAGAACAAGGATAAACTTCCCTTATTTTGGTTTATCCAACTGGGTCAGTTCAGTAAACGATTAGATCAATATTTGCCAACACAGGAGCTGAAAACCCAGGCAAGCCTTTGCTGGGCATCAGTCTGTGAGCAAAAGCAGAATCAGAAAGATCTGCTAGCTGTAATGTTTTGAAAGAGGTGGAAACAAGAAACATCAGTTCTGCTCACAGACAACACTTCCTTTGTTTACTAAAGCAGCTAGATTAAAAAACAGGAGCACATTTTCTCAAATTTCCCCACGCAGGAAGCATCTTCTTATTGCCAAGTTAAAAAATAAAAAAAAAAGCTTTCTGAAGTTTGCTTTGTGCCTTGTGATTACATTCCAAATTCCTTCTGCAATCAGAAAAATCACAAGAAAAAAAGTATTTTAGAATAAAAAAATATAAATTAAAGATTATATATTTTCACCTCCACTTATGTTTGAATAGACTTTCCCAGGTATTTGTGGAAAGCATGCCCATTAACAAAAAATCTCAGGTTTAGAGGCTATACTTACTGTAATTCAGCATATTTGAATGGTTTATAACCAATAAAACTACCTATAGGAGTAGTTTTAAACTAATTAAATTAGTAATTATTTTTTATATAAACTTTCTCATTGTTTATTTAAATCACATTTAGTGAGTTGTTTGGACTATACCAATTCAAGCAATCCACATGCTTTTCCATAGTAATTCTATAATATATTCTGAAGAAGTGAGGGGGGTGTGTGTGTCAGTCTGTTCTCTGAGGTAACAGTGACAAGACGAGGGGTAACGGCCTCAAGTTGTGGCAGGGGAGGTTTAGATTGGATATGAGGAAACATTTCTTCACTGGAAGGGTTCCCCAGCACTGGCACAGGCTGCCCAGGGCAATGGGGGAGTCCCCATCCCTGGAGGGATTTCAGAGCTGTGTAGATGTGGTGCTGAGGGACATGGGGTAGTGGTGACTGGGCAGTGCTGGGTTAATGGACTTGATGATCTTTAGAAGTCTTTACCAAACAAAATGATTCTATGATTTTTTCTGAAAACTGATTTGAATTTCCAGTGAGAACACAACCAGTGGAAAGGACCTCAAGGATCATCAAGTCCAACTTTTATCCCATCTTCTCCCTAACCACTAGACCATAGCCTCAAGTGCTTCATCTACTCGTTTTTTGAACACCTCCAGGGACAGCGACTCCACCACCTCCCTGGGCAGCCTGTTCCAATGCCTAACCACCCTCTCAGTAAAGAACTTCTTCCTAATATACAACCTAAACTTCCCCTGACACAACTTGAGGCCATTTCCTCTCGTCCTATCATTAGTAATTTGGGAGAAGAGACCAACACCAGCCTCACTACAGCCTCCTTTTAGGTAGCTGTAGAGAGCAATAAGGTCTCCTCTCAGTCTCCTTTTCTCCAGACTAAACAACCCCAGTTCCCTCAGCCAGTCTTCATAAGGCACAACCAGTAGGCAGTAAGCAGGACCTGCACAAGAAAAAAACCATGAGGAACACACTGAATGTCATATTTTTTTTCCTATACCACAAAGGATCTACTTCAGTTTCACTTGTCCACACTTCACAAGAAATATTGAAAGATTTTCTGGAAACGTAAATGCATCTTCCAAAGTTGTATGGAAGGGAACCACGCAAACACACATTTCAGCTGTCCTCTCCTTTTCCTTAACTACCCCCTAAATCTGTTACCATCTCAGTGGTTTATGCCTTTTAAAAACAACTGTTTCTCAACACAAGCTGTACTCGCAGCTCAAGTGATTTAGGATATAAAGCCCAGTACAGTTGGTAAACTTCTGCAATATTTTGACTGTTACTTTTCGCACTATGAAAACAGAAATGATGGCAAATGAGCCCTGAGGATAGTACCCATCTTTATTCAGTTTATTCACATTTTTTCCAGTCTTATAGGCAAGCTGATTTTCAGTGTATCTGGAGTTACAATAACATTAAACACAGCATATTTTTAAGTGGTACTAAGTACTTCCAGCTGCTTATTTACGTGACAATTAGATCTTACCACACTAAAATACACTTTAATTTCTGCCCAGGCCTAACTCAATAATCTGAATGCCATCAACTCCCATACTGAAATTCAGTCCTTGTTTTGACTAGAACAGAACAAGTTTAGTGCAGAGCAGCACTATAAAAAACCCAGAGCCCTTCCAACACTTGCTGTTTTCCCATTCGTTATCTTTGTCCATGACCATCAGCTGCCTCTTGTATTGCATTTGGGATTATGGCTTGTTCCCTGTATGACCCCTCGCAAGATAGAGATTTTCCTTAAACTAGTGTGCCCAGGAGCTCCAGTATTACGAAGTTCCTAGGTTTTTCCCTCATCTTACAAATCCCAGTACAGTTTGACAGAACCAGCGATCAGTTCCCAGTGGATCAGGAAGCACTCACCTATTTGTAGCACTGTGACTGATGTTCTCAAAGGCACTTAAGATCCCAGCACCTACTTAAGGGCCAAATTCCCCCTGCTTTCCACTGGAACCTCAAAGCTCATCTCATTCCAACCCCCCTGCCATGGGCAGGGACACCTCCCACCAGACCAGGTTGCTCCAAGCCCCATCCAACCTGGCCTGGAACACTGACAGGGAGGGGGCAGCCACAGCTTCTCTGGGCAACCTGGGCCAATGCCTTACCACCCTCACAGCCAAGAATTTCTACCGAAAATCTCATCTCAATCTCCCTTCTTTCAATTAAAAGCCATCACCCCTCATCCTGTCACTCCATGCCCTTGTCAAAAGTCCCTCCCCAGCTTTCTTATCAGCCCCCCAGGCACTGGAAGGTGCTCTAAGGCCTCTCAGGAGCCTTCTCTTCTCCAGGCTGAACAAACCCAAACTCCCTCAGCCTGTCCCCAGAGCAGAGGTGCTCCAGCCCTCGGATCATCTCTGTGGCCTCCTCTGGACCCACTCCAACAGCTCCATGTCCTTCTGATGTTGGGGGCCCCAGAGCTGAACACAGCACTGCAGAGGGGGCTCACATGAGCGGAGCAGAGGGGCAGCATCCCCTCCCTCACCCTGTTGCCCACGCTGCTTTTGATGCAGCCTAGGACACGGTTGGCTTTCTGGGCTGCAAGCGTACATTGCCAGGTCATGTTGAGCTTCTCATCACCCAGCACCCCAAGTCCTTCTCCTCAGAGCTGCTCTGCATCCATTCTCCACCCAGCCTGTACTTGTGCTTGGGATTGCCCCAACCCAGGTGCAGGACCTTGCACTTCACCTTGTTGAACTTCATGATGGCCCACCTCTCCAGCCTGTCCAGGTCCCTCTGGATGCCATCCCTCCCCTCCAGCCTGTCGATCACACCACACAGCTTGGTGTCATCAGCAAAGTTGCTGAGGGTGTGCTCAATGGATTAAATGCCTGAATACTGTAAAGATTTGAGCTTGAGTCACAGGGATAACCTTTTGGTTTCCTTTGCCCACAGTGCTAGGTGTCCTTTCTCTGAGTGTTATCCAGCGACTTTCACTTAGCTTAGTTTCCTTAATCCTCTTTACAGCTCAGAAAAAGGTGTCCTTTCAGACAAAGCAGGGAGCACATCTAGGAGAAAACCCAGCACTCTTCAAAGACTATAGATGAATTAATTAATTCACGGACAAGTTGACTGCAGTAAAACCAACGTACTGCTGTGGGGAAAAAAACCACTCAAAACCCACATGTACAATGAAGTGTTGACAGGTTTTTAGTTAAGACAAGCTGACACATGTACTATGCCTTTAATCCACGAACTATCTGGCACTGGGATCTCACTTTAGCCCTAACAACTGGGCTCTGCTACACAAAGCGAGTGGTGCTATGTATATCAGCATATAAAAATCCTACTTAATTAAGTTGCATGAAGGTGAACAGGCAACCCGGGTCCTGCAAGCATGATTTTTATAGCACCTCTGCATAAATAATACTGAGAGGTTTCTCAGCACAGAAGTACTGGAGGTGATAATTTTTTTCCCACCTGCAAAGTCTTGCAGCCAGATATATAGGAGGGGATACTTTCACCTGATACCATAAATACTCTCAAGCATTCTGAAAACCTGGACAGTTTTTAACAAATAACCCATTCAAAGCCACTGATAAAGATGTAAATGCAGAATATATCCAAACATGCCACTGGAAAATGAGTTAGCCTACTTCACAGGGAAGATTTAATAAAATGGTTTTCATGTAACTTCTAATCATTGTTACAACATATTCAGCAGTATACCACAGGCCTTGAAGTAGCATCATAAACATTTTCAAAACAAAGCAGATTTTACATTGGATTGCAGGCTGCTTCTCTTAACTCTGCTTCCTTTTGCTAAATCACAAAGTTCAGTATTGCAAAACATGTCTCCACTGCAAATTAATAAAGTTCACTCACACAAATCAAAGGTGTTTGCTATCTCAACCATAGATTCAAAGTTTCTCTGCATTTATGAGAACAGTGTAGAATATATAAATGTCCTTTGATTTCTTTCCCCCTTCGTTTTTTAAACTCAATTTTGTATCTTTATTCTTCCAGAAACAGCACAGTATATATACTGGAGGATATGGCTGACACAGCAGAGTGATCTACTCCCTGCTGAACCATGAAATGACCTAGACCTTCCCCAGGTTATATTAAGCCTTTAAAGACTTCAGTCTCTCTGCAGGCAAAGATACCACCAGTTCTTATACCACCCCTGCATGTGTGGAACCAGATGTAAATCACTTTGGTTGCTGAACCAGACTTAGCTAACCCGCAGTAGCTCTCATTTATTAATGATGTGGCTTCAACTAAAAGCATTACTCTGGAGAAATGGGAAAAGTCAGAAAGAAAAAACCTTCACACATCAGCAAGAAAGTCATCCAGCCTCTCTAGGGTTTGTTTCCAAGCTCTGATGGTTATGGTAAAGCTGTACACTGCAAATCATAGGCATGATGACTGAAATGGTTCGTCTACACTATAAAGCATCACTGAACACCTCAGAGACATTTCAATAAACTACTATTTCTCTAACTGAATGAGCACCATTGTTTTTTTTCTCCTTTAATGGCATTAATCCTACAATAAAAAAAAAAAAGCTAAAAAATTTCAAAACCAAGACAGCTTCCTTCCTTTCTCCACACACCCTCCCAGCAGTTCATGAGTCCTGAGCAGAATAGCTGATCTAAGTTAAACAAGTACAATACTACCTGCCACCATTGGCACTTATAACACCTTTTCAGATGGATGATGGAAGCTGGTTACAGATTAAGCAGTTCCACCTTTCCACATTTAGTTCCTTTTAAAAGCATGCAGTTTTCAAGGAAGCTGATAAAACCTGCAGATGCTTGGACGTGCAACCTCCATCCAACAATCCCTCCATCTCCAAACCCATTGGGCAGGACACAAACCTTGCAGTGGGATTTTGGGGCTGGGTGTGTGTGGAAACCCTGCCTTCTAGGATCTTTCTTCGTGACTGATCAGAAACTGGTGGTAGTATTTCAAGAGCTGCATTTCTTCCCGACATGACAATTACCATTTGCAGTACATCTCCACATCCTGTTTATCCTGGTTTCCCCAGGAAGGCAAGACAGGCATTGCATATTCTACGCCCTGGTTGCTCAACCCAAGTGACACAGTCTAAAAAGTATTAAAATAAAAGAAATCAAAGTGAAAAAACCAGCATGCTGAGAAAGGGCAGTGGAAGGGGAAAGGGAGCATCTGCTTTTAGATCTTCAAGTTCATCCAGTCTTTCTTCACATTCTCATGTCCTATCCAATTTGTTTTGTCCAGCTAGCTTTAACTTTGGGTTGGGTCTTTTTGGCTTGTTTTTTATTCTGAATTGGAAACATATTGTTGGGATATTTGCCAGAAGTCAGTGTCAACATGTACATATTTGTTAAGAAAACTGATTCTTTAAACAAAGGTAATCTATCAGAGTGTCTGGAAGTATTCAGCAAGGCATAGATGAAAATGAATTGGGCTGAAAATGCTGGGAATGAATACAGGTGAAAATGTGATTAATGGTATGGCTAAATAGAACATGTGAGATGACCACCAAAGACAGACACTAGAACGGTTCTTCAGCATTCGGTCTGGGGTTAAACTGCCACTTGTGACACCATCAATTAATTATTTTTTAAAATTTATCATATATCCCCATGCACATGTGTCCAGGCATATACATGCATGCAAATACGTGTGTGTTTAATGTGATGTCCTAAAGATATTTGCAGAATTTGGGAGGCCTTGTCAGTACAGGAGAATGACATTAATTAATTAAATAACCAAGTAATATTGAGGAATAGAGTAATACAAAAAGAGGTAATAGAACCAACTGTACAAAACACAGTCACGCACTTAGAGATTAACAAGAAGAATTGATGCCAGGAGGTAGAAAAATCATCAACTAAAATACAGAAAGTGTCACAAATTATTCAGTCACAAATTTGCTGCAAGCACACAGAAAGCAAACATGCAAATAATATTACAGATCATGTATTTCCAGTGAAAATAAAGACATATTGATGCCACTCTACATGGCAGAATGGACATCGCCAAGGTCAGGGATAATCTGTTCTATGCTGGAAGAAGAAATTCTGGCCCTTGAGTGAGTATTCGAAGCATTACCACAATATAAATAACAATTTAATTGCCAGTACTAAACAAATGAGATTGTCCTAACGGTGTTCTAAGCACCCAACAAGCTTAAAACACTGCCACAGCACAGCAGGGATCTCCAGCAGAATAAAAGGTCCCGAAGGCAATTAACTGTAATTTGAATCCCTGTCACAGAGCAGAAATCAAACATCATGGAAGACCATAAATATACACGGGTGACAGCAATGCAGCTACAGTATGTCCTGCAATTGTTTGGCTACAACAGCAAGGGCATTACTGATATAGCTGATGACCTTTTCTGAGCTGCCCTTACAATAAACACTTGAAAGGTGGCCTTCAAACATAAAAACTGAAAACAGCTGATGTGGGGGTCATATGCACCTGCAAAAGACTGACAAGGATGGGAAATTAAAAAAAAAACAAAAAAACAAAGAGAAAAACCTACTCCAATGTCAAAGAACAAGAGCAGATTAATTTGCACACAGGGAAGGGGAGGTTTTCTGTTTGTGATGCTGCCATCTTGCACTTCTTATTTTAGGGCCCATGGATAATAAAGGAGAGCAAATGTTCTGCAGAGTCGATAGGGACTGTAAAAACTGAACACAAGCAAGTAAAATACGAGTCATAAAATGATGATCTCAACAAACTGCCAGCAAGAGATAAAGCCCTTTATCTGTGCCTGTATGTATACGATACATATATGCACTTGAGGCACTGTGGGCAAGAAAAGCAGAAAGGGTAAAGTACTTTGCATATTTAGTCAATCATTTATTTCTCTGCTGAATTTCCAAAATACATTTCTACACAGATACTTCATCCAATATCAAGCAGTATCACTTACAGATCCATTCAAACAGGCGTCAGCCCTAATGACAGACTGATACAACACAGTCAAACAAAGGTGGAAAGTTTTTTTCCCTCTCACAAGTATCATTTTTTGAAGAAACTAATTTTTTTTTAAAAAATAAACTGCTACTAATAAGCAGCAATCTGTTCTTCCTCCCTCCTCAAAAAAAAAAAACCAAACATAAAAAATACTGCATTGTGTTCAGTCCACCAGAAAATTCCAGTCTATAGACAAACAAGAAAAAAACTTAGAAAGATATTACCACTAGGAAAACAATAAGAAATTACCTATTGGGTTTTTTTTCTGAACAGTGTTGTATAATCGGCACTTGGAAAAGCTTACAGGGCTTTGAAATAAATAATTTCCACTGGCATGTCAAAGTGCTTATAACTCAGGAAACTCTCGAGATAATCTGATCTTGACAAATCACACCAATCTATTACTTCCTCCTTCCCCAACACAGTAATCCCCATTTTATTTTTGCAGTCAGCCAGTCTCTAACTTCTACAGCTCTCTCTATATACGCAACCTGCCTTCATGCGGTACTGAGGCATCTCACACTGCACTATACTGTACAAGAAACAGTAAGATATGTGATTATATGTCTACATTTTGCCTTCTTCCTTTCTTTCAGGAATTGCTTTTGCCAAAAGACACTCTGGAGCAATTCTCCCTGTAGTTACAGGCAGGACACAAGGAGATGCAGCTTGCAGTTCCTAGCTTGATGTCCTTCCCAGCTATTTTGAGCCCACTGGCCGACTTCTTACAAAAAGAAAGGGACAAAGAAAAGAGAAGAAAAAAAGAAAAGGTTTTGCCATGCAGAGGAAAGTGCCAGCCTAGTCCTTCTGCTGAAGGAAAGGCTCAGGGTTATATGTCTGGCTTGCCAGCTGGCCAATTTATAGCAGTACATGTTTCTTTGAGTCTAGGCAGTGGCAGGGGACATGGGAAAGAGCCAAGAATACAGAGGGGGAGAAGGAGTCAGGGCCATGGGCAGAAAAGAAAGGGAAGGAAATTTACAGTGAAGGGGAAATATAAGGCATTACAGGAGGGGAAATAAATAAAATCAGAGAATGGGGAAGAAGAGGAAAGTCAGACATTAAAAACAGAGGATAAAACTATGGAAGTCCATCTTCCATAGCTCCATTGCTCAAGAAATACCCTGTCAGAGGCAGCCAGATTTCTCCTTGGCCACCTTAGACATCTTGGATGAGCTACCAAAAGCCCTCATCCCATTTCTTGCTAGTTTTAGTTTACACATTAATCATTTGAATATTCCTGAAGGCTACTACTAATCTGAGTGGGACAAAAAAAAAAAAAAAAAAGAGGTTGAGGATGGGGAAGTGGAAAACAGGGGGGAAAAAAAATAATTTTTTTTTGTGCAGGGAGGAGAAAAAAAAAAAAAGCTACTTTCTTAGGAGAAATTCCTCCTAGTGCATGGAATTAACATAATGCCTCTACCTCCCAGTTAGTGCCATTCAAGGTTTATTTTTAGATGCTCTCTGTATGACTCTCTGCACAGGGATGTTTAATATTGATATAGCTCGGTCCCAATTCAGAGTCTTGCAGGAAAAAGCCAGGACTAGGACTCCTTCATCTTCTGTACCCTTTTTTGGCTGTGGCCCAGGACACCTCCTGGAGGTGGTTTAACCCTGGAACAAGGTCCACTGGACAATTACCGGATGAAGATAAGATATTTGATAATCACACACTACCAACCTTGTTTGTTCGTGGGTTTAACATCAGTGGTTTGCCTTTTTCCTTTGTATGTGCACTGCGACATGCCATCACACAGGGAGTGGCAGCTACTCTTAGTCGGGCGAACATTTTTATTTTTCTCTGTACTGCACCTGGGAAAAGGAAAAGAAAATTGTTCAGATACAGAGGCACTGGAACTAATGTTCATATTTGTAGGCCATGTGTTGTAAAAGAAATAGGTACATGCTAGATAAGACTCTTTGCTCTAACACCATGATAATAACCTCAAATTGCCTTGCAGCAGCCAAGAGGAAGAAAAGAAGGAAGGCTTTACAACAATGAGAGTACAAGAGTGAGTGGAGAGAATGTACAGGGATATTACTGTGAGGAGGTGGCTGCAGTCAGCCAGCATTCTCTGCATATTGTCTCATAGCTGCATCATAACGCAGAGCGGAACTACCATTAGCAAACATTAACCTTCTGTGGTGACCCGTGCAACTGGCACCAGTGCAAATAACAGGGAGGACAGAATGACGTGGGCTAGTGCAGGAAGAAAATTTAAGCTCAGTTTCTCTGACAGCTTTCTAACAATGAAATCTAGCAGCCTGGACAACAGAAAGGAAAGAAACTATGTCTATTAGCATATTAAAACTAGATTAGAAAAAATGTAGAATTTAAATATTCACTGAACTCTGGATTCCATGCTTAGATTTTTTTAGAATTCCAAATCTGAAAAAAAAATAGGGTTTTTTTCAGAGAGAATATATCCTTTTCAACAAAAGATAGGTTTCCCTCACAAAAAAATTGTTAGTACTACTCAAAAGCTTAGTTCTTAATCCTGCCAGGTGATAACCAGTCCCAAACCCATTTTATTCAACTATGAATTGCAAGTTCTTTGGAGCAGAAATTATCATTTATTACACGCTCGTATGACACAGTACCACCAGGGAATGTGTACTGGACTCTTCTCTAAACATTATTTCATCAACACAGGGAGACAATAACATTCACAGCAAGACCTGACACAGGACCACAGCCTGTATGAAGACACCTTCAGATGACGGGCCGTAAAGGACAGGCGTACACAGCTTGGATGCAATATTGTGCAGAATCCTGACATGGGAAGCGATAAAAAGCAGATTCCTTTAGCAACAGGCCTATACAGTCAGAGGAGGAAGGCAGAGACCCAGGGTCAGCTTGGCAGGGAGCCCCTCTCCAGCTGGTGTGGGTAGGGGACCCCTGCAGCCAGTGCCCCATCATCCCCGTGTATGTTCACATCCAAGACACATACAAGGACAGTAAAGCACATATTTAAGGAATGCAATGATGCATGGTTTGGGTTTTTTATTTCTTCCAGATGGAAGGCAAAATTAGATTAAGGAACAAAACTTCATTATCTTAAATATAGCCCGAATACTTAAGAAGACCTTTCTATAATCAAATTTACATATAATCAGCTTTAAAGATTGCAGGATGATCTTACAAGTTACAAACTGAGGATTTTCTTCAAAATCTTTTCAAGCATTAAATGAACATGCAAACATTTAAGTTTTCATCATCAGTTATACCCAAGTTCCTCTTCTACCCGTTACAAAGTGTAGCACTGACATGATCCCTTTCTCTCATTCTTTATTTGTTTGCTTAGGCCTTGCAATTGACAAAAAGTTCCCCTCGAAACCCATGTGTTTAGTTGTTGTGTGGTAAAAAACATAAATTTACTGTGTGGAGACAGGAGGAAGGAAAGCCTTGCCAGCACCACAAACAAATATTGCTTTTAACATGGTAAGTCCTCCCTAAACCAGCTTGCGGTGGACTTAACACAGCTGGTCTGCCAGAACTCAGGGCAGCTGAAAATCAGCAACAGATAAGCAAAATTAAATTCGTGCTGCAAAACAACCAGCCTTTAGGAATAGCAAATTCAGCTTTAACTGGTTTTAATTCCGATTGCTCATTTGCTGTTGTTACACAATTGTGAGTCCCAGCTCCTCGTGCACGTGAGGCTAAAAATGATCTGTGATTTACAGTGTCACAGCAAACCTCAGCCTGGGTCCCACCAATCTGGTGTTAGGGTGGCTCCGACCTGTCACGAGCAATACCTTCAACAAGGAATTAAAAAGCAGGCCAAACGCCACACCGTATCTTACTCTAATTAAATTTAAATTGCTTTGTTGCCATTAATGAGCATTTAAGAATCAAACAAGATTGTGGCCCAGATTTATCCTTACTCGATCAATTAACTCTCTAACCAATGAGAGAGGAAAAGGCTTTCCAGGAGGGTGAGTCAAATCTTACTTTTTTTCTCTCCCTTGTGAGACAGACTTGCTCCTCTCCTCTGAGGTGCCACAGCGGCACGTCAAACGATTTACTTGGAGGTATCTCAGATGCATAAAGCAAGTGGGAGGAATCAGTCTTCATTTTCCACTCAGTCCCTCTGTTTAGATCCAAGAGATATGATCCCAGTTAATTTAAGTCCAGCATAAAACCTGACTGGTTACTCAGTCCTGAGCATTCCTTCTCCTACTCTTCTAATTGTCTCCTATTTCTGTTTCATCTCCCATCTTGCACATGTCCTCCAACTCCTTTTGCCACAGACTTTTAAACATATTTTAGCAAAAGTTGGCCTCCAAAACTCACCTTAACACGACTTCGCCCAAAACCACAAAGCAAGATCATTTCCCATGCCCTGTCCGTACTCCTCTATAGGAGTGCCAAGAGCTCTGCACTTTGCCTGCGTGGCTGTGGGACCTTCCCTCTCCTCCTGGCTTTGCTGGCCACCAACCTGGCAAGACCAAGCCATTCATCTGCCCAGGTTCTTCTGCTTTAGAAGTCCTAATTCCACCACAAGGCCTCATGGGAAAGAAAGGACATGAAGCCTCATGCCCAGTGGCTCATATTTGCCAGCCTTGTTTCTGGGGAAGCACTTTGGGCAGGCAGCAAGGGGCAAGGACTGGAAGAAAGGTCCCCAAACCAATACCTGGTTTCAAGGAGATGACAGGGTTGGATCATACTGCTTTGTGGGAAGGTTTTTAAATGGTTTATGATGGCTTTTGTAGAAGAGAGGCCAGGCTTAAGATGGTGGTACTTTAACCATAAGAAAAAAGAGAGATGATCTTGACAGTGAAGGCTGAGAAGGGGAAAGGATGTCAACTAAGGAAAGAAAGGGAGTCGCAATGATGTGAAAACAGACGCAGAGACGACCGAGGTTGTGCAATGAGGAGGAATTAGGAAGAAAGCAGAGGAATTGAAAGAGGAATAAAATACCTCCTAAAACATATGTTAGCATAACCAGAACAAGGATTTTTTTCTTCTTTCAGTGTTTGACAATGGTAAGGACTAAACAAGACGGTGGTGCACCACTAGGCTTAATCCAATACAATTTGGTACTTTTTGACTCATTACTACATACATGCTGTGTCACAATTTAAGAGAATTAAACTCTTTAGCATAGCAGATGACAGCTCTCTGCTGTGCCTTATCAGGAGGCATCTGGCCAGGTCAAACTAATTACCAATACTGCCCAAGTGCCCTTATCTGAAAGCAAATGTTTTGCTGCTACAATTATGGATTTGTTATATTGCAAAAGCTACTTTTAAGGGAAAGGTTCAATGTAGTTTTAAAACGTACAATTACATTGCTCAGGGAGTCAGGAAGCTCAGTGGCAATTAAAGTAAGGTCTGCTTCAATTACTGCACAGGCTGCCTGACTTGCGGATTATACCTTAAGACTCAGGAGCATATCTCAGTGGACAGCAACTCACGCTTGATGAGTTTGCAGTCTTCCTTCAGTTCATAGGATGGCTAAACACAAATGTAATTCAAGTATTCCTGAAATCCTGTGTAAACAAACAGTTCCAGTCTTTCTTTCATGTACAGAAATTGCCAAGACCTGTGTGTTAACAGGAGCTTGTTCTTGATAGCAGAAGCTGGAATTATTAATTCAAGATCATACAGGCCTCAGTTTCCAATTTTTCTGGCCTGAAATGGTTTTGGTTTTTTAAGCACCACTGCTTTAGGGCCAACAAACATTTTCTCTTATACACCCACAGCAATCTCTTCAGTGAGTCTGTACTACCCCAAGTCTGGTGTGGATGCACCATTGTGTGCTATTCATCTTTATTTAAAAAAAAAATAAACAGACAAGCTTTGCCTACCCGAGCATGACAAAAACCAGGCACACACTATCTGGCTTCATCACTTCAGTAATGATAAAGCAGTCTAAAATTATTAGATTAGGCAAGTACCAACTATAAATGTGTCTCCCGATGAGACTTGTACTTAAAGAAAGCAAGCTTGCCCTGTACCCACCACCCTGCAGCATTGCAGCGGGTGCTTTGCAGATCAAGGAGGAAGGGGGCATTTCCATTTCACAACAGGAACACCAGTGCATATGTGTGGGGAGGAAGGAGCAGAGAGACGAGGCTGGGTGACACAGTTCTGCACAGCGACTCAGCACCTCTGACTTCCCAAGCTGACTAGATGCTGTTGGGGGAAGTTAGAAGAAAATGGTGGTAATAATATTTCATGTTCCTTCAGCAAAGTCCTGAGCTGTTATTTTAAACAGCATTTCTAAGGTACCTTGAGATCTGCAGACTAAAAAGAACAATCAGATTCACTAATAAAACGTTTGGCAGTAGTGCAGCAGCTCAATTTGGAATTACTTTTCTTCCCTCTTATTCTGAAGCAACCAATTCAACAAGGAGAAAAGTTAGATGTAAAGTACTTAAGCAGAGTAAATAAGTTCACAGCTTCAGGTTTGAAACATTCAGTAAATAAAGCTTGCTTAAAAGAGTTCAAATGAGAATAATTTCAGAACACCTTTGTAAAAAGAGCATAGGTTCTCTGAATTCTTTTAACATAGAGTATTAGAAAACTTCCCACAGCACAACTAGAAAGTAGGACTAAATTGTTTGGTTTTGGAGTCTTGGTTCACAAAAGCTGTTACCACACAACATTAGAGAGCTATTTTCTTATACATTAACGGATCTGATCTAAGTATTTTTCTTAAGCATCATAAAGTCCATTATCTTGTACTGTGGAAACTGCAGCAGCAGTACTTCTGGCCCACTCTGACAAGATGTTTTAACATTCTTGATTTCCTTCCATTTGTCTTATTGGAAAGATACTGGTGGTAAAGGTAAGCACATCTGTGTATGAGGGACCAAGGCTCTGTCTTTATCAGAATTCTCAGAAAGATTAGAGAAATAAAGAGAAAGCCACCGTTGCTTTACTCTGGAGAACTGGTATTACAGTTCTGGTGTTACAGCTGTATTAGAGCTGTTTTCTTCAGTTCAAAAATACAGATTTTTTGAATATAAGTTGGGAGAGAAACAAGGATGTTCTCAACAACTGCACACAACTGCTGCACACTTATAAAAGCTGCTCTTCCTGGTAGAACAGCTCAGCAATAAACACAGAGAAAACAAGCTGCTAGCTAATTCACAATTACCTTTAGTGGAGATCATGCAAAGTATAAGCCTGTCAACCACTTACAAACCTTGGTGTGCACTAAAGTTTGGACTTTAAAAGAAAAATTCCTGCTTAAATCACAGAAGAATCTGAAAAACTATCCATATGCAATTAGTTACCAGCCGCAGTAACAGCGAAGTGTTCCTTCTGTTGCAATAAAGGTGCTGCCACCGCAGTAAGGACGAACGTTCAGCTAGTACTCACTCAAGCGCAGCACACTACCACGCATTTCAACAGCTTCTTTCTTAGTTTGCAGGAGAAAAAGCTTCGTATCTTGCCTGCACTCACGCTGCTGACCCACAATGCTACCACACAGGAGTATCAGTTTTAACTGACAAACAGTTCAGACCGTTTAACTGTTTAAACTGTTAAGGACTGTTAACACACACTTTCTCTTAAAATACATGCTCAGACTAAATTTCTACAGAATTTATCACTTCTGATAGAGCCAATATCACTGCTGGCTGCACACACACAGGGATTACTTGCAGAGTTTCATACTCTGCCTAACTCTTTGTATTACCCATGTATGTATTTGCATATACAGAAAATTTCCCTTTGCTGTTCGCTACTAACTTTTTGGATTTAAGAACACAAACATATCAAATAATTAATAGGTTGCTTGGCTGCAAGATTGTCCTCTTCTATCAGCCCTTTATCAACATTGCTGTATTTTTTAGAGTTTCTCCAAGTGTAGCCAGAATTAGGAAAACATAATGTGATTAATGTAAATA
Source organism: Podargus strigoides (assembly GCA_028020825.1). Lineage (NCBI taxonomy): Eukaryota > Metazoa > Chordata > Aves > Caprimulgiformes > Podargidae > Podargus > Podargus strigoides. Next base: position 17,552,751 of record CM051663.1, read on the forward strand.
ATTAAAAGAAAATAGAAAAGTGCAGGTTGTGCCAAATGTCCACCTGGTGTCTATCTTAAGAAAACAGAATCTTTAGATCTACAGATCTTGACTCTTGATCATGTAATACATTAAAGGACATCCTAGAATGAAAACAGAGTCACTAGTTTAAGGCAAATACAAAACTGCCAACTGTGACAACTAGAGAACTCATCCAAATAATTACCATATGAGGAGAATGTACACAGAAGTTCAACGAGTTGTCACAACGAAACCTGGGGTTCAGGACCAACAAAGACCACCGGAGGGACCCCCAGATCACACTGAGCATGCCCTAATGAACTTTATTTATTATAATTAATTCCGGGAAATGTAATGAGTATGTAATGAGTATGAGTATTAGTTCTAAGAAATATAATACATATGTATGATTTGTGGAAATATGGCCTCGCCATAAAATTGGATGCAGGCTGAAGGCGGGCAGGGGCCCTTCGGCCAAGGCTGAGGGGCTGCAGGAGCAGCGGTGCCTGAATGGGGAGAGTGTGAGGAGCGTCCGCCCAGGCTGGGCCCAGGGACTGCTGCCAAGGACGGGGGTGCTTCTGGGAGGGTGGCAGCTGAATTTGTCACCCGTTTTGACAGCTAGTAAACACCCAGCATCCCTGCACGGCGCTGGCGGCACACCCGCGGCTTCCTCCGAAGCCAAAGAGCCGCCCATGGTGCTCCCCACCTGCCGCTGGGCCCAGGCCCCCGCTGCCCCCGGGGGCTGCCGGCAGCAGGCCCGGACTCAGGGCCTCCCACTCAATGGGGGGGTCCCGCTCCTGCTGTAGGGCGACTTCGGCCGGCCCCAGGGCCACGGAGCTCCCTCCATCCCCCGCCCCGCGCCCCGGCGGGCCTCTCGCCCCCTCACGGCCGGAGGGCCCTGCCGGCCCGGCTGGCCTGCCCGCTGGCACACCCGGCCGGGGCACGGAGCGAACGCCCCCTCCTCACCCTGGCGGCACGCAGGCGGCAGGGCCGGGGAAGACGTTTCAAAGGGGGGAGGCACTGGAGGGAGGAAGGCGGCAGGGGTCGGGGCTGTGGAGAAAACACACGTAAAGAGGCCTTTCGTACGCCACTGCAATCGTAAAATTGTTACCAGAACGGGATCCACCTCCTCCTGCGGCTGCTGCCCGCTGAGTGATGCTGCCCGAGGACCTGTTTCTATTGTGCAACACCACCTTCCGTCCGCCGCAGCTCCGTCCGCCTCGGAACCCACCACTGAATGAAACAAACAAGGAGGCACCGGGGAGGGGCACCCCGGAGGGCGGGGCGCTTCCCATGACTGACAACCGGGGCAGCCAATAAAAAGGAAGATTCCTCGCCAGCCGCGGCCGCGCGCGGCCTGTTTTATGTTAATTAGTCCAGGCGCGAAGGCGAATCAGCGTGGAGGGGCGGGGCGCCGAGGAGAGGAGCTGTAGGAAGGGGGCGGGGCTAGGGGTTGTGACGGGACGGGGCCGTGAGGGGACGGGGCCGTGACTTGGCGGGAGATAATGCAGCACCTAGTGCTGCAGGACAGCCCTAAAATTGCCAGGCCCAGGAAAGAATCATGGTCTGGCAAAGCATTGCTTTTCATAATAACATAGGGCTGTTCTTAATGTCCTACTGCTGCTCTCACCTCGAAATTACGCTCTTCCCCAGCTAAGCCTTCACAGTGTTTGGAGAGGGAAGGTACGATGCTGCGAACCGTGACCACTCAGCCCATCTGAGTCTTCGTCCGCCTCCTCTGCAGCCCAAACACTGAGATATTTCCCAGTGTTACAGTTTGTGAGGCTGTTAATTCTCTGCTGGCGCACAACGCGATTTAAATTGTTAGCTGTGCGAGCGAGCACCATGCAGTTAAAAGAAGCTGAGTTGCCATAGTAACTGTAACAATAAATATATAAGCCCACTTAATGAAAACTTCCTCTTCTAATCATGATTTTGAGGCCTGTCATGAAGTGCGTATTCTGCTGCCTCCCTGCCCCCCCCCGTCACCATGACTGATGGCTTTGAAACATTACTGAATAATGTGCTGTGCCTATAAACAAAGGAGATTGCTAAAATAATATGCAAGGTCATGACTTTGTGCCTGACTAAAAATAGCCCAAATTAAAGGCATTTAAAAATGCTTCATACTTGAGTAGCATAAATCAGTATATCTGTAAACCCATGTCATTTTGGACTGACTGGGGATCTTGCCCAGTGTATCTAATGAACAGTGGATGCCTTGCTGAAACACACTGCATAACACTTCCTTGTGAAAGAATGGCTGTCTCAAAAGCTGTGTTGTAATTAGTCCCAGAAGAGAAAAACCTTCAGCCCAGGGAACGGGATTTGACAGGGCTGCAGGGTCTGAAACCCTCAGCGACTATTTTTAATGGTTGGGAGAGCTTTCACTTCCAGACAGCCTACTTACTACTTTTTCACCAGCCTTTTCTCCCAGCCGTTCTTTGGTATCAGTTAAGTTCATTCATTTCTTCCTGTACTCAGCTCTGGTGAGGCTGCACCTCGAATACTGTGTTCAGTTTTGGGCCCCTCACTACAAGAAAGGCACTGAGGTGCTGGAGTGTGTCCAGAGAAGGGCAGTGGAGCTGGGGAAGGGTCTGGAGCACAAGTGTGATGGGGAGCGGCTGAGGGAACTGGGGGGGTTCAGTCTGGAGAAGAGGAGGCTGAGGGGAGACCTCATTGCTCTCTACAGCTCCCTGAAAGGAGGGGGTAGCGAGGGGGGGGTCGGTCTCTTCTCCCAGGTAACAGTGACAAGATGAGGGGTGATGGCCTCAAGTTGTGCCAGGGGAGGGTTAGATTGGATATTAGGAAACATTTCTTCACTGGAAGGGTTCCCCAGCACTGGCACAGGCTGCCCAGGGCAGTGGGGGAGTCCCCATCCCTGGAGGGATTTCAGAGCCGTGTAGATGTGGCGCTGAGGGACATGGGGTAGTAGTGACTGGGCAATGCTGGGTTAATGGTTGGACTGGATGATCTTAGAGGTCTTTTCCAACTAAAATGATTCTATGAATCTATGGTTCAAATGCAGACTCCAATCCATCAAGGTTTTTTTCAAGCGACAGGTTGTTGTGTAGAGGAGTTCTAGACCATGCTTCATGCTTCAACACAACCCCAGTCTTGTACAGGTGGGCAGCAGCAGCATGGAGCGATGCCTCCTACCTGGTAACCCAAACGACTTGTCCTAAGACAATGAGGGGGCTTCACATCTAATCCATATGGGCAGCAATCCCATATAGTGTGGGACTCTGCTTTCTCAAGTCTGTTCTTCATCTCTGTCCTGGGTTGCAATGTATTCTATTACCATGAGCCGTTGAAGCCTGGCGCCGGTGTTCCTTGCCCCCCCCACCCCCGCCGGGACTATTCTTCTGTTAATGCGCCCATCAGGGCCTTGCCCCAGGACTCACCGTCCCTGTGTGAGATGCTCCGGCCAGGGGGGGAGGGGTGGAGCCAAGCATTCCCGCCGGAGATAATTTGGGGTTTGGAGCAGCGCGAGGGGCCTTACCCGCTGGGATCCCAGAGGACAAGGACTGCACCGCCGCCGGATTTTCGGAGGAGGACCAGTTTTCTTTTTCTACAAGATCACCGCTTCAACGGGATCATTTAAAAGAGAACTGCAGCTGCCACCGAAATCGGATTGCTCAGACTTTTTCTTCTACAGACCGCCGCTTCATCAGGACCATTTCAAAGAGAACTGCAGCTGCCACTGGATCGGACTGGTACCAGCACCCTGCCCGGCAGGGTGCCAGGTTGTATCCCTGACTCTGTCAGGCCTGTAACCTGTTTCTCTGTATTATAGTTTTGTTGTATACATTAGTAAAAACTGTTATTCCCATTTTCCTCATATCTTTGCCTGAAAGCCCCTTAATTTCAATTCTATAACAATTTGGGGGGAAGGGGGTTGTATTTTCCATTCCAAGGGGGGCTCCTGCCTTCCTTAGCAGACACCTGTCTTTCAAACCGGGACAATCTCATCCTACTAGATAGCCACCAAGTGACTGTTAGATTTATAGCTAATTCATGCAACCACCCGTGCTATAGAACAAGAGAAGGAATAATTTCTTCTTCCTCCTGAGAACTTTTACCACCATATTTGGTCCTCAGCGCAGAAGAGTTTCTTTTGGCGCACAGGATGTTGTTGCTTTGCTGTTGCCAAGAGAACAACTGGGAGCCCTTGTCATTCGTCAGCTCCACAAAGCCAGCTGTCATGGCTCTGCTGTCTCTCTTGGCTGTACAGGAGCAGCCTCAGGCAGTTTCACAGCTCACTCACTACAGGGCGCAAATTCATTCAGAAGTTTTCAATACAAGAGGAGACTATTGGGTTATCGTAGCAGATTTCCCACACGTACAGGCTGGGGGTTCCTCTGCAGAGGAAGCCAGCGGTTTCTGCTGAAGTAAAACACATCTCCCAAAAGTCATCCGATCACAGTCTGAAGGTACACATCAAGGCGCTTAAATCACTCATTCTCCTAAAACTGTGCTGTATTTCCCATTTGAGTTTTCCTGGACTTTTGATCATTTGCTGCTTGTTCTGTCTCTCTTTGCTAAACCGCAGAGAAAGATACTTCCTGATTCATTTTTCTCATGATCCACCTTACTGATCGTCGCTGAGTCTGTCTGGTAAATCAAACAGAAGGCTTTTGTCTCCTACCCTTGGGATAATTTTGTCTCTCCTCTCTGTAACATTTCCAGTTTTTCAAATATCCTATTTAAAGCACCGTCACTAGTGCTGGACTCTGTGTTCTTGGGTTTTTTTATCACAGATTCTTAGTGTAAATTTAAAAAAAATAAAAATAATTACTTCCCTCTTCTATTCACCTAGATCTAGGGCTCTTTTCCTTCCTTCCATAGTGCTGCCTCAACACCTGCACTGTCATTCCCATAAATACACTGATAATGTAGCTATATATACACAGCCACTGAACAAATAATTATTTAAGCAGTCATGTGAATTTTTATCTACCTTCAATCTCAGAATTTTTTACAGTATGGACTAGCAGACAAGCCATCTCTCAGAAAGAAAGTTTCTGTGGCTTGATAAAAACTGGCATTTCACTTTCCACTCTTTATTTCTGTTAAAAAGTGCTGAGGGTTAACTATATGATTAGACTCATATACAGACTCTCATACAGAGAGATGACCCTGCTGACTCCTCTCATTACATTGTGAGACTATAGCAGGAATTGGGCAGTAAAGATGATTGTTACCTCGAGACAAGGTTTGTGAAGAAAAACAGTATGTTTTACTAGACCAATTCCACTAAAAGCTACTACTTCTCTCCAAAAACCTTGTGTCTTTTACACCTCTAGAGCAACAACACTGCTAATTACCTTTACACAGTTCTCATTATTTTGATTCTACTTCCGCATAGTATTTTTTTTTCCTCCTTTAAAGTTATTCTGCTTAAAACTTCTCATGTAGCATTTTTGCAATCAAATGTGTCCAGAGTATTTTCTGGCTCTGAGACCAGCTCGCATGGGAACAGACCACATCCATGCTATTAAAGTGTCTCACCATCCAAACGAATGTTCACATGCAGACTGTATTTTGGGAATAGTGTGCCTCATGCTAATTCCCACATGCTTTCTAGCAATTGTTTAGGAAAATGCTAGCTGGCCTGATCCAGAACTATGCCTGGGATTGTGCTAACGATTTAATAGTGTAGATGTTAAAACTCCAGCACCTGGGGACATTTTGTGGCACTGTTAAATCTGTCTTGATTAGGGATAATGTTGCTTAAATATATATCTATATGTGTTTGTAAGTCTTCCCAGTTAGGAATCTTTGGGATGCATGGTCCCTCCCCTCCCTAGTTCTGATGAATTCCTTTGTCAGTGACTCATATAACTGTTATTGTACAGGTCTGGCATTTATGTTTTAATTTCTCTGTTTTTGATCTGGAGCCTGTTTTTAAGCTGGTGATGCATTTGACCTCAGGTCATCGTTTGCTTCTACACCACTGAGCACCTGAGCAGCCAGGGATATGGTGACAAACCTGAGATCACAGAATCACAGAATCACAGAATGTTAGGGATTAGAAGGGACCTCGAAAGATTATCTAGTCCAATCCCCCAGGTGGTATTTCATCTTGCTTTTCTGGCTCTTCCTCTGCTTCCTTCAATTTCAGTTTCTTCAGCCCACTTTCAACACTGCCCCACGCTACTTTACTTATCCTGACCGATGACCGTCTGCTCCCTCCTCATTTTTGCTCCATTAATACACAGCAAGGAGAAGATACGGTGCATTTTTGGTGCCTTCATCCCCTAACACATCTACTTTTCTTTTGGGAATCAGGTTAAACCCCTTCCTCTTTTCCACTGCTGTTAGTTGTAGTAGTTGCATTAAAACCAGATAGATTTATATGTGCTGTGGTCACAGCTGTCAGCTCTGGTGTAGACACATACTGACCTCTTCCTACACCATCCTCATAACTGGGAGCTTTCTTCCAGACATCATCTACAGCACCCTATCTCTGCTCTTCTGAATCATGTTCCTTGGCACCACATTTCTTCTTATATTTCTTCTCATGTGGCTGAGCTCCCTAACTGTCTTGATGGAAGGACAGAGGGACACAGAGGTTGAATTAAGGCTGGCAATTTAGGCTGAGGAGAGAAACCTTGTGTCTTTAAGTCTTGAGTATGTCTTCTTTAACAGCAGAAGCAACCAATTTATTATCATCATGAGGCCCGAATGGTTTATTGCTTTGACTCCCTTTTGTGTGATTATCCAGGAGGGGGCTGAGGATTAATGTAATCTTCCCAGATACTCACTCTGTACTTGCAGCTCCGCAGTGAAAATAGCAAATATAGTGAAAGTGCAGCTTTGCTGATAGAACTGTGCTGATGGTGGGCCCTGTTCCAGCACAACGATGTCATTCAGGGGTCGTATCTATGCACATCCCCGACCAGTTTAACCATATCAGCACAAGTCTGCAACATCAACTTGTGGCTTTGAGACTGTTATTTCAAGTGTGAAGTAGAGAAGGTACAGAGGGGAACTACTGCCCTCTTCTGATCGCTCAGTATATATTAAGTTGGGGTTGTCCTGCCTTTTGACTAAAACGGGTATAAAAAGCACCACAACCTTAACACTAAATTCACTATGAGTTTAGAAGTCCTAGAGTCCCACTGACTCCTGTTAAACTGGAAAGAGGTGTTACTCAGACAACTCAGGGGAGAGTCTAACCCCATCAGTAAGGGTTTGGTGACAGTGCATTTGAGTTTTAAGATCTTGAAATCAGCATACAGTGCTTTTCTGTCTCTTTCTCATATAATACAGTGTGTATGTGTGCTGCAGAATGAGAATGGGCCTCACAGTGACTGAACAGAGCAAGTGGTGAGACCTGGAAGGAATGAGTTAAAGGATGAGTCCCATCAGCCCTCTGCATGTTCACACTCGGTGATTCTTGCTTCTGCTGGAGTCACTGATGGACACCACACTCAGCTTGGAATCCCAGGTGTCTCAGACCTGAAACTCTCTAATGAGAACAGCGTGCTTTTGTCTCTGTATGGCAGCGAAGACAAAAATAAGGACAAGATCTGCCAAAAAATATCCATTAACCTTCATAGGTCTCCAAATTGTACTGGCTTCAGAGGCCAAAGAGTGAATTTTTCTGTATGTGTTAGCACAACATCATCATCTCCACTCTGACTTCTCTATCAGGCTAGCAGAGGATAGCATCCTAACCAGTGCAAATCAACTTAGTTTCCTACTCAAGAAGTGAGAAAAAAAGACTATGAGCTGATAAGCAGAGCACCAGCTTGGCACTAAAGAGAAACAGCTTTTGCTTTTGCAGCTGCCATTTGCCTGCTGAACGTTGCTGAAAGCAAAGCAATCTATGGGACTCTGCTAAAGCAGAGTTACACCTGCTGACCCACGATGTCATGTCCATGTCCTGCTTGTAACATGCATGTCCTTGCATGTTACATCATCTGACATGTGCTCTCACTGCCACTTATTGCTAGCTGAATCATAAAAATAAACTGCTCCAGCAGAAGAAGGTTGATATTAAAAAATGTGACCAAGGAAAAACAATTACACGAGGAGTTTTTATATGTCAAATAAGCAGTAAAAGCCATAAATCCTCTACATCAATTGTGCATCATATCACTTTCCAGAACTCACAGACATCTGGATTTGAAACAGTGTCAGACGTCTTAGTTATGAGACATCCGGATAGAGTTATGAGCCAGCTATGAAACCTCTGCTATAAAGTGAGCTTTGGCACTTACTCAGAAGCTCTTCTGTAGTTTAAATTACAGACAACCTAACTCCATCAAGATTTCATCCACACTGCTATGAATGGAAGTCTCTGATTCTTGACAGCTTCCACAAACAAGATTTTTCTCTTGGGAAACAAAGATTTTTCTCTTGGGAAAAGCAAGGGAACTTGAGCCTCTTGAAAATTCAGACCTAGCAAGTTGTGGGTTTTTTCCAGTTTAGGCTTATTTTCCTCACTCCAAGGATCAGGTGGGCTGGGGCTGAAAGTACCACTACCGAAAGGCACTTGGGGAATACAAGATGGCATGATGCAGACCTGCAGAAGGTGCAGATCTTACATCTGCTCTGAGCCTGCTGGCCAGAGGTCTGAAGGCAACGTGCTGAAAGGGGAAAGCCACCAGAAAGCTGTTCGGAACAACTTACTCTTGGTAAATCTATGCTGGTTGTTCCCAAACACCTCTTCTTTGTCCTCTTCTTGTTCTTAGCAATGGCTTCCAGGAAGATTTGCTCCATTTTCTTTGCAGGACCTCAGCTTAGGCTGCCTGACCTGCAGGCTCAAGCAATCCCTTCTGTCCTAAGGAAGCTTTTAGGGTGCCTTTGCACCTCTGCTTTTATTTAGTGCCCTCATTTAATGCACTCCTAGGGCTGTTCCTGCACTGCTCCAGGAGTCAGTTGAAGACAAAAGGTGCCTGCAGTCCCTAATCAGGAAACTGCCAGCAGAAGCTGTTAGACGCTATCAGAAGCAAAAGCCTCCAGATGCCAGCCCTCGCCACTGCGATCCCTTGGGTCCCCAGAGAAAGCGCGCAGGACTGCAGTCAGTGTGTATTTTCTGCATGATTGAACCTGGGAGAGTGAGTTCATTACTCTCCCTCAATCACAGTTGTTGCCTACAGCTCCTGCAGACTGCAAATTGCAGCCACTGGAGGATACTAACGGAGACAGCAGCTGTCCGTGATGCTTTTTGGGTACTTTACTTTCCAGCACTGCATACAAAGACAATGAGACATGTACTTTGTCAACTGCTGATAAACTCATGTGAATGTGAGTGGTACATTATCCCTGTCCCAAATATCTGAGGAGGTGCAGAGTTAACGAGCAAACTGATGGCAGCACCAGGTTACTGTTCAGAAAGGTTTGGATGACTTATTTTGAGCTCCCCCAATAGATCACATGCTTCTCTCTATCAAAGAAAAAGCAGTCTCCAAGGTAATTGTTTAAATATTGCTACAAAGCATGAGCCTCTTAGGTTTTAAAAGCCACCTATCGGTTCAGTCCGATGTGGGAAGAGGTTCCTCCCTTCTGCCTTCTTTGTCAGAGCAAGCAGTGAATATACTGTCACATTCCCAAGAATGGGAATTTATATTTTTGAGACACATTGATATAATCCAGATGGCCTCAGTGCCTCTGCAGTGTGTGCTCAGATCACCAGAAAAAGCATAATTTCCTTTTCTAGTCTAATCTCTGTTACTTAAATACCAACCCAGGCTAAGAGCACAACAAAGTGCAAGAGTAATCCCCACTGACTTAAATAACTCTGGTGACCTGTTTGATGGTGATGTGTGGGAATGTTTTGCTGGAGAAAACCTACCAGATGTGATTCAGTAAGACAAAGAAACTCCTGGCTTCGTTCACAGGAGCAGGGAACACTTACCACCCTGCAAGCCCAGACCTACAGCCACTCCTCACTGCTCACACATATGCCAAGTAGGTGTGATCCCATTATTTCTCCCTGCAGGGGGAAAATATACAGTCTTGGCAGAGAATGGATAGAGAGCAGCCCCGAGGAGAAGGACTTGGGGGTGCTGGGTGATGAGAAGCTCAACATGAGCTGGCAATGTGTGCTTGCAGCCCAGAAAGCCAACCTTGTCCTGGGCTACAGCAAAAGCAGTGTGGCCAGCAGGCTGAGGGGGGCAGATTCTGCCCCTCTGCTGTGCTCTGATGAGCCCCCCCTGCAGTGCTGTGTTCAGCTCTGGGGCCCCCAACACAAGAAGGACATGGAGCTGTTGGAGTGGGTCCAGAGGAGGCCATGGAGATGATCTGAGGGCTGGAGCACCTCTGCTCTGGGGACTGGCTGAGGGAGTTGGGGGTTCAGCCTGGAGAAGAGAAGGCTCCAGGGAGCCCTTAGAGCACCTTCCAGTGCCTGGGGGGCTACAAGAAAGCTGGGGAGGGACTTTTGACAAGGGCATGGAGTCATAGGATGAGGGGTGACGGTTTTAAACTGGAAGAGGGGAGATTTAGATGAGATCTTAGGCAGAAATTGTTGGCTGTGAGGGTGGTGAGACACTGGCCCAGGTTGCCCAGAGAAGCTGTGGCTGCCCCCTCCCTGGCAGTTCCAGGCCAGGTTGGATGGGGCTTGGAGCAACCTGGTCTGGTGGGAGGTGTCCCTGCCCATGGCAGAGGGGTTAGAATGAGATGAGCTTTGAGGTCCATTCCACCCCAAAATGTTCTATGACTCTATGATTCTATTAAAAGCTTGATGTCAAATTACCAACCGCTGGTACACCTTCGCCCTGCAGCTCTGCTGCACAGCACAGCACTAGAAATGGAAGCCTGCTGGAGGATGTAAAGTCATGGCGGGTCTCTCGCCCCAGGCGGCGTCATCAGTTTGAGTCCCCTATTGATCTGCAGGGTTTAATCCAGGAAGGCCAGGAACCCCAGTTTTACCAGCTCCCCTGCAGAGGGCGGTCCATCCTCGTCTAACACATCTCCCAGCTCCTAGAGCTGCACAACTTGCAAGCTAAACAGACTTTTTGCCAGGAAACGGAATTCTTCCTACCTGCCCAGTGGCTGGGACAGAGCTGTGCTCCAGAGCGACAGCCCTGCCTTGGGGACATCCTCCCGAAGGAGAGTTCTGTGCAGCTGCAGTTCTGCACCCCAGACACCCCAGATGCAAAGAGGCCTCCAGTACCTGGTGGGAGTCCCCAAATCCACCACTCAGCTCCATTTCTTCCCTCTGCCTGCTCAGCTCCCTACCCACAGCTTCCTATCTCCTACGATTTCTCCCTCCCCCCCTCCCCTCTTTTCTCTGTCCATCTCAAGGAGCAGATCCCAGCTTTTTTATGGCTGCTGCTGATCAAACAGCCCAGTGTGTCCAGCAGGAACCTCAGTCAGAAACAGAATCACAGTAGCTGGGGTGTGTGGGCTCAGTGGTGTCTGTCCTTCTCCTGGATGAGCTGGTGCCAGAGGTGGGTTCCATGCAGGCTGCTATTCAGCCCACTCATGATAACTTCACTGTAGATGATCTTTAAAGGTCCCTTCCAACCCAAACCATTCTGTGATTCTATAAAAGCTTAAGAATTGGAGAAGACGACCAGCGGATACTTCACTCTTTTCATCAGTTGGTCTTAAAGCATTTTTTTGCATCCCTCCATTTTACAGATAAGGCTAGGGACATACACACAGAGCTGGGGTGATTTTACCCCTGGGCACTCAGCAGACCAGGGAGGAGCAGGCTGCAGAGCGAGTCCCGGAGCAGTACTCTACCTTGCTCCTAACCACTGAGTCAGGAAATAATAATTGGCTAATGGCAACAGAGTATGTCACCTGAAGATGCAGCAGATGGAAGATCTTAGCATTTACTGGCAGCTGCTGTGTTCATGGGTTTGAGGAACGTCATTTAGAGCAACAAAGTACCTGCTGTGGGAACAGACCCTCGCATGGTGGAGAGATGATGGACAGGTCTTGCCCATGTCTGGTTTTTAATGAGCTAGTTCGGTTGGTGCGAAATGTCAGTCAGTGGCTCTGGAGACAAAGAAGTCACAGTCAAAAGAAGAAACTAAGGCTCCTGCTGTTCAGCCCCTCTGTATAATGGCTCTGTGATTAAATATTTCAGTTTGTTGCTCAGCACTTCACAGGCTGACATTTTTGCCACCATTGCCTTCAGTTTCCCGTTTGTTTTTACATCAGAGACTGAGGGAAGGCACAGCCTGGCTGAGGATTAAGGAGTGACACACAAATAAACTGCCACCGCCAGCTCTCTGCAGACGCACGACTTCACATGCCAGCACTGTCTCTGTTCCCAGCCAAGCCTGTCCCTCTGTGTGGGAGTGTGAAGAAGCTCACCCAGAGCAGGCAAAGCCCAGCCAGCTCCGGCTGGGAAGGTGGTGGTGTGCAGCTCCAGAAGCAGACAGCAGGATGACATGTACAGCAGCCACAGCTGAGAGACGGCATGGGCCATAAACACATGGCATGGGCCCCTGATTTGCTGCTATTTTTGGCCAGAAAAACTAATTTCTCTGCATCCTTTTGTAGGGAGAGAATAATGAGCTATCTCGACTGGTGGGACCACAGCAGAAGTACTCGAATGTAAGGCCGTGTTTTTCTGCAGTGACAGCCTTTTCAGCCTGCGATGAATAACCATCATATACCATCCTCTGTGGAGAGAGAGGCTTTTCTTCTTCCTTTTTTTCACAGCTGACAGATACATGGGATTACACAAGGGAAAGCCAGAGGCCCCCCCAAATCATCTTTATCTGTTTCCGGGAGGGTTGTCTCTTGTTTCTAGACCTCCCTGGAGACTGTTTATCTACACTGGACAGACAACAGGAGTCTGCATGTTCTTCTTGCCTTGCCTAGCCTTCCTTACACCTGGCTGTGCCAAATGATTGAGTCCTGAGCCTGAAGAGACCTCAATTGAAGGTCTCCTCCCCTCAACAGTGACTGCTTTGGGGACTGATGAGTCTTCCTTGGTAGGACGTGAATGCTGCCCATCCACAAACATGTTTAGGTTCATCAAACTCCTAAAAATATGGGCTACACACTCAGGGATGGAGTAATTCAAGTATCAACCACCTTCAGCAAGCTGAAAAAAGAGATTTGTGTGCGGACAGCGTGGATCCTCTGCGCATTTGCTTTGTGGCATCCCAGGCTCCTGGTGTTTTTATTCCTACAAAAGTACCAAGAAGCTCTCCTCAGGGAGAAGGAATTCACATCTTCGGAGGCAAAGGAAGTTGAAGAGATGTGGCTGAGCTTTGCAATGAGAGGGAAAATGGATCTATAAGGATGGAAACAAATTTTTCCAATCCAGAGGCCTGATCCAGAAGCTCCCCCAGGCACCCAGCATGTGACACACATGCATTGCTATATGTGTGCACACAGAGAAGATCTGCTGTGCCTGGCAAGCCCAGCTCATGCACACTGTGTGTTTCCTTCCACCTTTCACCTCCTGCAACCTGCTGAGTTTTTTAGACAAGGCCTTACCCGGATGGCCGGCAGCTTCCCAATGCCCAGCTGCTCATGAGCAGAACAGAGCAAAAATGCTTTTGGCTGAAACCGTTTTCTTGCCTTTCTGCATGTTATTGCTCAGCAGGAAAATTTCATCACCTCTGTATGCTTCCTCATCCCATCTCCCATCAGCAGTGTGTTTTCACTGTCCTCCTTCTCACATGGGAGCTTGTGTAGGCTGAGAGGCTTTTTACTGTGGCTCTCTCCTGGCACTAAGCAGTTACCAGTGGCCAGCACGATTTGGGGGCAGACAGCATGTATTTTTAAAGGGAATTTTTCTTTGTTAAATTGTCATTCAACCACCTATTTCACTCCATCCATCTGACATCGACCCACCCTATTCTTGTTTCAAGAGCAGGAGGGTGGCTGCATGGAAACAACAGCTGCACAGAAACACAACAGCACTGCCTGTCCCATCATCCAGCCCTGTTTGCAGCCAGATGATTACTCATTCTGGAGTTCAACCTCCTCTTATAATTGAACCTGGTTGAGATCAAGCTGTTCCATTGATCTTCACTTCCCTCCCGAAGTGCCAGCAGGACTAACAGAAGTGCTTCAGGATTTTGAAATAGTTACTGCAATAACCACAGAGAAGCAGCCAGCCTGGCTCTGCCTGATCACTCCCAGAGCCTCACAGCTCAGTGCTGGAGGCAAGGCATTCCCAGGGCACTCACTAACCCAGTATTGCCCTTCTTGCACTGAAATACCATCATGCAGCAGAGGAGAAATGGCAGGGGGGAAAAAACATGAACATGGTATTGCACACACATTTGTTCAGTCAAAAACCAAACTGGTTTGCATAGAGTTAGAAAAGTAGACCAGGTCCTTTTAAATAGTTCTAAGAATTGCCCAGCAGTGCCTTGCTGGTTTTTGGTGGCAATTATGGAAGGAAATGCCATGACAGGCAGCAAGGGATGGAGAAGCACAGGCCATGGCAGTAAGACAGGGCATCACCACCAGCTCTCATTCCCTCCTGCTCCCCACGCACCCTAAGCAGAGCAGGCAGTCACTAATGGGTGTCTACGGTGCTGTGGACAAGACGGTGGCAGCCCCAGGTGCCCAAGCAGCCCCTGCCAATGGGGGATGCAAGACAGGGCTGAAGGCTCTGCGAAGTTTGAAGATTCTGCATTTTTAGCAGCTGGTTTGTGACTATGGTTTTAGCCAAACTGTGAGGGTCAGGCTGCTCCGCTGTGGTCTGTTTTCAATAGAGTTGGCACTAGACTTTGGCTGTTCAAATTGGTTTTATAAAGTGTCCTTCTAGTGTAGAGCTGTATAAAAATAGGATTATAATGATAAACGCCTCATTCTTCAAAAAAAACCACCAATAAATCACTGTTCTTCCCCTGTGATCAGGGGATCACAGAGCCAATCTCACACACTGGTTTTTCTTACCTGCTCCATTCTGCAACCTGAGCTATCACAATTTTGTTTAATTACCCCAAATTTTGCCCCACGTTTAAACCACCACCAGTATGACCTATGTAGGAATTCCCACAGACACGAGGATAGCGCTAGTGTCCACTCACCAACCAGTCATCAGATGTGCCCCAAGTAGTCCTCATGCATGGACACCAAAGCAGAGTAAGTAGAGAGTTCAAATCACACCTTGAAGCACCTTTACCCACATCTGTTATCATTTTCTGGGAGTAATATTATATACTGCTTAATCTTAAACCAATATACTATCTGTGTGTACACACAAACACTTCATGCAACAGTGATATATCACAGGAATTAACTATATTTTTAGGTATAGCCTGTCCTGTCAAAGATGTAGTTCGGTATACTCTCTCCAAAATAATAATTTATAAAAATTTATACAGACTTCCTAAAACACCTTATTTTCACTGCAATGTTAATCAAAGCAATCCTTTCAAGATCCTTTTGTTGCAATCTATTCTGCTGCAACCTGAGAGCTGATGGAATAAGCCCCCATAAGAAAATGTCATCTTTTTAAGACAGATTCTCCTTGTTTTTGATAAATAAAATCCTACTCTTTGAATTTAGCAATGTGATTGTTATAAACCATCTCCCACAGCGGCCAGATGGCAGTTCAAAATAGTGTGGTGGGCACAGTCTCGGAAAGTGAAGATGCACTTTGAGAGGACTCCATTCACCTGAGTATTGTACTACTTCAAAATCAAAATCTGCCTTTGAAAATGTCAAAGACAACTATTCATGAGCAAACACCATATGGTATATTTGTCCTCGTCGGTTCCTCTTGCAATCAAAGGAGAAAAAGAGAACATTTCTGACCTGAAATGACTGCATGCCACTATATAGTGTTCTCACCGTAAGCTAGATGTTAGATGGTGGCATGAAATTGCTCAAATATGTGTTTCTCGGGTAAAAAGGGACAGAAATTATCATTACCAGTCCAGTTTCTAGTAGCAGCACTTGTAATATTCATTGATGCTATGTTGTGGTTTTACTCTGGGATCCAGGTGCTATTTGTGTAGGAAACACTTCCCAGGATGTCCCCAAAACCATATTTAAAAGTAAGCTGATTTTTTCATTACTCTAATGATAAAGCTCTGGTTAACGCAGCACTGTGATGGTGTAACAGCTGCTGTATCCCAACACAATTAAAAATAAACTGCAGCAAAAATAGTCACGTATTTGTGACTGAGGAAGAACAATCACCGGGCCAGCAACCGAACCATCAGAGGCATTGTTCTGACATTTAAAGGTGTTTCTAAGAGCAGCTGAGCAGGTATCTGCACTCTCATCACCCTGATGGATTCCCAGTCCGCAACTTGTGGCTAGTGGGTGGCTGTAGTGATAGGGCAGAACCTTGCAGAGGCCACCACGAGCAGATCCCACAGGTTCAGGGTGGTGGGATGCTGCTCCCTCCAATCTTCAAATAAAACCATGTAAAAGCCTGACCACAACAGCTGGGACTCACAGGGGCATTTACATACCTGATTACTGACTTAAACACCAGCCTCTAACTTGAGGTTCCTCCTCAGCTTGGAGACATTTTCAGTCCCTCTGCTTCTATTAGTGAAGTCCCCTGCAGTGGGGAAATACTTGATGGTTAACCTTGCACGGAAATGATTCTTCAAACAACTGCAAGAAAAAGCAGTTTGCTTCTTCACCACTGTGTTGGTGACAAGGTCTAAATTCCCTTCCCCTGACCCTGCGCACTCAGATGGCCTCCACCAGCCAAAGCAAAGCTTGGTGAAAAGCCACCCAGCACCAAATAACTCCAGAATGCAAATATTCAAGCAATGCTTAGTCTTAATTCAGGTGTTCATGATCATTTGCGGAAGAAACCTGAATGTGAATACTGGAATAAACATTTCAAATCTCATATTAAGCAAAATAATGACATACTACCAAGCAAGAAAGGCTCAGGCCTTAAATTTTATTGTTGTAGATGAGAAATAAATCTGGCTTGTGATCGGCTGAGCACAATCAGGTAACAAAGCCACCCCTCCCACTCCCATTTCCCAGCAAGTGACGCCAAGGTTTTGGAACAGTGTTAAATAACAGCTCACGAACCAAGATGGAAAATCCAGAGCAGCGACAATAAGCTCCGTTCGCTTCCTGTGAAGTTAATATTAGGCTTTAACTGTGGGCGTCCAAGCTCCCACTCCTCCTTAGAAGACAATATTCAAAACCAAAACTGTTACTTGCACGGCCATAACAAATAGTCCCATGTGCCTCTGGTGAAGACGTTCAGGCTGAATGCAACAACCCACGGAAAATGGCTTCTGGTTTCAGAGGACACGGCAACTGATGTCCGCTGAGAAGAAAGCTGGCATGGTTTGATCATTGCTGATTTCACATGTCAGTGTGTCTCCGTGTTTAACCCAACAGCAGCAAAGAGTTGCTGAACCTGTCAGAAGAGAATTTTAAAAGTCAGTTCTCGCATTGCTGATCTTATCCTTCAGGTTTAAACTCCATTGGCTCCCAAACATCTAATTTCCAGCTGATGCCCCTGGCTGCAGGGTTTGTGCATCTTCCATCAGAGGCTGGGTGTTATCTGCTCCTTTTCTCCTGGGTGGTGCCACAGAGCGATGGGGCACAACTGTGCCTGCTGATGCCTCCTCCTCTCTGGGCACATGCTTATTTGAGTGCCGGCAATCCTGTTGCTGCTGGCCACATGGCAAAGCTGAGCGGGTCAGTGGGTGGTGGGGCCCCATGTTGGGGCCCGATTTGGATCCACTACACTACAGGGGTGGCCGCTTCTTCGGTGTCCGAGTTTCTGCCACCGTGAGTAAAAGTGCTGAGCTTTAGTTGAGGTATATCAATAATCTACAACACACTGGAAACCAACCCTCTGTTTCTCCCTTGTTTCCCCTTTCTAAACTGCTGTGGGGATGTCTAAACACTCAAAGCAAAAACTAAAGCCCAGTGGCTTTGCCTTCCAGGTGTCTTCTCCAATGGCTTTGCCTTCCAGATGCCTTGTCCACCCCTGCCCCAGGACTTCCACCCCATCCTATCCATGCAGCCACCAGCCTTCACACCTATGCTGCTCATCGGCAGGAGCAACGACATTTCAATCAACCTAAGGAGAGATCTTCACAACAAGAACAAACTTTTGGGCTTGTCAACACTGTGCACAAGCTCTCCTATGGCTACACCTGTGCCTGATCCCACCAAGAAGAGAAACCAGGGTTAATACAGTAAATGCTGCTGTTAGTTATCACCCAAGTCTCACGTGAGTTTTCTTCACATCTCAGAACATTTAGTAGACTGCTTGTTAAAAGGGTAGAAATAATCTGTATAGGAACAATAGTTAAATACGGACCTTGGAGTTACTAAGTACAGTAGTTTCTCTTTTACAAATGAAAGTAGTGCCGCTGTGCTGGAGAGCACAGTGACACAATGGCAAGGAAAGCAGAGACTGGCTTTTATGACACTATTTACAAGTTTTCCATTTAAAAAACTGCCGAGTTTGATTAAATATAAGTATAGAACATTTCTTCCATATACAAACTCTTGTTAGCTGATTAATTATTAAGGTGCTCAGAAGTGTGGATGAAAACAGAAGTTACAGTAGATCAGTTGTGTTTGTGTCTATTTACAAACCACGCTCGGTTGCCTGCTGACACCAGGAACTTCCAAAGAACCTGGAAGCAAAGCAGCCAGTTACGAATCTGGTGCCACAGGAACTGTTGTTTTCTTCACAACATCTTTGTCAGAAGGTAAAATAGTAGTACTTGCATGCCTTTTTTTATTAGCAAAGGTGGGTGCCCCTGCTGAGTCTGTGTAGCTGGTGGTGCCAGGCAGCATCACACTGAGAGACACCCTGTTTTTAGCTCTCGACTCCTGTCCAGACCTTACCACCCAAATTTGCTGGTCTGCTGGGCAGCTGCCTGAGAGAGGACTCACAGCACCAGGCTGTTACACTGAAATGCATCGCATGGGGCCTGCTAACGACTCGGAGAGCTCGGATCTATGTTGTGTGACAGGAGGGAGAATTTATGTGTGAGAAACCAAAGGAGGAGAATGCGCTTAGCAAAAATTTTGTCTTCCAATCATAAAATTTATTTTCTGTCTGATGGCCAAACTCTACCTCTAGTTCCATTCTCTGCTGACTGATGGCTGACCACAGACACTGCCTGGCATCGCTTCTCTCTGTACCGCCTGTGCTCACACGCACCCGTGTCAGAGGAGCTCAAAGTTTGGCATTTTGGAAATCCAGCCAACCATGAAGGTATCTGACCATAATGAAAACACTGATTTTGTCCTCATCGTTTTAAGATGCTATAGAAAACGAAAGGAAAATAAGTTGATTTGACTTCTGTTTGTAAACTTATCATGTACTGTCATCTTCCCCTTGTACATTTAAGTTTCAAACAGGTCCCAGAGATTGCAAGGCAAGAGTGTTAAGGCAGTATAAGAAACTCAGTATGTCATTCACAACTCTTGATTCCCTTAAAGGTATTTCTAAGGCATCAAAAGGGGCATGTGGCTTATGCTCGCCTTTTCAGAAAAAGGCATTCGATATAGTGTAAAAAATGGATGCTCAATGACAGACAGCAGCCACTCAGCCCCAGGCAATGGCCACACCATCAGAGAGGAACAGGGAGATACAGCAGGATTTCCCAGGTGAGGGCTCCTCACCATCGCTCTTTCTGGTACACCTCTGTTTGTACAATCTCACCAGGGTGCTCAGATATGCAGGCACCATTGATGTCATTGAGCTTGTTGTCTGGAAGATCCTCGGGTTTTGTGCAAAGTTTGAGTGCCCTGGAGATGAAGACATCCAAGTCAAACTCAGGATCTGTTTCACTGCTCACCTCCGTGGGTTCTTTGTGGAGATGGTGATGAGAAGATGGCAGGCTCCGTTCCTGAATCTCCGGAAGAGGACTGGGACACTCAAGACCCACCTGCGTGCTCTTCACCCACTGAGCAATCTCCAGAAAGAGGTTGGATGGTTCTTCTTCCAGCGAGAGCTCAGCTGCAGGTGCTATGGTTGCTCTTTTCCAGTGGGATAAATCTAAAATCAGCTTGGGCTCCGAGTAATGATGGGGCTTATTGTCTCTCCACAGCAACTTGTCCAAGTAGGAAGGTGACCCCACTTTATAATCACATGATTTCCCACAATCGGCATCAAATACTCGGTCCATGGATGAGTGGGATAGCTCCAAGAACCTTTCTGAGCTGCTTTGTGAGTATTTCCGTGGATCAACTTGTGCTTCCTCAGCAATGGATTCAGACCCTGCCCGGGGGTCCCGCTGAACTTCATCCATGTCATGGTATTTATCGTGTCTCCATTCCAAATCGGAGGAGAGGCTTACATGACACCTGTGAAAGACACACTGCTATTAGACAGACAGCCAATGGCTTCGCTAAAAACAGCAGTGCTCAAACACATATGCACACTGCTGCTGCTATTTTTACCTTTTTCTTGCTAATCAGCTGCTTACCTATAGATCTTTAAGTCCTTATTAATATTAGAGACCTTTTTCTTGTGTATTAAAAAAGGCAGGGGGGCTGAGTAATTTATGAGAAGTCTCACGCTTGTCCAGGCTGCAAGGACCGGACCAGCAATGGGAGTAAAAACCCAACAACCAAACCAACTAGCCCCTTAACTTAGCCAATCATCACCTTCTCTCCACTTAATCTTGAAAGATGATTAACATATTAGTAATCAAACTGTCCCTCAGCCCAGAGACAAGCACCCGCACTGTGAGTGTTACTTTTTTGTTGCCATGAAAGTAAAAAAGATGAGCTTAAATCACCACTGAGATGGGACATCACTGGTTTACTCTGACAACGTGGACCAAAAGCATCCCTGAAGGGTCACCTAGCTAAGTGGTGACTTCTCAAGGCAGTCAAACTCCCTTGATTGCAATTACCTGACAACACCCATTCTTAGATATGGTTTTCAAAGTGACATCTAATTTACTGACTCCTAACTGAGATGCCTTTAAACGATGTGTTATCCGAGGCTCTACATCCCGGCAATGAAACGCTCTTCAGGTGTCCCACAACACACAGGCAAAATCATTTCCCGTTTCTAAAACACTCAGCTGCTCTGCAAAATTTACAGCCCTATAGCAGATGTCCCCAGATGAGTGATAGGACCAGCAGCCTCAGTCCCAGCTTCTTATGTCATACCAAGAAAGCCAAGAGATAAAAGGGTGACAAGGTGACCTCTGGTGGCTGATTTGCTTCTTTGGGGACTATAACTGGCAGGGATCCTGAAGCTGTGGGGATACACTGAAGACACATATCCTGAGAAAAGCTTTCAGCTTTCCTCTTTACCTAATTTACCTCATTGTCTGCCCCAGCCACCATCATCCTGACACTTGTTCATTCAGGCAAAGAGATTAATAATAGTGATGGCAAAGGATTTCTTTAGATTATTTTTTCAATGCTGGTGAAATATAGTGGATTAAGAAGGCACGGAGATTTAATGGCTATGCAGAGAGGAACAATGCTGCAGACATCCTCAGCCAGCTCAGCTGTAAGGAGCTCTATATGAAAGTGAACCGAGTTAATTCTTAGCTGCCTGTTTTGTCCTACCTGCTCTGGTACTGGGACTGGCCTAGTAACTGGGGTAATCATCTAGGACATGAAAGACCTCAGCTCAAGGCTGTGATCTGCTCTAAACTTCTGTATAACTTCCAGCAAATCATTTAAAAGCCAACACAATTAAAGGGTTTTTAAAAAGACCACAGCTCTGTGACCCCTGAGGCTTACATGCCTTGAAAAGTGATAAACATAGAGTTACAAATCAGGCCCAGTCCCCAAAAGGTACAAGAATTACATTATTTTATAACCGGTATTATAGGGACAGAGGACAGAGGGAAGAACCGTAGTGTCATTTAAACAGATGTAACTCAAACGAAGACAATATAGGCTGTGAATAAAACCAAGAGTGGAAAGATACTCAGTAACTGGAACATGCAGATTCAACATCTGCTCCCTGTGGAAATCAATGACGAACCTCTCGTTGGCTTCAGCAAGGTGCCAGCTTGAGCTGGATTTACAGTATGGCACAAAGAAGGAAAAGCAGGTGTCCTTTGTGGGTCTGGAGCATGTGTGACTGAACCCAATCAAAAGCAGGTCAGAGACTCACCAGTCAAGTTCAGCCTAAAGAGTTTAAGCCGCTGTCTGATCTCTGGCCCAGCCCTGGGTACCGTACCTGTCCCAGTTAGACATCTGGCTCTGGTTGGCTTCCATCAGCAAAATATCATCAATCTCATCCTCAATCCGGAATGGATGCTGAGACACAGGTTCATCCTCAGGACAGGAATACGGACTCATGTAAGGATGCTGCAGACCCATCTCAGCCGTTAGTCGATCCATAGGGTTAAATGTCAGTATTTTTTCCAGAAAATCAATAGCTGTGAAGCAGAGAGAAACAAGCTCACTAATTCCTCAAAAGCAACACCACCTTCTTTTCCAGGACGAGCTTCACAAAACCCCCATAACAAATCCCCTCGAAGTAAAGAAGGAATTAAAGGTCACATCCTGTGTGCACCTTAAATGGGCACTTCTGCCCTTGCTGCATCCATCTTACCCTCCATGGGAGCTGTGTGCTCAGAGTGGAGCAATCCTGCAGCCCACAGGTTCATCTAGCAAGGCGGGAGAAATAACAGTGAGAGCATCACGCCTCCACAGGACAGCATATACATGTTATACCTGGTGCTGCAATCCTGGGCCAGAATGCTACATTTGTACCCCAAAAGTGTTGGGATTTCCTTCCATGCTCTCAGATCCATTTGACAAACACACCGCATTTCAGACAACTAATTTAATGTTTAATTTCAGACAACTAATTTAATGTTTTAATTTATGTGCAACTGAAGTGGGATTAGATTTTAAAGTGCAATGTTTAAAAGCCTTCAGCATGACCAACACTACGACATTATTTTATCTATTAATATTCAAAGAATTCTGAGTGCCTAAAATTATTTTAGAAAGACTGCAGAGCATGAACTCTTTCTACGATGACGAAGGAGGAAATTAAGCGCAATTAAAGTGACTAGAATTAAATCTAAACATAGAGGTTTGTTGTGATTTCTCTGATGGTTCCTTTTACTGAGTTTATGTGAAAAGATCAAATTTGTCATGAAAGATGTTGTTTCTTCAGTTGATTCTCAGTGCGTGGAAGAGTCCCTTACAGTTCAGGTAATACAAATAGGAATATGCCTTTCTTCAGTTCCAACTTCTGCATTGTACCTTCAGAGGTACCATGATTAAAGATGTAATTGTGTGAATGGGACTGTTTCTTTAGGGGCAAAATCACTCAGCAGAAAGGAAGGGCCATACCTATTGCCTCAGTGCTTAAACATTAACCAATATCCAGTTGTCTCCCACAGGATTATTTTGTTGCTTGGACTAATTAAGTAGGAAGGAATCAACAGCTTCGTAAGGTCACTGACTGTGGGCAAGAAGTATGGTAGAACGATGTATTATGAGTTATATATTACGATATATTATGGGTCAGAGAGGCAGGAAAATGTTGATGAATTATGTAAGGGCTGCAGGTGACCTTTCTTCCTGCAGTAACGACAGGGAATAAATCCATTCCTGCTTGCCAGAGGCTGACGCAGTCCCTGGGTGACCCAGGCTGATGGATATCGCGTTGCCAAGCCCATACAGCAGACGTCTTACCACAAAGAGTTATGCCAGTGAACATAAGCCGGGCTTGGTCTTGACGTCTTCCCAAGAGCAGATGGCCAGGTCTGCCAGCCCAGTTCAAGCCTTGGAAGGAGCTCAGAAGAGCTGACGTGCCCTGGACCACACTGCTCAACTCTGTCTGCCACCCTGCAAGCTCTCACTGCCTACAAAGCTGCTCCAGGCAGAAGTTCAGGTCCAAAAGCCTGTGGTTTACATACCCCCTCACAACAACACACTGCTGGGGTTTTTTTAAGCTTTAGCCAAATAAGGGAAGTGGCTAAAGCGGTATTTGATCATTGCAGGCAGTGACAACCTGACATGAGTGATGTCCAAGCCTTCGGAGCACTCGGACAAGATGCCTGTAGCAACCATATCATGGAGTTCAGATATTATTTGTGCAGTAATCTATTTTGTTGTACTATACATTTGTGTTCATGCAAAAAGCACAGCAAGAAAATAAACAGGCTGTGAAAATAACCTTTGGGCTGAACCCTCACAGCTCCAGAAGAGGAATGGGAAGGGAGGGAAGCAAGGCTAGCACAAAGGAGATGCACCTTGAAAGTGCCTTCAAATCGTCTTGGAAGACTATTTCACCTTTATTTCTGTATGAGCTACCTGTGGCAAAGCTACTGCATCGTGAGTGCTGTCCTGCAGCCCAGCGGGAACTACGGTACCTTCACTGTCTACTTCAGGGAGCAGCTTGCGCAGCGGCTTCCTCACTTCCCACGTGCTGTTGATGAAGGTGGGCATCACTTTGAGCAGCTCCTCTTTGTCTTCCTCGTGGATAACAGGGATGGTCTCCAGAATAAGCTGCATTTGTTCCAGCTCATGACCCCCTAAACGGGCAGAAAACAGGCAGTAAGATGAGAGCCAGAAGGTTTACCAAGGGAGGGTTGGTATTACTGGCTAACCCTCTGAAATGAGCCACGTCACCGCAGCGCCACATCTCCCGCCAGTCCCTCCATGCTGATGCATCCCTGCACCAGCCACCACTCTTTGCTCCAAGGAAAATGTGGTGGGACTCCCAACCAGGTCACCTCTTTTTCAAGGTAAAAGAGGTAACCTAGACAATTTTCCCTCCTGGCGCAATCACCCCGAGGCTGGCTGCACAACTTTTTGACTAACCTAGCCATCTATTTAACATGGCTATGAAGCAGAAATTCTACCCAACTGAAATCATGGAGCATGGGAGCTATTATACATCAGTGGGGTCCATCCTGCATGATGGAAGGAGACAAATATTGGCTCTAGTGGCCTCAGAACTGATGAACCTCTTTAAGCAATGCCATGGCTGGGTCTGTTCACAACCCCAAATGGAACATCCCGGCTCACATAGCTGCAGCCAGGCAGGGCAGTGCCTGACGCCCTCACCACGTGTCCCTGCCACACGCTGGGCTGCACCAAGAAGCAAAGGCGCTCTGTGCACCAGTGACAAAAAGTGCTGCCACAACCCCAATGACAAGAAGGAGATTGTGATCCCAGCTTCAGGGGTCCCAGAGGTTCATCTTTAAAAGAATTCAAGGGCTCGACCTCTGCACTCTCCCGATGGGAACGGGGTTTTCTGACTGGGTCCCACCTGGCTGCTGGGCACCAACTCAAGGCTCTGATGGTGACAATCCCCACAACTCCTATGAGCAATCATATATTTTTTAATCCTTTTCCTTCAGGACATAGTTACCCATGCATCCCTAAGTCCCTGCTGAGGACTGGGTACCAACCAGTGAGAGGACAGAAGCAGCGGCGCCAGCAGAGTGGAGCCAACCGCCTCATTAATGAACATTAATCCCATTCTTTAGTGAGCTATTGGACGTGACCAAGAGCTCCGCAGCTGATTTCCAGCTTCCTACATCTACAGAGAAGCAGCCTGGCAGAAATACTGTGTCGCACTATTGATTTTCTGTCTACCAGAAATACCGGTTATAAATATTCTGTCCTTAGGGGCAGGATTACCCATTCAGACAGCGAGCTGGATGGGGAGGACACACTGACAGGGATTTCTGGGCTATCAAGTGCCTTTGCTGTCCCACTGATGGATTTGAGGCTGCTTCACCGACACGCAGCACCCATCTGATCCATGGCAAGAGGAGAACTGCATTTACAGCACAGCACCTCTGATCAGTCTGCAGGGAGGGTGGAGAAGCCAACTCGTAGAGGATGGTGGAGACCATTGCTGTCTTCACGCCCTCAGGCAACCTTGTCCCTTTGGAGGTCTCGGGCACCTTGCAGGGCCTGCCCTCCCCAGCCCAGAGCTCACTGTGGGTCTGCAGGAGGTTTCCAGACTCAAATCCACAAAGCTGACCCCAAACACCACCCCTTCCCCACCCCCCCCCGGCAAGGGTAGGTCCAAACATTTAGACTGGGAAAGGGTCTCCACCCATCATGGCCTCATCATGGCCTTTAAACTAGATATTAGGAAGGAATTCTGTGAGGGTGGTGAGACACTGGCCCAGGCTGCCCAGAGAAGCTGTGGCTGCCCCCTCCCTGGCAGTTCCAGGCCAGGTTGGATGGGGCTTGGAGCAACCTGGTCTGGTGGGAGGTGTCCCTGCCCATGGCAGGGGCATTGGGATGGGATGAGCTTTGAGATCCCTTCCAACCCAAACCAGTCTGTGATTCTGTGATCACTCCAACAAAGTTTGGTTCAATGCAGTCATGGCCACTTTCTCCTCAAATGGCAGAGCTCCGAGCCAGGGCATAGAAATGAGCTTAGACAACCCCAAACCAACACTGACATTAGCACAGTTGGTCACCATCACACCACACATCCACTCAGTAGAAGATAGAGCAATAGGAAAAGCAAAAAAGAGAGAGGGACACCGTCCTAATATCAGTCCTGGGCAAATGAATTCACTTTCCTATAGAGAAACTAATTTTAAGTCATCTAGAGGTTCGCAGCATGGCTCCAGGAGAAACTCAAGATAACTACTAGGAAACAAACACCTTGTTAGTCAAGCTAATTCCCAAACTGTGATCAAAATTACAGGGTATTAAAAGTCTCAAAGGCTTTACGGCTGTTCTCGTCTCAGTGCAGCTCCAGCCACTGCTCACTGAAGGTACCTGGCAGCCGAAAGGCGCCGTGTTTAGTTACACAAAGAAGCTGCTAATGCGACAC
Source organism: Podargus strigoides (assembly GCA_028020825.1). Classification (NCBI taxonomy): domain Eukaryota; kingdom Metazoa; phylum Chordata; class Aves; order Caprimulgiformes; family Podargidae; genus Podargus; species Podargus strigoides. Next base: position 17,579,386 of record CM051663.1, read on the forward strand.
TGAAAGCGTTGGATTATAGCTCTCAAGAACCCAATTCCCCACCATTATCCTCTATTTCTGTAATTCCTAGGGACCTTCTGGAAGCATTAATCCCTGAGAAGAAAAACATGAACTACAGACAGAATAAATGCAATGTTCTGTCATTACCCAAGGAGATAATGAGGAGCTCTGCATCATGTCTGGGAAAACTGAAACCTTCCCCAGGCTTGCAACCAAGTCCTGGGTGAGCACTCAAGCCCTGCTAGTGACTCCTCTGAGAGCAAGCATGGATCCCATGAGAAAAGCCCCTGCGCCACCTCCTAGTCCTTGGTCACAGGCACAGCCCCAGTCATGAACCCCATAGAGATGTGCAAGGTCAGGCAGCTTTTTTCTTTCTCCTGTTTTCTCTTGCTTCCACAGGCGACGCTTTCGGATATGTTTCAGCAGCAGAGGGTGGAGAAGTCACTGGAGGGAGCTGTAGCCACTCATTTATGGATGCTTTTCCCCGTTTTCCAAGCTGCTCATGGTGGGGAGCTCTCTAAAGGTCTGTGAGCCAGATTTTAGCTGTTGGAGACATGCCATGCTCCTGCAAGCTTTGGGTTAGCTGAATTTCTTGTGCCCTCCTGGGGCTCTGCCAGACCTGAAGCTGCTCCTGGCACTGCAACACCCAGAGAAGGGGCTGCATGGAGGGCAAGGGGGCTGGGGCCCCCGCTCTGACGGGCTCTTGTTAACTTGAGTAGCAGTGTGAAAGCAGAGAGTGACATCTATTCCTAATAACTGATCATCTTAATTTAACTGCATTGTTTAAGCACCCCAGATAGGCTACAGAGTTAATTATATTGACTTATGCTAAGCACTCAATTTAAATCGCGCCGCTGACGCATACTCAAAAAACAATTTATCCCGTGTAAGGCAATTACTGGAGCTTTGCAGCTTTCTGGGAACTACTTCATTGTTATTTCCCACAAGGTGCTTGCTGGTGACTCAGGACTCTCTGAAAGTCTTGTCCTGCAACCGCAGAGCATGACTGCATCTGGCTGGGGACAAACTCCTTCTCCCAAGTAGAGAGGGGAAAAGCAAAAGCTGAACCCCCGCTGTCATGCAAGCGTTTGCCTGGTTTAGCTATTCTGAGTGATTGGGTTTTTATTCTTCTCCTCCTTGGACACCAGCAGATGACAGTATGTAACACTGTCAGCAAGACCACCCTGTCCCACCACTGGGCTCCCACCCTGGCTCTTCTTTACTTGCCCAGTGTAGGAGGAGGCCAGGAAAACAGGGCACAGGACCAAGACCTCCCCATAACAACTCTACAGACTATTTTCAAAGCAACTCAAAAGGAATACCTATTTTGAGTTCTGCTTTTGATCCCCACTCATTAACTAAGTATCCTGCAATCATCTGGGGGCTTATTAAGTGATTGCACAGGGCTGGAAAGCAGAGAAGCTGGGATGCTTGCAGCACGAGTCTGGCTGAGCCCAGTGTGTGAAATATTCTAAGGCACAATCTCAGCTGAAAGCAGCTAACAGAGGCCAGATGAATCACAAACTGGAGCTGCCTTTGCCTCTGCCTGGACCACGAAGGGAGGTTTAAGGACCAGCTCAGACACCTGGGTGGTAGGTAGCTGGTGTCAGCCAACGTAACTTCTACTCGGGGGTCCACAAACAGCACAAAAACCAAGCTGGGGCTGAGACAGAGTCAAGCAGAGTTTGGAAACCCAGGATAAAGAAGGGTGCTTGGGTGCCCTGATGGGGACAGCCAGAGAAGGACCTGGATGAGCCAGTCTTCTTTTGCTATTTGACATGATGAGCAAGTACAGGAAAACAGAGATTAAGAGTCCAAAAGGATTTCCCTGGGGTTCCAGCTACACCCAGTTGAATAGGAGGCAGTGTATTGCTCTGGTCTGGTGCAACTCCTGCAGGACCAGGACCCTGCCATCTGCTCCAGGGTTTGCTTCTGTTGTTCTGGTTCACCCAGGGCTAGTTCTGGTCTAGTGCCCTGGACTGGCAGAGCCTTAGCCCTGTCCGGGAAAGGCATCTTCAGTTTGCTTCCACCCAAAAAGCCTAGAGACCCTTCCATGGTGCAAACCACGGCTCAGCAAGGGGAGGTGGCTGGCAGAGATGCCTTGGGAGCTTGCTCACAAGCAGCATCTCCCAGTAAGACTAGAAAGTGTGCTGCACCTACAGGGACAAGTGGCAGGTGGAGACATCCCCGCTACTGGCATATATCCCAGGGAGGCAGTAGGAGTAGCCGGGTCTGCTGCAGAATTTACAGAGCTGAAGTCCCTGGATTTGAAAATTTTGGGAAGGGGGGACCGAGGACAAGAGGAAGGAAGGAGAGGGAGACAATTTTAATGATCACTCTGAAAGTATACCAACTGTTTCATTTTTAGCTTTCTCAAAAGAAATATGGAAGCTGCAAGTGGGAGCACGGAGGAAGCGACAGAGCAGCTGCAATCAAGCTGCAGAGCTCTGTGGTTCACTAAAATATTTGTGAAGAAAATGTCCTTCCATTATTAATGGGTCTAATTATTTATTTACACAACTCTGCAAACAGCTGCTCACAAAATGAGTTAAACCTTGTCATTCAAAACACTAATGGGTGATAGCAGAGACAACCAAGGAGGAGCAATGAGAGGGAAATTCCCTCTGCCATGCTAAAAAACCTTTGAATTGGGTAGTAATGAAAGAGACAGGGAAGAAAAAAAAAATAATCAATGGGATCCAGAAACCTACCAGCGAAGAGCATCCTTCCTGTCAGCATCTCCGCCAGGATGCAACCAGCCGCCCACATGTCGATGGCTTTGGTGTAGTTGTTTGGTGAGAGGAGGAGGCGAGGAGAACGATACCATTTTGTTACTAAGCCTTCAGAAAGGTAACCCTGAAAAAGCAGAAATAGAGACATCAGCAAACGTGCAAGTGAGCTCCTCCACTCCTCCCTGGTCAGCCCTCGCTGCTCGCCATGGCCACAGAGATCCTGCAGAGAAACCTGCCCACCGTGTTTGTGCTGCACCTATGGCAGGCTGTGGTTGTATATCATGCAGGAAGCAAAGAGGTGAGACACAGACCACTGGAAACAGACATGCTTCGGTGCTCCAAGAGGCAAAGCACTTGCTGCTCCCCAAAAAGCTTCTTTGCAATTTGTCACCGTGGTATTGAAGCATCTTCTGCAAAGGAGAGATAGCCTTAATAGCACAGGTTTTTAGATCATACCTGCAAAAGTTATTTCAGGTCATTGTTAGAAGGGGGTTGGAACTCGATTAACTTTTGAGTTCCCTTCCAACCCAAACCATTCTATGATTCTATGATTTTATGACTTAGATGTATTATATAAATCCCAGTTCCACCACCTGAGACATTATGGGAGTTAAGCACATTGTTTAAGTACTTTGCTGGGTTCCAGCTATAACCCACCTGTGCATGAAGGAAGCCTTTCCCAGCTCAGTACCTGCAAGGCACAGTGCTTGGATTTCCAAACATTATCAGTTTGCAATCTTTTGCTAATTCAGTCTCTAGTTAATCCTATATTTATAGTCTCTCCATAGTTACCTAAACTGCTAGTAACAAGCAGCTAGGTATTTGCTGAATTCGCACAGATCCAACTCCCAGCACTGATGCTGAAATTGAATTTTTGAAGGACAGGAGCTCTATGCGGAGCCCACACAGGAGCAGCCACCTGTGGGTCAGCCCTGGCTGGGCACAAACCCACAGCAAGCAGCAGGGGGGAACAGAGAAGACCGGAGCAGAGGTGGCACAGGAGCACAGAGGGCTCTCGACTAGAGGATGCGCTCAGCAGGATCCGGCCTCGCACAGAAGCCAGGCAAGTTCTCCCCACCTGCATCCTCAGGATGGTGCAACAATGAACTCTGCTTCAGTCTGGGGCATGTGCTGAGAACAGCGGACAAGCCCGTGCAGCATCTCACAGGGCTGAGATGTGGGATCTCATAATAAAGAGAACAGGACAGGCAGAAAAACAGATTTATGGAGGAAAGTCACTACCATGTGCAAGGAAAGGCTCCCGGACCAGCAGATGCCTTAAAGCATCGCTGAGTGGGTAACACAGCCCTGCAGGGGCTCCTGGCCAAGACTCCTGAAAATAAAATGCTGTGGGATTAGTGGGAAAGCCCTTTTGGGGATTATCTAGCTGATGAAGAGCTAGGAAACCATGCCTGTCCTGCACTGAGCCTAAGTCTTGACTAATAAATCGCTTCACTCCCTCACCACCCAGCTGCTGGGGCCCCAGCATTGCCTCCAGCAGACGAGTGACATGGGGCAGGTCCTTGTCCTTCATCCTACTTTGCTTACAGTGAGGATGGTCTGTTGGGCTCCTTGACCTGGTTTTAAAGGAGATGTCCTCAGTAGTGCCCCACGGGAGAAAGAACAAGTGCTGAGGCTGGACCATAGCCCTCCCGTTCCTGAACTCACCCGGGAGATTTCACACAAGTGCCAAGCGCTCAGCAGCTCCTGCTGAAATCAAGGGGATGCCTTCAAGCCTGTAAATAACACTGGCATCGTAAAGGATGTCCCAGTGCCTCTGGCTTCGCTCGCCGGCCAAGCTCCGGATGCGTGGGTGCCACACCGGGGCTGGACCTGAATGGTTATTTCATCAGGATAATGGTGGAATGTTCACAAGTGGTATTTTCCATATTAAATATAACTCATTAACAGAATGAGGTAGATTGAAACACAGCAGACAAGACAAAATAAAATGAAATTATAAAGTTGAATTGCATTTAAATGCCATGAAGCATTTGGAGAATATCAAAATGCAATGACAGCACAAATACAGTTCACATAAAAATTCAGTTAAAAACTCCATCCTAACTGATATCATTTCATAAACTCTTTTCAGTTGCAATACAACTGTGGATGCAGTTACGCTATATAACATCTCCTAGGATGTTACAGGATACATCTCTCAGCCTGAACACGACAACAGTGCACCACCACAAACACTACGAGGTTCATAACGCTCCTCTTTCCCCAGTGCAGTTTTTGTCCCAATTTCCAAACATTTAAGCTGTCAAGTTTTTAATCATAAAGAGTTTTCTTTTAAAAGAACATTTTAATTTTGGTCTTCTTAAGATAAGTTGTAATGGAGACTGATTAGCTGAGTTGTTTTATTTAATACTGTTACATTTCTGATAATGCTGCTGAATGATAACTGCCACAAAAGTCCCCAGGCGTTATCCGATCAAACCGATGCTTTTCAGCTACTGAAATTATTCCCAACAATGGAGACATTGATATTTATTGGAAAATCCTAAGAAAAGAAAATTTGGGGATAACGATACAAGCCAGGGCAATTTCCTCCTTTTTCCAGCAAAGGAATGCCATTCTCCTTACAGATTTAATGCTTGATTCATACATTTCTCCCCCTCTGACAATAAGATGGATTTGAGTTCTCAGAGGGGTATGCACCATGCAAAATGTATGAATATACTGCAAATATCTGCATGTTGCAACAAGCCAAACCTTTTCTTCCCCAACTGTTAACATATCTGAGAAAAATGCCTGCAAAAATCCCCTATATTTGACTGTCATCTCCCTGCTTTCAACTGCTGAATATCCCAGATCACTGCATTTCACCTGGGCACCCACCACCAAACCCAAGAAGGACCCACAGGGAGGAGCAACCTATGGCTCCTCTCCATCCCACTGACTCTTGCACCATACAGCTGGACCCCTCCTTGCTTCTCATGGCATTTTGCTGCTGGGCTCTGGGTTATCTCTCCTCCTCCTTGGGGGAAAATACTGGGAAGGGCTGATGGGAGGACTGAAAATCAAGACTTTCCTGACCTGGTCTGAGGTCCTCCGGCGGAAGCTGCTACACACTGCTCCTGAGTGGTTTATCCAGTGCCAACACCTACATCTCCTCTGTCTCCACAGTGGCTAAAAACATGGGCTAGATTTTTTTTTTTAAATAAAATACATATTTTATTTTACCTGCAGTGCAAAGACATAACAAGGGCAGCAGCCATGCCAGGATGGAGAGCCTGAGTACTTCCAGCCGTCACCTCTGCAAGGCCTGGACCTCAGCACAAGAATTTCACCATTTATGTAGATTCAACCAGACAGAAAGACCAAGAGTAGATGTATAATCATTAGTTTTAATTAAGACAGAACATACATCTTCATTACAATATTCTGTGGATTCAGCACAGCCCTTTCTGAACGGAAAAAACACTGGAATCTCTTTAAAATGCAATATAATGGAGTTAATTTAAAAACAGAAGTAGTTTCAAGTTCAAGGTTTGCTCTCAATCCCTCCCACGCTATTTTTGTTTGCAATTTTCAAGTGTAGTTTCCCTGCTTCTCCTCTGCTCCTGCGGCATGTACAGAAACTGCTCAGGCAATCTATAAAGGTGATGAATTCACTACAGGTAGGATAAGCATTGAGTCATCTCAAACAGCACAGCCAGGAAACTGAAAAGCAAAGAAAAATGAATGCTTTTCCTAATCTTTACACAACAAAGACTTTGTGTGTTGCTTGTGACACCAGAAGGAGAAACAATTTCAGGTGGGTGCTGCTGCATCCCAGTATCAAAGTGGTCACGGCATGCCGGACCACCTGCATCCCCAGCTCTGAAACAACTGTCACCCAAGCCCTGAGCTCCTCCTTGGAGCTAAAGGGACCAAGGCCACTTCTCCACAAGACGGATGCCAAAATTCAGTATCCCACTTACTGCAAACCAAGCAACCCCTAACACCACAGACTAAAGTGTCTCCTGAGCGTATTTCACATCAAAATCCATCTTTCTGCACTCAAAAAACCACAAAGGTGCGGATCAGGTGCACGTGAACTGGAAATCCAGCAGAATCCATCCACAGACAGTGTATCTGCACCTCCATGCACAGCCAGGAATGGGACTTCTGCCTTTGCCTCCATGAGAGCTGGGTCAGCACCTGGTGCAGGCAGCTGCAGTACCAAGGAGGGGGGACACTCAAAATAGCAACAACTCCAAGGTTTCAGAAAAATCCTGGTGCAGCAGCAGGCTGGTGCCTCTCTACAGCATCTTTCTAAAGCTTATTTTTTTAAAGGCAGGTAGGGCAGTTGTAGGAGAGGCTGGGAAAGACATCAGGTTTGCAGGAACATTGCTCCATAATACAATAATAAAATTGCCGTTGTGCACGGCTCCAGCAACGTGACGTGTGTTCTCAGCGTTTTGGGATGACAGAGTGCATTTATTTCAGGACTGCAGACTATTACATGTCTCATCAGAAGACAGAGAAGGAGAATAAGCGAGTCGGGGTCACAGTGGGGAGGCTTAGCGCCGGGTGCACAGGGCCACAGGCAGCTGCCCAAGGGTTGAACACAGAGGGTGGTCTTCTCCGGGGTGAGTACGGAGCAACATCCCATATCCTCATCTCCTTTGAAGACCTCCTCATGAAGAACCACCTGGGAATTTTATTGTTTTACTGGATGAACTGGCAGCTATTATGTTTGCACTAATCAGCAAGTACAAAACAAAGGGAGGACTTCAAAGGTCTGAAGATGTTCTGGAAACCATTTGCTGTGAGATCTCTTCCTAAAAGGTCACACCCTCCTTAGCATGGAATGTCTGCCAATTAATGCTGTAATTAATGTTGTCAATAGGGAAAGGGGGAGAGAGTCCCCTGGCAGCCCCAACCAGATACTGCCAAGTGCTATGGGGGACCAGGCACAGCCCCCAGATGAGATAATCTGACTATCCTGTACAACCCAGGCAGGCTAAAGAGCGTCGCGCTTCACCATCTTGTCACCTGACTAAAGAGATTCAGCAAGTCCCTGTGTCCCCGTATTGCAGGTGCTTCTGTTGTCTTCTCCAGATGGGACCACCCAACCCACTGTCCCCTCTCTGACCAGCGCTGGGTGATATATCGCATGGGATGCACAGCCAGGGCTGAATCTGCCCTCTGAAACATTAATTTTTAAATTAATTCTAGGTATTTATTGGTATTTATCCCAATTTTTAAAGCTTGATTTTGCTTGCTCCCTGCTCTCCCATCCCATGAGCTGAAGCTGCTCAAGGGAGGACAGCATCTCACTTTTACACCTAACTCCTCCCCCAAACCTGGGGTAGTTCACATCTGTACTCTAATTTGGAGCCACATATATTTATTAGGGCATGAGAGGATGGACGGATAGATGTGAATCTACACACCCCCGGGCAGCCTCTGAAGAAATGCAAGCATGGGCTGGAACACGGGGGGAAGGCAGCGAGGTATGAGGCAGGCAGGACCACAAGGGTGCAGACAGGGGGACATTGCAGAGCGCTCCGATGGAGAAGGTGAGATGCTTACATTCAGCAAGAAGGTGGTTTATGAAAAGGGAAATGCTTGGCTTTGGCTGCTTTGCATAAAGATAAGGACCTCAGGGTGGCCAGAGCTGCCCCATATCTTCGTCTCCAAAGCTTCTCTGCTCACCATTTGGGTGCCAAGTTGCACGGCAAAGCGTTCAGATCACAAACAGTGGGGACCAAGGGGAAAAGGGATTAATGTGGAGATGTTCTAGAGGGATAAACAGCAGGATTAGTGACTCCCAGGGAATAAAAAGAGCAGTAAGAAGGAAGAGAAAGGAGCGCGCGTGGCTGAATAGTGAGAGCATTGGGGAAGGAAGAAAGCAAAAGGAGCGAAAGGAGAGAGGGGGATGCACAGGATCATCCCTTGAGCATCCTCTCCTGCTAGACCTGATATTCTGTGCCCTAAAGAGATGTTTCAAGTATGTGAGCACCCTGGCAGCTTAGAAATATGTTTATCTGAGACAGGGCTAAAATTTAATCTGTCAGGTTTAAGCGGCCTGTGAAGGTGCAGACCCAGATTTGGACGTGACCTTGACAGCTTGAAATTCATCTCATTTGCTACTGGAAAGTTTCAAATGAACAGATGCCCCCATGCTGCTCTTACCACATGGAGAAAAGGATTTGAGCAGCAAACACTGGCCAAATGGTGGGAGAAACACAGGCAAAGCTGCTCTGCTTTGAAGCTGAAAGCCAGCACCCCACTGTGCTCCAAGGCATCTCCCAGAGCTGGAGAGCTCTCTCTTTCCCACTAAATTATCCTAATTAAATGGGTGCCTGCTGCAAGCCATGTCAACAAGACACGTCACCAAGTAAGGGCTATTATTTAGGTGGTATATATATTTCTAAACAGTGTTTGAAACTTGGGTCACACTCTACTGCAGTTATTATTTGCCATTTTAACACTCAGCAGGATGGTTTGGGATTTGAGAAACATCAGGTCAGAAGAGCTGTGACCTTTTAGATGAATAACAACACTGAACTTGCTATTTTTCATGTTAGCAGAACCCAGCCACCAGACAAAACACCCTAAGGGAAAAAAAATCTAAGCACTTAAAATGACCCTTCCTCGCCGCAAAGGCTGGCAAGAAAACATCACACTAGAGGTGTAGCTCTGCTCTGCCTTCAGAGGGTCTGTACAGCAATTAATTACCCGAGGAGCAGGATTTCATCTGCTTTTGGGCAGTCTTGCATTAGCATCTGCTGATAGCATCGGAATTCGGTGTGTAAGGATCTCTGTTCTGCTCAGTGTTGCTTGGCAGTGGGATGGAGGCTCAGCAGCTTCAGACACAGTGATGCTCCAGTCCTCTCCGCTTGCCGATGCTTGCTGTGAGAGCACAGACCAAGGAGCTTATAAATCTTTATGAGCCCTTGAGGGAAGCAGAGGTTGAAAGAGAAATAGGAAAGGAATTGATTTTTCTGAGTCATCTGAGAAGAGCTGGAAATCAAAGGCAGGACTGACCCAAGCCCCATCCAAGCCCTCCTGTTGCATCTCTGCCTTTGCAGTGCCCATCACCCAGCTTCGGCAAACACAGTCCTCCACATTACCAGAATTTACAAATACCTGACATTATTTGTGGCGCTGGATGCTCACCACAGCACTGCTATTTTCAGCTCTGCTCCGAAGCAGTATCCAGGTCTCTGCACAGTAGGGATCTGCTGTTCTTTTACACTGATGGTCCAGCCTCCCACCCCTGGGAGGAATCAGAGGATGGCATCTTCCAAAGTTATGTCCCACCATGAAGCCACAGCCCTTGACAGCTCTTTCCCACTGCACTGACTGTTATTAAGGTGACGGAGAATTGCTTAGACAAAACAATAATTCTGCAATAGACATGGACAGATGACTCCTACCCCGATGCTGCAGCCTCTGACAAGATGATGCTCCTTAAAAATAAAAACAGTGACTTTCTGTGTTCACATAGCGCTGCCTCGTTTCCAGAGGTTTTCTCCGGGAGTTACTCTCCCTTGGGAGAAGTCTCTGAATGTACCCGACTTTAAAAAACCTAACCAATCCACACATTTAAAGCCAGGAGCCTCTTCCTGAGATGAGTAATAAATAACCTGTGAGGAAGGGAGCACTGGAAGGGCAGGTAGCAGTGACAAGGACCCCGTGCTCGCTCCCCAATGTCCCTTATGACCTTCTTCCTTTTCCCCAGGCTCTGTTTCTCCCCAAACTCGAAACCAGAAGGGATCAGGGCTCAGCTTCAGGATGATGAGATGGTCTTTTCACCATCCTTTTCCCTCTCCCCTTCCCTGCCTCCCTGCACAAACCAGTGATGCCCAAATCAGAGCTGCGCTGGGCTGAAGCCCCCTGGTCCTCCCCATGCAAAACTCATTTAAACCTCAGCACAGGAGCAACAGTGGGTCCATGGGGGACACTGAACTTGTCCACACAAACATCCAGCTCAAGAAAATAGATTTTATCTTATCTTACAACACCAAATAGCAAGTTTAACCAGAAACCTGCAGACTGCATCACATTTATTGGCACAGACCATATGATACTTTGCTTTCTCTGGGGACCACGTGGATCCGTGAGCAGATGAAGGCTCCACCATGCTTCTCCACTGCTCAAAAGCTCCAGCCTGGGTAGCAACTTGCATTAAACATCTTCAACTCCCTTGGAAATCCATTAGCATCAGGACTGTGTGTTACAGAGACTTCTCACCAGTCTTCCTCGCCTCCCTTTCTCCCACACTGTCAACACAGCCATTGCTCCCACCTCGAGCTGCTTTGCTTTGCCCATCTCCACCAGTGAAGCCACCATGAGCTCCAAGCTCCCTTTCTTGAGAGCACAGGAGAGCCCAGGGACACCTGGTCACCGTGGCTGTGGGATGCTGCATTCCTCCCCAGCCTCCTGCCCCAAGAAAGCACAACACATCCAGAGCTATCCCACTGGGAAGGTTGTATTGCAAGAAGCTGAATTAAATTTGTTAGAGGAAAAAATCAGTTCTTTTAATAATTGCATTTTTGCCTGAGTATAGAACTGGTTTCAGTACCTTAAATTTTATTTTGCAGGGTTTGGCAGCTGCCTGGGAATATGACCCTTCATGGAGGAGTGCACAGCCTGTGGCTGACTAATTGCTTGTTAGAAAGCACCACTTTGAGGGACCTTCAGCCCTTCTTTGGTAGAAAGAGAGGAGCTGGCGACAGCAGCAGGAGAAGAAAGTCAATCTCAAAGACCTTCTCAAGGAGGGGACAATTTCCCCTACTCAAGGGCAGCTATTTGTTTTCCTGCATTTTGCTTCATTCCTCCTTTCCCTCCTTCTCCATCGCAGCCAGACTGCCTTGAGAAGATGCGTGTGGATTCATGGATAGGACCACAGGGGATGCACAGGCTGGAAGTCCTGGGGGACTCTGGGCATCCCCTGCCCCAAGCAGGGCACCGGTGGGTCACACCAGGGTGCCCTGGGCTGCACCCAGCCACTCAATTTTTATTGCATTATAATACAGTATGTATGTACCAATGAGCAAAATAAATTATGTTATTTGGATCTTGACCTCAGGTGAAAGAATATGATTGTATCTCAAAACCTATCCCTCTTTCCCTATGATTAAATAAATGTAATTCAAACAGAGCTGGGTTTTTACAAAGCTGGCTGGCACAGAAGTGAGGACGAAGACAAGCAGAGTGGCTGTGGATGAGCCAGGTACCCTTTCCATGTGCTTCCGCTGCAGGGATGAATGGCAGCTCATGTTTTATAAAAGCAGAAAAGCAAGAAACAGAAAGTTTAGTCATTTAAGTAAATCAAGCAAACGCATGCTTCTGTTGATGGAGTGGAATAAAGTATTTAAGTATATATATTTGCCCAGGAAACGCATCCTGGCTTGAGGCAGGGAGGGCGACCACCACCAGTGACCACCCCAGCAGCACTTACAGCTGCCCAAACAGCCTCAAGGACCAGTTTCTCCCAAGGAGACCTATCGCTTCACCCTACATGCATTCAACGCCTCTCCATGCCTGCTGGGTGCACACCAAGAGAGCACCAGCTTCGTCGATTTGGCACCACCTACCTTGTGCGAGTAATGCTGATCCACGATTCTGGCCAGTCCGAAGTCACCGATCTTCAGCACCAAGTCTTCCGTGCTGATGAAAATATTGGCTGGCTTGAGGTCGCGGTGGAGGACATTGGCCGAGTGGATGTACTTCAGCCCCCGCAGCAGCTGGTACATGAAGAGCTTGGCATGCTCCTCAGCGAGCTTCCCCTGTTCCAGCAGCCGTGCCAGGTCTGTCTCCATGTACTCCTGAACTATGTACACCACGTTGAACTTGAAAAAATCCCCATGCAGGTTGGTCCCCTTCGGACCCAACACCTCGTACACCTTCACGATGTTATCGTGGTCCAGGCGGCGGATGATTTTGATCTCCCGGAAAGCGTGCTTCATGCTCCGCGCGTCACCAATGGTGATCTTCTTCACGGCCACTTTGCGGCAGCTCTTGCTGTCGAGGGCTGACAGTACCAGCCCGTTGGCCCCAAAGCCCAAGGGGCGAAAATTAATGAAGCGACAGCCCAGGTCATACCCGTACATGTTGGCGATACAGTCACACTTCTCTGCCATCGCGGGCTCTTTCAGCTTTTTCCTCTTCGTCACTTGAAAAGCTGGGAGAGTTGAAGGGCTTCCAGATCACAAATGTGGTTTGAAATCAAGTGCCTCATTATTACGTAGAGATGTCCATCGCTTCAAGATGACACGCAGACACAGTGAAAGTAGATACGAGCATGTACACACATGAACAAAATGTTTTAAACTGGGTGAGAAATCAAGGGGTAAAAGAGAACTTTCCAAGCAGCATGGATAAACGCAGCCCAGAGATCTCTAGCAAAACAGAAAGGTTATTTTTCTTGATACTAAAAGATCAGTGCTGCTACATTTTTCACCCACTTTCTTGTTTTTCTTCTCCAATATCCCCAAGGTGATGCCGAAGCGTGAGGCTGGCGGTGCAGCTTGATGTCCAGCCAAATGTCCCCGGTGTCTCAGTGCCGGGGCAGCTGGCTGACTCCGCTGTGGGGCAGAGCCCAGAGCAGACCCATGGCCCCTCTGCTGCCCCAAACCCTCCCTGCCCACAAGTTTTGACAGCGTTTTCCCCACCAGCGAAGCGCATCCAGGCGCTGGCCAGGCTCCCCAGCAGTCAGCAAAGCTTCGCCCTTCTCGTCGCTCCCTTTTTGGTACAGGTAGACCACATCTTCCTCATCAGCAGACAGAAATCTTGATATTTTGTGGACCAGAACTCACTTTATGGGCTGCATTCAGTGCAGTACGTGTCCACAGTTGCCTTCCCCTTGTACATCTTTTGCTGGTGAAACCAAGTGCCATCTGATATTTACGGCTTGCTGGAGGAGTTCCCTACGCTGCGCTGCCCACTTATCCCTCAGCAGGTCTCAGTCCCACTCCTGGAAGAAAAGAGGAGATGGATTTATTTGATAGCAGCACTGCCTATGCCCTGCCTATGTAGTGGCTTGCTGAAGAGCAAAACTGTGACCTTTCAGAGACTCATTGCTTATCCCCTCCAAAAGCACGCATCATTACCAGTATTTTTCAGATGGTTAACTTTTTCTTTTTGATTTGTAAGACACAGAAAACTGTAACTCTTCCTTTCCCCTTTGTTGTTGTTGGGGTTTTTTTAGTTTTATTTTAATCTGTCTGAAAATGTTATGGAGTGATTTACAGAAGGCAAAGGCTCAATAGCACACTGTGTCTCCGATTGCCCCTTTAAACCGCATCGCAAGGACAGCAGGGTAGCAGTCCACAGGCATACGAACCCTCCCTGGTGAGCAGCTCCGAGCAGATAGCGACACAGAGTTTTTCAGCTTAAAACAACCAAAACCGCTTGGGCAAATAAGGCAGTGCCACCTTGGCTGGTTTTGCAGAGCCTTAAAAACCAGTTGCAAGGGTGGGACAGCCCCTGAATTCAGGGTCCCACATCAAACCTCAGCAGCAGTGTGGAGATGTTGCTGGCTCCGTCCCTGCAGCTGCAGGGAGCTGCCAAGCCCTTCCTTCAACCAGCACCCAACACCATTTTAGTGCATTTATAGTGAGAGATGCTCTGGCATTGCTCAACCTGGAGTGCACAAGCAGCTAATGACAGGGCTTGTTTCTCCTCCAGCGTCCTGGGGAAGGAGGAGAGCATCCTCATTAAGATGGACAAGCCATGTCATTAGCTGCAGGGATTTGCCATTCATCAGTGGTGCCTGCAACTGCAGCTCAGTCCCCTGGTTCCACCAAGAGCCGCTCGGCACTGACAGCCATCCCCCTGCTTCTCCAGCAGCTTTGCTGGTGACAAACGCAGGGGTGGGATGACCCGGTGGGAAAACAGGAGGTGACTTCATCTCTCACTTCATCCTTCGTAAGAATGTGCTCAGCACCCAGACACCATGAAAACACTTCCCCATCTGTCCAAGTTCAGCAGCTGCTCCCTTAAGATGTGTGAGCCAGCTTGCAGCCACCCAGCTCTGCTCTTCTCCTCCAGGAGGCTGTGGTTTCACAGACCCAAGAACTTCTCCGCTACTGCTACAGACATAGGGTCCTATGGTACTCTTTGAAAGCACAGCTCAATAGATAAATATATATATAAAAATACATGAATGATAACATTAACATTGTGGTTTTTTCACTCCCTATTAATATGAAAAGACTTTACAACACCTTTGGCATTAAGAAGCTGGAACAAATGAACACGGACCCAACACAAGCAAGGTGATGAACGGCAACGAGTTGCAGCATGTCAGGAGCAGAATCCCATATTTCAAAGCCTCTCTGTGCCAAAACATGCTCCCCTGAGTGCCACAGGAATCTCTTATTGAGATGCACTGGCTTTTAAAGAAAAGCAAAGCAGCAAAGGGACCTGTTTGTCATCACAGCAGACCCCTCACCCAGCTGCTGGCAATGGCATAACAGGCAGATACCAACAGCTGCTGGGGATGAGGATGCAGATTTAGCCAGAGGATCCCAATGTTTTGGGGATTTTCCTGACAAAATGTTATTTTCCAGTGGCAGGTCACTGTGCAGGGGCGACCATGGGCAAGGGATCACCTCTCACAGATGTTCCAGTTGGGAAAAGATGGTTCAAAGCCCCCAAGGCACTATAAGTTTTCTAGCTAAAACACTACAATTTTTCACCTGCAAATAAATGGTTAGAAACAGAATTGAACAAAAGGCACAGAGTGTTAGGAAATGGCTGGGCTTTTCTTTTTTTCCAGATTATCAGCTCATCAAAGCTTTTGACCTATCATGTCTCCCTGCAGATGTCTATGAATCCCACAGGAGAGAAGACACGCTCTCCAGCCTGACCGCAAAACCCATCCTGCTCCCAAATAACCCCTCTTTGCCATGAGACCTGCATGCAGACTGTTGCCCTGTGCCACCTGCCAAGCAGACCACCAGGTCCTTCTAAAGCTAGGGAGACCTGCAGGGACCAGTCAACTACGTGACAAGGGCTCTGAACCTTCAACAGGGTTACCAACTAGTCCCAGTGCTGCTCAGAGAGGGGAAATAAAATAAAATTACAGTGGATCTGCTCCCGTTGTGCTCTCCATGCCAGAATAATGCCTCTGTTACAGCCCTTAATCACCAGAGCTGCTCCATTAACCCAGCAGTGGGTTCACAGCCTGGTCCTCCACTCTGCACTCCCCATGCGTCAGGCATCACTGGCGGTACCCTCCAGCTCTCTGGCAGAAGTAACAATAGAGAAAACATCAAATGTTGAGCTTTGCTTTCGTTTAGCAACCATCAATCATTAAATGTGAAAGAGAAACGTAATGCTTCAGGCCAGCACAGAGCAGCTATTTGAAGAAGGATCCACTTAACAGTTAAAATAAGGATGTATGGACCATATGACAGTGGGGAGGGACGTAAGTAGGGCAGGGATACCCTCTGAAGAGCATCTGCCAGCAGTTACCAAGCAGTTTGGCAAACACTGCTTGCTCCTGTACTTGGAAGCAAAAATAATTACAGCCTCTCTTCAATTCAGCAATTATCTAATGCTGGCTTTTGCATGCAAGGATTGAACAGAGAAAGCTGCTCTTGCTATTAAGAAGTGGGGCAAGCCAGAGGCAAAAAAAAGGATGAGAAACAAGGAATTAAGGGGAAAAGGTAGGTAAATAAATCCTGAGGCTCTGCAACGACAGCAGAAAAGAGCACCCTGTGCAGAAAGGTTACCCCTGCCTTCCAACCCAGCTGTACGGCTGTAGAAAGGGAACACATGTTGCTTTAAGGCAGAACATGCTGGAGGGAAGGGATGGCATCCAGAGGGACCTGGACAGGCTGGAGGGGTGAGCCTGTGCAAACCCCATGAAGTTCAACAAGGCCAAGTGCAAGGTCCTGCACATGGGTTCAGGCAATCCCAAGCACAAGTACAGGCTGGGCAGAGAATGGATAGAGAGCAGCCCCGAGGAGAAGGACTTGGGGGAGCTGGGTGATGAGAAGCTCACCATGAGCTGGCAATGTGCGCTCACAGCCCAGAAAGCCAACCGTGTCCTGGGCTGCATCAAAAGCAGCGTGGGCAGCAGGTCGAGGGATGGGATGGCTGCCCCTCTGCTCTGCTCATGTGAGGACCCCTGCAGTGCTGTGTTCAGCTCTGGGGCCCCCAACACAAGAAGGACATGGAGCTGTTGGAATGGGTCCAGAGGAGGCCACAGAGATGATCCGAGGGCTGGAGCACCTCTGCTCTGGGGACAGGCTGAGAGAGTTGAGGGTGTTCAGCCTGGAGAAGAGAAGGCTCCAGGGAGACCTTAGAGCACCTTCCAGTACCTGGGGGGCTACAAGAAAGCTGGGGAGGGACTTTCGACAAGGGCATGGAGTGACAGGACAAGGGGTAATGGTTTAAACTGGAAAAGCGGAGATTGAGATGAGATCTTAGGCAGAAATTGTTGGCTGTGAGGGTGGTGAGACACTGGCCCAGGTTGCCCAGGGAAGCTGTGGCTGCCCCCTCCCTGGCAGTGTTCCAGGCCAGGTTGGATGGGGCTTGGAGCAACCTGGTCTGGTGGGAGGTGTCCCTGCCCATGGCAGGGGGGCGGAAGATGAGTTTTGAGATCCCTTCCAACACAAACCATTCTGTAATTCTGTGGTAAAATCCCAAGAAGACGGTGGGGGGTCTGAGGACCACTGGAAGGCTTAAGGGTAGGCTGGGACCCAATGAGCAACCAAGGGGCTACAAGATGGAAAACTGGAGCTTTTCCACTTACTGTGGACTAACCTGAGTTTCCTAAACCTGTGCTGAATATCTTAGTCTCTGCAAGGGTCTCCTGGATGTTTCCTAGGAAACTAGGAAAATTTCCTTCTGGCCAAGAGAACTCTGTGAAATAGTGCTTGGGTCAACATGCTTCCATGAGGTGCCACGCTGGGTTTGAGATCCATCTCTGTACCTCATCTCTCAGCCCCACCACCCAGAATCCACCACATTGCTGAGCTTTTTGTCACTACAAGCCAAAGTCCCCAGCATTTGCTGAGACCAGGTAGGGCTGGACAAGACGCAGTGCTAGCTCTCATGCCACACTTCTTGGTTTAGTCTAGATGCAATGGAAGGAAATCAAGTTTTGCCTTGTCGACTTAATTATTAATAATTAGTACAGTTCTAGAAGCACTGAAAGGGAAAATATGCTGCATAAGAAGACCAGAAGGGAATAAAGCCCTACTTCATCTCATGAGCAAAGCAAAGGCCTTCATGGTGCTCCTGGCTACATCTCTGTCCCCAGCTGAGTGATGATCCTGCAGCATCTTCTGCAATTAGAGGGATCAAGGCAGAATCAGCACTGAAAGTATGGCAAGCCATGCTCCTGTCCTTGCTCTCATGGCTGGGTCCCTCTCACTGAACACCGAGGGAAAAGCTGCAGGTGAAGATCGGCATGATGGCTGAGGGTCCAGCAGGCAACACACTCCCATGGGATCAACCACTGTCTCCATTTGTGCTTCTTACCTCTGCCTCCTCCAACTGAGACGACAGTGAACCCAAAGGATCAGGCTGACCAGCCTTCCCTGAAAGGCCACAGGAGTTATTTTTCCAGTGCTCTGCATTATCCAAATCAGACATCACTTCTGACCGGTTATTTCAGTAGATGCACTAAAGAAATGAAATAAAGAGTGCACATAGTCTGGGTGCTGCTCTTGAGTTATCCCTGCAGCTGATGCCTGGAAACTGCAGCAAGGGAACACCATCTGACTATTTAAATATGCATTTCCAACAAGGGGATGGATCCTGAGGCAGTACTGCATGGGGAAGTTTTGGGATGCCAGCCTCATCATCAGCAATCACGGTTTTTCCTCTCTTCTTGGTTCTCCAAGTCTATTGTAATGAAAAAGTATTATTTCAATGGCCTAATGAAAATAGCTGCTGAGACCAACAGCGGTCATAAAACCAGCAGCGATGCTATTTGGCTGCAGATGACAGAAAACATGGTCTGTTTTCATGAAACTATGAACCAGAGTCCCAGGGGTTTTTCAGCTGATGAGGCCAGGATCTGCCACCCACTTGAAAAGCCAAATTCAATGGGAGCTTCAGGGCAAACTGCAGCAGAATACAGACAACAAACAGGTCCTGAAGCACAACAGAGAGTCCGAAGCAGAGTGATAAAACTTGCAGTTACACCAAGACAACATGCATAGAGAATACATCTTACTTGTTTATAGCGGTGGAATCACCCCACTCTGTGTGCTCGACAGAGGGTTTTGCTGAGGTGCTGATGGTAAAACACAAAGGGACAATAGTTCCAAGGGATCTGAGTGCTAACTTTATTTCCATCCCCCTTCCCACCTCCTATCTATCCTAGTTTTAAAGCTAAGAAAGCTTTGGGGTACTTTCAGACAACATACACCACAAATTTTCTCTGTTGGAAAATTTATGGTCTGCAGACCATAAATCTCATCAGTTTAATAACCATGTGTGAGGTCAAAGTCATTGTTCAAACCTGCAGCACAGGCAGAGGGAAGGGTCAGGAGCTTTCGGGATGCCCTGCAGAGCCCATGCTCCCACCAGCCTGCCCTCCAGTCTCCTGGGCACGGAGAAGCAACTGAGGAAGGGATGCAGTTTCTTCTACAGAGAATTATACAATCAAAACCCAAGGAAACATTGTGCATGTAAGAATAATGCAGGAAATGTAGAGTCATATTCCTTCCCTCCTTATGAAAACTGAACATGTTTTACAGTTTCAATTTACTTCTCACTTGTTTTTTCACTGAGCACAGCATATCTGTTTCACTGTTTGCACAGCATATCACCCCTGAGATTTTATAATTGGGACCCCCATATGCCATAAAATACAAGGATGAGGGAATTAAGAAAGTTTCTTTTATTCTTCCATCCTTTCTCTCTCTCCCACACCACTGTGCAAGGAAAGCATTTGCCCTCATACTGCTGCTGGGATTTGCGCTGACCTTTCTGCTCCCTTCACTCTTCCAAGGGCTTAGGGTGCTCTGGGTGCCCTCACATGGGCTCTCTGCTGCTGTCTCCCAGCGAGCTCCCAGCATTTCCCAGTGCAAGACCCGACCACGAGGTTGTGATGAGCTTTTCCTTTTCACCAAACCCGCTCCAAGCGGTGGCAATCTCTCTAGCTGGATTAATTCATTAAAGCTCAAGTGTGGTAACAAGATGTCTGTTATTAACAGAGCACCAGAGGTGCTAATTAAAGGAGGATAACAGCTATCTCTCGCTTGAACACCTTGTAAAGGGCCTGATCCTACAAGCAACTACATCTCAACAGCCTTTTTGACTGGGATCGAGATTAAACACCACTCTGAAAAGCAGGAGGGGTCTAGCAAGGACTGTGTTCATTGTACAGGCTTGGCTTATTGATTCCGTACCAGGCAGATCTGACAGGAGCACGATGGGATTCACATTTCTGTTCCCCCCCTTTGCCCCAGCAACCCTCCCCGCTCCCAGCAAAAGTCTTTCAAACATATTTTATCTCTGCCTCACCGCTCCCCACGCCGCAGCACCGTTGCTACATACGGTGGAGGCCATCTCTGACTCAGAGGAGCCAAGCAGCAGTGACCTGGCAGCAGAGGGTGCAGCAGACAAGACTGGGGAGTTTGGTGCCTGCTGCTCCTGCGATGACTTGCATGTCTTTAGGAAGTCTCTCCAACCTTTACTCACAGTAACAGAGTTACTGAAGCAGAGGAAAATACGGGCAAGTCTCCTGTAGCTCTTAGCTCCCAGGCCAGCAGCAGCTTTGAGGCTGAAATTTAATTAGTCCTTTCCATCAAGAAACACAGGCTCACGGTGCTCAGTTCTGCAGGAACATCCTGCGGAGAGCCCCGGGGAGTGTCGCTCTTTGGGGCTGAATGCAGGTAAAGGCAACGCTTCTGCTCTCATCCTGTCAAACAGCCTCTTCCCTTCCCTCCTGCAGCTCAAGCTATAAACTACAGCATCTGGTTTCCTGCTTTGCAACCTCCCGTACCTCCCAGAAATATCAGGTTCCTATCACAGCGTGGGGGGAACTCCATGCCCTGCCCATCCTGAGACTCTCTACATGCCCCAAAGCCTATGCACTGTGCTCTGCACTGGCCCCCCAGGAGAAAAAGCACATCGGGAGACAAGATCGGGCAGATGGTAAACAGGAAAATGGGGAGCAAGAACCCACCCCCAAAAAAACCAGTCTGATCTCAGAGGAACCCAAACCTCATGATAAATAAAGTCAGTGACAGGGTCTGCTCAGCCTTTAAAGGATGCTGGAGAACAAGTGATGCTCTTGCGCTGTGTGTCCTCAGCTACCTCGACGCTGGGGTCTCCACCAGAGACAGCCCACCCTGGTACGCCAGAAAGCATCACATGGGCCTGTGCACAGACACTGGCAAGCACAGGGGCCTGTCTAAAAGCAAGCTGCAAAGTCAGAGGACTGCTGTTGTGAGCTCCTCTGAGTGAAGCCCTTGCTAATTATCACCAGCAGAGTCCTCTTCCCCAGGCAGAATCAGACCCTCTTACGCCAGAGCTGGTTATAGCAAAGAGTCAGAGATTACGACAGTCAAATCGATGAGCACACTCTGTGTGTTTGAACATGGATTTTATCCTCCCAGTTTTGCTAGAGCTGCCGATGCACAGCACATCAGGTACTCTGGGTTATCTGAAGTAACCTGTTTTTCATGAAAAGGTTTTTTTCCTTTGGGATTTGTCATGCCATGACAACATGGCTGTACCAAACAACAGCCTTGCACCCTGCTCAGGAGCGGCTCATCCACCTATTTCCCCCAAAATAGTACTTATCAGATGTCTTTAATACCAAGATCCAAACAGAATTCCACTGAGAAGGACGTGAGCAGAGCTGCCACCAGCAAAAGGCTAGAAGGCACCAAGCAGCACAGAAGGAAGATGAAATCTCCGTGAGCCTGTGGGAAAAGCTGGATGGAGAAGGTAAAACCAAAGGGAAGCAGCATAAAAATGACCCGAGAGTCCTGGCTTGAATGGTAGTAACGCACACATAATTTTCCCATGCATACCACTACCGTAAGTGAGCAGAGCAGCATTACTCAGCATGCCAAAGCCACCTCTGCTGCCAAGCCTCTCACAGGAAAATAGGATTTTTTTTCTCTTTAAGGGCTAGGGCACTTGTGGCCAGGCCAAATTACACTCAGGGAAAAAAAAAAAAAAAAAAAAAAAAAAAAAAGAACGACAAAAAATCAGACAACGCTCATTAGTTCATGGAAAGAACAGAAAACAATGAAGAACTTGCTGACACTTGC
Organism: Podargus strigoides; assembly: GCA_028020825.1. NCBI lineage: Eukaryota > Metazoa > Chordata > Aves > Caprimulgiformes > Podargidae > Podargus > Podargus strigoides. The sequence goes on from CM051663.1 coordinate 17,601,311, forward strand.
GGGAAAGCCACCCGGCTGCCCCCAGCCAGTTTTGGTAAATCAGCCGTGGCAGTGGGCTGTGAGTGGCTGAACACAGGCGAGACGTGGGGAAAGGTCTCGTTTCCCAGCTGGGACACAGCACGTGAAACCGCTCCGGGCTTGGCGATCTGCACACCAGACAGCAACCAGACAGTGCCTTGAACAAACATGGCTCAGTACATGAGCCCTGCAGCCAACGCACCCTCTCTCACCAGCCTAAGTACATCTGTTTGGCTTGGTATTAAGCTGGAAAAGCCTATCTCTGTGAAGGCATCTGCCTGTGTCAAGATGTCCATGATGGACAGGCAGACGTCACAGCCAGTGTATTTTGCTGCACCTGCAGCCTCCATCCTGCTCCCTCTTCAGCCCTACTCCTGCCAGCCATGGTTTTCATACCACATGGGCTTTTAACGGCTGACAACACATTGATTTAAAACCAGAAGAATTATTTCTGTTACCTGAACAAAGCAATTCCTAGAACGGACAACTCAGAGGCTTCTCCCCCAGCCATAAATCAGAGCAGAAACACAATACCTCACCGGGCAAATCACTTTGCCCTTTTGGTTTGGCACCTAGGGTCTTTTCTTCTAAGAGACGAGGGGATCCACTCTCTGCCGGCATGTTGTCAGAGAGCTGGGCTTTCATTCCCCAGCACGCTGCAGGTCTTTGCTTGTGTTATCACTGGAGGGGCTGGACCAAGATAAGCAAAAGCAGGAGGGTTATTAAAAAAAAATAAATTAAAAAAATATATATAGAAACAGCCCTAGAGGTTTTTTTACTGTGACTGAGGAGCTTGCACCAGGAATTTGCCCCAAAGGAGGTATGTGTAGCATGCATCGGCAGCCAGAGAGATGGCAGAGAGACTCCCTCCACTCGCCCCTACCCTCCATGAGCCCCAAGAGGTACCTCTGTGAGCAGAGAGCCTGATGTCCTCTCAAAACACTGCGCTGGGTTCTCACAAAAGTGCTTGCACTTGTGTCTCTCGGGGATTAACCTCCCCGTTAATCCCTCTGCTCACTGACAAATCTCTTCCAGTTTATTTTGGGGAATGGGACTGGACCGCTTACAGATCTGCGTGTTCAGCTTGGGAAAACAACGAAGACCGGCTTTGGGGAGAGAAAAAAACCCCACACATTCATTTGTCTGCAGAAATCACTTTGTAAAAGGTTAGTGCACTCCCATTCCTCCCACGGCAGTCCCACAGTGATGGCCCCACGCTGCTGCAGCCCCAACACAGCGAGAGATGCTCCTCCAGCAACGGAGAGAGGAAAGGGGGTAAAACTACACAATGTGGAGACTTGCCCAGTGTCCCAGCCAGAAATAGCCCCCTGATGTCCCCTCTTTCCTCCCAGGCAGCACCACTAGGGGCTCAGGGCAGCTGTACTTCAGCCGTGTGCTCTTGCCTCCATCGTCCTCAAGAGGAATGAGTGATCAAAGACATCCATCTACATCAACCTTCTGGGAGAGCAATGGCAGCCTTCGCCAAACCGATGCTCCCCTGAGGTGCTGGGGCTGCCGGACCACGAGGCACAGCCACTGAGCACGGCCAAACCAAGTATGCAGAGGACATGACCTGTATCCCATCATAAACACCACAGGTATTGGTTCATACTTCAAGGAGAATTAATCACATGTCCAGGAGGCTGTTCAGATGTAGAATTCCACCATAAGCTCTGTGATATTTCATAGAATCACAGACTGGTTTGGGTTGGAACGGACCTCAAAGCTCATCCCGTCCCAACCCCCCTGCCATGGGCAGGGACACCTCCCACCAGACCAGGTTGCTCCAAGCCCCATCCAACCTGGCCTGGAACACTGACAGGGAGGGGGCAGCCACAGCTTCTCTGGGCAACCTGGGCCAGTGCCTCACCACCCTGGCAGCCAACAATTTCTACCTAAGATCTCATCTAAATCTCCTTTCTTTCAATTAAAAGTCATTACCCCTCATCCTGTCACTCCATGCCCTTGTCAAAAGTCCCTCTCCAGCTTTCTTGTAGCAACCCCAGGTACTGGAAGGTGCTCTAAGGTCTCCCCGGAGCCTTCTCTTCTCCAGGCTGAACAACCCCAACTGCCTCAGCCTGTCCCCAGAGCAGAGGTGCTCCAGCCCTCAGATCATCTCCGTGGCCTCCTCTGGACCCACTCCAACAGCCCCATGTCCTTCTGATGTTGGGGGCCCCAGAGCTGAACACGGCACTGCAGGGGGGGCTCACATGAGCAGAGTAGAGGGGCAGCATCCCCTCCTTCACCCTGCTGCCCACGCTGCTTTTGATGCAGCCCAGGACACGGTTGGCTTTCTGGGCTGCAAGTGCACATTGTCAGCTCATGTTGAGCTCAGCAACAGACACTCCCAAATCCTTCTCCTCAGAGCTGCTCTCTATCCATTCTCCGCCCAGCCTGTACTTGTGCTTGGGATTGCTCCCACCCATGTGCAGGACCTTGCACTTGGCCTTGTTGAACATGCAGTTTGCACAGGCCCACCTCTCCAGTCTGTCCAGGTCCCTCTGGATGGCATCCCTCCCCTCCACTGTGTCAACCTTGATTCAAGTGTACAGGGGTTTAGGCAGCAACATCTCCTGGAAGGTATTCCTCTTCAATGGCAGGCTTGAGCCGTGTTTCAAGTCCAACCTGCTTCACTGCTCCTAAACACACACTCCCTGGTCACAGGCAGATTTCCCTGCTGCACGTCTCTGCCCTGCATTTTTTCCTGGCACAACCAAAAGGGAATTCCTCCCCAGCCTGACCCACACATCCAGCCCACCTGCCACATACATCCAGTCTGCCTGGGGAAGCAAGGCAGGTTCTTCCCAGCAATGGGGACTCAGCCCCCAAGCTCCAGCCCTTCCCTTGGTCGGACTCCCTAAAGAGCAGAGCCACAAGGCCTCACACCTGCAAATAGATGCTGGAGACCAGGAATCCCACACTAACAACTTCACACAGCAAAGCTCCCTCTTTTCTACCCTGGGAAAAAGGTCTCTGCTGTTTTAATTCTTCCCAGTCTCATGATTCTGGGAGATCATGGTGCGTAGTCACGGGATGTCAGCAGCCAGCAACACTGAAAGCCATTGGTAGTGGAAGAAATGTGCCGGCATCGTGAAAAATAACGCAGGAGGTTTTCTAGAGAATTAAAACAAAAATGTTGTAACTCCTGGTCCTAAAACAGCCTGAGCAAAACCAAAACACACTCCCAGTAACTTTTAACCATCCAGATAATAGATGGAGAATAAAAGGCTTTGCTGGACCACTGCTGAAGCTTGCTCTCAGTATAATCACCTACTACTATAATGAGATTACGTGGATTAGCTGTATTTTAAGGGAACATCAATGAACTGGACAGCCTTTCTAGGCAGGTTTTTAGTGCTACACAGAATAATATCAGAAAAACATCAAACCAGGAGGCTATTTTTAGAAAGCATTCCTCTAAACAACCTAGGTGGAGATGGCAAGGCAACAGAGGGACGTTAATGCAGGTAATGGCTAAATGAATGAATGTTGCAGAGAAAAACAGGGACAGATTCATCCCTGGTTTCTCTTGGCCGAATTGCACAAGAAATTAATTCAGCCAGACTCGAGCTTGCATTCCTTCAATGCTGTGTTGTGAAATGGACTCAGACATTGAAGGGACTGAGCAACACAGGACAGCACTCTGCTAAGAGAGGAAAATGCGAGGCCAAGATGATCCAGGATGAAGGCACTGGACTTCACAGCTGGTACCCTCTGGGTACCTGCGCTCCCCCACCCCACAGCCTGACAGAGGTGACAAGCCCCAGGTCCTCTTCCTGGCTGCAGATAGGGCACGTGCCTGGGACAGTGTCCCCCAACCAAGTCTGAAATTAGACTTCATCATCATCACAACATCCTTCACCACGTGGGATGCAGCAGCTATGACCCATGCAGAGAGCTGAGGGAGCGGTTCATCAAGCTGCGGACAGACAGGCGTTTGCCCAGTGCTCAGAGGGACAGGTCTGGTTTATAGTCATTGCACTCCTGTTCAAAAAACCCAGTGCTCAGATACTTCTCATTTTCTTCTAACTATCCTCAGGATTTAAGAGGAACTCTCAGCGACTCCATTTTTTTCATTGCTTTTTGTCTTTGGAGCTTCTTCCTGCAAAATACCCAGCAACCGCAAAACAAAATGGACACTGTCCAAAGCCCTTTCCTTTTCTTTTCCAGGATGGATCCAAGCTGGAGCCTTGGGGACTGAAGCCTGGACATTTTGCTCCTGATGTTCTCTCCAGCCGCATCTCTGCACCTTCTCTCTCATTGTGACTCAGCTGGGGCTTGTGAATAAAACCCAATTAGGGATTAAACATCAGAGCAGCACAGCAAAAGGATGGTCCCTACCCCAGACAGCTCACAGCCTGGCATCTTTAGCTCCCACCCTGGTGAAGCAATAAAAATAACCCATTAAAAAGTCACTTTAATCACCTTGCCAGTGGTTTGCACCAACTCCAATTAATGCATGAGGTTAACAATGAATTAAGCCTTAAAAAGCAAATTCTCTTCCATTCCTTCCTCTTTTCCCCTTAGATTTTAATAGAGTCATGGTGAGGGAGGAAACAGATCAAGCCAGTCCTCCAGCTCGTGTACCCGGCTCCCCTGGAACAAGGACCAGGCTCAGTTTGGGTTTGCTCCACCATGGGCTCCCATTGCAGGCACCCAGTCTGTTTTGGGACACACCACTCAGGCTGCTGCCTAGATGTAATTAAAACAGTTACAAAGTCAATATTCTTCATGCTAGAGGGGTCTTAACAAAGATGAGAAAATTGAAAGGATGCAACCATGCACTGTGATCCTCCAGAGCCCTGCGAAGATCTCTTCCATCCCACACAGGGCTTGTTCTTCTCGTGTCCAAGCTTACCGCTACTCAGGAGAAGAAATGTCCCACCACACCGATGAAAAAAAGATGCAAACAGGAACTAAGCATATGCAGTAACACCCAAGCAGTATCTCACAGGAGCACAAGCAGAGCATTGCATGCCCGCCGCCTGCTTCATGAGGATCACAGAAGAATAGAATGTTTTGGGTTGGAAGGGACCTTCAAGGGTCATCTAGTCCAACCCCCCTGCAGTGCGCAGGGACATCTCTACTAGATCAGGTTGCTCAGAGCCCCATCAAGCCCAACCTGAATGTCTCCAGGGATGAGGCCTCCACTACCTCCCTGGGCAACCTGTTCCAGGGATCCACCACCCTCATATTGAAAAACTTTTTCCTTACATCTAACCTAAATCTACCCTTTTCTAGTTTAAAGCCACTACCCCTCGTCCTATCGCTACATGCCCTTGTGAACAGTCACTCCCCTGCTTTCTTATAGGCACCTTCCAGGTATTGGAATCTGAATTCGGCATGATCCTGCTCCCCATCAAGACCTGGGTGCAGGGAACGAGACAGCAGCTCCGCATCTGAACTGGAGGCTGCTGATGGTTTCGGCTGGTTTGCCCTACATTCAAACCTGACGCTTTAAACGTTGGGATGTAGCATCAGCCAGCCCTTGTGGCAGTAGCTCAGCTGATGTGAGCTGCTCCCACTTCACTGAGGGCAATGCAATTAAAAGTCCTCTGCACCAGCTTGAGCTCTAGACCACTAGCGTCCAGCATTTAACCAAATACTGCTCTGAAACATCCCTTCTGCTCTGCATAGGGCTGTAAAAGAGTGATCAGCATGGAGCAATTTCACAGCCTTAATCCATTTCTTGACTTTTGGCTCCAGTGGGCGGTAAGAAACCCATTTTGCAGAAGGAATCATGCCAAGAAAACCTGGCTGAGTGGTTTAGTTTGCAAGACTCAAGTCTCAGAGGCTTAACTTTTTTTCCCCTTTCAGTATCTATTGCTCAAAAAATGCTTATGTTTCTAAAGCATCTTGCAGATCTTGAAGTATTTTGCTGGGATAAAGGAAAGATGACCAACATGTTACAGCAATAAAGATTACTTTATTCTCTCTGAGTAGTGGCAGGCACGTGAGATTTATTTAGATAAAAGAGGCCAGCGTAGGAGATAAGCTTATACTTCAGGATATAAACCCAAATCACGGGGAGATTTGGAGACTTCATGGGGAACAGGCATCCTGCATCCCCAATGAGGGATGCCCCTTCCCAGGTCTGCAGGACTGTCTGCCCTCCTCAGTCTCACAGCACTTGTGGGAATAGGGTGGAACAGTTTTTCCCTCGGACTTCGTGGAGAGACCGTGCCTTAAGACGCCACAGGCACTGGTGAAATGAAACAGGTGAGAAGAGCAGAAGTACTAACCTGTGCTCCTCCATAGGGAAAAAGGAGAAGTTTTCCAAACTTTGCCATCACAGCCATTTGGCTGCTGCATTAATCCTGCGACTGTGCCCAGGATCTGCTGAAGCACACAACATTTTTGTGTACTGACAAGATCTTGCAAGTATTATAATCGGAATTTTCTTCAAATTTATTCCCATTTTCCAAAATGCACTCTTCCCATTTTGCTGCCTTTGATGAGCAGACAGCAATTAGCTTTCAGGCTCAGAGATTATCTTTTTTTTTCATCCCTAGACCCATCTCTCTAACAGACGAGATCATGACATTTCTAATGACTTAAGGAGACAAAGACTGTAAAAGCCTTTCCCAAATGCAGAATTGCCTCCGTGCTCTCCAAACACACAAGATAATGAGGCCCTTCAAGTGCCGTGATCAAACTCCTTTTGTCCAGCCCGACTAGCACTGCTAACAATCTTGTGTCTCTATCATCCTCACCCCGTTCAGCAAAGTGCCCTCTGCAGCATTTACACTTTGTTAATCAGATGGTATTTATCAGAAATCTGAGGTCACTTGTGCTGAGCAGTTCTGCCTTAACGTTAGGGATGCAGTCCCTAACACCGGGCAAAAACCAGCACCGAAGAGGCACACAGATGGCACGGATGTCTGTCATGCCTAAAATCAAGCAGGTATTTGGGGAGTGGGTGTGGCCACCTCACAACTCTTGGAATTTTTGTTTTACTCTTAAAATATGAGCCCCTGCCTAATAACAAGAGCAGATAAGACTCAAGTGAAGCTGGAACATGCGACAAGTCAAAAAGTCAGTAATACCAATCATTGATATTGTTTGGCACATGAAAAGCCCATCAAGATGCTCTTTGAGATTTCTCTGCCCCTTATTCAATCAAGAAAGGAGATTATCTGGTGATGATATTGTGTGCATCACAATCCCTTGGTAGCCACTGCTTACGACTCAAGCTTTATTTTCCTAAAAGAGCCTCATCAAATTCCACGTTTCCTTGTTTGCCTCTCTTACTGAAGAACCCAAAACTGACCTCAGGTGTAAAGCAAACAGCAAAAAAAAAACCAAAGAGAAAGGCTCATATGGAGTTTCAACTTTGCATTAAAACTTATCTCACTGAAGTCTAGCAAACATGAGCATGCAGGAGCGAGGAACCCATTCCAGCTGCCATTGCTGGCACAGCTGTATGCACATCTGGCCCTAGACCTGCAGCATCCCTTTCAGCCTAGCAGCAACTCCAGAACTCCGGCAGCAGTGAGAGCTACTCCTTCCCACCCTGCAAGCATTCTTTTCTGCTTCATGACACTCCCCTTTTTGGCTCCCCCATAAAAAAGAAACCCTGCTGCCTCCCTGGACACTTATTCCCCACTCCCAGCTTTCCTTGAAAAGGTGACAAACCTTGCTTACCCTCACAGAAAGAGCAGAAGTCTGCTCCGTGCTTACTGCTTTACTAAAAAGCACATAATCGTTTCTAATTTATGGCACTTCTGACCACACTCAGCCTGGGAGATACGTGGAAGGAAACTAAGGCTGGCCTGCTCATTTCAGGCTCTGAAAAAATCTTAAGTTGATGCAACCTCAAATTAACAAAAAAAAAACCCAGCAAACAAAATCCAACAAAACAATGAGGGAGAAAGCAGAATTCCCAGAGAGCAAAATAATTGTAATTTTTAAAAGAAATCATCTCTCCAGGTGAGCTTCATTGCTTGTAGAAGAAATGCAAACCAGTCCCAGTGTTTCTAGCTGCAATACTGACAGACGTGCAAAGAAACAACTTTTTTTTTCTCAGCCTCCTTGATCTCATTTTAATTGGAACCAGTCCCAGCTGAACCAGATCCCGAGAAACCCAGCACCTACCCTCTGTCCTTGAAGTCATTTTAAGCCAGGACCTATTTCCACATTCACATTTCTAGCCCTGCCTCCTCACAGCAGAGAAAGGTTTAATTTACCTTTACCCAAAGGCACTTTCTAATAGTTTAAAACTTTCCGTATTTCACAGGACAGGGCAGGGGGAATTAATGGAGCACACAGGCCCGGCGAGGGGCCGGGTACAACCGGTGCTGTGACAGAAGATGTGGTGCTGCCAGCATGGTTTGCCAGCATGCCAAGGATGGGGCATCCCCCCAGGTCCTTTGGGAACAGCCTGGGAGGATTTAACACCAGGTCCCCAGGATGCAGGCATCAAGCAGCAGCGTGCCCGCTGTGCAGAGCAGCACGTTTGGGTCTCCTAGGAATAAAAAAGGAATGAGTTATCTCTACACCTTGCTGTCGATCATGACACAGGCTGCACCTTTCCTTGTGTTTTGCATCAGGTGCACTGGAAAATCTCCCAAAGCAGAGATGAATTGCTGGAAGTGACGGCTGGGACCTGCTGGAGACACATGCGGCCACTGGTTCCCTGTCTCCAGCAGACCTGCCTTGCCGCTTGTTCATGTGCTCATCCCGGAGTGGCACCAAGTGGGTCAAACCAAGCAATTCCTCCTCACATCAGCAGTTTGCAGCAGCAGGATGACATTCCGCCTTGCTCGCAAACGTGATCCGGCCTGCATTTTCTTCTGCCTCCTCTCCTCCATAAACACCCAAACCAGGAGCACATGGTTTGGGGCTAGGGATACCGCCAGCTCCTTCCAGAGGGATCAGCAGCATCACATCCACAAAAGTGAGAGATGGGGAAGGGGGAATCACTCCTTCTAGGAAGGCTCCTGCCTCCATAGCTGATAAGCTGCATTCCCCCTGCCCCATTTCACTTACACTTAAGAACAAGTCTCTCAGGTCCAGAGATGATCTGCAGAGTTTCCTTTAGGAAGGGATTTTTGGAGAAGGGCTTAGGAAGCCTCCAGAAGGAAGCAGCCTGCACTCTGAAACATGACATTTGATTAGGCTTTTAATCTTATTTACATAGCTAATTGCTGCAAGTGTATCAGTTATCATGTAATTAATACTGTCGTAAAATCAGGTATAGCCTGACTTGTGCAAACAATCCGAGCAGCTGGGACAGGTGGACACTGACGGGTATTGGCCCAGGGGACTGTTTGCTCTTCCCTAAATCCGGAGGGTTCCTAACATGAAGTTGAGACACAGCTGAGCCATTTCCCTGGGAAACTGTATGGACTTGGAAAGTCTCCCATAGCTCAGCCTGGGATCAAGACAATGACATAGGCAGTGGAGGGCAACTTTTCATCCGTGACAGGTCACGATTGGTGAGGAAGGCACTAAGGGTGCAAGGGCAGAATGCAGGTTTCCCACCTGCAAGTGGTGGACCCACAGCGGTTCCCAGGAGGGGACAGCTCTCCCCGCCACAGAGTGGCTGTGCAACCAGAAAAACACATGAGCATCCTTGCCGGTGACCCAACGGACACGCATATACCCGGGCACCGGTTCTCACACCACTGGGGATGCCCACATCAGCTTCTTTGAGATTCCCTGCTCCTTCTCTTCCTCCTAGGAACGCCCCAAGGATAAGCATGCTAAGAGCCATGTAGTACTGGGCTGCTGCAGTGGCGTGGGCTGGCCAGCTTCCTACAGAGATGACTGTTGTGTATAATATAGAAACTGAGCTGCTCGTTCCAAGCACAACCACGCTGGCTGCTTTTTAAAGATGGGCTTAGCTTGGATGCAAAGTGCTGCAGAAACAAGCAGCGCTAATTCCCCCTCCACTTCCAAGCCAGGGGACATCGTCAGTAGAGAGATCCGGGAGCTTGTCCCGCTCCTGACCCAGCCCTAGGCACAGAGAGCACCCGCAAGGTCATTCTGGCACCTTTCAGCAGGGCTGAAATCAGCTTCTGTAAATCCCCGCATGCAATTCTGTCTGGAAAGCCCTGGAAGCAGATCACAATTTAACCTCGCCCTAGCATGGATCACGGGAAACACACAGTGACTTCCCAGGCTTGGGCTTGGGCCAGGCTTGAGCTGCACCAGTCAGCATCGTGCCTGCCTGGGAAGCACAGCCAGTGAGGTCTGAACAGTGCAGTGGTCAGTTAGGAGGGGGAGTATGAAGAAGAGATTTAGTGTTTAAATGTTAAAAAGTAATTCAAACCATATGAAGCACACTATTTTCTTCTGCCACGGTCTGAAAGACAGTCAAAGATCATTTGCTGGGCGTCCACAGGCCATAAGCACCAAATTTCACTCTCCTCTACGCGTTCAGCTGCACCAGTACAAGGACAACATCTTGCCACTATTTGTCAGATACATACACCCAAAGAGGCAAATAAAAATACCACAATGCAAACAACTAATGAATAATCAATACCAAACCCAAGGAACACACCGGTAAGTCTTTCAGATGAAAAGCTGCCATTGGCACGTGGAGTAGTTCATGTTTCAGCGTCAATTGCCCACAGAACAGCAGTAGATCTACGTGATGAGGATGAAGCCAAAATGAACCACCATGTCCAATGCAAGTCCTCTTCTATTATAGCTTCATTCTGTTTCTGTGCTAGTCACAGAACTATGAGGCCAAAATAATGGCAGCAGTGTCTAAATTTAAAAGGGCAACTTTTACAAAGCCAAAAGCAATTGTTAGCATCACCGAGAGTACGGGACTTCCTTGAAGCATCTCCCAAAGACCCCAAAAGTTACAAACCCAGAAAAGCAGCAAGAATTAAATCGGGCAAAAACCATTCTGGCAAAAATGACGTGGAAAATGCATGGAAACGTGATCTTTCTAAAAGGCAAAGAAAAGGAATAGGAAAAAGAAATGGCACTGAAAAGAAACGTCCAGTGTTAGTGACTGATGAGGACCTCTAAAGGAATCCATTAAATCTGAACAGCCAACAGAATTAATTGTAAAGTAAGGCACTTCTTAAGCATGCTAGGAATAGAGAATTAGTTATCTGCTAGATTCATTATTCGGTACCATCAGTAAAATTGGAAGTGAGTACTGTGCTGCCGATGGGACGCTGGGGATGGGATTAAACAGTTACCAAAGAGGACGAGAGAAACTCAACAGATTAACCATGTGCACCCCATTGTGCAAAAGCGGGGTCTTTTCTAACAGCCTCCTGTATAACCTACCTTAAAACCCCTTAATGACAGAGACTTCAGTATTGCCAAACATCTGCTTAAATAAAGCATTTTTAAATCAACTGGTGAAACACAGGGAAACTTTGTGTAGTCACAGTATTTTAAGAAAGGACAAAAGGCAAAAGGCAGCAACCCAGGGTCAGCTCCGGCTAGAACAGCGGGACAGAAATTTCAGGTAAATACACGAACTGGAGACTAAAAATACAATTCCAATCACCCAGCTGAGTTTCCTGGAATTTGGTCTATTTAAAAGACTTATTTTTTCTTTGACAGCCAACAGGGCTGCATGACGCAGCCAACTGCCTCAACACAGCGATTGCCCAAATTTCTCCAAAGCTGATAATATTTTGAGGATAAATCTCACACCAGCTGAAATGAACCCCACACACATTAGCTCTGGGGTTCACAGCCCCAAGCGTGGCTGTTGATGGTGCGAGAACAGGGAGGGAAGCCAGCACCCAAGTACAGTATAAACCTGTAACACACACACACAAAAAGCAGTAATTAATGGGCAGCTGGTTGATGAGATACTTGCACGGGGACCCGATCACCTCAGTGGAGGTCACAGTCCAACAGACCATGTTTTCACATGCCAAAGTAATACACAAGGCCAGAAAAGGTATCTCTGCCCAAGCCAGGAAAGGATTTGGGATAAGAGTGGGGTGTCTCTTCTGCATGTGATGTCAGAGCAAAGGCAAAGTAAAAGGAGGTGATCCTTGTAGGTGCAATGGGAAACAGGTGCATTAGAAGTCGGAAAGCAAGCTCACACCAACACACAGCATTGCCAAGGTCACAGCTGCATCCAGACAGGCACCTGGACGATGCAGTCACACCAGCAAAATCCCAAGGGTGGCCACAAAAATATACATGATGGAGAAGAAGCCTTTCACTATGAGGTTATAGCACCTCAAATCCTTCAGCCTCCTGAGAAGTGGGTGAAGGGGTGACCTGGTCATTGCGGGCAAGGAGCTGAGAGTGACAAGTCACCTTTGTGACAAGGGCACAACAACATCCCCCCTCTGCAAGTCAAAGCTAGATAGGTTCAACCTTGAAATGAGATAGCATCTCCCCAGAGTGAGAGCAATTAAACGTTGGCACAGGGTATAAGAGGAAAGGGGGGGGGAGCAGGGCTCACCATTGGTTAGAGCCATTAAAACAAAATTAACAGGATGGTTTTTAACCCAGCCTTCTGTGTCTGCAGGAGGATGAGCTGCAAATGCTTTCCTGCAGTTGCATTTCTGCAACACCTCCCACCTGGGGACGTGGAAAGTTTCAGAAGCATTATTTATGCCTCAAAAAAAGGCCTGAGTGGTAGAAGAACAGCAGGGTCATGCTAAATAAAGGAAAAATCAAAGTGAAAGGATTAAAACCCAAGGTCTGGAAGTATTAGGTCAGCTGAATCTCACTTAAATTTAGACATCTCAAACTCAGATATCCAAGTCAGAACCAGCATCCTGAAAAGCATTTGCCTGCCCTGCATTTGGAGTTTACTGAGGGGTGAAATGGATCCTGTTCCGGAGGTGCCTGTGCCCTCTGTTTGGTGTGGGGCAGCTCAGACCAGATACTTTTAGATGGTCAAGGGAGGGCAAACAAATCACATCAACAAAAACAGCTTCAGCTGCAAGTGAGATGCCTCACGCTGCAAGGAAAATCAAAAGGTAATTTGGGCTTGTAATGCCAATTCTGGTGATTTTGCCTTGATGAGTTGCCCGGCACCCAGGAGGCAGAAGCAGGAAGAGAAGCTACTGCAGCACCTAGAGGCAAGTCTTCATGTCTCTGTTCTAGACATAAAGGATAGAGATCATCTGCATGAAGCACTCAACCTAGAGGGCCTCAGCTTGGCCAAGATACAGTTCAGTGTCCTTTCTGAAACTCTGTTATTTGACTGGGATTTCAGCCCTTACTGGTCCTCACTAACAGGCTGGGCTCAGTTTAAGGAGGGAAAGGACTGCGCTGAGCCTGACTTGTCTCTGCTGTGGCTCCAAAGCCAGGCAGAAGCTCACAGTGGCAGTTCTCCCAAGCACAGGGGAATCGATGGTATGTGAGTTATCATGTCCCTTCACCCTTTCCTCTTTTGCAGGGAGGGGGAATGCTGATGCACACCTGTTGGGCGTGAGATTTATCCTCAAAATACTATGTGCGACTCCAGTCATGGCTCCTGTGATATCCTCACTACAGTCCTGGTCTCCCTTTCCCTGTAAACCACACACATTCACGAGGCTTCTTTGTCACCTTCAACTTGATGAACATCTGTCCATCCAAAAGGAGGAAAGTACACTGCAAATCTGGGTCTCATCTGCATCCCTTGATTGCATCCACAGTGCTGAGAAAGATGTCACTGTCCCCAAGCCTCGTTCTTGCAGGAGGCTGGGCTCCTGCTGCAGACCAGAAGAGGGAAAAGCACTCTGTTTCCTGTGAAGGTCCTGCTGCCAGGTAGGATTAGATGTGTCTCATTAACAGCAAGGAGCAAGCAACATAGAGCTGAATGCAAGGACCGAAACACCCTCAGCAGCCAAGAGCTGCGTGTCCAAAACCAAGCCAGCTGCTTTGTCAGGAGAAACCCTTGATACTGCTGTGACATCCCCCAAGCATGCAGACAAGAGGCAGGGAGCAGAGGTACCCAAACACCTCCGACACCCAGAGAAGGCTGAGCTCTGGATGCACACCAGAGCTGAGGGGACCTCCCTCCCCAAACCCACCCCACATCTCGGGGCTGGAGGATGCGACAGGGCAAAGCACTGTGCAGGGACAGCCTGTCAGAGCTGCTGGGACACTGGGGTCAGGTTTTTCCCCCTTTTTCTGGTACTCACACAACACCAGCCCGGGATGAACCTTCCCGAGGCACCATGCCGCCCGGTACAGCAGCCAAACACACGTTCGCCAGACGCTGAGCACATTTGATGCCATTAGAGCCTGGACCATCGCCACCTGCCACCTCCAGCACATGCTGTCAGACCCGAAGGGCTGTTTCAGGCAAGGAATAAATCAGAATGAGAGCAAGAACAGGCTTCCTCGGAGGGGGAAAGAGGGAGAGAAGCAGGATCCCCTCTCCGGACATGGCGAAGGGGATGAGGACCTTGGCTGTGTGAGCAGATTTAGGTGTGCAAGCCCACGAGTCTGTACGCATATACACATAAATTACGGATATACATATAAAAAAGGTACAGATCCAGGGACAAGCAAATGCATATGCATTCGCTCATCCTCTGGGGCAGCAAACCGGCGCTGTAGGCGGCTCACGGATCTTCAGCCCACCGCTGCCGGGCGGGGGACTCCGGCCGTGCCCCGGGGAAGGGCGAGGCGACACCGGCACCGGCACCGCCGGCCGGTGCCACTCCCCAGGCGGGTCTCGGCCGGCTCCCCGAGGTCTGGTCCCTCACGGGGCAGGAGCGGGCGCCCTGGAGCGAACGCGCTCACCGAGCCCCGCCGTCACCGCCGCGCTCGGCCGCCTCACCCCGCACCGCGTCGCTCCCCCCGCGAATCCCCTCATCGCCAGCGGGCGCGCCGCACGTACCGGGGCCGCTCGGCTCCGCTCGGCCCGGCTCCGCTCGGCTCGGTTCGGCCCGGCTCCGCTCGGTTCAGTTCGCCTCGGCTCGGCGCACCGGCACCGCGCGCCCGCCCCCGCCGCTGACGTCACCCACCGGCCTCAGCCGCCGCGCGGGGGCCACCTGCCGGGGGAGGGGCAGAGGAGAGGGCGGGAAGAGCGCGATCCCCGGGGAGGAGATGCCTGGGGGGTCCGGTGCCCCTCGCAGCGGCCCCGGGAGGAGCCACCTGAGGCGAGCCGATGTCCCGTTCCCCCGGTCCAGCCCTTGTGGTGCCGCTTGGGCTCCCGCCTCCAGGCACCGCCTCGACCGAACGCGGGACAGTCCCGGCGGGGCTCTGCCCTTTCCCCACCTCTCCTCCTCTACACATGCAGCCTTGGTGGAGAAAAATTCACCGCGCTGTATTTACGGTGTGAAAGAACAATTAAAGGAAGCTGCTCCAACAGTCTGAGGGGAGGAAGTGCAATAATTCAATAGTTATTGATCCCCTCCAGACAAGCGTGGTGCTTTGTTAGGGCTGGAGGAACCCTGCAGGGGACACGGGGAAGGAGAAATTAAAAAAGACACAGGAGGAGATTAAGGTGTATAAACCACTTCTGGCGGTAAACTGAGACAAGACCACTGTTTTGCTGAGATGACAGTGAGTGTTCCCATCCTGTCACCCCCTGAGCAGGAAGGTGTTGAACTGGTGCTTGTGCCTGCGAATGCAAAGGTGGGGAAATCAGAGAGAAGCAAGAGGAATATTAAAAGTGATTGCTAAAACTTCCCAGGGAAGCCAATTTCGTGTGCCCCACATCACTGTGAGCTGAGGTGCTGCTTCCCACTGCCTTTCAAAGCCAGTTATTCCAGTTATTCCCCTGGGTGACACAGGGGACAAACACACAAGCAGGGAGAACGAAGGGGCCATGGTAGGGCAAAATGGGGGTGTTTGGGCGAAGATGTTCTCGGATGTGACTGTTGGCTGGCATCTCGCTTGAAGGTTTTATTACAGCGAACCGTGCGGCGATACCTGCGGCACTGACTCAATGCTCCTGGCTCGGCGTGCACTGGAGAAGTCTGCGCCACCAGAGCGGCTCTCAGTTCTGCTCAACTCGAGTGCCATATGGGAATGGAAAACAAATTATTGTCCTGGCTGTTGCGTGAGGCTGAAGTGCACAAGCCCTGTGCTGTGGGAGCACGCTCTGCCTCCGCGCTGGCTGGGAGTGATCTCGGAATTTGAGGACTTTTCTTTCGCAGCTTGAACCCTTTTGTTTGTGGCACTGCTGTACACTGAGATGTTTTGTTTTAACAAGTAGGTCAGTGATCACCCTCTTGCAATTAAGCGATGTGTATGCCCACACACATACACAGTTATATTTCCTTTTAAAGGGTGGATGCTGGTTTGGTTGATATAGGTTTGGTTTTGGTGAGAAGGCTGGATGTTACTGGCACTTCAGAAAGCCAGGGCAGCACTCAGCACCTCACAGGACCTTGGCAGTCATCCCCGGAGTGGCACCACGTGAACAACAAACTCTGGCAGTGCCCTGAACGGCGTTGCGGAGCGGCTCTCACACTGCCCTAGCAACAAGCGCCACAGCTTGGCAGGATTGGTCCCCAGCGCTAACAAGATAAAGGAGCCTCCATTCAAACCGGGTGATTAAACGGCAGTAACTCCAGGAGCTATAGTTAGCTCATCGTCATTGCAAAGCTGCCAAGCGTAATGGGTGGAAATGCCATATTTACGGTATACGGCGTTGGTGCAACTCGAGGTGCGTGCAAGGGTGCGTGTTTCCAAGCAGGATGAAGAGAAACAGGATGATAACACGATAAGCGACTTAATTAAACGCTATGGAGCCTGAATAGATAACGATGGGCCTGTGATGCACCTTCACGCATGAGGAATTGTGTCTCTTTTAAAGCAGGGAGAAGCAAAGCTCCCAAAAAACCTGAGTGTTGACATCAATT
Source organism: Podargus strigoides (assembly GCA_028020825.1). Classification (NCBI taxonomy): domain Eukaryota; kingdom Metazoa; phylum Chordata; class Aves; order Caprimulgiformes; family Podargidae; genus Podargus; species Podargus strigoides. The sequence goes on from CM051663.1 coordinate 17,618,077, forward strand.
TCCTGGTGATTGGTGAGGAGGGACCTGGCACACTTGCTCAAAGCAGGCAGCGCTGTTGCCTGAAGACTGTGCCAATAACGGGAGCTACAAGAATCTCTTTTTTTTATCACCCTGCCATAATGTGGATTTTATTCCAGGCTCTCTCCCTTCACCATGTGAGACAGCCAAAAGAACAGGTAAAGTGAACATGGAAAGGCATAGCATTAGTCCTGCCTGAAACCCAGCAGTTCAGCCTTCCCGCTGCAGGCTTGGACTATCAGATGCCTTCAGTGCTTTGCTCTGCCCTCCCCATTTCCAATCACAGAATCACAGAATGTTAAGGATTGGAAGGGACCTCAAAAGGTCATCCAGTCCAATCTCCCTGCCAGAGCAGGAATACCTAGATCAGGTCACACAGGAACGCATCCAGGAGGGTTTTGAATGTCTCCAGAGAAGGAGACTCCACAACCTCTCTGAGCAGCCTGTGCCAGTGTGCTCTGTTACCCTCACTGTGAAGAAGTTCTTCCTCACATTTATGTGGAACCTCCTATGTTCCAGCTTGCACCCATTGCCCCTTGTCCTATCATTGGATGTCACTGAGAAGAGCCTGGCTCCATCCTCATGACACTCACCCTTTACATATTTATAAACATTAATGAGCTCACCCCTCAGTCTCCTCTTCTCCAAGCTAAAGAGACACAGCTCCCTCAGCCTTTCCTCATAAGGGAGATGTTCCACTCTCTTCATCATCTTTGTGGCTCTACACTGGACTCTCTCAAGCAGTTCCCTGTCCTTCTTGAACGGGGGGGCCCAGAACTGGACACAATACTCCAGATGTGGCCTCACCAGGGCAGAGTAGAGGGGGAGGAGAACCTCTCTCGACCTCCTAACCACCCCCCTTCTAATACACCCCAGGATGCCATTGGCCTTCTTGGCCACAAGGGCACATTGCTGGCTCATGGTCATCCTGCTGTCCACCAGGACCCCCAGGTCCCTTTCGCCTATGCTGCTGTTTTGCCAATCACTAGGCCTAACACAAAGGACACAGACAGCAGCAAAACAAATGAGTAACCAGATTCTATTGTACATAGAAAAGTCAGTATATGGGTGATCGCTGGGGCTACAAACAAGTCAGATCACACATAACAGACATCAACCCCAGCGACCCCAGGAATGACACAGCACAACCAATAATAGGTGGAATAAACAAAGACACAACATCTCCCATAGAAAAAAAATGGGAGACACCCAAGTCAATAGGCTGATCATATAAGATAGAAGTAGCCCCATATTGCCTCCCCACAAAGCCCGCGTTTGCAAATGCCAAACCTGACTGGGGCCCAGTTACAGGGAGAGTCAGGAGGTCCTTCCCCAACAGGAAACTCTGCAAAGTGCATCCACCTCACAGATTGACACTCCACCCTTCCTGCAAGTGGTCCCAGCTTTTATGCCCAAAACAGGACACCTGGCACTCATTTACCCAATGTGGGGCACCTGGGGCTTGTTTACCCAAGGGCTTTCCTTACAAGGTTGGCCGCACCTTGGAGGAAAGCCAAAAGGTAAACTCATCCCCTCCTTTTAAAGGACCATGGGAACCACCCATATGTCAATCTTAATTCAGGGCTCCAGGTTCAGACCCCAGCACTTCAGCTGCTCTCCAACAGGTCAGTCCCCAACTTATACTGGCACATGGGGTTGTTCTTACCCAGATGCAAGACTCTACACTTGCCCTTCTTATATTTCATTAAATTTCTCCCTGCCCAACTCTCCAGCCTGTCTAGGTCTCTCTGAATGGCAGCACAGCCTTCTGGTGTGTCAGCCACTCCTCCCAGTTTTGTGTCATCAGCAAACTTGCTGACAGAGCACTCTATTCCCTCATCCAAATCATTGATGAATATATTGAATAGTACTGGTCCCAGTACTGACCCCTGAGGGACTCCACTAGATACAGGCCTCCAGCTAGACTCTGTGCCTTATTTTCTTTGAGAGAAGATGGCATTTTTATTGTCTAATCACAGCATGTGCAGCATTTTATTCAGAGCCTGAAAATCACCCTCTCAGCAGGCAAAGAAGCCGAAACCCACAGGGGTGACATTCAGACTATACTGAGGGGGTTTATTACCCTGCCCAGGTGTAGATTTCACCCCAGTGGCATAATAATGCTGTTATACCCGCTGCAAAATGTTTGTCTTGCATAATATTATTCTGTCTCCAGTTACAGGATTTATCCAACATATTTAGGGAGTTAAATCATTAGCTGCCGAAATGAACGGGATCCAAGTATTTACAGCACGAATGAGTTTCAGAAATCCCCTGCCAGATCTGAACTCGGTGACATCAGTGAAGTGATGCAAGTCAGCCTGGCACTGTCGCTTCCCGCTGGATACAGTACATTCAGCACATCCTTTCTGACACGTGTAACACTGCCTTTTCCAGACTCATCCCTGGCATTTTATCAGCCCTTGGGACAAGATGCAAAACATCAGTAGTTGCCCTGTCTAATTAGTAACCCCAAGTAGTGCACCCTGGGGTGAATCGTTAATGCTTTCACAGGTCTGTACACAACAGACTCTTTTTTTCATGCTAAATTCCATAAAATGAAGCTTCGGTGTAAAGGTGGCCACATTTCCAGAGGTGCTAAAACTGGCTGCTGGGCTTTGGGGGCATCTCAGGAACCATGGGGGAAAAAAAAAATAAAAATCATCCTTTTATTCATCAACATTTTGTAGGTTGCCTTCTCTCTACATGGATGGTGAATACTGTTAGGAAGAACTCCGTATTATAAGAACTTCTCATCTCACAGTTGCTTTCAAGTGCTTGTGGGGAACCGCAGGATAATTTACGAGGGACAAGACCTCTGGAGTTGCCTAGCCCAGCGTCCCACCGCTTGGAGCATGTCTTCTCGGATCAGGTCCCTCACAGAGTCTTCCAGTTGAGTCTTGACCATCTCAAAGGATGGGTAGGGAGGAGATGTAAGAGAATTGGGTTTCGTGTGTGAGGCAGCAAAAAAGAAAACTGTGTTTCTTGCCTTGTCAGCCTCCTCTCCAAGCTCCAGACTGCCTACCCCACACGTACATGCCGCTCACCAAATTTTAGCTTTCCTCAGCACTTTGAGCTTGCAGCCCAATTTCATTCCGTCAGCTGTATTATTAATCAGCAGGCTGCAAATTATGTTGCTATAACCCACGTACTTTTTAGATTTTAAACCAAAAATAAAACAAATTGGTGCATAGTAAACAAATCCCAGCTTTCCTGGAGAAGCATGCAACTGGCGCAGCAGAACAAGGGGAGCTGTGGGTGCTACGGAGAATGATCTCATCCAGGCTAGACCAACCCTGTCAGCAGATGGAGATAATTAGTGAAGTGCTCATCCAGACAGGCACCGTACAGGTCCCGGGGCGGCAAACACACTTGTGAGATCATCTCCCTCCTGCTTCTCACCCAAGGTGCCACTTGATCTGCTCAGCCAGAGCAGATGAACCCAAATTGCCTGGATTTCAGCGCCGCTGAGCAGCCACACAGAACTACCCAGAGAGACAGGTATAGTGCTTGTCTCAGCCATCACCTCAACCCCAAACTGAGTGAATAGCACTCTAAACAGAGGCCAAAAAAAGCAAAGGACCATATAAAATATTTAAAAAGCTCTTTGGCTTTCTAACTTTTCATGCAGAAAAGATGAAGCTTTGGTGGTGGTAGACACTCTGGTGTCAGGCACAGCTCAAGCGTGGTCCGGCTGCATTAGCCATGGCAGCTCCGCTGACTCCATGGAAATTACTCTGTATTTGCACTGATGCCATCAGGAAAAGATGAATTCCCCAGGGTGACAGTAATGTGTGGTCTGTTGCCCCAGAGTGGTATTAATGTACAAAAATAAAGTGGAAATTAAAAACAGCAGGACTGGAAAGTGCTGTGAGTGTCAAGCTGGGGAAATTAAACCGCTGTAACTCACCACATGTGCTGTTTGCTCCTCCATGCGCACTCCAATTTCTCCCCAAAGTGTCACAAATCAAGTAGATACTTAAATATCAGTGTCTACAAAGAGTCCTGGCTGGTGGGGACATGTCAGTGGGGTGAAGCAGCCCTCCATGCTGCTCGCCTTGCAGAGGCTGCCTCCACCCATTACCTTGTGATGCTCCAACACTACTGTTGGTGCACAGTGCCCTTCCCACTGCAACTGAGGACATCAAAACCAGGGTCTGAGATACTTCAGAGCTGCACTTAAACCAAGGCTGGATGAGGTGGTGTTTTGCCAATTACTAAGCCTAGTACAAAGGACGCAGCCAGCAGTAGAACGAACCAGTAACCAGACTCTATTGCACACAGAAGGGTCAGTACATGGGTGATCACTGGGGGTACAAACAAGTCAAACAGATCACACATAACAGACATCAACCCCAGCGACCCCAGGAATAATACAACACAGCCAACAATCGGTGGAACAAACAAAGCAACAACGTCTCCCATAGAAGAGGTGGGAGACAGCCAAGCCAAGAGGCTAATAATATAGGACAGAGGCAAACTCATGTTGTTCCCACAGAGCCCACATTTGTAAGTGCCAAAGATGACTGGGCCCCAGTTGCAGGGAGAGTCAGGAGGTCCTTCCCCAACAGGGAAACTCTGCAAAGTGCATCCACCTCACAGACAGACACTCCACCCTTCCTGCAAGTGGTCCCAGCTTTTATGCCCAAAACAGGACACCTGTCACTCATTTACCCAATGTGAGACACCTGGGGCTTGTTTACCCAAGGGCTTTCCTTACAAGGCTGGCTGCACCTGGGAGGAAAGCCAAAAGGCAAACTCATCCTCTTCTTTTGAAGGACTGTGGGAACCACTCGTATGTCAACCTTAATTCAGGGCATGGGGTACAGACCCCAGCACTTCAGGTGGCAGAGGATAGCACAGAGCAGCCAGTTTGAAAAATAATCAGCACTGATGTGATGCCCAGATGCTGAGCTCCTGGGGGTGAGTCCATATAACCAAGGCAGTGTCAGAAGCACAGTCCCTTTAGTTTCTGTTTATTGTAATTAAAGAGGCCAATGCTTGTTTCATGCAGATCCTGTCCCTGCTGCTCTCCTCCCCTGTCCCTACCCCACTGCAGCTGCACCCAGGCCTTAGCACCCTCCTTGCACCCAAAAATAAAGCTGTTTATTCACTTCTTCCTCTATGACTTTTGAGCTAATGCTGGTGTCACAGCACCCACCCACCAAACCAGGGCAAGAGCAGCGACCGCCGCTGCTCACTGGCTGAGAGGGATCCCAGCCTGCTCCTTCCGTCTCACTGGCAACAAAACTAGTCGGGAGCAAACCTTTTCATTTCCCCAGCTGTCACCAATTTGGCATCAATTTCCTTGAAGGTTTCCTTTTTTCTTCTGTCTTATTAAACCTAAACCTAAAACTGCCAAAGCAAAGAAAAAAGATGAAGTCTCTCATGTTGTAGGCAGCCATTTGTAAATCCCTGGAAATGAGCTCGTCACAACTCCCTGTCACAGGGGGATGCTGTTAAAGCAGCCATTCTCTGCACACCCACATTTTCACAGAATCACAGAATGTTAGGGATTGGAAGGGACCTCAAAAGACCATCTAGTCCAATCCCCCTGCCAGAGCAGGAATACCTAGATCAGGTCACACAGAAACATATCCAGGCGGGTTTTGAATGTCTCCAGAGAAGGAGACTCCACAACCTCTCTGGGCAGCCTGTGCCAGTGCTCTGTTACCCTCACTGTGAAGAAATTCTTCCTCACATTTATGTGGAACCTCCTATGTTCCAGCTTGCCTCCATTGCCCCTTGTCACTGTCACTCCATTGGATGTCACTGAGAAGAGCCTGGATCCATCCTCATGACACTCACCCTTTACATATTTATAAACATTAATGAGGTCACCCCTCAGTCTCCTCTTCTCCAAGCTAAAGAGACCCAGCTCCCTAAGCCTTTCCTCATAAGGGAGATGTTCCACTCCCTTCATCATCTTTGTGACTCTGCGCTGGACTCTCTCAAGCAGTTCCCTGTCCTTGTTGAACTGGGGGGCCCAGAACTGGACACAAGATTCCAGATGCAGCCTCACCAGGGCAGAGTAGAGGGGGAGGAGAACCTCTCCTGACCTACTAACCACACCCCTTCTAATACACCCCAGGATGCCATTGGCCTTCTTGGCCACAAGGGCACATTGCTGGCTCATGGTCATCCTCCTGTCCACCAGGACCCCCAGGTCCCTTTCCCCTATGCTGCTCTCCAGCAGGTCTGTCCCCAACTTATACTGGCACATGGGGTTGTTCTTACCCAGATGCAAGACTCTACACTTGCCCTTCTTATATTTCATTAAATTTCTCCCTGCCCAACTCTCCAGCCTGTCTAGGTCTCTCTGAATGGCAGCACAGCCTTCTGGTGTGTCAGCCACTCCTCCCAGTTTTGTGCCATCAGCAGACTTGCTGACAGAGCACTCTATTCCCTCATCCAAATCGTTGATGAATATATTGAATAGTACTGGTCCCAGTACCGACCCCTGAGGGACTCCACTAGATACAGGCCTCCAACTAGACTCTGTCCCATTGACCACAACTCTCTGGCTTCTTTCCTTCAGCCAGTTCACAATCCACCTCACTATCCACTCATCCAGGCCACACTTCCTCAGTTTAGCTGCAAAGGATGCTGTGGGAGACTGTGTCAAACGCTTTACTGAAATCAAGATAGATCACATCCACTGCTTTACCATCATCTGTCCACTGGGTTCTGTCCTCATAAAAGGCTCTCAGGTTGGTCAAGCATGACTTCCCTTTGGTGAAGCCATGTTGACTGCCCATAATGGCCCTCTTATCCTGGATATACCTAGAGACAGCCCCCAGGACAAGTTGTTCCATCACCTTTCGAGGGATGGAGGTGTGGCTGTCCCGTCTATAGTTACCCGGGTCCTCCTTCTTGCCCTTTTTGAAGACTGGAGTGACATTTTCTTTCCTCCAGTCCTCAGGCACCTCTCCCTTTCCCCATGACTTAACAAAGATGTTTTCTATCATTTTCCACCTCCTGTTATTTTTCACGTGCACTATAACCAGCCTTCATGGACCGTGAGTCTCGCAGCTGGGAGCGGAGGCACCTTCCAAAGGGATGGCAGAAGGAGACCCCCAAGGAGATGACATGTCTCTCAGCTGTGTGTGCTGGGGGACTCCCAGAAAAAACTGTTCTGCTTCCTAAAAGCAGATGCCTTTCTTTTCCCAGCACGGCAGCTCCAGACGATGCTCAGATTAAACAGCATCCCATCAAAACTGCCATTTCTCCACACTTTGAGCAAATCCCTTGCAGCACTTGGATCCAGGCATGACTTTAAGCCAAGGATCTACCCCAGGAGCAACTCACCAGCTCACATGGGTATTTAAGTGTTTTAACAGCTCCCAGCATTTGCCTTCCTGCTCGTTGGCAGGACTGAGCCTGCACAAAACAAGCAGCCAGGTTATCTTCTATGTGGACCTTCAGAAAGAGTTGCACTAAATTACCTGGGAAAAGCATGGGAAGCAGAAGGGAAATAAAAATGGGAGCTAGTCAAGGTCTATTAATAATCTATTCATAGATTATTTTATCCATTAATTAAAGCAGAGCAGGCTTCAGAATGGGAACCACTTCCCCAAGGTCCCAATTAAGTGGGATGGCTTTGCACCAGCCACTGTGGGTATCTGAGGGACTGGGCAAGGACAGAGGCATTGATGGATGATAATGAAGGAGCTGTTCGAACACGTGAGAGCAAAGTTCTCAGATGACCTTAAGCAGCCTGGTTTGGGAAAGCGGTGCTGTCTGCTCTGGGAGATGCTATCTCCCCTGAGAACAACCCAGCTGAGCATCATCCAGCCCTTCGCGTTTTAGATCCAACGTCTGCAGAATATCTCAACGTGAGAAATAACCGACACCAACAGCACAGCAGGATAATTTTTTTTTTTTTTTTCCATTTCCCAAGACTGACTATTTCCCTGCATTGCCCTTCTAATTGCTAATAGCACGTGGCTGGGAGAACCATCTGAGTATTGCATGGAGAGGACATTTGAGATAATGCCCAAGGCGATGAGCTTTTAATTAATACTACTGTGCCTTTTTCTAGAGGCTCTTGGCTGGGAGTTCAGCAGGGCAAGGTTGGCGGCAATACTGAGCTGCTCTTTTCCAACCCACGCTGAGAAGATGCAAAATACCCTACATCTGATGTGCTTGTGATAGCTGTTTGGGGAAGAATAGCTCATAAGACACTTGTTTAGCCCAAAATTGCTTAAATCTTCCCTCTGACAGCACCCGCGTTATCACTCTGGCTGCAGTACTCCAGGTTTTCAGTGTGCCTCCAGCAACAGCCCACAGGCAGCCCCCAGGACAGTGATGCTGCAGCTTGCTGGTGCATGGCAGCCGGCAGAACTGCCACCCGGAATTGGGTCACCAGCAGCATGGGACAATTTGGCTGCTGACGAGGTGCTAATGATGACTGGGCTGTGAGCTTGCTCTTCCCCGCCAGCTGGGTCTCCTTGAAAAGCCTGGCAAGATCCATCATTGGAGGTGTGCAAACAGGATTTGAGCCCCGACATGAGGCAAGGTACAGGATAGCTGAGGGTCCCCAGCCTGACCCCATCACCTCCTTCCTCCCAGACCCCCTGGGTTAGATTTTGCTGGGGTTGTTGTCCAAAAGACTCGGTCCCCCTGCATGCATCTGTCTCCCTGTTGTTTTCTCCCACTGGGCTCCAGCCACTGCTTTTGTGCTTGGAGTTAGCCAGCAAGCCTTGCGTGTCCTCACTGACCAGGGGGTCATCCCAGGAATGCCACCTCTGTGTGGGACATCAGCGGTTGCTGGTGGGGACACATGGACCATCTCTCCTATCCTCTCCTTTCTTAGGTGATCGCAGGGAAAGGTTTCACCATGCCAAGGTGGAAAGCAGAGCTTAGGGCTCTACGCCTCAAGCTGTAGCTCCCAGGCCCACGTTTTTCTCTCAATGTTCCCTGACAAAAAGCAAGGACTATGTGGTTTCACCAGGACATCTGTTCATCACCAGGAAAGGGTCTGGATCAGCCAGGACCGCTTTTATGTGAGTCCAAGGAAGCATCAGCCCTGGCTCACAGGGCCATGCAGAGCCCTGAAGGCATTTCCAGTGCTGGTCCTCACAAGCTTGCAAGAAGGAGGAAGATGTTTCCAGCTGAAGAACAAATCCAGAATAATCAGCTGAGGCACCAGTGCCAATCGGGGCGTTCGGACTGGGGAAGACTCCAGCAGTCAGACAGCTTCTACAGAAACAAGTCCCTTGATGGCAAGCAAAGCCCAGGCAGGGCAGCGGATGATGCCTGACCTCTGCGAGGCCGGAGGTGCAACTTGCTCTGAGCTGAGTTGTGGAGGCCCCAAGAACCATTCCTTTGACTCTCTGGTAGAGCAATTCCCTAACAGATGGCCGGGTGGAGAGAAATCAACATCTTCCTCTATCAGCGCCAGGTGAAAAAACAACAGCATTACTTCTCATAAAAAAAGAGACACAATTTTCCAGGGTGATTTCTTTTCCCCCCAGCATGGGATGAAATGCACGAGTGTGTATGCAGCTCCTCACACCCAGCCTTTGTTCCAGCTTCAGCAGCAGCTCTAAAAAGCCCCTTCTCCAGCATCGGCCAGCCCTATTCCTCACATCCGCCCAGAGGAATTTATTCCTCCAGCTGCCTTTCTGTGATGGCTGGTGTGAGCTCAGAGGACAGGAGTGGGTTTCACTCAAACCCGAGGAAGCTCTGGATCAGCTGCCCCATGTACCCACTAACATCTGCTCAAGATCTCATCTCAGGAAGGTCAAGGTGGCCCCAGCTCCATCCACACATCCAGAGGCACACCTCAACCCAAATACATTGTTTGTCGCTTCTGCAGCCCTCAAGAAAGGCACAGCCTTTTTTTTTTTTTTTTTTTTTTTTTTTTTTTGCATGATATGGACTGAAAAATCCCATCTGAATGACATTCACCACCGTCGTGTGGAGTCAAGCTGGCTCATCTTCACTCCTTCCCTCCAGCCAGTTGGCATTGCCAAGGCGTTTTCTGGAAACCTGCACTGTTGTGACACATATGCAGGCTGGGGACAGGAGGTAGGACAGTGCAAGGAAGGTCATGCTGGAACAGAGGAAGAGAAAAACGAAGCTGGAAACCCCAGCTGAAAAGGCAGGACAAAGGCAGACAGGCACAGAAAATATCAGGCGTCAAACCTTGGCATTGCTGTCGTTGAAACCAACCAGTGTCAACGACACGGCACATGGAGGAGGAAGGTGCGGCAGGATTTCAGAGGAGATCTCTAAGATACATGCAACAGATTAATCTGCAATTCAATGTTTTCAGCCAGGGAAATTTTATCTCATCAAGTAAGGATCTCCATGACCTGTCTGTACGTTATCTACGTATTTGTGGGTTGTGTGCTCCCACTTAACAGCTGAGACAAAAGCTTGGCCATAGCAAAAACACAACAAAAGGCTACAAATGCTCCCATGGAAAAGATGGAAAAGATGACTTGAACAGGCTGAGGAGCTTTGTGTCTGGGCTCTGTCATTAATCAAGCTAATTCAAATAAGTGAACCGTTCAAGTGATATTAGGCCCAGCAAGAAGAGCCAGAGCAAAATAATCAAGGCTGTAGAAGAATAAAGAAGTCTCTTGAAAATACAGGCCAGATTTCTGATGGCTCCTGTGAGCACATGTACAGAGCCAGAAAGTCCAGGACATACTTCTGAGTCAGAGCAGGGAGGATTTCGTGGCCTCACTGAACAAGAAAGACCCTTCCGTGGCTGAACCTGGATGAAGTTTGGTAGAGCTTTTCTGTTGCTCCACACCAGAGTAAGATGATAGGTGGTAAAACCAGCACAAAACAAGGGATAGGAGGTGCTGCTCAAGCCATCTTATGGTCCTGCTGTCACCTCCCTCCGTACCCTTTGTGCCTTGAAGTGCTACTTTGTAGAGCTGGGGAAAATAGGAAATCTCTTCCCCAGCCACCAGGGGAAGATATCCCTGCATGGCCTCCCAAGCCTTCATGTAAGGCAGCCCGGCTTCTTTCCATGCTGCCAAAAAGCCAGGACCTCAGCTCTGACGGGACGAAAATATCCCAGCCGAAGGCAGATGAAGGGAAATATTGAAACCGGCATCAAAAAAGCTGCACTACCATCACAGCAGCAAGAAGCTGAGCAAAGCCTTCAAAAACCTGTGTTTTAATCTTGATCTGCTCCAAAAGTTGGCCCTGCAGCTTTGCATTCCCTGCCACCTCTGTAGCACATACTTTCAGCTTTGAACGAAAGGGTGTTGTGCTGCATTTTCTGATGTTTCTGATACAATTCTGCAGAGCATCTCTCCTATGCTGTTTCCAGGTGAACTTCACAAGGTTAATAAATAATGTAGACATGGGGCTGAAAAAATCCATGCAAGGGAACAAACCTGTAGTGCAAGTGGGAGAAACACTGGCCAAGGAGAAGCCAGGACAGAGAAGGACAGTGGGACTGGCTTAGAGAAGAGGGTGAAATGCAGGGGCAGAGTTTGTGCCACGCAGCCGCCGAGGCTGGGCACAAGGACAAGGGTTTTTTCTCAGCTGTGGCTCGATTTAAGCTGAACACTGGGAGAAGTTTCTTTCTGTTAAGGTGGAAAGATCCAGACTCCCCAAGTGGAATGGACAAAGGTGAAGTTAAATGGGTTTAATGTGGAGCCTGGCAAGTTAACAAGCCGAAAATGTCGCTCCTCGGAAAGGGATTCCCAAGGTGAGAGCTCGGGAGAGTGTGGGATGGTGGCAGCCATGAACGAAGCCAAGCACTTTGCACTGCCATCTCCACCTTCAGCTTGTGGTGTGGCCTTGGGAAGTACTTTAATGCCCTGACAATTCATTTTCCATTTGTACAAGAGGGATAATAACGCTAATCCATGCTTAGGAACCATTCCAAACATTAATGTTAAGGCATAAGCATAAGAGACTTGTGTGTATCTCCTGGTTTGCATCGCAGCACAAAACATTAATAACTTCAAGTTGTTTGTGACAATTCAAGGGTGGGCAATGCCAAGGAGCTCATCCAGGTTCTTGACAGAGAGCTCAGCCTGTCCCAAAGCTGGAGGAAGCCTCGTGGCCACATCACTGGAGGTGATGGAGCAGCAAAGTATCTAAAACCACCCCTAGGAGGGAGGGACAAGCAGTGGTGGGACCAGACATGGATGGAGGAGCCCCCAGAGCTGGGCACACACCAGCACAGAGACATTGCTTCCACACTCTTATATTTCGCTAATAAACCCAGGGTCCCACTGCATGGGCTGGGCTCACTATCTGCATCAGAGGCTGTTTAAATTTTAATTGGCGTGTGCATGTACACTCGTACCCAACCAGCTCCTGTCTGAGATGTTGCCATGGCATCTCCCAGCCCCAGGCCCAAAGCACTGGCAGTCGGCTGCCAGATTATTCACACTCGGCACTGCTGAGCAAGAGCAGGAAGTTCATAGCTGGGATGCACCAGCACAGGGGAAAACAGGCTGTTTTTTTCACTTTCATGGGACTTTAAAGAATCAGTGAAATTGCTGCTGTTCTGCCTAATTACCCACTTCATTATCAGTGTGGGAAAGAAATGCTGAAACTCCAGCAAATTCCAAATTTCTAAGTTGCTGGGAGGGGAGCTCAGCACGGCTGTTCATCAGGAAAGCCCCAGCACTTCCCCAGCTGCTCATATATATACTACCATATATCACATCCTTCCGGGTGCAGCCCCTGTGCATGGGGTCCTGGGGCTGTTTCCTGGCAGGAAGCAATCCTGAGCCTTTCTCTCCTTAAGCAACTGAGCGACAACCAGAAGAAAATGCTGCTGCAAAGAATAAACACAAAAAAATCAACATATTTCCAGTTGGTAACTGTCAGTATATTATTTAATTAAAAAACTCTATTAGGATCAGTGTGATTTCCCAGAGGGAAAACCAATTTAAATTACTCTGGCAGCTGCAGTGATTGTAAGGCAGGGAGGCAGCTCTGCCCCAGACACCCATCACACCTGAGAGCGATGAGAGGAGGAATATTTTTAATACTAATTCCAGCCAGGTTACGGGGCCACCTTCACTTTGTTGGGTCTTCTCAGGAAGCTGCACAAACTGATAATTTACAGCCCATTTTCTTGGACACATTTAAATGAGGAGCCTGTGCACCCTGTGCAAGTTTTTTTAGGGTTTTAAAAGCCTTCTGACTTCTAGGATATTGCAGGAATACATTTCTGGGAACTGCAAAATAGCTAGACAATGTGATTTTGATTTAAGCTCATCTGGAGGCAAATAACTGCATCGTCTAAAAGAGCAATTTTCCTTACAATGCACCTGAAGGACACCGTCCCAGATTCATTTGAAGGTGAACCTGGTTTGTCCACAGTGGGTCTCATCAGAAGGTGTGGGTCTTGGGGAAAGTGTTATTTAGAAATTAGAAGTTCACATGGCAGCAGCAGGGAACAAAGAGTCTCAATAGTGTTTATTTCTTTATTTTTGGGGGGAGGGTGCAGGATGAGGCTGTCAGACATTCGATCCAGACTGCCAAGACGACCGACACAACCATGCTCTTTCCAGATGGAAGCAGACATGAGACAAGTGATAAAACCTCTCTTAATTAAACATTTATCTTGCAATTACATACTTCTGAGTAATTATTGCCACCAAGACAAACACCAACTGGATTACACAGAGAGGAGACAGATGGTAAAGGTTAACAGGTTTTTTTTCTCCCTTTGCAGTTATTCTCCAGGTCTTGCAGAGGGAAGGGCAGTATGTCTGGAGAGCTGCTGCAACTACAAGGGAGGAACAAGCCCATTCAAGGAAGAATTAGCAGATTTTGAAATCACAAGACTGAGAGGATGGATGATGATCTTTCAGGCCTTGGTCCAGGCTTGGTGCAACCTAGACCATGGCCAACAGCCTTTACAGGTCATGCATCATCCCTCTGTTTTATCATCCTCAAGCTCCATGAAGGTAAACTAAACCCAGCGTTAAGGGCTCACAGCTTCACTGAAAAGTTCTGGGCTCTGCGAACACCAAGGTTGGAAATCGCCAGAGGTGGCTCTAGGTTATTCTTCTTGTCCCTCCTCCCACCTCAACCCATCTATCCCCACAGCAAGGTCACGATAACAGCTGCTTCAAACACAGGCTCACCTCCCTTTCAATCATCACAGCTTGCCCTGTGGATATCTGTCTGTCATCATCCCAGGATGTGGCACGAGAAAAAGGTGAGGCAACATTACACGCAGCACCTGGAACTTCTGGATAATTCATTGCATCCAGCTATAACTGAGAAGGAAGAGATGCCCAGAGATAAAGTCTCCCTGGAGAGAACAAGGTGAGATGTAAGCAAGGAGATACTGGACAGAGATTTAACACCTGTATGCTCCCATAGACTCTGCAAGTCTTCCCACCACTCCCTGCAGCTCAAGGCAGAGCTGCTCTGGCACAGCTGAAAGCATCACATAAAATGCCAGACTATGACAACAAACAGGAAAACATGGAATATTAAAGCCAAACGTTTGAATAGTTTGAATAAACCTCAGACTCTTACAGCAGCTGACTCCGAAAGTCATGCTTACTCACAGCCATCTCCCCCAAATGAACCATCCAGAAGCACATCGCAGGTCTCTTCCCTGATATGAATGAATCATTTTTCTACTTTGAAAAACAAAGGCTGCACAGAAAAGCAACCTCACTGTGTTCCCAAAGGTTAATCTGATTTGCTGAGCCACAGATGAATTATTAATGATTAGTGCTGCGGTTTCTATTAAGGAATGAGCATACAGGTAGCAACCATTACGCCAGCAAGTCTTTTAAAGCCAGCACAGTTCACGTCTACGAAGAAGCTCATCTGGCTCCTGGCCTGCTCGGGCCATGGGGAAATTTAATTATTCAGGTTTCTCAGCTGCTGCATAAATATCAAACGTAAGACATTAGTTCATAATTGAAATGCTGCTGCTCAGCACACGGCAAGAGAAGCTGCGTCAGCAAGGAGGAACGAGACGAGGCTGGCCAGCACAAAGAGATACGTGGGAATGGAGGCTGAGCTGCTCCCATGAGGAAATTCCTCTTTAAATTAAAAAAATAGTAACTAAAAGAAAGTGAAAAAGGCAAACTTCACAACAGATTAGTTCACAAGACTTTTACTGAACGTGAAACAACCTTAAAATATTGCCAGGAGACTCCATGCAGCTTGAGTTCACAAAGTGATTTAAAGGCCTGGACTTATCATCACTTATTAATCTCACATCGATTAAATTAGAAGCACTACTAAACTGGAAGAGAAAAAATTTTAAAGCCATTGCGTGGCCATTCGCCGGTCTGATATGACACTACTTTATTTGCCATTCAGTAAATCCATAAAGAATTGACGTAATGGGAAAACCTGCTTTCTTAGTGCAGTTCTCAATACAAGGAAGCAGAGGCTATGACCTGAAACATCAAAGTACACGTACATGTGGTTGGTTTTGATCATAGCTTTCCAAAATACTTATTTTTTATTCAGCTTTGAAAGTAATACATAGGAATAAACTTTTTCTGTCTGTACATATAAAATGCAAAAGTGCTTCTGCCTATACATAAACCTCTGCATGTTTAAAGTGGTTTCATTTAAACAAGTTTTTCAGCATTTTAATTCCCAGGAAATTCCCTGCAATTCAAGTTAGATTAAAAAAAAATAATTAAAAAAAAAATTGACGATTTAATAAGAAAGCACCATTTAGTATTTGTACTTCTCTGTGGAAAATGGTAAGCCTAATTATGAGGATATTGTGCTTTGTAGCTGCTGAAATATATATTTTCTTGGTTATCTCTTGCACAGGTTCCAGACTTAGCCCAGCTCTTGGTTTTAGTTGCAGTCAACATGCCTTAAGGAGTCTTGTCCAGTAAGGATCAAACACTCCAGGAAAAAAAACCCTATAAACGCAAAACTGGATTAAAAAATAAATCAATGTTTCCTACTTTTCCATGCTGGTGCTCAGCACAGGATTTCTCTTCCTCCTTATGGGCAATATGAAACGGAACATGTGCTCTCACAGATGGAAATCGCTGCCTCCTGAAATAACACGCAGCTAAACACCAAACTGAATACTCACAGGTAAGAGCGCTTTGAGCATTGATTTCAACAGATAATTATTTCCATAAGTGCCTCTTCAAAAGAGGAGTTCAAGAGAACAACAAAAAATAATGCATTTTTAAAAACCAACAAAACAGTAAAGCAACAGAAACAAAAAGCATTTTAAAAAGCAACTTTTGTCTCAACTTTTTAAAATGCTTGTGTGCGTTCCCAACAGGCACAAACCCCAATGCCCCTGGGACCATGCATGTCATTGGCTTTCTTCTTCCAAGCAGCAGGGTCTGGGCAGTTCATCGGCCTTGTTCCTGCCAGGCTTTGTGCAACGTTTGTTTCTCATTGTCAGACAGCATCTTTCCCCTCTTCCAAACCCCACCGCTGTGCACAGGGCAACAGGATTCTGTTTGATTTCTGATCATCAAAAGACCAAATTTAACAGTCATTTCTTTCCACCTCTGCCTAAGACATTTACCACATCATATCAGATTATCACAAACATTAAGTTCTGTATCTTGTCTAGACCAGCCCAAGGAGGTAACTTTGCTCATCAAATACATATTCACCAACCGCTTCTCCTGTTCCTTCGGGCTCCCGCTATATCTGGGGGGGGGCAGAGAGCAATGGGTGTGAAAGCACTAACTGAGCCATGTCCTGAAGAGAGCAGATTAAGGCTGCGACATGAACGCAATTCCTTGCTCCTATATATCAGGTTATTAAATTTGTGTTACCTTGGGTTTACTTCCTTTTTTTTCAGAAGCTGAACTGTCAAAGAAGCTGACATTGGGAAGAGCACAAGTCAGCGCAGGAAAGCTGCAAGCGAGCTGTGTTTTGGAGTATTACACATTAAACCATCTGGCATGACTGTCAGAAACTTACTGGTATCTAGTGCTATTGCTAGTTGTATGCTGAGAAAAAGTATGGGCAGCACTCACCAGAGAAATAAATAAGCAAACATAGAGCAGAATGTAGTAATCTTTCGAGGTAACTCCTGGAGATGGACATTTTGTCCCCAAAACACTTTGGAAACACCAAAAACTCATTCACGAGAGGAGACAGGAACTCACTGGGTACCTGGGGCACCAGGGCATTACAATTTTCCAGCTCGCAAGTCAGGATGAACTTTTTGAGGAAGAAAGGAGAAAAAGTACAGTGAGTGACCACAACCCACGGATAGACTTCCTTGTGAGAAGTAAAAAAAACACCAAACCCATTATGTTAGGATAGGGGATTAAAATAATGAGCACATTTGTGAGAATCTGCCTGAGGGGAAAATAGTTTAGAAAATTACAAACTCCATAGTAGCTGTTAACCAACATCTAATTAATCACAAACTGCAATCCCCACAACAAAACATTAAAAGGAATTACAGGCAGGAGGAAAAAAACCCCTAAAGTTCATGTGTCAACCAAGCTTACCCACACCAAAACAAGTACTAAGGGAAAAAAAAAAAAACAAACAACCTTCCATAGCGATGATACCGGGACAGGAAAAACAATGAAACTATTGGGACTTCATTGTGAATAGTTAAAATCAAGGTTATGTTGTATACTTTCAGGTTTTGTTTTCTTAATATCTAGCAGAAGGCAATTTCTAGGACTCCAGCCTCAACCTAAGAATAAAAAACCCTGTCGGCAGCCTTGGGTTGTGAAGACAATCGCATTGCACACTGGCACAAGCAGTGCTTGGCCATTTTAGAGGCACAGGTGAGTCTCTGGCCACAGTTTGCCATTACACCAGCTGTCAGAGGGCACATTTGCTGCAAGCTTGACCGATTTTTGTTGCTCTCACTCTACTTCAGCCTTTAAATCTGCTAGTGCAGACTCTATGCCCAGCCAGAAGGTCCTGCAGAGCTGCTGCAGCTGCACGTTTCCTGTCCCTAGTGCTACACAGGACTTTAAGTCCTGCTCATATGAACAGTGAGGAATCAAACGTTTTGAGAACAGCAGCTTTTAAAAGATCATTAAGAAAGGGTCTCTCATCTTTCCCTAATTATAATAATTGAAACATTTGACATATGTCTTCAGTCTCGTTTGCCCATCAAGAAGTTCCTTTTTAAGTCTGTCATAATTGTCTTGTATACTTAGACCTCTCCTTACAGCAAAGTGTTCACGTAGACATGGCTCTTCTGGGTCCGTTTTGGGTTCTTTTTGCTTCTTCCCTACATTTTTAAAGTTAAAATTGTAGAATCACAAAGTAAATTGCAGAGGGAAAAAGTCAAATTGCTACTGAAATAGCCCCACATCCAACAGACTAACCTCCCTCTAAGGACACCTATGCAACAGGATCTCTTCCTGGTGCAGGCTGGACAGCTGATGAGTCAGATGACCAGAGCAGAAAAGAAGAAAACAGAATTTAGAGCTGCTGGACAGTCTGGAGCCAGTGACCTGGAAACATCAAAACCAAAAATGAAACGAAGGGCAAGCCAGTGCATCTGCTTTATGAGCAGGTAGTTTGGTACGAAATAGAAGGTTGCAAGTCCTGCATCTTGAAAGACTCATTCTCCTGTGCTGTGTATTTATCTGAACATGAAATATATTTCAATATACGATGCAGAGTAGAGACCTCAGCTTGGATCTCAACATCCCAGAACAAAAGACCAAAAAACCCCC
Source organism: Podargus strigoides (assembly GCA_028020825.1). Lineage (NCBI taxonomy): Eukaryota > Metazoa > Chordata > Aves > Caprimulgiformes > Podargidae > Podargus > Podargus strigoides. The sequence continues at coordinate 17,636,706 of CM051663.1, forward strand.
AAAACCCAACTACTCCCCAAACACACACACAAAAAATGTGAATCTAGAAATATGTAGCACTCACCAGAATCTCTTTATTGACAAAGTTCAAATTTCATTCAGGGTCTTCTGCTCATAAAATTGTCATCCTAACACAGTTTATGAGAGGAGGTATTTTAGATTAGACATTAGGGTAACAGTAGATACAGACTCATAGAAGAAAGAGACCACAGCTTTTCTTATCAGAACAGATATTTTCAATTAAAAAACCCCCCCCTGCTCTACTGTTTCAGTTGATTGAGTTGATCTGAGGGGAAAAAAAAAAAATCTAGCTGCATAGTGAAGCATGAAAACCACATGACTAACATGAACTACCAATCAGCAGTCCAGAAACATTCAAACCACCTCAGATCTTCCTCTTCAAGTGATACAGGAAACTCTAAACCATACAATTAAGATAACAAGAACAAGATTTTAAAAAGGCAGTCTGGAAACTGATTTGAAGAATTCAGAAAAATAAAAAAATCAAACAAAACAAATGCTTCCTTAGAATAGCTACAGAGTCTAAAACAGAGCCTCCAACTCATAAGCACAACAGGAACATTATTAACAAGCAGATAATTTAACTTTCAAGTGTTGGCCTGAAAATGTGATTAAAACCACCCACAGGTGCACCAATGACCTATCTGGTTTACATTTGTAATTTACTAAAAGACAACAAGTTCCTCTTGTTTTCAAAACGAAATTCAAACACTTGAAGGCCTTTTGATATTGCCACTGATAACTAAGGATAGATGTCCAAAAAACACATCGCGGCCTGCACTACTGCCTTTCAAAAAAGTACAGAGCAAAACAGAAATGTCCACATACACACTGTCTCAAAGTACTTCTGCCTTCCATATCTTGGGTAAATGGAAAGCTTGCTAGCAGATCACGTAGCGGAGAAGTCTGGAGCTACGAACTTCTCTCACTCTCTGGCAATGGCGCAGGATACTGATGATCCTGTGGAAGCTTCTATCCGTTTTCATTTCTGTGAACTCTTTAAAATCAGCATCCACAACAAAAAAATTACCTGGAAAACAAATAATGACTTCACTATAGAAATGTCTATGTTGTAGGATATGGTTATTTCACAATACAACCTCTTTTTAACAGTTTCACACACTGACAAAAAAAATACAATCAGCAGGATAGGCTCATACTATCTCAGGAACTGTGTGTGTTCCACTTTCTATTATCAGTACAGGCTGGGGGCTGAGCTGCTGAAGAGCAGCTCTGGGGAAAAGGACCTCGGAGTCCTGGTGACAGCAGGGTGACCACGAGCCAGCAATGTGCTCTCATGGCCAAGAAGGCCAATGGCATCCTGGGGTGTATTAGAAGGGGTGTGGTTAGGAGGTCGAGAGAGGTTCTCCTCCCCCTTTACTCTGCCCTGGTGAGGCCTCATCTGGAGTACTGTGTCCAGTTCTGGGCTCCCCAGTTCCAGAGGGACATGGAGCTGCTGGAGAGAGTCCAGCACAGGGCCACAAAGATGATGAAGGGATTGGAGCATCTCCCATGTGAGGGCTGAGGGAACTGGGTCTGTTTAGCTTGGAGGAGGCTGAAAGGGGATCTCATCAATGCTTATCAATATCTTAAGGGTGGGTGTCAGGAAGACAGGGCCAGACTCTTCTTGGTGGTGTCCAGTGACAGGACAAGGGGCAATGGGCACAAACTGGAACACAGGAGGTTCAGTCTTAACATAAGAAAACACTTCTTTACTGAGCACTGGCACAGGGTGCCCAGAGAGGTTGTGGAGTCTCTGGAGACATTTAAAACCCATCTGGACGTGTTCCTGTGTGATCTACTCTAGGATCCTGCTCTAGCAAGGGGGCTGGACTAGGTGATCTTCAGAGGTCCCTTCCAACACCCACCATTCTGTGATTCTTAATCTGTCTCCAGAAAGAAGAATTACCAACCTTCCCATTAAGTTCAACTACACCACACTGTCCACAGGCCCCAGTGAGAGCTGGCAACAGAAGGAGCTGTCTGCTAATATCTCTCAAAACATCCATGCTCCTCTATTGGGGTATAAAGTCTGTAGCAGTCCAAAATGTGGTGTTTTGGGCCAGACAGCTGTTCCACAGATGTGCCAGATGATGGGATAGTAGTCAATCAACAGCACACCTTGAAGGGCTGTGATGCCTAACAGCAAACTTCACTTTGAGGCCTTGCCCAAAGCTATTCTGCTTGTAGTGACATCCAAAGCAAAACCAAAGAGATGCTCAAGATCTGCTTAAGGATCAAAGCACAGCCTTAGAGTGAACGGCATCAGGCTCCAGCATCTCAGTCATAGAACACAAACCAATAGCATTATAATTTGAATCCCAAGTAACTGCTTTGCGATGTCTCAACCTGTGGCCTGATAATGTTCTCTCAGCAGACACTGAAGTTCTGGAATTAGCTGTTTGCAAATAAAAGGATAGAACCCTGCGTACATCAGACCTATGCAGCCCACCATTCCCTTGAATGCCATCAGATTTGGAAAAGAATAATTCATTGTTAATTAAGAAAATGCAAGAAAAAGATGAACCACTTGGAACATGTGTCTCTAAGAAAATGGCATAAGAAGGTCCTGCATCAGAGCTGGCAGTCTTTCCTGTTTGGTAGTTGATTAACTGCTTCTAAAAGGAAATTCTCATTATCAAGTGCTTGTAAGAAACCAAGTCCTTGACTGGAGTTAAAGCATTTAAAATGCCTGGAACAGAACCCCAAGAGAAAGTCCCCACAAGCTAATAGTAGTCAGGAGGAAGGAAGGAAGGAAGGAAGGAAGGAGTTATTCTAAGCACTCCATGTTCAGTTCTTTCACACTGCTCAGATAGGAGATAATTACAGCTCTAGTAAAATGACTATACATTTAGTACTTCCTTTAACACGGCAGAAGGTTTTAACCACACATATTCACAAAACCCTAAGAAAGGAAAGCAATCAGAAACCAGGAACATGCTAATTAAGGTATAAGAAAGAAATGTCCAATTATCTTTAAGGAGAAGTAGAAGGAAATATTCTTCTGTAGTATCATGCTTCCAAGTCTTATGAGAAAGAAGTCGCAAGACTAGTGGTCTTCTAGCTTGGGAAAAAGAAGAGGATAAACATTCTCTCTTCTCCTTTTACTCTTAAAGTAAGGCAGAGGCAGCATCATCGTAGCTAAAATGGAACATCTTTCTATTAAGTTATTGGAGAGTTCATCCAGTTAACCTGAGGAGAAAGTAGCTTTACACAGGCAAATCTGTAGTTTTATGTAAACATTTTGTCTCACCAGTGATCAAACAGGACACGCACTCCACTCTGAAGGAGCATCCAAAGATGTGATGGCCATTAAAACTGAGGTCCCAGAGTGCCATTTACAGGCATAGCGTTCCCCAAAATATTGCTCACCCAGAGCTGAGGAATAACAGACCGTGTTTTCTCACAGACGGGACCATTTTGAGAGCTGGTGACACAGATGTATGTAATAGCAAGTAAACTCTTCCAGAGACAATAACTATCAAAAGCTGGAGGTCTTCCCCCAGATGGGAACTACGCTGGAATCTCAACACAGCTTGCAACACTGCCAAATTCACACACAGATGAGAAATGTGAAGTTTGTTTACTAGGAAAAGAAAAAAACCCACCGCATAACTGCTTAAAATAAAATTACAGTTGGAGAGAGACCATTTGCAATTTCCAGTAACAGGGCAATACACCTAAATGGAATTAGGAGTGCAGGGATAATCTGAACACCGGTTATGCAGTCTGTTATTTTGGGGGGAGCATCAGAATGGCCTGAATCTCTGTAGAATATGATTTCTTCTTATTTTTGCCCAGAATTCAGGGCAGCAATATTCAGCACAGCAGGATCTTGTTTATGAAGAAAGCAGAGGTGATTAAAAGGTGGTGGATTGGTTGGAAACAGTAGATGCATGCACTAACTAGCTAAACGAACTAAATCACCTTACTGGGTGGGAAGTTTCCCTGATAAACCAGGCAGTATCTTTGCTCATCTCTAAATCAGAGGAAGGAGTCAGTTGGCAATGAGAAACTGTGGGAATCCTACGCAAAGAGAGACTCACAGCAGAAATTTAAGCAAACAAATCAATGAATGCACAACCTTATCCTGAAAAATGTGACGGATAAAAACACGTAATAATTTTGTGCTGGCCAGATAAGAACCACCTGACAGCCTGCCATACCTTTTCTCTAGACTTCCTATCTAGACGATTAGTCACAACAAACAAACCAAAACAAAACCAAAACCTACCACATACACACGCACAATCAGGTGCTGAATGGCCTAATTTGCTAACTGAGCTTTCCAACATAAAGAAGAAATTTAGGACTGTCTCACAGATACATGAAGAAATTAAAAGCTTCAATTTTTCACACTTGAAAAAAATCCCACGCCACCTTTCTGGCAGAAAATTCTCTCTGACTAGTTTTATCTTTCTCAAGTTGCTACAATGGCTCCTTCATTGCAGCTGAGGCTGCTGTGGGTCATGGAGCAGGCTGAGCACCACTTCAGGCCTAGGAGGGCCCTCCTAGCATTTACCTTGTCTATAGCCATGGGCTCAACCCCTTACTATTGTCCTAAGGGCACTGTAAGTTAAAAAATATAAAGCAAGTATTTTAAGAAATCTCGAGAGGACTGAGGGGTGACCTCATTAATGTTTATAAATACGTAAAGGGCAAGCATCATGAGGATGGAGCCAGCCTCTTCTCAGTGACATCCAATGATAGGACAAGGGGCAATGGGTGCAAGCTGGAACATAGGAGGTTCCGCAGAAATGTGAGGAAGAATTTCTTCACAGTGAGGGTAACAGAGCACTGGCACAGGCTGCCCAGAGAGGTTGTGGAGTCTCCTTCCCTGGAGACATTCAAAACCTGCCTGGATGTGTTCCTGTGTGACCTGATCTAGATATTCCTGCTCTGGCAGGGAGATTGGACTAGATGATCTTTTGAGGTCCCTTCCAATCCCTAACATTCTACGATTCTGTGATTGTTAGACTGAAGCAAAACTTGTCTTGAGAAAAAACAATCAGGGCCCAAATCAGAAGCATTAATGTGAAGTAGTCCAGCTGCATGCCTTCAGCATGCTTCTATTAAAGCCCTTTACACCACTGACTTTCATACAAAAATGGATAGAGAGCGGCTCTGAGGAGAAGGACTTGGGGTTGTTGGGTGATGAGAAGCTCACCATGAGCTGGCAATGTGTGCTTGCAGTCCAGAAAGCCAACCGTGTCCTGGGCTGCATCAAAAGCAGCGTGGCCAGCAGGGCAAGGGATGGGATGGCTGCCCCTCTGCTCTGCTCATGTGAGACTGCCCTTGCAGTGCTGTGTTCAGCTCTGGGGCCCCCAACATCAGAAGGACATGGAGCTGTTGGAGTGGGTCCAGAGGAGGCCATGGAGATGATCTGAGGGCTGGAGCACCTCTGCTCTGGGGACTGGCTGAGGGAGTTGGGGGTGTTCAGCCTGGAGAAGAGAAGGCTCCAGGGAGACCTTAGAGCACCTTCCAGTGCCTGGGGGGGACTAAGAAAGCTGGAGAGGGACTTTTGACAAGGGCATGGAGTGACAGGATGAGGGGTGATGGCTTTAAACTGGAAGAGAGGAGATTTAGATTAGACATTAGGAAGAAATCCTTTACCATGAGAGTGGTGAGGCACTGGCCCAGGCTGCCCAGGGAAGCTGTGGCTGCCCCCTCCCTGTCAGTGTTCCAGGCCAGGTTGGATGGGGCTTGGAGCAACCTGGTCTGGTGGGAGGTGTCCCTGCCCATGGCAGGGGGGTTGGGACCGGATTAGCTTTGAGGTCCCTTCCAACCCAAACCAGTCTGTGATTCTATGTTTACCCTATAGGTCTCAAACTAAGCATCGGTCATGTCCATCATATAAGAATTCCATTCCTAGAGAAGAGCTGCATATCGAATCTATACGTTAGTGATGTTAACAATATACCATAAATAGAAAGAGTCTTGACCAGCAACAAATCCAAAGGAAGAAAAAGTCGTAGGTTGTCATATGGTGACTCCTGAGTACCCAGTGAATACTCAGGGCAGAATGTTCTTGCATTCTGTCCAGGGCAAAAATGGATCTGCAGGCACCAAGGTGTTACCAGAGAAAGAGCTTTCTTTCTGTGAGACAGAGTTTGCTCTCCACTTTATGCCTGAACTTGGAAAGATGAGGGCATTCTAAGGACATCGCCAAGCTTGATACGCACAGTACACCCCTCCAGGAATAATTACATACTTGTTCGCAAAAGGAAAGGAATGTCATAAAGGAGATTTTAATATTAGAGATTTACTGTGCCACATATCTTTGGAAACACTAACCTGTAGGTACAACTTGCTTTTGAATTGAGAGAAAGGCATTTTGAGTGCATTTTTGTTCTCTACGTGCTTTTAAGAGGAGAAAACTTCTTCAGGTTATCAGAGAACCATGTCCCTTTCACAAAGCCACTGCAGCATGACTGATTATCCACATATCCCAATTTCAGAACAGATTTTTAGTAGTTCATGCCCATTCTAGTTTAAAAAATGAAAAAGCAGTTTATGCAGTTTGGTTATCAAACTAAAGAGTTCCCAGAACTTGTAGGGATTACAAATTAAATCTTTGCACACTCTACAAGTTTTTGCTACAACATGCCACAGAAGTGACGTGTTTTCAGTGAACACATATAAAAAGTAATGGTATGAGTTATGGGCAAACGCTTCAGTCAAAACAATAACATTTGTGGCTAAACTACATGACTTCGTCCCGAAGAGGTGACTGGACTTAATACTGACTACCCCGTTCTGTACAGTAGTAAGACATTTATACTCCTTATGGCCCAGATTCTGATCAGGAGATGAATCTCATTTCTGTTCTCCTCCTCTTATATCAAGGGAGAGCAGGAACATTCATTGCTCCAGACTGTCAAAGCATTGTGCAACCCCTGTTAGTGGACAGGAATTCTTCAGGGCCAAATCTGATTTAGGCTGTGGCACCCCGTGCTGGGAAGAGAGGGGAAAGCCCTGCTAAATCCACAGATTATTATTTTTTTTTTTCCTGTTCTCTGTCTGAGAAAAAGGAGTAGCAGGTTTGCTAAAATTTGTCAGGACTGATGATTTTAAACACTTGCGCAGGTTAGCCCACTTCAACTAGCAGAGTGCCTGGATGGACTATTTCTGAGAATAAGATGTTACACTGTAACAGGAAAAGCACCTGCTGTCATTAGTCATTCAATATTTTGCCAGGTATTTTTATATTCACACTGCAATATCCAAATATTATGAGTTTGGTACTAAGAAATATAAAAACAATACCTTTGGTCTCCTCAGTTTCTTCTTCCAGAAACCTGCGGTATAGATTTCTTACTGCTGGGTTCATAGATCTCAAAGGGCGAGACATGATCTTGTATTTGTCCACGACAGCCTTGTTCAAATCTTTAATAACTGCATTTATCTGTTCACACGTTAGACGACCTTTCATATACCTACAAATAAAAACAAAAAACAGTAACCAGAAAGTGACAAATGAAGGTCCGTGTTTATTTTTCTCTTTCCTCAGCCATAGCTGAACATTTTTATTCCTAGTTAGAGCCAGTTTCTTCTGCTTTGTATTAATGAATAAACATAGTAGTTAATTTTGTTCATTTCTTTGATTGATTGATAATGTTGAAGGGAAAAAAGCCATGATAAAACCTAAACCATTAAGATGAAACATTAGAAAGCTAAATTAAGAAGTAAAAAATATCCAATGCTTAAGCTGTAAGGAGCTTTTTGAAACGCAATAAAGGTTGCTCTTATAGCATACCACTTGAACTACAAATAAAGAAAAATCAAGCAACTTTGCAGAAAAAGTAACACGAGCCCAAACTGAAGAAATACCAGTTTTGTGTTGTTTTCTGTATTTTATTGTGCAGCCTACTGAGCTGTACAGACAGTTCTGCACTACCAATATCAGAGCATTTCATAAAACTAGTACTAAAATAATAAGATTCTGTTGATAACAGCCTGGAGGTACAGGAAGCACAGGAGGTAAAACCAAAGTGATGTGGAGATATTGGAACACTGGAATAGTTGCAAGCAAGGCTAGTCAGTATTTATCGATGCAAAGGCATGCATTCAAGAAGAATGAAACATGCTACAAACAGAGAAGCTATTATATAAAAATGAAATCTGAAACTCATACAACAAGTAAGCTAAATACAAAGTAAAAGCCCAGAAAACATTGCAGCATGAGCTAGGGCAACCTTCCAACCTGAGCTATCCTGCGATTACTATTCAGCCACTACAGCAAACCGAACTTGGCTGTTTGTGTTCGGTATCAGTTTGCAGATGTGTGGCATTAGAAAACTTCCACGGAAAAACATTTCACAACTCATTTTAAGAATGAACTGGGTTCTTCAGGTCAGTACATCAGGCAGCTAAAAGCTGTAGGGCCACAAAACCAAAAAGATCAATGAACAGGAAATTCTTCCCTCATTTAAATCTGAATGGGAAAACTCAATCTTTGGAAAACACAAAGAACTTGAAGCACAAGCAGCTAATCAATTATAAATTCAATATTCCAAACCAGAACATGGGCAGGCATTCTACAATTGCCAGCTAAAAATATGTGCTTGCTGTAGATTTTAGTAACATCCCTTCTGAGCAGACAGGTCTGCACGAGATGTGTGAAAATTCCTGACTTGAAAGCAATTGCTCTAATTTCAGACTGAATTGCTAAGTTATTTGTAGCTGGTTTTCAACTTTATTGATATGTTGATTAATCCAGATTCAAATTTGGAAGTGTAGCCTTTTTTATAAAAATGCCCTACTTGGCACACACATCTTTTCAAATAAAAGCAGCACTACCACCCCTGAAATGCAGTCACACTCAGCATAAACACAGCCTATAACCACAGCAGGGCTTTGCCTGTATATATTAACTGCTATTTACTGCTCTATCTGCATCCCTTAGCCTATTTATAAGTCACAGGGGAACGTGCAGAGTTATGAAGGTTAAAACCAGAGGTATAAAATACCTGTATTTAAGTACCTATGCTCTTGCTATCAACAGATACAGTGGATACATTTAATAAAGATGACAGAACACCTCAGCTCCTCCTGAAGCAGAAACAGAGAAGCAGGATTCAGTTGCCTAAACCTTAGAACTGAGCACTCTTTGCAAGGCCCTCAGGCATCCAAGATGCTCCTGCAGGGCTAGCAGGCATGCTGAGGTTTACAGAAAATTCAGTAACTAAACATCTGGGGGCACATGCATACGTATCTGCAGCAGCACCAGACAGCTCTGCTTAGGCGAGTGAAATAACATCAGTAGCAGGTAGGCAGCTGAGCGATTTTCTGGAGAACACCTCTCTCACAGGCACTTAAATGTAGGTGCCTTAATCTGAAACTAAGTTCTGTCAGAAAAAAAAATAAAATTAAAAATTGGAATTTTTCTTCTGTACATAACTGCAACAACCAAAAACTCAAGCTGCTCCACTGTCTTCTCATGTTCCTATTCAGTCATGGCAAGCAAACCCATAAATGCTGAAACTGATTTCAGTCCGTACACTAATATAAAAACTCAAAGTTGAGAAGTTCCAAATTAATCCAATTAAGTTAGATTTAAAATAACTTTAAAATCTGTTTCACTTTATCAAAAGCAAAAACATTCAGAACTCACTTTTTCTTTTCTTAAAAAAGTGACCCAATTTCTTTTAATCCACAAAAGCCCCTTTCAAAACACAAGATGACTTTTTTTTCCCCCATAGGTATGAACATGAAAGCACAGCACTGTGTTCTTCAAAGGAAAGAATATCATCAATATATCACATAGATACCACTGGAAAAGAGATAAACCTCCTAATGGCCAGCCCCTGATCCCTCAAAAATCCTCAGGCTAAAAGAAACATATATTCCCCCAAATTACCATCTTCTGAGATTTCAGAGTTATAATGAATGTGCAGATTCTAAAAATATCTTAAGCGGTAAGAATTTTAGACAGAGAAAAAAGCAAGCATTTTCCTTTGCCTCAAATTCAATGTTAACTGAGACTTCCACTGTGCAATTTCATTTTTCTTCCTCCAAAAAGTGTCTTTCTGCAACAAATTTGAAGATTAAGATAATTTGCAATTTTCTTAATGCATGAAAGTGTTCTCTTTGATCAAGGTGCTCCACATTTGCACCTTAACACTGCACGTACCTTTGTTAAATACGTGCTGCATACTTGTAAAAATAGGAAGTCACTGAAGACTATATCCTTTTTAGTGCCTTAGTGATATCAGGGATAGATTTTCCTTCACTTTCAGCACAAAGGGTGTGAAAAACACCTAGATTGTTCAGTTGCAATCTACCACAGCTGTGGCAGCAAGGGGGAGAGGAATGAGATTCTTGGCAGATGCAGAACCCATAATGACCAGCTGGTATGGGATTTAGAAACACATGTGATGTGTATGCACAGTCGCACCTGGGTGGGGGCAATCCCAAGCAGAGGTACAGGCTGGGTGGAGAATGGATGGAGAGCAGCCCAGAGGAGAAGAACTTGGGGGTGTTGGGTGATGAGAAGCTCAACATCAGCTGTTGATGTTGCTGCATCAAAAGCAGCATGGCCAGCAGGGCAAGGGAGGGGATTCTGCCCCTCTACTCTGCTCATGTGAGACCACCCTTGCAGTGCTGTGTTCAGCTCTGAGGCCCCCAACATCAGAAGGACATGGAGCTGTTGGAACGAGTCCAGAGAAGGCCATGGAGATGATCTGAGGGCTGGAGCACCTCTGCTCTGGGGACTGGCTGAGGGAGTTGGGGGTGTTCAGCCTAGAGAAGAGAAGGCTCCAGGGAGACCTTAGAGCACCTTCCAGTGCCTGGGGGGGACTAAGAAAGCTGGAGAGGGACTTTTGACAAGGGCAGGAAGAGAGGAGATTTAGATTAGACATTAGGAAGAAATCCTTTACCATGAGAGTGGTGAGGCACTGGCCCAGGCTGCCCAGGGAAGCTGTGGCTGCCCCCTCCCTGTCAGTGTTCCAGGCCAGGTTGGATGGGGCTTGGAGCAACCTGGTCTGGTGGGAGGTGTCCCTGCCCATGGCAGGGGGGTTGGGACCGGATTAGCTTTGAGGTCCCTTCCAACCCAAACCAGTCTATGATTAAGTCCCTCAGACAGGATTAGCATAGGCACCATCCTGTGCCAGCAGAGCCAAGTGGCTCCGGGACTGCATAAAACCACTACTATCTCTTGTTACTCTTGCCAGCAAGTATAAAGAGATCCTATGTCAGAACCAGTGCTGACCTGAAGAACTGGGATACAAACCTAATTTTCATTCTTCTAGGAGAACATTAGGTGTGATAAAATTTGGGTCACAAACATTTGCTGCTTAGATTTGATAAAGTAATACGTGAACTCGTAAGCTTAGGAGACTCCCATAGTCTTGTATTACACCACTAGCAGGCAACAGGAAAAAAATGGTAGGTTAATAGATCTATTTAAATTCAGGTACATCTTCCTCAACAGAATAAACATGCTTTTTCCATCTGAATAAAAATATTTCTACAGCCCTATGAGCACAGTCTAAGATACAACCTTCCTAAAAAACAGTGATGAACGTAAGAGTATCCAGCTGGCCTCTGTCCCCATCCTCCCACTCACCAACAGCAGTGAAAAACCTTCTGCTTTCAAGTATAATAAAACACTTCATGAGGTTATTAGGGAAGATCATCGCTTTAACTGGAGGTTAAAACAACGTTTGGCTGGAATGGTCTATATCTACTTCTCTTGCCTTTGCAGAGATAAAGACTAAAAACTCCCGTGCTCCAGCTTTTACTTTTCCAAAATTTTATCCAGAGGGAAGCACCTAAGGGAGTAAGTAAATCCACCAAATGATCTGCAGAATAAATATACCAGGTACCTGCACTTTTAAGAAGTAACCAAGTAGTCCTTTATTATTAGCTCAAAATTCTGGCTCCTTTTTTTTTTTTTTTTTTTTTTAGATATTTGGTGAAAGAAAATGAATGTCGCTCACCTCAAAATTTTGAAAGCTTTAGTCAAAGGTGATTTGAAAGCCTCAAGTACAACACAGACTCAAAAAACAGTTCCTATTGAAACAAGTGTTGTCAGGGAACACACTGAATCTAGAGTCTAGATCACAATTTAGCTTCAGGCACCAAAAGAGTTTTCTCCTTTTTGTAGAAATATTTGTCATTGTTCCCAAAATGTCATTTAAACAGAGTTATTCCTAGATGACAGACTTCAGACAAGGATATCTATTAATCAGGTCCTGACAGTAGGGGAAAAAACCTGCAGCTTTCTATTGCAGAAATTTGGGATATTTCAGTGGGAGGTGGTTTTGTTTTTAGCACATCTGTTTTCTTTTCCTGTCTCAAAACAGATTGGTAAGTCAGAACTTGAAGTTTTCAGAAACCAATAGTCAGGTAAAATAAAAACAGCATTTATAATTATTTTTCCTTTTAAGTGTAACCAGACCTCTCATCTTATGAGATGATGGCTTTTTTTTTTTTTTTTTTTTAAAATGTCAGTTCTCAAAACAAGAAGAGATCCCAACTATTAGCTTATATATCTCTGATCATACAATTACAGTGACTTTTCAAATAAGAGGTCTGGGTTTTAACTGATTAGTTCTGATCTTCCCAACCTATACATAAAAAACCCCTAATTAGCTCCATTTCATTTTCAGGTTTGCTGGTACTGCATATAAACTTTTTGGAGCTATCATCATAATGTTTCATCCTGTAGAACACTTAAAATTTCAAAACATCTCTGTCAGTCTCTGTTCTCCAAGAGCTCACTTTCCCAAACCTATGTTTGCCACCCAAATTGGCATGGCAGGGTCTCAAGAACAGCCATGCTTACTTACGAAGGAACATTTTTAAATTCTTCTGGTGTTATTAAAGGTGCTTGCTTGACAAGTCTTGGTGCTTTTGTAGGCTTCTTTACAGATTCAGGTTCTATAGGCTTTGTTTCTTCTTCACGTTTTACTGATGGCCCAGTGGTGCTGTAAAATGAATGAATATTAAGTGTATAAATAGCAGATAAGTAGTAAGGGGAAGAATACCGTTATATTATCAAGTCAGCTTCCTCAGAGACCTAACTTCCAACCCATCTGTTAGGCCGGATGAACACAATTCACGATCTTTCCTGAAAGAAAAATAAATAAAGCCTACTCCATTTCAAATCACATACTTTAGCTGACTTCGTTACAGCTCTTCATTTCTCTGCTAGAGAGAGGCTGCTAGCAGGTGAATTGGAAGCAGTCCAAATACAGCAGAGAGCAGTTAAGAATTCAATGTACCATTACATTTCAGAGAACATGAGGCCTCACCTTTTATCAGATGAACCAGAGCAGGGAGCTGCAGCCTAACAGGCAGATTTGAAATACTTCATAGCATTTTGAAACAAGTTCAAATCTTGGGAAGCCTGACTCATCCACTAATCTTTTGAAGCAAAGAAATTCAACCTCATCCAGCAGGCTGGGATTTTTTTTTTTTTTTTAATTTTTTTTTAGGCAAGATCCCAAAAGCCAAGGAATTTCCTGCTTTGAGTGATTATTAGAGCATTATTTTTATAAATTCACCCTTCCTCCAAACCCTCAAGCTTACAGCCTGAAATGCTGATTTATTTGCCAGCCACTCACCTAGCTGCTCTGCTACTCATCGGTAGGAGGACAGCAAAGAGGATGCATTTGGCCAAATTCACTGACATCTGAATAGAATGACATTGCTGGGCTGTTGTGCACGACAGAAATAACTAAAGCAGCACTGAGCAGACCTGTCACAAAGAACTGATCCTCTTATCTAACCTTTCCACAAGAAGGGATCTTTGTTTGATGTGCGACCCCAGAGTCGGCGAATGGCACAGCAGTGCTGCTGTTGACCAGAGGGCCAGGATTTGATGTGTCACTTGATGTGACACCCTCAAATCCAGTGTCCCATTTCCCAGGGAAGATGACTGCGGTGCAGAGGACAGTGAGTGCCACCTGCTGGACTCTCTAACTGCCTGGTCCATGACACAGCGACAGAAGCTCTGCTCCCTGCTGTGACACAAAGCAGAGCCCTTCTGAAATCCAGAACATCAACATTTAAACTAATTCAGATGTAAACATCTAAACAACAAGGTGAGGCCCTGCACAAAACTAATCCTGGCACCATGGAGCTAGCACTAGTCACAGGGAATGTCAGCAGAGAAGAGGGAAAGGGAAGGGTGAGGATTTTTAGTGCAGGGCGTGGGTCTGGAATAGAAAGACAAATATAAGGACCAAGGGAGGTGAGAGTTCACATCTCAAAGCATCACTCATCCTGTACATCTCCTGCCATCCTCCCCTCACTGCAACAAGCCTCTAGTCTTTTCTAGATGATTCCACACCCCCAGGTACTTCTGCTCTGGGTTCCCACCCATTACCTTGTCTGTACATTGGTGCCTTGAGATGGTAATGCACACAGCTCACTGCTCACCTGGACCATGAAAAGTGAGAACTGAAGCTTGTATTCAAAATCGTTCAAAAGTAACAGAAACAGCTCTCCCAATATACACCTCGAATACAAAGGGCTTAAGATACACTGAACTTGCTTTTTATTTCAGTGGGATTCCTCCGGTAAATAAGAACATCAAAACCAAGAACACGGGAGAGAAAAAATAGCTAAAGCCATGAATCTGTCAATTCATCCATGTGGGCATTTTCATTCTTTCTGAGATTTGAAGGTCTGTCTCACCACTGTTCAAGTGCTCTCCCTGCTTTCTGCATTACTTACCTCATGATACTCACTCGACAGACATTTAGTACACAGCTCCTGCCCTGGTTTGACTAAAACAGAGCTAATTTTCCTTTCAGTGATTCTACTTTTCAGTTCAGTCCCTTCTCAGACTGCACTTTCTGAAGTTAACAACATGTTGTTCCAGACAGTGTCTGCTTCTAGCAGTGATATCGCTCGATGTTTACAGCCAGTACTGAGCTCACAGCACCATGGTGTGCAGAAAGGCTCTTGATTATACTTCATCTGACAGAGACCAAGGGCACTGTTGAGTTCCTTCAGTGCCACCCTGGGACCCCGTTAGCATCAGGGTGCAAAAGGGTGGCACCTGAGGGGAGGAGGGGACAGGATGGGGGACCCAAACTGACCAACGCAGTGGTCCATCACAGCAACTGTAAACTGACAGAGCCTAATCTGTTGAAAATCATTAGAAAAACTTGCTTAGTTTTACATGTGTGGTTCTGTCTAGAAAGGGAAGGAGCAGCTAAACTGGTATCACAATTAACTACGGAAGGAAAAGCAACATCCCAAAAAATCTTTTTGACATCAGAGGCGACACAATTGCTAAACAAGCCTCATTTGCATCTAAAGAATTTTCAGGAGCAAAAGTAAACTTAAGACACAGGGTTTTCCTAAATTAAGAAAATAAGTTGTGAAATGAAGGCAGAACCCCTGTGATCATTTCAGAAGAACTTCCATTCTTTCACACACAAAACCGATCTGCAACACCTAAACTGAAAAAGAAATTGAAAAGGAGCAAGACATCTCTAGAAACACTTTAGGAGGATGTTTCCGGTAACTGAGGGTTCATGTCTGAAGGGCAGCATTCAGAAAAAAGCTTCTGCACAAGTCATCTCTCTACCAGCTAAGACTAGATACTAGGTAAAACTTGGACTACACAGTTGAAATATTGCTACACACAACCTAAAATTACAGTTCATTTTTCTCTTCTGTAATCCTGTTTCCACATCTATAACCTTTTGCTTTGCTGGAATACATCGAATGTTTTCAACCTGAGGTTTGTCTGGCATTAGGAACAAGACCAGGTAAAAACAAAGACCTGATAGAATCAGGGCACATATTGGAAACACAGAATTCAAACAGACTAAGGCATTGCTTTCTGACAGGCTACAACGGGTAGTAGCAAGTTCTGGGATCTCCAGATGTTAGAATCTAGGAGAGACCCCTATCTGGCATACACTAACATCACTCAAAAGTAAAAAGCAATTCCAACAGGCCAAAGAGAGAGCTGGCCACTGGGAGAAAACTAGTCAGAGTTGTAAAGTCTTGGAAGCCTTCCGAATAATACCTGTTGTTTCACACGCTTGTGTCTCATTCTTTTACTTGAAGCACTTGATTCTTAGTCCAGCCCTCTCAAAGGCAGGTGGATGTTATTGGTGGGTAAAATAAATGCCAGGCTGCTGCAGGGAAGGGAGAATCAAAATACCACAACCGAAGTTCAAATCTTCACAAAAAGATGATTTAGAGGATTTATTTTTTTAAAATGCTATTTGGAAGGGCAGTGTTGAACTTCAGTTCTAGTGACCCAGCATTTGGACCACTAACCCATCGTTCAATCCTTAGGCACCACAGCTATCAAATCAGTGTTTGCAATTCTAAAGCAAGGAACGCTGAAATTTATCGCACCTCAAATACTGTGTTCAGTTTTGGGCCCCTCACTACAAGAAGGACACTGAGGTGCTGGAGTGTGTCCAAAGAAGGGCACTGGAGCTGGGGAAGGGTCTGGAGCACAAGTGTGATGGGGAGCGGCTGAGGGAACTGGGGGGTTCAGTCTGGAGAAGAGGAGGCTGAGGGGAGACCTCATTGCTCTCTACAGCTCCCTGAAAGGAGGGGGTAGCGAGGGGGGGGTCAGTCTCTTCTCCCAAATAACAAGTAATAGGACAAGGGGTAATGCCCTCAAGTTGTGCCAGGGGAGGGTTAGATTGGATATTAGGAACAATTTCTTCACTGGGAGAGTTCCCCGACACTGGCACAGGCTGCCCAGGGCAGTGGGGGAGTCCCCATCCCTGGAGGGATTTCAGAGCTGTGTAGATGTGGTGCTGAGGGACATGGGGCAGTGGTGACTGGGCAGTGCTGGGTTAATGGTTGGACTGGGTGATCTGAGAGGTCTCTTCCAACTAAGGCTGTTCTATGATTCTATGATACTATAATGTCACACCTGGCACTGGAAGCTTCCATCTGAACCACCTGGTATTATATAGGTTTTATTTGAGGGATTTGTTAGGGTGCTAGCACAAGCCTGGTAGTGAATAGTCAAGGGCAAAGTCCAGAATCAATATATATAACCACCTTGGCTCTTGGTTCACAGTTAATATACCCTAAAAGTACAACGCTGCAGCTGTATGCTGCCAAAAACAGCCCGATATCTCCATACTCAGATACAACATACCAGATTTTAGTTGGTTGAGGCAGGGCAGGAGGAATGTTTTTCCAGAGGTGCCGTGCTTCTTTTTGATCTCGCTCAATAGTTGTCTTGAGGTCCTGAAATTAAAGTAAGTTCATCAGAAATCTGAAACTAATGACATCAGGAGAGTAAAATTAGGATCATAGAACAGTTTGCGTTGGAATGGACCTTAAAGCTCATCTGGTTCCAAACCCCCTGCCATGGGCAGGGACACCTCCCACCAGACCAGGTTGCTCCAAGCCCCATCCAACCTGGCCTGGAACACTGACAGGGAGGGGGCAGCCACAGCTTCCCTGGGCAACCTGGGCCAGTGTCTCACCACCCTCAGAGTCAAGAATTTCTGCCTAAGATCTCATCTAAATCTCCCTTCTTTCAGTTTAAAACCATTACCCTTTATCCTGTAACTCCATGTCCTTGTCAAAAGTCCCTCTCCAGCTTTCTTGTAGC
The DNA here is from genome assembly GCA_028020825.1 of Podargus strigoides. NCBI lineage: Eukaryota > Metazoa > Chordata > Aves > Caprimulgiformes > Podargidae > Podargus > Podargus strigoides. The sequence continues at coordinate 17,654,281 of CM051663.1, forward strand.
ACCCGCAAGTACTGGAAGGTGCTCCAAAGTCTCCCTGGAGCCTTCTCTTCTCCAGGCTGAATAGCCCCAACTCCCTCAGCCTGTTCCCAGAGCAGAGGTGCTTCAGCCCTCAGATCATCTCCAACAGCTCCATGTCCTTCTGATGTTGGGAGCCCCAGAGCTGCACACAGCACTGCAGGGGGGGGGTCTCAGGAGGGCGGAGTAGAGAGGCAGAATCCCCTCCCTCAACCTGCTGGTCACACTATTAATTTACTATTAGGGCAACGCTAAAACAACTTTTAATTTAAGAGGGGTTCTTCGCTCTGTCTCCATCATCTTACCTCTTTACCCCCTTATTTCCCAAGAGCAACTAGGAAAGCTAAGAAAAACAAAACTAATAGCAAGAAAACATGAGCCTCTCTGTGTCAAAAAAATCTGTGTGGGCAAGTAGTAAATCTTTAAAAATATACTCTAGCAGGTTTGGGCAGGTGGTGGTGATGAAGGCCTCTTACAGGAATTTCACCCACATTTCCCAAGGAACACTCTACCAAAGACTTAACACACAAAGGCACTGCAAACACACTAAACCAAGAGATAAATATTCTAATTGAATCATTTTCACAGATATTGCAAGGATATAAAACTTGAACTGCTCTTTAGATCACAGTATCTATTAGGATAAAAGACATGCTTTCAAATGTATAAAAATTTTATTTTTCAAGGTTCAATGTTCACTCTGCTGGAGCAGTGCTTCATAAACCAATCAAGAAGCCTGTCCTGAGTCCCAGTTCCACTTATAAGCAGCCTCATGCATCCAAACATATAATTTAGAACCTGGAAAAGAACAACCACACGGTTATCAAAGATTCCTTTGAATCTTTTGGTATTTTATGAATAGTAAAAAAGGGTTACTTGTAGCATATTTTTTATTTTTTCTTGATCTTGAAGATGGATTTCCAAATTATTCAACGAAAGACGCAAGCAAATTAACTCATGTCCTATTTCAGAGAGCATAGACTTGAAGACTGGTTCTTCACCTGTCAAAGAGAGAAAGTTAACCCAAAACACCTCCTACACAAACCAAAATCCCATTTCCCTCCCCTCCACAAGCAATGATTGCCTACTGACCCTATGCTTCCTAACTACCACATCTTCCCAGGAAAAGCAGCAATATTCACTAGTCAAACTGTCAATCTCTTACTCCAAACAGCCAACAGAGTTCAAAGCTGCTGCAGGAATAAAGGCCTCTCTCAAGCACGAGGCTGGAAAGCGCTAAGCTGTTTCTGCTACCACTGCAGGTTGCAGGTGGAGGACACTGGTATTAAAACACAGCCTTGCTTTCACAGCTTGCTTGGCTGCAGCACCCTAGTCTCCCTCATGAACTCCCTCTGTTTAGGATTATAGTTCTTCTTCAAACAGGTCAGTCTACATGACCCTCTCAACCAACATTTCTGTGATCTTGTGTAACCTCTATTTGTGCCTAGGAAAGGATAAGAGATTAATCTAAAACATTCGGACCAATTTCAGTACGTCAGTTTAAATAAGTTTGTTACCCACTGCGTGTTTACATCGCAGCCAGGCACTCCTGGAATGCTAGAACAAGACACCTGCGTAAGCTTCCCTCTACACCTTGGCACACTTTTGTAATTAGGGTTAACATACTCACCAAGACATTCTTTTTTGTCCCATCTGGAGCTCTCCCCACCAAGTATATAGAATATAGGGTGTATTAACCACCAGTCTCCAGGTCCCTCAGAGGAACATACTTTCACCTAGCTCACATTCTCTTCTCTGCTTGGCACCTAGTTCCCTGATAATATTGCTATTTTGTCATCCTTGCTCAGTTTTTTTTGTTCTCTTCATTTTACTTAATTTCCACTTCATGTTATATTCCTTGTCTAATTAGAGCATTCCTATTTTCTACAAGGAGGTGCAAACCAAAACCTATGCTTAATTTAGTTTACCTCTGTTCCTTAATTGAAGAATCATTTTGGTATTCGAAATCCTTGTGTTGATATGACAGCATAAGTCTTCCAGGGTCGAGGACTCCATATCCTCTATTATCACACTGAGGGGAAATAAAAAAGAACACAGTGATATATGAAAGACCTAAGCTGCAAATACTAAGCATACGAGCAGAATTTTAAAGAGTACCCTGATCTGTCAAAGAAGCAAAGGGAACTTAATGAAGTAGTAAGTGTAGTTAACTACCTTTTATTTTACTAAATCAAAAGCAGGAGAGGAGGCACAAAGTGACTGGATTTAAACGCAAAGCAATTTCCCTGAATTCTGGAGATAAGTGCAGTGCAAAATCAGTACACACAATTCCTCATGAAACTGGGTAAGTCATTATTATATTTTGTCCCCACCCCTGGAGGGATTTCAGAGCCGTGTAGATGAGGTGCTGAGGGACATGGGGTAGTGGTGACTGGGCAGTGCTGGGTTAATGGTGGGACTCTGAAATCCCTCCAGGGATGGGGACTCCCCCACTGCCCTGGGCAGCCTGTGCCAGTGCTAGGGAATCCTTTGGGGGAAGAAATGTTTCCTAATATTCAATCTAACCCTCCCCTGGCACAACTTGAGGCCATCCCCCCTTGTCCTGTCACTGTTACCTGGGAGAAGAGACCGACCCCCCTTGCTACCCCCTTCTTTCAGGTAGGAGGGTTATATATGGGTTACACATCGGTTACTCTTGTGTAAGTATACTTACTAACTCTGTTATAGAGAATAACCGACAAAAAAGCGTTGGTGAAACGCATCTCTCCCCACCGCAGTGTTCCAAAGCTCCGGGTACCGCCAATGCCGGGCAGTCGCTGTGCTTACAGCGCTCACACGGCTCTCTCCGGCGGCTCCCCCACGAAGCTTTGATTTCGCTCTGACCGAGCGCGCTGGCCGAGTTATCGGCGATCCGCCGACTTCCACTCCGTCCGTACCTCAGGAGCAGCCGTTACGGCCCGCCGCGCCTCCCGCCCTCAACCCAAACCGGCACGTCCTCCCCCAGCACCCCACTCTCACCGCCGTGACGACCCGGCGAGCTTTCCAGAAGCGCCGAAGATGGAAGCTACTCACCGCAGGAAGGACCCAACCAACTTTGCTGGCCCTCGGCGGCGCCGCCAATTCAAACCCGCCACCGCGCTCGGCCGGGCGTCGGAGTGCGCAGGCGCGGAAGGCGGCGGGCGGGAAGGAAGGAAGCAAGGAATGGCGGGAGGCGGCGCGGAGGGAGGCGGCGCGGAGGGAGGCGGCGCGGAGGGAGGCGGCGCGGAGGGAGGCGGCGCGGAGGGAGGCGGCGCATCACCCCATCTGCTTGCGTCCCACAGCGCTCCCCCCATCAACCGGGGTTCCGCCCACAAAGAAAAACCCCACAGCATTTATCAGTTGGTTATGTAAATTCAGTTTATCCCGACAGACGACAACGCCCGCCATAAAGAAGTACGCACTTTCCAGCACGCGCATACTGGTGTGTCTCCTATAGAGTATCACCATCTCCCATTGCTTTTTTTTCTGTGGGGGAGTTGCCTTTTACGAGTGCACTTTATACACAAACTCTGTATTAGGGTTGCTGGCTTTGCGGGGATACCCCTTTCTGTGCAGAACTGGAATAAAACACCTCTATTCTGCGCATGTATTTGCGTCTCACACACCGGGTAAATGGCCTCACTTTGGGGACAACAGGAATGTGTGTGTGGGAAATAAATAAAGAGCTTATATTTACCCCGAACTCTTTTTCTTCTAATTAGCTACACGTTTATTGCTAAGGACAAGAGTGCTTCTATCTAGTCGGTGAGGCGGCGGCAGCGACAAGACCGAGGCGGTGAGGGTTTGATCGGTTGTGCGGAGGATTCCTGAGCCAGGGACCCCCACTCGCAGTCCGAGCCCCAGAGGCTCCAGGCAGTCCCCGGCAGCCAGTCAGTGGTCCTGAGCCGCGTGGGCGGTTTGTAAACACCCCTGGGGAGCGACAGCGACCCGGAGCGGGGCACATCTGTAAGGGGGGGCACGGCAGTTTGCCCAAGGCAGTTTGCACGAGCAGGGCGCGGAGAAGGCGCCAAGTGAACTAGGGAAGGGCGCGAGGAGCTGAGGTGCTAACAACTGATTGTTGCAGAGATCAGCTCCTGGGGGCAATTATCACTGGAAGAACAATGGTATCCACCAGGCAGAGGAAGAGCAAACTGGATGTGGGAACCCAGACAGCGCTCCCACGAAAGGATGCAGTTGTGCGGGCAACAGGCTGCAGGGAATGCCACAGCATCCCCCTGGTAACAGGAGGCTGTGTGCGCTGTGAGCAGGTGAATGATCTGCTCAGCCTGGTGATGGAGCTAAAGGAGGAGGTGGAGAGGCTGAGGGCAATAAGGGAGTGTGAGAGGGAGGTAGACTGGTGGAGTCAGGCCCTACCATCCTTGAGGACAGGGCAGTGGGTGAAGGCTCCCCTAGAAAGAGAGGATCCCCTCCTCACTTGCCATCAGGTACAGGAAGGGGACCCAAGAGATGAGGGGGAATGGAAACAGGTCCCTGCTCGGCGAGGCAGGCAAATCCCGTCCCGGCCTCCCTCCCCTTCCCGGCTACCCTTGCAGAACAGGTATGGGGCTCTTGAAATGGAGGGGCAAAGGGAGGGCCAAACAGACCAAAATGGAGATGAGGGTCCATCAGAGGAGTCATCCAAGGTAAGTTGGTCTCCCCCACGAGTTAGGACCAGCTCTAACAAGGAGAAGGGTAATTGTAGTTGGTGACTCCCTTCTGAGAGGAACAGAGACCCCCATATGCGAGTCAGATCCACTCCACAGAGAAGTCTGCTGCCTCCCTGGGGCCAGTGTCAGGGATATCACTAAGAAACTCCCTAGTCTGGTATGGCCAACAGACTACTATCCACTATTAGTTATCCAGGTAGGTAGTGATGATGTTTCTGAGAGGAGCCTGAAGACAAAAAAGACTTCAGGGCCATGGGGAGATCACTTGAGGGATCGGGAGCCCAGGTGGTGTTCTCCTCAATTCCTTTGGTGGAAGACAGAAATACTGATAGAGGGAGGAAGACCCACCTGATAAACATGTGGCTAAGAGACTGGTGCCACAAACAAAATTTTGGGTTTTTTACACATGGGGAGCTTTATGCTACGTGGGATCTGCGGGCGACAGATGGAGCTAATCTGTCTCAGAGGGGAAAAAGAATCCTGGCAAATGAGCTGGCTGGCCTCATTGAAAGGGCTTTAAACTAGGTTTGAAGGGGGAAGGGGATAAAATTGGGCCTGCTAGAGTTGAACCCAAAGCTGGCAGACCACCGCTGGTAAGGAAATCGTCAGCCTGGCTCAGGTGCTTCTACACGAATGCACACAGCATGGGCAACAAACAGGAGGAGCTGGAAGCCATTGTGCAACACGACAGCTATGATGTAGTTGCCATCACAGAAACGTGGTGGGATGACTTTCATGAGTGGAGTGCTGCAATGGATGGCTATAAGCTCTACAGGAGGAACAGGCAAGGTAGAAAGGGCAGTGGGGTGGTGCTCTATATTAGGGCGTGTTTTGACTGTGTGGAGATCGATAAGTGTGATGAGCCAGCTGAATGTTTATGGGTAAAGTTGAGGAAGGCAAACGAGGTGGATATCCTGCTGGGAGTCTACTACAGGCCACCTGACCAGGATGAAGAGGTCGATGAACTGTTCTGTAGACAACTGGCAGAAGCTGCAAAGTTGCAAGCCCTTGTTCTTGTGGGGGACTTCAACTTACCAGATATCTGCTGGAAATATAACACAGCAGAGAGAAAACAATCCAAGAAGTTCCTAGAGTGCGTGGAAGATAACTTCGTGACTCAGCTGATAAGTGAGCCCACCAGGGAAGGTGCCTTGTTAGACCTGTTGTTCACAAACAGGGAAGGACTGGTAGGTGATGTGGTGGTCGGAGGCCATCTTGGGCTGAGCGACCATGAAATGATACAGATCTCGATCCTTAGCCCAGTTAGGAGGGGGGGCAGCAAAACCATCACCATGGACTTCCGAAGGGCAGACTTCAACCTGTTTAGAACACTGGTTGAGAAAGTCCCTTGGGGAACAGTCCTAGAGGGCAAAGGGGTTCAGGAAGGATGGACTCTTTTCAAGGAGAAACTGTTAGAGATGCAGGAGCAGGCTGTTCCCAGGTGTCATAAGACAAACTGAGAGGTAAAGCGACCGGCCTGGCTGAACAGGGAGCTTCTGCAGGGACTTAGGAGAAAGAAGAGAGCCTACCACCTTTGGAAGAAGGGGCAGGCTACTCGGGAAGAGTATAGGGATTTAGTTAGGTTGTGTAGGAAGAACATTAGGGGGGCAAAAGCCCAGCTTGAACTCAGCCTGGCCACTGCCACAAAAGATAATTAGAAGAGTTTTTACAAATATATTAACAATAAAAAAAAGATGCAGGGAGAATCTCCATCCCTTACTGGATGCGAGGGGGAACATTGTTACCAAGGATGAGGAAAAGGCTGAGGTACTTAATGCCTTCTTTGCCTCGGTCTTTAATGGCCAGACCACTTATCCTCATGGTATTCAGTCTCCTGAGCTGGAAGATTGGGATGGAGATCAGAATAAACCCCTCATAATCCAGGAAATAGTAGTGAAGGACCTGCTAAGTCAATTAGACACCCATAAGTCTATGGGGCCGGATGAGATCCACCTGAGAGTGCTGAGGGAGCTGGTGCAGGAACTTGCCAAGCTGCTCTCCATCATCTATCAGCAGTCCTGGTTATCAGGTGAGGTCCTGGATGACTGGAAACTTGCCAACATGACGCTCATCTACAAGAAGGGCAGGAAGGAGGATCCGGGGAACTACAGGCCTGTCAGCCTGACCTCGGTGCCAGGGAAGATTATGGAATGGTTCATCTTGGGGGAGATCGTGCGGCAAGTGCAGGATGACAGGGGGATCAGGTCCACCCAGCACGGGTTCACGAAGGGCAAGTCCTGTTTAACCAACCTGATCTCCTTCTATGATCAGGTGACCCGCCTAGTGGATGAGGGAAAAGCGGTGGATGTTGTCTACCTGGACTTCAGTAAGGCATTTGACACTGTTTCCCACAGCATTCTGCTGCAGAAGCTGGCAGCTCATGGTTTAGACAGGTAGACTCTTTGCTGGGTTAAAAACTGGCTGGATGGCCGAGCCCAGAGAGTTGTGGTGAATGGAGTTAAATCCAGATGGAGATTGGTCACAAGCGGTGTCCCTCAGGGCTCTGTCTTGGGGCCAGTCTTGTTTAATTTTTTTATCAATGACCTGGATGAGGGGATCCAGTGTACCCTCAGTAAATTTGCAGATGACACAAAATTAAGTGGGAGTGTTGATCTGCTTGAGGGTAGGGAGGCTCTGCAGTGGGATTTGGCCAGGCTGGAGTGATGGGCTGAGGCTAATTGCATGGGGTTTAACAAGGGGAAGTGCCGGGTCACGCACTTTGGTCACAACAACCCCATGCAGCGCTACAGGCTTGGGGAAGAGTGGCTGAAAAGCTGCCTGGTGGAAAAGGACCTGGGGGTGTTGGTTGACAGCCGACTAAACACGAGCCAGCAGTGTGCCCAGGTGGCCAAGAAGGCCAACGGCATCCTGGCCTGTATCAGAAATGGTGTGACCAGCAGGAGTAGGGAGGTGATTGTCCCCCTGTACTCGGCACTCGTGAGACCACACCTTGAGTACTGTGTCCAGTCCTGGGCACCACAGTATAAGAAGGACATTGAGGTGCTGGAGCGAGTCCAGAGAAGGGCAACGAGGCTGGTGAGAGGTCTGGAAAACAGGGCTTATGAAGACCAGCTGAGGGAACTGGGGTTGTTTAGTCTGGAGAAGAGGAGACTGAGAGGAGACCTCATTGCCCTCTACAACTACCTAAAAGGAGGCTGTAGTAAGGCTGGTGTTGGTCTCTTCTCCCAAATTACTAATGATAGGACGAGAGGAAATGGCCTCAAGTTGCGTCAGGGGAAGTTTAGGTTGGATATTAGGAAGAAGTTCTTTATTGAGAGGGTGGTTAGACATTGGAACAGGCTGCCCAGGAAGGTGGTGGAGTCGCTGTCCCTGGGGGTGTTCAAAAAATGGGTTCATAAGGTGCTTGAGGCCATGGGCTAATGGTCTAATGGTTAGGGAAATGAGACAGGATAAAGGTTGGACTTGATGATCCTGGAGGTCCCTTCCAACCATAATTATTCTATGATTCTATCTCCAAAGAGAAAAAAATAAGTAAATACTCTGTTACCTTTTAACAATTCCCTAATAAAGAACAGCTCAGAGTTTCCTCCCTCCCCCCATCACAGCTCTAAAACCAACAAAAAAACCCCTTGGAAGAACTGAGAAACAGAGTAACATACAAATGAGTTACAGAAAGACCATTTTTAGAGGAGTGATGCCATCCAAGAAGTCACCACACTCAGCAGACCTTTAAGGAGAAAGAGAAACCAGCAAACCCTTGTCGCATGATGCTGCCAGACAATAGGTTATTGAAATTGCCTGATACAAGAATGCATTGTCTTAACATTTTTAGCGGTGAAAAGCAGTCAGATCTTCAATGACAGAGCTCAGAGGGTTGTGATCAATGGCACAGAGTCTAGTTGGACACCTGTAGCAAGCAGTGTTCCCCAGGGGTCAAGACTGGGTCCAGTCTTGTTCAACATATTCATCAATGACCTAGATGAAGGGACAGAGTGTACACTCAGCAAGTTGCTGACAATTCCATACTGGGAGGAGTAGCTGACACACAATAAGGCACCATCATCCAGTAGAATTTGGACAGGCTGGAGCTGGGCAGAGAGGAACCTCATGAAGTCCAACAAAGGCAAGTGCGGGATCCTGCACCAAGGGAGGAACAATACAATGCAGCAGTACAGGTTAGGGGCTGGCCTGCTGGAAAGCAACTCTGCGGAGAAGGACTTGGGAGTCCTGGTGGACAAGAAGTCAACCATGAGCCAGCAATGTGTCACAGAATCACAGAACGGTAGGGATTGGAAGGGACCTCAAAAGATCATCTAGTCCAGTCCCCCTGCCACAGCAGGAACACCTAGATCAGGTCACACAGGAACGCATCCAGGAGGGTTTTGAATGTCTCCAGAGAAGGAGACTCCACAACCTCTCTGGGCAGCCTGTGCCAGTGCTCTGTTACCCTCACTGTGAAGAAATTCTTCCTCATATTTATGTGGAACCTCCTATGTTCCAGCTTGCCTCCGTTGCCCCTTGTCCTATCATTGGATGTCACTGAGAAGAGCCTGGCTCCATCCTCATGACACTCACCCTTTACATATTTATAAACATTAATGAGGTCACCCTTCAGTCTCCTCTTCTCCAAGCTAAAGAGACCCAGCTCCCTCAGCCTTTTCTCATAAGGGAGATGCTCCACTCTCTTCATCATCTTTGTGGCTCTACGCTGGACTCTCTCAAGCAGTTCCCTGTCCTTCTTGAACTGGGGGGCCCAGAACTGGACACAAGATTCCAGATGCAGCCTCACCAGGGCAGAGTAGAGGGGGAGGAGAACCTCTCCCGACCTACTAACCACACCCCTTCTAATACACCCCAGGATGCCATTAGCCTTCTTGGCCACAAGGGCACATTGCTGGCTCATGGTCATCCTGCTGTCCACCAGGACCCCCAGGTCCCTTTCCCCTGTGCTGCTCTCCAGCAGGTCAGTCCCCAACTTATACTGGCACATGGGGTTGTTCTTACGCAGATGCAAGACTCTACACTTGCCCTTGTTTTATTTCATTAAATTTCTCCCCGCCCAACTCTCCAGCCTGTCCAGGTCTCTCTGAATGTCAGCACAGCCTTCTGGTGTGTCAGCCACTCCTCCCAGTTTTGTGTCATCAGCAAACTTGCTGACAGAGCACTCTATTCCCTCATCCAAGTCATTGATGAATATACTGAATAGTACTGGTCCCAGTACCGACCCCTGAGGGACTCCACTAGGTACAGGCCTCCAACTAGACTCCGTCCCATTAACCACAACTCTCTGGCTTCTTTCCTTCAGCCAGTTCACAATCCACCCCACTACCCGATCATCCAGACCACACTTCCGCAATTTAGCTGCGAGGATGCTGTGGGAGACTGTGTCAAACGCTTTACTGAAATCAAGATAGACCACATCTACTGCTTTACCATCATCTATCCACTGGGTTGTGTCCTCATAAAAGGCTCTCAGGTTGGTCAAGCATGACTTCCCCTTGATGAAACCATGTTGACTGCCTCTAATGACCCTCTTATCCTTGATATACCTAGAGACAGCCCCCAGGATAAGTTGTTCCATCACCTTTCCAGGGATGGAGGTGAGGCTGACCGGGCTGTAGTTACCTGGGTCTTCCTTCTTGCCCTTTTTGAAGACTGGAGTGACATTTGCTTTCCTCCAGTCCTCAGGCACCTCTCCCGTTCCCCACGACTTAACAAAGATGATGGAGAGTGGCCTAGCAATGACATCCGCCAGCTCCCTCAGCACCCGCGGGTGCATCCCATCAGGACCCATGGATTTATGGATGTTCAGGTTGCTTAACTGATCCCTAACCCAGTCCTTATCAACCAGGACAAACTCCTCCTCTATCCTGACTTCCTCTGGAGCCTCAGGGGTCCTGGGCTCCTCAGGACAGCCTCCAGGAGTATAGACAGATGCAAAGTAGGCATTCAGTAACTCTGCCTTCTTTTTATCCTCTGTCACCAGGGCACCCACCTCATTCACCAGTGGGCCTACATTGCCTCTAATGTTAGTTTTATCTGCAGTGCATTTGAAGAAGCCCTTTCTGTTGTCCTTGACCTTTCTTGCAAGGTTTAATTCCAAGGAGGCCTTGGCTTCCCTAGTCGCCTCCCTGCATCCTCTGACAACAGACTTCTATTCCTCCCAAGTGGCCAGCCCCTCCTTCCATGATCTGTACATTTTCTTCTTCTGCTTGAGTTTGCCCAGCAGTTCCCTGTTTAACCATGCTGGTCTCCCGGCACCCTTTCTTGACTTCCTGCCTGTTGGGATGCACTGATCTTGAGCTCAGAAGAAGAGATCCTTGAACACTAACCAACTATCTTGGGCCCCTTTACCTTCTAGTACCCTGTCCCATGGGATTTCCCCTAGCAATTCTTGAAAAGGCCAAAGTTGGCCCTACTGAAGTCCAAGGTTGTAGTTCTGCTAGGTATTCTATTCCTGCCACACGAGATCCTGAACTCCACCATCTCATGGTCACTGCAACCAAGGCTGCCCTCAACCTTCAGTGCTTTAACCAGACCCTCCTTGTTCGTGAGAATAAGATCCAGCAGCGCCCCTCTCCTAGTTGGCTCCTCCGTCATTTGCATCAGGAAGTTATCATCAATGGAAGGAACCTCCTGGACTGTGGATGGCTGGCTGAGTAGGCCTCCCAGCAAATATCAGGGTAGTTAAAGTCCCCCACGACAACCAGGGCCTGCATTTGCGAGACCGCTATCAGCTGCCTGTAGAAGGCCTCATCAACCTCCTCATCCTGATCCAGTGGCCTGTAATAGACACCCACAACAGTATCACCCATGCCAGCCTGCCCCTTAATTCGCACCCACAAGCTCTCAACTCATGCCTGATCCGTCCCTGGACAGAACTCAATACACTCTCATTGCTCCCTCATGTAAAGAGCAACTTCACCACCTCACCTCGCTGGCCTGTCTTTCCTGAAAAGGACATAGCCATCCATAACCACATACCAGTCATGCGAGCTGTCCCACCAAGTCTCTGTAATCGCCACTAGATCATAACCCCCTGACCGAACACGGATTTCCAACTCCTCCTGTTTATTCCCCATTGGTGTACAGGCATTTCCAATGGCATCTTGGAGTGCATGAAGAAGAGTGTGGCCAGCAGGTCAAGAGAGGTTCTCCTCCCTCTCTACTCTGTCCTGGTGAGGCCACATCTGGAGTGCTCTGTCCAGTTCTGGGCTCCCCAGTTCCAGAGAGACAGGGAACTACTGGAGAGAGTCCAACAGAGGATATGGAGATGATGAGGGGGCTGAAGTATCTGTCTGACGAGGAAAGGCTGAGAGACCTGGGCCTGTTCAGCCTGGGGAAGAAAAGACTGAGAAGGGAGCTCATCAATGCTTCTCAGTATCTAAAGGGCTGGTGTGAGGAAGATGAGGCCAGACTCTTTTCAGTGGTGCCCAGCAACAGTGCAAGGGGCAGTTGCCAACTGGAACACAGGAAGTTCTGTCTGAACACGAGGAAAAACTTCTTTACTGTGAGGGTGGCAGAGCACTGGCACAGGCTGCCCAGAGAGGTGGTGGAGTCTCCGTATATGGAGAAATTCCAAACCCCCCTGGACACCATCCTGTGCGACCTGCTCTGGGTGAGCCTGCTCTGGCAGGGGGGTTGGACTGGATGATCTCCAGAGGTCCCTTCCAGCCCCCACCAGTTTGTGATACAAGGAAGGCTGCACTAACCCCTCCAGCAGTCCTATTCACACAACCACACCGAGCCAACGTATCCTGTGACTCCCATCTTTCAACCTGCACTCATCTCAGTAACTCTTGCAACTTCTACATTAAACAGAGAGACACAGTCTGTCTTTTAGACAGACCATAAAAGCATCAGTAAAAGAAGCAAAAAAAAAATTCAAAAGCTTTGCTTCATAAGCAATTTTTAATGTCAAATAATAAGACAAAAAAAAACCAAACCCAAACAAGCCAAAGAGAGATGTCCCAAGCCAAAAAACTGGAAACACATGCCCTCTCCTAGCCTGGAGTTGTTCACATTTGCTAGCTGCTTCAAAAAACAACTCAAAACGTCTGTTCTAAACACGGGGTTGTCTTGCACTAACAACCTCTACAGTAAACTGAATTACAACATCTGACTGTAAGAAGGAGAAAAAAAAAAATACAGAAACACAATTACTTATAGAGAAAATGTATTCTAAATCCCCATGCTTGTGCACAATATTTGAACCTGGCATTCAAAAAGTTTCTTCTGTTGTTAAACTATGCCATAGGAATGATTTTATATTTGTGCAGACAACTGAAACCTCTCCTGTGGTCTCAGTTAGTGATTAAAAATAATGTTTCTCCTGCATGTTTCAAAGGCAGAAGAAAGAACTGGAGAAGTAAGATTCTTTCTGGAATCCATTACACCATCTGGTGCTACCTAAAGTCACAAATCCAAATCTACAATAACCTTACAGAAAGCTGTGGTGTGCACCATCAGGCTACCTTAGTGTAGGGCACCCAATATTGAAACTGCCATTTCACATCATTCCCAAGAAACTTTCCGAAGTCAATGCACAATGTTCTTTCTGTTTCACGTACATAAAATATTTAGCAAGAAGTCATAAATTGTCCTTTAGCGTTCAGCTTTACAAGTCTATTTTATCATCAGGAAGCTAAAAAAAGAAAAAGATATTTGCATTTTATTAAGCAAACACCCCGGAGTAAAGAGGCTGATATCCAGCGTCTTCTCTCTTGCAAGTAAGCACGCAGACACTCAGCATGCCGAAGAACTGAAAAAGAGAGAGATTTAGTTCTGCTGTGTTTTTTTTCAGTTATCAGACCCAACACCTGCATGTTCATTAGACATTTTCATCATAGCAAGGTAATTCTTTCCCTATTAAACAACAATTAGAAAATACATCTGCAGAAGGTGATTTTCTGCACATGACTTTCCAATAATAGTTGAACTATTTCCTCGCTGGTTTCTCCCATTACTTTACAAATCCATATTAACTCCTAGTTATCTTACTGTGAGGAAGACTTCAGTGAAAGCATGGAATTATTCTCGACTTAAAATGAGTTCTGCAAAATGTTTAATCATATAAAATATGCAAATAAAGATAGTGCAGATGATGCTAAGGCAATCCTTGGAGATGATCACAGGAGAGATTGTGATGGCACAGTTCATCACAAACAGTAACAGGGCATGTAATGGGAGTGTAGAACTCATCACTTTTATAGGGGGAAGGGAAATGATGGAAGCGACATTGCTGAGCAGTTTAAACCCATGCGATCAAATGCTGTAAACAGTCACCTCTCTGCTAGGGCCAAAATTAAGAAAAGGAAAGTTTAACTTAGTCAAGCCCCAGTCCTGAGATGGCATCTGGACAGATTTTGGCTTCTGCATTGAGTTCAGGTGTGGGATTTTAAACACTAAGTGTTCTCTGCTCTGGCTCACCTTACAACCACTCTTTTATGGAGAGCAGACAGTTAAAGAAAAAACACTTTGCTGTTATTAAATGGTTCAAATCTCCGCCAGTAAGGAACAGGTTACTAATCTTAGAGAAGAGGTACGGAACAATGACAAACCACCAGGCTAAAATTTATGTCTCAATTCTTCAAAGTCACATAGGCATTTCTTCAGTGTGCCAGATGTGAGGAGGTTTACATTAGGGCTTTTCAAATCTAGTTTTCACCCATGAGATGATCTGTTTTCACTTTTCATTTAGTGCCATCTAATGATTCTATAAAGAGCCTTGCTGTTTTCATTCCTAGTCATATTTCTACTCTGTTTTCATTTCAGGTCTCCAGACACAGGACTACCCATTGGGTGATATCCAAAAACAAACTTCAATGAGCAATTTTACAAATCGCAGTTAAATATTGAAAATCCGTGTGTTTTAATAAGGAATTATAGATCCAGGCCTTTTAGCATGCCCAGCTTTTTGTATTTCCTACCAAACGACCAAGATAGATTCTCCATAGACAACCCAAATTCCCTACTACTTTTCTGAATCCCTCCCCTTATCATATGGAAAAAATGGGAGAAAGCTGGAAGAAAACAAGCGAGGAACAAAGAACTGGGTCTACTTCAGAGCCATAAAAAGGCTATAGGCTAATAGGACATGGTAGGAAAAAAAGCCCTGAGATCCAAGACTAAACAGTATTATTTTCCATTAGGGAAGAGACAAAACAGTTACCTTTACAATGGCAAACCCCAGGATTACAAGCATAGCATAGCTGATAACGCTCTGCAGCCCAGACTCCAGCTCCTCTGCACAGCCCTGCCATGAAAGATATGGGTGAAAACAAATCAACAGATGTAATTCATCTGAATGTTTTTTTTGGCTTTTTTTTCCCTCTTTGACGCTTAAAGGAAGCAGGACCTTGTAAGGCCTGTCTAAACAACCACTGCAGACCTGAGGGCTTCTGTTCTTGTCTTCCAGACCTGATGGCTTCTTGTTCACCTCTCGCATGGGGAGAGGCACTGACATTTGCTGCTTCCCAGAACCTCCTCTGGCTCAGGTCACTTAAAGAAGTGCCCAAAACTCAGAGCCAGGAAGACCAGCAGTGGTATCTATAAAATTCAACTTACGGGCTTCTGACCCAGACTGAAGGACCTGGCATGCTCAGTCCTAGAAAAGTCTCTGCCCCTACCTGAGATCTGCAACTACATGCCCATAGCTGTTGCTCTGGCCTTGTCATGTTGATTCTGCAGCAACACAAAATGGAGGACTGTTACCAGCAGACAGACAAGACCAAACATCCAGACTGGTGTCCCTCCTTCGTCATCTTGGAGCCTGAATCATATCATGGTTTGGGTTGGAAGGGACATCAAAGCTCATCTCGTTCCAACCCCCCTGCCATGGGCAGGGACACCTCCCACCAGACCAGGTTGCTCCAAGCCCCATCCAACCTGGCCTGGAACACTGCCAGGGACGGGGCAGCCACAGCTTCCCTGGGCAACCTGGGCCAGTGTCTCACCACCCTCACAGCCAACAATTTCTGCCTAATTTCTCATCCCCTCTTTCAGTTTAAAATTATATGTATAGAATTATGAGAAGGAAGCTAGGTAGAGGAAAACCATGGGGAGAAAAGGGTTTAGGCGACAAATTGCTGAAAAGAATTGGATGAAGTTATCCCTAACTCTGCCTGAAGTGTTTTGCTCACTGGTTCTGACTGGTTCAGAGAATGATCACGGCCCAGCTGTGAAACAGTGCCCTTTATCCTCACCCGTGTATTGAGTTCCTGTGGCTGATCCAGGCGCCCTGTGCAGTTCTTCATATCTTGCCGGCAGCAGCTCAGAGGGACACTGTTGTTACCAGTGGAATTAAACCACTGTGTGGTTGTCCAGTCGCTGTAGTTCTTTACCCCACAACAATGAAGCTGTCAAACACAGGACAGTTACAGGGATGTGTGAATATATACGAACATGAATGCTAATGTTGAGTTAAACCTCTCAAGCACACTAGGCTAGAGCTGCCGTCAGTATGCAGCTGATTTACAAGGAGCAGTACTTCAGGAAAACAACCGTAGATATAATAGATCATCCTCCCTTTATACGTTATTACCTCCCTATTGGTATTTGTGAAAGCTCTAATATTAAAGTGACACGTTGCAGGATAGAGTCGTCTGTAATCTTCTATTTTATGGTACAGGATTCTCAGCAGCAGTTATTTTATGTACTCATTTGGTCTGATTCAAAGGGCACCTGTCTCAACAAGGTCACTCATTTACATCAACTTCACACCAGGAGCCAGAAAACACAAACTCTGCAAAGTGCAGAGCACCTTCAATTGCCTTGAGAGAATCAATTGCCTTGGAGAATCAGATGCTAAACACTGCTGCAGAGCTGAGTTCCACAATACGACCATACTGACACTCTTCCCCTCCCTTCCCAGTCCACATTCCTTGTTTAGGACCCAATTTTTCTTTTCTAAATAATTCTCAGGACAATTTATATGTTATCTTACCTGTACTTGCAAGTAATCCACAACAGTAGACTCTGGATTTTTCCCGTCATACTTCTCAAAGACTGAGTGCATTGTACCTTGCACATCAGTTTTTACCTATTTAGAGAGAAGAAAAAAAACCCAAACATTGCTTTAACATGAGAGCTAAGAATTTTATCTAGTGGAAACTGCAAAAGATCTGTATTGCAACTAAGTCAGGAGAAAAAGTAAAAATGAAAATCAAGCAATGTTTGAGATAAAATGCAGGTAGCACTTAACCAGAATCTCATTCCTGGATAGAAGCTTGCCTCCCCTGATGGAAGAGCACCCTTTTGTGAGCCTCAACAACTGTTTAATCTGATTAGAGATTGTTGTGATGCCTGCCAGCTATTTATGTATTCACCTTGTTCCCAACAAAGACTGAGCCACATACCGGATGGTCACATTCCCATTCCCACTTGTCCTGCAGATTACAGGATAGGGGATGAAGTGCAAGAAAACTGGGTATACTGGAATGCTCTGACAAGGCAAGATCTATTCTTACTTTAGGTTACTACAGAGATGCAAATTCTTTACTTACCTTTTCCCTATAAACAAATCCCAGGACAAAAGCGGATACTTCTGCAATAAAGATAACCAGGATAATGGCCAAGAACTGAAATTAAAAGACAGAAACTGTAAGGAAGAATTCCACAGCATTTGAATTTAATTGCACATTACCATCACATTAATTTATAGTGCTAAGTTATCATTATCTGTTGTTCCATCTCCAATAGTTTCCAGAAAATAATTTAGAATATTAATTTAGCAGTATATTTCAGAATAGTCTTTTGCTTTCTGTTCTGTGCATCCTCAGAAGGTCTAGCATACCACACAACAGGGTGAAGAAGAGGATGCACAAGAACATGCAACACTCACCAGCCCTAGACCAACTCGAGACTCCCGGAAGGTGGCACAGCAGCCGATCAACCCAATGATGAACATTACCACAGCAACGCAAATAATGATCACAGCTGGCAAGACAGCATACTTGTCCTGCAGGAAGTTGTCGTAGCTCTTGTAGGTGTTAAAGACATATGCCCCAACATAGCTGAGACCAGCTGCTGCTGCCTGAAATGCAGTAAAGAAAGTTATTAGCAGTTATTTGTTAAGTATCTGCCCAGGAAAGTAAATATGGACATTTTTGTAACAGTGCAATTAACATTGCAACTTTAGGAGTAATGACCACAGTATGCAAAGATCTAGGAAAAAAATAAATAAAAGCTGCATCTGAAACTAGCTACTCATTCAAACTTCAACACAGAGAAGACACAATTCCCTTCCTGTGAATTACTTCTCTACTAATGAAGCAAGAGTTTAGTCGAGCTGAAACACAACAGTCTATCAATGTGCATCAGTCAGCGTCTCTGCAGAGGCCAAGCTCACACTGCCTGCTCCAAATCACCAAGATCCTACCCAACGCTGCATTTGGACAGAGCAACTTTTTTTTTTTTTTGGGGAAAAGCTCATCCTTTCCACTCTTGCAACAGCATCAACCACTAAGATAGGCATGAATGTTCCTAATCTCAGCAAAACACAGCACCTCCTTTTCCTGGAGGAAACAGAGTTCTGCATCCTCTAAAATAAATTCTCCTCCAAAAGGATGTTTCGCCAATTGAGGCCAACATACAGTGCACCAGTGACTGCTGCCCAACTAGCAGCCCTGGAGACCAAAGACTTTTATCCACAGAACCATGTACAGCCCTGGAAACAAGATCGAAAGACTCGGCAATCCCCTGCCAGTGCTTCACCAATGGCATACAAAAATTCTGTCAAGAGTCACAATGGCTCATCCGCCCTCTGTAATCCTGCAGCACAAGATGATGCCTGTAAAAACGAAGCACCGTCTGTACATTCTAGAAACTCAAGGGAAACCAGCCTGTTTGTTTTCAATAGACTACAGCTGGATTTCATCATGCAGTTTATAAGCAGTTCATTACTTTCCCCAGTGCTGTGCGTTTTAATTAAATCAGATACTCCTCACACTGGAGCTAGAACTTGCTAATTCCTCTACCTTGTTTGGCTCCTTCCCCTCCAGCCAGGTCTGGTGCCTGCCCTTCAATTACCTCCAAGTGCAGGGGACATCCTTCATTTCAGACAGCTCTCATCCCACACCAGTCTCACATTCCTGGATGTTGCCTGTACCTCAAAATTACCAGGATCAGATGCACCAAGTGATGAAATCACGATCAAACTAATCCTTGGAGACATTTAGCACACATCATGCAAGATCCTGCTGTGCTGGGGCTCAGACACAACAGGTCCTCTACAAAGTGAGATACCAGGAAAAGGAACAGGATCACCAGTTCTTGAGAGGTTTTTTTGTCTTCATTGGGTTTTCAGGCAGTGTTAATGATTACAGCAGCTCCTAAAACTTCCTTTAACTTTTCCATTTCCCTTTCTGCAACAAGTACAGTGACAAGGTCTTCTTCCTCCCACCTCTTTTTAGGGATGCAGGGAAAGGATGAGACCACTTTAGCTCAAAGGGCACCACTGCCTTCTCACTTCACCACTGTGAGGAACCTCAACTCTCCCTCCTCCAACACTATGCTCTTGTACTGAAAGCAGGACAGGAAAAGTCCCTGGAGTGGTAGCAGCACTAAAGGTGGGGCTGGGGACATTGCACCTCCATCCTGCCTTGTCTTCAATTGCACAAAGAGTGAGGCATATGACTCAAAAAGTGCATCCCATACTTCTGGCCTGTAGAGCTGGATGCACTTGCAACTGTCCACCTATTCTCTGTTCTGGAACAGTATCATCTGGGTAAGTGCAGCCATGGAGAGGGAAGCAACACTCCTGGGATAACTACCCATCATGCTGGAGAAAATACGATGATGGGATTTGCCCAATATATCCTTTATTTCTAATATTTTCTAGGACTATTGAGGACCACAACTGGCCAGGTTGTCCCCAAATCCAGTGAAAACAAAGCAGATTCAAGATAGGAGATGCAGGCAGGGGCTTTTATTAACCACAGAAGTGCTCTGCTCATCTGGGCCAGCACCAGCTTATACAGTTCCTAAAATGGTTCAGTTTGGCCCCTGCTCCCACAGAAGCCGTGGAAAACATCCAAGTGACCACAGCAGGAACAGTGTGATGCTCTGGGTTAACTTAAAAACTTCTCCTTACTTTTACATTGCAAAAAATACGATATGAATAATGCCACCGTTACTGTTATAGTCATCCCACACTGACTGTAACCCCTGACTGCATTTGTTGCTGGGTTTTGAAGCCTTCCTCACAAACATGGGTATGGCTGGAGAGTAATGGTATTCTAGTTTCTCAGGGGTTTTTTTCAAAATTTCAGGCAGGCACAGCATGACTCCACAGCACGCACCAACCTTCCTCTTATCAGAAGGAGCAGGAGCTGTCCTCCCTTTCTCAGCGGCCTTCTTCTAATCAGCGGCCTGTAACACCTGTTTCATCTAGCAGGCGAGGTTCCCATGCAAGAGAGGCAAGATTACATACTTCCCAAGCAAAAGCTGCATACTTCTTTAATTAGACTATTTCTCTTTTGCCCCTGTGTCAATCCTCTGCCACGAATACAGACACAACACAGTGATGCTCCCAGCCTCTGTGCTTGTACCCCAGACCACCTTATCATTGGTGTCTCTGATGCTGCCATCACCAGAGACCTAACGCAGAGCTGAGTTATGGCTTTACAAATTCCCAGCTAGAGAAAGTACTCCCAGATAGTCCACCTGAACCAAAGGTGGACCTGGCCACTAGCAGAATGAAACCTCCTGCACGTGCACTTTAAAATCAGGAACTTGCATCTGGGCACAGCCACTAATGAGAATGTTTTTCCTGAGACCATCAGCCTGAGCACCCAGGTTGCGATGTCTCACCACAGTTGAGTGCCGACAGCCCCAGGAGAAAACCAGAAGGACTGTGAGACCCTCAGAAAGGTTCATGATGGAGGAAGACAGTCCCTGGGGAAATGGAGAAAGGGTGATTTTACTGCAGAAAAAGCAGCGCTGACTGAATAGCTGAGGTACAGAAAAAAAGTGCAAGCCATGTTTTTTGTCAAATAAATGAGTCATCCACATTCAGTGGCAATGTCACATCAAAACGTGCACAACAAAACAGCCTGGTGACTTAGTTCATGTGTAAAAGTTAACATGCAAAGTTAATTGTTTGTCACCTTCAGACAATGCAAAGCCCGTCTCTTTTGCTAAACCCTAGTCCCAGCCTTTGCAAGTTGTTCTGTACTTCTAAAGACAGTCTGAAGACAGTCTGCTTCATAATTTAATCTTCATATAGGATGTTTTACACAAAAGAATCCTCCAGTATTTCCATTATCCTTCTACAAGTGATTTAGGCACATTCTTCTTCTCTCTATGCCCATTTTTCTCCCCTTTTTCAGTGTGTTCAACACACGATGCAAAGGAAATGCGCACAATAGAATGCTGAATATAGACCAGCTGTGAGAAACTAAGAAATACCTTGTCGCTAGTAAAGGGCTACTGCAAATTCAGAAGATAATAACTGTGCAGTCAATTCACAGAAGTCCTATAAAGCCAGGACTAGCAAAGCTCCACAACAGTAAGTCAACATCAGAGGGTCTAATGCTGAGTTCAAAGAGATTCTTGCCCAAACTTTATCCATGCAAATACAGACCGGCACTTTCACAGTAGGTTTTATTGCGACATTCAGGATTTTCTGGGTTCTGGTCAGGGATGAAACACAGCCAGCAAGTGGTCTATTATAATTTCCAAACTTCTGCTTTCAAGCAGAAAAAGGTAGCGTAATGAAGTAAAAATAAAAGACTTCAAGTAAAGATCTGGCTTTAAGGAAGTTCTTATTTTTCCTCACAAACTGAGAAATGTCCATGACTTCACCCATAGGTTTTAATTCAAAATGAAGACTTTGAAGCCTGAAGAGCAGGGTCACTCAGGGACTGGAAGGCATTTCAGGTAATGATCTGTTCCCCATTTTATTTTCATAGATGAGTCCCTGAGCTAAACTTCAAAAATGGTGAAGAAAAATATTTCAGAACAAAATCCCTGAGCTCTCCCCAAAAGCCTTCCCAGTACTTAAAGCAAGTTCAAAATCTGATGGAGGGACTTGCCCCTAACAATGCAAAACCTTCAGCTCATTCCTAGATCTAAGATGAAACTTATCTAGAAGTACAACACGAAATGTCCTTTGCACTGCTGAAGATAGACCTTAAGTTAAAAGTGTAAGGTATGCCTGATTAAACAGGTTTCTGTTGGATCTCGAAAAAAAATTACAAAAAAGATAATCTTTCACAAATACAAAGGTCAGTTTAAGCAATTATTTTTTGGGAGAAAGAGATCGAATAAATCCTTCTTCATGATTAGTCAAACACCTTCTCAACACATCTACAACTATATACAAGGTTTCCAGGATTCTTCCAAGATATTCATACTAGAAATTGTAATTCTTTACAATTCTCCTGCTTGGAGGTTTACTTTCAGAAGAATTCAGTGCAGAACAGGATCACACCATGCTTGGAGAAGCTTGGCCCACTGCAGTTGGCACAAACCCCGGGGCAGGCAGCCAAGGAGTGATGCAAGGTTGATACAAGAAAACCAGTTCACCTGGTTCTGTGGGGCTGCGCCGATGCCTGCACGTTGCTGTGGCCTGCCAGCGATGGCAAGCAGAACATTCTAACCTTACCCCTTCCTCTTCAAACATCCCCGTCTGACTCACCAGCGCTCCAGGAAACATTGCTGGTATTTATTTACAACGCTGATGATTCCCATAAGACAAGCTGAAGAGATGAGGCCAACAGAAATTTTGCAATAAAGCCCCTTTTCACAGCTGAGCGACACAGCTATGACCATCTCTGCTGTCTCACCCACCACAGCTCGCTTCGTTCAAGGACCTAACACCAGAATTACTTGCTTTTTCATATCCTGTGCCTCTGACAGAAAGCAGAGATCTTAAATTGAGTGTGAACAATGAACTTCTTTGTTGGGGTCGAATGAAAAAAAAGCAACGCTGTAACAAACGGGTTTTCCCAGGCTCATGTTTGGGCAGGACTTGGGCAGTGTTGCTCACTGAGTTCACTTCACTCACGTCTTCCATTCTCAGCCCATCTGTCTGAGCTGGGGAGGCAGGTATATAGTGATTCTTTGCTGCCGAAACGTATATAACATCTGGAATTCTCTCCAGTCACAAAATGCACACACAGCACCGTGAATATTTAATCTTGCCCGTGGAACAGAAGAGGATAGGGCTGGATGGTTACGAGGAGCTCGAGCTGTCTCACCGATGGAGTACAGGACAGCCATTGGAAAATTGCAGTTTTTATGTATTTCTTTTGAAAAGTACAGTAAGATTTTTACCTTGTGTCCCACTGTCAGAAGGGGGAATTTTTATACGTTGATGACCATGAGCCCCGCCCTTCTAGAGAGCCTTATGGCCATGCAAGTACTTCACAACACTTTTATCAGTGTCACAGCCATAGAAGGGGCCTGTACTGGGTCTGGCTGAGCTGGAATTGATTTTCCCCTGTAGCAGCCCTCATGGTGCTGTGTTTTATGCTGGGAGCTAGAAGGGTGTTGATAACACACTGGTGGTGTGGCTGCTGCTGAGTAGTGCTTACACAGCACCAAGGCTCTTTCCAACATTTCCCCCCAGTGGGATGGGGTGGGCAAGATCTTGGGAGGGGACACAACCAGGACAGCTGACCCGAACTGCCCAAAGGGATATTCCATACCATATGATGTCTGCTCAAGTATAAAGCTGGGAAAAAGAAGGAAGGGGGGTGGGGTCATCCTTGGTCCTCCGAGGCAACCACTATGCGTATCGCAGCCCTGCTTCCTCAGAAGGCCCCACATCGCCTGCTAATGGGAAGTAGAGAATAAATCTGTTTTCTTTTTTTTTGGCTTCCGCGTGCGGACCTTGCTTTGCTTTGCTTACATTAAAACTGCTTTTGTTTTACCCACAAGGGTTGTTTTTTTCTATCTTATTTTCCTTCCCCCTTTTTGCCCTGCTGAGAAAGGGGTGTGTGTGGGGAAGTGACAGAGTGACTTGGTGGGTACCTGGCATTTAGCCAAGGTCAGACAACCACAGGGTCCCTTAAACTCCCTCTATACAACTGCAGTGACATTTTTTTTAAAAAAATTGCAGAATTTGCATCTATCAGTCAGGCAGAGCAGATATTTTCCTGCCTTCCCTTCTTTGTTTTAATAAGTGAACCTTGCGTGATGGCTGGGATCGAAGTTTGTGTTCATTTGCATTTATCAGCACATGCTTCTTTCCTCCTCCCACCAAACCTAATCTCAATATAGTAAAAGAGCCAAACTACTAGCTATGAAATCAAAAGGCAGTGTTTATTGGTTTGAGGTCTTGTGGGGTTTTGTTTGGGTTTTTTTTAAGGTTTCTTCCAGCATCTTCCAGTTTCAGAGTGTTGATTTGATCACTTAGTCTGTTAGTGTGGACCAGCATAGAATTTTATTTTTAAAAGGCTGGTCAGACAAACATGGAGTATCAAAGTTATAATGTTAAAAGGGAAAGCTGTACCCAGTTTACAGGGTAAATTGTAGATTCACCAAACAAGAGTGTTCAGCAAAATGCACCCTCAATACAGTAAAAGAACTGAGACAATGAGACTTAAAAAAGGCATTTCTCCCACACCAGACGGGACTTTCCCAAGGCTGGCACTAATATTTGCCACAGTACAAAACCTGGAATGATTTGACTTTGTCCCATATCATTAACTTTTTATGGGCAAAGAAAGATATGGTAAGTAATACTTTAAAGAGTAAGAGGAATTGTTTTCTGCAGCAGACTACTACGAATGCATACCAGAAGAACTATGAATATCCACACAAACACCTTCTGAACCATTCCCTAATAATTCTTCATTAGACAATCAGCTCATGCAGGTGTTTTAGTTAATTTTAAGGCTTGAGAACCACTTTTTTTTTCCCACCAGTATCTTTGCATAGCAGTGATTTAAGTCAGAGTATCTCACCCAATACAATACCTGATGCTGATGTTTTGCCTTCGTGTCCAACAACTCTATTTACTGGGATGCTATCACCTTTTCAGCAATTTCAATTTGCCAGAGGACAGATTTGGATATCACCTTCAATTATCAGTTTGCCAAGTGTTTGCTACCACTGTGCCACCCTGATGTCCTCCATACCTAGAATCAAGCCTCAGCAACACTGGTCTCAATTACAGCTGCACGGCCCCTCCTTAATGCAGCAGACGCTCCTTGTCTTCACTTCTTTTGTGTACAATAAAGGTTTTTGATTTACCTTGATGGGTAAATCCTCTGCTCAAAAGGGTTTGCAAGACATTTCCTCCATAAATAATTCATTTTACTACCCAAAACCCAGCATATATGGCAAGGGGAATTTACTCTTTCTGGCTCCCTCACTGCTTTACGGTACTACAGGTTTTATTCTTCCCATTCACCACCAGATTTTCAAGTCCTCCCTAGGTGCTGCGTTACCCCATTTCCATGGAGTCAACAGGCTTTCTAGTGACTTCAGGGGAAAACAAAGGCACTGAACATTTCTGAGAAAGCCGCCTTCATTTTATGCTCGCTTTAACAACTTTGCAACCCCTGTTTAAAACTCCACTTAGCCCATATGGACCAAGCAGCTCCCAAGACCCGACAGTCTCCCTTGGCCTGAGGCACTGAGAAGAGCCTGGTTCCATCCTCTTGGCACCCTCCCATTTAGGTATCTGTGTACATCAGTAAGATCCCCTGGAGCCTTCTCTTCTCCAGGCTGAACAATCCCAGCTCTCTCAGCCTTCCCTCACAGTAGAGATGCTCCAGAGCCCTCATTATCTTTGTTGCACTCTCTCCAGTATGTCTCTCTTCTACTGGGGAGGCCAGCACTGGACCCAGCACTCCAGATATGGTCTCACCAGTGCTGAGCAGAGTGGGAGGACCACCTCCCTCCACCTGATGGCAACGCCACTCCTAATGTAGCCTGGGGTACCCTCTGCCTTCTTGCATTGCTGACTCATGGTCAGCTTGGTACCCACCAGAACCTTTTCTACCAAGATGCTTTCCAGGACACACATCGCTTTGCTCTGCTCTGCTCCCCACTGTCCTACAGCTTCTTTAGTTTCTGAGGCCTTGGAAGCCCTTAGCTTCAAGTCTTTCTCCATATTTTTCTACTGGAAAAAAAAAATATTTAAAAAATCAGCAATTTAAAAACCTAGTACACACATTTCTGTATTCCCTCAGACTCTCGAGTTGTGAAAACATTGATTTGCAAAATAATAAAAAAAATACTGAACTCAGCTAGTTGGCTTTGGATTGGAACAAAAAGCACCAAAGCTGTGAGCCCCTACCAAGTTGTACTTGCCTGCTACCAGCACCAACTGGGAGAGATTTACCACTGATCTTGTGCCAGTCATTAGCCACAATTTAAAAACCTTTAAACCACAGTCTCCTCATGTGAGGTACAGAGGTGGGATCTAACAAACAAAACTGTACTGTGCCTGCTTATACAAAGCCATGGAGGCTCTTCAAAGTACATTGTATATAAATATTCAGCTGCAATGCACAACTATGGAGCGTGTTTCTGCTTGCCTTCAAAATACACCGCAGGGCTGCTGAGCGAGTACAGTGGGAAGCACTTGCTTTAATCGTTTCTTCCTCAAATGAAAACAATAAGCAGCAGCCAAAAGGCTCTGAAAACCTGTTGCTCTCTTCAGGGGAAAAAAATAACAAACCTAAACCAACAGCTACTTGCAGTTTTTACATGCTGCAAACCCACATGCTCAAGAGGGGATTATGGTTTTAATGGCTTTGTTTTCAAGTTGTATTAAATAAGTGTTCTCTTTAGAGTTGTCCAAGCATGTTTTCTTCTGTTCCCCGAGCCTAACTTTTTTTTGTCCCCTCCCTAAAAGTCATCATGTATCCTATGGAGCTTACGTGGTGGGATGTCCTCATGGAGACACTGCATATCAGCGCAAAGCAAGGAACCTTTCCCCAAAACCTCTGACTTCTGATGCTTAAACCTCTGCCTTGGGGTCAGTGTGCTGCTTCTCATCAAAATCACAGGGCATCACACACCCCTGAGAACAACAAAATGGCTATTAGGAGAAAGCAACACCACTCATTTCACCCTTATTCTCCCCAAATATAGACACAGACTGCAGGGCAAGAGACTGCTGCAAGTACAACTTCAGCTGAGCATGGACAGATTTATCAGCTGCTGCCAACAGCCAGTTCAGACACAAAACACCCTCTAGTTCAGTATTTGCCTTCAGAACCACCCTAGTTCTTTAGTAAGCTTTCCTGGCTCAGCCACCAGATCCTGCGACTTCTTCCTCATGAGGTACAAACCAAACAGCAAAGTGCACCTAAACCACCGAGGAGCTAATCCTAAAGCCTGGAGACACTTCTTGGAGCCAGTAACAGGGCAGATGCCTCTAAAATCTGTCCTGAAATACTGCTTGTCACCAGCTGCAAAGGAGAGCCAGGGTAGAAAAGCATATGGAAAAGCACATGTTGGAATTCTCCTGCTGCAAAGGGATCCTGCCAGCTCCAAAGCAAATGCAGCTTGGCAGTGCCATGCTTCTGGGGAAGTTCATACATCAACTACAAGAAAGAGCTGCTTTCTATTACCCCTGGAAAAAGTGTACTCAAGCTCTGAAGCTCTTGCAAAGGGGTAACAAAATGGGACCTCTGGAACAGCTGTAATTATCAGAGGCACTTCAACATCAGACCTCTGGGTTTGGAGATGTGCAAACTGTGAGACTTGTGGAGACCAAAGTGCATTTAGGACTGAATCTACAGCCCTGCCATCCAACAGGAGCCTTTTCACAGCCTCAGGGACTGTTGGGGACAGCCAGGCTACATTTGATCCCTAGAAGCACACAGGAAAGGGTAAAGTTTCTCATACCGTATCTGCGTCATCATCTGAACACTTCCCCTTTCCTGACCATAAAGGATTGTCTTAGTTTTAATTTTGTCCGTGAGGCCCCTATGCATACAGCAAAGTGTATTTTCCTGAAAGTCAGTTAAGTTCTGCTTCCTGATTTGGGGCAGACTAGTTTAAAATAAGAGGAACTTTACCCTTTCAAGTCATGCTCAAGTGGATCATGCCAAAGTGCCCAAATCCAGTACCAAGCCTTGGCATCAGCCCCATCTACTGACCACTCTGGCTCACGTGGCTGTTTTTTCTATTCACAGTCCACTAACAAGTTTGCAGCAGAGCTAGAAATTAATCCACCACCTTCTGCTTCTCTCCCAACACTCCTCACGCTGGGTCAAGACATCCCCCAGCCTTCTCTGGCTCATCGCACCGCTGGTCCCAGGGGACTCCAGTCAGTACTATGGCTCCATCAGGGGGGCAGAAACAAAGAGCTCAGAGGGAAACCTATCCTGAGCTCTTTCAGAAATGGATGAATGATCACAGCTTTGCTCGCTGCAAAAAAAAAAATCCTCCTGGTTAAGCAGCTTTATCCACCACAGCTGCTGCTGTGAGTCACACTGACCCCATGGCTGATCAGCATCACTTCCCTGACCCGGAGTGGGGAGGGGAGTTTCCATAGCTCTCCCATCTTCATGTCAAGTATCACGCACAGAGTTAAAACGTGGCAGAGCCGCCTGTCTCCCAGTGTCACACACAGCCAGCAGCTACAGGCAGGATTAAGGATTTGCCTAAGAAAAGATGGAGGAAAGGTGAGAAACAGGTCACAGAGCTGCTGACACACAGACCTCTAATGACTCTTTGAGGAATACCTCCATCCTTAAAAATAAATGTGTTTCTGGCACCAATAATCTCCAGCATAACCTTTGGTATTCACTACATTTTTTAATCCCTTCAAGGGATTACAAATTCTCCTCCTCATTGTTTTTTTTTCATTTATTTTTTAAGTATCCTGCTTTCTCTGACTAAGGCAAGCATTCCCAAACCACCCGTCATTGGCTTGAGTGATTGCAAACCATTCATAAATGCAAAAATGTTTTTTTATGGCTTATAGTGATTGCTCGAGCTTCCAGTGCACCCTCTCACATCACTCAGTGAACTGCTGTAAGACTGCAAACACATAGCTTTTGGTCTTGGATGCACCAAGGGTAAAGGAGACAGGTTAAGCACAGACCAAACAAATACTGCAGGAGGCGCAGACCAGCGTGAGTATCTCCTCAAAGCAGAGGTAACACTAGTGCCCCAAAACACATTTGATTCATGCTCCTTGGAAACTCACGGATCACAAATCCAAAGGTATTTGCAAAAAACCACTGATGTAGGGTGGAGAAAGGATGTGGAGGACAGCTGACCACAGTTAACTTTGCAGTGCTGAGACATGCTTAACACAAACCTGACACAAAGACAAAGCCCCTCTGCAGTCAACGTATGACTCTTGCAACCATCTCGAGTCAAATCCCAGCTCAGAAACTTCACACCTCTTGTTAGCGAAGAGGCAGAACACAGCTGAGTTTTCTGAAGAGTCAGTAAAGCTCCTGAAGGACCTGTGATCAGCTCAAATGCACCCTGAGTGTGTGTGTGCAGAGGGAGCTAGGGATCAGCTGGGGAAACCTGAGGGTGGCTTCATCGCTCATAGGTAGAGCACACCCTGTCAGGTGGTGGGATTGCTCTGCTGGGTTTCCCCTCCTTGCACAGTCCCATTGCTGTCAACAGATCAAATTCTGCTCTCTCAAATCCATCAGTCCTGCTAAAACCTATTGAGAGCTGGGCTTACAAGAACCTGAGGTTCAATAAGGGCAAGTGTAGGGTGCTGCACCTGGGGAAGAAGAATGCCTGCACCAGGATAGGTTAGGGGGGACCTCCTGGAAAGCAGTTCCGAGGAGAAGGATCTGGGAGTCCTGGCAGACAGGAAATTATCCATGAGCCAGCAATGTGCACTTGCCACCAAGAAGGTCAGTGCCACCCTGGGCTGCACAGGGAAGTGTGTGGCCAGTAGGTCAAGGGAGGTCATTCTCCCCCTCTACTCTGCCCTGGTGAGGCCACAACTGGAATACTGTGTCCAGTTCTGGGCTCCCCAGTTGAAGAGAGACAGGGAACTACTGGAGAGAGTCCAGCGGAAGGCAACGAGGATGACTGGGGGATTGGAGCATCTCCCCTGTGAGGAAAGGCTGAGAGAGCTGGGACTCTTTAGCCTGGAGAAGGCTGAAGGGTGATTTAATTAATGTTTATAAATACCTAAAGGGTGGGTTGAGGGAGGATGGAGCCAGACTCTTTTCAGTGGTTCCCAGTGACAGGATGAGAGGTAACGAACACAATCTGGAACGTAGGAGGCTCCATTTAAATACGAGAAAGAACTTTTTTTCAGTGAGGGTGCCAGAGCACTGGCACAGGCTGCCCAGAGAGGGTGTGGAGTCTCCTTCTCTGGAGATTTTCAAGACTTGCCTGGATGCAGTCCTGAGTGATGTGCTCTAGGGGAGTTGGACTGGATGATCCCTAGAGGTCCCTTCCAACTCGGACAATTTTGTGAATCCATGAATAACTTGTATTTCCCCTTCTCTCTGCTGTCAGGCAAATGAAGCAAGGCTGGGGATGTACCCACCTCTGATAGAAAGCAAATGGGAAACTTGGGTAAACAGGATTTTCACTACAGCAACGCCATCAAGTAGCTTTTCGGTGATGAAGCCCCCAGGACTCCCAGTGGATGCCAAACCCTCTCTGGAAGCAGAGGTCTGTTTAGTGACAATGAAGCTGAAGAAGAAGGTGAGTGGGGACAAGGTGCTAATGGCTGAATTCAGCAGCACTGCTTTGGGATTGAAGAAAGAGGGTCAGGGAAAAAAAAAAAAAAAAAAAGCAACCTGGGAGGGTGTTCAGATCACATTACACAGAAACATCACAGCACGGAACTTCCATCTAGTTTTAAGATTCCTAGTTTCTTCCCTTGGACCAGCAAGCGAACCCCGGCATTTCACCTCTCCCCTTCCAGGAGCATCATCACATCCCAGCCAAGTCCCCTCAAAAGACATTGCCAAGAACATCAGAGTCTTCTCTGACCCTTCCTCTCCCTCTTTTAGGTTACCTGAGTTAAACCAGCATCCCATCTTTACCTAAACCAGGCCAACACCCATTTACCAAAATAACCACATACTTGGACCTAATTAGTAGGTGCTAAGTGGAGGTCAGCAGATCTCCCACAGCTTGACACACCCTTGGTAACCGTGTAGTTAAAACAGCTTTAATCAATGCCTTGCATCTGGGGGTTATGCACACCTACAGCCCCCCAGTCTCATGTCTGTAGCAGACTGACCTGCAGATATGATGCCGAGCATGGAGGGTTAGAGAGAAGTTGCTTTTTCACCTCATTTAGGAAGTCCCTATTTGTCATTCTGGAAAACCTGTCTTTCTTTACTCCCGCATGACGACAACAATCAAGGATCCAAAAGAGGATTCATTGCCTTTTTAGGACATTTCTAAGCAATAACCTTTGTCAAAGCACCACAACTGCACCGGCTGCTGAAATACGCAGGTGGTGAAATATTTTCCATAATAATTTCCAAGCTGAGAAAGGTTTGTAGCATGCAGTGCCTGAGCACTAATTACTCCTTAGAGAAGTCATCTAATGCTCTTTGCAAATCTTGTGTTTTGATACTGATCTGAAGCCTTGTACTTGGTAGAGCCCCAACTATTAGAAACGTTCTGAAACAGCATAAAAGAGTTCCTCCTTTCCCCACCCTCATTAAAACCAGAATTCCAGGTTCTTCAGTACTCTGCAGGAATTTGATTAACACACGTAATGGTGGCAGCAGCGTCTAAATGCCACAGGCATCTTCATAGGATAAAAATATATAAGGCTGGTCTGGGTCACCCGAAATCCAGAGTCTACAGACATGCACAAGGATAATTACTGATTGTAATTGACCTAAAAGCTTCAGTCACAATTAGAAGAGGTACCAGAGACAATTGTAAGAGCACATAAGGCTGTTGCTTGATTTCTAAAAAGCCAAGCCATGATGTTAAGATGAGGTACACCTGAACTGAAGCTCAGGGGATTTCCACACACTCATTCAGGTGCTCCAATGTTGCTCTGCAGGTATTTCAAAACACCACCCCAGGACAAATGTACACAGTGAGACTGCATTACTTGGTGCACAGCAGTAAACACGGCCTCCTGCGCTGCTCAGGCCAGCAACGTGAGAGCTACCTGGAACACACGCAGCAATAAACTGTGCTGAGCCCCCGTAAAGGGGAATGGAGCAGGGTGAGCTCCTTGCTACAACCAGCAGCAACTGCCATATTTACAAAAGCAGGGCACAACACCCCATGGGACCTCAGGGTTTAATTCAAGCAGTATTTCCTTTTTTAAAAAAAAATATTTTTCCATGTAGCTTGTCTATCTGGGAAACCTCTGGTTATTCTCTTTAATTCAAAGTCCTCTGCCTTCCCCATTACCCAGCCCTGCTCTGTCAGGCGACAGGGGAAGAGCAGAGCAGGGACGTGCTGCTGGGCTGATCTCTGGCTGATGACAAGGGGGGTTATGCAAACTTCCACACACAAGAAAAAAACCTGAGACTGGCTACCAGAATAACTACTGGTTCTTCTGAGTGGCCACCTCCCCCAAGCCCTGCTGTCACTGTCACAAGGCCACCATGCCACCAGTCTCCAACACCAAGCTAGCCAAACCAACAGGCCTTAGGCTAAAAAGTACAGAACCCCACCCTCATTTTTTCGATTGGTTGCAGGTAATTATTGAGGAAGTGACTTGGAAAGGAGTAATTGCAACAAAACATAGTTAGAACAAAGTTCTCAGCGATTTTCCTCCCCCAAACACTCCTCACTGCAGACTGGGAGGGCTCCCCCAGCGTAATGCCCTCACCCTGCTGCAGCTGAGCAACCCCGTTTGTTCTTAATCACAAAATTTGCTTGTAGATAGCTTTAACGACATGCCTTTAAAAACACTACTAAAAATCTACTACATTAAAAACACCCTGCAGATAAAACCACAAAATCCAACACAATTTTTATCTCAGAAACTTAAAAAACTCGATTTCGTTGTTAAAAAACATATACATAGTGTTTCCTATAGAAATGCTTAAGAGTCACCTGCACACTGGTAAACTAAACGCCCGCTTATCCAGAAAGCGGTCTCCCTCTGTCCCAGCCCTTCATCACACCCAACACTTGCGACCACAACTCCCCCACAACCCATGTGAATCTGGGTCCGTATCCCCCCTACCCCCGTGTCCTAGCATCCTGGCGCAGTACCCAGAAGGCGAGGCTCAGCAGCAGCAGCACGGTCTTGGAGGTGATCACACCGCAATCCATGTCGCGGGGCAGAGGGAACAGCTCTGGGGAGGGTAAGCAGGGACCGGCTTTGGGTCCCGCGTGGCACCGCCCCTGGAGCCGCCCCGTCACTTCCCACCCATGGGGAAGGCAGTCAGTGTTGCCTAAGCAAAGGGCTGGGCAGGGCCAGGAGCAAATGTCAAAGCAAATTAGTGTTGACTTTGGCATGGTTTGGTTTTGTTTTTTTTTTTTTAACTTCCGCAGCTTTCAGGCTCAGTGAAACTGCGATTTTGTGAAAGGCACTCACTGTGGCTCAAAGGTTTCCATGAAATCTGCCATCAAGGACTGCTAAACCACAGCCGAGCATCTCCCAACACTTCTCAACCTTCCTGGTTTGGCATCGCCTCATCCCAGTCTTCCCCATCACGTGCACCACGAATAGTGGGAATACAGCTGCAGGGTTTGGACACTCGACACTATGTCCCAACCACTGCAACGCCAGGCTGCGGCGGCCACAGGGAGAGGGATTTGAATTTGGTGACTGCAGAGGGCATGAAAACACTGCTTTATTTCTCTCAGCCAAGCCTCATGCTTTTGAAAGCAAGCCGGAGGCGTGGGGCTTGCAGCCAGGGGGTTGATTTGCAGAGAAGACCTCTAGCAGCCTGAACTGAGCTGAACCCAACTCCCTGCTCAGATGCAGGACGCAGCGATAACAACTTTCCTGTCTTTGCCCCTTCCAGGCAAAAATAGATATGAGCTGGTTTCCTTTGGGAGATGCGGGTTTTGGAGGAGTTGTGCTGAACTAGCTGTCCTGGTGGGAAATCATGGAAAGGGAGAGCATGGACAGTCTCTGCCCACAGCCTGTGAGTTGAACCCAGGCAAAGCTGCTGCTGCTTTGAAAGGCAGCCCAAGGGTCTGTGCCAGCTGTTGAAATCGCACAAATCCCCATGCAGAAAGTGGGGCAAAGCCAATCTCTGCAATTAAATTTCTTTAAGAGTAATGATCAGTGCAAAGTCAGACCTTGGCTGCTGCTGACAGAGCTCCTCCTGTCAGCAAGCTGTGATAATTTCTAGCAATAAATATTAACAGTGTGTAACTGTGGAGTTACTTCTTCACTTAAAAAAAATAAAAATCAGCATTTTCACTTTTTCTTGCAGCATGGCAGACTGAGGTATAAATAAAGAAAGGAAATCACCTGGAAACCATTTATCTTCATAATTTGGTGGGAATGACTGGTAATCCAGGGGAAATACTTTGGATTAGAGTGAAAGGAAAAATTTTGAGGTTTGATTTGAAGTGAAATGTAAAGGAACAATAATAAAAACACCAAAGAAACCACCTTGCCAACCAAACCTTATCTTTCTTTAATATCAAAATGCTGTTTCCATTTTTGTCGCTTGTTAGTTCTCTATTTATTTAAAAATAAAATAAAGGTATTCTCACAATGAGAATGAAATAGCATTCTTAATGAAAATGTTGCCAGCTGTATGCTGTTTCTTTCAAAGCAAAACATTACTAAATCCAGCGACAGCTGATTTTTTATTAAAGGTGGCCTCAAAAGTAACTTGCCAGAACAAGGATGTGCCTGTGGAGACAGATCCTAACTGTTGTTACAGCCCTGGTTATGATATTCCGCACCATTCTCCACCAAATTAGTCTTAAAATCAAGAAATTCCTGTTGAACGTGGGATTTTAAAAAAGCGGTAAGCTGGAAATTTCACAGTCAATGTTGGAAAGGAGTGGGGAAAAAAGGAAACTAAAAGTATCTAATGCAGTATTAGAAAGATTGCCCAAAAGGAGGCTCAGTTTCCAGAGCTGCTCTCTGCCCTGGATGAACTGGTTGGGTTTAAGTCTGAATTTGGTTTGGGAAACACATTGGGAAAACAACAGGTTTCCCACTGATTTATTTATTGTATGTTTTGCAACATGTCAGCTCAGTGGTTTGCACTGGAAGCTGTAATGTTTAGTAGGAAAAGGATCTTTACTTCTTCCCTTATCCACCAAGAATCAACCAAATAAAGACAAAAATTTCCTTCTCCACACCAGATCATGTACCTGAAAATATCTTTTTTTAGTTATTTTCCCGCTAGACTAAACCACTTGCCAGCTCAGGTATTTTCCAGATCTGAGTCTCTCCCATTGAGCCCCATTTTTCTTGAAGTGCCTAAAACCAGGAAGTATGTTCCTGGAGTGTTTGGCTGTGTCGAAGAGGATGCTGGAGCACTCCAGGTCCTCCTGCAGCACTGTGGCATTGCTGACTCACTTCCAGCTTGCGATCATCTACTACTGCAGATCTATTTCTGCTGAAGGAACCACTTCCGAGCCCGCTGTTCTTTTTCTCGTGATTACTCCTGCCGGGGTGGATGACCCAGCCCTTGTGACTTCCGTAGCACATCCGACTTTTCAGCCCTTTCCTCCAAATCCTCAAGGTCATTTTGAAACTCCATCCCTGCCCCAGTCCTTGCCCTTTCCACCTCCATGTGCTCTCCAGATTTAAATTCTCTATTCTCTGCTCTGGGTTACTGCTGAAATTAAAACCCACAAGAGACGCGTGCAGAAGCCCTGGTGACAGCAAACCATGGATGATGGTCCCCAAGCTAGGGATTGCTCCCCATGGGCAGTGGGGATGAAGCTGGTGTGGGGACGTGTTAAAAGCCTTATCATATGATATTTATTGATTCATTCCTCACAAGGCCTGTTACCCATCACAGAAGGAAATGAGATTAAACTGAAACTATTTGCGCTTAACAAATCTACGTTGGCTGTTATTAATCTCCGTATTTTCTTCTAGCTGCTTACGGATGACTTCCCAATTACTTATTCCATGGTCTCTTTGATGTTTTTTCTCAGGAACTGAAGTTAATTGGCTAGTCATTTCCAAGCCCTTTCCCAGCACCTTGCCTCCCTCCCAACCCCCCCCCCACTGCAAACAGCTCTGAGATGGCTGGAAACATTTTTAAAGTTATCTAGGATAAAGCCCATCACACCAAGCTCGTTTGAGAACCATCGGTTTATAAAACCACTGCATAACCTGTCCTTTCCTCACTCTCACATTGACTCTAACCCTTTATCCCTGATTCCCGCTGTGCCTGCTGTCGACTGTGCAGGACGTTTTGGTGGCCGGAGGTGCAACAGGGACAGAAAATCCATCTCCTGTGGCTGGCGTGTTGAGGATGATGCAGAAGCACCTTTCATAGCACACAATCTTATTTCTCCGAATGTTTTTGCGCTTGTGAAAATACTTATATAAAAATAACGGGAAGGAAAGTTTACAGTCAGCAGATAGCTTTTTAGCTAAAAATACTGAAATAATCTTTCAGAGAGATCACAAAATTAGCAAGAAGTGAAGTCTGAAAAACTTAAAAGAATAATGTCCGTTCCTCTTTTAAGACTCCAGCTGGGTTACACACTCAGTTCTTGTCCCACTTGTGAAAAAAATGTATCTCCCAGCAACAAATATTCACATTTTCTCATTTTTACAGTTGAGAAATTGTTCCCGCATGGAGTTTAATTAGGAAGGCAAGGACTTTACACAGCTCCCCACCCCACGCCAGCAGAGACCCCACCACGGCAGTTGTATTTGCTGGAGTGTTTACATGCCAGGGTTTGCAGTTCAGTCCTCGCCACAGTGCTCGATGTAGAATTTTGATTTCTAACGTACTTTAGTACTCTGCTGAGCAGGTACTACAGATCAGCCCTGAAGCTGTGACTGCAGTGATTTCAGACCTCACACTTCTCTCTGCTCTGGGACAGGGAGGTAGGGAAGGACCACAGGCAGTTTTTCAGAAATAAATGCAGTTTTAATGGCTGGATCCACCAAACTCTTTAAATCCGCTGGCACAGCAGCCCTGTCTGTGTTTGTGATGATCTTCTCATGCTGGTATTATTCATGCTCTGCTCCCTTTTTGTGGTTACTCTTTGCCCTTTCAAGGTTGAGAGAAAGAAAGGAGAATAACATCTTTTCTACTTGCCCGTGGGTGTGGGGAGAGGAGAGCAGCTGATCTTCCCTCCCACTGCCTTCCGTTGTGCGCATTGGGGGTAAAAAAGAGCATTTGTCTGACGGCGCCTGGCTCAGACGTCATGGGGGAAGGACTCTGATCTTTGCACTTCTACATTTAAACCACAGTGACCAGCACGACACATGCACGCAGCTCACACCACCAGCCAAGGCCAAACGAGGACCTGTCCCATCAGCTGCCTCCTTTCTTCACTCATTTCAGCTCTTAATATTTGAAAGCTGACCAGCTACTCTTGGGTTTCGACTCAAAATTTCTCAGCCCTCACACAAATCTCAGAGTTGATTAATCATTAAGAATTACTTACCTCCAAATGATGCGCCAACACTCTCTCCACAGGGAGACACACGGCTACAACAGAAACATGTGCTTTGTTACAGATAATCCTGAAGAATGCTGATGGTCAACACTGCTTACAGCTGTAGGATGAAACATCTGCAGGACTCAGGCTGCACAACTTAGTACCAGCATAAACTCAAACTAACCACAAAGGTGAGAGATGAGAGCCAAGATGTGAGGCTGCTTTCTTGGGGAAAACCGCACCTGAGGGAAAGGCTTTATTTTTAACTTGTATTTTTAATGTACGTTAGTATAAGTTCCGAGCTCTGCTACTCATGCAAATCATCTCATTGGAGGAGTGTTTGTGTGACTCTTCTATCCTTATTCTTGACTCAGACAGTCATGCGGATCTGAGCAAACCGCAAATCCTTCAAAAAAATGAATAAAAGTTCCCAAAAGACATAAAAAACCCAAAAGTCATTATTTCCCTAAGCCAGTATTTTGAAGATTGCCTGAAGGCACGGGCAGGAAGGATTAGAAGGGAGCATGACCAGAGGAACCTGAGACAGTCTAGAGTGTGACTGGTGAGGAAACCCCAGGGGAATTCAGCACCAGAGAGAAATTGGAAACTTCTCAGAGCCTCGGAAGCCCAGGGCATCTGCAGGGAGCGAAGGACTTTTGATCCTGTAAAAGAAAGGGACCTGATGTACCCACGTCCTGGCTGATGCAGCCACCACAACCCACATGAAAGGAATAGGCAGCCACTGAAGGAACAGTTTTGTCTTTTATGAGGACTGGGGATGATTTTAGTTCCCTTAAAATTAGTTATTTTTTCTTCTAGAGGAAGAAGTAAAAGGTTTGTTTTGTATAAAGAAAAGGGGGAATTGTTCCTCAGTTGTGTGAGAGTTGTTTTCGCACAGGGTTGTGAGAATCATGTTTTTGCAGAACTGAGAAAAACACCAAGGCCTTGTACATCCAGGTGCCAGGTAGTGTAGAAGGATGTGAGAACTGACATGTTTTTACGAAGAGTTGTGTGCAGCACTACAGAGCCAAAAACCAGGGCCTTGTACAGAGGTACCAAGTTAGAAAGGAGCCTCATATAAAGATCGTCTTGCTCAGTAAATCCTGGTACCAGATAATGTAGAAGGACAAGAGGCACGCATAACAACCTGTTATTGAGAATGTTGTGTCTTTGGATCGTGAACTGGCTGAAGGAAAGAAGCCAGAGAGTTGTGGTCAATGGGATAGAGTCTAGTTGGAGGCCTGTATCTAGTGGAGTCCCTCAGGGGTCAGTACTGGGACCAGTACTATTCAATATATTCATCAATGACTTGGATGAAGGAATAGAGTGCTCTGTCAGCAAGTTTGCTGATGACACAAAACTGG
This sequence comes from Podargus strigoides, assembly GCA_028020825.1. Classification (NCBI taxonomy): domain Eukaryota; kingdom Metazoa; phylum Chordata; class Aves; order Caprimulgiformes; family Podargidae; genus Podargus; species Podargus strigoides. The sequence continues at coordinate 17,692,700 of CM051663.1, forward strand.
GAGGAGTGGCTGACACACCAGAAGGCTGTGCTGACATTCAGAGAGACCTAGACAGGCTGGAGAGTTGGGCAGGGAGAAATTTAATGAAATATAAGAAGGGCAAGTGTAGAGTCTTGCATCTGGGTAAGAACAACCCCATGGGCCAGTATAAGTTGGGGACTGACCTGCTGGAGAGCAGCACAGGGGAAAGGGACCTGGTGGACAGCAGGATGCCCATGAGCCAGCAATGTGCCCTTGTGGCCAAGAAGGCCAATGGCATCCTGGGGTGTATTAGAAGGGGTGTGGTTAGTAGGTCGGGAGAGGTTCTCCTCCCCCTCTACTCTGCCCTGGTGAGGCTGCATCTGGAATCTTGTGTCCAGTTCTGGGCCCCCCAGTTCAACAAGGACAGGGAACTGCTTGAGAGAGTCCAGCGTAGAGCCACAAAGATGATGAAGGGAGTGGAACATCTCCTTTATGAGGAAAGGCTGAGGGAGCTGTGTCTCTTTAGCTTGGAGAAGAGGAGACTGAGGGGTGAGCTCATTAATGTCTATAAATATGTAAAGGGTGAGTGTCATGAGGATGGAGCCAGGCTCTTCTCAGTGACATCCAATGATAGGACAAGGCGCAATGGGTGCAAGCTGGAACATAGGAGGTTCCACATAAATGTGAGGAAGAATTTCTTCACAGTGTGGGTAACAGAGCACTGGCACAGGCTGCCCAGAGAGGTTGTGGAGTCTCCTTCTCTGGAGACATTCAAAACCTGCCTGGATGTGTTCCTGTGTGACCTGATCTAGGTGTTCCTGCTCTGGCAGGGGGATTGGACTAGATGATCTTTTGAGGTCCCTTCCAATCCCTAACATTCTGTGATTCTGTGTCTTACATGGATCAGGGGATAGGGTGCACCTGAGAAAACACTGCCATGCAGACTCAACAGACTGAACAGATCTCACAGCTCTGCATAAACCGCCGGCTGGTAAAAGAAACCGGGAAAACCCCTTATGGAAACTTATTGTAATAAAGTGCGTGGGACAGGCTGTGAGCCTGGAGTGTCCAACCAGTGGAGAAACAGGAGAGAACAGCCCGCGTCGGGAGAAAATACTGTGTAATGGCTTGCTTTTTGTTGTTGAGGCGCGCGTCTCCACTTCGGCCACGCGGTGGCGCGCCCGCCATTGCCATCGCGAATAAACGGAGCTGCTTCCCCGTGATCCTCGCCTGAGCAAACTTTTTCGGCCTAAAACCTCGTTTCTCACAGTTGGCATCAATCAACTTCTTACACTTCCTTGACAAGCAGAAAGGCCCTACTGTCTTTGCGGATTTTCCCACCACCGATTTTGCTCTTGAAAAATCGCTCTGGTTTCCCCAAGCTGCTCCAACTCATCACAAGGTGCTTCTCTCCACTCATTCCCAGCCCCCTCCCTCTCGCCAACATTCGCGTTCTTGCAGCTGAGCCAAGGCAGATCGAGCCTGAGGAGCGGCATCACCCCATTAGGGTTTAACTGCATGAGCTGTATCTGTGTGCGGACATGTCTGAAGGGGGAGAGAAAGGAGAGGTGAGTCCATCCCTTTTTTGTGGCTGCCTGTGCTCTGCTTAAGGTGGTTTGAAACCTCAGCCCACATGTAAAGCTCTGACTCTAGTGCAGTTGTGGACACCTGAATGTCAAATGGGGCTTTTTCCTGGAAAGTTCCTTGGCTGTTCCTTAGAAAGAGGTTTCAGGAAGAAAAATCCAAGCTGGCAAACCCAGGACAGACCGTATGTTATACATATCCTATATATACATTCCCCAAGTGAGGAACAACACAGTTACCAGGATCCCCTTTGGCAAAGGATCCCCTTTTCATCCAATGTTAATGTAAAATAAGCTCAAAGTCACAAGACATCGGTCTCATGCCTTTGGACTACAATTAGCTGTTTCAGGAGGAAATATTTTCAAAGCTGGTGGAGGGAATTTAACAAAAAACATTAACAGAGGGGTTGGAGGATCCACAACTCCACTATTTTTTTTAAGATTTCAAAGAAATAGATAGAAGTGCTGCATATTTCTATACTGTCTATATTTATTTATTACACATAAAATTGATCTGTGGTTTTCTGCAACTATTGAGACTGAGGCAACATTTCCCATGAAACACCCCATAAAATATGATGCAAAACTGTAATATACCAAGAAATTCAGCCCTCCCAACATTTAAATACGACAGCTTTTTGGGGGAAAGCCACAGTTCCCTGCTGTGAAGTTGTTTCCCTCTCCCAAACATGTCAAACAGTAAGTCACAGCAGGATCACAGCGTAAGTCTCCACTGAAATAAACTCAAGAGATTGCAGTTCAAGCACTACTGTGGTGGAGTAACACATACTCCATTGTGTAAATACTGTGTATTGTACGGCTTTGTTTGATCGTCCGAGGAATTTTAGTCTGGAGGAGGCTGAGGGGAGATCTTATTGCTCTCTACAGGTCCCTGAAAGGAGGGGGTGGCGAGGCGGGGGTCTGTCTCTTCTCCCAGGTCACAGTGACAGGATAAGGGGTGATGGCCTCAAGTTGTGCCAGGGGAGGGTTAGATTGGGTGTTAGGGAACATTTATTCATGGAAAGGGTTCCCCAGCACTGGCACAGGCTGCCCAGGGCAGTGGGGGAGTCCCCATCCCTGGAGGGATTTCAGAGCCGTGTAGGTCTAGTGCTGAGGGACATGGTTTAGTTGGACTTGATGATCTTAGAGGTCTCCTTACAGCAAATTGCAAGGGAATAAGAACAACTTTTAGAGTCAGCCTTAAACACTGACTTTTCTTCCTTTGGATCATTTTTTTTCAACTTGTTATCAGCCAGTTCCTGATTAACTGCAAGAAAGCAAAGTTCTTGGCAGTATCTGTGTTCCTGGGCTTCAAAGCTTCAGCAACAGCTTTTCCCCGTGACTTTGTCGTGAGCAATGAACTTGAACCAATTGCTGATCCACAGTCAACGTTTTATTTCCTATTTTCCTCCACCCCTGGCAGCTCCAGAACTTGTCCATCTGCAGGACACCTACCAGAGGAGGCATCCACCAGGGGCCTGCCCCTCCTGACCAGGGAGCTGATGCTGTGGGATTCACACAGCCACCATCAGCCTGCAGGCACAGGGAACCCATTCTCTCCATTCAGCTTGGGTCTTCTTTTTATGTGCTTATTAACTCAAAACGCAGAATCACAGAACAGCCGTGGTTGGAAGAGACCTCTCAGATCATCCAGTCCAACCATTAACCCAGCACTGCCCAGTCACCACTACCCCATGTCCCTCAGCACCACATCTACACGGCTCTGAAATCCCTCCAGGGATGGGGACTCCCCCACTGCCCTGGGCAGCGTGCCAGTGCTGGGGAACCCTCCCAGTGAAGAAATGTTTCCTAATACCCAGTCTAAACGTCTCCTGGCAGAACCTGAGGCCATTAAAACGTGTTCACTCTTGTACCCATCTGTGCCAGCCTCTGCTCCCACTAGATGTCACCAGCCCTTCACACCGAGGTAACGCCACACTAAGGAAGGGCAGCAGGAGCTGGGCCCCGTGAGGCCCTGACCGAGGCCGTCACCCTCAGGGGATCTGCGGCCTCGCAGCCCAGCACTCACACGGCCGCCCGCCGTGGCTGCCGCCCGGGGTCGGACGGCATAGCGCCCCCCTACCTTCCCTCAGCCGCCGGGGTGCACTGCGCATGCGCAACACCGCGCGACCGCGACCGCGCACTCTCTTCCGCGCTTACGCCCGGCGGGGCCGCCACGCGCGCATCGCCGAGGTTGTGACGTCACTTCCGGCGCTCTGCGTTGCTATAGGAACAAGCGGCACGCTCGCGGCTATGGCGGCGCAGCAGCGGCGGCAGTGCGGAAAGGTGACTGGGTCCCTTGCATTCCGTGGTGCTGGTGAGGGGCCCTTGGGGCGGGCACCCCAACGCGGTGCCGATTGGCGCAGGACCCTCTGAGAGGATCCGGGCGCGCTGAGAGGTCGAGTCCCGCGGGGAGCCTGGTGCCGTGCGGGTTGAAGGCCTATGGAGGGCCCGCTGCCAGCCGTTATGGGTCCCTGGGGGAGTCAGACCAGATATACCCTTGTGGGCCGAGGTCGCTCCTCTGGGGGTACGTGGGCCCCGCTTATGCGTGGTGGGGTGCGGCAGTGTCTGAGGAAGAGCTCAGAGCCTCGGGGAGTTTTGCTGGAGAGGGAGGTGGCTGGAGGTTACCCGTGGTGAGAACATTTGTTTGGTAGGTGTAAAGCAGACCATAAACGCCCTCTTGGATAAAAAGGGTAAGATTTAAGCTGTAGCCTGGGCAGCAGACAGGTGCTGGCATCTGAAGCCATTCCATTCTCTTGTACTGGTGTTGTGCTCTTCAAGGTGAAGCTTGTTGAGATTTACCCCTAATTACTACGAACTCTCATAATTTGGTGTTTTAGCCATACTTGGTCAGGCGGTCAACTTAAAAAAAAAAAAAGCTCTGAATAACTGATTGCATTTTCACCTCTGACATACTTTGTCTTACAGAGAGCCAAGCCTCCTAGAGAACAAACAAATGAAAAAGTTTACTTGACTACCAGACAGAAAGAAGAATTCCTTAAATGCGCTGATTTCTTAAAGCTGTACAATCAGTATCGCAGTGCTTATGAGTGGCAGCAACGCAAGGAACAAAAATGGCTACACCGCGCTGTACAGAGAAAGGTGGATACAACAATGCAGGAGTATCAGGCAGAGACTGATGAGAGAAGAGAGAGGTAGCAAACAAGTAGCTAATACCAATATTTGCCCTGCTATTTTCAATTTAACTGTGTGCTTAGAAGAATGGTTACAAGGAAAAACACTCAGTAGAGCTCAGCATTGTCTGTTGTGGCACGGTATTTGTTATTCATTGTGTCAGAAAGCATGGGCATACTTACTTGTCAGGCAAGCACCAACGCTGAGCAAACAGTTGTTGGGCTCTCGTTACTAGTACTACTCAGTGAGCTAAGCACTAGAGACAGGTATGCAGACACAGTAACTAGTGCAGTTTCAGTAACATTTGGAGCCTTTTCTGCCAAATGCAACGATAAAAGTAGTAAGGTAGCCCTTTTATTGCTTGAGAAAGACATTTTAAAGAGAATGAAGAGTACTTCGATGAAAAGTGTTAGTAACTCGAATTGTTGGGCATGTAAGGAACACTCAGTTAACTCTCACAGGCACAACTGAAGGTTCTGTTGCTATCTCATTAAGTTAATGTTTAGGTCCTACTTTGCAGCACAGGCAGTTAAAAAAAATATATTTTTTTTCAGAATTATTTCAAAAATAGTAAAGGTGAGGCATATTACTGTCTATTTATAAAGAACAGAATTGTGCTGTGCTGATCTTGGAAAAAAACCCCAAACATATGTTTTAATTTCTCCATTACTCTTTCATGTTAACTGACTCTGGAGCTGTGAAGGTCATCAGTTTGGTATCCTGATCTGATGTGTCTTCTTAGGAATTGTACACCAACTGCACAGAATTGCTGAGGCTGGAAGGAATGTACCGAGATAATCTGGTCCGACCCCCCACTCAAGCAGTCACCTAGAGCAGGTTGCCCGGGACTGTGCCTATTTAGGATTTTCCTATCTGTCTCTGCACATGGAGGCTCCACCACCTCTGTGGGCAGCCTGTTCCAGTATTTGACCACCCTCACAGTAAAAAAAAAAAAAAAAAAAAGTATTTTCTTGTGTTCTGGTGGAATTTCACATATTTTAATTTGTGCCCATTGCCTCTTGTACTGGCACTACTGAGAAGAAACCATCTCCTTTTTTCTGCATTCCCTCCTTTCATGTATCTATATACATTGATAAGATCCCCCTGAACATACTCTTCCCCAGACTGAACAGTCCTAGCTCTCTCAGGAAAGAGTATCCTTTAGGAGAGATTCTTATAGGAGAGACGCTGCAGTCCCTAAGTCGTCTTAGTGGCCCTTCACTGGGCTCGCTCCACTAAGTCTGTATCTTGTGCTGGGGAGCCCAGAACTGGACCCAGCACTCTGGATGAGGTCTCATCGGTGCTGAGAGGAAGAATCGCCTCCCTTAACCCGCTGGCAGTGCTCTTCCTCACGCAGCCCAAGATGCTATTGGCCGCCTTTGCCACAAGGGTGCATTGCTGGCTTATGTTCCCTTTGTCTGCCAGAACCCCCAGTTCCCTTTCTGCAGAGCCACTTTCCAGCCAGTCAACCCACAATGCATGAGGTTATTTCTCCCCAGATGCAGGATTTTTGTTGAACTTTATGGGGTTTGTTTTCATTTAGCTGATTAATATCCCCATCCTGCCTTTGCAATGAGATGTGGCTCAGTACGTGGTGAAGAGTGTGCAATTCAGTTTCCAGAATTAGACTTTGGCTTTGCTACTATAATCCCACCAGCAGTGCCAGCGTAGGTACACAGCACTACTGCTCATGCAGTAGCAGGGACATGCCATTGCATAAAAATGAGAGTGATTTCCCAGAGGCTACATCTGGGCTGGAATTAGCGAGTTAGTTTCTAGATTGCTTAGCCCTGGGTTTCTTACCACTAAGATTAATAAAGAGGTGAATAGTGGTGTGTTTAAAAATTGCCAATATGACATCATTTTCTCATCAAAGATCTTTCAGGATGAAGTGTTTTACAGAGTGATGCTGAAATAACAAAAGGTTTGAGAGAAGATACAATAATAGATGTGTGGAGAAGAGTGGTAAATACCAGGGAGGGGTTACGCTGAAGGATAACAATAGTACAAGATCAAATTGATATCAGCTGGTGACAAATATAGTCTGGAAAGTAGAAGAATTTGTTTAATGGGGGACTCAAGTTGTAAAGCAGCACTGGAAATGGGTTCGTAAGATAAGGTGCTTAAATTGTGCCAGGACAGAATCACTCCTGCTGTGTGCCCATGGAGGGGATTTTACAGCACAACAGGAGTGATCCCTGAGACAAAATTTGATGTTTCTTCCTTTGGCATTTTCAAGAAGTGTTGAAGGATTGTTTTAGCTTTTATTTAAATGTTTTCATTACAGGCTTCGTCAGCTTCTAGAGGCAGAGGAAGGTAAGTACTTCGCTGAGATGGAGTCACTTGAAGAAACAGAGAAATCAGAGAAACAAAAGAAAATGAGGGAGCGAGCAAAGTTACTGAGAGAGAAGAGAGAAGAAGAAAGACAACAACTGGTGGCTGAAAAGCGAGAGCAGCAATTCAGGTATTTTATACCCAAATATATATTTGCAGTGGAGCAGAGTATAGTTCTTTTCTGATTTTTGATGAAGGGGTGCAGCCTCTAAAGACCTAAGTCATGCTTACTAAGCTAATACATCAAAGACCCTTGAAAAGTTAAGATTTTCCAAAAAGGCAGTGTTTTCATTTATTGCATACTTTTCAAGAGTACCAGCTGAAGATGAGGTTTTAATGCAACCTGAAGTTCTGTGCCAAGTCTTCCTGGATGCTGAGCTTGGCAATGTTCTTTTGAAGTTATTAAGATTTGCAGGTGCTTATCAGGCCCTGAGGCCTTGGCATGAAATCTGACTTGTTCAGTACCTGGAAATCTGTTTTTTCTGAGGAAGGCATGAGAATGATATTAACGTAATTTAATTGTAATCATTCAAAGTGTCTCTTCCCTGTCTCCCACAGAGCTACGGAAATCCATAACACCTGCTTCTCAGTATGCAGAGGCTGGGGATAAAAATCAACACTTGCTTTCACTTGTGCATAAACTCTAACTAATTGCACAGATAAAATGTTTTCTTAAATGCGGGGTTTATTGACTGAGAGGTGTTAAGGCAGTGTATGCACTTCTAAATTCTCATGCTGGCTTTCAAATATGGCCCTCGCAATTTCCAATTTCCAGTTTGTTCTCTACTTATCGTACAGAGGGGTTGGAATTCACTTTTAAAATTGTTTAGAGGAGACACCACCGGAGCGCCTTTTATTTTGTACTCATAGCTTGTCTTACGTACCAAGGAGAAAGGATTTCGCTTGTGATTTAGACACCTAAAAATAGGTGCCTAAGGGCTGGTATCTTTATATTCTCTGGGAATCTAAAATTGTTCTACTCAGATCTTCATGGAGATGAGGACAGTTAAAGGAACCTGATGTCACCCTAAAGAAAGCTTTTACTAGTCTGCCAGTTGAGCCACACCCTGGCCTCCACTGACTGCATTGATTAGGTTCCCATTGATCAGCATAGGAATTTAGCTCACATGTAGACCCCTGTTTTAGATGCCTAATTTCAGACATTTTAATTGCAAAATGAATCCCACCAGTGAATCTCACCATCTTTCGTGGTTCACCCTTTCTCACAGGATCACTCCCATCATCCTTTTGCCTTTCCCAGTCTGCTCTTGGATCTTAGGCACTATTCATGCCACATAGTATCCCATTAAAAAGTGTTGCTGGAGCTTTACTAGGTGGTGTTCTGCTGGCTGTGGTATTCCAGAGGATTTAGAAGCAGTGAAACCATTTTTCTTCACAGCTGTTGTGACTGGCAATCTTTGAGTGTCTTTGCAAATCCTACAGTGTGCAGATGTGCTCTCTCTCTGACTGTCCTGATGGAATGGAAATGTATTTCCACAGTCAGTTCCTCAATCTGTTCCTCTAGCTCTGGCTCCTTCTGCCTTTAAATTAAGGGCCCTATTAAATAAAACAACTTTAGTGACACCAGCTGACAACAGTTCAAATGCCTGTTGATTCCTCTTTCAGATGCCTTCATGCATGTTTAATAATACTTTAAAGTCTTCTCTGTCCTTTTCCAATGAGAAAGGAAGTCTTTACTGTGGTGATCAATTCTAATTAGATTAGTAATTTCTAATATCTGAATATATTTGTCCTCTTTATGCAGCCTCAAATCTGCTTTTCCCCCCACTGCTAGCTGTAACTCTTCCTCCTAAACCATCCTGGTCCATGCAGGAATCGGAACAGACATTGCTGCTCAGGAAACCAACACTTGCTGAAGAACCACAACGAGAAATCTGTAATTATGTCACAACCTGTCCTCCAGGGCAGTGGTCTCCAAACATTTTTGATTCCGCACTCCTATAAGTAAAAAAATTAGCCCTCACCCTCAATATATTTACTTATTTATAAATTATATACTTGTACTACTGTACTAGTATACTATGTACATTATAAAACGTATGCAAAAATAGAAATTAAAAGAGGGTGAGGTAAAGATGAAACAAACACTATTTTTATTGTTAATGGTTTTTATTAATGGTATAGAACGTACTTCCTTCCCACACCCCAGTGGATTGTCTTGCACACCCCACTGTGGAGACCGTTGCTCTAGGGCACACCCAGAGGAGCACTGGGAGGTTGTTTCAGTAGCAGGTGGATATACACCTGATTCTCTGTTTCTCTTTGGGAATCTACAAGTACTTTGAATGTCTTTCCAAAACCTAATACAGATTTCTTTATATTTCTTTTAACTTTAAGCAAGGCGCTCCACTCTTTTGTAGGTGTAGATTCCCACACCTGAGCTGTAGGAGCACTGATAGCATACAGTACTCCAGTACGTTATTCCAGAGTACTAAAAGGCAGCTCTTTTATCAGCCGTGTGGGCTGAGTATGAAGCTAAAGACTGAGGGTAGAGATTTAAGAGCTTCCCAGTAGTGATGTTAGCCAGGAAGAGTTCTTTGTCACAAGGTGACCAAGGGCGCAGTCCTTGGACCATCAGAGTCCTGCTGGAATTCATTTCCATGAACGGCTACAACTTGTATGAAAAAATATTCAGCCAGTTTTAACCTGAGGGCATGTTCATCATTGGTGTCTTTAAAGAAAACTGCAATGTCTTAAAATTTGCATAGAATACATATTACATCCTCTTTCTTGTGGTAACATCAGAAGCATCCATACAGAGAATGTTATCATGGCACCTTTGTACTGCAGCCATAAAATAAATAACTGGGAGTGGGGGAACCAAATGCTGTCTCTGTCTTTGGGAAGTGGCTACACACAGGCACAATTTTAATGTTAAGAAGCTTAGGATAGCAAAGTGAGGAAGAAAAACAGCCATCTGGGGGAGCAGATGTTTATAGGTTGCTGTAAAAGCTGCTTTGAAGGAATTATTTTGATGAAATCAAGCAATTACAGGGTTATTTTCCATTAAAATTCTAACCGTGCTGAACTTCTATTTAACTTCTCTTCTCTGAGAATTCAATTAAATTCAGATTAGTTTAAAGTCATGAAAAAGAATAACTAATTCTTTATTCCTTCTCTGCTGAGAGAACTTTGAACCCATTGTGCTAAGGTAATACAGTTATTTCTAAGGGTGTAAGATTTCAAATCTTAATAATGGCATGTTTCCCTCCCGGCATTTGAGAAGTATGTTTTTCGTGAATAATAATTAGCACTGTAGTCTGTAATCACCACTAACTCCTGCACAGGAGTTGGAAGAGAGATCCCAGTATTAAAATGTAAGAAAACTGGCAGTGACTTAGTGTGTTTGTTGACCTGCTTGAAGGCAGGGGCACCTCTTGGAGCATGCTGTGACTCATGGCATGCACATCTCTGCTTTTGTTGTTGGGACAACCGTTGGTGTGTGGTGCTTAGCACCATTCCTCACAGCCTCCATGGCCTTAGGTGCTTTACAGAGATGGAGAGAGAGAAGCCCTTGGCCACAGAAGCTTAGAGCTGAAATGCGAAGCAGCACACAATGAATGCTGACAGGAAGAAAATGTAGTAAGATCTCTGCTTCTGTATGGAATTACAGGTCAAGCACTGTGTTCTTTGGCTGTATCTTGCTCCTGCAGTGCCAAGGGAGAGCATGGTGTAGCAATCTTTCCCCTCTGCCGTCACAGCTCTGATTTTGTACTGCTCGACTGTAAATCTGACTGGGTGGATGGCTCTCACTGTGGCGCTGAGGACAGGGTCAGGCTGGCTTTCAGTACTGTCACTTCTGTCTGTCAGCAGCTTGTTCAGCCAGTTCTGAAAGTCTGTGGGTAAGAATTAAGGGGCAAGGCAGGGGCGATACAGTTGTGGGGGTCTATTACAGACCTCCTGATCAGGACGAGGGAGTTGATGAGGCTTTCTACAGGCAGCTGAAAGCAGCCTCACAACTACAGGCCTTGGTCCTCATGGGGGATTTTAACTACCCTGATATCTGCTGGAAGACTTACACAGCCAGCCATTCACAGTCTACCCTCCAGTGCATTGATGATAACTACTTAATGCAAATGGTGGATAAGCCGACTAGGAGAGGAGCGCTGCTGGATCTTGTCCTTACCAACAGGGAGGGTCTTGTTGAAGCAGTGATGGTCGATGGCAGCCTTGGCTGCAGTGATCATGAGATGGTGGAGTTCAGGATCTTGTGTGGGAGGAATAGAGTACCAAGCAAGACCAGAACCCTGGACTTCCGCAGGGCCAACTTTAGCCTCCTTAATCAATTGTTAAGGGAAGTCCCATGGGACAGGGTGCTAGATGGTAAAGGGGCTCAAGATAGTTGGTCAACATTCAAGGACCACTTCTTGCAAGCTCAGGATCAGAGCGTCCCAATGGGTATGAAATCAAGTAAGGGAGCTAGGAGACCAGCATGGTTAAACAAGGAACTGCTGGGCAAACTTAGGTGGAAAAAAAGAACTTATGGATCATGGAAAGAGGGGCTAGTCACTTGGGAGGAATATAGGACAGTTGTCAGAGGATGTAGAAAGGCAATTAGGAAAGCTAAGGCCTCCTTGGAACTTAACCTTGCAAGCCAGGTCAAGGACAATAGAAAGGGCTTTTTCAAATACATAGCTAATAAAACAAACACTAGAGGCAATATAGGCCCACTGATGAATGAGGTGGGTGCCCTAGAGACAGAGGATATAAAGAAGGCAGAGGTGCTGAATGCCTTCTTTGCCTCTGTCTTTACTCCTGCAGGCTTTCCCCAGGAGCCCCTGATCCCTGTAGCCCCGGAAGAAGTCAGGATAAAGGAGGAGTTTGCCTTGGTAGATGAGGATTGGGTTAGGGATCAGTTGAGCAATCTGGATATCCATAAATCAATGGGACCAGATGGAATGCACCCAAGGGTGCTGAGGGAGCTGGCAGAGGTCATTGCTAGGCCACTCTCCATCATCTTTGGTAAGTCATGGAGAACAGGAGAGGTGCCTGAGGACTGGAGGATAGCAAATGTCACTCCAATCTATAAGAAGGGCAAGAAGGAGGACCCGGGTAACTATAGACGGGTCAGCCTCACCTCCATCCCTGGAAAGGTGATGGAACAGCTTGTTCTTGGCACGATCTGTAGGCACATCAAGGATGAGGGGGTCATTAAGAGCAGTCAACATGGTTTTACCAAGGGTAAGTCATGTTTGACCAACCTTATTGCCTTCTATGAGGAAATAACTAGGTGGGTAGATGATGGTAGAGCGGTAGATGTGGTTTATCTTGATTTCAGTAAAGCATTTGACACTGTCTCCCACAGCATCCTCGTAGATAAGCTGATAAAGTATGGGTTTAGTGATCAGGTAGTGAGGTGGATTATGAACTGGCTGAAGGGAAGAAGCCAGAGAGTTGTGGTCAATGGGACGGAGTCTAGCTGGAGGCCTGTGACTAGTGGAGTCCCTCAGGGGTCGGTACTGGGACCAGTGTTGTTTAATATCTTCATCAACGACTTGGATGAGGGTACAGAATGTATCCTCAGCAAGTTTGCTGATGACACCAAACTAGGAGGAATGGCTGACACACCAGAGGGTTGTGCTGCCATTCAACGAGACCTTGATAGGCTGGAGAGTTGGGCGGGAAAAAACTTAATGAATTTCAACAAGGGCAAGTGTGGAGTTTTGCATCTGGGGAAGAACAACCCCATGTACCAGTACAGGTTGGGGGCTGACCTGCTGGAGAGCAGTGTAGGGGAAAGGGACCTGGGGGTCCTGGTGGACAGCAGGATGCCCATGAGCCAGCAATGTGCCCTTGTGGCCAAGAAGGCCAATGGCATCCTGGGGTGTATTAGAAAGGGAGTGGTTAGGAGGTCGGGAGAGGTTCTCCTTCCCCTCTATTCTGCCTTGGTGAGGCCACATCTGGAGTATTGTGTCCAGTTCTGGGCCTCCCAGTTCAAGAAGGACAGGGAACTGCTCGAGAGAGTCCAGCGTAGAGCCACAAAGATGATTAAGGGAGTGGAACATCTCCTTTATGAGGAAAGGCTGAGGGAGCTGTGTCTCTTTAGCTTGGAGAAGAGGAGACTGAGGGGTGATCTCATTAATGTTTATAAATATGTAAAGGGTGCGTGTCATGAGGATGGAGCCAGGCTCTTCTCAGTGACATCCAATGATAGGACAAGGGGCAATGGGTGCAAGCTGGAACATAGGAGGTTCCACATAAATGTGAGGAAGAATTTCTTCACAGTGAGGGTAACAGAACACTGGCACAGGCTGCCCAGAGAGGTTGTGGAGTCTCCTTCTCTGGAGACATTCAAAACCTGCCTGGATGTGTTCCTGTGTGACCTGACCTAGGTGTTCCTGCTCTGGCAGGGGGATTGGACTAGATGATCTTTTGAGGTCCCTTCCAATCCCTAACATTCTGTGATTCTGTGAACCAGAGGACAGCTATTTGGGGAAATGCTGTTTGCAGTTTATAAGCCCTAAATAATTTTTATTAGGCTGGCTTACCATGGAGTTTTATTGGTATAACTTTGGAAGATCTGATAAGTCAACACATAATTATTACACACTGGTAGTTGCCTCAACCACATATCAGTGATACCAGGAGCTGTGCTCATTCTTTGCTTATTAGAAGGAGGTCAGCGGGAAAGGAACAGTGTCAAGAAGCCATTATTCTATAGCGTAAGCTTGCTAGTTTTAGGGCAGAAATGAGTTATAGACCACCAGTGGTGTTGCTAAACTCTTTCGCCGTTTGCCTCATTGCCAGCGGATATAGCAGTTGACCTCAGGGAGAGGCCAAATTTGTATCATTTCTGTAGCGCCCATGGCTACAGACAGAGAAATAATGCTTCTATTAATCTACACCCGAAACCCAGGTAAGGGAATATAGATGTGGGTTTAGATGGAGACAGCAGCAATATTTGACTTAGGGATCATTTAGAAAAGTGAAGACTTTGCAAAGGCAGATCTTTAGCAAAGCCACAGAACATGAAAAACCAAACCACCAAATATCTGCTTTCAGTGCTGGCAAGCTTAATTTTGCTTTTAAGTAAAAAAAAAACCCACATTGTGTGAAGTAATGCTATTTCACATCATATAGGTAACTACTACTATCATGATTCAGTCACTGGTATCTAATTGGGTATCTAATTTGATATCGCTGGTATGTATCATGTCTGCTATGAATTTCTCAGTAGCATTGCATTAATCTGTAGAAGATGGTTTCATTCAGCATGAAATTGTGAGATATCTTGTTTCTTCACAGTGTTCATGTGTGTCTAACACATCCACGGAGCTTACAGATCCTTAACGCCTGTAGATCTTCACCATTGTCTGCTAGTTTCATGCTTTGATTTTATGAAAATCTACATCCTGGTTATAGAACAGAACTAAATGCGTGTATATTGTTCAAATTAAATATTGTTTGATAATATATGTAGTAGTGCTTTGTTTGTATAAATGAAAGCAGAATCTCCAAATTGGTGCGTGTTCTAGAACTGAAGATAAACAACTGCTTATATGCAACTCAGTTGCAGTGAGTAAATGAAAACTGAAAGCTGCATTACTTGTTTGACTTCCTAGCTTCTCCCATAAAACTTCATTAAAAAAATTAATCCATTTCTAGCGGTTCCTGTTCAGCTGTGTAACCTAAATTTCCACTCCCCAAGTATTTTCTGAATATGAATGAGCTTCCAAGTGACTAATAAACCTATTCAAAGTCTTCATTTGAATAAAGAGCAACCTACATGTTTGAACAAGGATAGTGTGCATGTGTTTTCTAGGTTAAAAAAAAAGTATGTACAAACTCCACACAATGCATGTTACAACTACATATATACATTTTATATAAAATACACATTGTTTATATAGCATATGTATATATTGTGCAGGTATATATATAGGGTTTTTGTCTTACACATGCAAATATAGGTCCTGTTCTTCAACTCATTAATGTCAAAATCTCCATCAAATCCGACTTCCTCGGATTCCTTAGGCCTCACAAGGAGTCAGTGCCAGACCAGGTGTAGAATTTGGCATCCTGAGCCACAGTCATTTGAGCTGTAAGCTGGGAGCCTCTACCCATCACACAGCTCCAGACTTGCTTATTATTTTTAGACTCTTTTTTCAAAAACTTTTATGTTGCCTTTCAGAGAACAATGTGAGGAGCTTCGTATACAGTGGATGAAGAAGCATCAGAAGGAAGTATGTGAAGACCGGCTGGCCCAGCTAGCTCTGAAAGAGGAACTGAAAAAGCAGGAAAAGAAAGAGGAGCAGATGTTTGCCGAGCTTTGGAAAGAAGATAGGTTGGCTAAGGAAAAGCGAGAGGTGATGGAGATGCAGAAATCATTGGAACAGAATCGGGAGATGCTGAATGCGCTCGGTGCCCAGGTAGCAGTGCTCAGTGCTCACAAAGAGGAGGCGAAGCGGCTGAAGGAAGAAGAAGGTCGATTGCTGGTAATTTCCATCTCATTCTCCATTCAGGGTTGTGTATAAGGCCCTCCTAATGATAGGCTTATGAGATATGTACATTAATCCATTCCTTATTTGTATCTTCACTGATTCCATTAGTATGTGAGACTGTCCTATTATGCTAAGCCTCTTTTCCAGAGCTGTGGCAAATGCATTCCTGTTTACAGAAGGAAATATATCTTTTGAAACCTAGCATGTAAAGGATTTTGGCATGCAGACCCCTCAGAGCCTTTGTGGAAAATGGAAAGGCTTTTTAAGCTTTTGCCAGACAGCTTTGCAATTTTTTGATTTCCAGTTTCCTGTGGGATAGCTAGTGAGTCTTGTGTCCCAGCTGTAATGTGTAACGCCAGATCTCACAATAATTTAATCATCATGGTAAGCACACTGGGAGGAAGCAGCAAGAGTGTGCTGCTCCCAGAACGGAAGGCAAGCCAGGCTGAGGGTGACAGCGGGGCAGGCAAGTATGCTGTCCTCCCTGACAAGAGTCCCATAGAACCTGAAGGCATGGAGCAGAGCAGGTCTGCTGACAGTAACCAGGATCATCTAACGGTCCAAAATGCTCAGTGGTCTGCAGTGATGAAGTCCAAGATGAAGCCACGAAGTGAAGTCAGCAGGTCTGGGCCAGGATTGTCCTCAGGCACAGGCATACCTGCAGTGTAGCTCACGTAGGCACCGAAGGTGAGAGACTAAGCCAAACTGCAGCTCCCAAGCGACTCCTCTCAGCCTTTTCTCACACCAGTTTTTTCCAGCTCTCCGATCCAAGGCTCAGGTCAGGGCTGGCTGCGAGCACAGGCAGCCAGCCAAGCCCCTGCGGGGAGGTTACAGAGCCTGTTGGTGCACTTGGGATCCTGACACATACCTGACGAGAAACATTTCTGTGAAAAATCCCAGCTGCTTACATGCCAGCTGACTGAGGCATTTGGCTACCTTGGCCCAACTGTTCTGGCCACTACCCTCTGGGTTTTTTCCCCCCTCTCTCCCCCCACCGTAGGGTTGCTGAAGGTGTGCTGGCTGTCATGAGGCTTGCTAGTTCACAGCATTGTGTTGACTTTGTGAGTTATGGGCGGCTACTTAGTTCAGACTTGGTCTTTGTTTTGCAGCTATTTACATATAGCAATTGAACGATCACTCAAGGGTACTCCATTGGGCACTGGAAGCTGGTGTTGGCAAGATATATGCTCCTCTACGTATTAAAAACAATGACAATAATTGATCTAAAAACAGTAGACAGTAAACCAGTAAAACAGTAGAGTTGTTATTCCAAGCTAGACTGTAATGTTTCACTTATTTAAAAACATACAGAATGAAATTATTTTCTTGCAACAACTTCTAAGGCACTGCCAAATCTCCCAGGCAAAGAACACTTTTACTTAACTGGCCTTTTCAGAAAAATGCCATTAGAATAGAAGACTTTGTAGCTTCTCCTGAAGACAGCTGCCTTGGGCTCCATCGAGGAGAAAAATTTCTGGTGAAGTGGTTTAGTCTCTGAAAAAATGCTTTCTTCAAAGGGTCTGTAAAGGAGAGTTTATGTATTGAAAATGGGACGTAATCCTTTTTCAGCAGAAGAGGGATGTGACAGATGGCCTCCATTACAAGTTTCTCAGTGCAGAGCTGGTAGCCTCTAATGATCAGTGGCTTCATCTGGGTGAAGCACACACTATGGACAGCAAGTGTCTCTGCGTATAATGGTTTCTTCTGATTGTTGCAACAGAAATAGATTATTTAGTGAAGTAAAACTTGCACCTTTGCCACCATAGCCCGTGTTGTGTGCATCAAAGTATTTCAGGATGGGTGACAAAATAGACACAGCAATTTTTGCCTTTGCTTTTCATTAGCTGTCACCTACATTACCTGCTTTCCTTTCCCTTGAAGAATTGTGGTTTCTTGAGACATGGATGGTAACCGTGTTATCCTGGCTGTAGTCTCACAAGTGCTAGATGAGTTTCTGCCATAGCACTTTAGTCCTGGCTTATAGATGGATGGTCAGTAACCATTTCTTTGTGCATTTGCAATGTTGTATTACCTCATCAAACAATCTTTCGTAGACTGAGCACCATGGATCCCATCCTTGGCTATGCTTATGCAACTTCACTGATGTCAGAATTCAGCCTAAGATGTGTGCCAACTTGCCCAGTATTCTGCTAATTATTTCCACATTCTTTTGAGCCCTTACTATTTAAAGGTTTTTTTGATTACTCATTCTGCAGCTTAAATAATATATATTGAGTTTCAAAGCTGTTTTACCAGCTTCTAAAAGTGAATTTGACCATTGCAAGGTCAGTTTTGGCTTTGAAACACTGCAAGAATCAGTGGATGTGTTATGTCCAGCGTAACAAGTCATGTTCCTTAGGAAGTGCAGCTTGTACTTCCGTATGGGGAAGATTAGACATGCTATTTATGACAAACTTGCTGATGCATTTTAGATTTATTCACATTATAAGAGACATTTAATTTAAAAACAGGTTAACAAAAAAATATGTACCTTCAAGACAGCTGAAGAATTGTTTCTGAGACCTGTAGATAAGTTAATGATGGTCTCATACTATTCTATGGCAATGTGAGTGCAGTTGTGCTTGTGAACTTATTCAAATGCAGGATGTTCAGGTATTGCCCATCAGAATATAAGGATAAAATTACTTTGTGCAGCCTTATGTCCACTAGAGATGCAGTGCTCTGAACATCATCACAGACACAGGACAGATAATATATGGAGAAACAGGAAGAACACGTGGCTCTGTTATCGGTTAGGGGTTATGGCTGCATGTGAAGGTATGGATGTAGATCCTATGTGCTGCAATAATATTGATTTCTCTAGAGGGATGACTCTGTCTATCCCCTTGAAATACTGGGAGTACATCAGGTGTTCTAGTGTTTTGGCATGGAAGTGCATGTGATAATTAACTAAAGAGAAAAATCCTGAATTCTAATGAATAATATGCTAAAATCTTCGTGCTTTAACAGGTCTAACGGATGACACCAATTCTCTAATGTCAGCAAGAAAGGCTTTAAATATTTATCTTTGCTCTTCACTATCCCAATTAAACTAATTCTAGCCATCACTAGTTTGAAGTTACACGATGATTTTACCAGCTGTCTGTTTCTACTGCTGTAGGAAGAAGAGCAGCAACTGCTTAAGCAAGAAAATGAACAACTTCTGATGAAGAAACTACAGAAGCAGAAGGAACGTAGGGATATGTTGCTCAGTGCAGCACAGGACAAGCAGAAGCGTCTTAATGAAGAAAAACAAGATGAGCTTGCCCTGGAGATGAAGATCTTAGAACAAGCTCTTCAGGAACCCCACGAAGACACTGAGAAGAAAACAAAAAGAAAAGTAAGGACTAGAGATGTGATATTGTGGGGGGATACCTCATCTGGCCTAATTTTGTGGCCCTTAGTGAAGTGCACAGTATAAATGAGATCAGACACAAGCTCTCTTCTCTGAACAAGTTGATTCTTTTGTTGCGTAGCCTGTTGCTTCTCCTCCTGCCAGCGCTCTGCTTCTCTGAAGAAGCCCATTATGTTAAAACCACAGTGAGTATGTTAAAGCGTGCTTTGTAATCAGCAAGGCTAGACAAAAAAAGGGGGCTCTCAGGAAGTCCTGGAATCTTGTCCCTCTGCTGATTTCATTGTGTATAAACTACCTGAGCTTTTTCTGCCCCCTCCCTGGGCTGCCTCCAGGCCAGGTTGGATGGGGCTTGGAGCAGCCTGGTCTGGTGGGAGGTGTCCCTGCCCATGGCAGGGGGGCTGGAGTGAGATGGTCTTTGAGGTCTCTTCACACTCAAACCATTCTAGGGTTCTGTGATCTTTATACTACATGGATGTAATGGAAGTTAGAAGAATATTTATTGTTTCACAGACCCCATTTATTAAATATTTGTAACTGCAGATGAAAGCGAATATTTAATTTATTCTCATTCATTAATACTAAGAAACAGTTTTAAATCTTTAACTAATAGCTGGATATATGGATGCAAAACCTCATGTTAAATATCTTGGAGATGCCATGAAAGCCATGTCACTTCCTAAATTTAAAACAAGTAGAATGTCCCTTGAAAAAGAGTCTCAAGGTAACTGAGACTCCTGAAGGTAAGTCTCAAGGGAGCTGCATTCATTACTCTGCTCAAGGTATTTAGAAGCTCATGTAGGCTAGGAAAGTTGTATAAACTCACTTGTTAGACCTTGGCACAAAATTAGAGGAGGTGATATTTATTATTATTTATTATTATATCTATAGATCCCAAGGTTTCTAATGCAGGTGAGGGTGAAGTATCTTGGTCAGCAGTGAAAAATCTTTGTAAAATGTGTTGTAGACAGCTGAGTTGCTGTGGGTGAAGAGATCACTCTGTATTTGTTCTGCTCTTACGCTGTTGTTTAGGCACTGTCGACTGGCCAGGAAGAAGATTCTGCACAGCTCTTTCCCATTGCAGGGTTTGGGATGGAGCTCTAGGCTCCTAGTTCCCACACTGTCCGCAAACCATCGCTTTTCTTCACGTTCTGAAAGGCTTTATTTACCTCATTTACTCAGTTCTGCACGTCTCTGTGTTTGCAGCAAGAGCTGTTAAAGGAGCAACACACTTACCTGGCACACCTGGCTCAACAGCTGGAGGAGGATAAACAGCGAGAAAAAGAAAGGGACAAGCTCATTGATGAACAGAGGGCAAAAATTTGGGCAAAGAAGGCTGAGCAAAAGCGATTAGAAAAGGAGGCTAGAAAGCAGCTACTGAAAGATGTCCTGGATACAAGACAACTGCAGATAGAGGAGAAGGGTAAGTATTAACAGCTCACTGTCAGTGCACCAAACCGACCGCATGATTGCAAGTCTTGGCAGGGGCAGAGTGAGTACAGCACGCTGTTTTTAGGAAGACCATCTGGCCCAGCACGCATGGGCTGTATGGTTGAGTGGACAACAATGCTACTCTCTCTGAATCTGCTTCTGAAACTTCACTCCTATGGGCATTCCTTGCACTCATTTCCCATTGCTATCACAAGGGCAAAGACTAATGAAGTGAGGATTGCATCAGCAAGCAATCATTATTATTAATTATATTTTATTATGAAGTTCTGAATGTGAAATCTTTCCTATTCTGAGTGGATGAAAAACAAATAAGATGAGAATACACTTTCCATTGTACGTGTGCTTCTTCAGAAGCAACAAATCTCAGGCTTCTTATTCAGGCTACTTGGCTTAAATACAGTCTCACTGTCCCTTCAAGCTTAGCAGTGCTGTTATCTTCTAAAAATGGGGGGGGTTTGGGGTTTTTTTTCAGCACAGAGAAATGCAAAGGAGCAGGAAGAAATCACTCAAGAAAGGAAGTTATTAGCTGAAGCAATCACAGAACTCAGATACATTGAAGAAGAAAAATATGCAAGGTATTTCTCTTTTATGCCATTGGTTCATGTCATTGCCCATGAATCTTTTAAACTTGGGAGGGTAACTCTCATTTTCAGATAACTCTAAGAGCACTGGGTGGGCTTGCTTCTGTTCAGAGAGGTGCTGCTCTGAACTGCTCAATAGCAGCCCTATATTAAATCACTCATTCTGATCTCATCATACAAATAATGGTGTTTTGTTACATATCTTTGTTTTGGTCTTTTCGAACCATCACGTGACTTATATCCATCATGTTTATTAAATACATCCCCCTGTACTCTGAGATGTTATTAGGAGTGGCATAGTTTTGGGGAGGAGGGTTAATGACAGGTTAGTTTGTTACTTACCTAGGAGAACTAGTGTGTGCAGGCTTATTGCTAAACTCCACACACACACATCCCTTAAACAATTATATTATCACTCACTAAAATACCAAACTACTGCACGTAACCCAGCGGCATGGGGTTCTCCTGACCACACAATTCCTCAGTGTGAGAACATAGTTATTCGCAGTTACTGAAATGTTCCTCTGGGTGTCGTGCAAAGCTTAGCGCAAAGAGTTATTTCACTGACTCAATTTATTTCCCTTTTGTACTCCTGCCCTTTCTCCACACCTGTCTGTGGGAGGTAACCTAGTTGCTCCTTCCAGAGCCAGTACCTGTTGTGTTCTCTGATAGCTTTGTTGGTAACAATCTCCTGGCTATGGCAGGAATCTCACCCTTCTGAAGGAAACATGCCAGGCTTCAGTTTGGATATGCTTCACTGAGCAAAGATGGCATTCAGTGGTGTCACTAAGAGTTTGTGGCCCAACTGTGTTGCGTTAGTGTGACTGGACTGTTGGCATTTTAAGTGTCTGTGTGAGTCTTACTCCTGCTCCAGAAGTGCCTGAACACATAGGTAGAGACTTCCACTGCTTCTCCAGAGGGAAGTAATATATCAGTCTTGACATAGAATGGGAGAATGATTTCTTCTGACAGCCATTTCCAAGCATATCAGTACAACGCCACCTTACCCATTGGCAGTGACTGTTGTTATCTTCAGACTGAGGGAGTGGAAATGGGTGTGAGGCTGCTGCAGCAGCCAGCCTGAGCTAGGAAAGAACCGACACCCAACACTCGTTCCCTGTCCTCTCACTGACACTATGAGGTTGCTCTTGCTGTTTATTTTTTTTTTGTGAAGCACTGATTTTGCCATCTGCTTTATAAGATGCAACAAAACACAATTAATTCTCCAAAGAATGTAAGGTTAGCGTGTAGCATTTCGTTAATAGTGGTAGTTATTCTTACACTGAAAGGAGTTTTGAATGGTTCTTTATTCTAAGGCTGAATGCTAACAGACTAATAATAATCATGAAGTTGCTTGGTTTTTGCACCCACACCTCATAAATAAGCTATTCATATTGCATTTCCAGAAAAGTAAAGGAAGCAAAAGAATACCAAGAGCAACTCAGGGCTCAAATTGCCTATCGACAACAGGCCCATGATGCTGAGGAGGAAGAGAAGCAGCAAGAATATGAATTGGGTCTAGCAGCAGAGAAGGCTTACCGAGAAAAGATACAGGACATTCTATCAAGGCCTTGTGAGAAACTAGCAAAAACCCACCCTTTGAGAAGAAAACTCATGTCTAACTTTCAAGAAGATAATTTACAATGATTTTTTAGCTTACTTGGTTGCCTTAAAAAATGTTTTCTAAGGGTGCTTATAACTGACTTGAGTTAGTGGACTTCTCTCTGCTCAAAATTTTTAACTGGAAAATACAAGAAACAGATTTTAAAGGTTATTTTTTCCTTATGTGTTGTTTTTTTTTGACAAAATGTCTGATGCACACCAGTGTTTGACATTGTAATACAAGAATACTGTGTGTTCTCTGCAGTGTAATAATGTATTATTATGGCACAAATGAGATGTAGACATTCTTTAAAATCTGCACGAAGAAAATTTGTAGAAGAGTTTCAGAAAACTTTAATAAAAGTGCCTTTCAAACTGCAAATATTTGGAAAATTTTTTTTTTTTTTTTTTTTTTTTGGGCATTTAGATGACAAGTACTTGGTGACTCATCTTCATTTTCCCTGTTAAATATAAAACTATGAATCTATTTTTCTATGGGACGGACACTAAAGAGCTGATGTTGCTTTGCATATATTCTGACAGCTGTTGGATGATCTGTGATCTGTGGAATATGAGAGTCCCCAAGCTACTCTGTGTGACCTCTACTTAGAATTAATTATGCAGGACTGAAATTATCATTTTCTTGCAAAAAGGGTTAACATTTATCATTTTGATGGCAACTCTGCCTCTTTGGACTGTCCCGGATTGCCACCAGTGCCATAGCCTGAACACACAGAATGGGGCGGTGGGTAGTGGAGCACCAACAATATTCTAAGACAGAACAACACCAAAAAGGGCCCAAAGTCAACAGGGAGGCCATGAGGAGAGGGGGACACCTCCTCACTGCTGTCTCAGCTCCCCCTGTTAATGGCCAAGATTACCCTTTATGGAGGAGGAGCAGTGGGTGACACAGGGAGGACAGGTGGGAGCAATCCAGCTTCTCCCCACAGCATAATCGGGAATAAACTGCTTGCACAGTTGCCTCATCTTACTGGTTTAAAGCAGACACCAAGTTGACAAAGGCTTTTTGTTGGTGGAGAAGGCTGTACAGCTCTTTGTAAAGGCCAAGTGGAGATGTATTGATCTGAAACGGTATCAATGATCTTAACAGAGTGACCCAGTTAATTATGGGTGTAAATGTGGAAGAACCTGGCCCTAAGATGTTGCCCTGCTGAGAGACACAGGAGTGTGGTGGGGTTTTATGTTTGCTTACAGGCGAAACTTCTCCTAGAGCTCCTTCCTGAGAGAGGAGATGGAAGAAGTTCACACCGTCCAGAGAGGTGACAGAGCAGAGTGGGACCTCTTCATGTCTTGTTCTTTGAATCACCTGTACCCAAACAGCGTCTGTCTCCTACAGACATCGAGAAGGGAAATGTTCAGAACATGAAAACATTGCAAACCGTGAGAGATGGGTGGTTAGTCGGGATGTCCACCCCTTACACAGTGCTCCTCAGCAGCCATCTCCAAAGCCACACAGAGGGCTTCAGAGCTGCTCTTCCTATTTTGCAGGTGGGAAAGGCCATCCCAGATAATGTAAATAATTTCATCAGTCCAGAGAGCTCAGGTAGGTCTCTGCTTTCACCCCTGGGTCAAACTGGCAGAATGATTAAGAGATTAATTTCCTGGTCTGCCACAGCCTCCTGGTGTGGCCCTGTGCAAGCAATAGAGATTTTTCTTTACTGCTGTGACCCCTCTTTGAAAAATGAGTATAATAACACATTCACAATTCCAGGATTAATTAAAGCCTGTTATGAAAGGCTGTGACACTGCCGTCGGGTACACCCAATATGAGAGATAAAAAACCACCACATTGGTGAACTCAGTGAATTTGAGCCATCCAGAACCATAATATTTTTTTTTTAAAATAAAATAATAACTCAGAAGAGGTGGTCAGAACTATCAAGCATTTATAAAGTATCTTGCCTCCAGGAGCAGGAGCACAAATTCCTCTGCAATGAATATGAACTGTGCATGAAAATAAAAGATCAGACTGGAAGAGTTTTGCCTTCAGCAGAAATAAATTCCCATGGGATAATGGGCAACCAAACTCTTCCCAGAGAAAACTTGCCATTGGGGAACATGTTGCTGGTGATGACCCCAGGAAGTGAATAAGTGAAGGAAGTGATAAGTGAAGCACGCTGGTTGATGGCTGGATGACCTCTCCCTGTGATAGGAGTACGAGCAACCTGGAGACAGCCTCTGTATTTATAGAGGTACTAGAGCTTTGCAAAATATGCTTTCCTGTTCTTTTTATTACATTTTTCACATTGACGGAGGAAGAGCAGAGATGTAGAGTGCCTCGGTGACTTGCCTGAGGCAGAGCCCGGAAGGGCTGTCCCCCATCACATCATCTCAGACCCACTCAAGGTTTGAGCCCCCCAGCACTTGCCAAGGCTTTTCTGCACCCACCCATCTGCTTTTATTCTGGCCCCAGGACTTTCCATGGTGATGTTGGTCACACACAAGGTGTTGAGTTGGGGAGCAGTTCCTGGTGCCCTGTGGCACAGTGCTGGCTTGATCCCTGCTCTCCAGGGCTGGGCTGCAGGCTCCTGGGGCTATGGGAGAGCCTTCGGGGCTGGAGGCTTGCGGCACAGCTACATCCAGCCTTGGACAGAATCAGTCTTGTTAGCAGGAAAAAATTATTTTTATTAATTATTCACTGCTTTACCACCTTGGTTAATTATTCATTAACACAGGTAGGAACACTTGCTGCAGAATCAGCCAGTGCAACCATGCCCAGGGTAGGGCTACACTGCAGCTCCGAGGATGGTCCCCAGACATAGCATAAAGTAGGAGGCAAGTCCAGATTTGACACCTTTGGGACAACTCTGCATGCAAAAATTCAGGACCTGGGGTTGTATTTAGCCACAGTCAGCTCTGTCCTGATGACACTTGGAGCTGTTAGGATTGATGCTCTGTATTTTAGCTTCACCTGCCACTGTGCCCCACACAGGTAGTTGTGGCGTGATGTACAAGAGACAACTGGTGAAAACACCAGCCTTGCCCTGCAAACCTCAGTACACACACAGGGAGTTTAAAAGTTCTTTGAACTGCGCAGATATTGCCCCTAATTTTGATGAATGAGATTGACTCAGATCTCATTTTACCCTTGGTCACCTGTGCTCTCACTGATAGATCCTGCTGTGATATTTCTGTGGAGGATTTCAGGATGGGATTATTTGTGTTAATATACTGCTCCTGCATTAAAATTCAATGCTGTACCTGTGTTTTCTTGGAGCAGAGGATTTCGTAGCAGAAATGCTGGTTTCCCTTGCCTGTCTGATTTCAACAGCAAACTTACCTTCACTCCTCTGCCTACACCCCAAAGCTGCTGTGGAATGATGGGGTGCCTGTTGCAGAGCATGTAACTCTGCTCCCCACCTCCAGCACCTGCTGGCTCTGCTTAGAAGGGGCAAAAAACCTGGTATTTAGTTCATTTTCACCCCTAAGTGCCTTTGACATGAATGTAAGAGGTGGTACCATAAAAGAGCTATTTAAGAGCCAAAACCCGTTAAATATTATGATCAACACAGGTTTTGATTCCCAAAGGGAAAGAAGCTTCTGCCTTCTGAACAAGATAATTTTCAGTAGCTCAGCACTTAGGAAACACTTTAGGGATTTCCTATGTATTTTGGAGTTTTTAGTTTCTGTAATTAAAGTTTTAGATTAATGGAAACTCACACACAGCACCAGCTAGTATTTCATGGGAACGGCTGTGCTTCGCCTCTGGGCTATCACTGCTACCCAGGCTTCACTGAAACCTTTGCTCCTAATTGTGCTGGTACTTCATATTTGTTACCAACAGATGATTTAATAAAAGGAGAGGAGCAAGTTTTGTTTGCCCGACAATGCTGTCTTGGAGGCTTTGCAGAGATTAGGCTGTCAAATGTGTTACCCAGGGTAATTTCTAGGCAGGGTGCAGGTTTTTCTCCCCTTCTTTGCTTCTCCCCAAACCTCACCCAGAACCACTTGCAATTTATTTGGATTCACCAAGAACATCAGAGCTGGAAAATGGAGATATCTGCTATGCTGGCTGTCCTCGCACCAAATCAGTGCTGCTCCTTGCCAGGATCCAGGGAGGCTATGGGAAAAGATAACAAAGGGGAGAGCGAGTTTCACCCCCCAGAAGGATGAGGACCAGAGGGTGAGATGCTACCAAGAAAGATCTGGGTGCCTTATGGAGGGAAGAGGGATCCTCACTTACAGAGTAAACAAATGTGGCAGAGAATAAGGATATTTTCTGCCTGCTTAGTTAATATGCAAAATACCTTGCATGATAATTAATAGCAATAGTGGCTACTTAGGAATGCTTTGTGTTTGCATCAGCCTTCTCATACTCAAAAAGTGCCTTATAAGCACCAATTAAAGCACAGGGTGCTCCCATGGAACGGAGGGAGGCAGTGTGGCCACAAACGGACAGGCCTAGGACAATTTGGGGCTGTTCCTGCCCAAGACACCATTCCTGACATGGCTGTAGGACGGAGCAGCACATGAGCGATGGTGGTGGTGGTAACCCAAACCCACCTCCAGGAGGAGGATGGAGGAGAACCCGTGCCTGGTGCATTCCTTGATGTTCCAGTGGGCTCATGCAGACGCTGCCGCTCATTGCAGGCACCGCTGTCCCCCAGCACAGGGCACCCTGTTAACACTGCTCTTTGCACTGATATGTGGGTGATCCCCCATGGCTGTGGGGATGGCAGAGCCTCACACCGCCCAGCTGCACCTGCTCGGGGCTCAGTTACTCTTCCTCTGTGGGAAAGATAGAAGAACAGAAGAATAAAAGGAAAAAAAAAAATCCAACAATATCTAGGGTGCTTCTGTGCCTCAAGTGAGGAAAGTGAGGCAGCTCCTGAGGGGGCCCTGCCCAGGGCTGGGGGCAGGAGCCGGGGTGGGCTACTGGGACCCCTGGGAAGTGGCCAGGACCGGGGAGAGGAAGGAAAAATATGAAAAAAAGGACTTTAAAAAAAAAAAAAAAAGAATAAAAGCGACGCAGGCAGTGAGGCAAACCCCTGCTCCTCCCGTGCGAGCCTGGTGGGCGCAGGGGACCGAACCGACCCGAAGCCAGCCGAACCGAGTCGGGCCCGAGCCGAACCCAGGCGAACCGCGCTGAGCCCGAGGAGAGACCAGCCGAACGGAGCCGAGCCGCCCCATACCTGAGCGGGGCGCGGCGGAGGCGGAGCGGCGCTGCCTCCTCCTTCTCCGCCCCTCCCCGCTGCGCCGCTCCCTTCCCTTCCCTTCCCTTCCTCGCGCCCCGGCCGGCGGGTGTAAAGGTCGGTCGGTCTGACGAACAGTCTGTCCGTCCGGCAGTGTGTCCGGCGGTGCCGCCGCCTCCCCATGCCCCGCGCCTAGCGCCGCCTGCCCCGGCCATGTCCGCCACGCAGCTCTACACCAAGGTGAGCAGGGCGGGGGGGCGCGGCGGGGTCTGTGTGTGTTTTGGGGGGGTTGTTTCGCAGTTGTGGAGGAGACTCGCAACTCCCCGTGCACCCGCCGCTCGGCGCCCGGGGAGCGAGGGGGACCCCCGGCTGCGCACCGCCCACCCCGCGGTGGGGACCGGGCTGTCCCGGGAGCTGGGACGGGACCCCCGGGGCGAGCGGCCCCTCCCGGTTCCCACCCGCCGGAGCGAGCGGTGCGGCCGGCTCTGTGCAGGGAAGGGTTAACTTCGCCTCGTCAGTCGGTGGGGCCCGTCGCCTGAGGAGGGACACGCGGCTGGAGCACCCTCCCTCTCCCGAACCCCTCATGGAATAATTTTTCCCTTCCTATTCCTAAAACACGAAGGTAAAGGGAGAGGGAAGCTCACTCCTCACACCTGCTGTAACTAACCGGAGTGCTCCGTAGGTGCCCGCTTCCCAGGGTCCTTTATTCTCCTGCAGCTCCCGAATCCCGTCCCTTGGCAGGACAGGACCCGCCGCCTCCTCATGCAGGCGAGGAAGGTAACATGGCTGATGGCCTCACCACGCACCGCTGGGCTGGTGTGCCAGCCGCCCTCCCCGTCGCTTCCCAGAGGGAAACGCAGATTTCCTCTGAAAAGTGGCTGTTTTGTGGTTGTGGGATACTTGTGCAGGGTGTTCCTGCTCCACGGCCCGAGCTGGTTGGGAATTCACCCCCTGCAGTTTGGGGTTTCTGTCCCCTTCCCAGCCAGAGATTTGTGTCTGGAGAGATCTTTTCTGATTGACTTGGCATGATGAAAGAGCTCCTTGCACGCTGCGGGAGATGCACCTGGTACGGAGGGATAACTGGTAGGAAGAGAGCCCTCTCCCTGCACTTCACATCTTCCCGAGGCTTCCCCGGGAGTGTTGCGGGCAGCCAGCATCCAGGGAACGTGCTTAGTAAAAGCCATCAATAACGCTAGGCAGGGGCTCATCGGATAAAATGCTTGGCTTCAAAACGTTTTTTGCTGAAAGGCTGCGAAGGGCCAGCATCATCTGCTGTAATAATGAGAATTTTAGTATTTTAAATTCTTCCTGTGACAGTGGTCAGCGTGGAGATGCTGCCAGACCGGCACCAGCCCTCCCAAGGAACCACTTTGTGTCACTCTGCTGGTCTCCTGGGCTCAACTTTGTTGCAGACTTCTGCTTCTACAACTCGTTTTACAGACAGCTTTTTTGTAATATTAGGGGTTGTCGCTTGTTGGGTTTTTTAGCCGTTGATATCAAAGGGATGCGGGATGAAGTGTGAGTCTGGTGGCTCCTCCTTGGAACCAGTGGGAATTAAAGTAGCTTCTCTGGATTGAACAGGTCTGTCAACGAGTGGGCTGACCTCCGCCCTTCTCAAGAGCACTTCAAAAGCAAAGTTTCAGGTTTTGAAACCCTTTTCCCTTGGAAGATCCAAAGGGGAGCACAAGGAAAGCTGTGGCTAAACTGCTCCACCGCAGCATCTCATCGGATGAGTGTATGGATGTGAGGGCAGGCATCCCTGGGGAAGGGGGAGGCTGGCTGCAAGTGCCGTGTTACCCGTGTCTATGGGCTGGTGATAACAACCAGGTTAATTGATTCTTAACTTGGTGGTGAGGTAGTTAACCTGCCTCATGGTTTTTTGCTAACTTGATTAGGTTTATACTCCTGTTCATCTGCTGAATGGGTACAAGATGCCTGCTGGGGTATCCCTGGTGATCCTGTTGCTTTATAGGGACTCTTAGTTGAGGCACCTGGGAAGCAATGAGGATTTGGTGACAAATCTGTGCATGTCATTAATTTTTAATTTATTTTTAATAACAGCAAAGATTCTTGATGAGAGCTGGTGTTTCAGCGCTGGCACTTCTGGTGTCTGTCTGTCTTGTGGAGACATTTATAGGGACACAGCTGGTGTGGTAGGTGGTCATGGATGGTATCTTGAACCCATATGGGTTGTCTGTGGAGCTGAGTGCTGGTGTTACGGTGAAATTACGACAGTCCTGCTGGGTCATCTTCTGTGTGGGCCCCCTGATTCCTGTGACTTTGGGAATGTAAGCAAAGAACACTTTATAAAAAAACCAACAACCTTTAGGTGCTGAGCATGAGGATGCTGGTTGGGGATGGAGGTCCCCAAGATGAAGCAGATGTGTTGGTCTGTAGCCTGCTCATGAAAGGTGTTAAGGAGGGTCCTGGCACTTGCACATCACCTCTGTGGGTGCACGAGTGATCAGCTCCATGGCCTGTAGCCCCTCTGGGCACTTACAGTTCATATATGATAAAGGCCTCTGAGAGTGCGGTGGGGAGAAGACAACCTGCTGCAGTTGAGCCTTGAAATACCCTTGTCTGTGGCTGCTCTTACTGAGTAACTGGGCATGGGGGTGAGCAGAGGAAAGGAGGGGGGAAGAGTGGAGGAGCTTCAGTGGGGTGTTAAGGTTCAGGAGATGACTTTCCAAGCGCAGAGATGGGGCCTCCTGGATCACCTTGTGAGCAGGACGGGGAGGGAAGCTTTTTGAGGGAAGGCGGATGATCTGGCTCACTGGAATCAATACAGCTGTCTAAAAGCCTATTGATCTGATGTGTGGTGTTGCATTAGCACAGCCACAATGGTACCTCCCTTGGAGTCCTTCCTCCTCCTGCTTGAACCAGGATGAGATAAACTGCTGGAGAGCTGCTTTGGAGCATCCGAGTGGGACTTCTGAGGTCCTCCCACCTCTCCTTCCTGCTGAGCTGCAATGGGAGATGATGCATGTTGTGTAGAGAGCTCTTAACTTCTGCTTGATGCTTGCAGATGCTTGCAGCTTGCTTGTGCGACACGTAGTATTTTCTTGGTGGTTAAGTTGATGCTTGTTAAGCCATGCTGATGACTTTGATGTGTTAGACTCGGCACTGCCCTGAGGAGCCCTTAAACTGGAGAGGAACCTATCCTGGAAACACTGGCAGCTGTGAGTTGCTGGTGGAGGCCCTCTCCATGGGATGCCTCACCTGTGCCCCTTTAAGAGCAGGGATGACTGGCGTTTAATAGCTCCCATCAAACAAGATAATTAACAGTTGTGCCTAATTATGAGCATGAGAGTAGTTCCAAAACTGCATCAAGCTTCAGGCACGTAGGACTCCATTTGGGTAGGTAGTTACAGGGAGACCATTATGATACTCTTCTCATTCCTGGTGCAGTACCTGGGGACTTCGAGGTTATCTGGCTGTGGATTATACTTTGTTGCAGAAGCAAACAAGAATTTAGTGTGCCTTGTGTCCCAGCAGAAGAGGAGCTGTGTGGTAAATGGTGCAGACCTGGTCCTGGAGCCCTTGGTATCAGGGCACGCAAGGGCAGTAGGGGAGTAGTGGCATTGAGGATTCTTGCTTCCATAAACCTCTTCGAGATGGAGAACTGGTGGAGCTTTGCCTAACATGTGTATGGCCCAGTTACTGTGTGCAAGTGTATTTTTAAGGCTGCCTAGGGCCAGTGCTGCTCCTGCCACATCCCTGGAGCTCCTGCTGGCACAGTGGGATGTGCCCAGCTGCAGCACTGCCCGGCCACACTGTTTGCAGCTGGGCAGGGGAGTTTCTCAAACCCTGTTTAGCTAAAGCAGGAGGCAAAGGCAGCTCCCTGCATGCAATGCTCTTTCCTCCCTCTCCAGCCAGAGCCGTACAAAGAAACCTGTTGCTGATACAGCTAAACTTCAGCCAAGGTAACTGCAGTCCAATCCCCATAAGCCTGTGCAGATGCCAGCATTTCTCTGTAATGAGATAATGAGGATGCTCTGCTCCTCAGAGCTGGGTGCTGTGCAGGACGGAGGGAGGCCATCACCCGTGGGAGATGCCATCTCCAGCAGCTGTTTGATTTGCAGCTTTAAACTAGAGATTAGACTTGTTTGCATGGCTAGCTTTCGTTATTGTAAGATGAAGCTTTTCATACTACAAAAACAAACGTAATTGCTTTTGCTTCTGGATGTTGTGCTTTGTTAAAGGTGCTTCTTAAAGTATGTTAATTGTTAATTTAAGTGCAGCCTCTAAGCGAGGGAATAAGCTGTGCCTTTCTGCTGCTGGGGTGTTGCGCAGCTTCAGATACGCTCTTCAGAAGATCTGCAAGCTCTGGATGAGTAAGAAATGAGGATATTTATTTATTTTATATTTTTTTGCCTCCCATTGTGCAAAGTGACTGTTATTTGCCAAGTATTTTTGAATAGGTGATAGAACTTAATGCATTAAAAAATCCTCTTCTAATGGCCAGTGTTGGGTATGAAAGACACTCTGGTTGTTACTTAAAGTTGTATGAAATAAAGTAGCTGGAATGAATCGGTGGTTTCTGACCCTGGGGAGAAACTTCTCAAAAATGAGTAAATATTGCTGGTGTGATTGCATGCTTACAGAGTCAATGAATTGGCATAAACCTTTTGGCATAAAACCTTTCTGAAAATGATTTATCCTTTGAGGCTCGGGGAGGATTCATCCTCATCTGTGCTGGTTTGGAGCTGAGGAGCAGCTGGGAATGAGCAGAGAAGATTTTCTGCGTATTGTGTAGAAAAAATGTCTGGGAATAAGTTTGGGGAATAGGGAAAGTTTGGGATTCAGTTGCAGGACATCCATGGGACCTCTGCAGCAGAGCCCTTAGGGATGCAGAGCTCCTGAACTCTTGCCTCTTCTTCTGTCAAGAGAAACAGGTTATACTTGAAGTTTTGTTTTGTTTTGTTTTTACTAGGGTTTGGGTTTTTTTTAGATTATGAGAACATGTCTGGGTGATGCCACAAAGCGCAGGGATGGCTCGGAGGCTGCACTGAGGTTTTTGTTTAAAGACGGAGCCGTTCTGCTGAAGGAGTCAGATCCACCAGCATCCCTGGTATTCTCCCGATCCTGCCTCATTATTGGCTGCAATTGCAGAGAGAAAAATCATTGAAATGTAAAATATGATTGCTCCAACCTGCTCTTTGCAGCTGGGGACCATGCCAAGGGCATAGCCACGTCTGCAGCTGCTCGGGTACCTCCTCAGCTTCCCTGGGGCAGCATGTAAGACAGAAGGGCAAAGGCAAACTTCGGGTTTAAATACCATTCAGTTCCTTGCATCTACTCAACACCACATAACCAGTGAAGATGAGAGATGGGTGCTGGTGGCTTTGTGGTCACTTCCCTCCCTCAGCAGGCAGGAGATGGCTGGAGTTCACCCGTGTTCAGCTGGTGCTGTGTAGGATGGACATCTCGCTGCAGGGCACACCACCGTGCCAGGGGCTTTGTGCTGCAAAAATAACCACGTTTTCTTTTCTGTTTATGCAGTTGTTCATCTCGGCTGTGCATTTAACAGTGTCTGTGCTGGGGTTAGATGAGAGCCACCGAGCTAAGGAACATGGAGCTCCATGCAGGTGTTGGGGCACAACCCCAGGAATGACTCCAGCAGGGCTTCATCAGCCTGATTCCGGCTTTATGCCCTCATGCTGGTTGGGATTAGTCAATTTGCCTTTTTCAACTTGCCTTAATACTGTTTTAAGAGTGTGAAATTGGGATGGGGGGAAATCCCAGTGTGCACCAGCCCAAGCTGCAGCTCTTCGCTGGGTTAACTCCAGGGTGCAGGATGGAAACCTGGGGACAGCAGCAGGTCCAGAGCCCGAGGCAGCATGTCACTTATGCTGGTCTCCTGGGATGAGATGGGTACCCTTTTTGCCCTGGGGAAGGAGTTTAACAAAGGATAATTGTCACAGGCAGCCTGGCTTCTGTTGAGGAATGTGTTTACAATGGAGGATTTCTGCTTCATTATTCTTTTCTGCTAACAACCAGGTGTAGAAAATAAAGACCCTGAATGTGAACACGTGCATCCCTTCTGATGACCAAGAAAGAAGTCTCCATGTGTCTGTATTTCAAATATGTGTGTATTTGAAGCTGATCTCAGTTGCCATAGCATGATGGAGTTCTAGGCACGTTGGGCTTTAAATTTACGTGCCAATTAGTTTGTAACTCTGGCCAAAAAAAGGAGTAGTGTACCCTTGCTGTGATAGTTGTCCAGGAAGGAAACCACAGGAGTAGCCTGACTTTAGTGTGTAGGTGGACTTTGGACTTTCTGAGTTAGTCAGTGGTGTAATAAACAGCAGGTAGTGTAGGTGAAACCCTGAGTTGGGGATTTTTGTTGCAGTGTTATTATCTGCTCTTTGACCTGCTCTGCAAACAGAAGCATTTCACGGCAGTTAAGGAAATATCAGTGTGAACTACAGTTCAGGTCAGGAAAATGACTGCTTTTATTGCAGCAAGACCCCAAGCTTTGGCAGTAACCCGAAGCGTTTGCAAAACATTTTAGCAAGGAATTTGCTGTTTAGTAAAGGCAAGAAATAAAATTCCCAGTCAGCTTCCTGTGTCTTGAGTTGGTTATGTGAAGCAATTGCCCTCATATGCCTCTGGCCAGGTACAAGACACACCTCTTGGGTATTGGCTGGGTTTTGGCTTAGCCTGGTCCTCCAGAAATGAGCAGAGTGAAACCCACCCAGAGATGGTGGCAGGGCTGGGGAGGACCAGGGGCTGGTGGGTGATGGCTTTCACGTGGTCTTCCTCATTTGAACGCTCTTTAACATGATGGTCATGGTAAACTCATCAATTTTACTAATGAGGCTATTAAGGATTTGGTATTTCTGGTCTTTGCCTTTCCTGCGGTATCTAGAGGGTTTGGAGAGGAACATCCCTACAGGGAAGAGCCTGCAGCCTGGAACTGTGACCTTTTCTCCAGCAGTGCTCTCCTGCTGTCCTTGCTTTGTCCATGTCTAAAGTATTCTCCAGCCGAGTGAAAATTGTGAGTCATGGGAATGAGGTAAACATGTCAAAGGCTGGACTATAGGACTACAAGAACGATAAGCAACACAAATCTATAAACACTTACTGTAAGGAATATAAGCCCTTAATTGCAGGGTATGGCCCCAAACTTGCTGCTTGTTTCAGGGTGGTGGGTTGGCGGGGCAGCTCCTCCAGCAGTGTGTACTTCCAGCCTGCAGTGCCACTATCCTTTTGCCAGTTTTAACCAAATCTCATTCAATTTTTATTTATTTATGTATTTAATTTTTCCTCCACCAGCAATTGCTTTTGGGTTTTAGTTCCTTGTTTTTGGCTTTTAGTTCCTGTATGAAGCCAGCAGTGCTTTTAGGACGTTCAGACCCTGCTCTGGCAATTGCAGATCGCCAGCGATACCATGTGACATGTCTTGCTGCACTCCCCAGCTCTATAGTGCATGGCAGGCAGTAGGAGCTGTGGCCATCTCCTCAGTGCATGGCCATCGCCCCCTTCAGCCCGTGTTTCATGTTCCCATTTGAACATTGGTGATGGTTTTGTGTTGTCTGGGCGCCCAGCATTGGTGTGCTCTAGGTGTTTGGTGCTAAGATAGCTCAGCTCCTTGATGGGAGATGTGTCCACCTGTCTGTCCTGCCTGTTGGGTGTTCCTCTTGTCTCTCATCCATCCTCCTGCCCACGGGTCTGTTTGCCACATGCCTCTGGCTCAGCTCTTCCCTGAGAACAAGTCTTCTCCAAGCTTGAGGTTGACCAACCCTTTCAGCTCATGGCTGCTTCCCATCCTGCTGAACCGCTGGCAGCCCCGCGGGACTGGCAGGGTCCACGGAGGGACATGTTTCCCTTGCATCGCCAGTGCTTAAACCCAGCTGATCTGTGCCTTCACCCTTCCCGTGAGTCATCCCCCAAGCTGCCTTACCATAGTTCCACTGAGGTGTGAAGTGCTGGTAGGATGTGCTAACCACCATTTACGGAGCTGTTGGGAGCAGGATGTGTTGTGGGTGAATCACAGCCACTACTTATCAAAATGACACGTTACATCTTGGGGATGTGTCCTGGCGAGTCACCGCTCTTGAAAGGTAAAAAAAAAAAAAAAAAAAAGACCCGTAATGCATTTAAAGATGGCTTTTAAAAATAGTGGGGGATGGTGATGGGACTGTCTGGTTTCTTGTGAAAGCACCGCTGGGACAATTTCAGGTGGCTCAGGCAAACCTCCAGCTGCCAAATTCCCAAGCAGGCTGGACACAAGCAGGCAGCCAGGGCTGCTGACAGCATCTTAGCAAATGAGTCAAATACTGCTTAAAAAAATAAATTTAAGTTGTCTGATCCCTGTGTCTGCTGTAAAGCCAGCCCTTAGTGCTACACCCTAAGAGAACAGAAAGTCAATGTAAGCATATCTCAAGGCAGTGAGTGAATGCAGAGATACTGAGATGATGGAAGCTATAATTTGCAATCTAATTAAGCTGAGTAACTCCCTTGTGGATTTATGCTTCTTAATTACTTCAAGCTCTGATAACATGAGTGCTGTGGGTATGGCTGTATTTTTGGTGGTTAGTGTGATGTCCAGCTGGGGTGGAGGAGCCGTACCCACTGAGTGCTTTGGGGCAGGTGTAGGTGTTGGTCAATGACAGTTCATCTCCTGGTGGACTGGGTATGGAGAGCTGAAGGTGGTTTTCACGTGGCAGTACTGGACTCCTGTGGTCTTGGATTGGTCCCACATCTCATGGTAGGACCATGAGTGCTGCTTTAGAGGCAAAGTGGAGGTGCAGGAGGGGAAGGTGCTGCTCCAGACCCATACAGACCTGAGTGGGAGGAGGATGTGTGAATACCAGTGCAGCTCTCACCAGCCGTTCCCTGGGCACTGTGGAGTGCCCATTTCTTGCCTGGCTGATGCCTGCCTTCACCACCACATCCAGTGATTAGAAATAAAATAAAGAAGGAAATGAAAGATCAAGTGACCCTCATCCAGTGCTTGACCAGTGTCTTGTGACACTGTTACCTATCTTTCCTGTCTCCACCTGGCTTTGTAAGAAATTACTTCTCTGCTGGGATAGACCATGAACACCTGCACTGCTGTCTGGCAGCTGATGGAGCCAATAATGCAATCTAAAGGCATGCAAATCTAAATTCCAGAAAATATTGATGCTCAAGGTTAAATAAAGGGCTGGTGCTTTGGGTGCAGCTGGTGATAGGGAGCGGCTGTGGATTTCATCCTCCCAGTGCTGCTGCAGCCCTGGGGGTGATTTCTGCCGCCCAGCCCCTTGCCTGTTCTCCAGGAGCTGCTTTGAAGCCTTGTGCACTCTTGTGAGCCAAAATAAACTCAGAATTGAGGCTGTCAGAGCTAATCTTCATCCTTTCGCGCTTCACCCTCCCTGATGCTATTTTGGTGAGTGATGGCTGTGCTTGCACCTGCTAATTTTAGGGAAATCCCTCCCCAGCGTGGGGAACATCCCCATGATGCCATATGAACATGAGCAGTGCTGCCCTGCTTTGAAGAACCTGAAATACCCATTTGTGTGACCATCAAGCTGGATCTAATTCATCTTTAGGAAGAAAAACTTGCTTGAGTTTGCCTTTCAGCACCTGATGGTCCATGCTGGAGAAGATGGGGTGGCTGAGGCTGCTTCAGGCTGGCTGTGCAGTTCCTCACAGTCCCCAGAGAGCAAACTGTGAGCAGGCTTCTCCTCCCCAGGTGCTGCTGCACACGCGTTTGCATCCCAAAGTCCACCAGCAAGCAGAAAAACTGCTGATCTTGCTCATATGCAGCCACTCTGGGGCCTCTCTTTTTGTCTGAGCAATGATGTGGCACAGAAATATGTATTTTCTTAAAAGAAGCATATTATACATTGTATTTTCAGAAATAGAATCTTCTATTTGGCAATGCCAGAAAGTCTGTAGAATCTCCAAGCTTTCACTGTTTTGTTTTTTAAACATGATTTTTATTTATTTTTTACTTTTTGACTGAAAAATGTGCTGTCTCCTGGCAGTCTTTGCTCTGGTACAAAGTTTCAGCACTGGAAGGTCGCGTGAAGTAAATCAGCAGAATGCAAACTCTGCTGTTGCTTGCTAAACTTTGTACAGATCTCATCTAATCACTGACCCGATAAGTCCTTAGGAGCTCCAACTCTTTTTCCTGCGAGGAGGTAGTCCAGCCGCAGCTCCTGTCCGTGGGGCAGCGCTGGTCCTGCCACCCTCCTGCTCCAAAGGATGATATTTTTGAACTCTTTGGGTATAAATCATGCCTGAGCGATTACTTGCTGTTATATTTCACTTTTAAATGGTATTTTCTTTTTTAAGTAGCAGGTTTACTGTTTGGTTTTTTTTTTCTCCTTTCTCTTTGTAGTCTGATGACTCTGCTTTAATATTCGCTCATTTGCAAGGTATTACTCAAATTTAGGCTGTTGCTTATCTCCAGCACGATGGCTTTTGGTGTCCCTGTGTGAAGAGCAGACTGGATGTTGTGGCTGATAGAAAATCCAGGAGACTTTAGTGCACAGAAGTGTTTTTAACTATTGGTCCACACAGCTCATAAGTTAGTGATGCTTCATCCTTTTAGCAACTCTATAGGTAATTTCTTGTCTCTCTGTGTTCAGTACAAAAGGCTAAATGTTTCTAAAGAAAAAACCTTCCAAAAAACCCATTAATTTTCCTCGGTAATATTTTGGAGACAATCTGTTGGCAACTCTATCCAGCGTGCCATCTCTCGGCTTATAACCCTCTTTGATGTGGCTCATTCAGGGGAAAAATGGCATTACACACTACCTCAATCACTCAGATGTCAGGCAGGATATTGCGTTTGACTAATCAGGGGAAATTTGGGAAGATTTAATAATGCCAGGAGACATGACCCACTTTCAGATAAACGCTTTTCAGACAGTAGAGGTTGTGCTACATGATGGGGGAGGGAGAAACTGCCACAGGATAGAAATAATTATTATTTATAATTTTAAAATTTTATTTTATTGTGCTCACCGTTTCCCAAGTTCAGGATGGGTTTTCTTCCTTTCTTCCTGTTTCTTTTTTTTTTTTTTTTTTTTTTTTTTTGTTGGTTTTTTTTCCTTGGAAAAAGGAAATGCTGGCACTAACTGGTTATCAACAAAACTATGTTATCCAGAGATGACCATCCCTGGGTTGTGGATGCCCATCACCTTTGGGATGCTTCCTCAGACACATGGTGTGGCTGATGGGTGTTGTGATGGTGGATGATGAGGAGATGCAGCTCTGGTCCAGCCGTTGGTGACTGGTGTTGGCTGGGGATGGGGAACCTGGTGTGGGAGTTTGCCTTGCTCGTCTCAGCTCAGGAAGGTGTCCACCTGATGAAGTGCATGTTAAGTACATAAGGATAGAAGAATATTAATCTGTACAGCCAGGTTTCCACGTTTTCTTTGTACCACAAACTTTATATGCAGTTTATCCTTGTCCAGTGTTTGGGGCTTCTGGCCAAAACAGCAGCAGAAATTACAGAGGTGTAGCGCTGTCATGTCACAAAAC
Source organism: Podargus strigoides (assembly GCA_028020825.1). Classification (NCBI taxonomy): domain Eukaryota; kingdom Metazoa; phylum Chordata; class Aves; order Caprimulgiformes; family Podargidae; genus Podargus; species Podargus strigoides. Next base: position 17,731,793 of record CM051663.1, read on the forward strand.
TATGAGAAAGCCAAACCTGATGCTTACATTTGTTGTATATAAACTTCTTCTTCAAAGACAACAAAAACAAGCGTTCTTCAAGTAGTGGCTGGACAACTTTCAGTGCTGCAAGTTCTGTCAAGCAACTTATTGTGGATGTTTCTTTGGGCAAGGTTTTATCTTTGCAGCCATATGAGCTGAGCAAAACCTACTTAGTGTCCTTAAAAATTCTTATAACCCCTCATTAAAAATAGTTTTGTAATCCTTCCAGAGCATAGCAGCAACACTTCTCTCTCAATTTCATATTGGAGCTAGACTCCATCTGTATCTTGTAATTTGCTGTGCTGATGTGAATGTCCAACGTGATGGAGCAATGTCAGAGCCCAGCTGACAGTGGGAAGATGCACTGTGCTGCATGGGCAGTGTTTGTTTTGGGGGAAAAACTCCATTGTAGGGTTATGTTGGAACTGCTGCTAGTTTCTGGAAGGGGGTCTAAGTTTTCAGCCTTTTTTTGTTATTTTTGAAAACAACCTTTTGAATGATCATTCAGCTGTAGATGTTTTTTAATGCTCTATTTTGTTTGAAGCCATGTGTGGTGCTGAGAGCTTGTGTGGTATTTTTGGGGTGACCCAGGAGCGATGGTACCTGGTCAGGCAGGAAGGTGGTCTTGCTGCTGCTTTAAGCACCGGTGATACTGGTGCCTGCCTGCTTACTCTCATGTAAGCAACTGGAAAGTTGAGGAGAGTTCAAAAGTATCTGTGATCAGGGTCAACCTGTCTCTCAGTCAGGCTAAACTTCAGTATAGTTAATTTCTGGGAAGTAAGAGGCCGTTTTGGAAGGACTTGTCTCCACTCCTCTTGGTCACACAAAAAGTATGTAATTGGCAAGTCAGGACAGAGCAAAACGCAATGGCCAAGGCCTGGCCTGAAAGAGCCAGCCCAGCTGCTGACATGCTGGAGATGAATGCAGGTCTGAACCATGGCTCCTAATTTGAAAGCTGAACAGCTTTTGAAACACTCCAAGAGATGGGAGAGGCCCTGACTGCATCTGCCTTACCTGTTTTAACCCCATAAACAGCGCTGACCTCAGTTTCTTACAGGTTTTGCACATAATTTATATCTACTTTAAAAGTTGGCTGCTGCGTTAACACAGTGGTCTACTGCTTATGATTCAGGCTTGGTGGTGTCTCCTGGGAGTCACAGTATCCGTCTAAGGGATTCACTTTAGGTGGTTGAGATGGGTTGTATTAAGGATGTTTAGGGTGTTTTATGGAAGCAGGCCAGCTGAAAATGGAGAATTGGCTTTTTTCAGCCTTAATTTCCAGGCAGAGCTTAAGTAAAGCTGAAGCCATCAGATCTTGTGTAGATCTTGTGCTTCAGTAATAAACCTGCAGCGAGGGAGGGGATGGGGCCTCCTTCATCCCATAAACGTTTTCTTGATGACCCTAAATGCGGGCAGCCAAAGCAGGTGTGAAAATATCGCAGTGGCCTTTAGCCTATAAGCCAGCCTTGAGTATTTGTGGGACTGGAGTGACATGTGAAATCTCGATGTGTCTTTTTAGGATTCAACTGTCCCTTCAATAACCAGATGCTGCTGGTCATGATGTCCTGAAGTTGCATGCCAGAGCAGTATCCTTCCCACTGGCATGAGCCTCGCTGAGAACTTCTCCTGCCCATGAGGACGATCGTGCCCCTGTACTTGGCACTTGTGAGACCGCACCTTGAGTACTGTGTCCAGTTCTGGGCACCACAGTATAAGAAGGACATTGAGGTGCTGGAGCGAGTCCAGAGAAGGGCAACGAGGCTGGTGAGAGGTCTGGAAAACAGGGCTTATGAAGACCGGCTGAGGGAACTGGGGTTGTTTAGTCTGGAGAAGAGGAGACTGAGAGGAGACCTCATTGCCCTCTACAACTACCTAAAAGGAGGTTGTAGTGAGGCTGGTGTTGGTCTCTTCTCCCAAATTACTAATGATAGGTCGAGAGGAAATGGCCTCAAGTTGTGTCAGGGGAAGTTTAGGTTGGATTTTAGGAAGAAGTTCTTTACTGAGAGGGTGGTTAGACATTGGAACAGGCTGCCCAGGGAGGTGGTGGAGTCGCCGTCCCTGGAGGTGTTCAAAAAATGAGTGGATAAAGCACTTGAGGTCATGGTCTAATGGTCTATGGTTAGGGAGATGTTGGGATAAAGGTTGGACTTGATGATCCTGGAGGTCCCTTCCAACCATAATTATTCTATGATTCTATTCTAAGATGCTGTGAGCCTCCCTAACTAGAGAGCTCTGAGCTCACCTGTACGGGGCTGGAGGTTGCTGATCTCTCTGCTGCTGTTGCACATGCTCACAAAACTTCCCATTTTGGGGGATTTAAACAGTTGCTGGGGATGTCTTTTGCATCTGATTTCTGTGGATTGAGCATATGATGCTGGGGATAAATTTACTGTAGCGATAAGGCACGCATTAGGACTGATAACAAAATTTAACTGCAGTAGTCTGTGTAGCTACTGGAGCAGCCCTTATCCTTTTATGTTGCGACGGGGAGAAATTTGTGACTTGTTTTCCCAAGTGTTGGTGCAAGATGAGGTGTGGGCTTTCTCCCACGCATGCAAATCCCAGAGGGAGTTCAGAAGTGTTGGAGGAGTGCGGAAATCCCAGCTCCTGAGCTTTCCCAGCTAGTGTTTCTGGCTGGAAACAGGTTGTGGGGGATGCTGAGGTTTGGTTGTTTCTTCTCAAATGAAGCCCAGCCTTGTGACAGTGCTTTGCTGGTAGCTGACCGAAGGAAAATTTTCTCTGAGAACAGGCTAAAATACCCTTTAAACAGGTTAAGCTACTTTCCTATGAAAAGAGCTGTTGTGAAAACCAGTCCCTTGGGGTTTCTCACTGGGATGTCAGTGCTGGCAGTCAAAACGCAATCAGTTTGTGACTGTGCCCTGCCCACTGGTGGCAGCCACGTTGTCCCTCGCTCGTGCATCACTGTGGCCATCAGTGCTATCTTTGCAGACCGTGTAGAGACTTGGGAAGTGTGGGGTTTAGACTGAGGTGGCTTCTCTGAAATGCATTAACTTGGAGCTCAGGTCCACGTTCCCATGGCTGGAAATGCCAGCAGTGGATGAAGCGTGTAAATATGGGGACTTCTGTAGCACCTTCATAGGGGAACAACTGAGAACATAAAGGAAAAGCAACACGAGGTGGCCAGCATTCCCTTGGGTATGGGGCTGGGCTGGTTTTGCTCTGCAGGGTTGCTTGGCATGTGACTGTCCAGTGTGGTGCAGTTAATGCTGGGGACATCTTTTAGCTTTGCATTTGGAAGTGACCCTACTTTGCAAATATGCTACAGGGAGAGGAGGGGAAAGCAAATATTTGCATTTCTGCTATTGAATGCATCTCGCCGGTGCTCTGATAGGACCTGTTCCTCCCTCATTTGGGTCTCTGCTCTTAGTAAAGTATTCCTGAATGTACCGTTTGTTTACAGAAAATGAGTCTTATCTCCACTGTAGCTGGGAATAGGAAAGCTGTGCTCCAACAGGAGCTTTAATAATGCTCCGATAAGGGCTTGCCACCATCCCTGCAGGGAGAGGTGGCTTATCAGGGAGCGGCAGCGTGAGTGGTGCCATGGGGAGGAGGAAAACTGAAATGGTGGCAGAGACTGGTTGGTGTTTGGTGGTCTGCTTGACTGTGGGTAGAGGAGGTGAGGAGGGGGCGCATTGACTGTAGTTAGGAAAGCACCTATGCACTGTTCATCTAATACCCTGGGCATGACTTCTCTGATCAAAAGTGACTCTCAATGATGTATGTTTAGCAAGTCAGTGGTTTGAGGATAATTTATTCCTGAAGTATCCTATACCTGAGTTTGCTGTGCCTTATTTTCATGAATTATATTCCATTAGTTACAGTAACTTGAGACTTGCATCTGATATTCTGAAATTTCTGGGGAAATAGGTATCGGAGATGCCTTTGTGGTTTTGGGAGGAGGAGATAATTGATCCAAGCAGAGAAGTTTGGGATGTGATGGAAACCTTCTTTCATCTGTTAGCTGAGCTTTGGCTAACTCTGCAGTTGGGTTCCTGGTGCTGCCTCAGTGAGGCCATCGTCCCTGTAATTATCCCCACGCTCTGCCTTCCCTCCTGAGGTGGCCGGAAAAGCTGAAAGCTTGAATTATGACTCTTCTCATGTGGTAAGCTGATGAGAAATTCACTCCAAATACTGATTCCTACTCTTGTGACATCATTTTATAAATATATATGTATATATAAAAGATTAAAAAGAACCTTTTTTTCTTAGAATTTCTACTTAAGAACTGTCCTGAGTTTAGCTGAAATTCTATGTTAAATACTTGTTCCTTTAGGAAAGGCTTATAATTGTGCTCAAAGCACAATAATGCTTCGGTTATTTCTGATGTCACCTAGGAAAGTATGACTTCTGTGTGATGCAAATGGTAGAAAAGAAGTGGCTCTTGTCTCCCCAGCTGGGATGGGGGAACCGTTTTCAGTTCTTCCAGGCAGTTTTGACCTGTATGGAGAGTAACTGAAGTTCAGAACATGAATTTCAGTTTAATCCTGCAGTCATGCTTGGTACTTGTTTGTAATGAACAGAAATTAGCTTCTCCATGGGTCAGGTGATGGGATCACGGCATAAGATGCTTCTACAGGCAAGAGGTGCCTGTGGTTGGTTGTCTGAAAAACTGGCTTGATTTCGGGCAATAAGTTAGAAAGCATCCTTAACTGTCCAAGTTGGAATTAAAATACCTTTACCTCTGCAGTTGTGATGGGAAGCAGGGGTAAGATTGCTCTGAGAGTTTTCACTCTGTGCTTCTCAGGCTCTGGGAATTCAGCACTATGGGTCACATTTGGCTTGGGGATAACAGCAGTATCATCTCCTTAATCTAAATTACTTATGGACTGTAATTGTCCAAGAATGGAGGAGTCATTTATACTCGGCATATATGGAAGAGCACTGTCTGCTGATCACTCCAAAAAGGACCTGTATTTCATTTATTTGTGAGCACCAAAAATATAAAACACCTTGATGAGATCCCTCCTGAGCACCTTCCCAGTGCTGGCCGTGCTGCTGAAGCCTGTGGAGCTGTGTTCCCTTGTCCGGTGCCATCGTGCACTTGTGCCCTTCAGACACCACCAGGTCCCCTGCAAGGGGAGGTCCTGCAAGACTCTCTCCTGCACTGGCCTTTGCTTGATGCTCCAGAGCTTGTGCAGCATTTAACACCAGGTACGTGGGGGAACTTTGAAGTGTAAGTTTTAGGCAGTTGAAGAAAATTCCTACTAAGAATGTAGCGAAGAGATTTTGTAGACTGGGGGGCGAAACAGTGCAGCCTGCTGCATTATGTTGCATGCCCTGAACTTTACTTGAGGTTTTGTTTAGGTTAGTATGACCACTGAACATCCACATGCATGCTGAAAACTTTATGGTATAAGGAGACTGCATCCACCAAATTGTTTCATTTCTGTCCAAATTTTGGACGTGGCATGCACTTGAAGATGCTGGTGGTTACCTCACCAGCCATGGCTTAACAAGAAATGCCTGCGAACAACATAATGAGGGATTTCTCCAAATTTAATGTTTCTGTGAGAAGGAGGTGGATGAATGTGACCTCTTTTCTTGCAACTAGTTGAGTTGACAGCTGTTTTCCAGGTAGCTGCTGGGAGGGAGCTGGTGTGGACACACCACGCTGTGAAAGGCAATGGGATTTCAAAGTCTAATCACTGTGGAACTTGAAATGTGTCTTATTAAGCAGCTCTTTATAGAATCACAGAACAGCCTTGGTTGGAAGAGACCTCTAAGATCATCATGTCCAACCATTAATGTCAAGGCGGGGATGATAAAGACTTGGAAATGGTTCCTGGACTTACCTGCCAGCTTTTAGGCAGAGAAGTTGCTACTGCTCTGCTTGTGAGGTTTGAGAAGGCTGGAGAGGGGGTTTGGAGGCTGTGGCAGTGAGGAGAAACATGCCTTGCCCCCCACGACTGCCTGACTTCCCACCATGTGTGGGCAGTCCCAACACGGCATGCAATTTGGCATTTCCCAGTACCAGCACATTGGTATGTACTTCACCGATTGGGTGGCAATAAATGACGGCCACATGCAGTGATCCAAACAGGGATTTTTATTTTTTTCTTAATAAAGCACCTAGAAATACCTTTTCGAAAGTTTGCAGCAGATTGAAATTTCCCCATAATGTGGGACAGAGGAAATCACCTTCTAGCCCAAGGGGGAGATGAAAAGGTGGGCAGCTGGAAGAAATAGCAGCTATGAAGGGACACACGTTGCTTCAGCATCTCTCTGCTTTTTGTACATCCCATCCTCTTCTGAGCAGGGTCCTAAACCACTGCTGCATGCATGGGTGTGCATGACCACAAATTCCCCCTTGGGTGCTTTTGGAGGTCTGGTGGGACAAACCCATAATGTGAGTAGTGCTGAGTTATCTGGGGGCTTCATGTGCACCAGTTTGCCTGTGGCAGTGGCTGAAGGGTAGCAGCACGAGTTCAGGTGTCTGTCATGGAGGAGAGATTTAGGTCACTTAAAGGATCACCATCAAAGATGTTAGCAAAAGTGATTTTAACATGAACTTGTAAAAATGTGACTTAACAGAGCTCAATGACAAGGTTCACTGTTACGATACGGAAGAAACAAAGGGAAATGGAGTCAGAATTGGGCTAGAATGATTTAGACAGGGACCAGGGGAAAAGGGTAAAGGGGGCGCCTTCCTGTTGAGACATGAGGTTCAGAAGGGACCCCTTTGCTTTCTAAACTCCTTTTCAGAGGGGAGTCCAGGTGCAGCTACATTCAAACTTAGTCCCAGAGTTTGTCAATGGTTTATGGCTAAGGGAGCTGGATACAGGGATTGCAGTGATAATGACTCAATATGTTGTTATGGGTCCTGTATACAGCAATTTTAGACTCACTAGCACCATTACAATAAATCACAAGATTAGATGATACGATTTTGTAAAGATACTTAATCAGTCCATAATCAAAAATCTGTAATAATCAACACAGTGACTTAAAAGATTCAACAGTTTCCTAAATCAAATTGCATACAAGCACACATACACAGATATGGAAGTTAACCTATGATTAAGCTGTTTCTTTCTCTGCAGATTATAGTAAATTCTTGGTACCCATTGATCCCTGAAACGTCGTGAAATTGAATTATAGTGAATCACTCTTTTGATCTTCAAACCTTGTGAAATCTGATCACAGTCAATTACTCACTCTTTTCCGTGGTTGGCATCTATCAGATAATCTGAATTATGTTGTGAAATCTACCTTAAATGTTAGGAAATCTGCCCTGCGAGGCATCCCAGCTCAGGGGGAGATGTGGGGTAGCAGCCTGCTGCGATCCCAGAGGGTTCCAAGGGATCACTATCTGTAGGGTGCCAAGGTGATTGACTCTGGTCAGTACTTTTTCATTGCAGCCGTAATTTTTGTCAGGTGATGTTGGCACCTTTCAGAGTGGGCTGCGATCCTGGCAGAAGGAATTTTGGATATGGTTAGGGAGTGCTTTATCATCCCAACTCACTGCACTTGTACCAGGACAAGAAGGTACTGGATTGTCTCAACTCACTGCCCCAGTAGGCAAGATCAGAAAGTGCCAGATTGTCTCAGCCCACTGCACTGGTAATTAAAACAAGAACACAATGCTGGCTGGTGCTGACATCGCAGTGTGGCCTGGGGCAGTGTCTGCACCACTGCAGGGTCCCCATGCAGCCACTGGCCTGTGGGGTTTGCAGGAACTCTGGTCTGGGGGCTGAATATTTTGTCAGAAAGGGCAGAAACTTTTGGACTTGTATGTTATGAGCTGGGAAGTGGCAGAACAGTTTGTAAAAGCTTTGCTTTCACAGCAAAATAAATTGGGATAACATAATGTTCCTTCAATATTTATTTTTTTTTTCCTTGTTTTATTAATCTACCTAGAAAAACATGAAGTCATTCCCTTGAGGAGAGAAAAGAGTCACAATGCAATGTTTGGTAGAGATGGATTTGTGTTACGGTTTTGCCCTGACTTGGGTGAGCTGCTTTCCATCTCTCATGAGTTATCTTCATGCACTCTTAAACCACTGTAACTTCAGGGTGTATTTTCATTTGTTTTGCTGCTTTTCTAATTAATCTTCCTTTTTTTTTTTCCCCTTCCCACTTTGGGTGGTAGGAGCGGGTTTAACTAGTTTCACTTGAAACGGGTTGTAGTCCTTAAGATGGGCTGGTGGGACCAGGTGGCTTCAAGGCAAGTGGCATTGGCTGAAGTGTGAGCATAAATCCCAAAGAGAAACACATCTCTTGGGTAGCTTTTTAAAATTGGTTTTTATTTTCTCCCTGTCTTTGGGGTGTTTTGCTGTGTGGACACGTTGATGTTTCGTGAGAGTCATGTTTGATCTGTGTGAGAGCATGTGTTTGTGTGATACTGGGGCACCATCCTTCCGAGGGGAAGAGATAAGTTTGGATTTGCCTAATGCATGGGGGACGTTGCCCAGTCAGGGGAGAAATGCAAACCAGAAGGCGAAGGCTAGAAAAGATGCATTTGGTGGTGTGGGGTTTTTTATTTTATTTTTTATTTATTTTAAGTGGATGAAATTGCCTTTCTTGCAGCCCTTCCTCCACTTGGGCAGTCTTCTGCATTTTGGTCTCCTTCCTGCAGAGCACAACACTGTTTTGCTAATGGCATCGCCTCCTAAATCTCCTCCCGTGATCCAGAATTCAGGGGCTGATGGAGAATGGTCTTTTCCTCCATCCTTCCTTATTTAAGATTTCATCTCCTTATATTTATTAGATTAAACTGTGTATGGGATTTAGGGGATGGTTTTCGAGGGAGCTGTGGTGCTAAATAAGAGGCTGCAGGATGTCAGTGCTGGAAAATCTGGAAAGCCGAAATCTCAGTATTGTAGCTGGACAGCTGAAGTTAGGAGACAGGGAGGAAAAGGTAGCTGACTGCCTAGCCATACTGTACCTTCCATTTTATATGTTAAATAGGAAACCACCTTTTGTCTGAGTCTCCTTGGGGATGTGTTTTGAACTGATTTCAGCTTAGTGATTGCAAAATTTTGCTTATTGTTTTTGTCTCACTGAGGAGAAGAGACAAAATACATACATTAATAGAGTAAGATGTTATACAAGAGCACATCTGAGGTCTGGCACACGGACAGTCCTGGGGGAAGCAGAGCTGGGTGCAAGTCACATTCCCAAAGACCTGGAAGTTACTGCGGAGAAATTAAAGTGCAAGAGTAGTCCTTCCCTCCAGGAGACCCTTTCTTTGCCCTCCCATTCCTAAGCAAACGAAGGTATATGAACATTTGATCATGACTTCAAATATTTAATTAAAACTTATTTATTCGAGCTTTGCCTCTTGGCCACTGGTGCAGTTCTCCAGGTGTCTTAATATCTCCTTGCTAACAAACCTTATTGCTGGAATTTTTTAATTATAACCGTTAAAATGTTGCTTGCTTTAAATCCTCTGTAATCAATTTGTTTTCCTTCACTTGCTTAGCAATGAAGAGGATGGAGAGGTGGCCCGGGGGCCTTTCCAATACACCTCTCTGCTTAGAAAGTGCTGAAAAAATGCCCTGTAAATACAACTATAGGTCAAAACCCCTTTGAATTAAGCATGCATAGAGTGACGCTCCAACAGGGGTTTTAATGTACGAGTTCCGGAGAGGTGAGCGATAACTCTATGGGTTGATTAATCCAATTACTTCTGTTAATAAGGATGAAAACCCAGTCTGGTGGAGAGGTTGCTCTGCAATTAAAAGTAGATTTTGGTCATGCTGCTTGGGCATGGCAGTGCCCAGTGAGGAGGACAGCTGAGCGTTCGATCAGCTGGCGAGCTGGTGCATACCCTGAATTTCGGAAGATGCTTGTGGCACCGCAAATGCCATGTGTTATTGCAATTACATCCTAGTAGCAGCCACTGTTTTAACTTGTCTAGCTGAAATTCCTGGTGTCTCCTGGCTGCATCCCGTGGTCAGGGCTGCCCTGTGCTGCTGAGCCAGGCTCCTCCTGAGACTGTTTTAATTTAATGGAGGGTGGTCTCTGTACTGAGGAAGAAGCACGCTTATGAGTTTCCCTAAAGCATCGTGAGGCTACTTTATAGATAGAGGACTGTGAAAACCTGCGGTGAAGAGCCTTTTTAAACTACTTAATTAAAACCCAAAGGCCATTTTTTAACTACTTGATTAAGAAGCAAATGTTTATGGTGTATATTGAGAATTTTTTGGATCCAGTCTATGTATCAAGGTGCTTATGTGGAGTTCAGATGGAAAATGGGACTGCGAAGACAAGATTACACTACTGTACTGCTCAAGGTTTTGATTAATTGAGAATTAGGTGAGAGAAGTGTAATTAGTGCCAATTAACAGGGATTTGCAGAAAGTAGCCTGGAAGGATTTAACTTTTGCAATATAACAGGGTGTTTGGTGAAAGTCATGCTATGGAGACAGTTGACCTCTGTGTGGGGTTTTTAATTAAAAAGTAAAAAAAAAGTCTGTAAAACCCCAATAACCCTTACTGGAATAAAAAAACCTAGCTTCATGGCTGAGTTAAGACCATGGTAGACAGGGTCTCATCCTGATTCCCCTTAGATGCCAGGTCAAGGATTTTTTTTCTTGATACTGTGGAATGTGGCAAATTTTTAATCAATGGCTTGGAAGAAGGGGTTAATGAGCACTGGAGGAGCTGGGTCTGGTAGGTGATCCTGGAATGTGGCTGTGAACATCCCATGGGTTCTAGACCCAGGGGAGATGCCTGTGAAGGGGGTGTTGAGCCCCCTGCTCTAGACTGCTACTGCCCTGATGCCTGCAGCTCTTCCAGGAGGAGCAGCAAGTCAAGTGCACGGTTACCTGGGTTGGCTTTAGCACCAGACTTTTTGTGCTTCCCCAGGGACTCTGCAATGATTTATGGGGTGTGCAGAGCATCCTTCTTTCTGGCAGTTTGTGGAGACTGGGTGGTGATGGTGAGCATCTTGCAGAGCAAATGGTGAGCGTCTTGCAGAGCTGAGCTAGGTCTGATAGAGAAATTTGGTGCTTGCTGTGGCTTATTGGGATGGTGATTCCATACTCCTGGTGCTTCATAGCATGGGAGCTGGGGAGAGGTCTCCCACCCAGCAGACCAGTGGCTGGTGTCTCTTGTTGCTGCTTTCTTAACACCAGTCAATATTAAGTTTTAGAGGGGCTGTGCCAGCATTTGTAACAGACATTCCAGTGGAGTGCATACTTTAAATTCAGTCTCAGACATCCAGTGGGGCAGCCGCCCTACCTTGTACCCTTTGATTTCATCAGGCTCCTGGCTGCATCCTTGCAATGGTCAGCAGCCTACTTGTCCCACTGCCAGCTCTCAGCCTTCAGTGACACTGCTTCAGAGCAAGCAAAGGCAAAGGGCTCAACCTGATGCTAGGCTGGAAAGGCAGTGCTGCAGGAGGAGATCGGCAGCAAGACCCCGAGTGCTGCCAGCTCCAGTTAAACAGGCACAGCTCTCCTCCTGTAACGTCTTGGGCTGCTGTGAGATGGTTTGTTAGTGGCAGCACAGGCAATGATGCACATTCTCTGCAAGTGAAGTCTTGTTGACCTGGCAGAGAGGTTTGATTTTGTTCTTTCTTAAGGAGTAGAGCGGCAAAGTAAAAATAAAAGAGTTGTTGCACTGCGCAGGACAAATCCTGGTCTTGCAGCCCACGAGGGAATCATTCCCTAGCCTGGGAGAGACTGCTTTTCCTCCCAAAATGAAGGCCAAATGGCTGGTTTGTGCCATCCCAAAGCGCTGGGGGCTCTACCTGGTTTTGCAGCATCTAATGACTTATTGCAGGAGGGATTTTTCTTTTCAGCCTATTGCTTCAGTGAGAGCAGGGCTGCGTGTGTGCCCAAGACCTTGGCACTGAACCTGTCAGTCTTAATTAATCTTGCAGCAAGGAGCACTGCTAAGACGCTGCAGAAGAAATGGTAGGAGAGATGGGAAGGCATGAGTTTGCTGTTAGTTATGTGTGAGGCTATTGATTAGTCCTGGAAATCATATTTAATTACAGCAAAGCCTTCAGGATAGAAATACTGGGGGTGAGCTTGGTGTTGAGGCTTGCCTGCAGCTCTGCTCTTGGTGCCAGCTTTTACCTCTGCTGTCGGTGAGGTGAGGCCAATGCAATGATGAACTGAAGACTTGTAAACCCCCTTTCATTAGAAATGCTGCTAATGAACTGGTGGATAAGTGTTGGAGATGCTGCTTGTCCGAGCAGCTGAGTACTGCTTGGGTACTGTGACACTTTATGCAAATCATCCTCTGAATTAATTTGGACAAGGGAATAAAATTCAGCAAAGAGAAAGACAGCAGATATAGTGCTGGTGGGAAATGTGGAGCCATCCATCAGCGTGACAGCTCTTCAGGGGTAGGGGGGAGGAGTATCCCCAAACCTAGGAGACATCAGCAGAGCACATGCCTTTCTAGCTCAAATCCATCAACTCCTGCAGCACTCTGGGATGAACAAAGATGCCCCTGAAAATTTAGGAGCCCTGCCTTGGTGGCAGTATAGTCTGGGTGTGCGTTTGTGTGATTTTCCTGGGTCCCTGCGTTGATAGTGTGGGGAGGATGGGCAGTAGGAGGCATGGTGTAGATTATGCTCATCTGCTTTGGCTCCGGCTGTTTGTGTGGTTTTTATCAGCTCTGGGAAACGCATAAATTGCTCATTCTCATGTTGAATAATTAGGGGTGTTTCTGCAGCAATGCCACTGTCCTTCCCTTTGCATTTAACGCTCTCAGTAAGTTAACGTTTGCATTCTGCAGCTCGAAATGATGGGGTTGGTGTCTTTTTAACAAGTAAACCACAATTTATTGAATTTTTTTTTTGATTTTTTTTTTTTTCCTTACCCTTGAGCATGATGTTGGGGTAGTGTTTGTCCCTTGCTGTGCGTTGAAATGTTAATTTGCCAGTCGTGGCCTCTCCTTTCAGACTTTTTAGGTTTTTATGGTGAGGAAGAAGTAAGTCTTTTCCTATTAGAGGTCCTTGTTGTGAGCGGATGCCCTCTGGTCAGGCTGGGGATGTTGTTCTCTTGCATCTCAGCATTGGGTACCAGTGCTGCAGAAACTGGGCAGTAGAGAAGTGCAATACCGGAGCTTCCCTGCCTGCTCTCTACCAACCAGTGAAGCCCTCTGCCATCCACTCCTGATCCTTGTGAGAGTTTGCCAGCCAGTGATACCTGTCAGCAAACAGAGAAGCTGGTCTGGGGTCAGTGGGTGCCGGTGTCATGGCACAGTTTGGGGAGCTCTGACCTAAATATGGGCTTTGCTTGTCTGTCTCGCAGGGGAGAAATCACTCCTGGGAAGAAAATCTCATTTGGAGGATGGGAAAGGGAGGATTACAGTTTGCCATCTGTCCTGATGTTCAATATGTAAATAATAATTAAAAGGTTAATAATCCACAGGCCCCTTAACAGTGGGGTTTTTGCTCTGCTGCTGAAGCACCTCACCTGTGCTTTGCTGCTGTGTCACGGACAAAGGAGTTTTTTCTCCTGAGTCACTGCCAAGTGGAGCAGAAAGGATTCTTAAGGCTGCAGGAGCCCAGGAAAGCCCTGGAGCCAGTGCCTTTCCATGCCCTCCTGCTGACAGCACCCGTTGGGCAGCTCTTCCTAGCACCGACAAGCACAGTGGTTTGCATGAGCACGTTTAGCAGAGCTAAATAAGTCCATAAATAACCACCTGTTAACCACAGAGGACATGGGGTGCTGCTGCAGTAGGCACAGTGCCAGTGGATGGGTAAAAACAGGTATGGCGGTGACCCCAGTTCAGCCCAGGACTGCACGCGCAGAGTAAATTAATGAAGACAAATTAATTTGCTTTAGTGCAGATCTGGAAGTGGATGATGTTAACCTCCATGCCCAGTGAATGCAAGGAGAGTCCTCTTCTTTTTTTTTTTTTTTTTTTAATTGCTGCAAGAGCCTCTTTGAATTATCTCTGTGGAGTTCTCTGATAATGGTTTAAAAAAAAAAGGGGGGGGGGGAAGAAAAATTACATCCAAACCCTGAATTGTGCTGCCTGGGATGACCCATCTTAATTGAGTTTGTGTTTTGTTCTCTTTTCTTGGGGAAAAAGCAAAGTTTTGGAAAACTTTAATTACAGTAGTAGATGGTTTGTGAAAGCTGAAGGGTAGTTACTGGACTATTCCAAAGTGAACTGCTGAACTATTCACAGGCTGTATACGTAAATGTAAATGTTCTTGGCGAAGCCAGGACTGAAGCTCATGCTGTTTCCTCTTTCATACGTGTTTTTGTACTCTTCAGGAGCATCCAGTGATACCTAACCATGTTATTTCTGTGAACAGTATATAATGAGATTGCCAATAAGCCCACTGCAAAGGAGGAAAAGTAGAAGTGTGCTTGCTTTATGAATTAAAATATACAGGTAATTGCCTCAGTCTCCACCTTGTTATTGACATTTATGTGTTCACCTTTGATTTTTCATCACATCATTGGACTAGATGATCTTGAGAGGTCCCTTTCAACTCGTGCCACTTTGTGTGATTCTGCCTCTGGTTTCTACTAAAGTCATGGAATCATGGAATATTTGGAGTTGGAAGGGACCTCCAGAGATCATCCAGTCCAACTGCCCTGCTTTAAAGCAGGATCCCCTAGAGCACATCACTCAGGACTGCATCCAGGCGAGGCGGGAAAATCTCCAGAGAAGGAGACTCCACACCCTCTCTAGGCAGCCTGTGCCAGTGCTCTGGCACCCTCACCCAAAGGAAGTTCTTTCTCATATTTAAATGGAACTTCCTGTGTTCCAGCTTGTGCCTGTTACCGCTAGTCCTGTCACGAAGAACCACTGAAAAGAGTCTGGCTCCGTCTTCCCTCAACCCACCCTTTAGGTATTTGTAAACATTAATTAAATCACCCCTCAGCCTTCTCTTCTCCAGGCTAAAGAGTCCCAGCTCTCTCAGCCTTTCCTCATAGGGGAGATGCTCCAATCCCCCAGTCATCCTCGTTGCCCTCTGCTGGACTCTCTCCAGTAGTTCCCTGTCTCTCTTCAACTGGGGAGCCCAGAACTGGATGCAGTATTCCAGTTGTGGCCTCGGCAGGGCAGAGTAGAAGGGGAGAATGACCTCCCTCACCCTACTGGCCACACACTGCCCTGTGCAGCTCAGGGTGGCATTGGTCTTCTTGGTGGCAAGGGCATATTGCTGGCTCATGGATAATTTACTGTCTGCCAGGACTCCCAGATCCTTCTCCTTGGAACTGCTTTCCAGGAGGTCCCCCCTAACCTATCCTGGTGCCTGGCATTCTTCTTCCCCAGGGGCAGCACCCTACACTTGCCCTTATTGAACCTCATGAGGTTCTTCTTTGCCCAGCTCTCCAGCCTGTCCAGGTCCTGCTGGATGGCAGCGCAGCCCTCTGGAGTATCACTACCCCTACCAGCTTGGTATCATAAGCAAACTTGCTGAGGATCCACCTTGTCCCCTTGTCCAGGTCATTGATGAATATGTTGAACAAGACCAGACCGAGTATTGACCCCTGGGGGACACCACTGGTTACAGGCCTCCAACTCGACTCTGCTCCATTGATCACAACCCTCTGTGATCTGTCACAGCCAGCTCTCCATCCACCTCACTGTCCCCTTGTCCAGCCCACACTTCCTGAGTTTCCTAATGAGGATGCTATGGGAGACAGTGTCAAAAGCCTTGCTGAAGTCAAGGTAGATGTCCCCTCATCCAGCCAACCTGTTATAACATCATAGAAGGCTATCAGATTGGTCAAGCGTGATTTACCCTTGGTATATCCATGTTGAGCACTCCCAATAACTTTCTGTTCTTCAACATATTTGGAAATGACCTCCAGAACGAGTCACTTCATCACCTTCCCAGGGATGGAGGTGAGACTAACCAGCCTGTAGTTTCCTGGGTCTTCCTTCTTGCCCTTTTTGTAGGCTGGAGTCATGTTGGCCTTCCTCCAGTCCTTTCTTAAGTTTTTCTTAACCTGTGTCAAAAACCTTGGTTGTGAGATACTATGTCTTAATCTTTGTTACTGAATTCCTAATTGCTAGGTGGTCAGTGCTATTTTATCACCAGTACTGTGGGTTTTATTCTGTGCCCTCCCTCTGGCTGCTGTCCCATTGGAAGGATGTCCCTGGAAAAGTACCCTTTGTCCAGGAGCAATGAAAACTTCCCTAGGTCAGCTGTGGGTATTGCCATTCCTGAAATAACTCAGGGGATTAGAAAACAATAATAATAAAGATGGATTTGCTGAGTTCCAGCTTGCCCTGAAGACAGTTGCAACCACCAAACAGCCTAGACTGAACTGAGATAGTTGATTTTTAAGCATTTTTTCTTAATATAATGGAAAATGATGCTCTTAATTTAATGGAAGATAGCACTCTGTCCCTGCTGTCGTTGTAGACCAGCATCCCTTCCTGCTGTACTGGAGCATTCACCAAGCACATTGCCTGGGGTTTGGTGGGAGTGCCTTTGGCCGGCACTGAGAGCTTTCAAACAGCAGAACAAAACCTGCCTCTTCTAATTTATTATTGCTTTTAATATGCATCCGCAGCGGTAGCCTTCTAAAATCTAAATCAAATCAGGAGGGTGAGGATTGAATTTATTAAGCTTCTGTTTAAGATGGATGGAATAATGCAGGCGGCTTTGAGAGCACCAAATCTCTTTGGTGTTATTGGTCATTTGGTTTAAAAGAAAAACCCCAAAACTAGATTTTTTTTGTTTTTTTCCTGAAATGCTGAGTATACAGAGCTATTCCAATTAGTGCTAACACATCGTTCTAAAGCATCCTCAAGGATTAAAGAAATGCTTTTCGTTCTGTCCTCATGGATGGAGACACTGGAGTGTCAGGAGGTTAAGTGATCTGCCCAGGGTTGTGTCTCCTGAGCCTGAAGTCAGGTTGATTCTCTCGTCCCAGTGCTTTGAGGCAGACCCACATGCCCTTTGCCTTTATGACAAGCTCCTCCAGAAGATCAAGATGATGTTGAAGCTAACAAAGCTAGAACATGGCATATGAAGTGGAATAATTATGCTAGAGGTGACATTATGGAAGTAGAAGTTTGCAGAGATGCTCTCCTCCTGCTCAGGTGGATATGTGTGTGGAGGTATGATTTTGGTGACCTGTTGACTCTCATCTATATGAATTTAACTTCAAAAGTATGACGTGAAGCTGCTTTGGAGGGAGCAGGTTGCAGGAGCTAAAGGCAGGGAAGGCAAGGTGATCTAAGTGTGGTGCTCCAGCATGTCCCCACCATGGGCTGCCTCCAAGCCTCCTTGGGTGTTAATTAAAGCTCTCCTTGTAAAGATCTGAGAATGACAAAGTGCTTTTATTAAGCACTGTATGGTTTGACATATGGGATTTATGGCTGAAAGGGAAGGGTTGGATGTGGGTTTGCGTAGCAGCCTGCCCTGCCTGGAGGGTTTGCATCTCTTCTGGAGCGCAGCAAAGAGGGGAAGACAGAAAATTCACAGGAAAAAAAAACAAACGTGGTCCCCTTTCTGGATGTGTATGTGCATGCATGCACGAGCGGGCAGTATTATTGAGGCTTGGGTCAAATACATTCATAAAAGCCTATTCTCCCTAACGGCCTGCAGCTATTTACCAGATGGGGAGCGCTTGAGCAGGAACAGCGATCGCATTCAGAATCTCCTATCTGGGGAACGAGTTACCCCGAAGGCTCCTGAGACTTTGCAAACACCTGTGTCTTATTGCTTTCTATACTGCATGATCCGTTGCCTGTGTGTGTATACAGAGAGTCTTGGAAAATCAATTTGATTATTGAAATTCTATAGTTTTGTGGTTGGGATGGCTGTTACAACATGAAGTCTTTCACCTCTGGCTTCTAAGTCCATCCTTGGATGGTGGATGCTGAGAGTTGCCATCCTCTGCCAGAGGTTCCCATATCTCACCCAGCTGTTGGATAGCTCCTGGCCATGGTTGGGGATTAATTGCCAAGGGGGGCCGATGTGACATCTTAGTGCTGCAGGAGGTGAACCCAAGTTTCATCCACCAAAATGTGCACAAGCACTAGCATGGTTTTTGTCTTGCTTTGGGGTCAACGTGCCCTTCTCTGCATCCATCTGTCCAGGCAGGTCCATGGCTCAGCCCCGCACTGTGTGCAGGTGGAGAATGTGCAGGACTCCATCCAAGACCAGCAACATCTTGTTTTTGAGGCTGTCTCAAGTCGGGTACATCCTGATCCCTGGCTATTTTAGGTATTTCTAGAGTGTGTTTGATCTCTCTTCTGCCAGGAGAGAACTGGCACTGGATGAAACCGCAGTGGTGGGGATGAAAAGGCAGGCAAGGTGTTCTGCAGGAAGGATGAGAGATGCAGCAATGGTCCATAAAGCCCTTCCCATTGTGTCGGAGCCTGGAAAAACTGGGACGAGGTGCAGAGGGTGAGGACAGCTGAGTGATGCATCGCCAGCTGCACCTACTCCTTGTTTCATAGTCTGACCAAAGATGGGGCTCCTGGCCATGCTGCAGGGATCTTACATCTCTGGTGATGCTGCTTGCTGGAGGAGACAGGGGAAATTGGGCTGGGGGTCCCCAACTGGCCCCGTACCTTGCTTGCGGCAGGAAAAGCACTGAAGGCTTGTGGGGTGGTAGAGTTGGTGTGCTGAGAAAAATGTATCTCTTTTATTGTTTTCCCCTCCCTGATAAAACTGCCGTTCTGGCATTGTGTTTGTTTAGCTCCATTACCATCCAATGGTTCCCGCTGGTGTAGCTATTGAGTAGCTCTAAAAATAATTACATACAATAGGTATAAAAATCTATTGCTCTTCAGCTGCAGATCAGGCTGTTGGGTGGCTGCTGCTGCTTTAACTCTTGGGTCTCTCGCCTTATTTGGCTGTTGTGTACCAGGGGCTTGGTTTTTAAGATGAGAGACAAAGCCATCTTTGGTGCTACAGTGGATGTCGCTGGTGTCGCTTGGATTTGCTGTGGTTTAACCAAACACCTTACATTTTGTGTAAGAATAAGTTTATATAGATGCTACTTCAATCAACATGAAAAACGCCAATAAATAAGTGATTGTTGAAGGATTCCTGTTGACTCTGCGTTTGGCTAGCTGAGTCAGCATCAGGCTGGACTTATGTGTCTGTGTCCAGCAAAAAAAGCCTGACTCAAGGTGAATCCCTGCAAGGACAGAGCAATTTTGGGTTCCTTATTCTTAAGACTGTGTCCTGGCAGCCCCCTGTGCAGGAAAACTGGTACCTGCTCTGGCAAAAAGAAATGTGGGTGTAGAGAGTGAGTGAAACCCATGCACGGAGGTTGCAGCGGTACTGCTGGGTCTGCAATCCATTTGTCCCTACTCCTGAGAGCAAGTACTGGAGGTCTCAGCACAGCAACAGTTACTTGCTTGGCATGAGGGGGTGCTTTTATGCATCCTAGGCAGCGTATTTATCTCTGCATCGTAAAAGCAAATTACATCTCATTAGCATCACACCATAATCTCCATATGTGTGAGCGATGCTGCTTGCTTGTGAATTTTGTCCTTTCATGGGCTGTACGGGTCCTCCCTTGGGATTTCCTCTTGGAGACATAAGGGTGGCCTGAATTTTGGAGATGTTAAAAAGGTTACATGTTGCATCCAAGCATTTTTCTGGATCCTTGAAGCCTGTTTGCAGGTTCACCTCCAGCCGAAGGAGTTTGTTTTGGTGTCTTCTATTGCCCTTAGCTCCATGGCGGTGGATTTGGGTTAGGGCTTGCTCTGTGGGGAGCACCTGTCGTTGTTTTGTGCAGAAGGAATATGCTTTGTTGTACACTCTGCTTGGGGGGAGGAATTGTGTTATTTCATAAAAGCTTCTAGAAGACTGTTTTTTTCCAGGGAAATTAAATTTCACATGTACCTTGAGGCAGTACCCTGCTTCGTTAGATCAGTAACAAGCCAGTGTACACCTCGTCCAGGAAAAGCCTGATTGAAAGTCTGATTGAAAATCAGACTTGTGGTCTGTAATTTACCCTGAAACCTAAAATTAGAATATTTTTTTTTTGATTGAAATAAGCGGTTTAGCTGCACTGACTTTACAAAGAGTGTGGGATTGTATCCATGGTGAATTAATTTATTTATGATTTAATTTCCTGAGGTTTCCTTATGTTTAAGCTTTTTCTTTCTTTTTTCTCCCCCTCCCACCCCACTCCAGTACACTAGGGTTTGGATTCCTGACCCTGATGAAGTTTGGAGATCGGCAGAAATTATCAAGGATTATAAAGAAGGTGATAAAAGTCTCCATCTGAAACTCGAAGATGAAACTGTAAGCTTTTGAACGTTGTTATTCTTTTCAGTAATTTCAAGCTTCAAATTAATGTGTGAAGAAGACTGAGCTATCTCATACTTTTTAGGAAGTGTTTTAGAATGTGTTTTATTCCTTTAGCACTTCCAGCTTTACTGTCCCTGCTCCCTTCAGAGATACTTGAGTTAAAGTAGGTTGTGAGAAAAGTCCTTGACCTCTTTCATAGCTTTACATCCCCTGGCAAAGTTGTAATAGTCTGTGATATCGGAATGCCTTTTTAAAAAAAAAAAAAAAATAGCAGCAGTATGTTAGAAATACAGTTTATGCTTTTTGCTGCTGAACAAACTGGAAAGAGCACATCTGGTGGCATCTGCTCAAACTTGGGTAGCAATGGGAGTGTGTGCAGCTGGTGATAAACCATTCCTGAAACAGGACAGAGGCTGGGGAAGAGCATCTCCTTTCTGTCATGCACAAAAATCCTGTGGGCTGAGACATCATCTGCAATCCCCCACTGTTACCTGAAGTTAACTGTGGCATTTGCATCAACCGCAAAATTTGGGTGGTTTATGGGAAGGGAGCAGCTGTGCCCACCATGAGGTGCATATCCCACCTGTGGTGCCTGGTGTAACAGGAAGAATAAATGTGTTTTTCAAGAAGTATTCCACCTAAACCAGGTTTCTTCACTGAGCTGAAAGGGTTTCCTTAATTATCTAGAGGGTGATATGCCCTGTTGCTTAAAGGAGTTAATAGAGGCCACTTTCTCCAAATTGAAAATGCTCTGAGGAGGGTGAGTAATTCATGTCCCCTGCCAGCTGACCATCTCCATACTGCAGGGAATATTTTCACTCTATTACTTAATGGGAAGATGGAGAACAGGAATGAGACATGCTTCATTAGGCTGTTCATCAAAACAATTCTTCTTTCAGAGCAGCGCAAGCACGGGCCCTTTGGAGTACAAGAACGTGCCAGGTTTGCAAAGAAAGTTATTCACGTTGTAGTCTGCACCCCCAGTGCGTGGTGCTGCTGGCTCTGCCAGGGACAGCCCCAGCTGCGCTGCTTGTCCTTCCCAGTTTGCTCTTCCAGCATAGGACAGCTTTCTGAGGGGGCTGCAGGGCAGATGATGCTACTCTTGGAGATGCTTTTTCACTCTGTGGAGATACATCTGGATAAGGAGATGCACAGATGCCACCTCGCTCACTCAGAAGCACTGGGCACGTACTTGTAGGACCCTGAGTCACTCAGCCCCTTGCTTCTTGGTTAGCTCCCTGCCCCATAGCCCTGTAATTCAACCTTCTGGATTCACCATCCTGCATCTATCAGTCTCTACTCTGAGTCATAACAATCATCCTTTGAGCAGATCTTTTCTCTAATGACATGATGCTTTGCAGTCATGGTGCTCACGTCCGGCGTGTTTCCATTATTCCAGTCATTCCATGCAGCAGCTTGTCCCTGCCTCCCAGTGGCTGGTTGCTGCTGGAATGGCCCTTGTTGCAGGCTTTTTACATGCTTTTTCCCTTGCGCCTGGGGCAAGAAGACAGAAACCCTGGAGACAGCAAGAAGCAGTGTTCAAGCCTTTGTGAGGCACCTCTGACAGGTGTGAAAAGCACTACAGGCTTTGACTCTGGAGCAGATTTCATGAGCAGCGCTAATGGGTGCCCTTTTTGGGGTGCCCAGTAGAGATGGGTGCCTGGGTGCAGGTGGGTGCCCAACTCATTCACAGCAGCTCTTTTGTACCACTGGTGGTGCTTTGGCTACCAAAGGACATGTGCACATACTGCTGAGTACTGCAGCCTCCGTCCTTCTCTGATGGAGACATTCAGCAGTTTTACTACTTAGGGAGGGAGAAGATTTTTCTTTTTTTTTTTTTTTTTTTTTTTTTTAAATTTTTTATTTAATCTGTGTATTTCACTGGAAACCAAAGGGGCTAAGAAGTCCTGCAAGGTCCAGCCTTTTTGTACAGCTGAGGTTAGGGTCAGCAACATTAAAGTACAAGATGATTAAAAGATTACTGGATGTTGTAGATAGTAGCCTAATAGGCATGTTGCTGTCACGGTGGAATACAGGAACATCTCGTTTTGGGGTTGTTCAGGAGACTGCTCTTACTGCAGGTGCTTGCAGAGAACCCTGTTTGATGCTGTTCCATGTGAAACAATGCCTAGACACAAGTCATGCTGGGCTGACAAGCGTTAGCGAGGTGGAGCAGTGCATGTGTGCATCTGATGGAGATACGGAGCATACATATCTTCAGGGGTTTTGAAGCTGTTGAAAGCCTTTTGTTCCTGGCAGCCAACATGCATTACCCAACCATTTAGTGCTTCTCTTTTGTCCTTGTGCTTGAAGTGAGTTTTCATGGATTTTGTGGTTTCTGGCTGTACTGTATGCAAGAGTACTCCTGAATGAAGAGCTGATTTTTAAATATCACAAGGGATCCCTGGTGTGTTTGCCATTAAGATGTGAGACTGAGTGCAAACTCTGGAAAATTCGCATTGGCAATGTGGAATTGGAGTATAAAACAAGCCTGGGGTTGTCAAATGTGCTGTGTGAGCCTCTCCTTGTGCACTTGGGTCGGCTTTTCCTGTGCTATTTGCATGGGCAGCAGTCCAGTGCCAATGCAATGGTAATGGTGCCGTTCTGCTTGCAAACTGGGATTCTTCCCTTCTGCTGGGAGCTGAGCATTGAGACCCCTTCCTGAGTTGCTCTATGGGAAGCAACATCACAGGCAATTTCTGTGCTCTCCCTCTCCCCTGCCCACTGTAAAGCCAAAATATACACATTTTCTTTAGTTGGTGGCTCTGCTGTTCATTTGGGGATAAGCCAAAAATAGTTAGCATATGGGCAGCCATATGCTTCAATGGCATAACCTGGCTCTTCAGATATTGAAGCAACAGCGATCCTGTGCTTCTCCATGCCCGAAAGGGTGTAAGGTTGTGAGTGTAAAAGTAACATGAATTAAAAATGAGTTGAGAAATCACTCTGATGGGAAGAATGTGGTCTACTTTGCAATGAGGCTGCCTTTAAAAGACAATGAAGATACTTAGATCAGATGAAGCTGTAGTTTTTTGTATGGTACCTGTTACTGCTCAGAGTTGGCTAACGGCTATCTGCCCCAAGGCTGGCCTGAAAATAGAATCACAGAGTTGTCTAGGTTGGAAAAGACCTTTAAGATCATCGAGACCAACCATTAACCTAAGACTGACAGTTCTCAACTACACCATATCCCTGAGCGCTATGTCGTCATGACTCTTAAATACTTCCAGGGATGGGGACTCCAGCACTGCCCTGGGCAGCCCATTCCAGATAACTTGGGTATGATCAGGTTGATGCATGTGAGCCATCTGTGTCCCCCCAGACCATCTGCTGGCCAGCTCAAAGCCATTTATGATGGAGATGTCCTGTCTCCTGGTTGTGTTAGCCAGGTCCCTATAGAATCATAGAATCATGGAGGGTATTTGGTTGGAAGGGACCCTCAAGGGTCATCCAGTCCAACCCCCCTGCAGTGAGCAGGGACATCTTTACTAGATCAGGTGGCTCAAAGCCCCATCAAGCCTGACCCTGAATGTCTCCAGGGCTGGGGCCCCCACCACCTCCCTGGGCAACCTGTTCCTGTGATCCACCACCCTCATATTGAAGAACTTTTTCCTTACATCTAACCTAAATCTACCCTTTTGTAGTTTAAAGCCATTACCCCTTGTCCTATTGCTACATGCCCTCGTGAACAGTCCCTTCCCTGCTTTCCTGTAGGCAACTTTTAGGTATTGGAAGGTCGCTATAAGGTCTCCCTGGAGCCTTCTCTTCTCCAGGCTGAACAACCCCATAGCATTTAGTATAAAGGGGCTTTCATTTCATTTAGAGCAGGATGTGTAAGTATTTTATAGTATCAAGCTGGCATTATGCCTGGATAACTTATAAGACCTTAAAAGGACCTGGGTCTTGTGTTCTCATGTTCCTTGTGTGTGTCTCTTCAGCTCTATGAATATCCTATTGACCTCCAAGGAAATGAGCTGCCTTTCCTGCGCAATCCAGATATCCTGGTGGGAGAGAATGACCTGACAGCCCTGAGCTACCTGCATGAGCCTGCGGTCCTCCACAACCTCAAAGTCAGGTTCCTTGAGTCCAACCACATCTACACATACTGTGGTGAGTGTCCAGACCACAAGTTCAGCTCCTGGAAAGCAATGGGTTAGAGCATGTCCACATAGAAACCCCTTGAGACCGCAAGCCAGAGGCAGTGGCACGAGGAAGGTTGTGAATTTGGGGTGAGTGGGAGACACAACTGTGTGCCAATGAGCTTTAGGTTGCAAAACCAGAGGTGGTTTTTGGGGATTGGTGCACTGTGAACTTGCCAAGCTCATGGTCTGTGGATCTTGAGGGAAATGCCTTGTTACATGAGTTTGAGGCCAGCTTTGCGTGTGCTTAGCAGTCTGTGGGGGAGAAAAGCAAACCGCTGGAGAACAGCAGTGTGCCAGGAAGATGTGATCCAACTGAGAAATGCCCATAGCAGGTTTTCCTCCTGAAATACTGCAAGAAACCCGTGCTGGAATATTGTTTCCTTCTTTTTCTTAATGATTTTTGGGGGTCATTGAACTCTTAAATTCAAAGCAGAAGGACTTGGATTTGTCATTCCCGGGAAGGGTGGCCTGCCATTCAACACAGCAGTTACCTGTGAATAGATGGCAACAAATTACAACCTAAAAAAAAAAAAAAAAAAAAAAAAAAAAAAAAAAAAAAAAAAAAAGAAGAAGAGAATTCAGCCATTTTTATTCAGTTAATATTGAGAGAGAGAATATTGAGTGTTGAACCCTCTTGCTGGTGCTCAAGATGACCTTGCTAGCAGTGATGCAGACTAACGATTCTCTAAGTGATGAATTGCAAGATTTCAGTGAAATGCATGGGACTGCTTGTGTCGCTGGGTTAAGGCTGGTGTGTACAGCTATGATTAAGGCAGGAAGATACTCTTGTTTAGAGTAATATCCTTGAGATACATGGCCTTAGCAGCTGGTGATAGTGGTAACTTTCCTTAAAATTTGTAATTATGTCTAATGTTGACTACTGGCATAATCTGCAGCCTCTCGCAGCAGCGTGTGTGCTCCCAGTGAGCTGCAAGCCTGCTTTCATCCAAAATCAGTGAGGTTTTGTTAGTGCAGCTTCTCATGAAGGTTTATTATAATCTTGAGCACAGCATCACATTAATGAAGATGCATAAGTTCAGGCTTAGCCGTTCAGGCTTAGCAAGTGTGGGTCTAGCTAGAAAGCAGTGTGCAGGTGCAGCATACCTTGTACTCTGGTTATGAAGTAGTTGAGAAGGGGAGGAACGTGCTTATTTGACAGGAAGTGCTGAGGCAACTATAGCCCTTCAGCTCAGTATGCATCATTGCTGAAGGCATGTTTTTGGGGACTCGGGGAAAGAGCTGCATGGCTCTAAAAGAACCAACATGCAAACAGATGGGAGCAGGGCACAGTGAGGTGAAGCTGTTGGGTTAATATCCTGCAGAGGCAGGTAACGTGACTTAGCTGACCTTTGCCTTTCATTGCGGGTTAAGTCCTGTATCCTGGTGTTTGCTGCAGGCTGAGAGTTCCTATGCTTTGCTGCAATTTAAGTGTGCCCAAGCCCTGAGTTGGCAGGTCTGGGTGGGAGCACAGCACCTGCTGCCACCAGCCATGTGCCCTCCAGAGCTCCTTACAGTAACAATTTAAACCTGCAAAACCTGAAGGCACTTTGGAAGGGGAACTTGTGAGTGCTTCAGTTTTGCAGGGTGCAGACCAGCTCCCTCAAGCTCATGGTAGCACCATGCATGGCTTTCCCTTTCATTAATTCCTGGGCTCACTGCCTTCTCTGGGCAGGCACAGCGTTCCTAGAGCTGGAGAGGAAAGGGGCTTTAAAGCTTAAATGCAGGCTCTGGCATTCCTTTCCTGCGATTTATGCATTTCATTTTGATTTGAGTGCATTCTTTATTATTAGCTTTTACTCAGAACTTAAGCCAGAGGAAAATATGGGATATTTGTTTGGGTCTAACAGAGCTTTGATTGCATAGGAAATGATTTTCTGAAGTGATGGCTCAGGCATGTTTAGCTCTTCTTCTCACTCTTTCTACAAAGTCTGGTTTCACACAATGGAGATGATTATATATTTGCTTTTCTCACCAGTTTCATAAGCCTCCTCTGTAGCTGTACTGGAGCTTATAGCCTTGCTATCAAAGCATAGCACTTTGAAGAAGATGATGAGATAAGAATTAGGAGTCCTTCTCCGTTCCCTTTGCATCCTTCTTCCCCCTGCCCCCCCAAGCACTGTATTTAAAAAACAGATCAAAACAACTAATGCAAGCCCTGAAAAGCCTGAAGTATTACCTCTGTTCTTGCTTTGTAACGTCTCTACCTATTTATCTCCTCTAAGGTATTGTGCTTGTTGCCATCAATCCGTATGAGCAGCTGCCAATCTATGAACAAGATGTCATCTACGCGTACAGTGACCAAAACACAGGGGATATGGATCCTCACATCTTCGCGGTGGCGGAGGAAGCCTATAAGCAGATGGCCAGGTGAGTTGGGCTCTCAGTCAATGTGGTTGGATCAAACTGTCGGATCAAAAGCAGGCAAATATCCAGTTAAATATTGCAAATATGCAATTAAAGCCAAATCATGGAAAAGAGTGTGGAACTTCCAGATTTTCATTTCTACTGAGAATACGGGGTCTTCTATCATGCATTTATATTCCCAAGTTGTTATGATATCTCCCCGTCTTGGTGGTTGTCTTCATCCATGGGTGCTGTAGCTCTGTCCCTCTTCTGCGAGATGCAAGACTTGGTTCCTGCAGCAGCCTCCCTTATGTAGTGCAGAACTGCTTCCTGCTGAAATCGCTTTGAGGTGAGGTATTTCTAATTAATTCTGCTTCCCAACTTCATCCTGTTATTGGCTGCCAAGACTGGCAGGCAGTCTGGGCTGATGGGGAACTCTGTAGTCCTCTGGAACTCATGGGTTCAGTGCAGCCGTGATTCAGATGGGGATCCTTCTCCTGTTGCTGCTTGGATGAGTTTCCTGGAAGGAGTTCAGACCACTCGGCAAATGTCATGTTTAATAGCTTGGAGGAAACCACATTTCAGATAATTTGGTGAGGTAATCAGCCTAAACCCAGAAAAGAATGTTGGTCGTCTTTATGGAGACACTGTGATTTTGAGTTAGGAGGTGACTGGCAGATATTTAGGGATATTTATGGGTCCTTCAAAGCAGTGTCTTCCCCAGAAGAACATAGTGTGAGTTTTACTTTATTTCTGTATTTGTTGTGTTGCTGAGGACAGATGCAGGAATTTTGTTCTTCCCAGATAAGTCGTGATCTAAAAGAGAATTTGAGAGGAAGCTGCAAGTTGTTGCACCAGGGATAATTTCATCATAGTCGTCTGGACTCACACAGTGTGTCTAGATTTGCTTGTGAATTAGCTGTGATTTGTATACAGCCCTGGCTTTTAATAATTTAAAAACTGAACTGTTTACCAAGGGTTTCAATCTGTTTTTTGCTGTGTCTTGGCTGTAAGTGGTGAGTTAGGATGTGTTTCTAATCAGAGATGAACCAGAGTTCAGTCTCAAAATGCATCTGGAGGAGCACTGTCATGGGCAGAGGTCAGATGGATTCTACCCAAACTGACTCCACCCTGCAGTTCTGACCTCCTGCAAGTGCTTGTGCTTGGGGCAAAAGTGTTTTGAGAATTTAGGAATTTGGGGAGCTGTCTAGAGAAAGAGAAGGACTTAGAACTGTGACCTTGTTACATGAATCCAGGCTGAGCAGCAAGTTGTGCTGTTCTTTGTAGAAGATGTCAGGGCTTTGCTGACCAATGTGGATGGGACGTGTGGATTCTCCTGGGCATGCATATGAACTATAAGGCAGCTGCTTGCTTTTCTGCTGAAGTCTGTGTTGGGGAATACTTGGTGGTTTCCCACATCCCTGTGTATTTTTGCAGGCAGTGGGCTAACCGACAGCTGCAGCCAGAGATGCTTGATTCTGCTGTCCTTCTTATCAGAGTAAATCTACTTTTGACAGCCACCTATAATTGATAACTGCTGTCTCTGGACGGTTAGGAGTGCTCTGTTTGCAAGGGGACATGGAAATAACCACCTTCAAAGCTCTTAAACAAGACACTCGCAGTTCAGTGCTGCTCTGGTGCTTTCTGTCTTGGGCTGGTATTACAGTAATTGCAGGCGTGGGCACAAAAAGGGGATTCAAATGGGGTTGAGAGGAGATTGTAAAATGGATTATAGGAATCTGCCTGGTTATTTGAAATGCGCCTTGAAGTGTAACGCTATATTTTGAATCTGAAAGCTTCTGGGTGGGCATTGTTTTTTTCTCCTCTGTTTCATCCAGGCTTTTCCCTCCATAGTGCTGCAGGGAGAATGATGTAGCTCCTTGAGGAAGGCCCATGGATGGCATGTCTCATGGGTGATGGAAGTTGTGTGCTGGACAGGACTTCTTTTTTGCTCTTTTTTGACTGAATTACTGATTCTATGAGATGCCTTGTATCCATAGCTCTGCTTTAGGCAGTGGGAGTACATGTGAGCGTGGTGGGACACAGGTACTTGGGCAGCTCAGCCATCAGGATGCAGGTCTGTGAGCAAGTTAAACCTAAAATGGTGCAAAAGCATCATTTGCTTTGCAATGTCTTAGCTTTTAAACAATTGTATTATCTCTGGTGCATCCTGTAGACCGCGAATAAAACTCAAACCTGCAGTCTCAGAAGGTCAAACGTGCAATGTGACTGAGAGCAGGAAAGGTGCTTCTGGCTAGCCTTCTGAATTTATTTACGAGTGTGTGCTTGTGTATGTATATGCATATATAGGCTTACATATTTTTTAAAAAATTGGTTTATTAATTCTGAAACCAAATTAAATGCAAATCACATCATAGAAAGGTAATAATAATAATACAGATGTGCGTTTGACTTGAATTTCTGTTTTTCTTTCAACGGGAATGTCCTCAATGTGAGCAAGAAAATCAAACAAGTGAAACAAGCTTTCTCTGTGGAACATCGCTTGGAAAAAGCTGATGTTATTTGCAACATCACTGAGCAAAATGGTGCCAAGTAAATAACTTAGTGGAGCCACAGTCACTGCATGAGCTTGTCTGGTGTTTGATGGTGTGTCATCTCTGAGTTTTGCAGTGAGTGGCTTCTTCCATTTCCATGCTTTTATATATGTCTGTGGGTTAATATTCATGCAGTTTGTGTGGCAGAGCAGAACTTGATTAGCTGACTCTCAGTAAACGACTTCTTTGAGATCAGACACTGCACTAGGGCAATAAACCCTTCAAAAAAAGCATTGCTGAAATGGTGCTTAAGATATTTTGAGGCCACAGGGAAACAGTATGAACTTTGAGCAAGTGTGTGAGTGGGCTGGTGGTGCCAGCTTTTCACTTGCTGCAGGCTTTCAAGTTGCAGTGGTCCTCTGAGGGCAAACCTTTTGTCCTTTTTATGAAGACCTGGATAAGGAAGGCTGCAAGGTGTGTCATGTTCTTATAGGACAAACAGAGCAAGGAAATAATCAGGAAACATAAAGTCACGTTGAACAGCCCTTCTACAGTGCAGAAGGCAAGGTCATCTATCTATCTATAAATATGTATAAAAATACAATAAATATACACACATATGTAATATATAAAGCGCATAATATATGTATATTTTAGCTTTATTAGTGGCCCAGAGCACACTGGGAAGATGCAGTGGAGGTGACTGAATGGAATTCAGTACATGGCAAGGAAAAAGGGGGCAAAATCTAAGGTTCTCTGTTAAGTGAGAGAACTTGGAGGCAGTTAGATTTTTAATTCTCTGGGCTTCTAGTATACCATTGTCGTGTAGAGACAGGGTTCCAGGGCAGAACTTAAAACATTTGCTGGTGTATAATTGTTAGTGAAGTTGTCCTGTGCTTTCTTGCCTACCTTGAGCTAGTAGTGTCCATGAGATGAGACTGGAGGCATCAACCCAGGTGACTGTAAAGCTCTGCTGGATCCTGTGTCTGGTGTTGCCCTATCATCAGGAAATGCTGATTTAAAAGGAGGGGGAAAAAAAAAAGGAAGGGGAGGAGGGGAAGAGGGAGAAAAAGAAAAAAAGCTGTGGGTGGTCTAGGCAAGGGGCTGCAGAAGGCATATAGCATCATCTGATCCTATTTTTTGGACAAAATATTTCACAAAGCATCTGAACACTTATGGCAATAAGTGACTATTCTCCTTTAAATGAAAGCTTCTCCCAACGAGGATGCTTTGCAGCAGGTTGCTTTACACTGAGTTGCATTGCAGCACTTCCGTGTAAAACAGCTTAAAAAAAGGCAAGTGATTAAAATTCATATGTGACAGCCTCTAATTTTTCCGGTGACCAGCTCTTTAGAAACTCCCTGCGTACCAAGTGTGAGACTAAGCACACTCAGTTCATTGAAACAATATTGTTTGAGGCAAAATACACAGCATGGAGTTGATTTTCTCCAAGTGCTGCTACCGGAGGCAGTGGAATCAGGTGTTGGGGTGGTGAAAGGGTGGATCATTTAGTGATTGCTAATAGCTGATGCTGTGGGATTTGAAGCTATTTGTGCTTTGGAACATACGTTATCTGCAGGGCAATGCAGCCATCTCCTCCTCTGATCTTGATCTTCATCCTCCTGATGCTACCTGGTGAGGTGTGTTGGGTGTTGGTGCCTTTTACACCTTTGGGTGCTGCAGAAGGCATTTGCAGTCCTGAAAGCAAAGTGAAAGCTTTGAGGGAACATCCAGGATCCCTTGGAGAGCCAGCGCAGCCGGCAGTGCCCTGGCTGATTGCTTCGTGCTTTTCTTAGAGGAACAACAGATCCATTGTGTGCCCAAGTCCCAGTGGTGGCTCTCATTTCCTTGTGTGTCATCACTTTGGGCAGAAGCCTGGAGTCCAGCAAAAATTCCCCTTGAAACTTTATTTCTGCTGAAGTCAGCCCAGCCAGCAGCTTTCCATGCAGGAGCAGGGGTTGTTTCTCACTACTCACCCTGACCCACGTTCCTCTTGATTAACATGTCCCATTAGGTGTTGCCAGCTCCATTGAGGTGACTGAAATTTGCACGGTGACAGTGTGACACCGGCGTCCCATACCCAGCCCTTGGGGGCTTTAGTTAAAGGTTAGAAGCTCCCCTTCATGTCAGCAGCCCAGTTTTCTTCTCCACAGCTATCCTTGGCCAGCTTAGCTTGTCAGTGCAGTCACCATGTTGTCTCCAGATGCTGAGCTGAGTCTGTTAGGAAAATCACTGCAGTGTGCTAAAGTAGTGAATATGTTTGTGTGGCTTTTCTGTCCTTGGACCCTATCTCTTCTTTTTATACTGGTTTGGTTTACTCCAGGCACAAGCGAGGGCTTGCTAGTCCAACTAAGGTTTCTTAATGCCTTCTTTAAAAAAAGAAATCATGCATTATACTTAAAAAATGCAGAATTGAACAGGTGACAGAGGTGTGTGGTGTGAATAGCATTGCTGTGGGTGATGGGGAGGAGAATGGGCCCTCCAAAGGCTGTCAAACATCTTTCAAAAATGAGGAGCAGGGAGTGAGGTGGTCTTTGCTCAAATCATAAATCAAACGTTGAAAGCATTTTAATCCCCTTGCTATATATTCTGTGTATTTTCCAGATAGCACAACAGGATCTGGCTGTGATAGCAGCATTATATCACATATGTGGACCTCTTAACTGGTATGACATGTCAGCAGTCCACGTCGGCTAATAAACACGAAATAGGTGTTCAGATCTTACAGTGAAAAAGACCTTGGGTAATAAAGGACTTTAAAAAGGCCTCCGAAGAAGTGTGTGGACTGGGTGACAAAGTAGGTGCTGTGCTTTTTATTTAGTTGTCCATCCATTGGGCTTATGCTTTAACAGATGCATGATGTCTGTGAAGCTGCTGCATGTGGTCAGATAAAAATACCTTGATCTGATCCATGTATAACTGCTAAATTGGAAATGCAGGATATTTTAAAGTTTTCCTCCTGGGGGCATGAAAGGGCTCTGCAGACCCTCACTGACCTTTGCAACGTTGGTGGGAAAACAGATGTTCTGGTGACCTGTTGGTTAGGCTGGAGTTTCCTCCTTCACAGCATGAGAATTTCCTCACAGTGGTGTCGATAGTTGTTGTAGAAGGAATAAAATAAGAAATGCCAGAGTGATTTGGCAGATGAGTTCAGCTTCTATGTGTCTGTGCCACAGGTCTCGTGTGGCTCAGTTGATGCCAAATAATGCCTGGTGTCTGCGATTCAAACCAGCATCAGCGTCTACCATGTGATTCCCAGATTACAAGTTGTATGGCAATAGAATGTCTTCCTTTTCAGCCCTGATGCAAGGGGAGGCTTGCACTGTTTCTGGCACTAAATTCTCAAACACCTGGACTGCACTGTTTTCCATTTTTTCTTGGAAGTTAGTGCAACGAAGTCTCACATTCCACTGTCAAAAACGTATGTTGAAGTGTAAAAAATCACTGCCTGCACCAGTGGGCAACACATGATGTGTCTTGCAGAGATACATGCCGATGGAGCTGCTCTCTTCTCTGCTGTGAGGTGCAATGCTGGAGCTGGAAAAGAGCAGAAATTACAGCATCGACCCTGCCCATAACCTAATAGAGGTGGGGAGGAGTATGGACACGGCGGGGAATGTCCTTTCATAGCACTCCAAATCTCAAGCTTTACAAGAAGATTTAAAACCATACAATGAGAGAGTGGGTAGGAGTTAAAAGAGAGATTAATCCCCAACAGAGATGCAAGAGGAATCAAGACTGGCACAATAAATAAGGCTGAATGCTGTGTTGTATTAAAGCCAGGGGAGGGTTTAGGTCTCCTGGTGAATGAGGCTGGGGCAGGGGGTTGCAGCGAGCTGTGGGGCTGATCTGTGCTGCTGCTCAGCAGGTACCGCCTCAAACTAAAGGTCTGGTCTAAAAAGAAAGGGTCAGAAGAAAAAGCACTCAATATCCTTGAATTTGGAAAGGGGAGAAACTGAGGGGGATATCTGTTCAGAGTTGCAGCTGAGGTGGGAAGGAGGTTTGAAAAAGCTACCCCATCACATGGTGGTGCTGGTCTTAGACCTCAGGGTTTGCAAAAGCAGCTGGAAGCAACTTCTGCATAGGTGATATAAGGAAAAAATGGGAGACACTCCAGGTGATGTTTCCCAAGCACTGAAGGAGAGACACCTCCTCCCAGAGCAGAGATGCTCTGAGGATAAATGGCTGACTAAATGATCCTTTTTTTAATCTTTGGGCAATTTGGAAGGAGAAAGATGCTATTTGCTAGCTGCTTTAATCATAAATGAGACATCCCTTATAGAAAAATCATAAATACTCATAATGGCACAGCACTAGCATGGGAGAGCTTAAGGTACAGAAAGGTCAGTGCCTGACTAAGAGTAATGATTGCGTGTCTGAAATATCACCGACCTGGAAGCCTGCATCAAACAGGTAATTACTGCTGCGATGCAGGAGAACTGTTTGAGCTCTGAGGTGTGAAAACTGTAACACCAAATATAATTAACATTCAAAATGGTGTTTGAGCATCGTAATTACATAAGAGCAAAAAGCCTTGTGATTGCCCTTGCCCACCTCCCAGTCACTGCTTGCCATCCCACGCCCTTGATGATCTTTTGGAGACCAGAATGTATGTCCAAACGTCTATGAGCCGATTGATTTCTGAAAATCTTGCTTGTTTTTTTCTTAGTGGATATCAACTGTAATTAATTAGATTGCAGCGTAGGAGTTTTACAGGCATCAGTGGCTGATGATGGTCAAGGTGATGAAGTCTGTAGGAAGGACCTTCTTTCTGGGACTGCCATGGGGTGGAAGAACAACTGCCTTGTCCTCCTGGTGCCCGCAGAGCTAAGTGCTGAGGCAGCATCTCAGAAGCTTGGGAAGAAGAAAGCCAGCATGATGCTTGCCCCTATGTGGTGCTTTCTGGGAGGACACAGTATGAAGCCTTCTCCATCTGCAGAGATGCAGTGCTCCACAGGGACCAGCTGATGCTTGCGG
Organism: Podargus strigoides; assembly: GCA_028020825.1. NCBI lineage: Eukaryota > Metazoa > Chordata > Aves > Caprimulgiformes > Podargidae > Podargus > Podargus strigoides. Next base: position 17,765,944 of record CM051663.1, read on the forward strand.
GTGGCTTGGGTTGGAGCCAGGGATGCTCGGTGGTGCGATCCCAGCACAGAAAAGAGCATCAGGGTGCCAGAAAGCTGGTAAAATTGGCTGGGTGCATGCTTTGCTCTCATTAGAAACAGCACACAAAAGAATTGCTGACCTCATTTTAGTGTGGCCAAGAAGGAGTTCTCCAACTGAGTATGCAAAGCATAAGTCCTGGGAGAAGGTCATCTATCCTTACTGCCTGCCCTCAGGAGTTGGTGTGAAGACTGGAGACAGCTCAGCATTTTGCAGAAACCCACTATATAGCAACTTTGAGTACTCAGGATTTTCCTTACTATTAAAGGTGCATTTCCAGCTGACAGCACAAAGCAGTCCGGGGAGAAAGTACCCTAATGAGCTGGGACCAGTGGGACTTCCACTGCTCTCACAGGAGGAGTATCTGGTTTGCTGGAGCATTGCATGAAAGTGCTCTGACCTCTGGAAAGACATTTTAATTGCACAGTGGTATTTGATCTCAGCCTTAGAAGTGTCAGATTGGTATGCGTGTTAAATAGTGTTGTACAGTGGGGAGGTAATGCTTTCTGCTGCTGGTGACCACTGCAGAAGATAAGGGTTGTTTCCACATTACTTGTGCTTTGAGCATCATGCTGTGTGCTCATCCCTTCTCATGCAGAGCCAAACTGGTACTTTCAGGATTTTTCACAGCAACTGAGAGATTTTCTTTCTGGCTTCTTGCTAAAACCCAAGTGTGTGTCACCAGATCTGCTCTAAAGCTGTACAGGACAGAGCCCAGGACTCCTCAGCACAGGAAAGACATGGACCTGTTGGAGCAGGTCCAGAGGAAGCCACGTAGATGATCCGAGGGCTGGAGCACCTCGTCTCTAGGGATAGGCTGAAAGAGTTGGAGTTGATCAGCCTGGAGAAGAGAAGGCTCCGGGGAGACATTAGAGCACCTTCCAGTACTTAAAGGGGGCTTATATGAAAGATGGGACAGATTTTTTAGCAGGGCCTGTAGCAATAGGACAAGAGGTGATGGTTTTAAACGAATAGAGGGGAGATTCACACCAGATATAAGAAGCAAATGTTTCACCCTGCAGTTGGTTGGTGAACCACTGGCCCAGGTTGCTCAGAGTGGTGGGAGATGCCCCATCCCTGGAAACATTCCAGGTCAGGTTGGACGGGGCTCTGAGCAACCTGATCTAGTTGAAGATGTCCCTGCTCACTGCAGGGGGGGGCGGGTTTGACTGGATGACCTTTAAAGGTCTCTTCCAAACCAAACCGTTCTGTGATTCTGCATAATCCCTGATGCATCTTCTGGATGGGCTGTGCATGATCTAGCATCTGCTGGGGAAATCCACGATGGCTGAGTAATGTTATGCCAGGCTTTGGTGTTGCTGAAATGGGACATTGCTGTTTTCTCTCTCTGGTTTGCTGCATTAAGGTGCAATGTTATCTTACAGTTACGATGGTACCAGGGTGGGGGAGGGCTACAGTATCTGTAGGGTGATTCTGGCAAAAATATATTTTGGACTTGTGATGTGGCCCATGTGGGTGTAGGTGGTTACTGAAAAAATTCATTCTTCTCCCCTGTGAGTATAAGCTACTGTACAAAGAGTTATCTGCCTCCAAAAAAAAATAGAGGAAGAAAAAGAAGTTGTATAGAGTAATCTGTGCTGTTTATGGAAGATAGAGTGTAAAAAAGACCCAGGTGAATATACAGCACTTGAAAAGCCATCCTTACATTGCTGCTGGCTTCAGCAGCTGCAGCATAAAACATGCATTCACAGCAGACATTTGATAATGCAAACACAAAGTATGTCCTTAAACACTCTTGTTCGGTCGGATCCTGAATAATTTCTTCTCAAGTTTTTTAGAGGGAAAAGTCTGACTGCCCCAAAGTTGTGTTTTTGTATTTGAGTTGACTGATGATGCCAGGCGTGATATTCTAAAAACCCAAATTAAAGCCAATGAGTAAAACAAACTACTGCTGCTCTCGGCAACGGTGCTGCTCCAAATTCCAGTTATGCCATGGAAACGGGAACGATTCCTGGCTTCAGAGGCTGTTTTGAAGAAGTCTCTTCTCAGTGTTACCACGCTGCAACACTCTGGTTTTTATCTTCACGATGTGAAACTTCAGTCTATTCATTGGAAGGCAGAGTTAGGCAGTCTCAGTTTTTCATCGCTGCCATTAGCACTTGGGGAGATGCAGTCCAATGGTAATTAAATTATTGCGTATTTATATATTGCTAACAATGCAATATAATAGCTGTGCTTGTTTTTAGCCTGCACAGCACTGCCAATACAGAAGTGTATTAGAGCCTGTTGTGCACTGGGGATTTATGGGTGTTCTCATGGTCAGGCTAGATTCAAACTACAGTACTTACAGCATTTTTAATCTTTAGATTGCTTTATGAGCACTAATCCCCTGAGCATCCTGAAAGAAGTAGGTTAAATATGATTTCCACAGTGGAAATGCAGAAAGACTCATTGACTTGTTCCGCAACATGAAGAATTAGTGTCGGATCTGGGATTAGAGCTGGAGTGACCCCTTATAATTATTCACAGGGTCTGGCTCTACCCTTGTTTGCTTCAGATGTTTTTCCCTCTCAGAGGAGTTGTGTTTTAAGTGCAGCTGGTTTTACTCTCACTGCTGAGATCAAGCTGAAGTTGTACAGTAGTTTGCTTAAAGCCACTGGTGCCAGCGATGGTTTTCTGAAGAGATGACTATGAAAACAAGTCCTGTAAGTTCTTGGTCCCATCTCATGCCGTTATATTTACTGCTTTAAAGAAGCTGACACTGGAAAAATTGTGACTGTGATTTAGTTCTGGAGAAGATTTGTGGTCTATTTGTCTTCAATGAGATGTCCCCTGTCTCTTCTTGACAGAGGAATGGTGGGAACTGGTCATGGGAACCATCATTCTCCTTTGGTTCAACCACTTTGCTATTGCCATGGCTTGACCATCCCCTTTCCTGCAGTCAGGGGCATTCAGCCCTGTCTTAACCAGATAAATTGATGAGAAATCATATATTACAATGACTGATGACATTCCCAGGCTGAGAATTGTATATGGAAACACTGAGCAGTGCCTCACCTCTCATTGCTCTGATGCAACCAAAATGGGTGCAGCTCTTAGTGCAGCTGGAAATCTGTGTCCAGCTGGGCAGGTTTGAAGTTTGGACATTTCTACACACCTTTCCCAGGCTGTTTGGAGACATCTCTGAGGGTAGTGGTGTTCTCTGCATTGCCACAGGTGAAGGACTGACTGCTTAAACAGGGAAATCCATTACCTTGATGCAAAGGCTGGTAATGGGCAGCACAGTTATCTGTTTGAAGTTCCCTTTCTCTTTGTAGACTTTTTTCCTTGGGCAGCACCTTTAGATGTTGCCTTAATAAAGAACCTGATATCTACTAGACTTTCAGATTAGATATAAGGAACAAATGTTTCGCCCTGAGGGTGGTGAACCACTGGCCCAGGTTGCCCAGGGAGATGCCCCATCCCTGGAATTATTCCAAGTCAGGTTGGACAGGGCCCTGAGCAGCCTGATCTAGTTGAAGATGTCCCTTCTCATTGCAGGGGGTTTGGACTGGAGGACCTTCAAAGATCCCTTCCAACCCAAACGATTCAATGATTCTATGATATTTTTCACATAATATGCAAACTCCAGTGACTGCCTTATTTATTTTGCTGGGTTGGATGCCTCGCCCATCTCTTGCTGTGTGTGTGGCCAAGGGTGAGAGTCTTGATGGGTATTGCTCATAACATGACAAATGTCTGCCAAAAAAGGGATGAGTTACCTGTTTAGCAGCTTATTAACAGGTATTACCGCTTGAAGAGGATGTGTTGAAATAGCCACCTGAAGCAAAACATTCAGGTTGCACAGACAGATGTCAGGCTGTCGGCTGCATCAGGTGCCACCAACACTTGCAGGCCTCAACTTTGGAGGTACTCTTACCCCTTGCATTGAAGAAATAATCCTGGGCTTTATTCTGGTTGGACTTCTGTGCCTTGATGGTTTTGTAAACATCTCTGGTGGATGGAAGCTGTAGCTCATGCTATTAGTTTTCTAGGCTGTGAACCATCTTGGAAAGATGCTCTAAGTGAAGAAACACAAGTACTGCAGACCCGTGGGGGTGAAGGTTGGGGAGTTGCATCTTTAAGTGCCTCATACATTGTTTTGAGCTGTAGCAGTGGTATGTGGTGGGAGCAGTCTCTAGTCGTTGTTGAAGCCTAATTCCCCTTGCATGCCCTGTGTTGCTGGACGAGTGTGAGCATGTTGTGTGCCAGCATGTGAGCATCGCATGAGCTGTTTGCAGTGATGAGGAAAGCACTGACGCACATTGTAGTGGCATAAAAAGCCACAGCGGTAGCCCCAAGGTGCACAGGAGCCACGTAAGCCCCAGGAGGAGGTGCGAGGGCATTGCCATGCTGCAGCAGAGCTGGTCTTCACCCACATTTCATTTTATCCAGGCTTTATTTCCATAATTACTTTCTTCTGTGCTGATGCTGCTGAAATTGACTGTATTTCAAGCATCTGTGTTGCTTACTGGACCTGCACAATGACCAAATGTTTCAGTATTTTTTTTATGCCATGCTGAATATGAACAGGTCCTACCTGGTTTTAACCATTTCTGCTCATCGAGCAGCTTGTTACTACCAGCTGCTCCATAGGGTTCATCTATATTACCCTGCTGGCACCACAACTTGGTTAACTTGTACACTGAAGAAGGGGAAGTCTCTGGAGCCTTTATTCCTGAAGACTTTTACTCCTGAAGTTGCAAAAGAAATGTCTGAACATGCATTGTCCACCAAAAAAAACAACAGAAGAGACACGTTACTGCAAAGGCAGGAGCTTGAGTGGTCTTGCTGTCTTTCTGGGATGCCAGCAGCTTTCTTCTTGTGAACACAGTACAACTCCAGAAGTTGTCTTGTGCCATGGAGAACCCACCCGGCCCAACTCATATAGCAGCACATCAGCTGTAAGGGCAAATTCTTGAGAAACTGGAAAAACATGACCTGGCAGAGCAGCTTCAATAGCAGTAAATGGTGTTGGCCATGGTTTTTATCACTGAGTTCAGTGTCTTTTTTTGAAGTACTTTCATTCTCTAAAAGACAAGCCACAGGGACAAAAAAACCCACACTTGGAGTGCAGCATAAAAGGCAGTTTGGAGCTTGGAGAGCAGAGACTGTGGGTATGGAGAGCATCTTGGATGGGCTCCCTGGTGGGTTGGTCTCTGCCTCCTCCAGTCAGGCACACGCCAGTAGCTGGTATGGAGAAGTTATGAAAGAAGTCAAAATTGTTAATGAGAGGTTGTATTATGAATCTTAGGGGAAAAAAAATGATGTAACAAAATACTACCTTGTAGCAGTGCTGACTGGATGCTGAGTAACGTTTAATTCCTTTTCTTTGAGCTTTATTGGCTTCATTCAACTGAAGAATCTCTCCCAGACTGGTGTAGTTTTCATCTTCTGGCTTAAGGAGAAAAGAGAGGAGTGAATGTTTCCTGAAATGTGCTGCTTGGGCAGTACCTTTCATGCTGAGAAGGGTAAGAAGCAATAATTATCAAGTGACTTCTACACAAGCGCAGCTGTAAGCCAAGCCACCTTTGTATTTGCAGAGCTCCTTTTTCGGGTCCAGTGCTTGCTGGCAGAGATCTTGGTTGTCACCTCTTCATTCTGCTTCTCCCCCACCTCTGATGAAGGATAGTCCATTCATCCACACTTGCAGCCTCTCTGTCTGCTCCTTCCTTTGTAGCTGATGTCAGTTTTACACATTGTGTGCTACTGATGCAATGATCCTACTGGTCATTGGGTCCTCCATCATTTGTGGGATGTTCACTGGGAGCTCAGCAAGTGTTCATCCACAAAGATGATCAAAGCAGAGGTGAAACTTCTTACCTATTTTAACCAGAGATAAACTAATAAACTGGTAAGTCACTGCTATCACCTGTCCCAGGAACCGCTGCTATGGGTTTATCCAGCATACTTCTGGTTTTGGTGCTTAGCCTTCATTCCTCCCTTTGGAGCTGGCATGGGTTTTTCTTTGTTGGGTTCATGTGTCTGGTGGTTTGTGCTGCATGAAGAGCTTTATTGCACACCCATGGAAGTCTAAAGGTGTGAGACAGGCACATTGGCAGCCCTGTGCCTGGATCCTGCCAGCTGGATGCCTGTGGGAGAGTCACAGTGGCTTTGCCAAGACGTGCAGAGGGCACACAGCTGTGAGTTAGCAAGTCTTGATGAGATGTCCCCACCCGGGATGATTCACCAGGAACACTGGCTGTGGGTTTTCCACTGAGGGTGTGCTTGGTTCATGGCCTGTATTTCTGTATTAACTGCCTGATAGCTGGAGTGGTTGGAGGTTCCTCACCTTCCTGCTGGTGGATGTCCAGGAGAGCAGTAGAGCTGGCCAGTGGATGGATTAAGATGTGCTTTATGAATCGATCCCTGAAAAATATAAACACGACTGGAAATTAGCTCACCAGTCCTCTGTTGCTGGAACTGTTGGAAAGCTGTGATTTGTACCAGAATGCTACGTGTTTGACTTGACTGAGGTTTTTTCCCCAGACCAATTATCTTGAGCCTAGAAGGAATTAAGTTGTACATGCCTGACAGTAGAGAAAAGTAATGGTGTGGTGTTGCAGCACATTTCTATGTTTGTTCAAAGTGTAAGAGCAGTGTATGGCAATCATTTAGCCTCTGTTCTCCTCTCTCACTGGTATAAACTTTAACTGAGTATCTTGGAATGCATTTTTATGATGTTTTGTGATGTCAAGAGCACTGCAAGGTGTAGATTTATCGTTGTACTTGTAGGTTTATTGTTGTGCTCATACGTAGGGTTTTGTGTGCCTGCATTCAGCTGTGGTTCATGAAAGCTGGGCAGAGTCCGGGAAGTTTAGTTTGATCTTACTTAAAAGCACACTCAATTACATACTTCCAGCTTACCCCAATAGGTCTGATATTTTGGGAGCCTGTATCAAATCCATCAGTGAAAACTCTCTCCTTTCTGAAGTCTGTGGCCAAATTGCAGAGATGTGGGGTTTGCCATGTGCTGATGATGTCCTGGGGAGCAGATCCCACCGTAGCAGAGGCTTTTGCTCGTAGTGCCAGCAGATCTTTGCCTGGAGGGATGTAGTTCTCCTGTACATGAGCTCCTCTTACTGCCTTGGCCCTTTCTCTGCCTTACTGCTCAAGCACATTAAACTGATTATTTGTTGGGCGTATCTAGTGGGTACCAAGTTATGCACCTGTGGTGGGAAGGATGGGGTATTTTTATATAACCACTATGACTTGTGCAAATTTTTTTGGTGTGATAATTTTACAAGTAGAAAAAGGCATTTGGATGAGTCTTGTGCTCTGTGCAAGGCTCAAAAACTACATGAGGTGATGCACCCTCAATTTCCTCATGCAAAGTCCTGTGCCCTGTAGATACCTGATGGTTTATGCTAGTTCTGATGGCATCAGAGCTGCTCCTGTGACCCTGCACCAGCCTGGGCACAGGGTATCAGTGGCTGCTTCCATCACACCTGGAGAAGGGTTTGCATCATCCCCCGGTGCTGGGATAATGCTTCCTACTCCTGCAAAGCATTTTCATACATCCAGATAAAAAGATCTTGTGCGTATTTGCTTGAGTTTTGTTATCCTGGTGCTGTATCCTGTTGTAAGCAAATGTGATGCTTTGTCCTTTTGTAAGCCAATTTGGTGTGTGCTTGGAGAGGGCAAGGCTGCCTGAGCCTTCTGTTAATGAACAAGTCCTTCTTAAAGACTACTTTGTTTTGCAAAGCTTCAGGAGCTGGACAAATCTTACTTAGTGATCTCTACCAGGAATTGTTTTTGAACTCTTTATCGTCCTTTTCTTCTTCACCCAGTCCCAGAAGTACCTCTGTGCTTTGGAGCAGTGACTTGCAATTTGGCAGGATTTGGGGATGAATAGATGGTGTGAGTCTGATGTTAGAGACATGCTTTGTATTATTGTTGTCAAAGTTTTAACAGGATATTGGCATGTGTGTGAAAATATTGATCTTTATATCGCTGTATAGGGAATCAAATGACTTCTGCTATTTCCTAATTTTAGGGTGATTGATTTCACAACTTCAATATTTTTAATGTATTTTGAGTGTAGAGGAACCTTCCTGGATATCTTACGTTTTAGGAGCTCAGCAATAGGCTATTCGAGCAAGTATCACAATGAATGTCCCATGTTTTGTTGAGCAAAATCTGCTTGAGTGAAGGCATTGGAGGGAAAAATTAAATCTATAATATTAGAGGCTGATATTCATCCAATGCCTGTTAGTAGTTCTCCAGATAAATGTCACAGAATCACAGAATGTTAGGGATTGGAAGGGACCTCAAAAGATCATCTAGTCCAATCTCCCTGCCAGAGCAGGAACACCTAGATCAGGTCACACAGAAACACATCCAGGCAGGTTTTGAATGTCTCCAGAGAAGGAGACTCCACGACCTCTCTGGGCAGCCTGTTCCAGTGTTCTGTTACCCTCACTGGGAAGAAGTTCTTCCTCATATTTATGTGGAACCTCCTATGTTCCAACTTGCCTCTGTTGCCCCTTGTCCTATCATTGAATGTCACTGAGAAGAGCCTGGCTCCATCCTCATGACACTCACCCTTTACATATTTATAGACATAAATGAGGTCACCCCTCAGTCTCCTTTTCTCCAAGCTAAAGAGAGCCAGCTCCCTCAGCCTTTCCTCATAAGGGAGATGTTCCACTCCCTTAGTTGTCTTTGTGGCTCTGCGCTGGAGTCTCTCAAGCAGTTCCCTGTCCTTCTTGAAGTGGGACATTCTTAAATGTCAGGCAGCAGAGATTTGTAATTGTGGTGTGGCAAGGAATATGGGCTCCCCAGCTCTGGGCTTACAGAGGTGAAGAAGGCAGCAGTGCTTTATCTCCTGCTGTGTCTCCAAGCCCCTGGCGATGTTCTGGAGATGTTTAGAGCGTCCTTTGCATTTTAGTTGAGATGCATGTTATTCACTGTTACTTTGGTAGAGTTCAGAATAAATCCAGCATCTATAATGTAGGTGATAACAAGGCGAGCGAGACAGAGGCATGTGAAGATGGGAGATGGTTGCATGATGCGAAACAGCTATTAACAAGAAAATGGATTAATTTACAAAAGCTTTTATTTTCTGCCACAACAGGGATGAGAAGAACCAGTCCATTATCGTGAGCGGGGAGTCAGGTGCTGGCAAGACAGTCTCTGCCAAATATGCCATGCGTTTCTTTGCCACTGTCGGTGGTTCTGCCAGTGACACCAGCATCGAAGCCAAAGTTCTCGCATCGAGCCCAATTATGGAGGTAAAACCTGCATAATTTTCTCTGTCCTGCTTGCAGTGATCACTTTGTCCCTCCAGAAGTCCCAAAAGCAGTGAGAGCCGTAGGAGCTTGGGGGCCAGACGTGATTTGCAGCCTCACAGCAACCCTGAGCTGGTCTGAAAATATAGAAATCCACTGATAACCTCCATTTAGCCGACCCCAGTTGCTCCTCTTTCTTGAAGCTGAGCCTGTGCATTCCCAGCATGTCTCCAGGAACTGGGCTTTGATGAGGCTGTAGAGTGGAGAGCCCAACTGGTGCTGCTAACACCATTAGTGGTTTTTTCATCTTCCTCCTCCTCTTGCCTCTGCATGGTACCTCCTAATCTTCTTTAATTGTATAGGCGTGAAGTAGAAGAGAAAGGGATTACTTTCTATTTGAGGTATTTCAGTGCAGTTTTGGTTTTGGTAATTTTCTGCTGCTATCAATCATATAAAGGAACAAGTCCCATTGTAGGGAGATCTCTGCTCTGAAGGAAAAAATTTCATTTTATAAAGGTTATTGAAAGGGAAAGCAGCTTTATTTTGTTGCACCAGATGGCGAAAAGAAATGTCTGAGTGCGTAAATGCCATTTTCCAAACAGATTTTGAAGTCTGAGTGCCTTCATTTGCAAAATATCCAAGTCAGCGTGAAGACAAGACTTGGGCTTTCCCAGAGTCAGTTAAGCACTTCAGGCTTGTGTGGCTTTATTTCAAAGGCAGCAGCTAGCAGTGCTGCTATAGACATGGAGGTGATGGCTGATCCAGGTTGAAAACCAAGCCCACCCTGGCCCAAGAAGCATCATGCATAGTCTAGCATCGTGCTGCCCTATGTAGGGTGCAAGCTGGCGCAGAAAAACAAGTGATGGTGCAGATGAGCAGTAGGAAAAGCCACGCAGGTGTATGGCTGGCAGAGGACCCTTGAGAACTGTCATGGTGTGGGCTTCACACTGTTTTGCTCATTCTTCTATGCCTCTCTGAAATGTAGCTGCAATACCTGGGGACACTTTAAAGCATCCAAGGAGAAATGAATAGTGCACGTTATTCTTCTATATAACCCGATAATTTTATTGCTCTAATTTTCTTGCTTGTGTTCAGTTCTGGATGTGATTTCTTAAGTGCTGGGGCCAGGGAACCTGTCTGTCTTTATTAGAAATTGATGAGAACGTTACCCATGCAAAAAACGTAAGAGAACTGCCTAGTTAGCAAAAAAGCTGAAGTTAGAGTCTGAAGATGGAGTAGAGGGATATGTGTGTCCTGAAATATTCCTTAGTGCAGAGTTTGATCTATGGGATGTATATCCTTGCTGGGAGATGGGGCAGGTATCTCTGCTTTATAGACAGTTGGAGCAGATGAGATAAGATGGTGATGGCATTCTGGATGCTCAATTCAGCATGCAAAATATCTAGTTATAGTGTTTGTTGGTGAAATCCTTATTTTCTGGGGAATGAGCATTGGGCAGAAACGGAGAGTGTGTGCTCTGCCTCTGCCCTGCTGCTTTTATGTGTGGTCTGGGATGTGTGCTGGAGGGTTGAAGCTGGAAAGTGGGGACTGTGGGTCTGGGAGAGCTGTAAGCAGTGGAGACAGGTGAGTTCTGGTAAAGAAGTAAATAAATGGGCTTTGAGGGAAGGAGGTGTGTTAGCAACTGGGAATCGGGTTGATGGTGGATGGACGGGGCAGGGAGCAGGCAGGGCTTGCTGAGGTGGTCTGCAAGGACAGCCTGGGAAAGGCAGTCAGAGACATGCCCAGGGGCTCTTTCCTCTACATGTCCTGTCCCTTCTTGTGCTTGCTTGAGGCTTATTATCTCGGAATGGGGGAATGGTGGTAGAAAATAAGGCTGGTGTAGCCATGAATGGGAATATTGACTTTTTTCAGCCTTCCTCTATCACCACGTGTTGCTCCTTTGGCTGTTTGATGCATTCACATTTGCAGTGCTGCAGCCCTGATGGTTGCACATGGGCTGGATTCTCTCATCAACCTTCTGCCCCTGCATGTGGCAGCATTACCTGCCTAGGAGGTGACAGGTAGGCATTGGAGAGGCACAAAGGGGCTCTGGCTGTGTCACCAAATCCATGGACCAAAGCCTGAACATCTGGAGATGGATTGCAGCTTCATTGCCCATGTCCTCTCCAGGACAGCAGCTGATGTTGGCTTTTGGTGAATGAAGGTGGGGGCATCTTGTAAGGCAAAATAGGAGCACTGTGACTGTTGGGATGTAGGTGGTCTAATTACTGAAAATGTGGTGTCATCAGCATTTTTATGGAAAAAACCCACAGAGAAACAGAAATGAGTGTTTGTACAGTAACAGAGTCCTCCCCAAAGTTATGTCATTGCTCTGCATTCTGCATCTGAGAAGGGGTTTGCTACAAATCCTCCCATGACTATTTATAGAATCATAAAATAGCCTTGATTGGAAAAGATCCCTAAGATCATCAGGTTCAACCATTGCAAATATAAATGTTTAAACAATTTTAATAATTGCATTAAAAATTAATGTTTAATTTTGTTTCATGCAGGCGATTGGAAATGCTAAAACAACCAGGAACGACAACAGCAGTCGCTTTGGGAAATACATTCAGATTGGTTTTGATAAAAGATACCACATCATTGGTGCCAACATGAGGACGTATCTGTTGGAAAAATCACGAGTTGTATTCCAGGTGGGGGCTGTGCTGGTTTTTTTTCTTCTTTTCTGTCTTTTGGGTACTGTCTTCCAAGAATTTAATAGTGTGAATCTCTTTTTTGGATTAAAAATATGGTTTCAAAAACAGCTTTCGTGATGGAAAGCTATTTTGCAGTTGTTCTTGTTGATTCCAAACTGGAGACCTTGTTTTGGATGAGTATGTTCCTGAGAGAATTGTTAATTGACCCATGGTTGTTCCTCTGTCTGCCCGAGGCTGGAGCCCCAAGTAGGGACCACTGCTTCTGGCCTGACTGCTGGGCAGGGATGGAAAGCCTTTCTGTGGGAGCTGTTGAGATTTTTTACTGAAACTCATAAAACACCAGGAAGAAGAAATTGCAGGCAGCAGCCTTGTATTTTGAAGGTGGAGGGGAAGGAGGAGAAAGGCTGAGGAGGCTGATGTCTCTGCCATGGCACAACCCACTGTTTTTTTGTGCAAGTCTCAGGACAAGCTTTCTTGGTTTGTGCTTGATATCTAGCTCAGAAGCACCTGCAAAACTTTTGTCCATGCACAAAAAAAACCAAACTACAAAAATCCTAAAACCAAACAACATTGGGCAGCCACAATTAGCCCAATTATCCTGGAGAGGGATAAGGTGTGAAAGGTAACATGAAGTTATTTATTTCCTTTGCAAGATGGGCAATGCACTTTGGTCAGGACAAGGCTTGATACCTCCTTTTTCCCAGGTGACACAAAGTCTCTGTTTTCATGGTGTCAGGGGGATGAGGTCATGGAGGCCTCAAGCTCAGCAGGCACCAGGCTCAGAATAGGAGCACTGCTGTCACCTCTTCTTGCCTCTGTTAACTCAGCATTTTCCCCCATAGGCAGAAGATGAGCGCAACTACCATATCTTCTATCAGCTTTGTGCCTCGGCGAGTCTTCCAGAGTTCAAAGACCTTGGACTAAGTAAGTGTTTTGACCTCACTGCTCACTGGTAGCAGCTGCCTGGGTGTGATGGCAACAGGAACATGTTGTGGGATTAGAAACACAGGTTGTTGATGGTGTTGTCTGTGCCTGTTCAGTGGGAGGGAGTAAAGGGACATGAGCTTGAAGGGCTTCTCCCCAGTGGTGTACAGGTTTGCTCATGCCATCTCCAGGGATGTGGCACCTTGGATGAGACACCAGCTCTTGTCACCTCTACTGTGCAGCAGCTTGCTGCATAAAATAACGTGAGGTTTGTGTTGCGTTGATGGGTGCTGTTAGGCTTCTGGAGTGCTGCTGGTGGATAGGAGCTGTTGCTGGAGGTTAGCCATGGTGGAAGAAGCCTGTGTATTTTCTAGAAACTGTTTGCAGAGTCATATGCTGTGGTAGATGATAGCTGATGCAGGGAGATCATGTGGTAATGTTGTAGGAAACTTGCATAAAGACCTATATTTTAAATGAAGTATGAGTTTGGGTTGCTCTGGCCAGTGTCTTGCAGCTTTGTCCTTTGAATCTGTTATCTTTTTAGATTGGCTGTCAATGGTTAACTTCCTGGATGCATCCCAAGTTGGGATTTTTCCCAGGATTTGCAGCAAAACCTCTGTAAGACACTCAAATAAGAGGTTTTTCACTTACATCAGGGGGTGCAGAGATGTGTTGTATATAATATTTTATCTTGACTATTTGCTGTTCCTTAAAAAGAGAGAGAAGGGAGGCCTAAAATGTGTTTTTAAGGATTTAAATTGGTGAGGAAGGCAGGTTGTGATCCTGACACACAGCATCTTGCTGCTGCAGAGTCTCGCAGAGGTTTCTGTCATGGCTTCACAGGAATGGCAGATTGAGAGAGAGGCTTTCGGTTTCTGGGTGATTCTGGGATTACGCTAATGACTTTTTGTGTCACTGTAGGCAAGTTGGCCATGCTTACCGAGTGCTGGTGCTGAAATGGAAGCACTCCTCTTCTTGTCCTATTGTCACCAGTAAGCCCCAGGGCATTACCCAGCTATAGTCCTTACTCTGCCCAGTGACACCAGACCACAGAACCACATCCATGAGTTTGCTAAGGCATGAGATAACTTCTGAGACTGTCTAGGCATAACCTTAATGTCTGTCCCAGGACATCTGGGCGGGAGGTGAAGGTTTTGTGTGATTCACTGTGCACCAGCCATACTGCACGGCTCCATAGGTGAGGGCCTGTGGTGGACCTGGGGCTGCTTTCAGTCTGTAACAGTCCCAAAATGATGTCCCTTTGACAGTGGCTTCGCAGCTACCATCAAAGAGCCCATGTTTGGTCCTATTGCATGCTCACAGAACCCCAGAGCACATCTCTCTGAACATTTTCAAGAGTTTCTGCCATGAGTTTATGCGCTTCATTTTTGCAGAGATGCCCTGAGTAATGCTGTTGTCCACTGGTGTCTTAAAATTCAGACATAAATTATTTCAGCTACGTCTGGGAGATGAGCTGAAGTGAGAGAGCTCCAGCTGTGAAACCACCTTTCTCTTCTCAGGAATGTGTGGATCAGAGGAAATCTCAGGCTTTTTCAAGACAGCTCTCTCAAAGCATCATCTGTATTTGTGGTGATTGGTACAGTGGAGGCTGAGAGCTCCCTGCTTTCCTGGTGCATCGTCCAGGACATCTTTATGGTACTGTGACTCTCAACTTCAGTGTCTCAAGGGAGAATGTGCAATGGCAATAGTCAGAACCCAAACTTATTTCCTCATGTGAGCTGTACCTTACCTACCTGTTAGTCTTTTCTTCCCAAGACTTATACAAAACAAGGAGTATCTTGTAAAAATCCACCTTTTATTACACTATATGACATATATTTTTTCCATATTAAAAGCAGGAGCTGTTGCTTCTCTGGGTCTTGCACATACAAAGAATTGTTGTTACTCTCTTTTATATTGCAAAATGCTGGAAAACAAAGAGAGTCTCTTAGGTGAGCTCAGCAGAGTAAACCAGTAAGTTCTTGTTCTTCAGTCAGAGGGATCTGAAGGCTTGATTTCAAACTAGAAAGTAAATACTTGACTTAAAATGCAGGAGTTGGTGTGCAACGCAGCACCTTTTGAAGTGTAGTGTCTGACTTGATGCCTGGGCAGTGGTGCAGAGCAGGAATATATTTTATTTGTTTGCAGTGAATCAAAGGGTTTCTGTGGTTATTAAAATCATTGCACACATATTGAAATACAAATATTGAAGTTGGTTATACCAGAAACGACTTGAGGCAGAAACAGACCCCAGTGTGGATGGTTAAAATTGGAGGCTGATATCCTGGTCACAGCAACCATTGCCAACCCTGGATGCACCTTGCAGGGTGACATGCAGCAACATCAAGCTGTTAATGCCCCATCACAGGCTGGGTGAGCTTCTGTTGTGCTGGAGGGGACAGGATGGACATCGGCTTTCTGACGTCAATCAGCATTTTCTGCCCCTTTGCCCCAGTGCTCCGGCAACAGGCAGAGTTACTGAAACCTCCGGATCCTGGGGTTTTGTATACCAAAAGAATTGCAGTGATTTTAAAGATTACCAGCAGGCTGATGTGGAACACACAGTAGGCTGTTTTTCTCATTATTTTTGTAATACTGGGGAAATATGTTCTTGTGTGTTATTGATCTTTCTGAGCTTTTCTTGGTGAGTCCCTTCTACCCAGTCTGAAATGAATTGAAGCTGGGATGGGGAGGCAGTCCAGCTCCTGGGCTCCCCCCAGCCCCCACCTGCGGCCAGTCCTGCTCCTGCACTGCTGGGACACAGTCTGGCAGCCTTGGGCACATATCTTAATGGTTTTGGCCTCAAATAAGCTCTTGTTTTAAGAAAGGGCATGTGAAGCTTCTTAAAGTGGGTATAAATCTGCAGTCTTTTCATGTTGCATCTGCAATTGAAATGCCTCTCACTCCGGTAAGCTACTGCTTGCTGATGCATTTCTTCTGTTTCTTCTCTCCTAGCATGTGCCGAAGACTATTTCTACACTTCTCAGGGAGGTGACATGTCTATCGATGGCGTGGATGATGCTGGTGACTTTGAGAAAACCAGGCATGCCTTCACCCTCCTTGGTAAGAGGTTGCTCTGCTTGGCGGCTCCTGAGCAGAAGTCTCTTGCAAATGTTTTTCAGTATTTTGCCTGAGTTATATGGCTCTCCTGTAACACTAAGAGGTATAAATCCATCTTACTATTGACCTAATTGGCTTTACCTTGTTCTGTAGTATGAGCTGTAGAAGTGCTTCTTACAGCTATCTGTGAAGCAGCAGTGAAATGGAGGAGGATAAGGAATTTAAAAGAAACCAAAATAAACCATTCTGGAGTCAAAGCTGTGATGCAGCTTCGACTTTCTATTTCTTACTCTATTTACAGGCAGGAAAAGAGCTATTACTCTGGAGTTCAATCTGTATTTGGGTTGAGGGTGATGCCACTTCTCGGACCATCACAGTATTGTACTGAGCAGCTGATTCTGAGGAATAATAAGCGGAGTATATCCCTGCTACGCAGAGTCTGTGTTTGCATGGCCAGCTGCAGAATCTACCGCTGCAACAACCGCGCGAACAGTCTGCCATTACACAGTGCCATAGCCTGCCTGCAGTGGTGACTTTGAAAGGAAAAACAATTTTTGCAGGGTAAAACTTTCTTAGAGTTTGTTTATTTTTGTCTGAAGCCAAATTTTAAAATCGCAGTAAGTTTTGGTGCCTCTCCATTGCATTTCATCTGTTGGGAGAGGAGCTCATGGTGTTCACAGGCAGCTCTGCAATCCCCCTGAGCACCTGCGTCGCAGCCACTGCACTTTGCTGGCAGTGAGCGTGGGGACCCGTTCCAACAGCTGTAACTGCAGGTGTTTTCCCCAGATTTGTCCTCTGTGTTTTAGATGGGCTCAATCTCTTTTTCTTTGGGGTCTTGGCTTTACTTTCTTGTTGCCCAGCTTGTGCAACTTCTATCTATTAACTACTCCAAAAAGATATGCCTCTGGTCACTTCAGACTTGTCCACGGTACTGTAATCCCTAGAGGACGTTCTCCCCATCCTCCTGCCACATGCAGTCTTGCTTTGGTCCCCTTCTCTGCTTTCCCAAGCAGACCCCATGTCTCCTTGCTGGTCCCTGTGGAGCACTGCACAAACATCTTCCTCCACTGCCAATTTGCTGATGTTTTCCTGCTCTTCACATGCTTCCTCTGCCTTTCCTATTTTTCCTTCAGTGTTTCCCAGCTTTGGCTGCTTCTGTTCAAGGCCAGGTGAAATTGCTACTATGCTTTCTAGTCTTGCCGTTTTATGTGTAACAAGAAGTCAGGTTTGTCTGCCAATCCCCACCCTAGCCAGGCTTAACTCTAATTAAGAGCACCAACAAACAGCAGAGCATTGCTCTTTTTAGTAACCTTGAAACTTTTCTTAGTGTGCTGATAACAAAAAAGTCCTGAGAGAGAGAAAGGGAAGCTCTTGATAATTCAAAAACCAGCAGGTGATGTCTCAGACCTTGGGTGGATAATTAGGACACCAGCACCGCACACAAAAGGGGCACAGAAACCCAGTTGGGATGTAAAAATGCAAGACATGGCAAGAAAGCAGTGTGCAGGCTGCTGCTGAGCAAAGCTCCTACTGGGAATGCCTGCAAAAGCCTACCAGAAAAATATATAAAGGAATAATATATTACATCCCCCAGTGAAGACCCACAATATGTAGCTTGTGTGGAGATGCTGGGGACCGTAAGATAGAGCTTCACATCACCTCCCTGGTGACTTGCTGTATCCAGCTGTAGCACCTGTTTGGAGGCGTTGCGTGTTGTACGCACAGCTTTAATTTTCTCTTCTGTTTGTGGGACTGGCAATAAGTTGTAATTTCTGTGCTCCAGTTGTCAGTGAGATCTCACTGTTGAACTGCGATTGCAGAGAAGCAACTCCTTGTTCTATAGAAGCCACAGAGCCCCTATAGCTCTGATCTTGTTTGAACATTATGGAGTAGCATCCTTGCTTTCATGCACGTCCGCAATAGTATTAAACCCATCTGTGGTAAAATTGCTTTGATGCAACTGTTAGAGGTAAAAGAATAATATGAGGAGATCCTCTCACAGTATCTGCTGTCATTTTTCAGCAGTGACTTTACTGAGAGTTTATGATGAGTTTATAGGGAGAGGTCTGATAATTCTGAAAACCAACAGCCCGGGAAGAAAACCAAACACCACAAGTGTCCTCAAATCAACTCAAAATTGCAGTTTGCTTTCTCTTGTGACAATCAGCTATCAATTGTTCCCATAGGAGTGAAAGAGTCTCATCAGATGACCATTTTTAGGACAATTGCTGCCATTCTGCACCTAGGGAACTTGGAAATCCACACGGAACAAGACGGTGATGCCTGTAGAGTATCGGTAGGTCACCAGCAGGAGTGGGGCACATGGGGAGCTTTGCATGCTCATAAATAGAGCCATGTTAGCTATGTTGAACTTCACAGCAGTATCCTTTTGTAGAAAGCCTTTTTCCTTCTGGTTTTATTTGCATTTTTCAAGAAGACATCACGATTTCCTTGTTGCTTTGTTTTTCCTGGGAGATAATGTATTATTTCTTCTCTCTAGCCAGCACATAAGTAAGATTGATTCAAAGGTTGCTTACCACCTTACATCCCAACCCATCTTTAACTCTTCCTGCTTTCTTAAAAGATTTGGTGCAGAGTATTGGGAGAACGGTGACTCCCACCAGCAGAAGGTGGGAGCAGAAGCTGCACCTGCTTTGCTACGGACAAAAGCCATGAGGCTGCAGGTTGTAATGTGGCCAACCAGTATCCAAAGGAGCACCACACAGTTAATTAGCAAGAATGCTGTAGTGGTGTTTTTTCTCTTTCTGTGTTTGTTCAGGGGGAAAAAAAATTATTATATGGAAAAAACCATCCTCAATTATCATTGCATCCCCGCCTGGGTTGTTTGTTTCTAATTAAAGTATTAAAAGGGGTTCTGCATGCACTTTTAGTGGTACCCTTGAGATAGTGTGGAGTGCAATTAGTTGGATGCTGGGGGTAATTTGCTTGATATTTGGCAACATGGATATGTAAAAGTGGTCTGCTCTGACAATATTGTAATGGAGTTTGTTGTTTAATTCAGATGTAATTGCATGGTACTAAATCAATCCTGTTATGACTCCGAATCCATGGTCAAAAAAGGATCAGAGCAAAAAAGCATCCTAGAGGTCTTTTAAAATACACTTTTCTCTCCATTCCCAAATCCATCCAGCTTTTCTATAAAAGCATGTATCTAACTGGAAACAATTTACTTCCTTTTGATATGTATTATGTTCAGTCACAACAACCCTATGCAATGCTAGAGGCTTGGGGAAGAGTGGCTGGAAAGCTGCCTGGCGGAAAAGGACCTGGGGGTGTTGGTTGACAGCCGACTGAACACAAGCCAGCAGTGTGCCCAGGTGGCCAAGAAGGCCAATGGCATCCTGGCCTGTATCAGAAACGGTGTGACCAGCAGGAGTAGGGAGGTGATCGTGCCCCTGTACTCGGCACTTGTGAGACCACACCTTGAGTACTGTGTCCAGTTCTGGGCACCACAGTATAAGGAGGACATTGAGGTGCTGGAGTGAGTCCAGAGAAGGGCAGCAAGGCTGGTGAGAGGTCTGGAAAACAGGGCTTATGAAGTCCAGCTGAGGGAACTGGAGTTGTTTAGTCTGGAGGAGACTGAGAGGAGACGTTATTCCTCTCTACAACTAGGTGGTAGCGAGGCCGGTGTTGGTCTCTTCATCCAAATTACTAATGACGAGAGGAAATGGCCTCAAGTTGCGTCAGAGGAAGTTTAGATTGGATATTAGGAAGAAGTTCTTTACTGAGAGGGTGGTTAGGCACTGGAACAGGCTGCCCAGGGAGGTGATGGAGTCACCGTCCCTGGAGGTGTTTAAAAAACAAGTGGATGAAGCACTTGAGGCCATGGTCTAATGGTCTAGTGGTTAGGGAGATGATGGGATAAAGGTTGGGCTTGATGATCCTGGAGGTCCTTTCCAACCATGGTGATTCTATGATTATTACACTGAGGAAAAGGAAATTTGTTTCTCATTGTCCAAAAGGCAGTGCCTGCTATCTTAGCATAATAGAGACTCAGAACCGTCTTGTCTTAGTTTGAGGGGGAAAAATACATTGCACTAGAGAAAATGAAGTTCACATTTCATTTTATTGATTATGCTGAACACAGTCTGTTGTAGTAATGCACATTTTGCAAACTGGTTATTCAAAATGGGGTTAGTTTGTAAAAGGTACAATGTAATGGCATAGCCTAAGCTTTAACTGGAGGTTTAACCAAGTTTGCTCTGCAGGAGTGTGTAGCTGTAGCTCAAGGAGGAGTAAAGTGGAGAGTGGTCTTTCCTGTTGGTGGTCACTGTGGAAATCTGCTCTTTATGAAGTTCAAGACCTTGAGGATAGCCAGAGCAGAGGAAAGCCCTAGGTTGTACCATCAGCTCTTTGTGAGCCTTTTCATCCATGTCCATGAAGACATGCGTGACTGGATGTGTGCTCATCGCTTTTGTTTCCTATCCACCACAGAGGAATACAGTATTTCCCCATATAGGCACGAAATGCTGCTAATTTATTGCACTGATGTGGGAACTCAGTGTTAAAACTCCAGTTTCAGAGTGTCACCAACCTGCTGACTTTGTTTCTCATTTTTCCCAGAGCGAGGACGAGCACTTGAACAACTTCTGTGGCTTGCTGGGCGTGGAGCACAGCCAGATGCAGCGGTGGCTTTGCCATCGCAAGCTCGTCACCACGGCTGAGACCTACGTGAAGAACATGTCCATGCAGCAAGCAGTGAACGCCAGGAACGCCCTGGCCAAGCACATCTACTCCCAGCTCTTCAACTGGATCGTGGAGCACGTCAACAAGGCCCTGCACACCACTGTCAAGCAGCACTCCTTCATCGGTGTGCTCGATATCTATGGGTAGGCACGCTTTCTGCTTTTAAGGCTGTTAAATCGGTCCTTTCTAATTTGTGTCACCCTTCTAGCAATGCACGCTTAACCTTGGCTTGTGGCAAGGGGTGGAAATAGTAGGAAGGGATGCAAAAAAACACAGTCGTGTGTGGTTTCCAGTTCTGATCCTTTTTTGGGTTGTGCAGCCCTGACCCTGAAACATGCATGTCTACTTGAGCACTGGCTTTTGGGATTTGCTTCCCAGTCCCATTTGGGATTTCTGTTTAAAGCATCAGGTTTAAAGATGAGGTAGGTGTAAGGGTGCAGATGTGGAAACCAAAAACTGCACTTGGCTCTGCTTGGGGTTGCTGTGAGGTTTGAGGAAACTACCTCTTCAGCTGTGAAACCGCTGCCACAGGGCCCTTGTGCAGTGAGAGCTTTTGGAGGACTTTGGGAATCTGCGGTGGGTGGGTAAGGTGCAAAAAAGCCCTGGGATAGCTGAGGGCAAGCTTGAAGCCTACAGCCTCAGGGACAAGGAGCTGTTTTAAATTTGGACTGGGTACTAGTTGCTCTCTGGTCTGTCCTCTTGGCACTTGAGTGCTGGTAGAAAAGGGATGCAAGAGCTGCATGTGAAGAGTTCATTTTAGCTGAAGTGCTGCAAAGAGGCAGAAGATCGAGGAGAAAGGAAGGGGGTTATGTCATTTGTGGGGTGAAAAAGGAAAGAGGTCTGGCTTTGTTGCTTTCTCCTCCCTTCTTTCAACATCGTCCCTTTTCTGTCTTTTTGAGGAACAAGGACAAGGGAGAAGTGGGACAGCAGTGACCTGCTGTGCTCTCATGATATATATTGAGATGCTTGATTGCTCCTATTTCTGAGGGGAAGGTGGGATGGATGAGTTCTGGCTGCTCCAGGAACCAGCCCCTGACCCATTGCAGTTGCTGTGGTTGCTCAGTCCCAGATCTTGTGTCATGGCAGACTCGTAAGATCTGACAGATCCAGGTGAACCTCAAGTTCAGAATGAGATCCTGCCGGAGCAGTCCTGGGTCAGCTGCAGAAGGCTTTTATGTCTATAATACCCACACAGTTATTGGGATTAGATGTTGTGTATAAAACCTCCCATGGGATTTCTACAGCTACTGGTGTCTGGGATGTTGATTTTAACATCTGCTGGACAGCCATGGAAGCAGAAAGGATGCTAGAAGTCAATGCTGGAGCATCAGCATAGCCCACTGCCCGCTCATCTCCATCCATGATGGCTGCCATACAGCAAGGTTTGCAGGAACACTTGCACCAAGTGTACTAAGAGTACAGTCCTCTTTCATTTGGGGTTTTCATGGTATGGTTTGAGATGGTGGGGATGCTGTCAGAGGTTTGCAAGTGTCTGAGCTTTCCTAGCCCAGGAACTGGAAAGCCTCAAGTCATCAGCTGGGATTGTCACAGTCCATTTTGAAGACAGTATGAGATGGAAAAGCTGTTTCTTGTCAGTGTCCCTACAAATAGAGATTTCTGTAGACTGGAATATGGTAAATAAAGCTTTGAGATGAAGCCACGTGGGTGATAGTGGGGCAATGCAGAAAGCTGTGTATCTGTTATAAAATCAGTTATAAAATGAGTTACAAAATCAGATGTAGTCTTTCAGAAGTCTGAATAAAAGGAGACTTGAGGATAATGCTCATGAAAGATTAAGCTGGGCCTGCAAACCTGTTAGTGTGGAAGAAAAACCTCCCTTAGCCGCAGGTCTCCTGTGCATCACATCCAGCACGTGGGCCAGCAGATGCTTTTGCAGCACTGGTGTCACTGCAGAGTACAGCTGTTGTTTTGTTTTTTTTTCCACGGGGACCTGCAGGTTTTCAGGGGAAGGGTGTCTGCACTCTGGGCTGTATTGCTTATGTGTGACTCCATTGCTGTGACCACTCCTAAAAGGACTATAAATCCATTTCAAAAGGAGGTACCACTGTCTAAATGCTGAGTAATTCACAGTGTACCCCAGGGACTTTGGATGGAGTCTCTGCAGTCATTGAAAGTGGTTTGAAACTCAGGTTATTTAGGAATTTTAACACATTCTGCCAAATACTCAGTATTTTTCCCCTAATGTCTGTCATTTTTCCTTTTCCTCTGGGAGAGCTGGAAAGGCAGGGAGCCTGCATGCAGCTTTGGATACACATCCCAAGAGCAACTCTGTCCCAGCACTCCTGGAAGAGGACTGTCCCAAAGAATTGGATTTTCTAGGGATGGGTTCCAAGCTGAGAGTGGGGCTGTGGGGTTTGTCTGCTAATTCCCTAATGCTCAGCTCCACATCCTTAATTCTCTGTTAGGCTTGGGGCAAGAGGGTGCGGCACTGAAAACCTTTATGTTTTTATTGAAAGTGCATAATTTGCTATAGTAGCAATACCACAGTCCATCTGTAGAGTGGATTCATGTGGCATTTCTGGACTTGGTGGGGACATCTTGTTTTCCTTCTGTTTGCCATGTGAAGTGTGAACACTCAGGTGGCGAGGTGTATGCTGGACTTATTTATGAACATTAAATATTTTAGTACAAACCTCAGTGCTGCAGTGGATTTAGGAGATACCAGTCATGCAGCAGAATAGGGAACAGGAGAAAAGCCAACATGCAGCATTTGACCCCCAATGTCCACTCAAGAGAGCTGTCCCCAAGCCAGCATGTGCTTTCCCAGGAGCCATGGTGACAGGTTAGGAGTGGTGAATATGCTTATTTTTTGCATCAAGATACAGTGCACTAAAATGAAGAGAAACCAAATGGCCATTGATTTGCTTTTCCTGTTAGGCTGTCATCTTAGTGCTGTCACTTTGTGCAGGCAGGAGCTCCTGGCAATGATGTGCATGGAGCTGGCAACCAAACTGCTCTATCAATTAGCAAATCACGCTGGCAGAGTTCCTTAATTAGCGACTTCGTGAAATCTCTCTTGGAGTTGATGGTGTACCACTGCTCTGGCCCTGGCCAGCAGTTGTTGAGAGGTTCATAAATCAAATCTGGTGTCTCTGAAGCAGAAAAAGGGTTTCCACACTGTTGTCTTTTGCTCTTGTACCCCGAGTCTTGTTGTATTTTCCACCTAGTTTGCCGTGCCTCTCCATGTGTTTTAAGTAAAACTTTTCTTGCCCTGCTGCTCTGATCACGAACCTGCAGGAGGTGGTATTTCCAAGGAGTCCTGGGGAAGTCGCATCCCTTGTCCCTTTAGTTGCAAGATCTGAAGGCACCAATCTCACACTGAGCAACCCAGATCAAGCACAGTGGGAACTCTTCACAGACGCTATTGATCACTGAGGCTCTGGCCACATGTTGAATATAAACAGTCATTGGTTCCAGACATCAGATTTTGTTTCATTAAAGATTGTAAAGCTGACTTCCTGGGATATGGGGATGGGTTGAGCATCTTCTGCTTGTGATGGGCTGCACTGGCTCTGGGCAGGTAGAGCAGGAGTGGTCCTGGGTTTTCTGGAGGGCTACAGGGCTGATAAAAGCACAAAAGTGGCTCCTTTCTCCCATTCCCCCTTTTTCCTTTTTGATTTTTGCATTGCCTGTCCCCAGGGGCTAACGTGTTTTGTGTGGTGAGGACATTACCACCTGGGGAATAACTGCATCATGTGGATAACAGCCAGGTAGTACTCAGAAAGTACTGGAAATACTGATTTTGAGGGGGAAAAAAGGCTTCATTTGTTTAGTGCCTTAAGGCTGTTCTGGCAGCTATTAGGTGAGCAATTATTTCACTGTGCATTTATCATTACAGCAACTTACTCATTAAGCACAGGGAGCTTTGCCACTTCTTCCCTTAGTTTAATCCTTATAGTCATGTGTCAAAGACTTTTTTTCCCCCCGCCCTTCCAACTGTGCCTTAAAAATAGCAATATAAATAATTCCCTGTGGTAGCTGAAAAATGTCCGTTTTATAAGAGCAAGCCTGCTCCCTGTGCACATCCTTAGGTGGTGTGTGCTTGAGCCCTGACCGCCCTGGGGGCTTTGCTGGCTCTCTGCTGCTTGCCTGTAGTTTATGTTATTAAAACTGCATATTTTTTCTTTTCTAATTGTGACTAGGAAGTCAGTTTTGAGCTTGGTTTGGATTTGGCCAGTGGCCTGTGGAGTGATGGGATAATGTTTCTGCAAGGGGAGCTTTGGAAGCCCTGGTGAAGAGGGGGAGCAGCACCAAACTCCCTCTAAGGAATGTACTCGGATTGGAGCTGAAAGCACCATTTCTCCCTCTGCCTTCCACAAGTCACTTGCTCATGTATATCTAATTTTTGTGCTATCAGGGATGCAATACAGAGGCTATAATTATGAATCTAATACCTTCTTTTTCTGCTCTATTGAATTACACTAAAAATACTATGTTGGGTCTTTTAAGATAGCAGCTACTGTTTCCTCATCACCTTTGCAGTGAATATATTTGGACTTATTATTTCATAATATTTTTCCCTGAGAGAGACTGTTACATTTCTCATCTCAGCACTACTGGCTGATGGGCAGGAAGCTACAGTCGTACCGAATATCTCATTCGTGCGTAGCAGAAGAGACCTCTTGAATCCCTTGAGTTGTGGCAAGGCAAGATAGACATTTCAGGGAATGAGGTATAAAGTGTAGATCTGGGATAAGAGGAATGCGAAGAGATGGTTGAATAACTGGTGTTCCCCGTCACACAGATGATGCCGTTGCAGAGAAAAGTAGATTTTGAGAAAAAGCACTGTTTAATGCTGGTTTATTCATTGCTTTGCAGGTTTGAAACTTTTGAAGTGAATAGCTTTGAACAGTTTTGTATCAACTATGCCAACGAAAAGCTCCAGCAGCAGTTCAACTCGGTAAGGTCATCTTGGAAACGTTCCATAAAACCTAGGAGAAAACATATCAAGGCAGGAGTATTGTATGTCTGACTGCTGCTTAATGGCATTTACCTGCAGCCTGGCCAGATCGCGTGGCCAGCATGAATGTATTCCTTGGGGTACCATCTCTCCCAGGCAATGATTGTGCTTTGCAATTGAACTAAATATTTATATCAAGTTGAAAGTCTTGCTTGGTTGATTCTGGAAGCAAGTTTGCAAATGGTTTATGCAAAGGTTCACTGATGGTTTTGAATAGGAAGGACAGATTCTTCTATTTTATTGGATACAAGCACTTTAACCTGCACTGGAAATGAAACCAGTAAGGAGTTGTCTTCTGCTTTTGTTGTAAGCAGGGAAAAAACCTACTATTAGTTTCAGGATACAAGGAAAAACTTGTTAAATTTGAGCAGCTAAGTACTGTGCAGCAGTTTGGCAGTTTGAAACCATATCATATGCATGGACATGAACATTTGCAGTATATCTAATGCATCAGTTCACTGCTGCTAAAAATGAAAAGTAAATTATGGATTGTATTTGCACTATTCATATCTTACTTAGTATATCCAACTACCACTTCTGAAGCTTATAAATTCAAACTCTGAGATAACATGTTTGAAGAGATTTTAAAAAGCTATGTTTGAAGAAGAAAGTGCATTTGAAAAATCATTTTTTAGCATGCTCGGAGTATCTCAGAAATAGCCAGAGACAATTTATCTGCTTGGGCAGAGGTCTGAGATATATAAGACATGTAAAGATTACTATTTTTTTTAAAACAATAATCTGCAATAGGAATGTTCCTGACTCAGTCAGATACTGCTGCTGATACCCCTGTGAGGACGATGGGTGCTCTTTGTGAAGCTCTGCTCGCAAGTAGGGGCATTGAAGTGCTGGGGTCTGAACCCCAAGCCCTAAATTAAGATTGACATATAGGTGATTCCCACAATCCTTCAAAAGGAGGGGATGAGTTTGCCTTTTGGCTTTCCTCCAAGGTGTGGCTGACCTTGTAGGGAAAGCCCTTGGGTAAACAAGCCCCAGGTGTCTCACATTGGGTAAACAAGTGCCAGGTGTCCTGTTTTGGGCATAAAAGCTGGGACCACTTGCAGGAAGGGTGGAGTGTCTATCTGTGAGGTGGATGCACTTTGCAGAGTTTCCCTGTTAGGGAAGGACCTCCTGACTCTCCCTGCAACTGGGCCCCAGTCAGGTTTGGCATTTGCAGATGCGGGCTTCTTGGGGGAACAATATGGGGCTACTTCTATCCTATATGATCAGCCTATTGACTTGGGTGTCTCCCATCTCTTCTATGGGAGACTTTGTGTCTTTATTTATTCCACCTATTTTTGGTCATGCTGTGTTGTCCCTGGGGTCGCTGGGGTTGATGTCTGTTATGTGTGATCTGTTTGACTTGTTTGTACCCCCAGCGATCACCTATATACTGACCTTCTTGTTTACAATAGAATCTGGTTACTGGTTTGTTTTGCTGCTGGCTGTGTCCTTTGTGCTAGGCCTAGTAATTGGCAAAACAGGCACATGTGCTTAGCGCTGGCTTGGGCTCCCAGTTTATGAACCTGCTGCACGTTACTAGTTCAATCAGCAGAGCACTAAAGGAGAGAGGGATTTTTCTCAGCCCAAGAGATGTGTGTGTCATTGCCATTTCAATATATGGCTCCCACCTGAATGTAATGACAGCTTAAGTCATTTCCTCGTGAAGGTCACTTAAAGCCTTTTTTTTAACCCTGCCCCATGGTTTCCTAGTGTAATGCTTTTATTTTTCTTGCCAGATGCTAGATTGGGTAAATGGCAGAGCCTGTACAAAGCTGTACATGAGTACTCGTAAAGCTTCGACAGCTTCTGAGTGTGCTGAGGGAACACTACTCCACTGGGGACAAGTGGGTGAATGGGGAAGGGGCTGGCTGGGGTCACGGTCAGTAACTCTGCTGTTTTCCAACTCCCAGCACGTGTTTAAGCTGGAACAAGAAGAGTATGTGAAGGAGGGGATCCCTTGGACTCTCATAGACTTCTACGATAACCAGCCCTGCATAGATCTTATAGAGGCAAAACTCGGTATCTTGGACCTACTGGATGAAGAGTGCAAGGTAAAGAGCATCACCCACCTTTTCGCTAGAATTTTTATTTTTATAAAAGGTTAGAGAATTGGCTTTAACCTGTGATAGCTTGCAGGTGGGTAAACATCATCTTTCATGTGTATTGCTGGGATGTGCCTGGCTGGGGTACGCTACGGGCATTTGCTTTGCTTTAGGACCATTCAGAACCTTCTTGGCAGATGTTTGCTACCAACTTGGGTACCTGCTCTCACCACGTATTGCCAGAACTCGTGTTTCTGGCCTGACTGTGCAAAGGGATAGTCGTTACTTGAGACTTTCAATTCCTTCAGTGTTACCCAGGAGCTGGAGTTCCTTCCTTCCCTCAAGCCTTATTGTGTCCCAAGGGAACCTGAGTCCTCTTGTGATAGCTATTTCAGGTCAAGTCAATTGCATTTAGTGTACATGCTTCAGATGCTGGAATTTGGGCTTCAGTGGCACATAGCACATAGAAAAAAAATGTGTCTGGGAGAGTCTCCTGTTTGGTTAACCTTACAGTGTCAAGGGACATCAGCCACATAACAACGATTTACTGAAGTCAGTGCCAAGCTCTGGCTGACTTCAGACAGACCTGGATTTCACATGAGTTTCGCAGAAGACCAAAATTCATGTCCTTTCTGCTCCTTTGAGATAGAGAAGCAGGAGCTGTTGTCTTCAGTTGTGCAGACTTCTTGTTTAGCCACTCCTTCATCATTCTTCTGTTGGAGTTTGGAATTGTGGCTTCCCTCAGCTTTTCTGAGTTTTGGGTTTGTGGTTTGTTGGGTTAGTTTTTTTTTTTAAAACTAAGCTTGTAATATTGGGAGAGTAGTTTACTGTCTTTTATCATCCGTCTCTCATAATAGCATAAATTAAATCTTGCTTTGAAGTTGCATAGAAATGCCTGAACAGCAGCCATTCACAAGAATCCATAAGAAAGGTTGGATTCCTGTTCACTCCTTGTTCAGTCGTGAATTATCAAATATATCTAGGAACCAGACATGTAGGATGGGAGATTTTCTTTGGAAGTTGGGATGCCTGTTTTAAAGGTCTTTGGCATGAAGAATAGGTGGAAAGTCAAAAGTGTTTAGGTGTGGTCATCTCAACAGGAGAGCTCAGTGTGATGCTGTGATGAAAAGGGCTCCTACAGTGGGCAGAGCAACTTGTATCTCTTCCAGTTCTGTTGTCTGCACAGCAATGATGATGAGGAAATACTGGAGAGAGTGTTATCATATCCAGGCTATAAAGCATTGTGATACTGAGGATAATGATGTGCGCGATTATAAGTGATGGTCAGTCGGAGGGTTTTTAGACCCTTTGACACAGAAAACCCTAGCATGCCATAACAAGAAGTTGAAGTTAGACAAATTGAACCATGAAATATTTTTAATGCTGATAACAGCTTATTGGAAGGAGATGGTGACTGCCTTCATGCTGGATGTGCCTGCCTTGTGGAGCCTCAGGCTGGTTTTGCTATGGTGTGATCAACAAGTTGTCTTTTGGAAGAGTTTCCATCGAGACTTGGTTATATTCTGAGCTAGGAAATGCCTTGCTGATTGTGGAAGGGCTCTGAGGGTTCTTGAATGAGGGTAGGGAAGGGTGAGGCAAGGGGTGGTGGGAGAGCTGAAGCAGGGAAGGAGTCTCTCACCGGGATAGCCAAGGTGATGAGAAGGACACAATGAATTCTTCTTGGCTCTGTGGGATTCATGGGTGTGGGACAGATCCAGTGCCTGAGGGCAGGAGTGTCATGTTGCATCAGAGGGAAAGGTTTTGGATCCATTATTTAGACTAGTGTCCCTGTTGATATTTAAGATGTATGACTTGTCTGGAAGGGAGATGACCTGTCAGGTGGCTGCTCTCCTCCCTGTGACAGGGCTGCCTTCCCAAGAATTACGGGGATGTCTTAACCTGCACATCCCATGAGCTCAGCCCTTATCTGGGGGTACAGGCACTCCAGCTGTTTCTTTGCTATGAGCTGGAGTTGGGGCTTTGCCCTTTTCCAGTGTAGTCTTGGGAAGACTCCTTAAAAATGAGAACAAATGAAACATAATTTTATGTCCTTAAAATAGCACCTTAGCCAGTGCTGACTCAGAAGGAGGTCGGATTATTTGCTTGGTATTCAGCACCATTTCATTTGGTCTCTGCACTATTAAGCCTGTTAAATTCTTCAGGCTTGAGCTGGCTCCTGGGTACTGTGAGGATGGGGACTGTGAGGAAGGTTTCCCTTGTGCCATATTGGCTGGTAACATTGCATGAGATGGAGTGACTCTTATGCACTAGGTGTAATATGGGGAGCTTTGCTGTAGATCTACTAGTACTACTTTTTTCATCTATGCTTTTTTTTTTTTTTTTTGACCAAAAAAATGAGATGCAAAATCTGGTTCCGCCCTCCCCCCCCTCCCCCCATCAAATGCCAGTTACCTGGGTATTTACCTGTCAGTGGGGAATGCTGTCATTAGTCACAGGCCCTTATTACTGTCCCTGTAATCAGCTCTTTTATAATAACCTGCAAATGTTCTCCAGCTTTATGAAAATGTCAGCAAAGCCTGTCAACTAAAAGCACTGATGTATGCATGAAAACCATCACCCCCACATCACCGACAACAGTTTCACCTCTTGGGGAGAGCCGGCCACGGTGGGCGCGGGACCACAATAGAGTAATTGCAAGTCATCTCTTTAGCGTGTACAATGGCAAATAAATATTCTCTGGGGCTTGAAATGGCATCGAGGGGGTCCTGGCAACATAATGAAACATTTGGCACAAATGCGGAGGGTTTGTCGCTAACATTCTCACTTCACAGTATGGATATTTTTCTTTTTATCTTTAATGTGAGGTTGGGGAGGGGGTGGTTGGGTATGTGCTGAAGCAGTTCAGCTAATGAAGGTCATATGAAAGTCTTGTCACTGTTTAGGGAAGAAGGGAACCAGACAGGGTTGAAATGAGCAGGGAAAGAGCAGACTTTCAAATTGAGACTGGAGCTTTATGGAGTAAACCTGTTTTATGAAAGCAAATAATATAACCTCCTAGCTCTGAAAAAAAAGAGGACTTTAGGGATATGTTTGGCTTTGGGGGTTTTTAAACAGCTTTGAGGTCTTAGAAGTTGGAATCTGTTCTACAACTTACAGCTGTTATGTTCTGGAAGCCTTATAATCTCCATGGGACAATGACCTTATGTTCTCTAAGTGACCTTGGAGTCCTCAAAGAGCCCCTTCCCCATTTCCTGCACTGTAAGGTCACCTGCCTGGATCTCAGGCTTTTAGGACCTCTTAGTTTTGCTTTGGCATAAAAAGATGCTGGAGGAACAGCAGGAGTTCATGTCCCATGCACAGAAATGTTGTTGGCCAGAAACCAATGCCACCACAGTAGGCACAGCATTGAAGTGCTCTACCACAAACTGAAGACTGAAGAGGATGGAATGAGAAGGGCATCCAGGAGAACCTCCCTGCTGGTGAGCTGTGGAATGTGGAAGGAGTCACCATGGGGCCCATGGTCATGGTGGCAGGAAATAATTTAGGATAAGAGCAGAGCCCCTGAGGAGAGCAAGGAGACCAATGAGGAGCCTATCAGAAGAGGGAGGCTGTCTTCTGAAAATCCATTTGTGGGAGGCGGAGAGGACGCGTGGAAGACTTGCTTGGATGTCTGGGATGGCTCTAGGGCATGATAGAAGGAATGGCTTTGGCAGAGGAGACAGCAGACCGCCTAGGAAGACTGTGAAGGTTTTTATGATTGGAGGGAACATGTGAATTGCAACTTCCATGATCTGGAGTGGAGGAGCCATTTGGGGGTAGTTTTTCAAGGGACTTCAGTTATCCTCAGAGGAAATTACCTAAGAAATGCAGCTGGGTCTCTGTATCAAAGCTGTATCAGGTGTCCTGCTTTTCTAGCTCAAACTTCTTGATCCATGGGAGTGCTGTGTGTCTTCCATACACTCCTTAAGAGACGTTTGGCAGAAGTTGCTGTGGATATCCAGGTTTTCTCCATTAGGCGTCCTGCTGCCTGTCTTCTCTCTTGCTTTTGCCTATGCTGTTGGGATGGGAATGGAAAAATGAATAGGAAAAAAGTTTCCATTAGCTTGAAGTGCATCTAAAAGGATTTGGTCAAGAGCAGGCTAATTGGAAGGGTTGATGTGTTAGTCATGAAATCTTTGTCCAAGTATTTATTGTGGATCTGGGTGAAATTTTTTCTGCTGAGGAGTGACATGATCCCGAGGCTGCCAAAAGGGGTTGTGTTGAACCAAACCCATGAGCTCCCCTCATATTCTAAAACTCCCTCATGGATCTGTTTTGTGTTTTATGACATGCTGCCATCATGTCACGCTGTTAATGTGCCAAATGCATTTTCTAACACTATTCAGAGGATGCTCTTTAACCTTTCCTGTGTCCTTCTGTCAAGTGCCAGAGGCACTGAAATTTGCTTCTAGCAGACTAGTTTTCAATCCTGCATGTCTCTGTGCATCTCTGTGAACTTGGGTTTCTGGGAAAATGTGTTTTCCTTGTCTGGACTTGTTAGATTTTTGAGCATCAGAAATCAGCATGTCACCTCCTGTGATGCCCCATCCTCTCGAGGGGGATTTTTGCTCCATGAGCAGATACATGGAGATTGGTGATTGTGGTGGGTTCTTGACCCTGGGATGCTTCTGACACAAAAGTGGTGGACTGGAGCCTGGGGGCTGACCCTGGCCACACTGGGTAGGCTTGGTGTTGGTTGCAGTAGCTCCTGGCAGCTCAGAGGACAGCATATGGAGATGGGAGGTGACCCTGGCTGGGACTGCGCTGTCCAACTGATTTTATGCTGAGGGACAGTGAGGACAGATGAGCAGAAGGAGTGACCTTGTGAAATTACAGGTCTAAGGTTAAAGATTTCCTTGCAACACATGCAAGACAGTTGGTTTTCCTCTATCCCCATCCCCTAAAATAAGTCTTGCACTGATGAGATAGTATCTAAATAACTTTCTCAATGGCTTTTAAGGCTTTAAACAGCCAAGCCAATACCAAAAGTTGTTATAATAGTACAGATAATGGGCCTGTTAGTTTTTATCTCCAGAACTTAGTCCCTGTCAGGTGCTTCTCAGGCAGCTAAAAATACCAAGGCTGCGCAATGGTGAGCAGGGAGTGGTGTGGGTATGGCAAAACACTCTTTCTGGGAGGCAGGAGTGATACCTTTGAAGTTAAACTTTGAGATAAGCAGGTTGTTCAGCAAAGTGGATGGCCTAGAAGAGAGCTGGTGCAGGATAAATCTGCTCTGTACAGCATCATGCAGCTCAGGTGGCTGCAGTGCTCCTGCTCTGCACCTGCATCCCAAAGAAGACACACTTAATGATTGCTTCAGAGAGGATGGTTTTACCTATAAATATAAAATATTACTAATGAAAATAAACCCATCTACATTTATGTAACTCCACAGTTTAAATACATTTGTCTATCTTGCCTAAATAAAATATGTATATAGTTGCATAGGTAAAGGGGATTGAGGGAGGATGGAGCCAGACTCTTTCCAATGGTTCCCGGTGACAGGACAAGGGGTAACGGACATAAGCCAGAGGGAGCAGAACCTGCATTTGGGTGTTTTTCATGGGAAATGACATTTTAGTGTGTTTGTCAAGAATATAAATGAAAATAAAATAGCACACGCTCCCAGAAGTGAGGTGGACTTTGTTTCTCAAATATTCCTGTAGCCTGTGTGAACTACAAAAAGCCCACAAGATGGGATTCTCCAGAATCTCTCAGCACTTCTTTTGCATGCCTGACCACAACTTTTTGGCCCATTTCTCCCCATCCAGGTTCCCAAAGGCACCGACCAGAACTGGGCGCAGAAGCTGTATGACCGGCACGCCAGCAGCCAGCACTTCCAGAAGCCTCGCATGTCCAACACCTCATTCATCATCGTGCACTTTGCCGATAAGGTAACCAGGCACTCACTGTCTGTGCGGCAACTTGAAGGCAGAAATGCATGGGGGGAAGGAAGAGCCACGCAAAGGAAAATTAGTTTCTAGCACTGACAAGCTGCTTTTTGGTGATAGGGATGCCTGGTTGGCAGTAACCTTGGTTGGGTGCTCAAATCTAGATCAGCTTGGAGGACTTTGGCCTCCGAACTACTGCACTAAGCTTTAAATAATTGTGCTGTCTGGAGGAGAGAAAAATCCTCTTTCTCAAAGCTGTGGCAAAATGAATTTCTGTAATGGCAGCTTGACTGCAAATGTATTGGAAAAGGAAATTATTTTTGAAGAGCAGGAGCTGCGAGCATCAACAAGGCACAGTGGAGAGGAGAACGCAAGAAGTGACCCTGGGCTGATGCCACCCTTCTGAGGGAGCTGCTATCAGCTGTAGGACTCTAAACCCCAGTGTCTGGTGCTGTAGGGTCTTGTCCATGGGCTCCAGCTTCACTGAAACCCTGATGTGACAGGAGTCACTCACTGCAAACAAGAATCTTAAAAGCTTGCAGTTATTCAAAACACATGTTTGTTAGAAATTAAGATCTAAGGCCAACCTGGGGACATGTCCAAGGAGCTAGATGACATACAGGTGCTGTGATTCCATACAGGTGCTTCTCCTAACCAGGTTTGCCTTGTGAGTGGCACTTTCCATGACGAAGGCTGATACTCACCTTTCCTTAGGCATGTGACTTTGCACATGTATCCTTCACAAACAATATCTCTTTGCAAGTTTTCACACTTTTTTTTTTTTTTCCCCCTCTTGTGGTCAGTTATTTCAGCCAACTTCAAATGTAAAACAATAAAGTTTTCTTTCTGTTCTCTCTAAATTCTTCCTTTGCATCCAAGCCCCCTCCAATTTCAAACACAAGACCTGCAAGAGACATAGCCAGTGTGTCTTTTAAGGTTTATTGATTAGCTTACAAAGGAGTCCAGAAGTGTACAAAAGAGTGTGTAGAGGTACTGATGATCTTTGCATTTTTACCCCTGGTTTCCATGGAAGTGCAGTTGAGTCACATACAGAGGAGTTTAATGACCATAAAACAATCTGTGTTTGCAGTAAGCATTTTGTTTGCATTCAGATTCACTTTTTTTGATAAAAAGTGACCTTTAAATTCCAGTTTTTCTCCCCCTTCTCCCTGTCTTCAGGTGAGCTCCAGTAGTAGGGGAGTGGTGGGACACAGCACCTTGTAGCTGTGTGGTTGGACTTTATCCTCTGGGCTTCTTCCTTTGTCTCTTGCTAGGTGGAATACCAGAGTGAGGGATTTCTGGAGAAGAACAGGGACACCGTATACGAGGAACAGATCAACGTCCTGAAAGCCAGCAAGGTAAAAGCAGTGAGCTGGGAGATAATTGGCACTGCTGCTTTCCAAAGTGTGAGCTTCATGCTTGCATTCCTGTGCTGTGCCACAGCGGGTCATGTATGCAAAAGTGGTTGGAGGCACCTATGTAAACAGCAGCCAAAAAGGGAAATAAATGGGCTGTGGAGGAGGGAATAAGTGGGAGAGGAGGGAAAAGGCTGCTGGGGGCAATTGCACCCAGGTGTGTGTGTGTATAGTCCTTAGCTCTCCTCCACCCTGGTGGCAGTGTCCCACTGAGGTACATCAGAAAAATCCTTCCCAAACCTGCTGATTCTCTTATTTTTTGGTCACTGAGAACAATAATCAGGAACAGCCAGTTACAGGGCAGTATACATCCCATTTAACTCTTGCTCCTCACCCATCATCTGGCACTAAAGGTATTCTCAGAAGAATGTGGAAGCTATAGGTGGTCCTGGGATTAAAAGCCACGGTCAGCAGTGTAGTTGGTATATTGTGGGTAGCATCACTGACCCTCTGAAGTGCTGGGGTCTGAACCCCAAGCCCTGAATTAAGGTTGATATATGGGTGGTTCCCACAGTCCTTCAAAAGGAGGGGATGAGTTTGCCTTTTGGCTTTCCTCCAAGGTGCAGCCAACCTTGCAGGGAAAGCCCTTGGGTAAATGAGCCCCAGGTGTCTCATATTGGGTGAATGAGTGCCAGGTGTCCAGGATAAAAGCTGGGACCACTTGCAGGAAGGGTGGAGCATCTATCTTTGCTGAGTTTCCCTGTTAGGGAAGGACCTCCTGACTCTCCTTGCAATACAAACGTGGGCTCTGTGGGCACAACATGAGTTTGCTTCTGTCCTGTTATTAGCCTCTTGACTTGGCTGTCTCCCATCTCTTCTATGGGAGACGTTATTGCTTTGTTTGCTTGACTGGCTTTTGGTTGTTCTGCGTGGTCGTTGGGGTTGATGTCTGTTGTGTGCAACCTCATTGACTTGTTTTGTACCCCCAGCGATCACCCATGTACTGACCCTTTTGTGTGCAATAGAATCTGGTTACTCGTTCATTCTACTGCTGGCTGCATCCTTTGTACTAGGCTTAGTAATTGGTAAAACATCTTCCCACCCTTCTGTATGAAAATGG
Source organism: Podargus strigoides (assembly GCA_028020825.1). NCBI lineage: Eukaryota > Metazoa > Chordata > Aves > Caprimulgiformes > Podargidae > Podargus > Podargus strigoides. The sequence goes on from CM051663.1 coordinate 17,801,974, forward strand.
CTGTTCCCCTTAGCTGTGGTCCATCATACTTGGCCTTGTGATTTTTAATTACTTTAATAATCAGTATGCAAAAAACAGGGTTAATATAAAATGCTGCAAATCTAATGTGAACTCTGAGACCCTCCAGCTGCTGTAGAGCTATTTTATAATGCTGCCAATATGTAACATTAACAAATTAACACGTATTGATCACACTTCCTGTCACCCCTCTATTACAAGACTTTGTGCCATGTACCTTTGCTCTCCTGAGCGTTATTTTTTCGACACCTCATTGCATCAAGTGCTAGCAGAGACATATTGACTGACCTTGAATACCAAGTCTCCCAGTGAAGAGCTTTTTAGCACCTATGGTTTGAAGTCTCTGTTAGTCCCGAGGGCTGTCAACTTGGTGGGCTGTTGGAAGCAGAAAAGCAGTAGCTGTGGGGGCTCTGCAGGCTTTGGCGTGGGTTGTGCCTGCAGTAAATGAGCACTTGGCAAGCAGACTTCAAGTTGGAGACTTCCCACTTGCATGTGTGAACTGACCTGGTCTCGTGCTGACTCTTCTCCATGAGCATGTACCTGCACTTGGTTGGGTTGGACTAATAGTGTCAATGATTCAGACTTTTAAGGCATTTAAGGTTCTTATTGTTTAAAACCAGACCAAAAATTCCCCCTGCAGCTTTGAGTTTTTCATTGTCAGTTAATGAGTTGAGACTTTGAACGACCTTAATCCTTTCAGGGGCAACTCTCTCATTAAGAAGTTAGTATGAAAATTCAGCCCTGCAAAGTCCGACACACCATCCAGCAGCCAAAATCAAGACTGCAGGACTCTCAGGCACCATTATTTCCACCAGACTTTATGTGCAATGTAGGGAAGGAACATATCTGCTTTTCTCCAAACCATTTCAAATCCTCCCCCAGCATGGACCAGCTTGTTAATTTGCATTTATTTTTTTGCATTACAAGCTTTGAATCCCCCCTGCATATTGCAAGCAGATGTGTTGCATATCCAAATTTCTCCTCTTTATGCCACCCTCCCTTGGGTTTATGGCTGGGTGTGACCTTCCAAATACCACCCTAAATAAGGAGCATAATGAGGGGAGAGGGAGGAATTACTGTTTTCAGGAGCATTTTAAGCAGGAGTTGGTTCCTGGCAAAGTGGGAGATGAGAATGGGAAGTTAATTGAGTGTTGTCAGTGGCTTGCCCTGTGTCTCAGCAATGAATCCGTATGAAGATGGCAAGATGTGCAATTTTCTCATCTGTGGGGGTAGTTGTGAGTCTAATAACTGTGAAGCTGGTCTTAAATAGCGCCTAAATCAAGATGTCTGTGTGTTTGGGAAGCACACGGCTTTCCCAGGGTAAAAACTTGAGCATGATGAGAGCTTATTCGAAACGCCAAATAACCTGCAGGAATAATTGATGCTGTATGATGAATTATTTAGCCAGTGCTGAACTTGCTGTTAGAGTTAGTGCTGCAGAACTGGTGGGGTTTGATAGGGATTTCTGTTTGACTTCTCCCTATAGGTGCAGAGGAGAGCTGTAACTAATAGAGGTAGTGTGGAGTAGGGAGGATAGTGCCACCTGCAACTCTTTCCTTAAAAGTAGACATTTAAAAAAAAATGCTGAAATGGGTTTATTAACAGCATCTCCTCTGTCTTTCATATGTCATTACCATAATGTAATGTCTGAGCAAAACCTCAGGACCAAAGATTTGGGTTTTCTTGGCCTGCAAACTAAGCTAATGCTCCATGGGATCAGGCATTGGGACCTTGTGAATTTGTGACGGTAGCTCTGTAGATGACCACCATATCTGCATTTGTGATCCAGCTTAAAACCCTCCCAAACACACTTGGCTCTGAGAATCTTTGCATGATCGTTTGATGAACTTCTGCCTTTGAGCTATTTCTTTAACGACGTGGGAGCAGTGGCTGTTGTCAGCCTGTCCCGATGCTGTGCTGATCTGGGAGGAAGAGCAGTGCTTCCTTTGGCAGGAGCATCCTCACCCTCCTCCTGCAAAGCCTCCAAAACCTGATCTGCTGTTCTCGCTTTTACTGACCCTGTTGGCTGGCAGATTCCTTTTTCCTGATTTTTTTTTTTTTTTTTTTTTTTTTTGCCTCTCACCTTCCATGTGACCTCTGTGGGTGTATACAAACCCTCAGGATCAGCCCTGTATTTAGTATACTCACTGCATTTCTCTTTGTATTCTCACTAAGGTGATACACAGGGCAAGGGGCTACGCTGTCAATTTAACATGGCAAGGACTTAAACACCTCTCTGTCATCACTGATGAAGCATTCCCACCAAGGCAGAACTGCGTTCTGCTAATTAGGATGCCGTTACTGCCATCAACAGTAAAAGAGACTTTATAAAGCTGCTAATGAGTTTTGTTAGCACTGGTCAGCTAAAAGAGTTGAGAGTTCATGTTCTTTGAATTAAAGAACCTGATTTGAATACTGATTGAAAGCATGTAGGCATGCTGTTAAGATGTTATATTCTAGTCCTCTATAATTATGAATAATGCACCAGCAGTTTTGTCTTTTGCCAGTTGGGAAGGAGAGGTCTGTCCTCCTCACCTATCCCCCAGCATCTGTGGAATAGTTCCTGGGCTGCTACAGATGGTCTCAGTTACACCAGTTTTGCTTTAAGCAAGCTGAAAGCTCACCGCTGAGAGTCTTGTTGAGCGTTTGTGCAGGAGCAAGGACTCTTGTTATAAACAACAAGTGGATGGAGGGGTTGATGGTGCTCACAGCTATGTGTTGAGAAGATATTTTGAAACCTGAAGTTACAGCTGGGGATTTCACGGCATTGTCTGTGTGACACAGTGAAGTGGAGCCTGTGTTGGATGTCTTCCAGCACCAAGGATGTGCCGCCCCAACATCCCGTGTTCGCAGGAGTCAAAGCACACAAGACACGGACATCTCACCAAAGTACAACAGCTGTCAGCGTGTCTTTTTTTGTGATAGAGGCTTAGACAAAGGTGCGAGCCTTTACTCTAGGAGTAGTTGAGTGAGCTGCAGAGATAATAAAAACTGAGTATGAAGCAGATCCTTAGTAGGCGCTGTCCTGGCACCTGCAAGCAATTTGCTAATGTAATGCAAACAGTTTCCTTTCCACAGTGGTATTTAGGCTGCCGTGCTAGCAATCTGTGCGAATAGCCTGCAGGACTGGGGCTGGAAACTTCCTATCACAGCCCAGGGATGTGGCAGAGAGCCAGGCAGCCTTTTATGGCACGGGGCTCTCTATTAATGTCTATAAAGTGATAAACCCCTTCACTCTTCTCAGGATCTTAGTGGAAATACAACCCAGTTTGGCTTTCAGGGAAGCCGGAAGTGGAGACAGGCGTGCTGTGCAGTGCACTGCTGCCTCGTGTGAGTGTTTCTGTGTGGATGTGTCAGGCATGGTGTGCCACAGACAAGGGAAGCGTGATGCTGGTGCCCTCTCCCACGGATGCCCCAGAGCGGGTGTTGCTGGTGGTCTGTGTGCTGCTGCGGTGGCAGTGTCACCAGGCTGGAGCCCAGCTCAGCATGGTGAGAAGTGAAATCCCACTTGGTGACAGTGTTTTTTCATACATTTAAGAATTTGCTATCTGAATGTAAGTGCAGCCATCGTGGAAACCTGCATAGGTGCACAGCTGGAGTTGAAATGTGGAAGTTTAACAGCTCTGCTAAACAGACCAGATTTATTGTGACTTACATAGTATTCACATTCCCCAACCTAATGTAAATTTGAAGATCTTGCACCTTAAAAAAAAAAGCATTAACTGCATTTGCTAGCTCACCTGTTCTACCGTTTATGAAGTGGAAATGTTGCTGCTGGCTTGCCAGAAGCCCCAGACTTCAGGGGTGTGAGGAGCTGAATGTGGTGCTTTCAGGGCTGCAGAATGGCAGTCCTGCTGTTGGGTCACTTCTTCATGCTGAAATGCAGGTAATTAGTGAGGAAGTACTGGTGTCACTTAATTGGAAAAGCAGGGGTGCCTCTGGGGCCATGATGGGAGCAGGCTGCTCCCTGTCCTCATATGGAGACTCCGTTCCTGGGGCATGTGCTGTGCAGGCAGCTCCTTGCTGTGTTCAGGACTGGGTGCATACCTTGAAACAGAGCCTGGGAGCAAGAGTCACCTCACAGTCAGGGGGTTTTGTGCCTTCGACAACACTTCAATCCATTCTCGCAGTTGCCCATCCTGGGTTTTCTGCTTGTATCATTTAATGTGCATGTTTCAATGTTTGATGAACACCCAAAAAATGGCCAGTGGTTCTGCTGACATGGTTTATGTAGACAGCACTTCTTGCTTTCACTTTATTGCCCCCTTTCCCTTTTTTGGTTTAAGTTGGGTAAAAAATGACCAGAGCAATGTGACTTGGGTGGGTTCATTCACCAAAGAGCAGAGCCAGAGGTGCTCAGGCATTGTCTTTTGTTTTAGTATCAAATGGTAGCAGACTTATTCCAAGATGAGAAGGATGCTGCACCCACCACTCCCATGGGAAAGGGAACAGCAAAAATCAGCGTCCGTTCTGCCAGACCAGTGGTCAAAGCTGCCAATAAGGAGCACAAAAAAACGGTGGGGCACCAGGTAAGGTATGATATAACCGAGTCAGTCGATGTCCAGAGAGTGGGGCAGGGCAATCCAGATACCTTTTTTACAGTTAAAATCTCGATTTCTCCAGTTTGAAGTCGAGAGAAATAAAAAGCTGTTGGGAGGGGGAAGTGAGGAAACCTTCCCATGTCCTTTGCTGATGGGAACTGTTTGCCTGTTTCATTTTGCACGCTGTCTAGCAGTGTCTCTGGAAGAGCAGGCTTGAGTAGTATTGACTGGAAGCAGTTGAGGTATCGTTTAAGGAGGGTGGAGGCCACTGGGATTCACTAGACTATCCCAGTATATGATGGTGCTCATAAATTGAAATAACTTGGGAAAAAGCATTTTTTCCTCTCTGTGGACAGTCAAGTGGTGCAAAGGGGCCCGGAGAGGTTGTGCTGATTCTACCCTTTGAGATTTTTCAAGACGCAGCCGGACAAAGTCCTGAGCAAATGCTTGTTGCTCTTGTACCTCATTGAACTGGAAGCCTTCAACCCACTAGTGTCGTCTCTGAATTGCTCCTGAACATGCTGGGCTGATGGGGAGGTTCATGCTGTGTCACATCCAGAGGCTGGCACCGCAGGTGGCTTGCAGCACCTGCATATTGCACCAACTTGCATTGTATGGTACAGCATCTTCATCCCTCCTCAAAGCAAGTGGTTTTGTCTTTCAGTTCCGCAACTCGCTGCATTTGCTCATGGAGACTCTGAACGCCACCACCCCGCACTATGTGCGCTGCATCAAGCCAAATGACGAGAAGCTCCCGTTTAAGTAAGTAGGCTTTCAGATGAGCAAACATGTTCGGCTTTATAGCAACAGTGTGTGCTATGAACTTTTCCTCTTGGTAGAGAGATTGACCCTCTTGTAATGTTGTCCATGTAACTGGAAGGTCCCCTAGTTTGCTGGAGTCACTTCTTTTGGGTTTCATTATGTGGTTTTTGTGCTCCTGAAATGAAGACTAATGCAGGACAAAGATATATACTTCCTAATACCAAGCATCTGTGAAGTAGAAGGGTCTGTGTCCTGGGTTGCAATGTATTCTATTACCATGAGCCGTTGAAGCCTGGCGCCGGTGTTCCTTGCCTCGCCCCTCGGGACTATTCTTCTGTTAATGCGCCCATCAGTGCCTTGCCCCAGGACTCACCATCCCTGTGTGAGATGCTCTGGCCAGGGGGGGGAGGAGTGGAGCCAAGCATTCCCGCCGGAGATAATTTGGCGGGTTGGAGCAGCGCGAGGGGCCTTACCCGCTGGGATCCCAGAGGACAAGGACTGCACCGCCGCCGGACTTTCGAAGGAGGACCAGTTTTCTTTTTCTACAAGATCACCGCTTCAACGGGATCATTTAAAAGAGAACTGCAGCTGCCACCGAAATCGGATTGCTCAGACCTTTTTTTCTACAAGATCACCGCTTTAACAGGACCATTTCGGAGAGAACTGCAGCTGCCACTGGATCGGACTGGTACCAGCACCCTGCCCGGCAGGGGGCCAGGTTGTATCCCTGACTCTGTCAGGCCTGTAACCAGCTCCTCTGTATTATAGTTTTGTTGTATACATTAGTAAAAACTGTTATTCCCATTTTCCTCATATCTTTGCCTGAAAGCCCCTTAATTTCAATCCTATAACAATTCGGAGGGAAGGGGGTTGTATTTTCCGTTCCAAGGGGGGCTCCTGCCTTCCTTAGCAGACACCTGTCTTTCAAACCGGGACAGTCTGTGTACAATTTCATCTTAGAATCGCTTTGATTTAAATAGTTATAGTACCAAACTGTGAAAAGTAGCAGAGATAGAAATGAAGACGTGGAGATAAGTAGTGTGCTTGCAAAATGGCTCACAAAATGAACAAAAATGTCCTGGTGCTTCCAAAATAAATATGGAAAATGTAAAGCTGTGACTTGGATCAACTTCAGGCAGGTTTCCAGGTGAGTGAACAGATGAAGCAAAAAGCCAGCCTTGATCTTGCTCTGTAGTTCAGAGATGTATCACAAGCTGTGAATGCTGCGAGCGAATAGCTGTTAGTTTTGTTTGACCTCTTGATAATGTATTTGTACCTGATCTTGTTCCCTGTAACTCCAAAAAAAGCTTTTCCATTAGTACTGAGGGACTTCATAGATCTTGCTGGGATGTCTTCTAAAGGCCCTGGCATAAACTGCAGGTGGTGACATTTAAGAAAGCAGGGTTATAATTGTAACCTGTGAGCAGGGAGGCGTTGCTCTTGAGCTGATCCAGTGCAGTCTGAGTGCTCTCAGAGTGCAGAGATGGCTCCAACAGCATCCTGCAAAAAAGGACAAAGCATCTGTAAACAGGCTCATCCTTGGTCGTGATATGCTGGTGGATACATACCACCAGGAAACTTCCCTGGCTTGACTTTTCTCCCCCTGCAAACAGCAAAGTGAAGGGTATTAATGGTTAGAAGACATTCAGGAACTGACTTACATTTAACCGATTCTTTAGATGATTAGTTAACAGCTCTGGAGAAGACTGTGTTGGCTGAATGTGTTGGGACAGCAGTTTTTGTGGTCACTTTTATCTGTTTCATGTACTTTGTAGGTACTGGAGATGCTGAGGGCCTCAATCTATTGCAAATGTTGTCCTTTTAAATGAAATGGAGAGTTATACTTTTTGTTTGATTGCTTTCTTTAGGTAAAGCACAAAAGTATTTTCTAACTTTCTGTAGTGAAACTGTGGTAGATGCTCTTCATAGTGAAATGGCTTTACCTTTCCAAAGGGTTTTTCCAAGACTCCGTGTCCCTACTCAGTTCTACCTTCAGCCCTGTCTACAAGCCAGAAAGCACTGGTTCATGTGTCTTCTTTTGGGAGTTCGTCCACAAGAGATTATCTCCCTCCTCACCCATCATGGACTGCTGAACTGAAATTGTGATTTAGGAATCTTGGTCAATGTTGATCTTCCTGCCGCCAGCTTGAGGAATTTGTATCCTTAGCATGGCTGGAATGAAGTCTATTTGTTTATAAGTAAAACTCCAGTCTGGAGAATCCTGGGATGGCTGTAAAAGAGTCTGGCTTTCAGAGGCACTTGTGCTGAAAAATACACAGTGCCAGGAGGCATTAGTGATATGAAACATCACTGGCAGGGCTCTGGGTTAGTGTTAAAGTGGTATCTTGTTGCATGCAGAACACTCAGTGTTATGTTTATCGTTCAGCAAAATACACGGAGCTTTTTCTCTTTGTAAAACATAACATTTTTCAGATCACCAGAACATTACATTTTTGTTAAAATGAGATGTTTAGCCTGGAGAAATGAAGGGACCTAATAGGAGCCTTCCAGTGCTTACAGGAACTACCGAGAGAATGAAGCCACGCTCTTCACAGCGGTGTGTGGTGGGAGGACAGGGGTCAGTGGCCACAAACTGACATGAGAGGTTCAGACTAGAGATAAGGGAACTTCTTTTTTCTCCATGGGGACAGCCTATCAGTGGAACAGGCAGCCCAAAGAGGTTTGCAACCTCCATCTTTGGAGGTTTTCAGCCCTTGACTGGATAGAGCCCTGAGCTATGGGTCTGCCCCCATAGCTGCCCCAGCTTTTGAACATAGGAGGCTGGACTAGAGACCTCCTAAGGTCTCTTGGAACCTGTGTTACTCTCATTCCTACTTTACATATTGGTGCAAATGTAAGGTTTGTTTCTTAGGGAGGTGAGGGGTTTCAGAATTCCAGCCTGAAGGAAGCATGTGCAACGTAGATTGCCCTGGGATCTTCCAGGAGTGAAGCTTCTCTGTCCATCTGCCAGTCCTGTTTATTATTTATTGTTATGGAAATTTTATTCTTGTGGATTCTTCCTCAAAGCGAGTGACAGCCAAGACTGATTTTCCACCCTGCATTGTGTTTGCGGTGCTGTAGTGATAACTTGCTGTAGACTTGACAGGTCTGGGGAATTTAAAAATGCACAAAGTAGTGGAGGCCTATTTCTTATGCTGCTTGTGCACGCAGAGGCCAAGCAGAACTATTCATGCAGTCTTCACCTGTGGTGTAAATACTTGGGGCTTTCAGGAAGGGACAAGCAGGTACATGAGAAGCTTTTGTTCTTCACCCTTGTTCTGGAAACCTAACACAGCTACAGACCTCTACATCTGTGGACATCTACACCTTATGGGTCCAGGCTTGATCCAATGGCCTCTTCAAGGGTCCAGCATCTTGAGCTGGAGAGCTGGGACCTCTGTGTGCATTCAGTGTTAGGGGTGAAAGGAGGGAGAAGTGATGGGGGATGCTGGTACCTGCACTGTGCAAAGGTGGACCCATCTGAAAGGGGTTCATCCCAGGAGCCAGAGAAAGCACTGCCCAAGTATTCAGCTGAAAGTTGGCACGAAGTTTTTCAGCGCAAATTGCTGATGGAAATGAGATGCCAGTGGTAAGGGGTAATGCCTGCTAGTATCACAGAAGCACAGAATGTCAGGGGTTGGAAGGGACCTCTGGAGATCATCTGGTCCAACCTCACTAGAAAGAGGAGGGGCAGACAGGTGGGAGCAGAAATATCTTCAATTTCCACATCACACCTACCAGATCCCTTAGTCTGGAACATGAGCACCACTGTTCTTGATAAACTTAACAGTCTGCAAACCTATGGATCAGTTAATTACTCAGTTTTGATATTGAATTTAATGTATCATATTTATTTTGCTGAATTGGATTTCTTTCTGGAAATATGTTGTTACCCTTAGAGCTGCAAAAGTAATACTCTCTGGTTCATCAGACAGCTTGTGACAGGGTCACCTATTCCCTCCTTTATCGTAATTGTGTTGCTTTAGGTAGCTGGGTAGATTATGGTTGTGAAGGCTAATTGCAACAGATTGTCATCTTGTCCCAAGAGGACTGCTTGGCATTGATAGTAGGGCAATAGCAAGGTCCATTGCACTTGAAAAGCACAGCGTCTTGTGACACTGAGAGAACATCTGTGACATCTATGCAAGCTGTTCCCAAAGCAAGGTGTAGGATTTGTGGTTATACTGAGGTTTGCAAGGGAATGACTACAGACAAAAGTTATCCACGGATTAATGGGTTTCCTCAGCCCCTATACTAATGAGAGCAGAGCTTTTTTTTTCCAGAAATAGAAAGCTAATTCCTGTCCCCAAAAGAGTCAGTGTCAAGCTGTTTCAGGCAGTACTACTTTCTTCTCTTGCAGCATAGTGAAGTGATAGATATGAAGGACTGCACTGTGTGCATCAGCAGGTTCAAAATTAGATGTATTGCAAAGAATGCCAACATGAACATTCTTGTGAATGCTTTAGATTAGATTGATGACAGGGGTTCCTTCTCACTGTCTTAATCTCTATCCTAAATATAATTGCAGATTTGATCCGAAGAGAGCGGTGCAGCAGCTGAGAGCTTGTGGAGTGCTGGAGACCATCCGCATCAGTGCAGCTGGCTTCCCATCCAGGTACCATGCTGGGAATTTGCTGTGGTGGTGTGCTGCTGGCATGCTGTACTCAGCAAGTTCACTATCTGAGGCAAGGGAAGGAGAAGAAAACAGCAGTGTTTTGAGGACAAATAGGGTTTATTTAAGTTGATTTATATCCAGGATAGATTTTCCTTTTTATTTTTTTAAAATTTATTTTGTGAATCTCCCATTAAATCCTGAGTTCCTCAAATCTAAGAGATTTGTTAACAAGCAATGAGCTGCAGACCCAGGCTGCTGGAGGGTGTGTTGTGCTGTGTCCAGCATTTCAGCTGTTGCTTTCAGTTTGGTCCTGAGAAGTAATTCGATGCGGTGAAATCTCTGAAGATGCTGGTGTTTGGCAGATAAAGGAACCCAGCTTTGATCCCACGTGGAGGTGGGCAGCCAGTAACAAAATAATGTGCCTATATCCACTGCATCCAGCTTGCCTGGGAGGACACGTTGCCCTAGAGGACTTCTTCCCTGCTTGCCTGAAGCTCCCTATACAGAAGCTCCTTGCACTGTACAGTTTGCTGTCCTTTTCTTTCTCTGTCTTCAGACACCTCCTGCATTAGTCATTTCAGACAAAAAAAATAATTGATTATACTTGCTGAGAAATAAGGGTTGTAAATTATTATTCCAGACTTTCAGACTGCACATCCAAAGCATACTAGGATTCAAACTCTTGCATCTTAAAAAGGAAAGGTTGTGGATGGTGTGGCTCTTGCTGATTGTGATAGAAAAATCAAAAGAGGTTTTTAGGGCCTAATAAATCAGAAAAAAATAAACTGTAAATAAGCCCTGAAGATGTCAAGGGCAAATAATTCTAAAAATGCATCAGTTGCGTTTTAGTGCCAAGCAGCTTTGTGTTAGTGTCAGCATGACCATCAGCCCTTTTATATGGAACAAAGGAGTTATAAATACGCTCATTGAAGAGTCGGCTGAGTGTGATGCTGAGCACCATGAGAAGCTCCCTGTCCTGTTTTTTGGGGAGCATTGTGCTGCCTTTTAGATACTCTGATGTCCTGCAAAGCTGCACAGAGCCTTGATGGTGATTGGTGGCAGCTCCTGCGTGTGGACTTACTCCACTGCACCTAACCCTCTGCTGGCCAGTGACCTTCATGGATAGGCACAGATTGGTGATGGGCATCTCCCTCGCCAGCTGAGCTAAGCTCCTTAGGAAGGAAAAAAGTGGAAAAAAGGTTCATGGAAACCAACTTTTTTCTCTCCTCTGCCAGTGTAGGAGGGTGGCAAAGAGGTGAATGAGTGGGGTCTTCCTCTTGAGGGTCTGGCCCTGTTAGAAGACCTAGCACCACTCTTGGCTCCAACCTCTGAAGTCTTAAGGCATTTGTGGGTGTAACTAATAAAAAGTTTCTCCTAAACAACATAAACTCTGATCCATGGGGAAAAATTAAAAACCAGCTCATGGATCAGGTCTTTTATTATCTTGTTTGTTAAAGTAGCTCCAGGGCCAAATCTACCTGTCTGTCCTCTTGCAGTGAAAGCCCTAGAGCAGTCAAACAGCTTTTCCAAAGGCCACAGAAATGCAGTTTTATTCTCCATGAGCAAGTAGCCAAGCTCCCCAGTGCAGTGGATGCTCTTGACTTTGCATTTGTGGGTCTCAAGGAAGGTTTGGGGAGCTCTGATTTGAAGGTTGCCCATGGGCTTTGCTACTGGTTTTAGCATAGCTGCAGGGTTACCCTGTTCTTCTCCATTCATATTTTTCTTAAAAACCTGTAGCATTTTTCCATCTCTGAGCACTTAACTCTGCCGTTTAGACACTACAGCACTAAAATTGATGTATAATTAACTGGGGAGGGGGAACAGAGGGGGGGAAGCCACTGCAGAACCTGGAGATCAGCCAAGATCTATTTACAGCAAATAATTGACTGGTGAGAAGACCGCTCCATTCTGAAAATCTCAAAAGGGATGCTTTCAGCTCTGTTTGTGTGCTTTTGGTTATGACGTCTTTTTCCCAGAACACAAAGAATACAGCACTCTTCCATCACTGCAACTTGTCAGATTTTGATTTTTTTCCTCCAGCGGGGGGGGGGGGGGGGCGGGGAAGGTGCAAATAACTATTTCAGCCTTTCAGAGTGACTTTCTTCAGTTCAGTGTTTGGGATGCTTCAAGGGTGGAATTTTGTTTATTTTAATGTTTCTAGAACTTAATTATATACAGCAACAACTCTGTGTGAAATAAGCTACTCACTTTGGGTTTTGGTAATTCTTCACCCTCCTTGCTCATGAAATTGCAGTCTTGAAAAGCCAGACACGGGAGCTGGGCAACATCATTGAACGACTGCAAATAATCTGTGTATTTGAATTGGCCTTATAAGCCAGCTTGGCAAAAGCTGCTTCCGTGGGATCTTATTCTGTGGGAAATGTAATAGATGTTTTAATTCTTTCTGAGTTTTCACGTGCATGAGATCAGTCTCAGTTTTCAGCACCGCCAGCATTAATTATTCCTCTGTATTTCCTTATATTTTGAGACAGGTCGGATTATAATGGTTGATTAAGGATAAAACCAAAAAGGAGGGTCACTGCTTTAAATGTAAACCCTATGTGAAGGCTATAAATTTAAACCACTTGAAATAGTAATGGAAAATTTGTGAGTTTTGCTTCACTTGGGTGTAAGCAATTTACCTTTAGAGCAATAGGGAATTTTCAAAATGTTTTATCTCAAGAGAAATTTTATTACAGTAAATATTTATTTTCATCCTGTAGTATTTACATCTGAATATTTTCCAGCTCGTTGTCACAAGATTAACATCTGAGAATGATGTGGCTTTGGGTCAGAAATCTCTGGATAAAGCCACCTTCTGCTGTTACTTCACACTTCTCCATCACAGTTACTTTATGCTGTAAGGCTTCAGTAATTTTTTTTACCTGGTCGTTTAAGAAAAATAGTAAGTTTTACTGTAGTTTTTAGTGTTCTTCAACCCATGTAAGACATATGATATATTCCCACTGAAGGATGAAGCCTTGAGCTCCCTGCTTTGGGTACGCCTGGCATCGTTTTATCATTTCCGTGGTACACTGCACTCTGCAGCTATCTCGAGTAAACTGAAGATGTACCATTTGGTTTGAAATGTTACGCAGCCGTTAATAGATGTATTTGTTAGCATGTATGTAAATGACCGTGATGAATGAACTTTCAAATGTGCAGATAGTAAATCTATCGTCAGCTTCCATGGGTAAAGCATGGAAGAAGTCTCTGTACTACAAAACCATTCATCTTTGTAGAAACTAGCTACATGAAGATCAGGCTAGAGAGAATTAATTGGTGCAGATCTCCATTAATAACAAAATACTCTTTAAAACAAGTTTTTAACTTGTGTTGTGTCAAAACTCTACATTTTTCTTCTTGCTGTTTCTGATGTTTTCCAGTCAGTGGTAGAATGTCAATAGTCTCCCACCGTGCAGCCACGCTGAACAATGTTGTTGTAGTCTCTCCAAAATACTCTTATTGTAGTTGTTATGTATGATATTTATTGTTTAAGTATTCTTGGTATTTGGCTGCTTCCTCTGGTCACTGGAGCTCACTGTCAGGTGCAGCATCTTTGTAGTATGAAATCACATCTGCTAAACTCTATAAACATTTAACATTCATAATTGAGATGTATCATGGTCATCCTTGGATATAAAATAGGGTTTTTTTATAATGTGCCTTTAGCTGTCTTGCAATCATTTCAGGGAAACAAAACCTTTAAGTGACATTGGCTACCAGTAGTTCTGTTTGCCCATTCCCCCCACTCCCAATAAAGGTAATATGTAAACGGAGGGTTTTTTTTTTCTGCTCATTCTACTCTTTGAATATATTCCAGATAATTTTAAGCCATGCCAGCCTGCGTTTTTTAGAGCTAATTGAAAGGCAAATATGTTCCGCTGCAGTAAACAAGGCAAGAGAAATTTTCCCTCTCAATCAGAGTTTCTAAAATAATTTTGTGTCAAATCTTGGCTCAGATCTTCAACCTGCATGCCCCCAAACAGGCTTTGGCTCCTATAAAAAGATCAATATAGTCCAGCTCCTTACTGCTTAAAATATTGAGCCCTTCAGGGGATGGTACCACGTGGTACTGGCAGGATTTCTTACACAGAGCTGGATTTGCTTAGAGGTGATCACTGGGATGGTCATGGTTCATGGAAGGCAATGCATTTATTTGCCCTTAATAGAAAGATTTTGCTTTCAATTATTTTAGGCCACCAAAATAAACTACTTCATTAGTTGTAAAAGCTTCAAGCTCTTGTTATACTCCTCCTTTCAGCTCTTCATTCAGTGGCACTGAAATAGCATTGCAATAATCACCCTAAAACAATAGGTTGGAGGTATTTGGGGCAGTTGCTGACTCCTTGGAGAGATGCTGTTCAGTGGCTCCTTCAAGAGTCAGAATTGCTCCCCCGGTTTCTTATGCAAGACCTCCCTTTAATTGCAAGGTTGTAATTAATCCAGCTGGCTCTTCAGCATGGAGGCAGCTCTTGGGTTCAGAGCCCTGTGATTTTGGGCAGGAGCTTTTGCACCCCATTTTTAGTTTTTTGTAAAGCATCCAAATCTTGCTTTTAAAACCATAGATAGAAGTCTTAATTTGTGGCATGTGTAATGGTTTACTCCCTCTGTCTAATTCCTGTAGATGACAAAGAAAGTGCTGGGTTAACTGAGTCTCCTGCTCCTGGCCAAGACCAGTGAAGGTCTTTTTCACAGGCATAAGTGATTTTCCTGTGTCCTTTCATTCCTTTTATTGCCTCTTCCCTTTAGTGACCTGTGCTGACTTCAAAGCAAAATTTTGATGTTTGAGGTTGGTTGTGCTTGATCTCAGCCTTGAGGTTGTATTTTTTCCTTTGGGAAAGTTTGAGAAGTATCTGTTGAGTCCTTCATCCCTCCTTTTCCCTCTTTTTTAGTTGTGCAGATACAAAAGTCCTCCTGTTACAGCTCTTCACCTACACCACCTATCTGGATCTTATAACTTGATAATTATAAGAAATTTTATTAGTGATTTCTAGCTCCTAGAAATGAGGCGTGCCCATCTTTTGTCTCATGCTTGGAATCGCTTTGTGGTGTAGTGGGAGGGAAGTAAGTTTTCTCTTTTTTAACTTTTCTCTGCTGAAGATGCAGATGTTGAACCTAAAAACAAGATATGTGTGCAGAAGAATAAAAAAAAACCACCAAACCTCTGTGTGCACCAAAGCAGTGAGCTTCAGTATTTCTGCACCAAAGAAATCTCCTGTGTAGGGTTGGGGGATCGTGTTTTTTTTCTCTCAAAGCGTGTAACTGTAAGGTAATTTTATATTGCTTTGAATCTGAAGTGGCTTAACCAGACATGTTACATTAAACCTGAGTGCTGTAATTGTTTCTTTCTCTGGGGGGCAGATCCTATAACAGCACCTATGAACCTGTGCAGCTTTCTTCTGCTCATTAACTGGGACTGCAAATATTCTGGTGAAACTCCTGATGGACCAGCTGAGCCCTGGCATGGTAGAGCTTTTGTCTTGATACTCTGCGGGCATTAATACAAGCAGTGTGATCTCAGGACTGTCATCTCCTGTTAAATCATCAAAATGGGCGAGAGTGGCCTCACTGCAGCGAGGGTGAAGTGGTGTGTGCGCTGTGGAGGTGCAGCATTTGGCCATGAACCTCTGGGAGATGTGAATAGAGGTGAGAGAGAGGGCTACGGATGCTGCCAACCCAGCAAAACACCCTGACAGCAATCAGTGAGCAGATTCCTTGCCAATGTTTCATGTGAGACTTAATCCTAAAAAGTGATTTATCCATGTTAAAAATGGGCTGAAATGGCAATAAGTAGAAAATCAGTTTTTACCACCACACAAAATGAGAGTAACAGGCTCTGAAGAAAGGATCCTTTATGTAGAGATTTATGATCTATTTTTAAGGAATTTCTACAGGTGTCTGACTCTTGTTTGAAAGCAGCTGTGGGATCTCTGTCCCGGTGCAGGAAGATGATGGATTTTGCTGCTTTCTGCCCAGTTTGGACCCATGCTCTCAATTACACACATTGCCTCTTCACCATCTGCTCTTTGCCAGAGGAGCACCTACAGGATGATTCCTTCCTCCAAATAACAGCAATTAGTTAGTAATATCAGCCCCTAAACTGACTCTGGCTGGTTAATGGGAATACTCCCTCCTTATCTTTTCTTCCCACCCCAGACTCTCCCTAGCTTGAGTAATACCTGAGCCAGGCAGGAGGTCTCTAGCATGGCATGCTTGGCTGCATGCCTTGGGCACTGAATACTCTGCTTCTCCGATCGGGTTCGATTTGAAGCTGTGTAAAGCTCCAAATGTGCTTAAAATGAAAACAGGTTTTATTTGCACAGAGCGAAAGAATTAAGGTGTGGGTAGAAAATAAGAAATGTGTTATAAAACCAAGGCATTTAGAAAGCAAAGAGAAAGCAAGTTTTTGCTTAAACCCTGCATGACACAAGTCCATAGTCTTGTGTAATTTTTGTGTTCGGTTTTGCAGTACCTCACACCAGAGACAGCTCCCCATAACAGGTATATACGTTTATTCATTTTTTTATAGTGATAAAGCAATAACTTGGTCATTTGAGGGTGGGTATCCTTGACTCTTTAGCCCATGTAGATAGAGATGAAATGTTCACTAAATCTACCTACTCCAGAGCTGCTCAGAAAAATACTAGCATGGGAAACCCTCCACAGCTCCCTTCTTGCTGCTGTTTCCAGGAGCGTTCCATCTCACCTTTTCCATCAGAAACAGTGCTAAGGACTCTGTCTAGTTTTCACCATTCCCATATCCTTTGCAAATGGTGTCCTGGGTATGATGTGTCCATGCAGGAATTGCATAGCACTTCCCAGTCCTTAGCAGTCCTTTTTTTTCCCCCCTCTTTTCCTCCCTTCCTTCTCTTTGTAAACATTTTCTCCTACTGTGTTCTTTTAGTTAGAGTATTGCTTTTAATCAAACTGACTTTTCTCTCCTGCTTCATTTTCTGAACTGGTACGAAACGGTTGGCTGTGTATTTTGAAATGTGTTACTTTTCTGATATGCCTATCTTATCAAATATCCCAGCTTCCAGCCTCCAAGAAGTTTTGTTAGAGAAGAAGTGTTAAGGAGACTGCAGTCTTGAACATAGGAGGTGCTCCAGTGGTGTCATATCTCACCCAGCCTCTGCAAACAGCCCAAGTGAAAGGATGTATCACAAGCATTGCTGTGGCCCTTTGCAATTTATTTTGCCATTCTTTCCCCCTCTCTTAATCCCTGGAAGTGGAAAAATAGGAGGAATTGGGTGTAATAACACAAGAATAAAGGTGTGCATAGGGCTGCTGGGTGGAGGAGGAGATGTTTCTGTGTGTCTGCTCTTCATACAGTGTACTCCCATGTTGGCTGCCAGAACACCCATGTGGGTGAGGATCATGCTCACAGATGGTTGGGTTGACTGAGGGCAGAAATAAAAATCTCTGCAATTCTCTCCCCTCTTCCTTTGATGTTTGTTAGTTTTTTTAATAATAATGACAGTCGTACTTGACATTGCTGGAAATGTCTGGTATTTTAATTAAAAGCTCAGATTTTGAGGGGTCTATAACTCACTCTGTTAATTTGGAGAAGGCTGAAACTTGGCAAATACTGAACCAATTTCAGGATCTAGTCTGCAGGCTCTAAATCTAACAGCGGTGGCAGGCGATGGTATTTCCTAGCAGTAAGATACAGTGCTCTGATTTCTTCAATTAACATGATGTGTTCAGAAGCCTCACTGCTGGTGACAGTGAAGCATCTTCCAAGTGGCTGCTTTGTCTTTTCAGAGTCCAAAGATTTTGTGTTTGTTTTAAGGGTCTCGGCTGCAGACCGGAGTGATTAGTCAATGAATGGATTCAAATTCTTATTCATTAGAGTTTGGAAAAGCATAATAAGGAAGAGTTTATTTGATTCATTATCTATTGTCTTATCAAGGTTGCTTTTTAAAATTTCTTTTGCCAAATCAGGAGTGAAAACAAAGTGACCCATGGCCTTCATGTTCCAGGGTAGAAAAGTATTGATAAGGTCCTTCAGTGGCAGGGGGGGGCTTTGGGGTGACCTAGCTTCTTTTGGGTGGCTTCAGTCTCTGTTGAAGGTAGTGGTGAGGGATCCCTTGTATACTAGTTTCATATTTTGACTCAACTATGACTCCAAATGCTTTATTTTAAAGAAGTAATGCCCAGCATGCAGATTAATCTTGTGTATGCTTTGCTTTCAGATGGTCCTACCATGACTTTTTCAATAGGTATCGTGTTCTTATGAAAAAGAGAGACCTCTCTAAGGACAAGAAGCAGGTCTGTCAGGCCCTGTTGGAAGATCTCATTAAGGTGAGCTGGGACCAAATCTTTGGCAATGATCTTTACAGCATGGAAGCTCATGGCTTTGATATGATCTGAATTGCTCTCCTTGCTCCTCTTCACCTGCTGCTCATGCAGGTGCTTCTTCAGCCTAGGCAGCCTGGGGCTTTTTCCAAAAGAAGATAATCTTGCAAGGAGGTAGTGAGAGCAGGCATGACATGGTATCTCTTGATTGCTGTCAAGCTGAATGTACCATTTCAGTTCTGGTGAAGTCCAGAGTTTGCTTTCACCAGCTCTACATGAACAACTGGCCACGTTTAGAAATTCATCCCCCCATCCCCTCATTCTAGTTTCAGCTAGCTGTAGCTGGAGCGCATTTTAGAGGTCCAGTGTTGGACATCATGAACCTTAGTCAATCACTTAAATGCCTCTTCACACAAATGAGTAAGAGAAAAATGCAGTAAATGCCCTATCTTGATCTGTGGGAGGCTTTTACTAGCCAGCAATACATAGAAAAAGCATTCCACAGTTTGGGACTTTTTTCCCTTAAGCAAATAAGAAGCCTTTGCTACCTCTCCTCACCAAAACCTTACTACACAGACTCATGTGCATTATTTTGCAGTTGCAAATGTACACACAAAGGTTTCTTCCTGTTGTCTTGCTGTTGAGCAACCCAGAATGCATACA
The DNA here is from genome assembly GCA_028020825.1 of Podargus strigoides. Taxonomy (NCBI): domain Eukaryota; kingdom Metazoa; phylum Chordata; class Aves; order Caprimulgiformes; family Podargidae; genus Podargus; species Podargus strigoides. Next base: position 17,820,874 of record CM051663.1, read on the forward strand.
GTGCCTTAGCCAGGTTTTAATTTTTGATCTCTGTTTTATTCTTGAGATTTTGAGGAATTTAGTCAATGGAATTCCTCTCTGCAAAGGCCATTCTCCTTATGCAGCAAGTGTTTCCCTTAGCTGCAGAGCCATTTGCAGTGCATGAGTGACTTTCCAGATGTAAGCCCTAGTTTTTGAGAAAGAAATTGTTTCTTGAAGTCCTCTGGCACTGCACTGCTCTATTTAACTCGAAAAAAGGAAAAAAAAAAAAAAAAAAAAAGAAACAAACCCCAAAAACCATTCAACATTTGTATAAATATGTGGAACTTAAGACTGAATCAGGGTGCTGCATTCCTCAGTGAGTACATAGAAGCTCTAGTAGTTTGGAGTGTAATAATATCTTCGTCATTCAATTAGAAGAGATGTGAGCTGAGCTGATAAATTTGATTGAAAGTGGGGGTTTTTGGTCTGTATCTACTGAGCAACATACTGAAGAAAAAATAAATAAATGCTTGCCTTAATTAAATTTCATTTCCTTTATGCTTTTGAAAAGGATCCAGACAAGTTCCAGTTTGGACGTACCAAGATCTTTTTCCGTGCAGGCCAGGTGGCATATCTGGAGAAACTGCGAGCAGATAAGTTCAGAGCTGCCACAATCATGATTCAGAAGACGGTGAGGGGCTGGCTGCAGAGGGTCAAGTACAAAAGGCTGAGACAAGCTGCAGTCATCATCCAGCGCTACACGCGTGGGCACCTGGCGCGGAGGTGGGTCCTAGGAAGCCCTCTGAGGAAGGGCTGGCTGGGAGGTGGAGTGGAAAAACACTTCTGGGCACTTGTATTCTCAGTCTGTTCCATCTTGTAGACCTTAAACTTGGAGGTTACATAGGAGAAATATTGAAAGTGCTCTGCATGAGGTGTTTCCTTTCAGCCCCACGAAAACAAGACCCATGTTGTGCACATAGGCACCACTATGGTGAAAGTTTCTGAGCTGAAGTCGAATTTATTCCTGACCTGTCTCTCCAACTTTATTCAGTGCTAAGAGATCAAAATTCTTTGTCTCAGTTCGATTTTAGTATCTGTATTGATTTAATTTCTAGGTGCTGGGCCAAGGTTAGAGCATAGGCAGCTGGGCTGTAATCTGATGACTAAGGTACTGCATGATACTTAGGTTAAAGTGTTTTACAGAACAAACATTTTTCTAGGAGTACCTCTGGAAAAGGGTGTTTGGATCAGCCAGTGTGCACTTTGACAGTTGGTATGTGCTCCTCTTCTGCAGACACCAGATTTGTGCCTCCTTCATGTCCAAAGGGAGTTCTCATAATTGATTTGCTGTTTCCTTTGTAACGAGAAAAATCACTCCAAATCACTATCAGTGGGGTTGTTTACAGTGCAGAACAACAGACCTCAATGTTTAGCTCTCTGTGTGCAGGAACCTCAAGCTTCCTCATGTCGGTGGCTTGCTGGGATTTCTGTAGGTAATGCTGCACTGGTGTCTCAGAATGGCAGCACAGCCGTCTGGTGTCAGCCACTCCTCTCAGTTTTGTGTTATCAGCAAACTTGCTGACAGAGCACTGTATTCCTTCATCCAAATCATTGACAAAGGTATTGAATAGTACTGATCCCAGTACCGACCCCTGAGGGACTCCACTAGACACAGGCCTCCAACTACACTCTGTCCCATTGACCATAACTCTCTGGCGTCTTTCCTTCAGCCAGTTCACAATCCACCTCACTATCCACTCATCCAGGCCACACTTCCTCAGTTTAGCTGCGAGGATGCTGTGGGAGACTGTGTCAAATGCTTTGCTGAAATCAAGATAGACCACATCCACTGCTTTACCATCATCTATCCACTGGGTTATGTTCTCATAAAAGGCTCTCAGGTTGGTCAAGCATGACTTCCCCTTGATGAAGCCATGTTGACTGCCCCTAATGACCCTGTTATCCTTGATATGCCTAGAGACAGCACCAAGGATAAGTTGTTCCATCACCTTTCCAGGGATGGAGGTGAGGCTGACCGGGCTGTAGTTACCCGGGTCCTCCTTCTTGCCCTTTTTGAAGACTGGAGTGACATTTGCTTTCCTCCAGTCCTCAGGCACCTCTCCCTTTCCCCACAACTTAACAAAGATGATGGAGAGTGGCCTAGCAATGACATCCGCCAGCTCCCTCAGCACCCGCGGGTGCATCCCATCAGGACCCATGGATTTATGGATGTTCAGGTTGCTTAACTGATCCCTAACCCAGTCCTTATCAACCAGGACAAACTCCTCCTCTATCCTGACTTCCTCTGGAGCTTCAGGGGTCCTGGGCTCCTCAGCACAGCCTCCAGCAGTATAGACAGAGGCAAAGTAGGCATTCAGTAACTTTGCCTTCTTTTTATCCTCTGTCACCAGGGCACCCACCTCATTCACCAGTGGGCCTACATTGCCTCTGTTAGTTTTATCTGCAGTGCATTTGAAGAAGCCCTTTCTGTTGTCCTTGACCTTTCTTGCAAGGTTTAATTCCAAGGAAGTCTTGGCTTTCCTAGTTGCCTCCCTCCATCCTCTGACAACAGGCTTATAGTCCTCCCAAGTGGCCAGCCCCTCCTTCCATGATCTGTGCATTCTCTTCTTCCCCTTGAGTTTGCCCAGCAGATCCCTGTTTAACCATGCTGGTCTCCTGGCACCCTTTCTTGACATTCTACCTGTTGGGATGTACTGATCTTGAGCTTGGAAGAAGAGGTCCTTGAACACTAACCAGCTATCTTGGGCCCCTTTATCTTCAAGTACCCTGTACCATGGGATTTCCCCTAGCAATTCTTGAAAAGGCCAAAGTTGGCCCTACTGAAGTCCAGGGCTGTAGTTCTGCTAGGTATTCTATTCCTGCCACACGAGATCCTGAACTCCACCATCTCATGGTCACTGCAACCAAGGCTGCCCTCAACCTTCAGTGCTTTAACCAGACCCTGCTTGTTCGTGAGAATAAGATCCAGCAGTGCTCCTCTCCTAGTTGGCTCATCCGTCATTTGCATCAGGAAGTTATCATCAATGGAAGGAACCTCCTGGACTGTGGGTGGCTGGCTGAGTAGGCCTCCCAGCAAATATCAGGGCAGTTAAAGTCCCCCATGGCAACCAGGGCCTGCATTTGCGAGACTGCTATCAGCTGCCTGTAGAAGGCCTCATCAACCTCCTCATCCTGATCCGGTGGCCTGTAATAGACCCCCACAACAGTATCACCCATGCCAGCCTGCCCCTTAATTCGCACCCACAAGCTCTCAACTCGCTCCTGATCCGCCCCTGGACAGAACTCAATACACCCTAGTTGCTCACTCACGTAAAGAGCAACTTCACCACCTCGCCTCGCTGGCCTGTCTTTCCTGAAAATGACATAGCCATCCATGGCCACGTTCCAGTCATGCGAGCTGTCCCACCAAGTCTCTGTAATCACCACTAGATCATAACCCCCTGACTGAACACGGATTTCTAACTCCTCCTGTTTATTCCCCATGCTGTGTGCATTGGTGTACAGGCATTTCAGAGAGCGAGCTGAGCACACCGATTTCATCTTAGAGGGATGGGAGGCCTCCTGGTCTTCATCAATACTCGAGCACTGCCCCAGTGGTGCAAGGCCAGCTACAACCCCATCCCCCTTTGAACCTAGTTTAAAGCTCTCCTTATTCAGGTCACACGCTGCTGTTCTTCTGCATCTACCCAAGCTAGCTTCAGGCATCTTGCAGATAGGAACAAGGAGCAGATTTGGGTCCTTTCAGCTTTGTTTCCCTTCTTGTTTTCTACTTAGATAAGCTGTGGTGTGCTAATGTACTGGGTCTGGCTGAGCTGGAATTGATCTTCCCCTGTAGCAGCCCTCGTGGTGCTGTGTTTTATGCTGGGAGCTAGAAGGGTGTTGATAACACACTGGTGGTGTGGCTGCTGCTGAGTAGTGCTTACACAGCACCAAGGCTCTTTCCAACATTTCCCCCCAGTGGGATGGGGTGGGCAAGGTCTTGGGAGGGGACACAACCAGGACAGCTGACCCGAACTGACCAAAGGGATATTCCATACCATGTGATGTCTGCTCAAGTATAAAGCTGGGAAAAAGGAGGAAGGGGGCTGGGGTCACCCTTGGTCCTCCGAGGCAACCCCTATGCGTATCGCAGCCCTGCTTTCTGAGAAAGCCCCACATCGCCTGCTAATGGGAAGTAGAGAATAAATCTGTCTTCTATTTTTTTGCTTCCGCGCGTGGACCTTGCTTTGCTTTCCTTACATTGAAACTGCTTTTGTTTTACCCACAAGGGTTGGTTTTTTCTGTCTTATTTTCTTTCCCCTTTTTTCCCTGCTGAGAGAAGGGAGGGGAAAGTGATAGAGCGGCTTGTTGGGTACCTGGCATTTAACCAAGGTCAAACCACCACAGCTAGCTATGTTGTTTGGTTTTGAGCAGCAGTGTTCTCCCTGGCTCTGAGTTAGCATCTGCCCATCAGAAGTGATGGTAGCTAATCTGCAGCCCAATTAAGTCTGCTTACACTTGAGCAGCATGAGGTGCCACCTGTATGCTACAAGGCTCCTGCACAGTCGCTTCTCCACTCCTGATTGCTGGATGAATGTTGATTTCTATCAACTGTTGAAGCAACCAAAGGTGAAGAACTTCCATGTTCCTTCCAAGGATTTTCTCTAAATCATACTGTATGTTGGAAGAGCATCAGAGATGCTAACTGAATTTTTGTAGTGTTATTTGTCCGTGTGAAAGGGATTCGCATCGTGGAGAATCTAGCGATGAGAAGGTCTCAAATAAGTAAAGCTGGGCAGTTTGGTGACTTATATTTAAAACTGAGCACAGATTCGTCTTGTCCCCAGAAGTCCATGTACTTCTGTAGGCTCTCCGTGCACACCTACAGACTTGGACCCCATATTTGACTTTGCATTAGCCAACCATCCTTCTAGGGAGGGGAGGAGGAGTCCCTGGTGATGTCAGAGTGTCAAGGCATGAGCTGAAAGAGAGGCTGGAAGCAGATGTGCTGAAACCACCTGTCACAGTGTTTCTTCAACGAGATTTTTTAGTTCATCTCTTCATGCAGGTTTCATAGGGATGGATTTCATCTCAATAACTGCTTTCTCCTCTTTTTGGGAACATACCTTCCCTTGTCCTCTTAGTAAGCTGTGGTTCAGTGGGTCCTAAGGAGAAACCATTGGCCTTGACAAAGAAAATATAAACCAATCCAATATGGCTCTTTTAGTTTTGATGTGCTTTTCACAAAATAAAGAAGTGGATTAAATATCTATATAATGCTTCGTACTACGAGCAGTAAGTGAATCATAAATTCAGCAAAATGAGCTAATTATCAAATTGAATGGAGATTTTATGGGCATTTATTAACCTGTGTAACAGCAAATTGAACATGAATTCAGTGGGAGAATGGGAGCAACATGGCATGGAGTTGACCACATCTCTCATTATTTACTCTCTGTGGGTTGCTCGGGGCTCTGCTCATGAGTGTTGCCAAACCAGTGCACACTGGTTTAAATGTCAAATCAATTTGCTGTCGTTTTCACTGAGTTGGTAGGTACCCCATGTGACACTTGCTTTTTATAGTTAGAGAAGTGATAGAGCCAACCTGGGCATTGGTTGGCCTGAGTACATAAGGCAGAGAGTTCAAACCAAGAGAAAGCTGGAAGATACTTGGTTTTAATACTGTTTAGGAATAATGAGGTGTGTTGATTTCTGTTTCAAGTGCTCCTGGGTGCCATGGATGCTGTCTGATTGCATGTGTTTCCCATTGTTCTAATGGAGACATGCTGTCAGCTGCTCTTAGCCCTACTGCTGGGATGTTTTTTCTTGAATACTTTCAAGCTGCTTTTGGTCAAAAGGTTTTCTCTCTGTCCGGTTTAAAGCGTATTACAAGAGGTAAAACGGCAGTTTAGTTTTACTTGCTTAACTTTTTCCTGTACTTTGCAGACTTGCTGAGCACCTGAGGAGGACGAGAGCCACCATCATCTTCCAGAAGCAGTACCGAATGCTACGGATCTTCCGAGCATTCCAGCGGGTCCGCAGTGCAACCATCACCGTTCAGGCTTTTGCTCGGGGCATGTTTGTCAGAAGGATTTATCGCAAGGTATGACTCCACAAAGTGTCTTTGCATTAGTAGAAAGAGCCTTTAAATTTTCCTGTGCTGGCATAGCATTACCATGTATTTATTGTGGTGGGTTTGATATTTTATGAAGCGAACTGCCTCTGGTGTTTCTGGAGAGCACATGCTGACAGTGAGCATTGCCATATAAAGGTGCGCAAGCAAAAATTACTTTGGCAGAAGCACCTCAGCGGAGCAGCTAAATGAAATTAGTCATTTGGATGCTGGAATGTATTGCAGAAATCTGGAAGTGTCATTTGATTTAACCCATACTCATGAAAATCCTGCCTGACAAACCAAATTTGTGTCTGAGCTGTGCCATTTCCAGTATGGTAGGAAGATTAGGGGAGTCTGTTGTGGAAGGCATCAAGTAATTTATTTATATAAATCCCACTTTAATTAGTTTTCTCCATGAGCCTTCTGTGTTAAGCCAGGAGCTGAAAGCAAGGAGTTAAAGATTTGATGACAACAAGTGATATAGTAAGAAATTATCTGTCAGCAAACTGAGAATAGCTTTGGCTAATCTTCTGTCCACTCTGGAGATCCAGCCTTACTTTGGTAGCCACCTGAAGTTATGCCTAATTGTGGTCACAGAGACACTCAAGTCAGAGCCAGGAGGGGAGAGTCTGCTCCTGGACATGCTGGAGGTTACTTGAACACCTGGTGACCCATCACAGAGGTCAGGGATGTCCTCCAAAACAGAGCAGCTGGATGCTGGTGATCAGGAATTTGTGCTGTCACTGCCTTTTTGAGCATCTGTTTTTTAAATCAAAAGCCTCTGCAGAGGAGGCACCTGGTCTAGCATTTAAACTCTCTGACTTTCAAGGCAACCCAAAATCTTAGCAAGGTGTAGAAGTTGGCTTGAAGGTCAGGCATCTCAAATCTGAACATCCTTAATCTCTGGAGCACCTTGGATGTAGGTGCTGGCTCAGGTGCATGCTCAGCAACAGATGCAGGGCTGCAGGTGACACTCCATGGGATTAGGGCATGCCCAGTGCCCACTAGGACTTTGCTGTAAGGCTGGAACAGGTCCCCAAGGCAATGCAGTAGGGTTTCTTCTAGCTTTTTGTGCTTTCTCCATCTATAAGAGTTCCAAGGCTGGAGATATACAAATCTTATTTCAATGTAACTCCTACTGCATCCTAAATTCACACAATCCCTTTATTCTGAATTAAAATTTTCAAGTGCAAAGAAAGCCTTAGGGTGAAACAAAAGATTTGTAAGAGAAGCTGATATGGTACCTTTTCTGATACAACTTATCCCAAACTAATAACAGCAAAGTGTCTTAGAATCTTTAGATTCTCCTGCTATTTCTTTCTTCATAATACTGCATAAGATCAACATAAGAAAGTTATTAACAACATGCTGGTTGTATCTCTAATGTGTCAGCCTTCAGGTTTAGAGGAAGGAATTGAACTGCCACCTGCTGAAAAGATTTCTGTAAATTTTGGGGGAGAAATCCGATGCAAAAGTGCCAGAAGTTTCACGAAACCAGATATAAGTTTCTAGAAATTGAGTCGTGCAAGAGAACAGGCTGCAGACTATAGTGAAAGGGCTCCAGGGTTTCATTTGAAGGTTATCCACGTGATAAGAAACCCCACCAGGACAGCTTTTATCTGCAGCATAAATTATTGTAATGCAGTTATGGAACGTGGAAGAAAAATCTACAGACCTACTCTGTTTTGAGTTATATCTGATGCTGATGGGACAGTAAGTTTATTGCTAAGTGTTGGTGCGCCTGTTGATGGCTGTTTATTCTGTTAGCTGTGGATCTTGTGCATCTGTGTGCTATTGCAAGGTGGCCCATGAAGTCTCACTTGAGTCCAGATGTCCCCTGTCCCCATCAAGTCCTCTACTCACCAGCCAGGATTGGATTCCTTCATTTCATTAATGAGGGGAGGTGGAAGTACCCCTTCCTGTCTGTAAAAGAGGATGAAAAATACCAGCCTCTATGTCCAGCCATCACCTACCAGGACACTCCTGCTTGGAGGAGAAGCCTGTTTGAAGGCAGATTGGGCAGTGTTGAGTGCCATGTTGCAGCCAAACCAGGGCTGCTGCTGCTTTTGCAGGTGACTTGATTGTCCCATTTCTGTCTGTGTGTTATAGATCCTTGTGGAGCACAAAGCCACCATCCTCCAGAAGTATGCCCGTGGCTGGCTGGCCCGCATGCGCTTCCGCCGGGTCAGGGGTGCCACCATCGTCCTGCAGTGCTACTACCGGCGCATGAAGGCCAGGCAGGAGCTGAAGGCACTGAAGATCGAGGCCCGCTCAGCACAGCACCTGAGGAAGCTCAACATTGGCATGGAGAACAAGGTGGTCCAGCTTCAAAGGAAGATCGATGAGCAGGTATGTCCTGAGCTGCACTGGGAGAAGTGTGGTCCTGCTTCTGCTTATGTTATCCTTAAGTTTGCTTGAGGTTGTTGCTTAAGGTTGTTATTAGAAGGAAAACTCTTTGGTTGTTCTTCCTGGGAAGGGTGATGTCTGGGAAGGATGTCATGGTGGTGGCAGGCTTCTGCTACTGCTGGCCAGCCACTTGTAAGGGTGGGACACCACCATGGAAGTGCAGATGCACTTGCCTCTTGGGTCTTCACCTTACTGTCTGAAGACCTTGCTCAGTAAACTGCAAAAGCTGCGTTGCAATTGAGAACTGCCCAGAAGGACTCTGAGGAGGAAGATAAGTGGCAAGTTTATACGCTTTTTCTTGAAAGCCAGCTCCATGCAAGATCCCTGTGTCAAACAGGCTTTGGCTGTTAGACTTTCTGCTTTGCAAGCATGGAGGATGCAGAGCCTCTGTCACAGTTGTACTGAACCATCTCTCTTGTGAGTCCCATTACCTGGAAGGTCAAAGGTAAATTGGGTAACTACTGACTTTGCAAAATAGTTTGAACATGTTTTTATTACTGGATCTAACAACTGTTCAGAAGCAAGAGCCGTGGTGTGGGGTGGGATGGTGTGATGTGGGGGATGGATGCCTGTGTGGATGGCTTGATAGTCTTACTGTGACTGCTTGATCACAGAGAGGTCCTTGTCAAATGCCACATGTCATTAATGATCTGTAAATTGATTACACATGTAGAACGAAGGTTTTCCCACCTACTAACGATAAGTATGAAAGTTATTCTAATAAATACCCTCTGTTTTGCTTCCAAAGCTGTACAAGGACTTCAGGGAGGAGTATAAGAAATACTGAGTAGACCCAGTTGTGTCCACTAATTTGAACAGGAAAGTTCATATCCACCTATATCCTTAAACTGTCCTTTCACAGGCAGGAGGAACACTCTCTGTAGGTCACGGTACCAACTTATTTGTAGTACCAGTTATTAGTAACTGCAGTTTATCATTCTGTTTGGGGTGTTATCAGGAACCCTTATGCATCACTCACAGTTTCCTTGCCGCCTTAAATCTCTCCCATCCCTGTGTGACACGAGAGGTCATGCCACAAAGAAGATGAGAAATGACTCTGTATTGGCTCAGGTACTGCGGGGTCAAGGCCCCTGGGGATGTGCATTGCTGCTGGCTGCTTTCGTCGCTGTGTTAATTGGCTGCAAAGCGTGCACCACAGTGTAGCCTGACTTTTGAACCGCAGTGTTTAATTTTAAAGTGCCTTCTTGCACACTTAGATTGTGCAGACAAACCGTAGTTTAGTCACGGAAAACCTTCAGCATACAGTTTTCTGTATATCTCTATATCAGGAACCTGTTTGATATGATCCTTCACCTGGAGGGTATTTTGTGGAATTAATGAGGACGAGTCGCTTCAGGTCCATGTATTTGGGCTGAACTCATGTAGTGGGCTGCGTTAGGGCTGCTGAGCTGCTTGATGGTGCAGCAGCAGTATTAATTTATTTTTTTAAAAGGTTCCTTGCCATCTCCTGCTAGGAAAAGTGTAGGGGTGGAACAATAAAGCAAAAACAATCCTTGGTGAATATTGGGCCTCCTATTGTGGATTATGAACTCAGCAAAAAGGCCTCCTTTAGGGAAGGAGACATGGATACCTTATAAGAAGGCAGAAATAATGGGCTGGAGCTCATCTTGATCTCCCTCAGTCTGCACAGGCTGTTTTGAAGGAGTTACTTTGATGCGTTCTGTGTGACTTTTGCAGGAAAGAATTGCTGCTCTGTGTTACTCGTGGTAGTCTGTCCAGTGAGCTAATTTTATCTGTCCTTTCAGGACTGGCAGGTTTCCATGGGATGCTTTGGAAATGCTAATGAGTACCATTTCAGTGGACTTTCTGTTCAGTGCACTGGATTTTTTGTCAGCAGTGAGTTTGTTGCATCACAGTTCCCCCAAAGTATCTTGATTTCAGTCCTTGCCAATCTATAAACACAACTGTTCCAAATGCCAGTTAACTTTTTAAGAAAAAAATAATTGCAGGTAACATGGAGAGGTGTGGTTGTATCACTTTCTGACTAGCTGTGGAAGAAAACGTTTCTGCTACTTTATCTCATGTATGAATAGAGATACAATACTCCGTGTGCCCCCGAGGAAGAGAAGATCTTTCTTTGAAAACATTAAAACCTGTTATTGTATGTCAGCCTCAGCACACATGCTGTACCATCCGTAACTGGGCCTATTTAATTCAGTTTCTGAATCAAGTGGGGGATTTTGTGCATACACAAGAAAGTTTTAAATCTATTTTGCGGTGAAACATCCACACTGGGCCATTTTTTTAATCCACTGTTGTTGTGCTGTTTTTTTTTCTTTTCAGCTAAGTGAAGTTTTTTTAAATGTGTATGTTGTAGCTGCCTGAGACACTTTTAAGGCTGTTACCTAATTTAGTGTTACATGTTCATGTAGCCAATATTTAGACTCACCGTGAGCTCCCTACACTGTCTCTGCATGTGGCAGTATCTCTGTGAGCATTTACTGTGAATAAAACTAGTTTGGGTAACAGCAGCAATGAAGTTGTTGTCGCTGCCATTGATAGCAAAATAAACCTTGGATTAGTTCATGGCACCTTGGTTGAAACCAGGACTGTAACAGCTCTGCTGGGCTGGATAATGATTTAAAATGAAGCAAGCTGAAGTTTAAGGAGGTCTGTTGTGTGATCTCCGATGGCAGGGGGGAGCAGCCTTTCAGTATGAGACAGCAAATCTCTCTTGTGTTTCTGGTAGCTAACAAAAAGAAAACACATTCCTGTGCATTTATTTTAGATCCAGATTGAAATCTCAGTTGGTTGCTGTGTAAAAATCGCATAAATAAACCTTGGGAGACACAGCCATAAAACGTATGTTGCAGAACAAGCAGAGACTCAGGGAAACAGCAGAGATTTGTGAACCAGAGTGGTTATTGCCATTTTCCACAAAGCTTTTCTCTGCAAATGGATGTCTTTGGGAAATTACTTTGGTCATGCAGAGATGTTAATTCCTTAATACCACATGAATGCTGGATTTTTATAGTCACTAGTAATTCATTACAGAGGAGCAAAGGAAAAGATGTCGTTGTCCCTTGTTTCCTCGTTTTTCCACCTGAGATGTGTCTTGATCCTGCTTCAAAGCTCTGAGACTGCAGTGGGAGAGGGATGCTTTGGGAGGCCACCAAGAGAGGGGCCAAAAGGATGATCAGAGTGATGGCAGGAGGAACACAAGCCACACTGGGATCTGAGACTGATCCTAAGTATGGGTGGGGGATCAGCATCCACTAGCTCACCATGCGTTTGTCCAGGGGCTTGTCTGGTCTGGAGGAGCCTGTGTAGACCCAGGAGATAAAATTTGCTGCTTTCATGGTGAGGGTTTTTTTCAAATTTTCAGGCTATAAACGGTTGTACTGGAGCTAATGGGAACCTTTGACCCTGTGACAGACATAGATCTTTGCATTGAATTTCTTTATCCTGCTTACTTGACTCTGGTGAACATCTTAGAGGAAGAAGTTGCATCTCAGGATCTGTGACTTTCCACCTTTACAGCTTATCCTGACCAGTCAAAAAATGTGTATCACTGAAGTTTTTAAATGTTAAATTTGTGTCTTTTAATGCTTTTGTCTTCTGCCCCCTTCACTTAAAGCTTTTCTTGGCCTCCACATGAACTAAAATCTTCTGGATGGAAGGAGTACTTTCTCATGAGTTAGTGTGACTTTGTTGGTGACTAAAGCTCTGAGAAACAGCAAAAGGCTGAGTTGGAGATTACCAGGGTGCTCATCTGGTCTGGACAACGATCTCTTGCCAAATGTTCTTCAGCAAGAACAGGAAAGACCAAAAAACCTGGTATTTCTGATACTTATGTGACATATTCACCAAAAGTCCTATTTAGGAAAGGAAAACCTTTTGGATCTGTTGTGTAGTGAGTGATATGAGCCCACATCCTCAAAGCTGTGTTGGAAGCTTTCAAAAAGGAAACTTGAAAAACCAGACTACGTTTTAAATTCAAAATTATTCTTTTCCTCTCATGGTTATCTAGCTAATGTTAGCAAAGCTGCTTAGTTGGCTCTTTACTGCAGTTCTTGGTCTGCTGTGAATTAATCATTGCTTCTGGGGCTGGCTAATAATGATGGTGTTTTATTAGTCACAATGTAGTTCCCATTCACTTTGATTTGAACCACAAAAATCAAAGCTGCTCAATATTCAGGTCTCAAAACTTGGGAGCAAGTCATTGTTAAGTGCTTTAAAAGAGAAAGGCTGAGCAAGTAAAAAGACTCTTGAGGTGGCATATGACTTATAGCTGGGGTTTAGGGAGCTCTTTATGCTCAAGGCTGCAATTGTGCTGCAGTGCATTGTCACCCACGGAATCCTGTGGGCATAGGAGTCAGGAATAAAAGGACAAACTGCAAACCCAATATTACGGACAAAAAACCCTGCAAACCAACTGCATTAAGTAATACTGTTTGGAAGCTGTAATAAAAGTGTAGGTATTTTGGTTTGCTATCAAACGTTGTTTGCCTTCAAGTGTAGCATCAATTTAACAAATGCTTGTATAATCATTACCAAAAATATTATTGAGCTTTTGTCAAAGTTTTGAGGTTTATTTTTTTAGCTTCATGAACTTTATTAGCTTATGCCTGGAGATGCTCATTATCGGAAGATTGTTACCCACCATGATCAAGGATTTTTGACAGTTACATTTGGAGTACATCAGTGCAGGCATGGATCTTGCTTATGGTCTTATTTTCTTGGTTTTGGGATGTTGGCTGCAGAACAAGGAATACAAACTTCTGAATGAGCAGCTCTCTACACTCACATCTGCCCACTCCTCTGAGGTGGAAAAGCTGAAGAAGGAACTGGTGCAATATCAGCAGAGCCAGCGGGGTGATGGCAATCAGCTTGTCAGCTTGCAAGAAGAGATTGAGCACCTCCGGCTGGAGCTTGAAAAAGCTCATGGTGAGAGGAAGGTCGTGGAAGACAGCTACATTAAGGAGAAAGATCTACTGAGAAAGGTATGTGTCTGTGTCGCATCTTGTACTGCATAGGTGGTCATGCTGGTAAAAGCTCACTCTTCACATGTCTGAATGGGAAAGACTTAATTTCTGTTCTTTAATTAAGATTTTTTTCTTTTTGTCACCTGCTCTAGCAGGGGGGTTGAACTAGATGATCTCCAGATGTCCCTTCCAACCCCTAATATTGTGTGGATGCCCCTAGAATTTGCCTTTTAACTAGGTCATGAGTCTGCAGGGTCAGGTGGACACCCCTGCAGGAGCAGCAACTGCCTCATGCCAGGAAGATGCCCAAATCTAGACCTGTGCTTAATAACCATGATATATGCCAAGGCTTTGCAGTATGTGTGCTATGTACATACAGTGATTCCTCATGGTGTGTAATGCAAAATATTGTAGAGGGCTGTTGCTGAATCTGTAAATATTAGGAAGATGTCCTTCCTTAGCCCAACTTGGTATGGGACACGAGGTCTTGGTTTCTGCCATGCAGTCTCTGGCCGTTGCATCTGGTCATAGTGGCTGCTGTAGTGGGTATGTGCAGAGTATGACCTGTGTGGGACCAACTTGTCCCTCCCAAGCAGAAGCGCTGCTCTGACATCAGCAAGTCTGGTTGTTACAACCCCTTTGTAGGGTTTGGAGCTATGATGTGGGCTAAACTATTCTCCCCCCGCCCCCCGCTTCATGCATACTCCTAAGCTTTCTGGATGTCTTGAGGTGGCCCAATGCTGCCACCGTTGTGCAAGAAAGCGTTCTAGTGGGAGAAAGAGACTTCAGAGCATAGAGGGTTCTCTGCGAATACTGAAACTGAACCTTTTACTCTGCATTTCTTTGCTGGTCAGGTTCATTCTGAATAACCTTCACACCCATGCTCATAGACTAAGGCACTAAGGTATGAGTTCAGATTTCTGCTGCAAATGCTCATGACTGCTCAGGTTAAATACTTGATCTTTCTTCTTCTGCTCTGGTGGTTGAAGTGGTTTCTTTGATACTGCTGTTGGGAACAACTTAGAGCTTTTCTACTCAATGTGTTGCATAGAAAAAGCTATTTTGCAGCTGTTACTCTAAAATAGCGCTTTGTGTGTGACAACCTGACGATGAGACACTTTTGGAGATAAAAAAGGGTCTGTGATTAGCTGTGTTTTTATTACAGTGAGTGTGTCCTGATGGGGCTCTTGTGGGGCACTTCACTCGGCAGCACCTGCCTTGGCCAACCTCCCTTCATGGATAAACCCTCAGATAGTGAGTTTGGGTGAGTAGCTAGGGGGGTTCTGTAGTTAGGAAAACTTAATCTGAACATCTAGCACATCTGAAATGCATCTTTGGGTCTCCTTCTCAAAAGGGTGTTCATGCTGTACATGTGTTCTCTCTTGGCTGGCCCAAGAGCTGTCAGAAAAACAGTCCACTCTTTGTACATGTAGTGCACTCACACAGGGATGTGTGGAGTCAGTGATTTTCTTCTCTCCAGCACCAAATTAGACGATCCTTTTTGGCACAGAGCTCAGTTCCTCAGCTGTCTGCAGTACAGGCTTTTAAAGCCTGAAAGGATGCTTTATTTTGAAGGCGATACAGCTAGGGAAAAACTACTTCTCTTTGTTCTTGATTGAAAATCCCCTTGGAGCACTCAGAAGAAAGGTTGATTTAATGACCAAAGAAATGCTTTCAAAAAGCGTGAAAACGAAGTAAAAGCTTTCACTTGTTGTGAAAGTGCCAACAACAGAGCAAATACTGTGCACTTTACTATGACAATAAATAGTTTAATTATAAAACATTTCTACTGAGCAGCACAGGCTCCCATTTCTGACATGAGCTTTCAGTTGCCCCCTTTGGTTCCTCATCATTGGGAAGACGAAGACCCGTTTCCTTCCTAGAAACATTTGTTAAGCTGAAACACTTTCCCAGAAAATTTCTGATAAAGATTTTTTCAGAGTTCTAATAACGACCAAAAGCCTAGAGAGTGTTGTGGAACTGAATTCAGGTGTAAGAAGCACTTCTCACCTTCAGCAGCAAGACGGCACCGTGGTTGTGATGGAATGCATTCATTCTGGAGAGGATACCCGAAGTCATCAGACACTTCTGAGTGAGACTGAGGCAACAGCCTTAATTTTATTGACTTGAGCTGGGGCTGCAGCTTCTGCAAATCCATATTCTTTATGATTTTGTTACTGAAAAAATGTCCTTTAATCCCTTCCTTACAGCTGTTCTCTCCAGTTCCTTAATTTTGCAATAGCTTTTATTCCATTTTGTGGTAAAGTTCAAAACATCAGATCTGTGTGAGTACCAGCAGCCATTCCTGGGGCTTTTGGTAGCACCTAATCCTCTCAGGTGTTGAGCTAGGGTGATTCAGAGCCTAGCCAGGACTTTGATTTGAAAAATCCTAAATGCCATCATCATTCACACCTCATAAGGTTAGGGGAAGGCTGGAGCAAGATCTCACAAGCAGGTGGTTCTGGCATAACACTTAAATAAGGGCTGAATCCATCATGAGTGCTCACTGCTCAACATCTTCCACAGAAATCCTTCAGAGCAGGTGCTGATGCATTTAAAGCACCTTCAAAGATATTTCCTATAGAAAGACGAGCACGAGGTACCAAAGGTACCAGCGTAGGCAGCAGAGATGTAGTTTGTGCTGCTTGCTCTGCTTGCCTCTACCTGTATTTAATGCAGTGTTTTTATTCTCATTGGGTTTTTGTGAACATAAAGGTTGAATTCCAGCTTGTTTCTATTTAACATGGAAACAGGAATGTGATAAGGAAACTCAATCACTTAAGATCATGTATTAAAAATATCTATACCCAATCTGAATGAGAAATTTTTAAACTTGTGAATAATTGCTGCATATTCTCCCAAGTCTCTCAGTTCTAAATATCCCGCAGCGCAGCCGAAAATACTCCAAAGTTTTGTCTAGTTTTGTTTTCCAACCACTGTAACTTTTGTTTTCTGGGCAGAAGAGTTCATTATCAGCACCCACTAAATAGCTCTAGTGGACTAATCCCCTCGCCCCTAATCTTTTCCCTGATGGGATAAACGAGTCGAGTTTCTCAGTGTCCCATTGCAGCACAGGTTTTCCTTCTCTTCATTCAATCTTGTAGCTCCTCTCTGGATTTTTTAAGAATTCTTCCTACCCTGAAGACACTAGTGCTGATCTAATGGCTGCACAGCTGCTATGATATTTATTTGAAGTGATGCACGAATGAAGGAATGGAGTTGGTTTTGGTACAGAATATTAAAATCATGGCTCAGTTCAGAGAATTTAAAACACGAGTAGCTCTGTACACCTTAAATTGTGTTTACTTCACTTTCTAGATGTTTTCCTGTAGAGATTTGGGAGACTGTAGTCTCATGCAGAGAGCTGGGGCAAATGGATGGATCAGAGAGTTGAGGGGTAGTGGCATCCTCCAGTTTCTGTGCCTGGAATATGACATCTTCAGTGACTTAGAGTAAAATACTTGTTGTGCTTTTACTCTCACCATTAGTATGTATCTGGCATATGCAGTATATAAGAAAATACCTTGATTTGAGGATGCTTGTATAAAAGACAAGCCTATGCTAGGAATGCATGCCAGCTGGGATGCCTATGAATTCTGTCTCATGGTGACAGCAAAATTATTATTCTTGGGCACTGAAAACTTTTATTATGGTGTGTACAGTGTTGTTTAGCATCTTAAGATCCTTTTGCTGTGTGTAGCGGTTGTCTAAGCTGTGGCTATGGAATGCAATGGAGCAGGCACAGGGAGTGACACTACGCTGGGATGATGTGTCAGTTTGTTCTCCTGCCTGACAGCAGCAGAATCATCCTGCTTAACCGTAGCAGCGTATCTCACTTGGTAATGTGATGGTTTTGTGGTCTGAGATAACGTTGCTGAATGCATCAAAATTCCTGAGGATGAACAAAATGACAGGATGGGTTGCTGTCAGCATCAGTCCAGCCTTGTAGTTGTGGCAAGTGGTCTTGCTTCCCTTCATTTTTAATAAAGAGGTAGTTTAAAAAAATCATAGTGTTTTGCAGGATTTAGTTTCTGTTTTCATTGATATTTTGTAGGCAGTCGATGGTGTTAATTGCTGTATATGCCCCTGTTGTGTTACCAAAGGCCCTGTTACATGCCGTGCCTCACTGTACTGGAGGTTCTGCAGCAGTGTGAAGCACTGAAGTGACTATAATCTTATTACGTGAAGTAATACACATGAAGTTAAAAAAGCCTGGACTATTTAGCGTTAGCTCACATTCACTGTGTCCACCTTAACGACTGAAGTCCCACATGGCTTGAAACAATTGGCAGATTTTTTTTCTCCAACAGCAGTCAGTGCTATGACTTGAAGATAGCCATGAAGCCCATTGAGATGTGGAAATAATGATGTGCTGACCTGATCAGTTGTAGGAGTTTCACTCCTTCAGATCGTGGTCATCAAGCCCAGCTGCTCAGTGGTTTGTAAGTGTCCACTGAAAAAAGTAATTGAAGGGAGAAATGCACTTAGGAAAAGTTAGTCTCTGTTGTTGCAGTGCAGTTCTCCTCCACTGCAACTCCTGATGTGCAAAGGATAACTGGCAAAGCACAAGGGGATGGATCTTTTAAAGAGAAAAGGAAGCCTGAACAAAGCTTCCTGTCTCCAGTCAGGTCATGTCATCCCTCTGCAAACACTGTGACCTGCAGCAAGCAGTGATTCTTTGTGCCTTGTTCTGCAGCGCATCTCCGACTTGGAAGAAGAAAATGCTCTCCTAAAGCAGGAAAAAGAGGAGCTTAACAGCAGGATCCTCTATCAATCTGAAGGTAAGAAACAATTCTTATAGCATTGTAGCGCCTCTACCAAACGGGGCACTTAAATTTCAGGGGAGAACAGTTTTCCTGCATGCTTCACTATTATCCCCTACCTTGAAAACTGCTTATCTTCCCGCACCCCTTTCCTGGTGGTTTCTGTTGTGCCAATAATTCTGATTGTGCTGTCCTGCTGTGGATGGTAAGACAAAAGCTGGTTTAATTGGTAAAATCTGGAATGAAGTACCTAAAAAGGCTTTCTAGCTCAGTTGCATTGCACCATTTACTGTGGATGACGTGAGAGGCAGTGAGGCTGCTGGAGGTGGAGGGCAGAGAGTAACAGCATCCCAAGATGGATGAATAAAGGGTCCAAGGAACAGCACTGTTAAGAATATAGAGAAATCCTGTCACAGGTCAAATGTGACGGGAATCTGTGTGTTTTTTAGAGCAGAGACTTAGATGGTGAGGCGTAGATAGAGAAAAGCAATCTGGGACAATCCGAAGCCCCAAAAGAAACTCTCATGCCTGTATTGAGCTTGTTTATTTTTTGTCATCCTTTTCAGCTTTGACTTTATTGCAGGATTTACAAAGAGCATCATTCTGTGGATATATCTATCGCTGTTGCATGGTACTAGTGAAGTACCTCTTACTTTCAGCCCAGTGCAAAATAAAGGAATGAAAAGAACATGTTAAAAAGAAACTTGCTCCAAATACTTCATCGTCTCTTACAGGATGCTTTTGGAGCATCCAAAGCTTGAGGAGAGCAAGTGGAGGGGGTTTGTTTGATCTTCACCCATTTAAAAGGGCACATTGACTGTATTTGACTAGTTTCTGAGAAGGGACTAGATCTGCTTCCAAAGGGGAGTTTTTAACAAATAAGTGAATTTATTTGGATATAAAATACTTTCAATGCCCACAGTCTTACCATGGTAAATGGTTGATGGTGACATGAGAAAGAGATGCTGCTGTTGATTTGCTCTTATGCAAATCTGGTGGTGGGAAGCAAGCAGAGAAGTCTTTAGATGCAGTGAGTACCACTTCTAAACATGAATGTATTTCTGTACTGTGCTGGTCTTCTCTCAAGTGGGTTACTGGCTGGCCCATGGGAGCTGGAGCTGGCACAGTTGAGTTAAGCATAATAGATGTGATGGTTTTTAGGTGCTGGAGACTTTTCTTTAACTCAAATGGCAGAAGACTCTGCTCTCTGAGCAGGAGAGTTCATGCTGTGCCCAATGGCAAGGAGATCTAGATTGTAATAGTCTTTAAATATTAGCAAATGCTTGTATGTATTGTAAAGGGTCTTGGCAGAGAGCATTTTGTTAATTAGTCACTGTTATTGTACATATTTAGAGGAAGTTCATTTCGGAGATGAAGATCATAACTTCTTTTCTTTTTTCTCATTTTGAAGATGAATTTGCACAAAACACGGCTGAGGAAAATATCCAGATGAAGAAAGAGCTGGAAGAAGAGAGGTCTCGTTATCAGAACCTAGTAAAAGAATATTCGAGGCTGGAGCAGAGATATGACAACTTGCGGGATGAAATGATTATTATAAAAGTAACCAAACTGAAACCATATCTATTCTTTGTTGTCCTGGACTTGATGTTGGTGACTGGAAAATGTGGCTCACTCCTCCCCTAAATGGTTAATAGATCTGACATTATCATGCAGTCTGTGTTTGGTATTTCTAAGACTGAACTTCTACACTGAAGCCAAACCATATGTGTGCCTTGAAAAAAGCAGCCTGATCTTTCACACTTCTCTGTTAACTATATAGAGAGATCTGTGAATGTCAGCAGAAGCTGGTTCATGCTGCTCGGTTTACTTTTTGTTTCAATGATGTTCGTGTGTAGGTGTTGGATTAAAAAAACCCAAAACACCAAAAACCCCCCACCCAGCAACATGGATTCAGAATTTCAAAAGCCAAAGTTTTTAGGCTCAGCTTTGCTGAAGTGTTAGAAGAACTGCTGAAAATTAATTAATAATTAGAGTGGTGCCATATTAAGTGGAAGGTTGAGTATTTTCAGGGAGCGCCGGTGGGTGCTGTGAACAGCATAATCTTGAGCTCAGATTTGCATGTTTGCACTTGACAGGCACCTGGTGTCCTGAAAAGCCTTTAATTCATGCAGAATTTTTCAGCTGAGCTTTTGTATCACTTCACATTTTAAAGTAGTCCCTTGTCTTAATATGAATATTGTGGTAGGGTGTAAGAGCTAGAAAATGGAATTCACTGTAAGATGACAGTCAAGCCTTTTGTAAGGGTAACTTTAATATATAGACATATACTTGCTCTAAAAAACAATGCTTCATGAAGAATCCTTCCTTAAACACTGAATGTATTCTGTATCTGCCCCTCTCCTTGGCAGCAGGCACCAGGGCACAGGAGAAGTCCATCCAACCAGAGCAGTTTGGAGTCCGATTCCAATTATCCATCCATATCAACCTCTGAGATAGGAGACACTGAGGATATAATACAACAGGTGGAGGTACAGTAAACCGGGCAGGCCTTGGGGAGAAGGAGAGCCCTGCTCTGCAGGGATGACTGATGTGGGTCTTGGGGCGCATAGGAGGAATGCAGGTTGGACTATATCAATTAAATCAGTTACATTGATTTTGTGCTGCAGAAATACATTGTTAATTGTGTGAGAGAGGCTACGGGATTGCAGTGCTGTGGCAAATGCTTACTCATTTGTGGGGGTCAGACTTCAATAAGGCTCTAAATATAATTAAGTGTTGTCTTTTGGCCCTACCAGCTTAACGACTGATGAAAATTCATCAAAGTGGTCAGCATTGTTACATGTAGTTATTGCTGGCACTGATGGCAGTGACTGGCGATCCTTCTCTGCAAGGATACCAGAGTTCATAGAATAATTATGGTTGGAAGGGACCTCCAGTGTCATCAAGTCCAACCTTTATCCCATCCTATTCCTAACCATTAGACCACTAGACCATGGCCTCAAGTGCCTCATCAACAGGTTGCTCCAAGCCTCATCCAACCTGGCCTGGAACACTGCCAGGGAGGGGGCAGCCAAAGCTTCTCTGGGCAACCTGGGCCAGTGTTTCCATTCCAGTGCATCTTCATGGATGCTTTGCTGGCCAACACAGCCCCTGTAATCAACAGTCTCTTAATGCAGAAAAGAACAGCATAAATTATTCCCTGGCTATCAAGAATTGCATGGAGAAGGGAAATGTGTTCTGCTTACATTTGCTAGGATAGACTGCTTTTTTAAACTCTGCTTTCATGAGTCAGTAGTGTGCACAGATGATGAATGTTCCTAGGATCTGCCACCCCACTGTCAGGGCTGTGCTTTCTGTCCCACATAGCATGCCTGCAGGAGTCCCCACTTCCCATTGCTGATGGCTATGTTACGTTGCTTTAATGTTTCTGTGCTGCTCTGAGAGCGTTTGCTGAAGTCAAAGTAATCAGTATTGTCAATGCTTTAATTTAAAATATTCCAGGTGAAGCCAATTTAAAAACAACTAATGAATACTTGGCTAGAAGGGACTCAGTAGGGCATTTGAATGTTCTTAGCTGTGGCTCCAATCAGCCCACTTATCCATTAGGCTGTTAAACATTCAGTGATTTAGTAAAATGAGTCAACTGTTTATGGACATGAAATACAGGTTCTTAAAATGGGGGTTTGTTTTTTGAAAGTACATGCCCTTTCTCAGGATGCTCCTTTTAACAGCTCTGGCTGGAGTGGGTGCTGATGCACAGTCATGGCTTATCTGGCACTGTATGTGGTCCTAAAATTTGTCTGAGGTCATCTTTTTTTTTTCTCCCGTCTCTCGTTCTTCTCCAGGAGGCTGGGATGGAGAAGGCCGCCATGGACATGACCCTCTTCCTAAAGCTACAGAAGCGAGTGAGGGAGCTCGAGCAGGAGAGGAAAAAGCTGCAAATCCAGCTGGAGAAAAAGGAGCAGGAGAGCAAGAAACCCCAGGTAAGAGGTGTCTTTTCATTGATACTAATATCTCCTGTTGGTACTGGCTTTCCGTGGTTCCCTGAGGATGCACGGTGCAGGAACTGAGGTTTGAGAGTGACACAGTCAAGTTAAGAGAAAATCTGTCTGGGAAACTGAAAGAAACTTTTTTGGCAGCTAAGGCCAATTGGGCAGAACTGATTTTTTTTTTTTTTTTTTTTTTAATGAACTGGTTATAACAGATTTAGGACAGTATCTTAATTATCTTGAAGGCAATAAAATGTAGAAACAATTCTGGAGAATTTCATTCTGCCTGCACTGATCCCATTTGCTCCTCTTTTGAGAAATTTGAAGTGTGGACTGTTAGCAGAGGTCAGAACAAGGAAGGGGAACGTGAGTGTTGGAGAATTGCAGATGGACGTGACACTGCAGCCTTACGGACACAGATACCACCAGTGCTTGGGAGACACAAAGAGACCCCACTGCATTTCTTTACAGTCCTGGCTTCCCTCCGGTGATAAGCACTTCACAGATGAGTCAGGCTTGTTTTCTCAGTTTGGTATCGTTATAATCTGTGTGGGGTTTTTTATCCTCAGTAATCATCATATAGGAATATATCTTAAAAAAATGATATAATCAGAAATAGCAAGATATGAGTTAGCATAAGGCATTATTCCTTTTCTCTGTATTGCAGGGCAGGGATAGTCCTTCAATTTTTTTTCTTCCTTGTGAAAAAGTATCTTCCTACAGTTGGGTTGTTTGTTTGTAAGTAATTTTAAGAAAATATATATTAAAAAATCAAAAGTACTGACAGCCCAGTGGTAACTTAGGAGACAGAAGTCAGTCCTGACTTGCAACTGTAATCTGACAATACAGCTCTCTTGAGGCACCAGTGAACTGATATTTCGCGTGGTGGGCTTTTAATAGCACATCTCCTATGTGCATTTTACCCTGCCATCTGTAACCAAGGCTTTGTGGCTCGTTCAGAGACCAGAGAACGGGAGACAATTTCATGCCGTGAAACAGCAGTGCTGTGTGTATGGTGTCTTGAAGCAGTAAAGATGCTCTTCTACAAGAGGCTGAGGAAATGCCATCACTCAGTGTTTCGTAATTGAAATGTCTGGGGCTGTTGTTGCTTTGTTTGGGAATTATTTTGTTTATTTCTCTCCTGATCTGTGTGTCTGTTGACAAATGGCAATAAGAGACTCAACAAAATCATCAGCAGTAATTACTTACTTGCTACCTCAGATATTCTTACTGATCACCTCTACCAATTTGCAGGAAAGCCATGAAATGGGAAACTTCCCCAGCCTCTCATCCTTGCCACACAGGCAGATCCCAACCACTCTGTTGAAGATTGTTCCCCTAATGGCTGCTGCTGTTTGAAAGCTGCAATGAGTCACAGTTGTCAAGACATCAATCAGAGATTAAACCATTTTCTCCTGAAGCAGCCCTGGCCCCACTTCATGTCGCTGGGACTCCATCTAATGCCAATTAGTAACTTCATTATGGTTGAGCTGGCCGGCAGCTCTGCAGCAGGGCTAGCTGTTGATGGAGGCATGCATAGCCATCCTGCGCCAGTTTCTCTGGCTGCTTTTAAATATTAATTTATCTCTTCAATTCATGCAGGTAATTGAAATGAAGACTGAAGTGACTTCAGACCATGAAGATTTTGCATACAACAGTCTGAAGGTGAGTGAGGAGCTCCTAGTTAGTGTTGTGACCTATTGCATGGCTCCAACAGCCCAAACAAATCATCTGAACAATTAATAACCCCAGACCTCCTGTAATCGTTCCTGACTATTGGAGACAGAAGTTCGAAAGCTGTAGCTCTCCATCGGCTGCTTGGTCTGCGGTGGGCTCACAGATGTTTCTCTCCGGGGCAACATCTGTTCTGCTCTGATCTACCTGTTTGAGTTGTCCATGGCAGTAACAAGCTCATTTATGGTGAAGGGTGCTTTTCCCCACATATTCCTGCTGGGAATTTCTTGGATTTTCTTTGACATGACACTGCAGGTCTCAGAAGTTTGCTCTGCAGTAGATGTGAATTCTTGCAGCTGAAGCCCACGTGTCTTGTTCCGGACTCCAACTCCACTACTTGTTTGCTTTCCTTGCATTCCCAAGGTGCCACTCAGGTCAACACCAAACAAAATCTGCTGCTTGGATTACAGTAATAGCCTCCATCTCCCAGCAACAGTGCTGGTTAACCATAGTCACCTTTGTGTCTTCCCAGCTCTTGCCCTACTGTGCAGTTCATCTTGTCCCTAAGTTCTAAATTCTTACAGTTCTGCCTTCATCCTTATCCTATGACACACAGCTTGTGTCCTTCTGCTCTGACTGAACCCAAATGCTTCTGGTCTTGACTGTTAGGCCAGTTCTTATGTCCTGCTCATCTTTAGAAAACCAGTTTCTGGGACAGGCTTTGTAAGGAGGGGGTTTTTTTGTTTGCTTTGGTTTTTGGCAGTGCAGACCTACGTTTCAGATACTCCTCCTCTCCCCGTCACCTTAACAAATATTGCAATACAATTGAGAAATCCAGAGGAATATATGTTAGCCAGGATAACACCACACTAAACCATCTGACAGTAGTAATACCTGTTTTTTGCTATCATACAATATCTCGAGTTGGAAGGGTCCCATAAGGAATCATCATTATCATCATCTCCTCAGAAGGATGCAAAAAAATCAGAGTTTAGAGACAGAAAGTATGTATATTCAACCGTCACTAAGAGCATACATCTAGCAGTAGCTTTTTCTGGCATGTAGTCCATCCAATTTTTAGTCTCTAAGCAGCTAGACAAGCTATTTGGGATTGAAGGAAACCCTGGTGAGTTTCATTAGTACCTCTGCACAGCCCGTTGGAGTAGAAGAGTGGCAGCAGCTTTAAGATCGTTGCCCAAGTGTCTTCCAGTTGGCTGTGGAAGTTTGAAGTTTCTCAGCCTTGTAAAGCAAAGTGAAGTTGCGGTTTGGAAGAGGAAAACCCAGCAGAGGAGAACCTCCACCTTCTTAAATGGCTTCTGGAGTTCTGACTTCTGTGCGAGTTCACAAGTTGTGTTTTCTTCAAGTTTTAACCCAGGAAGTTCAGAATGGAAATACTAATTTTGGATTTTCGTACTTTCCACATTTCTAGCATATTAATATACATAGTCCTACATATCTAACAAACCTTCATAACTCCCTATTAATACCATTTCATAGGAATAGGGAGCACGTGTTACAAAAAAAAAAAAAAGCAGAGTCCTTTAACCTTCAGCCTAAAACAGGTGGAAAATGAACTTGAATCTCAGAGTGAGTTTTAAGTGGTGTTGCACTGCAAGAGTTTCTCTTTCAGGATTCTCCAGCACAAGATTCCTGCTGGAGTTGCAGGAAGATGAGCTGAGGGTTGCAACAAGGAACAAACAGGTCTAAGAGCTTGCTTTAATGCAGTATAGACCTGCCCAGACCAGCTGTAGCACATATTTTGGGTACTGGCACATTGGGTGAATGCCACTCTAGGAAGAGCTGAGGACCCTGTGAAAAGCAAAGAGTAACTGCTTCAAATGCCATAGTGAGAGGCAACCCCTAAAGGAAAGGATTTTGCATTCCCTGTAGGTGGGTTGGCCTGAGAGGAACCACTGAAAAAGTGAGACAAATAGAGCTCACTGGTGTATTCCCTACTCCTGAATACAGGACACTGCCTGGAGTCTCCATCTGCAATGACAGTGTGACTTACTGCTGATTTTGACTCCTGCTTTTCCCTCCTTCCCCCATGACAGCTGTTTGTGTGACTGTAACAAAGCTCTTCCTCTCCGCTTTCTATTTCTCTTGCTGATATTTCAAATATTTATGCTCTTTCTCCTTCAAGAGACTTGAGTAATTAGATTTATTTTTCCTTTTTGCCAGCTGAAAAAGTCTTTATCGTGGGGAACTAGGCTGAGGCTACACAGCTTACACTGAAAGCTTACACACAGCAAATTCTTCCTGTGGATGGTCTTCAACAGCCCATGAGATACCAGCTTATGGAGGAAGAAGGGATCTTGGCTTTGATGTACCACTGATATGTGGTGCACACCGCTTTTGGAAACTGAGACTCCTTAGCCAGTTTAGAAAGATTTCAGAAAGTTTTAGAAAGGTGGCTGCAGTGCTTTTTCAGAAACCAGTATATTCCTCTGAAATGAGTATGCATTTTGACCTAGGTGAGGTGTGCAGGCTGTTACTGAGGCAGCTGAAGAGCTCTTCATGGTATAGGAGTCTTGCAGTGGATGGGGGAAGAGATGTGTGGGTAAGATCATGAAAGTCCCAGGGTTTGGTGTGGATAAATATGAGTATTAATATATGTAAATACAATAAACAGTACAAATGTAAATATATACATTTAAAAATAATACATACAAATATTGGTTTGGGTAAATGTAATACATATGGTTATTGCTGAAAGGCAGATTTTGTTTTGGGGTTAAGGTCTGGGTCTTGTTCAGTACTCTGTGGCCTGAGTCTTCACTGTCTTCTGTTCTCTTTTGGGTCCTATTCAAGGTATTTTTTGACATGCTCAGCCCCTGGAGTGGGATACAAGGAGTGGGTGTTAGTGGATGGTTGCACAGGATTGGATTTTGCAGCCAGCACACAGTCTGTTACTTCCTACGTGTCTGCTGTCAGCCATCTTCATGTCTTGGTGTGATTGTCCTGCACTGTCACAACACCCATGGTGGCAGGGATATACTTTTGAGATTGGCTTTCGGTGGGGAGTCTGTTCTTGATGCAGATTTTGATGGAGGGAAGAGTGAGGTGCAGTCCTTCCTTAGAGAAGCTCATTTGGATAAAAGTGTTTGATTAGCCATGATGCAGGGCTGGAGAGATGTGAAACTCCTTGTTCATTCTCTTGGTAGGAGATGGGTCCCCGAGTTACAACTCTAAACCAAGAAGTTCCCCAGCGAAAAATTTGTTTTCCAGCTCTTTTTTTCAGGCTGGGAAAGTGGGAGTGGGAGTGAAAGCACCGGGGAGTCCTTCCCTGGACTCTGTGTTCCTAGCAGGAGCACAATGCATGAATTGATTTCTCGCTCTTTGCATGGATAGGATGTTTGTTTTATCCCTTCAACTTGGAAGCTTATCATGAGATGAACTTCTGGAGGACTTTTTCTGTGCCTATTGAGTACCAGCACTAGAAAAGAGGGCAGATTCCTGGCGTAGGAGTGCTAACCTCTGATTTCCACAGGCTCATACTTCACCCAGCATTGCTATATAAGCCTCTCCTAAAGAGTGAGGTTTGTTTCCACTGCTGTTGGGGCTTGGGCACTCCTTTCACACCTCCACAGTGCTGTACAGATGGGAGAAGTGCGAGTTCAAGTTCAGGATGCTCTGACTGTATAACTTGTCAAGTCAATCAGCACTACTGGACTATGCTGGGGAAAGGGCATTTAAAAAAAATCTCCCTTTCCACATTCAGAGCATTTTATTTTAGCTTCTGTTCTGCCATCACTGATACTGATGCAAAAAGTGTGTATGGCCAGGGGATGGCAGGCATCTCTCCCGTGTCTGTAGATATTTTAACATTGCTCCATGCCTGAAATCCACCAAGAAAGGAGTAGGGAATTAAATGAACTCTGAAAGAAGTCCAGGTCCAGGACACAGGCTCTTGGAGTGAGGTTGTTGGCTTGAATTTTCTTTCCTGATCTTCCTGGCTTCGTTTCTAACCATAGCACAGCTCAGTATAACCAGTCCCTGCAGTTATGAGTGTGGCTGACCTGTCTGAAAAACAAGAGGAAAAAGAAGAATGAAAAGCAGGGGTCTTACCCAGCAAATAACAAAATTCACAGCACACCTATTTGTGTAGACATGCAGTTAGTCACTTTCTGTTTAACGTTCTGTCTCTGAGCATGATCAGAAAAGAGTGGAGAGTGAGTAGATGCTTTAGCCACGAGGCAAAAGGAGTGAATTAAACCCAGTTTGATATTGATTCCCCACCACGGGCACACTTTTCAAACTCTGGTTTTAAAAAACAGTTCTAGAAAAGCCAGTGGTTCACATGCTCCCTCTGCTGAGCTGTGGTCAATGTGGATGTGGAGGAATTGCTGGATCAAATGCATTTCTTACCCTTTTTTTTGTTGTTATTCTGATGCCAGATGGTGTAAAGTACGTGACTGTGCTCCGCTACTGATGGTGTTTGTTCAGCTCAGAGTATGTCCAGATGCCAGATCAGCTATTCCGTTCACACCTCTGCTGTGATAGGGCATACTATTTATAAATTGTAAGGATTTATAATTATAACACTCGTTTCCTATGGAAACGAGGTTTACACAGCTGTGCTAGCTATACACCGTATAAATTGTATAAATTGCCCCCATTCCTCCCAGCCATTTTTGGAATCATTAACTTGCCTCAGCCAAAACTGATAATGAAGCAGATATCCCCTAGATAACAGGGATTGTGCAAAAAAGCTGTGGGATGGGTCAAAAGGCAGAGGAGAGAGGGAAGCACCTGGATCTCAGTGGGGAAACAGTTTGTGCTGTTGCAGACAGTAGAGAATCCACATGGAGTGCTTGGTCCCTAGGAAAGAGCTCATCCCAAATCAGTCAGACCCCTGACTTTGTTGGCTTGCTTGCAGGCATCCCTGGTTTTGTCATGCCAAACCTGTTGGGTTTTGGTGTTGTCAGAGAGGCCTGGGTGCATGGGGACAGGAGGGGGGGCAGTCCTGGATGCCACCCTGCACTGGCTGGGGATGGAGGTTTCCTGTGCAAAGAGAAGGTGGCTTGTTGGGATCAGGCTGTGAGCAGCACTGCAGGAGGCTGGCTCTCTCCTTGTCTGTGACCCACAGCAAGGACTGCACCATCCGCAGGAGCAAAGCTGCAAGTGACTCGGCTGGGATGCTCCAGGTGGATTTTGGGTGCTGGCAAAGAGCTGCCAAATGTGCTGTTATCACCTGCAAACAAAGCTGCATGGTGAAATAATGAAATAAAGGCTATCTTAACTGCCAGAGTTTTATTCTTCTGTCTTCTACTGTCATGCAAAAGCAAATAAGCCCTTCAGTTGTCTCAGCAAACACAGTGATGCTCGTGCATCTTTATTCAGGAGAAGCAGCTGGCATCAAACTTGTACAGTATTGTCCCTGCCTGTCAAGTGCCAGCAGCTGACAGGACATCAGGGCGAGAAAATCCTCCAACTGCAAACATTGCACTGAGGTGGGGGAGTTACAAAATGTATGAGAAAAGAAACTGAGGTGGAGTTCATGTGGCCGTAGCTCACCTACCAGGATGCCTGCCCTGATGAAGGATTGTGTAAATCAGTGTCTTCAACCTTGTTTAATGAATACCAGCAAGGTTAATGGTTGGACCTGATGATCTTAAAGGTCTCTTCCCACCAAGGCTATTCTATGATTCTGGGATTTGGGGGTTTTTGGTGATTTCCTGATTGAGAAGGAAAAGGGTTGGAGAAGAAACAAACATGGTTGGCTTCTCTAACAAGTTGCTTTTGTGGCTACTGATGACAGCAAAAATCTTTTCTGAGCCACATGTGCCTGGATGGGCAGCAAAATCCAGGCATGAACTGATTGTTCAGCTGTGATCATCAGTAATTGAGTTATCTCAGAAAGGATGAGGCATTGCAAGTTTATCTGAACTGGTTACTGGCTTGGTGTTTTCCAGAGGCAAGAGCTGGAGTCGGAGAACAAGAAGCTGAAAAATGAACTCAATGAGCTGAGGAAGGCTATTGCAGACAGAGCGACTCAGAATAACTCGTCCAATGTTATTCAGGATAATTATAACCTCTTACTGAATCAGCTAAAATCAGCCAACGAGGAGCTGGAAGTGCGGAAGGAAGAGGTGCTTATCCTGAGGTCACAGATTATGAAGGCAGCCCAGCAAAAAGAGTCAGGGAAAAACGTGGTGATTGAGAGGGTAATGGATTTTCTTTTCTTTTTCCCATTCTGGTGCTGAAAAATCACTGCCTGCCTGAGCGATGCTGTTTCTGCTTTGGTAGGCTCTGGGTGTCAGGGTGGCTCAGGGGGGTTGTAGGAGGTTCAGCCTATGGATAAGATATATTCCATGACACTGTTTCACACAGCCCAGGACTATATGTCCCACGATGTTCTGTACTGCTGTAAGGTGCTCGACCCCAGACCTCATAAGGTATAGCCAGCCCACACCAAGGAACAACTTCTCCAGCCCTGCACCAAGATGTGGTGTTCTGGAACATTCCTGGTGATGCTTTGTGACGACTGGCTTATTCTGCAAGGAAATGGGATTGGGGAAAAGAGCTTCTGGACCAGATTCTGCTCAGTAGATGCTGGTGCAGCTGTCACATGTTTCTACTGGTGTGTAGGCTAGAAGAATGCCTGTCGCATCACAGTTGTTTGAGGATTTTTTGTTTAGAGCCTGTTCTGATGGAAGAGTACACTTTCTGAAAATCCTCACTTGGGCTTTTTAATTTGCTGCCTTATCATTCCTTAAGGTTTTAGTAAGTTTTGTATTTCAGGCCACACACCGCATTTACCTCCCTCCCAGGCTGACTGCATCCTCCTCCTCATCTCTGCTGTTAGCTGTTTGCACGTGTATGAATTCACAAAAACTCTCTATTCTGATGGAAGTTCCGAGCAAGCTTTGTTAAGGATGGTTGGGAGTTGTTTGGTATCAGGAACTTTGAAAGACAGGAAGAGATATGCAGGATGTCATGCTACTGTGTTTTGCATGTTGAATTTAGGAGAGCATCACCACCAATGCCAGCTGGCCGAACAGTGACAAGCACATTGATCAGGAGGATGCGATTGAAGCCTACCAGGGGATGTGTGAGACGAACCGGTAAGTGTGGCCCAAATTCTTCCAGCGATGGGAGAGGCTGACCGAAGTGCAAGAGATGAGATCCAGACCAAAATTAACAGCGTGTTTTAGAAAGTTACTAGCTTCTAGATTGTGTTCTGGACCAGTGGTCGAGGACGGGCCATAAAGATGGGACCAAAGATCCGTGTCTTGTAATGGGTGAGGAGCCCTCGTTGTTGGGGCAGTATGTCCCCAAGGGAGTAGATACTGGGCAGAGTGGAAGAGCCAGCATGGAAGGGAGCAAAACTGGGTTTTGGCTTGCCTCCAGTGCATAAATAATAGCAAGACTAGGATATATTTAAGAGTTACTTACTTCAAGTAAGTCCTCATGCTATGCTGGGAAGACAGAACGGTTTGCCTTTCATTTTCCCAGGGGCAAAAGCCCATGATGGTGAACTGAACTAATGAACACATGCTTCGTTCTGTGGCCACACTTGTATTACTGGTTTTCTTGCATCTAAACTGGGAGTCAGGAACATTCGTTTGATGACAGGTTTCCCATAGCAAGGGTTAATATTGTGAATAAGCCCATTGTTAGTATATAGACAGACATATATTGTGAGGCATTAAATCAATCAGTGCAGCTGCCTAGGAGGACATCAAATAAAAAAGTAATATCTTGCAAGGAGACAAGATTACACATGTTAAGTGGCAAGATAATATGTAAATATTTCACTGCAAGGAAATTGAATGTTCATCTCTTTTTCTCTTGAAAAATACAGTTGTTTGAGGCTTTTTGCTTAAATAATTTGCATTCAGCGAGGTAGTCAGGAGACCTAAGCGTTGTGGGTTAATGGCTTTTAATAACACAGTATACTTGGTCGCTTTGTAAACAGGTTGCAGAAGGTTGTTAGCAGTCCAGTCTGGGACAGACCATGACTGAATTAGGATTTTGTTCACACCCATATGAATATGAGCAAAGGCACACCGTCTTTGAATGCTATATGAAAAATTGCAAAGAGCTGCTTAACACTTTCAGAACTGGATGGCCAAGAAGGTGCAATGGGAAATCCATGTGCCCGGACTGGTGTGCGAAAATTCAATGTATATGTGATTGCACAGTCAACTTTGGTTATCATGTCTGTGCTGCCTGTCCCCCACATAGTTTGGGTTGGATTTTTGGAATTTGCATCTATTTACTTCTAGAGAAAGCCCTAGGAGAACCTGTGGAGATCTGCTGGTGTGTGAGTACAGAGATGGGCTTGCTGGAAGGGTTGGGTTCTACATGCATTGCATTTAAATGTAGCTTAAAACTCTTACTGCCAGCTTTCACTTTGGCCTGAGAACCTGAAGGAATGGGGATTGTTGGGGTCCAGGACTCTCATGACGCTGGTTTCTCACCTGGGCGTTGTTTCTGGCTGGATCAAGACCAGTGTTTGTTTTTTTTCCCAGTTTGTTGCTGTTGAATGCTTGCTTTCCTGAAGTGAACTTGATGATGAAATTTCTGCCCCTCCTGCAGTAGAGGTGATGAGATTGATTTAAACATCACCTTTTTGTCAATAAATCAGTTGAGCTCAGTGTGCTTGCTACTGCAAGGTGTGGTTTTAGGTCACTTAATGAATTCTGTGGATTTTCTCTTATTTCCTTCCAACTTTCTCATGGAGCTGTGGACACTAGTATGGGATGCAAAATCCCATTGTCAGGCATGGAGTTAATTACTTCCTAACCTACACTGTCCAGTGTGCATGTGTAGGGGTGGTTAATTTGTGTTCAGGTGGTGGGGTCAAAATAAGAGTTGCTGCTTTCACAGGGCAGGTTGTATCACTGGTCACCAATAGTAATTGATATTTGGCCATCTTGGAGTGTCTGTTGTCCACTTGCACTCAGCCTGACAGGAGACTCCCATCCTTAGAATCATAGAATCATTTATAGTTGGAAAAGACCTCTAAGATCATCCAGTCCAACCATTAACCCAGCACTGCCCAGTCACCACTACCCCATGTCCCTCAGCACCACATCTACACGGCTCTGAAATCCCTCCAGGGATTGGAACTCCACCACTGCCCTGGGCAGCCTGTGCCAGTGCTGGGGAACCCTTCCAGTGAAGAAATGTTTCCTCATATCCAATGTAACCCTCCCCTGAGACAACTTGAGGCCATTACCCCTTGTCCTGTCTCTGTTACCTGGGAGAAGAGACTGACACCCCCCCTCGCTACCCCCTCCTTTCAGGGAGCTGTAGAGAGCAATGAGGTCTCCCCTCAGCCTCCTCTTCTCCAGACTGAACCCCCCCAGTTCCCTCAGCCGCTCCCCATCACACTTGTGCTCCAGACCCTTCTCCAACTCCGGTGCCCTTCTCTGGACACACTCCAGCACCTCAGTGCCTTTCTTGTAGTGAGGGGCCCAAAACTGAACACAGTATTTGAGGTGCAGCCTCACCAGAGCTGAGTACAGGGGCACGATCACCTCCCTACTCCTGCTGGTGACACCGTTTCTGATACAAGCCAGGATGCCGTTGGCCTTCTTGGCCACCTGGGCACACTGCTGGCTCGTGTTCATCCGCTGTCGACCAGCACCCCAGGTCCTTTTCCGCCGGGCACTTTCCAGCCACTCTTCCCCAAACCTGTAGTGTTCCATGGGGTTGCTGTGACACAAGTGCAGGACCCAGTGCTTGGCCTTATTGAACCTCATACTATTGGCCTCAGCCCATGGATCCAGCCTGTCCAGATCCCTCTGCGGAGCCTCCCTGCCCTCAGGCAGATCAACACTCCCACCCAACTTGGTGTCATCTGTGATCTTGCTGAGGGTACACTCGATCCCCTCATCCAGATCATTGATAAAGACGTTAAACAGGAGTGGCCCCAGCACTGAGCCCTGGGGAACACCACTCGTGACCGGCCTCCAACTGGATTTATCTCCACTGACCACAACTCTTTGGGCCCGGCCATTCAACCAGTTCTTCGCCCAGCAAAGCACATGCCCATCCAAGCCATGAGCAGCCAGTTTCTCCAGGAGAATGCTGTGGGAAACAGTGTCAAAGGCTTTACTAAAGTCTAGGTAGACAACATCCACTAGGTGGGTCACCTTGTCCTAGAAGGAGATCAGGTTCTTCAGCTGTTCTGGTTTCCAGAGTTAGCTTCTGCAGTGAGGATGGAATCACATGCAGAAATTATCAAAAGTGCTGCAATGATCTAATTTTTCAGAGTGTATAAATCTCTTTCCTTGCAGTTGCACAGGTGAGCTGCAGTTTAAGAAGTTCATGTGGTCAGGCCTTGGTGGTTTTTGGCCTCTTGAGATTTGGGAGGGGAAATCTGCAGTCTCCAGGCTCAGTTTCCTATTATCTCTCTTGTCCTACCTCTCATATGAAGCTTATCTGGAGCTCGGCTCTTGTACTATAGTAGCAGTAGCTCTACATGCCGACTTTCTGTGGTGATTTATCCAGTGGTTCGTTAATCACCACCAGCTTCCCCATTATGCAGTTCCCTGTGCATTTGTTTGTATATTGGGTTGGTTTATAAACTGTAGGCTGGAGTCGATGGCAGTAAAACAGATGAAAACAAATGCTGAGGCAGCATGGATTATTGTATTTGTCGATAAAAATTAACATTCCCTCCCCAGCACAAATGTGCATTTGTACTTAATGCAGCTCTATACCCAAGTGTGTCAGCATGAGAAATAAAACTGCTTTCTCTTTCTAATCTTGATCGATAAATGTTTTAATGGAAAGCTCTTCTGGTGGAATTGCAATTCTGAAGTGGGATTAGTAAATAAGAGCCACTTTTTCTCCCACCTGTGCTGCAAGGAGCACTCCCATTTCTCTTTACCCCAACACCCATCATTCTGTGGGCAGTTTCTAACCCAGGTCCAGTCTGACTGATGTGGTAAAGC
This sequence comes from Podargus strigoides, assembly GCA_028020825.1. NCBI lineage: Eukaryota > Metazoa > Chordata > Aves > Caprimulgiformes > Podargidae > Podargus > Podargus strigoides. The sequence goes on from CM051663.1 coordinate 17,855,599, forward strand.
CATGGTTCACTCATCAGTCACCCCTAGCTTTGAAGTCATCATGTCTTAGTTATTTAGGCTGGGCATGGAGCATGGCTTTATTTTGGTGGGAGGTAGACCTCTTATTAACTCTATGTCTGTATAATCCAAGACTTTCAAACACAGCAGGAGTAAAACAGGTGCTGCTAACCTTTCCTATGTAGCAATTCTCTTTCTCCACACCACTCTATGAGGAAAGCCCTTTGATGCCAGGTCAAGAGGAAGTTTGAATTAAGAGCAGCCCCTTATAAATGCAGCAAACTCAGCTCTTTTTTTGTGTTTCTTTTTCTTTTTCCCCTGCTGATTTTCCCTGCAAAAGGGACAAGCATCAAGTTAGTTTCTAACAAATTTTCTGCTTCAATAACTGAACGTAAAGCTAAGTAAGCTTTTTGTTCCCTGTTTCAGTTCTTGGGATCGATCTTTCAAGCCTGTTTGATCACGGTGGAAATGTAGAGCCAACAAAAGACCAGGTGATGATGTTAGAGGTGATAACCTGGTATCTGAGGGCAGGTTAGGCTTAGTCCTTCAAATTAACTTCTGTGATTAACTTCCAAGTGATTTCTGTAGAGCACATGGCTTTTTTTTTTTTTTCTGCTGGGTAAGTCCCACCTGCAGCTGCAAATGGAAAGTGAAGGGCTGATGCTGGCTTTGTGTGCAGGATGCTTTTGTGGCTGGAAGAGGCCGTCACATGGAAAGGGTTCATATCTCTCCTTACCACTCTCCACCGTGTCTCTTCTTATACAACAGAGTGGGAAGCAGTGATATCTAATCTGTGATGTGCATTAGTTTTTAATTAAAAAAAAAAAAAAAAGCATATCTGTGTTTGAAAATGAAATGCCTCTTCTTTATTAAGAGATGATAGTTATCTGAAGATGCTAAAATTAACATCTCTGAGGTTTGGTCTATGTGTACCTCCTTTAAGCTGCTTGGAGAAGGGGAGAGAGGTGTTTGGGCAGGGATTTCTCTCCCTCTTATAGAATCATAGTCCAACCTTTATCCCAGCATCTCCCTAACCACTAGACTATAGCCTGAAGGTGGTTTGCCAAATGCAGGTGGCCAGTTGCTCCCCCAATCCTGTACCTCCAAGAGAAGGATAAAGGAGAAATGAGGCTTTGTGACTCATGCCCTTTCAGCTCCTCTCAGCCTTTTTTGAGAGAAGGATTTACCCAGCCTTGAAGGAAATTATTTTGGCAGATACTAATTAACCTAATTAACTGAAAAGGACCTCTATTGACTTCTAATGTCTTGGTCAATATGAGCTTCTGTCAGCCTAGGGACCCTTTTGGAAGCCTGCTATGTACTGGTTAGTATAAGGTCTTAATCTAAATTCATACATGCAGCTTTAACAGGTGAATTTTCCAAATGTTAATGCCTGAAATGTTTGCTAGTTTTGAGAAATGTCGTACTTGTACACTGGGATAAAAGAGGTGTATCCGCTGTCTGCAGCAGTGAGACACCTCTTGGGTCCTTTTGTGCTAGTGCTGCACCACCACAGTTCTCACTGCTTTACTCGTGTGAAAATTTACTGTAGAAAGTTTGCATGTTTTGCTGTTCCATTAAATACGCAGAGCTTTCCTTGCCAGGAAAGAGCATCTGCTACACCCCTTTTAAAAACAGGAGATGCATATTGGCTGGGCTCTTTTTAATTTTTGTCTGAATGTCTAATGATATGTTAGGTGGGATTTGTTTGTTTAATTTTTTTTGTTATTATTTCCAAAAAAACCCATTTTCTAACTCACGTCGAACTGAAATCTCACTGTAGCAAGTGTTCCTGGTCAGGTTGACAAGCTGCTATCACTCATTTGTTATGTCTCCACCACCACATTAAAGAAGATAAATTAGGCTCCTGCCTTTTATAACTTAAAAAAGTGCTTCCTGTTAAAAGGCAACTTCTGGTATTAAAGTGAGATGAGAATTTTTCTGGGCATTTTTCTGCCTGGGTACAGAGGAGATTGGATCTCATGTGGGTGTGAGGAAACAAACATCCAAGGAGTGTTTGACACAGCCTCCCACAGCATCCTCGCAGCTAAACAGAGGAAGTGTGGTCTGGTTGATTGGGTAGTGAGGTGGATCGTGAACTGGCTGAAGGAAAGAAACCAGAGAGTTGTGGTCAATGGGATAGAGTCTAGTTGGAGGCCTGTATCTAGTGGAGTCCCTCAGGGGTCGGTACTGGGACCAGTACTATTCAATATATTCATCAATGATTTGGATGAGGGAATAAAGTGCTCTGTCAGCAAGTCTGCTGATGACACAAAACTGGGAGGAGTGGCTGACACACCAGAAGGCTGTGCTGCCATTCAGAGAGACCTAGACAGGCTGGAGAGTTCGGCGGGGAGAAATTTAATGAAATACAACAAGGGCAAGTGTAGAGTCTTGCATCTGGGTAAGAACAACCCCACGTGCCAGTATAAGTTGGGGACTGACCTGTTGGAGAGCAGCATAGGGGAAAGGGACCTGGGGGTCCTGGTGGACAGCAGGATGACCATGAGCCAGCAATGTGCCCTTGTGGCCAAGAAGGCCAATGACATCCTGGGGTGTATTAGAAGGGGTGTGGTTAGGAGGTCGAGAGAGGTCCTCCTTCCCCTCTACTCTGCCCTGGTGAGGCTGCATCTGGAATATTGTGCCCAGTTCTGGACCCCCAGTTCAAGAAGGACAGGGAACTGCTTGAGACAGTCCAGCACAGAGCCACAAAGATGATGAAGGGAGTGGAACATCTCCCTTATGAGGAACGGCTGAGGGAGCTGTGTCTCTTTAGCTTGGAGAAGAGGAGACTGAGGGGTGACCTCATTCATGTTTATAAATATGTAAAGGGTGAGTGTCATGGGGATGAAGCCAGGCTCTTTTCAGTGACATCCAGTGATAGGACAAGGGGCAATGGGTACAAGCTGGAACGTAGGAGATTCCGCATAAATACGAGGAAGTGAGGGTGATTGAACACTGAAACAGGCTGCCCGGAGAGGTTGTGGAGTCTCCTTCTCTGGAGACATTCAAAACCCTCCTGGATGCGTTCCTGTGTGACGTGATCTAGGTATTCCTACTCTGGCAGGGGGATTGGACTAGTTGTTCTTTTGAGGTCCTTTCCAATCCCTAATGTTCTGTGATTCTGTGTGTTTGGACCGAAGGTTGCCCTGAGGAATGGTTGATGATTGAGGAGACCCTTGGCTGAAGTAGATGGAATAGAATTTATTTTAGACCAGTAGAAGTTGCTGCAGAAAGAAAGAAATAGAGAAACTTGTTTTAAAAATATTCTAGTAGTGAGATATGCCAGGGTGTAGAAGGTCTAGAAGAGGTGTGAGCTGTTCAAGCTGTCAGTATGCAACAAAATATGGGGTTGTGTTAAGTTTGCACTGTGGGTTGGAAGTGCATGTGGGCTATTCCAGCTCAAAAATAGTTAATTTTTTTGGAGGGTAAGCAAGGAAGCCTGTTGGGAGCTGCTAAGGATCATTCTGCTTTTCATTTTACCCCATCTGTGTTCAGACACCTCTTCCTTACCCCTTGTGCTGACTTCTGCTCTCTCATTTGTCCCTCTTGGTCCTTGTTTCTCCTCCCTGTTTTTTAAGCATAATATTTTAAATTGGGTTTGAGCTACATCCTGTGGCATGGACTTGCCAGCTTTTCCTTGGAATCAAACAGGAAACAGTTTAGCTGTGCAGCAACGGAAACTGAGGGTCTGTCTGGTAAAGACAGCAACATCTCAGGAATGATGATAACCTGGACTGGGTGATTACTTATGGTCCTTCTGACCTGAATGATTTTGGGTTCCCAAGTCAGTTGCAGTGGGTCGGGGAGGAAAGGGCTGCACAAGGATGTGTTTCACAGCTGAGGAGAGAGGAGAAGCTCCACTAGCCAGGGGTGTCATCGGAACCTGGGGCATGGTTCTCCTTTACCATGATGGAAAAGGAAATACCATGTAATGAAAGTATGCTTTAAAAAAAACACCAAAAAACTAATAAGGGTTCTGCACCTTTCCCCCTTCTACTACAATTGACCTTTTGTCTTTCTCTGTGCTCTTGTTTCCTTTTGCTGTCCTTTTTTCTAGCAAGACTGAGGACTGGGGGTATCTCAATGAAGATGGAGAGCTCGGCTTGGCTTATCAAGGTTTAAAGCAAGTTGCCAGGTCAAATACTTTCTTTTTTTCCTTCACTGCTTCCTCTCCCCCTTTCGCTTGCTCTTTTGTGTCTTTCTCTGCCTCTGCTGTTTTCCTGTTGTCCTCTGTACAACCTGTTGTCCTCTCTGGGAGCAGCCTGAGGTAGGATATCTGAACTGGAGGAATCGAGATCATCCTCTAATTTTCAGAGAAGTCATTGCAATTCTAATTGGGCATTGCTGATGGTGGCTGTTGTCACTAGTGCCTGAGCTGTGAATCAGTAAGAATTATGTTGTGTTAATGAGAAACTGTGATAAAGGTGTTGAGAAGCTGTAAGCTCCAGGAAGCCCCCTAAAAACATTTCCTCCCAGTCCTTGACACATCAGAAGTGGAGTCCCTGTGCTTGTGTTGCAATGCCATCTGCTTCGCATGCTCGCGGGGATTGTGCACTCCCATCCACACATTGCCTATAGGTATAAGGAAGAAGGTGTGTGGTGCACACACAGTGTCATCCTTCCACAGCTCTCCTTATGTCCTCGTGGGCAAATATCCCAGCGGGACACACCAGGTTGCATAACCTGCAACCTCCAGCATCTCCTGGAGATGCCAGTGATTCTGTAATGATCTCATCTACGAGCTAATGAAGGTTCAGAAGCACAAATGCAGATGAAAGCAAGGCAGAAGTATTCCTGGATTCTTCTTCTGGTTCAGCTTGGTGCTTGGAATAGCCAATAATTGTTAATCAGTCTGTGCTCTCCTGCAGGATGAAGAGGCTCCAATATATATGAGTTTTACAAAAGATAGGAAACAAGCTGATTAAGGACACTACAGAAATAACAAGTTAAAATAATCTCTTGTATAAAGTAGTCTAACGCAGTCACATCTAAGATCAGAGTAAAACTAGAAAATAACAGGAAAAATAACTGGGATGATTCATTTGTTTTTCCAGGCAATGTAGGAACTCACGTTCGTAGAAAGAGCGTGTTTTTCTGAGGGCAGGTCACAATCAATCTGAACCCATGTGTTTTGCCAATTAGTAGGCCCAGTACAAAAGACACAGCCAGCAGTAGAACAACAATCCAGTAGGTAGGTTCTATTTCACGTAAAGGGGTCAGTATATAGAGGATCGCTGGGGGTACAAACAAGTCAGACAGATCACAAATAACAGACATCAACCCCAGCGACTCCAGGAATGACAGTATCGCTCATAATAGATGGAACAAACAGAGACACGAGATAACCCACAGAGAAAATGGGAGACAACCAGGAGAACAAGGTGGTTACATATGACAGAAGTAACCCCATGTTGCCTCCCCACAAAGCCCGCGTTTGTACGTGCCAGACCTGACTGCGATCCAGTTGCATGAGTGGTCAGGAGGTCCTTTCCCAACAGGAAAACTTTGTGAAGTGCGTCCACTCCACAGACAGACTGTCCAACCCTTCCTGCAAGTGGGCCCAGCTTTTATCCCCAAACAGGACACCTGGCACTCGTTATCAAAATGCGGGGCACCTGGGGCTTGTTTACCCAAGGGCTCTCCTTGCAAGGCCGGCCTCACCTTGGACGAAAGCCAAAAGGTAAACTCATCCCCTCCTCTTAAAGGGCCATGGGAACCACTCATATGTCAACCTTAATTCAGGGCTGGGGGTTCAGACCCCAGCACTTCACCATGTGAAGAAATAAAATGAAAATTCATACTTAATACTTATTTCATGGTGGACTTGCATTTTCCAAGCCTGTTAAGACTATAACTCCTGACAACATGATTATGAGGTTTTAGTGCATTATTGCTCATGTTGCTGTAGTTGGAAAATATCCTCTTCTGTCTTTTGATGGAAAATGTGAGTGGAGATTGGGTTGTTTAGATCTTCTAAAAACAAGAACCAAAAAAACCAAACTGGAGAATGATTAATACTTTTCATCCAGAAGTCTTCCATAGAAAGTGTGTTCTTTTATACAATCCTTAAAATAACCTGAACAAAATAACAACAAAATACATACTTCATTATTCCTGCAGTGAAACAGTTTGCAGGCATGAATCTCCATGAATTTTCCAGTGGACCTGAAAGAGTTGTATTTTTTCCCCACTGGCACAGCTTCATGTCTGGTAAATGCTACAAACAACAGAGTCTTCCTCATCTTTGAGGCTTGCCATTTGCATCCAATGCCAAAAGAGCCCAAGCCCCTGAGCCGGGTGTGTGGCTGTCCATAGCTCTGCCCAGGAGAGCACATCCATGAGCTACAGCAAGGACATGGGCTTGGTTATCCCCCTGGGTCCTTGCTCCTCTTTGCCACCATCGCCCTGGGTAGTCTGAGACCGATACTTCAAGGTTTCTGGCTTGATGCCCCTTCCTCAGAGTCCTCATCCCTTCTGGAGTCACTTATTTCAGGCTTCTTTAGAGAGCTGGCAGACTAATGAGGAGATTTCCCTTTAGCAGAAGGTAGGGAATACCCTTAAAATCAATTATCATGTCCCTTGCCAGGTTTGTCAGCATCCCCGTCAGCACAGGTGTGTACAGGAGGGCAGTTAACATCTCAGTGGTGAATCGTTCTTCCACTGGGTTAAGGCATGGTGATTTAACAAATGGCTGGATAATGTGCACGGACTAAATGCCCTACTTACCCTTTAGCTCAGCATTAGGGTTGTCCTTGTGCACAGGCTCAGGGCAGAACTGAAAGGAGACCCGGTATAGGGGGAAGGAGGGTAGAAGAGTGTGGCAGGACAAATTATTAGAGAAAAAGTTGGGTACCCACCCAAAAGTGGGAGAAGGGCTGGTTTTGATGACTCATGTCAGCTGTGTATAAAGGTATGAGTACATGTGTGTCATGGAGTACAAGGAAACAAGCCTTTTTACCCACTGCTGAAGAGTCCTGGTGAAGTCAGCAGCAATGGTGAAAGCAAGAATTGATCAAGATGACAGAAAATTGCCTTGTGCATAGTTTTCTGCAGGTAGTTTATGAATGAAAATTGAGATACATGTGAATATACTTCTTTTTAAGCAAAGATAAATAACTCTACAAGAAGCAGTGGAGGGAGGGTTTCAGCTTCTGCCTTTTTTGAAATTCGCATTAGTAGCAAACAAAGCCTGTGGTGGTCCAACCCAACAGAGCCATTTGCAAGATACACAGTTAAGTTTTCAAGAGTAAGAAATCACGTTTGAAAGGGAGTGAGCACAAGAACAAAAGCCCTTCAAGCTGAGCTTTTTGAAAAACCTGCAGGTGTTGATCTGCTTTGTTTTCTTCTCATGCATTTGCTTTTGCTAATGGGAAGAGTAAAGGAACTCAAATTTGTGATAAAATTGCAGGAAAAAGGAGCTCTTGGATATTTTTTCTTCCTTTTATTTATATGAAAGAGCAAACTTTTGATCTCACGTTTCTTAACTTCAAAAGTATTTAATCTGCAGTGTAGCAAATGACAGACTAATGAGGCAATAATAGCCATAGCGGCCCTTTGTGTGTGTCAGTCTTATAGGTAGGTTGACTGGAGGCATCTCCCAAGTTGGCTGACTTGGAAGGGTCTAAACCCAAATGGTGGTACTGCTGCGATGCCGAAATCACAGGTTGATCAGTGTGGTCCTTTTCTCAGGTTGCTGGAAGCACAGCTCCAGGATCAGAGAAGAGAGCATGAGGAGGAGGTAGAAGCTCTGAAAAACCAGGTGGATGCAATGAAAGAAGAGATGGAGAAACAGCAGCAGGCTTTCCTGCAGACCCTGCAGCTGTCTCCAGAGGTTCAGGTGGAGTTTGGACTTCAGCAAGAAATTACACGTCTCACCAATGAAAATCTGGTAAGAGGCTGTACTGAAAACACAGCCTAAGGAAGAGGAAAAAAAGTAGGTTGGGAGAAAGGAGATAGGAGAAGTGAAGGAGTGGAAGGCACTGGGGTCTCTCCCACCACTCTTCTCTGCAAGATCCTTCAGTGTCTCCCATTAATGCATTTGGGAATGCTGGTACTTGGCCTTGAACTGTTGTTCAGTGGCTGTATAACTTGTGACTCCCTAGGTGCTTTATTTTTTAATTTATTTTTTTTTAAGCCTGCCTGCTTTGCAGCACTTCCTGCCCAATGAGATTGTTGTGGACTCCTATACTCTGTAGTTACACACAAAGATATCACAATCCTTTCTTCTTACCTGCTTTTATTGGGAGTGTGTCTGGGTGTGGTTGCCACTCTGAAAACCTGGGCTGGCTGATCGTGAATTTTCCCCTCTCGACTCCTGTATCTGTGTTTCAAGGTATGGAGTGAATACTGGCCCCTCCTAAGTTCAGGTGAGGGCTGCTTGCCTTTCTTAACAACTCTAGTATCTAAACAGTGTTGGAACTGTTTAAATATGATGAACAACTACAAGTAAAATGCTTTGGGTGGTGTACTGGGAGTATTGACTGCTGTAGGCTACTCCTAGAAAAAGCAGATGCACAGCATCCACAGTCTTTGTGGTGTAGGGAAGAGTGTCTGAGCAATCCAGAAACAATACGGCTCTTCTGCCACGTTACTCACACCTTGCGATAGTGGTGCATGGACCAGGCTGTGTGTTCCCGGCATTCCAGCCTCAAACTCACCCCAAAGGAGTTACTGGTGGGTTTAATTTTATATATATATATGTATATATATATATATATTTTTGTTTTACCCAATGCATCATGTTTTTTAGGATCTTAAAGAATTGCTGGAGAAGTTGGAAAAGAATGAAAAGAAGCTGAAGAAGCAGCTTAAGATTTACATGAAGAGGGTCCGAGATTTTGAAGGTGAATTGGCTGCTAGTAGACATTGGGGTGGGGGAACAGCACTCTAGTTTTGCTTCTCTGGCCAGCCTGGGAGAGCTACAGGTTTTTCTCTTTTTCTTTCTATTAAAGTAAGACTTTGCTCATTCTGGTACATTGGACTAACGCTGAGCTCATCGTTGATGTGACAGCAGGGAACCCAAAGTCCAAATGAAGCTTCTGGCTCATGCTTAGGCTGCCTTTGCTGCACTGCTGCAGCTTTAGCTTGTTAATGTGGTTGCACGTGGTAAAATTGGAAGAAGGTCTGTGAAGTGAAGGGGGTGAGTGCATGCTGGAGGTGTTGGTCTGACGTGTGGTGTAGCAGGGTTCAGAGGGTATTTAAGAAACCTTTTTGCTTTCATTGCTGTCAGTGCTGTGACCCAAGAAGAGATAGTGAGAGGACACCAGTGGGTAGCAGGCAACTGCTCTGTTCTGGCAATTTTGAGGAGGATTAAAACCATTTAGGATGAAAATATATATTTATATTCTACTTGATCAGAAAACACCTCAAACATGACTTCTGCGTTGTACAGAAGGACCTTCCCATTCTCTGGAGATGCTGTGATTAATTGGAGGACCAACCCCATTCTCATGAGCTAATTTCTGAAAACTAGGCATTAAGTGAAATTAAGCTGAATAACTAGAGGGTTTCCACGGCTAGCCCAGCTGGTCTATGTCAGTGTAATCTGTGTGCAGCAGGCTGCTGTTTACTGCAGTACTTGCATGCTCATCTCTTCTGTTTTATGAGGCTTTTATGGAAGCACAACTCTCAATGCTGTGCCACCATGGTTCTCCAGCTTTACAGCCAGCCAGCAGATGTGATGCTTAGGTATTTTTTCATCGCCTGGCTAATTCTTTCTTCCCCTCTGAGAAAATGATACACTAAAAAGCTTCCCATAGGGTTACTACCTTCTAGTCCATCGTTTCTTGGGAAATAAAAAACTACTTCCATCTTCTCCTCTTTAGGTCTAACTTTTGCACTCTAGTTCATTCAGAGTCAGAACTACTGCTGACTGGTAATTCCAGACCTGGTTCTTCATATTTTTAGAAGTCTGTTGAAGCTGATGATATTAGGGCAAACTATATAATGCTTTGACCTGGTGTCTACTCTGAGGCCAACGGAGGACCTGAATAGTTCTCAATTGCCAGGTACCACCTTTCATGCTCTTTTCTTGTCACAGCATCCCAAGACATGGTACCGGCGGAGAGGAGACAGCATGAGCGTAACATGCAAGTTGCTGTCCAGAGGAAGGAGAAAGATTTTCAGGGCATGTTGGAATATTACAAAGAAGATGAGCCACTCCTCATCCAAAACCTCATTACAGGTGAGGAATTTGCTCTGCTCCTGTGCCTGGCTGCTTCTTCTCTTGCCTGAGACCTCCAGACAGACAAACAGATCTCAAATGAATTCCTTCTGGGGCTGCGTGTTTATGGTGACATCAGTTTTGGCAGGTTAAGCAGCACAACACTAAGCAGATGTACCAGCATGGATATATAGTCCTTAGGGACAGCAAAAAATGGAAAATGCAAAAAGGAGGTTGCAGTTTTTATAGCAGGCGGTAACTTGCTGAGCTTGATATGATGTGATAATAGATGGGGAAGGGATAGCAACGGATAGACCCCAGGAATTTTTTGCAGCAGTGGAACAAAGGTAGTTTGGTTTGTGAGACATTCAGTGGTAACTGCAATGGATAATACACTCTTGAGCTCTTTTACACTGGAAGGTCTAATCAGAATTGCTGCAGCATCTCCTTATTCAATGCTGTTAGAGAAGTCATGCTTCCCAGGTGTTAGTATTTACCATCAGTCTCTCACCCCAGCAGTCTAGTGAGGATCTAAAAAGTGTTCAAAGAGCAGTGCCAGCCCATTGCTGTGGGCTTTGAAGTTTCCCTAATCAGACAGGCTCTTCCTTTAGAGGCTGCAAATTCCCGTAGCTGCCATTGGGATTCAGTATCTTGAGGGAAAGAGTGATTTGCTGAGTTGTGAATTCGGAGAGGGGTTTATAAGCTGTGGGTATTATTCTCGAAAGCTTCAGGCAGCTGTTCTGAGGTTATTTGTGTGCTGCTTGGGTAAGCTTTCACAGGATAAAGAAGATATAGTGCCACCTGTGCATATCTGTGCATTCCTAAAGTGTAATGTCATAGAGTCACAAACTTCAGTGTAGACAATGCTACCCTGTGAGCCCTCGTGCTGCAGCTCTTCTGCTTTGGGCGGCTCCAGCAGGTCCGTCTGTCTGGCAACTGGGCCTCCAGCTCTGTGTCCATGCTGCAGAGGGATGCAAGTCACAGGGTTGAAATCCCTGCTTCCCCAGGGCTTGGGGGAGAGAGGTTTGCCTGGGTGTGTCTCCAGCTCTGGTGTTCCCTGCTTCACCTGGCAGTTGGTGAATTTTAAGAGGATTTTTTTTTAAAAAAACACCCAAACCTTCTAGATCTCAAGCCACAGGCAGTGTCTGCTACTGTTCCCTGCCTTCCCGCCTACATCCTCTACATGTGCATCAGACACGCGGATTACATCAATGATGACCAGAAAGTGCACTCCTTGCTCACCTCCACCATCAACGGTGTTAAGAAAGTGCTGAAGGTAGGCGCTAGTTTTCTCTTGTCTTGGGGTTAAGGTGGTGTAAGATGGTCATAACTGTGTCAAAGTGTGTGATATTCAGCTCTCATAGAGATTTTCAAATTCTATCACTCTTATAGCTTCCCCTTTTAGAAAACAAGGAGAATGATGACCTTAGCAATAAAATTGTTTACAGATTTTTTAAAAAAATATTTTCAGGGAACAAATGGCTAATACTGCAGAGAGAGAGCTTCCTAGTGCGGAAACTCAAAATTATTTTGTCTTGCTATGCCAGCATCCCTCACTGAAGAGGGGGATCTCACATGTTTTAATTCTGCTTCTCCAGAAACACAACAATGATTTTGAGATGACTTCGTTTTGGCTGGCAAATACATGTCGCCTCCTGCACTGTTTAAAGCAGTACAGCGGAGATGCGGTAAGAAACTCGTTGCTGATCTTGATCTGGTGTTCCTCGAGGAAGGGTCTTCATTCAGGTCTCACCTGCCATCCTTATAGCAATATGTTCTGGGTATTAAAATTTTCAGTGGGGCCAAACTATGACATTTCTCATTTAGTCTTGATTCGTGGTAGATATATTGAGCAATCAAGCTTTAAGAATAAAGAAAAAAAAAAATTAATGGAATCAAATTAACTATTCACATCATTCACAAGATAATGACTGGTGTGTAAAATCTCAGTGCTGGACTTCCAAGATTTAAATTAAGAAGAACAACAGTTTAGATAATACTTACTAATAGTTATGCTCCTGTTTGCCCTCTTCTGCCTGGATAACAACATTACATTTTGAATCAAATCCTCCCCAGAAAACCAGGAGGATTAAAAAAAACAAACCCAAACTTAAATTTCACATTCTTTGCCATGATTTGCTCTGTTAAATGAACCACCTATTTGCAAATTCATAGGGGGAAAAAATGATTCTAAGCAGTTTCCAAAATACTGTTATGTTTAATTTGAAATCTAACCTGTTTTTAAAAAAACAGGTTTTAAAGAAAAATCCAAACTAAATGCAGTCTTGCAGTGCAAAGGAGCCCAACACACATTAGTCAGGAAAAATTAAATTCTGAAGTCAACTCAAATTGTACATGTGGGTTGTTTTTTTTTTTACATTTTGCTAGTCAGCAAACAGTAAAAAAAGTTGCATGTTTCTCATTTTTATATCAAATTGATAAGACCATATGAACAGGCAATAAAAGCATCTGTGTTAATTACAAAATTAAGTTAGATCACACTCGCTTCTGCCAGCCAAACTGGCATTAATGTCTGAGCCCAGAACTTGGGGCTACAGCGTCCATTTACAGGATAAGAGATCAGCTGCTGCTTCAGCAAAAGGCAGGGAATAAATTCAGTTACACAGAATGGTTTTCGAACTTCAGATCAGTTTGATGTTGTTAAAGCATATATTATGTGGTTATAGTTTTTTGTTTTTCATTTTCTAAAATGTTAATCTCAAAGTATCTGGTTTCACATAAATAACAGCAACTCACAAGGATAAATGAACAGCTAAAAAAAGTTCCTCAGGGATTGAAAAGTCTACATCATATATATATTGCAATTAATACAAATATTGCTCCTTGCTAAAGATAAAATGAAAAAACTTATCGCTTAATGATTCTTTTATTACTAGAGGGCTGCTTTTTGAGGAATTTACGAGAACAAAGGGCTGAGTAAATCAGAGGTGATTTATCAGTCCTGATCTTTTCCATAATAGTCTAAAAATGCACTTTGATAATATCTGTATATATTGTATTCTAAGGTTGGGGTTTTTTTAATACAGCAATGTTACCGGGCTATAAATACGTGGAATAATGGAACCACGTGTTTTAATCTCCTTCTGTTCAGGGTTTCATGACACAAAACACGCCTAAGCAGAATGAGCACTGTCTGAAGAACTTTGACCTGACCGAGTACCGCCAGGTGCTGAGCCACCTCTCCATCCAGATCTACCAGCAGCTCATTAAGATAGCAGAGGGCATACTTCAACCCATGATCGGTGAGTTCACAGCACATTAGCTTTTAGGAGGATTTGGTTGGGGGTTTTTTTGCTGTAGTTATCTACTCTGAGTGTTTTCCAGACCTTTGTACAGTGCTCGCATGACTTCTCCACAAAGGAAAAGCCTGCAGTTTGCAAAGAGGCCTATGTTACAAAAGAACTCTTGGTTTGGAGCAGGTCCTCATTGTTAGCAATGACCTGGAGTTAGGGAGGCAGACCGGGATAAGTTTGTATTTTCTCCCCATGATGGAAACTAATGGGGATGAGGTTTGGGGTTTTCTTTTTCATCTTCCTAATTGGGAAGTGGAATAAGAGACTTTGCTCTGCAGAGGTGAGTCAGTCTGAGAAGAGTTACCTCCTCAGCTAAATTTGTCCTCCTTGCTAAGATAATTGAGGGGCTGTTCTCAAAGCTTTATATTTTCTAGCTGCTGGTGTATTCCTTCAGCTCCCAGCCTGGATTCCTCTATACTATCTCTGGGACTCTTTCCTTTTGCCCGCCAAATGTCATTGCACAAATTCTGGCTATATCTGACAGCATCACCTCCTACCATTGCAGGATGTACCTCCTGCTCCTTGCAGAAAGTTGTCCTGTTCCTCTGTCAGTTAGTCAGGCTGTCAGAGTTTTATTACATTTAATCTATCTTCATTTCTCCAATCCTTTGAGCCAATTAATCACTTTAACTGCAGAATTTAAGGCTCCATAATAAGTAAGAGGGAGAATTGATTATATCTCAAAGGAGAGGTGTTCCCAGTTTCTGCAGCATGGTAAGTGATTTCTGTGTAGTAACACTGAGTGGAAAATGACTGTGATCTTGCAGATATTCTCTATGCATCAACTATTTCATATTATCACAATAAACTAGCAATTCACAGATCTGTCATCCTTTTCAGACCTCCCAGCATCCGTTGTGTTGCATCACTGAGACTGCTGCATGTCCATGACTGCCCACAGGGGGATCAGTTCTTGCTTCCAGTGACTTATAGGTGGACGCAGGCTTTTTTAGCTCATTTTTTTCCCCCTTTTTCAGTGTCTGCGGTGCTGGAAAATGAGAGTATCCAGGGGCTTTCTGGTGTCAAACCCATGGGCTACAGGAACCGCTCCTCCAGCATGGCAGATGGTGACAGCTCCTACAGCTTAGACGCAATCATTCGCCAGCTGAACATCTTCCACAGCATCATGTGTGACCAGGGTCTGGACCCAGAGATCGTGCAGCAGGTCTTCAAGCAGCTCTTCTACATGATCAACGCAGTGGCCCTGAACAACCTCCTCCTGAGGAAGGATGTCTGCTCATGGAGCACGGGCATGCAGCTAAGGTGAGACACAGGCTTGGAGTGGGCATGTACCTGCTTAAGGAAGTTTTGTTAGTTTTGTAAGGCGGTGGAAAATAGGGAAATAAAATGCAGTGGTGTAAGGGGAGAGATTGGGTTCAGTGGGAGATAATGCAGTGGCAGTAAAGCTAACCCCTACTGAGTTACATCTTTGCAATGCAGTTTGCTGCACTGCTTGTTAATTAAGAGTGTTAGAGTTATTAGCTCAGGGGTGGGTGGGCTTTCACCAACCTTGCCTCCCCCAGCCTGAGCAGGAAGGCTGCACAGACCAAAGGTGATGCAGGATGGATTACATACTGGGATGGAGAAGTCTCTATGGTTCTCTCCCACTGCCATGTCCGCTGGTTTTAGCGTAACAAGAGTTAAGAGTGTCAAAGGCTCCGATTCTGCAGGCGGATCTTAAAGACAAAACCCTCTTGGGTGAAGGGCATTTTGTGAGCTGCAGGCAAGCAGCAGCATGGATGGCTGCTGGGCTGGGGTCAAAGGGCCCTGTGCCCCATTGCTATCTTAGCTCAGTATTGTATTAAGGACTGAAACTGGAAAGGATGGCGAGTACAAACCTGTCAGAAAGGGAACATGCATATTTATGAGCCCCAGCATAAATCTGTCAGCTTACTTCTCACTGTAAATGATTTAAACTGTCCTTTTGCTGCGTTGTCCTCTTCCCGTGGTTGATCCTTTGCATGTTCCCCTTGAGCTTGTGAGTGGGCACAGGCAAAGGCAGTTTTTGTGTAGATATTTTCAAAGGTACTTGGGAACCTTGCAGAATTTTGTTACCATTTAAAAACTTATTAAAAGCTTAATTTTAATAGATTTTTGAAACATGAACTTACATGAATGCTGTAGAAAAGCACTGCCTTGTGCTGTGCAGCCATTACATGGCTTATCTACTTCTAAGGTATATACAGTATAAATTTTGCTTTGAATTGTTGAGTATTAAGCTTTGGTCTCTTTGTCTCATGCTGTGTATGTCACAAATATGCATTGGAAAAAGCCACATACACCAGCACTGCAACACACCTTGAGTCTTGTAGAGAATTTTTGAGATGCTATGTTTTATCTGTCAGCTCTGATCTTACCTTGGCTGCTTCCCCAGGTTTAACATCAGCCAGCTGGAGGAATGGCTGCGTGGGAAGAATCTGCAGCAGAGTGGAGCAGCACAAACTTTGGAGCCCCTGATTCAAGCAGCACAGCTTCTGCAGCTGAAAAAGAAAACTTCCGAAGATGCCGAGGCCATCTGCTCCTTGTGCACATCACTCACGACACAGCAGGTAGGAAGCAGGGCAGAGATTTACACCAGAGGGTACTGATCATTATAGAAATGGGAAGGGGTGGTCTTCTGGTGCCAGCTCTTCACTGCCCAGACTCAGCGTGGCATTCCCTCAGTGGGGTCAACTTGTCTGTCCTTTTCAGGACTGATGTTAGGTACTGACCCCTGCCAGAGGTGGTAACCATGGTGGCTCCTCTCTTACAGTGCTGCTGATGGTGCTGGAGCTCCAGGAGAAATGTTCCAAGATGAAACCCAGCCCTGAGACATTCATGGTATAAATCAGACACATGGGATCTTAACCCCACCCATTGTCTTTTGCCAGGGTCTAACCTGGCAAGGTCTGCAGGATGCCCAGCAAGGACTTATATTTGGGGCAGGAGGTTGAGAACTGCCCATCTAGGCTGGCTGGATCCCACCTTAAACTTTGAGACTCCATTCCAGGAGGATATAAACTCACATTCTTTGCTGCTGGATTGCCTGGCCTTAATTTGATAATGTCATAGCACAGAAGAAGTGAGAGGTGTGAGCTGGTCTCCAGTGATTCTTGGGGATCCTTTCTTCTGAATCTCCTTTTTCCCATTTTGAACATGTGTTCTTGACTTCTCATGACTGTCTGTAATCCTATTTTGCTTTCAACAGATTGTAAAGATACTTAATCTCTACACTCCTGTGAATGAGTTTGAAGAACGTGTGACAGTAGCTTTCATACGAGACATACAGGTAAACAGGGGCTTTAAAGTGGAGGAGATAGTAATGATTTAATACAGATTTCATTCATACTAACTCAGGCATTTTGTAATAGGTGTGCTTCTGCATCTTGTCCTGAATTTGTTGCTCTATGTGTGCACACTCTTACTTCCAACATACAGCTGCAGGGATAACCAGGCTGTTAATCACAAAGAGCAATAAGCACCTCAGTTCCCGGCTCAGCTAATGCAATGCTCTTTAGTAGCAACACGATTCAGCAGTAAGATTGCAGGAGTCAGTGAAGCACCACTGAAATGGAGTTACTTCTGAGGGACAAGGCAGAAATTGGCAAATAAAGGAAAAATAAATAAACAAAAACCAAACTTCTTTTAAGGTTGGCAAGGAGGAGGCAGGAAATGAAAACAGAAATATATGCAACTGCTCCTAGAATATATCTCCATGGCTGAGTGACTGAATCAGAAGTGGTCTGCTGGGATCATGCAGTGCTGCTTTTGCTGTGCAAGCTGGGGTTGTGTTTCCAGGTCCTGTGTCTTGGTTCATGGTCAGGTAGAAAATATAGCCAGGTTCTTCTATAGCAGTGTTTCCATCAGTCTGTGTAGAAGTTCTGTAAGTATTTGCTCAGAGGAAGGCTGCTGCAATAGAGAACAAAATAGTTTTTGCTATTTTTCGCACTGTCTCTGAAATTATGGACATTCTCAAACCTTTGATGATGATGATAAACATGACACGCAAAGAAAAGGCAACATCTGATACTAAATCTTTTTTCTTCTCCCACACCTCACAGACACACTTGCAAGACCGAAATGACCCTCCGCAGCTGCTGTTAGACTTCAAGCACATGTTCCCAGTTTTGTTCCCATTCAACCCATCTTCCATAACCATGGACTCGATTCATCTCCCTGCTTCTCTCAACTTGGAATTTCTCAATAAAGTCTGAAGAAAGTATAATCAAGTGCACCTCTCCTAACCAAAGACCTCCAGTGAAGAAGAAAAATCACAAAAGGAATTTAAGGAGCTCTTTAAATATCAACCAACCAAGTTTATAGAAGAACCAATACACAGTAATAATTGGATGCTAAACTGTACAGTAAAAAAGAGACTGATCTGTGCGTGACTTTTTTTTGGTAATTTACAGCTCAGAAATAAGGCTACTTGAAATGTAGGTGTCTACGGTTAGCCAGTACTCAGGGCTTAACCGTAGCAGTTAGTATATCACCCAAGACTCCCTCCCCAGATGGGAAGGAAAATTGGAAAAAAAAAAAAAGGAAAAGGCCCGTGAGCTGAAGTATAGACAGATTTAATAGAATGACAAACAGAAAACAACAATCAACACAAATGGTTCTACCTGGTTCAATGCTGATGGCAGGAACAGAGCACCACCAACAAGGAGCCTCGGGGAGAGGAGGAGGAACCCCACCCTCACTGAGCTCCCTCCTTTTGTAATGAGCATGACTAGGTGGTGTGGGATACACCTGTGAGTCAGCTGACCTGATTGGAGCTCTGAGCTGACTTGGGGCTACTCATGGCTGCCTGCATGGCTGGCCCATGGGGCTGTGCCTGGGGAACCAGGACAGTAGGTTCATTTTTTACTGCTTGATTTTGTGTTGACATAGTTCAAAGGCCATAATCATCTCCAAAAGCCACTAACAAAAAAAAAATGGTGAGAGACAACTTGCTTTGATCTTCATAGGTGTCTGTGGAGAAATGACACTTCGATGTGTCAAAATCCGAGACATTTATGCTGCCTAGAAGAACACATAATTTGTCTAATAGCTAGGTGGTTCTTGTATGTATTAATAACAGGACATGAAATTCTGCCACTTGTTCTTGCTAGTAACTGTATCATGATAGCAAGTTCAGAAAGTCAGTTGCAGAAGGTGCAAGTATGTTTTTATCATGGCAGGTAAGGTAACAGGCTTGGACAATGCTTGTCTCCACAGGCATGGAATTTTTCACAAATACTGTGTTTGAGAAATGCTGTTGCTCCTCCTAACAACATCCAGTGCACCTGCTTCATGGGAATTCAAATAAATTGGCAGTTTAGACATTCTTCCATTACCAAATTTACATTAGTGACTTGCAAAGATTTTGTGAAATAAGATGAGCATCATCCTGACCCCTACTGTTGGATTCCCTTGTACCTTTAAAAGTCAAAAACTTTCGTGCAGTGACTGTTGATCTTCATAGGCCTCTTAAATGGCCTGTAGCAGAATCTTATGCATATATAAGATATCCTAAGGCAGCCCAATTTAATATTTGGGTCTCCAGTACTACTTATGTTCAGTGGGTTAGTCCTGGCCATAGCAGTCCATGGAAAAATTCTATTCAGTGCAATAGCCATCTGAAATTTTACCAGTCATGCAAATATATGGCTTAGGTAAAAAAAAAAAAAGTTTTAAAACAAAAGGGAATGGGTAAGCAATGAAATGTTTCAACACAAGAAAAAAAAGGTAGTGTGTTAGTAATGTAACTCATTTCTTTAAGAGCGAATATGAACTCTTTGTCTACAACAACCTTAAACGAATCATTCCAATCAATTCAAATTCTGTTCAAATTTATTCAGTTCAAATTTATGATCAGTTACCTTGTCCGTCTTCACATAGAATGTGAAGTCTCTTAAAGGTTCACTGGATCCCGCCATGCTGCAGTGACCTTTTTAGATAAGGAGTGTGTTCTGATTTAAAGATCATGTATATAATCTATGTACATAAAAACTGTAATAGTCCTGTATGTACTATATATGTATATTACTATCCAAAAAGCACATTTTTAAAGAAAAAGTTGAGTGCTGTGAAGAATTACATTGGTCTATGCCGGTGGGTAAATACCTTGTTTCAGATGGACCATGGTTTCGTATGGCTGTTACCAGTGAAGGACACATTGAAGACCATTGCCTAGGGACAACTTATCTTTAACCATCACCCTGCTAATTATAGAAGAAAATTTATTGCTTTTCTAGTACCAGCACTACCTCCGGACTACAGTCCTGGAGCGTTTGCATCTACTGTGTACATTGAGTAGTGCCTTCATCTCCCATTCATATACAACACTTCCACCATTTTGCTGTCTGTGCCCGACAAGCCCACCCTCTTGTCACTTGCTCATCCACTTTTTTTTTTTTTTAATCGTACCTACCTCTTTTCACATTTTGCAAGTGAATGTTTTTGCAGTGCTTTGAATTTTTTAAATTGGATCCTATCCCTTTCTTCTACACTATATTAGTCATCGCAGTTTAAAAATAAACACATCATTCAAAGCAGAATTTAGTCTTTCTGTAAGGTGGTTTTAACCACCTTTAATAGGCCTATTTCTCAGAATTCTCCTTAGGCCAGCAGTTTCCTCTCAGGCTCTTCAGGTCTCTACCTCTCTCTGATGTAAATTATTCAGAGTACAATTCCGAACAGATTGATTAAAGCAATGCTTATCATCCAGACTAAATGACAGGTTGCTGCAGAATCATCTTCTGCAACCATTTTGTTGCTGATCACAATTATAAAATATGGTTAATGGTCTTCTAGGGGATAATGTTCTTTCACTGGCATTTTCAGGGTCATAATTTATATGTACAACGAAGAAACTTTCTTAAAAACTCTTCTTATGTATAGGTAGGAACTGGGATTTAATGTCTTGATCTGTGATAATGTAGTTTAGCTATTAACATCCATCTGGAAAAGGACTCTGTATGAAGTATCTTTAATATGTTATCTTTTCTGGGTTTAGATGTTATTTTTTTTAAATTGCTATGCTCAAGCATGCCTTGTTTGCCTCGGATTGGCACTTTTTTATTTAAAGAGCAAATGTAACACAAAGCATGGCTTTGAGAAAGCTGGCTGTTTTCCAGTCTGTCTTTAAAATATTGATTATTAAGTTGAACATTTTCCCACTGTGTGCCTTTAGCTGTTACTAAGGTAACTGACTTCTCAACCACTCTTTCTCTGAAACAAGCATTAAAATGTGGGAATGTTTTTATTGTTCTGTCATTAAAAGTTGTCTGTGGATTTATAAGTCAGCTTATAAAACCTCACTCTGAGGAGTTAGACATTTTTGCATGTATAATATATCTCAGAAAAGCACTATTTGGAATAAAAAAAAAAACCCACCAAACAAAAAAAAACCCACAAAAATGAAGATCCCCCAAAACCAAATCACACAAACCACCACCACCACTACGAAAGCAACACTTCAAAGGCAAGTTCAGGCACATGCTGTCTGACCTACCAGAAACATCCAGGACAACTCAGACACTTCATTTTCACCAGAAACTTGCTTTGATTATTTTTTTTTTCCCCCCTTTTATTGGCATTTTGTAGCTGAGGTTGCTCATCTTTCACCTGCTAAAGCTGTTGTAGTAGTTGACTGTAGAAAAAGAACATTAGACCTCAAGATTGAATTTATGCAATCCTACATCATAAACACTTGCTCATACAACTTATCCTACTGTATCTGAAAGGGTGACTTTGTAGGAGCGAAACAGGAACAAAGTGTGGGCATGTTGCAGAGTTTTAGTGTCCTGACACTGCGATTTAAACATTGAAATCACAATAACTAAAGTTTTCACAATATATAACCTTCCATTTTTTGCAACAGATACAAGTGACAAAGATGCACTTGAAAGAGCAGGTCAGTTTCTTCCATTTTCAACAATAAATGAACAAAACTATGCAAACTTACTCTTTCAGACCATACGTAACTGAAAAATTGGCATTTTTACCACTGTGTATAAGTATAACCTAATTAAAATGAACTGCTGTGAACCTTTTTCCTCCAACTTTGTTGATTCACATACATATTACAGCCATAAATTGATTTATTTTTTTTTTCCTGAAAGAAGTTCAGGAGGTGCTGAGGGACATGGGGTAGTGGTGACTGGGCAGTGCCGGGTTAATGGTTGGACTGGATGATCTTAGAGGTCTTTTCCAACCAAGGCTGTTCTGTGATTCTGTAAGTTCTAGTGATGTAGATGTGAAATAAAACAATCCAGAGGACATATTCCCCAACGAGTATACAATTTAGTACAAAGTATAAATGCAAATGGAGAAAAAACTTTTAAGTTGAAATTAGAAGAAAACAAATTATCAAAAAATGTGCTGCTATAATGCAATGTCTAGTTTGTTTGTCTGGCGGGTTTTTTGGGGGAGGGGCTGTGAAGTCTCATTACCTTAATAAGCAGAAGGTATAGCTGCTGTCAAAAAAGTTCAGTGATAGACAGGAGTGAATACTGACGATGAAATACTACTGCTTATATAATATTTTTCCATTTTGAACAAATCTGTAAACTACACCTTTGTTTACAGGGAGATGCTTGTAATAGTCACTCTAATGTTTGGCTGGGGATAAAAAAATTTGTGAAATAAACACTTTTGAAGAAATGGTGACTTCTGGTCAAAAATGCAAATGTAAAAAATACACCTTTCAGTATTTACTTCTATGTACTGGAAACATTTCTGTTTAAAAATTACAAAGTACTTTACAAACACAAATGAACATTTGCAATGCTTTTATTTAAGACTTCAAAAGGTTTCAGAGGTGCCTAAATGTGAGCTAATTTGAAATCAATTGAGTGTGGACTCTTATGGCCTTGAAGGCCACTGGAGAAGAACGGAGGAGATGCTGGGCTAGCCCTGTGCATGTGCTTAAATGAGACATGGAAAGTTAAGGTGGGAGGAGAAAAATGCAGTAAACCCACATTGTTTATAAAGACAGAGTTGCCCGTTGCTGTATGCTCACTGACCTCTAGATTTGTGAAGTCGTTGGATTTATGTAGGGAAAGCGGTTGAAAGATTTTTGTGAATAGAAAATAGGATTATTCACAGGAAAACATTTTTTCTTGGAGAAAATTTATAAAACCAAGTTGCATCAATTAAGGCAATTTTTGCCTGTACGTTGAACATTTTTACTGATCCTCCCATCTTCTGCCTGACATCCCAAATGGTTCCACTGCAGTTTTCATGCATCTAAATCATACCTCAACATGCATTTTCAACCGCCAGAACTTAGGTGTTTTTTGATGGATCCCGTACGCACAGCTGGGAGGATGTGATGGACAGGGGACATGGGGAAGACCAGGAGGCAAGGCCTACTCTTCCACATGTCAGCCCGGAAAGGCTGAAGCTTAGAAACCGGGGCAGCACTGGGACAGCCAGGGACTGGGAAGCAGGTCAGGGCTGCAAACTTCCATTAGAACCTTAGACGAGGCGTCCAGGGAAGGTGACTTCGCCCCCTGAGGGAGGGGAGCCACCCTAAGGCCTCCCGGGACCGCCGCTGCCCGCGGGTCTCAGGTGCCTTTCCCAGCAACAAGCTTCCTCACCGGTCCGGCGGAACTCGGTTTGCGCAGTGGCTACTCATCACAGACCGCGGCGGGGCGGCCCCGGGGCCGGGGGTGGAGGGGCGGCCACGGGGGTGAGCAGGCCCAGTTCGCCCGCCGCCGCTCGGGGCCTACCTGCGCGACGGCCGCCATTGCCATGGCAACGACGCAGGGCCCCTCTCGCCATTTCCTCCGCCGCCGATTCGCCCAGGCCCGCGCCGCCCTTTCCAGACGAGGACATAGCGAGGAGTGAGAAATCAAATCAAGTAGAATGGGGGGAGGGGGGGGAACTTAAAATAAATTAAAAAGTGCCGCCTGCGCATGCCTGCCCCCGCCTCCCCGCCTCAGCGTGGCGAATCTGCGGCGGGCGAGGGGGCGGGCGCGGCAGGCGCAGCGCGGAGGGGAGCAGTGCGGAGGGGAGCAGTGCGGGCACGGTCATGGCGCTCCTGCGGGGTGAGGCTCTCGTCAGCCCGCGGCGGGGCGGGCGGCTCACTGCCACCCTGTGGGCGATAGCGGAGCCCGGGCTCTTTAGCGGGAGTTCCCTGAGGGGGAGCGGGGCCCGGGCTGGCGGGGAGGCAGGGCCGGGTCTGAGGTGACCGGCGGTGCCGCGGCTGTCTGCCCGCGGTGGCGGGGCGGGCCTCGCCTCGCCGGAACAGGGACGGATCTAGAAGCCCGTAACCCGTGTTGTCCGCCAGAAAATCCAAAATGGAGTCAGTCAGAGTTGGTGTTCCCCAGGACTCGGTGCTGGGGCCGGTCTTGTTTACTGTCTTTATCGATGATCTGGATGAGGGGATTGAGTGCTCCTTCAAGTCAGTTTTGGGCCCCTCACTCCCAGAAGGACACTGAGGTGCTGGAGCGTGTCCAGAGAAGGGCACCAGGGCTGGGGAAGGGTCTGGAGCACAAGTGTGATGGGGAAGCGGCTGAGGGAACTGGGGGGTTCAGTCTGGAGAAGAGGAGGCTGAGGGGAGACCTCATTGCTCTCTACAGCTCCCTGAAAGGAGGGGGTAGCGAGGGGGGGTCGGTCTGTTCTCCCAGGTAACAGTGGGTGACAGACGAGGGTTGATGGCCTCAAGTTGTGCCAGGGAAGGTTTAGATTGGGTGTTAGGGAGCATTTATTCATGGAAAGGGTTCCCCAGCACTGGCACAGGCTGCCCAGGGCAGTGGGGGAGTCCCCATCCCTGGAGGGATTTCAGAGCCGTGTAGATGTGGTGCTGAGGGACCTGGGGTAGTGGTGACTGGGCAGTGCTGGGTTAATGGTGGGACTGGGTGAGCTTAGAGGTCTTTTCCAACCAAGGCTGTTCTGTGATTCTATGTAATAACTGTGCATGTCTGTGTGCAGTGACTGGAAGTCACTACAAGTGGCACCTGAGGTGTCAGTGACAGAAAGTTTCTTCTGTCACACCCCACCCAAGCCTTGCCTCTGTGAGCAGTAACGGTGCAGGACAAACTCTGTTTGCAAGTGCCAGAAGTCCTTAAAAGTGTTTTATGTAAAGAACTACTTTATCCTCAATGTGGTTTAAATTTTGTGTCTCTTAAAAGTGAGGTAAATGCACCCTTTAATAACGAATCTTGTTTAAAAACAGAATTGAAATGTACAGAAAAAGGGCTTTCTACCAATTTTTCAGTGCTTTGGTACTTGACAGACTATACATAATTAATAACATACATGTAAGTCATGGTTTGAGGTTTCAGTGCTGCGAGCTTGTCCTAGTAAGCATTGCAGTAATTCTGTATTGCTCTGCTGAACTGGATAGTACAGAGAGCATATTTGCCCACACTTTGATGTTAGTTTTCTGTGCCTGTGTTTCAAGATCTTCTCTTATCTATTGCCACAATATTTTTCATACACTCATCTTGCTCCTTAATTTTTTACTGAGATTAATGATTGGTTTTTAGGCCTTCAAAACAGGATCTGACTAATATTTTATACCAAGTGCATTTGGAGGGTTAGAGAATGTTTCAGATCTGTGATAGCAGATCCCCATTTGGCAGCAAGTGGTTAACAAAACTAGGTTAAAAGATGTCTTGAGTTGAGTGTTTGATGTTTCAGAGTGACCTTTCCTTTCTTGCCACAAAAGTTTCCAGATTCCTATGCATTTGGTAGTATTCTGCTCTCATCCAATGTTCATCATCTTGGAAAACTACAGAGGCTGTGGAAGTCTTGTCCTGGTAGTGTAGGCTAGTACTAATTACTAGGGACTTAGGAAGAGTTGTCAAAGGCAATAGAGTCCTTTCTCACTCAGGACTTCAGCCACCCCTTGTTGCCCCTCCTGAAGTTTTGTGGAGGGAGTAACATTTCTAGAGGTCTCTCCAGTCAAGCAAGATTAGGCATGCTCTGGAGTAATATACCCTTAGGGGAGTGGCTCTGTGGTCAGCTTAATTTGGCATAACTCCACAGCAGTGCTAGGAGAGGTTGTGCTGCTTCTTCTTCCCTAGCTGGTTCAGTCCACCCTTCTGTCTTCGTCTGGAATTACTGTTTTATTGAGCAGCCAGAAGGTGAACTCAGTTGTAGAACTGATACAAATGAAAACGAGCCCCTCATTTTCTGCTGACTGTGGGTTAGTCTTCAGTTCCTGCAGTTGTGTGATCTGCTCTGGTGTATGCTTTGGCCCCATGGTGGTGTTGTGAAGAAGTGGGCAGGAGTAAGCAGCCTCAGTGAAAAAGAGAGAGATATTGTTGTTATTGTGAAAGGAAGGTTTAAGGGCAAAGTTCTATCCTCGACCCTGGGCTGTTTGTTTGTAGGGCAACATGATGTATGTGTCTCGGCAAATAATGTGGATAACCAGCAACCTGGCCAGAAGTGAGGAGAACAGGCTCTTTTAGCTTGGTCAGGTCCCTGGGCTGGTCCTCAGCAAATCCTTGTGATCAGTTGTTGTTGGCACAATTTTGGAAGGGACAGAAGGACGGGAATCAGTGGAGTGGGGGCAAGAGGAGCATCAAGGCCTACTTTGCTGCAGGGAAGAGAAGCTTAGGAACATTAAATCATCCTTAAAAGAACTAAGAGGTGGTTTTTTTACAAGCATTGCTACCTTTTAATGAAGACTCAAACTTAACATTCCATATGTTATTGTTGATGTAAGACGTTTTGGATAAATATATGAAAACTGCTGGCATAAATTTAAATCTGTCACCTGAATACTTAGAAAGTGCAAGAACTACTCCTGAAGTGACTGTGTTAACACACTTATTTTCCATAAACATAAACCAGTTAAATCTTCCTCACCTTTGTTAAAAAAACTTGTAGGGGTTCACATATTGTGTCTGTTAGTAGTTATATATATATATAGTATATTAGTTAGCAGCTGTTTCTTTCTTTGGGGAAATGAATTTTGCTTCTCACAGTTTTTGAACAGTTACCATGTCAGCCCTACATTTTAAGGGAGCAGCAGTAGTGTGCTTAGCAAAGACTTCTTTCTAAGGTCTGCTGGGTACCCCAGAAGGAAGCCTACGGGCAGCATCAGGGTGTGAGGGCGTTACTCTGTTCTGTTATTGTCATGGCTTTGAAAGCCACGTTGGTTTTAGCATTCACCTCTGTCCTTGAAGCTGCAGTTCTTGCTTAGTCTCCTTCAGGGTATTTCCCAGATGGTCTTCTGAGTGTATTCATTGCCAGTTTCAGATCCCAACGTTACACTCAAGTGCTTGTCAGTGGAGCAAGCTTGACCTTCGCCAGTCTGGAAGGTCCTTTTCTTTAAACCACCTAGTCTGGGATCCAAATATATGAGAGACAGAGGAGCACCCTCCCTCTGACCAACTGTCCAAAGAGTATGGATCACACCACCTCTGACAGTGACAGTGTCCTGGAAACAGTGTTAATGAGCAGCTTAATGAACAGGCATTTACATTTGCCTTCATTCTTATATTTATATGTATCCTTCTAGTGTTACTGAAAATAACTGGATGTTTGCTGGCAGCTGTAGGAAAGGGGGGTGTGAGCTCTGTTGTTCAACTGGGGCAAAGTTCACAGGCTGCCTCCCACTTGTTTCCACACGCAGAGGCAGAGAGCCACTGTGCTAAGCAGTCAGTAGGTGTTCGGTTGGGTTCACAGGAAGCTTCTCCCAAGCTGAGATTCATAGAGGCGACCTCTGGCCAATGCATTTGTACATGTGTGCTTGCACATGCTCTCCTGTCTCTTGAAAACTGGATTTTCCTCTTAGAAACTGAAACTGATGCTAATGCAGTTTAGACAACCTATATAATTCTGGAAATACCATGAAGTTTTTGATCAGGGAATGTTTTTCCTCTTAACTTAAAGGAATCAATGTTAAAATGCATATTAAAAAAGTTTTTGTTTTATTGTTGTGTTGGCTTTTTTCTTTGTGGAACCTGTTTAAGAGTCTAAGCTAAAAATCTGCTGATTTTTCTAGGATGAGGGAATGGCCTCTCTGTTTCTTAAAAGTACTGTTTCTCATCTGGTTATTTCACAGGTGTCCACTGTGGGATTTCATGGATGTTACTTTCATGCTTTTCGTACATTAGCACTAATGTCTGATGTGGTGTGGCAGCCTCCTTTCTCTTCCTGGTGTCCAAACTACCTGTTTGGGTTTTTTTTCAAACCTCTTCAAGGAAAAGAGGTATTTCTGGAATCTTACCAGCTTTTCTTTCTGACAATTACCTTCCATGTCTAAAGCATTGCTGTATCTTATTTATCATGAACTGCGTGGGTTCAGTTGTCTATATTTATTTACAAAGCCTTCTTGTGAATTGAGGATGTTATCCAGTTGAGGCTGACTTGGTGATTTTCTGTTTATTAGATTCTGCGCATCTGGATAATTCTTGCTTCTCTCGCAGGTGTATTCATTGTTGCGGCGAAGCGAACTCCTTTCGGGAGCTATGGAGGTTTGCTGAAGGATTTCACAGCCACCGATCTGACAGAACATGCAGCTCGAGCTGCGTTGGCTGCTGGCAAGGTCTCTCCTGACATCATTGACAGTGTCATTGTCGGCAGTGTCATACAGGTTGGTAGCAAGGAAAACTTACTGGTCACTGATTATTTCAGCTGTCTCCTTTGGCATGGTCCTATAGATAGTTACTTCTGCTGTGCAGCCAAGAATAAACCAACAAGTTGGAAGTAGCATTTATAGTGTAGCGTTTCCTGTTCATGTTTAAGGGACATACCCTGCATGATTTGTGATACTCTTGGGAGCAAGGCTTAGCTTTCTTTTTTTAGGTAGTTTAAAGTAGGACAAACTGATTTAAAATGTGGATTCATTAAACGGTTAGTTGGTAATCCCTGATACATTTTTCCTATTTTAATGACTTCAGCTGTGGAATTCAATGATCAGTGAGTTTTCACTGATCCCTTCCTTTCTGGAGACTGTCACTGATTTGAGCCCATTTCCCTTGAGTTTTCTAAATAGAATTTTTTTGAGTGAATATGAGTTTACTTTGAGCTGAAAGGATACATGCCTTGATCAGCAGAGACATTTGGACAGTCATATCTTTACCAAAGAGCTTGTGATGTAGCTGCTGTTGTATACAGGGCACCAGCATTGCAAAACCACAGTTATCCATGTATCTAGATTAGGGCCTTTGTTTAGGCAAGACAGCAAAGAGCATTCCTGGTTTGGTTTGGTTTTGTATTCCGACCGCCATTATTGAGGGTAGGCACTCATATTTTGCACTGTCAGGGGTGCAGAAGGAACAAATACCTGAGAACTTTCATGATACGTGAATAAACATGCTACACTCCTTCTTAAGGCTTCTCAGCTGAAACAGTAACTTTTGATTCTTCTATCTCCTATAGCCACCATCTCAGCTTGTTTTATGCCACTTTTTAGGTTTTTTAAAGAACTGTTTGTGGCCTAGAAGAAAAGAAATGTTGCATCCAAATGTCTTGTAATGCTTTTGCATAAATAGTGGCATTTTAGATGTGGTGCTCAGGGACATGGGGTAGTGGTGACTGGGCAGTGCTGGGTTAATGGTTGGACTGGATGATCTTAGAGGTCTTTTCCAACCAAGGCTGTTCTGTGATTCTGTAAGTTCTAGTGATGTAGGTGTGAAATAAAACAATCCAGAGGACATATTCCCCAACGAGTATACAATTTAGTACAAAGTATAAATGCAAGTGGAGAAAAAACTTTTCAACTTAAGTTGAAATTAGAAGAAAACAAATTATCAAAAAATGTGCTGCTACAATGCAGTTTGTTTGTTTGTCTGGCGGGTTTTTTGGGGGAGGGGCTGTGAAGTCTCATTACCTTAAAGATGATTATATGATTTTTTTTTTCCGAACTTGCATTGGTAAACAGCGTTGCTCACAGAACTTGAAGTTCTGTGAAGCTGCTCTGTGTGCAGTACTTTGCGTTTCAAATAGAAATGGGATAGAACTATCTTTGCAAAGTTCTGGAGGAATGAGATTTCATTGTTGCAACAGGCTGGTGTCCAGTTAGAATGTAACACAAAGTGGATACGAAGCAGCAATGGTATCTCTGCTTTTTTCACACTGTCTGTTTTTGAAGGGGCCTTTCCCTGTTAGTCTGAGCAGTTTTATTTTACCTTGAAGTATTTGCTGCTTGCCATGTAGGATCTGATCTTATCTATAAGTTGCTGACTTCAGTCTTAACATCTGTTGTCCCATTTTTGGCCTGATGTCTAGCCTTTACCACACAGTTTCTTTAAAATACATATTAAGACACTGGCCCTTTGTGATCATGTAAGATGGTGTGTTTTTGAAGTGGATCAAAGTGCTTTTTTTAACTAGTAGGATTTCTGTTGAACATACGCCACCTTCTGTCAGTGATGCAATTACACCGTTCGAACTTTTCATCAAGACAGTTACTTTCTCAAGAAATTGGAGTGTAACACAACCTTCTATTTGTTCTGTCTGCAGAGCTCCGCGGATGCCATTTATATTGCAAGGCATGTTGGTTTACGCGTGGGAGTTCCTGTCCCAGTTCCAGCCCTCACTGTCAACAGACTTTGTGGCTCTGGTTTCCAGTCCATTGCCAATGGATGTCAGGTACAAAGGTCTTCCTTCTGTATTAGTTGTAACCTTTATCAGACTGTTAACATGAGAGAAGAGGCATGTGTAAAAACGTGTACTTTGTGTTTGGGATGAATTTTAACATGGATTTTTAGCTACCACTGGTAGAGACTACTTCTTGTAGCATGATTTCATGCAACAGTTCAGCCTCCACAGTGTCATATTTTGTGGTTGGTTTTAATCATCATCATTATAGTATTTTGATTTTAATGTAAGGAATACAACAAGCGTTAGCCAGGGAATTAGAGCTCAGGTGTGCAATAGTTGTGTTCTGTGATCATGTTTGTATGAATTGAAATTACTGGGCATCAGAACCACAACAGAAGGCTTTTGGTTTTTGGTCATTGTTTATATTCTCACCCAGATAGCTATGTAAGCAGCAACCTGTGCTTTTTAAGTGTCTTTTTGTTTGAAGATCCAAACCCTCTCATGGGTGAGATAATTTACAGCACTTCTAAAATAGAAGAAAATCTGCTTCTTTTTGAGTGGGAGAAAAAAAAAGTTCAGCTGTCTGTGAACCTAACCACACTAGCATGCGACTGCCTAAATGGCTTTATTCTTCAGTCCTGTCATATGTGTGCCCCCATATTCTTTTCCTCCCTTGCTGATATAATCATTCCTTGCTGAAAGGAGGAAGAAGGAATACATAATGAAAGAGACAGACCTCAATTTTAGTAGAAGGGTAAACCCTTCATAAATATACACATGGCTAAGAATGAATTCATTCTTTGTGTGCAGCTTTGTAGGTGACAAGGTCTTTCTCTAAAACGGTTGTTATTGTCTTAGAAAACCAGCAAACTGAATCCTAGATCTGTTTTGTTTTTCTGTTAACAGGAAATTTGCCTTAATGACTCAGAAGTTGTTCTGTGTGGTGGCGCTGAAAATATGAGCCAGGCTCCTTATGCAGTTCGAAACATTCGATTTGGAACCAGATTAGGAGGAGAACTCAAGGTCTAGTACTTTTTTTTTACTTCCCCCCCGCTCCACCCTCCACATTTAAGACATGTTTACAGAGCAACTGTAAAGTATTTGGCCTGTGGACACTGTATCCTTGCAAATGGAATTATTGGAGATTAGATTTGGATTTAGTTGTTCAAAGCATTTATCCAGTATTCAGACATTATCAAAACAGTAGGTTCAGGCAATTTTAAGTGCACCAGCTTTCTAGCTTTTCCAAAGCTGTATTTGAATTCCTGTTCTATGTTAAATATATCAATAAACTCTTAGACACAAAACTTAGTTCAGTTGGTACACCCCATCAAAGTACTTTGTATAATATAAAAAGTTTTCTGATGTCAGAGACTATGAAATAGATGCACACACAGTTCAGGTATAGGCAGTAGGGCTAGTGGTGGGTAGATAGATTGGTAAAGGATGTGTGTACCTCCCACAAGAGGTGTAAGCATCTCTCAATTTTAAAAATGGAAACTTGAAGCTAAATCCATTGACAGATAAGTTATTTTTACATTTTCTCCTTAGTGAATACTGTGGGAAATTTGCAGCAGGATCCAGTTCTGCTCTGGTAATTACCATTTGTTCAGTGGATGTAACCAACATCAAAATGCTAAATTAGGAAATTTCAGTACTTCAACCCTTTATTTTTTCTACGCTGTTTTTCCATTATGAAGGTGGTGGGTAGGAAGTATGCATGACTCTGTGCTGTGAATCTTGTGTGGCCCTGTGACTAAGCCTGAGTTCCTACAGAGAACACCTCCACAAGGTTGCTGATAACACTGGGTCTCCATAGGTGCCACTGGGTTCTTATCATGAAGATATTTGAATTGTACAGTTGCAGGTGAATGAGTGATTTATCTTGTAGAACTTTACTGGTGACAGAGAGATGACAAAATCCATCTGGACTGACTGGCCTTGCCTTTATTAGGTTAAATGAAGTTAGACCTGGGTGTTTACTCACCTGAGATATTTTATCCAAATAAACCTTTGATTCAAGCAAGGTGGTTTTACCTGACAGTAGAGAAAGAGACAAAGAATCAGTAGGTGACTGTGCCTTTTAAGTTTCTCACCTCTCCTTCTTGGTAACCAGAAAGACAGGTGTGTTTTCTCATAGGTCTATAATAAATAATTCATGTAATAGTGAAATACGCTGAAAAGCTAAGAATCACAGGCTTTTCCCAAACCTCTCAATGCCACACAAGTGGAAAGAACCACACTAGAGCACAGCGTAGATTAACAAATAACACAGAAAAACTTGCACACTGTTTTGCAGTGTGTTTTTTCTCATTTAAATAAAGTATCTGTAAGTAACCTGAGTTAATTTTACGAAGAGACATTAGTTGCCAACAGGCTGCTGAGTAATTAGAAACTGTCTATCACAAATGTTAATATTGCTGCACTTTATAATTTTCTTTCTATAATGTTCCATGCAGTTGGAAGACACACTGTGGGAAGGTCTAACAGATAGACATGTTAAAATACCTATGGCAGTTACAGCTGAAAATCTGGCTGCAAAATACAACATCACACGAGAGGACTGTGACCGATACGCCTTAAAAACGCAACAGAGATGCAAAGCTGGTTAGTAAATTTAGGAATGGAAGTGTTTATAGGATACTAGTTTCAAATCTAGTCAGTTTGCAGCATTGATTCAAATTATATTTGAGTTTTCTTGTAGCTCATGTGTCTTGGTGTAATTTGTCTGTGGATCTGGGGATAATTCATGCTTTTGTGCGCCTTGTGATACAAGTACCCACTTCTAGGGGGTTTGGCTTTGAATATACTGACACAGGTGTTGTGCCTGTCAGCAGGTTAAGTAATAGGTCCCTTTCCACTGGTTTGCTGCATCTTCCTAGTTGACGTTCACATTTTTTTGATGGATGTAGCAGCACTTTTTGTAAATTAACTCAATTGTGTGTTACCTTCCCTGCTAGTCTTGTTAGCTAACTCCTGCCCTTCCTGGAGCTTTTGCTAAATACCATGTCCTTGAAAGAGGCTTTTGCTTCTTTCTTGTTTTCTAGGATTTTGTCTTTTTTTTTTTTTTTCTTTTTTTGTATTTCTGCTTGTTATGACCAGTTCATCTTATTCCACACTAGAGAGAGAGTACTGTGGTTAATCAGGAAAGAAATAGACTTTGTAGAATTTGAGAAAGTTCAGAGGTGGCTAAATGGCATCAGTTCTGGCAGTTTCAGTGTCTTAGTCTTGAATCACAGATTTGAACTGATTGGGTGTCCTGGTTCAGTTTTGGGAGATTGAAAAACAAAACAACTCCTATCTGTTTGTTCACATCAATGTTGTGGACACAAAAGGTAGCATTTAGTTGCCTGAATATTGTTGTCTAATGTCATCTTAGGTGATGTGGCCAGATGCTGTTTTGGGCACCTTATACCTAAAATGCCTTGATTTTTCTCAGGTTGTTCAGGCAGCTGAATGCCATTCTAAGATAGTGACTTGTCTGTGAGATCATAGAATCACTATGGGTGGAAAGGACTTCCAGGATCATCAAGTCCAACCTTTAACCCAGCATCTCCCTATCCACTAGACCATTAGACCATGGCCTCAAGTGCTTCATCTGCTCGTTTTTTGAACACCTCCAGGGACAGTGACTCCACCACCTCCCTGCGCAGCCTG
The DNA here is from genome assembly GCA_028020825.1 of Podargus strigoides. Taxonomy (NCBI): domain Eukaryota; kingdom Metazoa; phylum Chordata; class Aves; order Caprimulgiformes; family Podargidae; genus Podargus; species Podargus strigoides. The sequence continues at coordinate 17,889,199 of CM051663.1, forward strand.
TTCCAGTGCCTAACCACCCTCTCAGTAAAGAACTTCTTCCTAATATCCAGCCTAAACTTCCCCTGACGCAACTTGAGGCCATTTCCTCTCATCCTATCATTAGTAATTTGGGAAAAGAGACCAACACCAGCCGCCCTACAACCTAGTTGTAGAGAGGAATAATGTCTCCTCTCAGTCTGCTCCAGACTAAACAACTCCAGTTCCCTCAGCCGGACTTCATAAGCCCTGTTTTCCAGACCTCTCACCACCCTCGTTGCCCTTCTCTGGACTCACTCCAGCACCTCAATGTCCTTCTTATACTGTGGTGCCCAGAACTGGACACAGTACTCAAGGACACTCCCACTCAATTTCATGTCATCTGCAAATTTACTGAGGGTGCATTCAATCCCCTCATCCAGGTCATTGATAAAGACATTAAACAAGACTGGCCCCAAAACCGAGCCCTGAGGGACACCGCTTGTGACCAGTCTCCATCTGGATTTAACTCCATTCACCACAACTCTCTGGGCTCGGCCATCCAGCCAGTTTTTAATCCAGTGAAGAGTCCACCTGTCTAGACCATGAGCCGCCAGCTTCTGCAGCAGAATGCTGTGGGAGACAGTGTCAAAAGCCTTACTGAAGTCCAGGTAGACAACATCCACCACTTTTCCCTCATCCACTAGGTGGGTCACCTGATCATAGAAGGAGATCAGGTTGGTTAAACAGGACTTGCCCTTTGTGAACCTGTGCTGGGTGGACCTGATCCCCCTGTTGTCCTGCACTTGCCGCGTGATCTCCCCCAAGATGAACCATTCCATAACCTTCCCTGGTACCGAGGTCAGGCTGACAGGCCTGTAGTTCCCCAGATCCTCCTTCCTGCCCTTCTTGTAGATGGGTGTCACGTTGGCAAGTTTCCAGTTGTCCGGGATCCTGTGGAGGAGCAGCTTGGACAGGATTTTAATTGATATACAATAGCTTATGCTGGTCATCAACAGAGAAAATGTGGCTAAGGATTTTTTTCTACCTTCCTGACTGAGATTTACACATTCTTGACCCTCTGATAAGTGTCAGAGCTGTAGAATAAAGCAACAGCACAGGAGGATGTGTACCAAAACCAAATCTAGTCATTAAAAAAAAAAAAAAAAAAAAAGCTCAGTTATTTAAAGCTGAAATAACACTTTAATATTTGAGACTTTCTTTGGAGAAGTTTGAGAATGTATTTCTACAGTTTTCACCCAGTTTCTTAAGAAACAAACAAACAATAAAACACCAACCAGCCTGTTTAAGCAAAACAAAGCATAAACAGTACTGTCCCTGAACTCTTGGTTAAAATAGAGCAAAAGTTGTGTGACATGAAAATAGGATTATTGGTTGTGCTGCGCAATCATTTTTATCAGAGTCCTTTTATTTTCTTTTTTTGTGGTTGCAGCTCATGATGCTGGTTACTTCAATGCTGAAATGGCACCAATCGAAGTGAAAACAAAAAAAGGGAAAGAAAACATGCAAAAGGACGAGCACCCGAAACCCCAGACTACTCTGGAACAATTGGCAAAGCTCCCGTCTGTCTTCAAAAAGGACGGAACAGTGACTGCTGGGAATGCTTCAGTGAGTACGTCAAAGCCTTGGGTTGTGAAAGGGTCACCTCTAAGTTTCTCCAAATTTATTGTCACTGTATTAATGTCTCCCTGAGCCACTTTTGGCCATCAGGGGTGTTTCCTGATGAAAATGGTTTCTAGTTCTGAAATTGAATGCTCCTGGTTGACTGTTCCAGCTCCAAGATGGCAGGGAGTCCTCCAGTCTGCTCCTGTGTCCTGAAATTTGGTTCTGTGGATTGTCACGGTTCTTTTAGTGAGGCATTGATACTTCCTCATCAGCCTGGAATTACGCAGTTGATACCTGCAGTGTCTGTGTAGAATCAGGCATTCTTCTTTCTTTTGGGGGCAATGATTACTGAACATTTGCTTTACAAATCATGTATTGTATTAGTGGGCATACTGCTGCTGCTCACCTTTGTACCACAATTAGTATCCTCTGTAGTCCAAACCACATTTTGCTCTTACCCATAGTAGATTGGGTGCTTAGCAGCATGTCATTACAGACTATTCCTCTTACAGTCATTATTTTAATCAACTGATGAATGTTCCAGAAGGACCACTGTGACTATATAATCTGAATTCCTGCCTAAAATAGACCATGCCTACCTAAGATAGATCTTAGCCACAGTAGGTATGGGTGTCTGTAAAGTGTCTTTTATAATTTATTAACAGTGTCCTTGCAAGTCTGCAGAATGATGTTTCCAGTGTAAGGGAGACTTTTAAGTGGCAAAAAATGTGTTTTACTTTTCTAAAACTTTGAAATTAATTAAACTTCTATATGTAACTCCCCTCCACAGTCCACAGAATAGTGAAAGATTGTGGTTTGATGTTTTGAATAAACACTAATACAATAGTCTGTTAAATGTTGATAGTAGTGTCTCGGATTCAAGGTTTTTTTGAGGGACGTATTTAGTTTAAAGTGTTGGGGTTTGTTTGTTGTATTTTCTCCAATAAGAATGCTTTTTGTTCTTATTGCAAGGGTGTGTGCGATGGAGCTGGTGCAGTCATCATTGCCAGTGAATCAGCACTTAAAAAACACAGTCTTACTCCTCTGGCAAGAGTGGTAGCGTATCACTCCTCTGGCTGTGACCCTTCCATAATGGGCATTGGTAAGTTGCGATAAAGCACATTGTTTTATGGCATCAAGCAGCATTACAGTACTCTTGTGTTGAGCATTCTAAAGGGAAGAAAGGGAGGCTGCAGTGTGCTGAGTCTGGTAGCTCTGAGGACATTTGTGTGACTTGCTACAGAGAGACTGTCCGTTCCACTGCATCCATCCATCCCTTTTACACAGAGGGACTGGCTTACTCCTCAGTTTAGCTGAAAAGGGTATGTGCGGTGTCTGACCCTTAGCACTGAACTGTAGTCCCCTAGGCACCTTTTTGCCCCCTTTTTTTACGCTCTCTGTTAATACGACAAGAAAATAGCCACTCTATCAGTTTTTTTAAAACCAGTTTTCTCCTGAACTTCAGTTTCCTGTAAGCTTTAAATCCCATTATTAAAATGTGTAAGTATGAGTTGTCTTCCTCACTTCCTGCTGAAGGAGTATTGGCTATGTCTGCCCCTTTCAGCAGTTATTCAGTTGCTCCAGTTAAGATTGGATTCCAGGATACATATCTGTTCAGGTATTATTTTGGCAAACCAGCTACTACTCTTTTTTCACTAGTCCTGTATTTTATGCTTCCTAATCAAGTTCTGTTAACTCAAACAAACCTTCAAAGCCAAGGATTTTTCCCTTCAGTTTGTAGACAGCATTGTATTCCAGCATCGCTTTTCCTTTCTGCCATTCTGTTTAGAGGTCATTGTTGACTGGTTCCATGTGCCAGTAGAAATGCAAATGAGGCATTGTCAGATTTGTTTTCTTGATCAGACTATCTGGCTAACACAACTTTCAAAGCAAATGTGGAGGGAGGGTTTCTTTCACTAGACTTCATGCTGTCATTGTGCTTTCTGAACTAGCCCATTCTTTCTAGGTTGGGCAACTCTTTTAGCTTGTTTAAAAACTCCATAAATCATATGAAGAAAGAGTTAGTATCCTAACTCCTTAACACCACAGCTTGTCCCCAGCAACTCAAAAAGACCAGATGAGATTCATCGACATGACAGCAACAGATCTGAGAACAGGAGCGCAGACTGAGCAACTCCCTTTCACATAGTGATAGGGAGTCCTGCCTTACAATGTCTAGTAAAGTGAATTCATTACTTAAGAAAGAGAGAGAGAGGGAAAAAAGTCTGCTTGGCTGTCATTAATGGTCTTTGTCCACATGAGACCCTACCATTACTCTCATACGTAACGGGCATACTAAAATCCACCCGTAATGAGATGCATTTAGAGTCTAGTATTAAGCTGCCTGAGGCTTTCTGATAATCTACTGAGCTTTGAACTGGGCCCTTTCTTCTTTTAATTTTTCGTCTCTTCAGTCATTTACTTAGTTTTGTTTTGTATTCTTTGAGCTGTGAGTAGCCGACACCATTTTTTGGTAGTGAGATAGCATTTAGGATTATTAATGGTTTAAGGTTGGGGTTTTTTTTTTCCCTCTGGTGATCAGCTACCATCTAACATCTCAATATCTCTGTCCTACAAGCACGTACCTACTTAACCTTTTCAGATTCTCTGAGTTACCTCTTTCCTTAGGAAGCTGTGGTTTGAGATTAATCTCTCCTAGTAGTTTATTCTACGTTGTAGATGTCACCTTTCCTCCAGAGAACAGTTTTATTGCCAAACTCTATAATATTCTCAAAAAATAATCTTCCTGGCTTCGGTTGGCTGGGATCTTGGTCCAATAGAACATTTCATTGCTTGGTTTTTTTTTAACTAGGAAGATTTTCAGGTAAATGATATTAAGAACACCAAACCAACAATACCTGTTACTAAACACATGACCAGCAAACTAGAACAGCCTGACTTTCTCTTTTTTTATATGCCTGGAGGCTGCAAGTTAGGAGGAAATAATAAGCTGAAGTAAGAGTACTGGGAAGGAGAATGCCTCAAAACTGTCATGAAGATTTTTTATTTGACTGAGGACTGTCAGTTCTCTTGACTTGAAAGCTATGCGTGTGTTTACAGACATAGCTGTGCAGCAGTACTGATACTCCTGACTTTCTCTGGCAGTGTGTTGAGAAGGCTGCCAAATAGTTTTAAGTTTTAGGAGTTCTCTTACCACCTAATAAAGCAGGGGAGTGGCCTATCCAGAATTCATTGGCTGCACAGAGGCTCATGGGAGGGGATCTGATGAGGCTTTATGAAGCTGTCCTACGTATAACATGTTTATAAGCCTGTCTGTCTGTCTGTCTGTCTTTACTAACTGTATACAATTTCCAAACAGGCCCTGTACCTGCAATTACTGAGGTTCTAAAGAAAGCAGGACTGACACTGAAGGACATGGATTTGGTAGAGGTAAGGAGTTTTAACATGAACAATGAGGTTACTCCTGATGTTTTTAACAGAAACATTCCACTCATACATGTAGCCCGTCATCACTACATAGATATTTCTGCACGTCTGAAGCCCATCTGCCTAACCTCGCCTGCCTGACCTCTGTGCATCTAGTTTCTACCACGCAGTTGTACAGCCATTACAAAAATCTCAGGCACGTGGAAAGTGAACATGGTGTGATAGCATTCCATTGGAAGATATCCTCATGTGACACAAGGTTTTACTCTGTTGGCTGGACTGTTAATGTTTTAAGTTAGTCACACTTTTCTGTTTATGAGCAAGGCCATTTTTTGTCAGAGCAATAGGCTCTTCACAAATACATTGTGTCACTATATACCACACCTTTTTTAAAAAAAATATATTACCTACTTGCTTTGTATCACAGAGGGATTTGAATTTACGTTGGGTTGTCCTGACAATTTGTATGTTGTCTGAGTACACTTTTATAAATATATTTCTCAATCAAAATGACCTGGAGAAGAAGCACACCCCTTTTAGTCTTGTGTGCACATGTGCTGCTGAAAGCTTGAGTGGAAAGTCAGACATGAACAGTTGTATTGTTTCTCTGGTGTTTTAGGTGAATGAGGCATTTGCACCTCAGTATCTAGCTGTCGAAAAGGTTTTGGGCCTTGACCCTGAAAAAACCAATGTCAACGGAGGTGCCATCGCTATAGGTCATCCTTTGGGTGCTTCAGGATCACGGATCACAGCTCATCTGGTTCATGAATTAAGGTATGTACGTAGCTGATAGCTGCTGGCAGAGAATGCAATGCTGATGTATTTATGCCCGCAAAAGATTTTTACTATGGATATTGCGTGACTAAAATCTTCCAGTCTGCTGATTTAAAACTCTAGTCGTTTAAGCGTGCCGCTTTCTGTACAAATTTGTTACCATTGCGCTGGAGTCCAGGTCCTGCAGCGTGTCTTTTACTCCATTCTGTTATCATTACAGGACTTTTTGCTTCCTCTAGGTGTGACCCAAGCCCACAGTAGTCAGTGGGAAGGTTTGCTTTATTGAAACCGCCTTCGAGCAAAGTCTGTTCTTTTCTTAACAGGGTCCATTTAATAGGTTTTGTCATCACATTCTTTCTCCTTTAGTCCATTTTCAGAAATATTGACTCATTTGGCTTACTTGATATACTTAGCACCATTTTAATCTGAATTTTCCTTTTTTTTCTCCTCAGGGCAGAGATCACTGTGTCTTTTTGCTTGTACTTGCAACACTATATTAGTGTTCAACCCTAAACCCTCGGTTAATTTGCACCTTGCAGAAAACTGTTTCTTGGAGTGTGGCTGGAGAAAACAGCTTTTAAAAGATACCTTGGCAATAAAATTGTATTTTACTTATGTCATTTTTAGTATGCGTTGAAACCACAAGTGTTCCTTAATGTCATTCCTTGCCATTTTGTGTTCCTAAGAACAATATAATGTGCCATCTTTTAGACAGTAAAACACTCAGACATGCAACTCCTTGTTTTTCTATAGAAATATCTCAACATCAGTTGAGACTTCATTGTATTTTTCTAGAAAAAGAAGAACATAGACATTCTAAAACATCATCTTTAGTCGTGCCTAGTTGATAACTGGTTTCCTTTCATAAAATCAGGACAACGGCTACTATGGTTTCATAAACGTAAATAATTTTCACTGTTACTTTTTCTGTACAGGCGGCGTGGCGGGAAATATGCAGTTGGGTCAGCTTGCATTGGTGGTGGACAAGGTATTGCTCTTGTCATTGAGAACACAGCCTGAGAGATTCTGGAAACTGCAGCGTTGCCTGAATTACTAATTCCCTGAGAAACTTCTGCCTTTTGTGACAGTAATGCATCACTACCTGCCTTCGTTTTGTGCCGTTCCTGCAAGGTAAAGGAATAGCTGAGAAGTCTGAATTCTGAACAAAAGGATTCATTAATATCTTTGTAACTGAAGGAAGTATAACATCAATATCATTTCACACTGATAAAGTATTTTTTAAAAGCCTCTTTTCAATCAAAGTTAATGTATTTCTGTAGCCAAAGTTCTTTTCATTTCCTGAGGAAAATGCCTGTCAAACTTTCACCAATCTTGCCTTAAAATAGCAGTCAGTGTAGCTTTTTAAGCAAGTATTGCTTAAACTATTCCTATTTCAGCTACTGCTGCTGTCTGGCACATGTGCCTCTTTTATAATCAGGGAATGTAAAAATTTAATTTGAGACGTACTGAAGTATATATTGATTATATAGATTGATGGCTATAACCTGTACCCTGCGGTTTTGCAAGGGAAAAGAAAATGAGCAAACGCTGAAATTATCATTATGCCTCCCAAAAGAACAATAAATATAACAGAAAAAAGGGCTTGGTGTTGGTCTGTTTGTTTATTTTAAAAGTAAATCACTGTGAGAATTGTTACTTCAGGTAAGTCAGTGTTTGGTTTTGGAGAGACTGCTCTTCCTGTTGGAGAAAGAACTGGTGTTGGCTAGGTAGTTTCTAGAGAACTCTAGCAAATCTGCCAGCCTTCCAAAAAGGGGTAGTTGCATCTAACTGTGTTGCTGCATGGTAACTGCATACATACAGCAATTTATTTCTTAACTTCCTCCGATAGCATCATCTGTATCTCTTGGGTCACTTAAAGTATGGCTGTTCTTGGCTAATTTGAAAAGTGCACATCTGAGTGATTTGTCTGCCTCTCACAGGCAGTGGAGTTCAAGTTATGAATCATTTGACATAATGTAGATTATGTTTGGCTGAAATGAGATTGAACTCTTATCTTCAGAGAACTGGCTGTGGTTTTTCCAACATCTTGTGCCTGTGTAGTGAGAGTTCTTTCTGAACTCATCACTGTGTAATTACAGTAAAGAACAATCCCCTTCATGCACTTTATTTTGCACATGATGTTTCATTTCCCCCTTTTATGACTCTTTTTTTTGAGATCTGTGTGTACTTCTAGCTGTGAGAGTTGAATTTGATCATCCTGAATAGTTATGTGTTTTCTGCACAATGCATCATGATGTCCGCCTCATTTTCCAGATAGCTTATGAACGTGTTATCAGCACAGATGATTGTGCATCCTGCTGGTAACCTTTCTTTTCTGGGTGAGCCATCTACTTATTCTCATATCATTCCATTTTTATCCTGTTCATTTCCTGTGAGAGCCTCTGATGAGGGGCTTTGTCACATTAAAATGAAACAGCAAAGTCCTTTTCCAAGAGTTTACTGTGACTTAATGTATTGCACTTCTAATACACAGAACTTCTTCCACAACTTCCAGGTCTTAAAGTTTAGTGGCTGCTTTCAGGGGCAGTAAGGGAAAATGCTCTTGTTTTGGCATTAAACTTAATTTCTTTCTTTTTGCCAGTCTGTGGTCTCAGGTTGCAATGCCTGGTGGTCTAAACACTCCCTCTAAAGGATGACAAGTTCAGTTTGGTTAGGGAGAATGCAATCCCTTCTTCAGGTTTAAAACCAACCTAGATGTTCTAGTTAGGGTAAGTTATATGTGGATTGTCCAGACCTGTGCATCTGCTCTCTGTTGCCCATTTGAGATGTGGCTGTTTTGTAAGGCTGCTGCCAAAAGGAGTCCTTTGTGTCAATTAAACCATTGAATGGTTGAGGCGATTGGCAATCGCTCTGTGTAGACTACCAGCCATCAAGTTAGTTGTCAGTAACTGTCTCCAGGGAGAAGCCCTTCCTCTGAAAGGCACATGGATGCGCTGGGTTTGGGGGAAATATGCTGTGTTCCTCTTCTGTAGTTCCTAATTTCTCTTCTAAGCCTGGGATGTGATACTCCACAAAGTACAAAACCACATCCTGTGCTGGGTCATGCACATACACAGTTTTCTGTGCTTCACAGTATTGGCTTTTTCTGATCAAATTATTATTGGTAAGATGAGCACAAGCATTGGCATTTGATTCCTGAGCCAATCTTTCACAATATGTAGGGCTGCCTAGCCTTGAGGATTTGGTCTGAGACTGTCTTTACTAGCAAGTCCATTTATTACAGAGTAACATCAGTAATACCTGATCTTTGTACATCATTCCAAAGTACGTTCTCCAGTTTCCCAGACATAAAAATGGTAGAACTGTGTTTCTGCCTTTGAGAAATTAAGACATCTCACTGAGAGCAATCTGGATTAGGGGAATTTTAATATTGTCCTGGAAGAGGCACAGGATACGGAAGAAATGTGTTAGATTTTAGAGGGGTAATTACATACATTGATTGTACCAAGTGCATACTTTTTTTTTTCCTTTTAGGCTCAGGTGTATTCTTTATTTTGTCTGAGTAGCCTCTATTATACAGTATAATGAAAATGTTGATTTTTGTCTTTCTTGAAATGTGGGAGAAAAAGCATTTGTGGAAAGTATTCATTGCCCGTGTAAAGCTGTGTGGTATCTGCTCATCAGTGTAGATGTAGCTTTTACCACTGGGTGGTGCATTTTAAACACCCTGCAGATCTTTCTCTGTTACAAAGGCATTTGTCCTCCTGATAGTAGCACGACTTTTCTCATAAGACACGAGGTTAACCTTGAAACTGAATCACCCAAAATTTCAGGTCCCATTTGTCCTTTTGTGGGTTTTAAACAGGCAGGTGCCAGGATACCAACACATCTTTGCTACTGCACACCCCAGTCATTGGTGCGGCTTGTTTTCAACTGAATTAGAAAACATCTGTTGCTTTACAGAGTGGATTCCAACCACAGTTTGAGAGGACTTGTTCAACCAGATGATGACTAGAGTACTATATCTGGCGGAAGATGAAGATGAGAGTAGATGATGTGATTCCTTTGTTCAGAAAAAAAGCTATCAAACCTTAATCCTAAACAACTGTATGTGAGAGACAGGGAGAAGGTGGAGAGATTGGATGAAGACAGAGTTACTTGATGCACTCATTTCTGGATTATGTATAAGCAGCTGTGTTAGGTTGCTAGGATGTTCTGTAATGTTCTATTTAAAAAAAGATTAAATGTTGAAGCTCCTGAAGTGCACGGTTTCAGGTAAGTCTCACCTCATCGTGAGAGTATTTCTAATAAGCTCTTCTTCAGTCTAAATCCAGACATTTTCCATCTGGTGTGATGTGGTTGAACTGGGCAGGGCTCTGCCTTGCTTCTCCACCTAGCAAAGTCTGTGTTGTCTGACTGTGTCAGCTGGGTGCTACACAGGAATGATGAGGGGGATCAGAGGGGAAATTAATCCTTTTGAGAGTTCACAAGCAAAGGGGGTGCAGTCTGCCTCGTCTGAAAACAACTACAAGGAACTAGTGCTAGTGATGTCTTTGCTGAATTAGGTGTGTTTACAAGAAAAATTAGGTTGAACAGGTGGATCAGAGCATAGGGTGGAACTGAATTACATGTTTTATAATGGATAAGTATTGCTTATGGAAGGTGAGGTACCATTCTTAAACATGTTTAAGGCTGCCATTTGATAACAAATCCAGCTACAGTGCTAGTAATGCCAGGTCAAAATGCTGTACCCATGGAATTGCAGGGCAGATCAGATGTAAACCCAGGCTGCTAATCCTCGGCTATTTGAAATTGTCAGCATGATGAATTCCTCCTGGCAGGTATTAAACTAGAGCAGCTATTGTTTTTCTTCTGGTGGTCATGCTTTTACTCTGATTCAGCAGAAGCAGGGCTGTATGTTCACACCCTGCCCGGGCTGAATCTGTTTTCTGAGAGGTCAGGAATTTTGCAAATGTGACATTGATGATTATGAAACCACAGCTGTAATGTCTTTGATAATCAGTGAGATGGTGAGCTGTTGCACAGAAGCTTAAGGCAGCAAGCTCGGGACAGCGAACATGCCAGTCCATGGAGAAGTGGTGGTACCACTCACCAGGAGCAGGCAGACCAAGCTCCTGCCCATGGTGGTGGAGAGGGGCAGAGCCTGGCCGTGCTGCACAGCCATGGGGCTGGGTGGTTCATTGCTGTCCCAAGCACAGATGTCACAGCAGGTCCTCTGCATTAGCCCTAGCCCACTTAGACACTTCTGATTTGGGGTATTTTTTTTTTATTTCTATGGACCCAAACCTATGAACCATGTGAGTGAAAGAAGCAGGAAGAGGGGAAGGGCTTGGGGCTTTTATTTCTGTGTTGCTGCTTCATAACCTATGTGAAACCTTTATCCTTCCTGTTACTAGCTAATCAGTGAATGGAGCTTGGAAACACCATCTAACTACGCCTCAAAGGAAAACTCACCCGAGGAGTTTCACTTTGAGACATCAGCACCAAGCTGAAGCTCAGGATTTTTATGGCTTTAGATTCTTCTGCAAGTTCCTCGCAGTATTGTATCCAAACATGTTTCTTCAGTGTTGAGTGAATGTCTTGTATTTCACATGTTTTCTCTAGCACTGTATTTATTATAGCTGTTGCCAGGGAGAAAAAAAAGAAAGAGAAATCTTACTCCCTGTTTATAAACATTTAGCCCTAGCATAAGATACACATGATAAAATCATTGGGCTTTTTGTTTTGCTTGTAAGAATATTTTACACGACATTGTTTTTCCCCTCTACTGTAGTTATTTATAAACAGAGATTTTTCAGGTCTTGAAAAGGGATTTGCAGAATCTAGAAAGCATATGAAGACAACGTAATTTAAACACAGAAGGGAGAATTTAAGAGATGGCAGAGCTTTGAGAATTTGTATTTACTGGACCTCTAGTCATTAAATGATCATTAAACAACTCATTTTCAGGGGTTTTTTCCTCACACTCACAAGGCTAACGTTTCTCACCTACACAAAACTAAGGTTGTGCTCTTGAGGGTTGGTCTCTGTCTTTAGCCAACAGTGGCTGCCTTTTCTCGCTCTGCCCAGTACTGTGGTGGGAGACAGGGTGATTGAGTGCCATGGAAAAATGCAGTTGCAGGCCTAAAAATAGATGCCCTGAGAATCATCTTAGAGCAAATCAAACTCAAAGAATTTGTGGTATGTTGCTACCACCTGTGTAATTCCAGTCTAAATCACCAGCTTCTGAGATTGGAAGGATTTCACTGTGACTCTCCTGGGAAGGAAAGGGGAGTGTCAGTGACTCCCATCAGTGCAGTGTGATGGAGGAGAAATACCCTGGGGCTCTTACCATGTAGGGATGTTCTTTTTTTCCTTTCTTTCTTCCTTTACTTCCCTGTTCTCCCATTGCTCACAACACCTGTTGCTTAGACATTAGTGCAATTACGTGGTACAGCTTCTGGAAGTAGCTAGAGCGATAGCTAGCTGTGCCACTGAGATTGCCACAGGTGTGGTGAACTTACTCTCATACCTCAGCCTGCTTCTCAAGGACTGCCAGCAGAAGCAAGATTTTTGTGTGTCACAAGATTCTCCAGTTCAGTTTGATGTTGCAGGTGGTCTCCTGTTGTTCTTTCCTGTCTCCCATCCATGGATCTCAAGAACATACTGCATAAGAAAAATGAGTACAAGGAATGTTTGGAAGCAAGATACAAAGCTGCAGAGCACAGCATAGGTACCCAAAGGCCGGATTCCCAAGCTGCCACCTTCCTCGCTCCTTCTTCTATCCACTGCTTTCCTCAGCACATTCCCTTGTGCAAAGCTTCAGCTGAAGTCAGTAGGTTGCATCCAGGTTAAGGCCTGGATAGAATTCAGGAGCAGAGCTATTAGGTCATCTCTTGGCTAAAAGCCGAACAGCAGAATATTATTTTTCTGTGAAATAAAGTACATTAAAACTTTGAAATGACTCCCTGTGTGAGATAGCTCATTAAACTGTTGTACACCACTCAGTGCCAGGAGAGATGCCTGGTACAATGCTGTAGCACATTGTATAAAATGTATGTCAATCTGGCATATTTTGAATAATTAGTCAAAACCTGACTTGCAAATTCATGGCTTCGCTCTTGTTTTCCCTTCCAGCTCTTAGGTTTATCCTGGCACCAGGCTTGCTATAGGGAGCTGTTTCCCAATGTGGACCTGAGCAATTGAGGTCTGCTGTTGTCATTGGCCAACAACAGGTTGCAGGTGGGGAGCTCCATGGTGTGGTTCAACACCTGACATTCAGATCAGTCACGTGCAGCATCACGAGCTGAAGCAGCTCCTGATCTGCTTGTGATAAAGGGTTCCAGGCCACTGAGCTAGGCATTTAATGCCCAGGATCCTCAGCTTCCCAAAAGGGGGATGTGGCTATTGCAGTACAGGTTTTAGAGTGCATGTAGGTCTTTAATGTTTTGTGCAACTGCTTGATTCATCCTGACCTGGTGCTTGAGCCCTTCTTTGCATAGCACAAGCACTGTGTGAGCACATAGTCTGAATCCCAGATGAGGTGAGATAAGGTTATGTTGGTGTGTGCCGCATTCACAGTGTCTGACGAAGAAATGAGTGTTCTCAGCAGTTGCTGAACAAACGCATTTGAACAGTCTGTCATTTGTCCTAAGGGAAGTTTTCTTTTTTGGATACATTTGTTATTTGTGAGCCCTGTTGGAGCCAGAACAAGGGTCGGTTTGGCATGTTTTGAAGTGACTATTAGCTGTTTAAAGCATGTATTTGATGTAAATAAAATCCTTTAGGTCAACAGCCACCATAAATATGCTGAAGTTTATCAAGGTGTCTGTTAAACTGCTAGAAAACTTGCAACCAGGGCTTCCCCTCCCCCTTTCTATCCGTGAAAGTTTGTGATTGAAAAACAAAGGGAGGACTCTTCCCAGGGAAAACAATGTTCTAGGGATGGAGATTAAATTCCTAAAAATGTTTTAAGTGATTTATAGAGCTTCTTGTTGCATGTGTGTATACAGTGCTAGTAGTTTGAAGGCCACACAGCATGTGAGCTGAGGCATCACTGGCTTTTGCAGCCTTCCTGGTAGCGTTCTCCAAGCTATCCTTGTGCTTGAGGAGGGGTGAAGGAGATCCCTCTCATCTCTTTTCAGGTCTTGACACCTGGATGGTAGAAGCACAATGATGCACGTGTAGGAATGTAGTTGCTAAACATTGTGGTACTCATCCAGTCTCAGCCCTAAGGTTACATGGTCAGAGTGCAGTTTAGTGCTAGAATAAGGAAAACTATGTATGATTTTAAAGGACAGTTTAAACAACCTGTCTTCTTCCTCACCCTCTAGGGAGACATCAGAGATGTACTGCTGGCAGTGTGCCTTAGGTTGCAAGCCCTTCCTGCCCACTGTTTCCCTCTGGGCCAGGGTTAAACCTGCTTATATTCCTGTGGGACAGCCAAAGACCCACAAGTACTAAAGCTTGTACCCTTCCTGATGAATGGGAAAAGAAAGGCTGGCTTCGCTCTTTCTCGTGGGACAGCAAATTTCACCACAGCCAAAAGCTGGATTTGTGGTAGTCCCCTCTCACCTGTGTGTGAATGCTGAAGGCAGTCAGAGTGAATATGCAGGACTCTGGATCAGTCTGTGGTATAAGGCATGGCCAGCCTCCTAGGTTTGACCTCTTTATTCCATTTTGTAGGTGTGCTCAAAACCCGTGAGTGTGCACCTATCAAAATGGCAGAGGTACCTGACAAGATGGTGTTACTCTGCTGGAATGCATATCCAGGTTTCAACCTGGATAAGCTGTTCTTTAGAGAAGTGGAGTCTTCTGTTGTTTGTTTTGGACTATATTTGGGTCTTTGGTCTTACTGAGCAGCAAGCTCCTTACTTGCCAGCTGACATGAGGTCTTCTTCAGGCTGGATGGCTTGGGACCGAGTGCTCTGGGGCTGTTGCCTTCAGCCAAGCAGAGCATCAGTGGAGGTCAGGATGTGCTATAGTGTTTTCACAGCTGGCAGAGGTTCTTTGGATGATCTAGAAAGAGGTGAGACCTCAGTTTTATCTGTCAAGATGCCCTGAATTGCCTCTGTAGCTGCTCTTACAGGGCTGCTTATGTGGGCCACTGACGTTAGACTGTTCATAGTCATCATTTGTCCACATTAGCACTCTCAGAACTGCCTCTGAAAAGGCCTAGCTGGTGTTTGTGGAGAAGATGAATATCTCAGGTGTACTTTGAGTTCAGGAACATGCCATAGCTTGTGTGACTGTACTGTGACAGTGTGCAGCACACATGAAAACTCTGGGTCCGTGCAGTCACATCACATGGCTGATCACAGGCAGACACGGTGGCCTAAGACCCTGCTTAGAAGGTCTCCAGCATCTCCTCCTACAAAGAGATGGCTTGGTGGTGGGCTGAGCTTTGCCCAAGGTCTTGCTGATGCCTGCCATGGAGCTGGCAAGAGAGCAGCAGGGCTCTGCTTTGGCATAGCCAGGTGCCAGGCAGAAAACCAGCCTTGGATGAGGCCTTCCACCACCTGAAGGCAAGGGATGGGAATAGCTGGCAAATACAGTTTATGAACCGTGGGCTTGCAGTGTTCAACAGTTTTTTTCCACTCATGGATTCACAGATTCACGGAATTGTCCAAGTTGGAAGGGACCTCCAGAGATCATCCAGTCCAACTCCCCTGCTTTAAAGCAGGATCCCCTAGAGCACATCACTCAGGACTGCATCCAGGCGAGGCGGGAAAATCTCCAGAGAAGGAGACTCCACACCCTCTCTGGGCAGCCTGTGCCAGAGCTCTGGCACCCTCACCCAAAAGAAGTTCTTTCTCATATTTAAATGGAACTTCCTATGTTCCAGCTTGTGCCTGTTACCCCTTGTCCTGTCACCAGGAACCACTGAAAAGAGTCTGGCTCCGTCTTCCCTCAACCCACCCTTTAGGTATTTATAAACATTAATTAAATCACCCCTCAGCCTTCTCTTCTCCAGGCTAAAGAGTCCCAGCTCTCTCAGCCTTTCCTCATAGGGGAGATGCTCCAATCCCCCAGTCATCCTCATTGCCTTCCGCTGGACTCTCCAGTAGTTCCCTGTCTCTCTTCAACTGGGGAGCCCAGAACTGGATGCAGTATTCCAGTTGTGGCCTCACCAGGGCAGAGTAGAAGGGGACAATGACCTCCCTCACCCTACTGGCCACACACTGCCCTGTGCAGCCCAGGGTGGCACTGACCTTCTTGGTGGCAAGGGCACGTTGCTGGCTCATGGATAATTTCCTGTCTGCCAGGACTCCCAGATCCTTCTCAGAACTGCTTTCCAGGAGGTCCCCCCTAACCTATCCTGGTGCCTGGCATTCTTCTTCCCCAGGGGCAGCACCCTACACTTGCCCTTATTGAACCTCATGAGGTTCTTCTCTGCCCAGCTCTCCAGCCTGTCCAGGTCACACTGGATGGCAGCGCAGCCCTCTGGAGTGTCACCACCCCTCCCAACTTGGCATCATCAGCGAACTTGCTGAGGATCCACTCTGTCCCCTCGTTCAGGTCATTGATGAATATGTTGAACAAGACCAGACCGAGTATTGACCCCTGGGGGACACCACTGGTTACAGGCCTCCAACTTGACTCTGCTCCATTGGTCACAGCCCTCTGTGATCTGTCACACAACCAGCTCTCCATCCACCTCACTGTCCCCTCGTCCAACCCACACTTCCTGAGTTTCCTAATGAGGATGCTATGGGAGACAGTGTCAAAAGCCTTGCTGAAGTCAAGGTAGATGACACCTGCTGCTCTCCCCTCATCCAGCCAACCTGTTATAACATTATAGGAGGCTATCAGATTGGTCAAGCGTGATTTACCCTTGGTAAATCCATGTTGAGCACTCCCAATAACTTTCTGTTCTTTAACATGTTTAGAAATGACCTCCAGAACGGGTCGCTCCATCGCCTTCCCAGGGATGGAGGTGAGCCTAACTGGCCTGTAGTTCCCTGGGTCCTCCTTCTTGCCCTTTTTGTAGACTGGAGTGATGTTGGCCTTCCTCCAGTCTTCAGGCACCTCTCCTGCTCTCCATGACCTTTCAAAAATGATGGAGAGTGGCCCAGCAATAACATCTGCCAGCTCTCTCACCACTCGCGGGTGCATCTCATCAGGGCCCATGGACTTATGGATGTCCAAGTGGTCTCTTAACGCGGTCCTCCTCTATCAAGAGAAAGTCTTCTTCTCTCCAGACCTTCCCACTCATTTCAATGGGACCAGGGTCAGGATCCCTACACAGCTTTTTGGGTAAGTAGATGCCTGTTGGGACTTCAGGATTCATAGACACTTATTGTCATCCAAGAGTTGTGTTTACGTTCATGCTTAACTTACTTTGCACGAGTTATACAAACAATTCTGCAAATTCCCTTTCCACTCTTCAGGGGTCTCAAGAAGGCCTTGAGCAACCTGGTCTGGTGGGAGGTGTCCCTGCCCACAGCAGGGGGGTTGGAACAAGATGAGCTTTAAGGTCCCTTCCAACCCAAACCATTCTATGAGTCTATAATTCTATGGAGTGGAAGTAAGGGTGACAAGTGGGTCTCGAGGGACACCACTGTCAGGAGCTGAGACTGCGTGGCAATGTCGCAAGTGACAGTCATGAGGGGTGTGGCACAGAATAAGGTGTTAAAGGATTTTTTCTCATTGAAAAACTGTGTTGTACAAATCCATTTTAAATTTTGACAAGGAGGATTTTAGTACTCAAATCAGGAACAGGTAACACTTTTAACAACTCTTATAATGGCACTTACTTTTGTGTTATTTGTGCTGCAGTTCCCCTGTGTTAGTCCTTGCTTGTAGTTAATGCAAAATCTTGGGCTTGAGAGGGGAAATAAACATGTGGATGCATCAAAGAGAGAGAGAAAAGTAAAGCCTAAAGGATTTTATAGATCTTCTCAGTAGCGCAGTTTCCCTACTGACTTGTACTTGAAGCTTTAGGCATCAAAGGAAAACACGCTACAGCCAGCTCCTTCTAGCTGCCTTGCTGTGCTTGGGCAGTGACACATCCACCCAGAGAGGGGTTTTTTTTGTGGGTTACACCTCTCAGAAGATTCGACTGTGGTATTGGTGTCTGGCTCAGATTTTCTCCATCCAGAGAAGACATGTCTGAGCTGTGGATTCAGCTCAGGCTCCTTGCAACATGCAGACAGCTCTCAGCAAGCCTATCATTTTTGGTATGATTTCAGTTTAACTGGTTTTCACCTGAAACACTGGCTTACAGAAAGGATTTCCCTTTATGCTGCTGGTTATATTGCATCAAGCTTAACCTGGGTTGGGAAATTCACTGCTGGTCTTGTAAAACATCTTCCACTTGTCTCCAATTACAACAGAAGATAAACCAGGCAGCTACAGGACGCACAAGTTACTCTTGTAACTGAGTGAAGAAAAGCAAAACCAAGCACAAACTAGCAAGAAATGTAAAAAAAAAAAATAGAGAGAGGAATTTGCAGCTGAACAGCATCCCCAGAAGGTGCAGGAGGACTGGGCAGTGGTGCAACTCATCTGGTGCAACTGAGGTCAGGCTCACTGGGGCTGCTGCGCTCACGCAGTCAGACAGCCTGCTCTCTCATTTGGGATGTGTGCTAGCCTCGCCTCCCTCCGGCATCATCTGCAGCCTCCGACCGAGATTGGCTGCTGCGGAGTCAGCCCATATCTTACTAGAGGGAAACTTGAGACCCAGCAAGCCCAAATGTCAAATGCTGCTTAGTCAGATGAATAGCAGCAGTCACCAGCAGCCAGCCCGGGCTCTTTCCACATTGCATCAGGGGCAGCGTTTTGCGTTTCAGCTTTGTTTCTTAATGTAACGTGGGAAAAAAAAAAACAAACAAAAACTTGTGTAGAGCTGGCAGCGTGCATGGAAATCTAGTATCTGCTGTGTTAAAAAAAAAAAATAACAAACCACCAACAAAAAAACCCCATGGATGAGCTGCTTCTCCCTGCTGCTGCTCTGCTCCCCACGTACCTTCTTCCCCTGACAGCTGGACGCTAAATATGCGGCTGATGAAGCATTGTGAGCTTGCTTGTGAGCATTATGCTAGGTTGTGCAATGCAAGGCTCCAGCAATAAAAATGGGGGCTCCTTTCCAGGACTTCTCCTTCCCAGGCGTTAACCCTGCAGCCCCCCACAGAACTCTCAGTGTCTCCAGGTCATGCTCACTCATCCAGGAAGGCTTTTCTAGCAGCCGGGGGCTTGTATTGCTGTTCCTACACTCACCGAACAGCCTGCACACACCTACGCTACTGCACCATGCTTTTGGGGTGATGCTAGTGTGACACTCATTACCTCAGGTGCCCAGCTAAAGAGTGTGGGGGTTATGTGGGCTGCCCCTTTCAGGAGGAGAAGCTGGTTTGGTCAGGCTCTGTTCTCTTCTGGGTTTGTGCATGCAAACGTGCACATACATTTGCTTGCTTCCATGCATGGTTGTTGCAGTGCAATGAAAAAATCCTCTCAGGATGGAGGTCATAGACAAATTTAAACTCCTTTTTTTTTTTTTTTTTAATTGTTTTTTTCCCTTTGTTGGACTTTTTTCTGGATTTTACTGTAGCTCCTGCATTTGAACTTCAGAGATGCTCATTCGAATGCTTTCAAGGCATGCCTTTGCAGAGCAATGCTGCTCTGGTAGGGGTCAGCAGTATCAAATGGTAAAATATTCCAAGCAATTAATCTCAGCAGAGCATTTGAGAGTGCAGACACCTTGCTGCTTCCATGTTTCATTTTCCTTTTGAACCAAAGCAAATGGACACTGGTGTGCTCTCCTGGAGGATGCTGGATGATGGGGGTGCTGCCAGCGAGCACGACAAGTGAAGTGCTGGGGTCTGAACCCCAAGCCCTGAATTAAGGTTGACATATGGGTGGTTCCCATGGTCCTTCAAAAGGAGGGGATGAGTTTGCCTTTTGGCTTTCCTCCAAGGTGCAGCCAACCTTGTAAGGAAAGCCCTTGGGTAAACAAGCCCCAGGTGCCCCGCATTGGGTAAATGAGTGCCAGGTGTCCTGCTTTGGGCATAAAAGCTGGGACCACTTGCATCTGTGAGGTGGATGCACTTTGCAGAGTTTCCCAGTTGGGGAAGGACCTCCTGATTCTCCCTGCAACTGGGCCCCAGTCAGGTTTGGCATTTGCAAACGTGGGTTTTGTGGGGAGACAATACGGGGCTACTTCTATCCTATATGATCAGCCTATTGACTTGGGTGTCTCCCATTTTTTCTATGGGATACTTTGTGTCTTTGTTTATTCCACCTATTATTGGTCGTGCTGTGTGATTCCTGGGGTCGCTGGGGTTAATCTCTATTATGTGTGATCTGTTTGACTTGTTTGTACCCCCAGCGATCACCCATGTACTGACTTTTCTACGTACAATAGAATCTGGTTACTGGATTGTTTTTCTTCTGGCTGTGTCCTTTGGGCTAGGCCTAGTGATTGGCAAAACAAGTCACTCCAGTCAGCTGCAGCAGCACTTCTGAGTCATCCTAACCTCCCCAAACCTATGGCCAGCAGCAGCACAGGACTAAAACAGCCTTCCAGAATTACAGCTGTGATTTTTCCAGGGACTCCGGCGAGCTTTGGATTCTGGCCATACATTCAGGAGTTGTGCTGAGGGTGGGATTCCTATGGTTTAATTTCAGCCCCCTATTTAAGTTTGACACTCAAGTGCTTTCTACAACCTCTGGGGAGTGAGAAAGGGGAACCTGCACACAGCAGCTATTTTAATCTGTGTTAAAAAAGAAGCCAAGATGACTATCAGCCATTTAATTTTTAGACGATTTATGTCAGGGGAAATTAATCCCTTCCTTTGCATCTACCACTTGCAGAATATAGATGCTAATGTCTCCTAAATACCTGCAGCTCCTCCTTTCTCCTTGCAGGTGTGGGAATGCAGGGTGAGCTGTGCCTTTTGTAAATGTGAAAATCTAGAATTAAAATGAGCTTTCTGGAAGTATCATGTCTTATTTCTGTAGAGAAGTGAGTTCCGGGACTATTTTTTTTCTACATACCATTCAAATGGGAGTAGTTTATTGCAAGCTCTTGTTTTATTTCTAAAATCTTTAAATTGTGGAATATCAACTCTTAATTCTGCAGTCACATGGTGTTTCCTATTTAATGTCTGGCTTGTTTAAAGAAAAATGAGCATTGATGTTTGCCAATGTCAGTAAGAGTTTCCAGGGAAAACGTCTCCCTGTAACTGTGGCCTCCCATTAGAAAGCAGTTGAAAAGAGGAAGATGCTTGAGGGGAGCTGATGACTGCTCTGAGAGCAGTGACAGACACCAAAGTTGATGTGCTCGAGCAGGAGCAGACGACTCTGTGTATTTTGGTATTCGAGCATCAGTGTTGTTTGATTATTACAACTCATGTTCCCTACTATTACTTAATGTTTGGCCAGTGCTCCTACCCAGCCGTGGAGAATCCGCAAAGACTTCTACAGAGCAGAAGAACACCAGTGAGCAATGCATTTTCTACAACTTGAGGGCTAAACAACCCATTCCTCTGGAAAATACCATATTAAAAGACAGAGAAATTTTGTGCATCAACCCTGTCATTCAGAAGCTGAAATTTTGGGGCTGCATCACAAAATCCCAGCAAATTTACCAACTCAAGCCAGCAGTGAGCACGGTATCTGTATTTATCCTCCAGCTCTAAGAGCAGCTGGGGTATTTTCCTGCACTGCAGTGTTCTTCTTGCTTTCAGCAACTGTTTATTAAAAAAAAAAAAAAAAAGGCAATGATTGGTGAAATCTAATAGAGATTTTACACAGAAAAAAAGCGTTGCAACTGGCAATGTAAATAGCCTGCTGTGTTTCTGGAAATTCAAGTATAAACTGCTGTTACAGAGCTGCCAAATGATGCATGAAGTCTCCTTGTTTCAAGAAATCAAGAAGAAATAAAAATATTTCTGGTTTAGTAGAAGAAAAAATAATGAAGATGTGATAGAAAGAAGTTGCAAAAAATATCGAACTCGAGCATCTTTTTAAAATTGGGTACTTTTGTGTGTCAAGTATATAAATGAAGTTGCATTAACAGCTTTTTTAGTATAGAAATACCTTCTGCATCTTTTCGTGGAAGTGACAGATCTGTTGGCACAAACCTTATCAGCACGTTTAGAAATGCAGACCAAGCTCTCCAAAATGGATTACTCCTTCCTCCAAAAAGCTTTTAAGTTCTTAAATAAGTAACTAGGGGTTTTTTTTAAGCACTCAGTAGCTCTAATGAATACTACATTTAATACTGCAGGGTGCATTTTTAAATAATATATATATATATATATATATACAAGTATTTACAAATGTGTGTCGTCTCTGATAACTGGTAGATGTGACTTCTTCAGTGTATTGGAATTCATTCACTCAAGGCAAGGTTTTTCAAATAGTTTCTGAAATCTGATTATTTCTGTTGATAGTAAAAAAAAGTGGTCTTCAGGAAATTCTGAAATAATTTAAATAATTTTAAAAAAAAACCTTTAAAATATTGTTCTTGAACTCACTTCTTGGAGAATGGGGAGAATTGTTTTTGTTCAAAATAATACAAATACAACCTATTTGATGTTGTGATCCCAGGAAACATCCAAGGGCAACTACAGTCGTGGCATATGACTGTCTTGTGTCTTTTGAATGAGGGTTTTATATACAGTGAATGTAGCTTCTGCTGAGACAGGAAAGACTGGGGAGTGTTCAGCATGAATAAATGGGAACACATGAAGGAAAAATCAGTCTCTCCTTTTCCATAGGTGCTCCAACAGGAAATCTGCAAGTTTCTTGGCATGGCTGCCATCCAGTGCTTAGCATCCCTGTGGTTTGGCTTCCTCTGATGTCTCAGTTACCAGGAGGTGTGGAGCATAACACTGATGGGAACAGGAGAAACTTGTGTGGCTTTGAATGGTGCTACTGGGGGAAGATTGATAAAGTCTGAGATAGTGCTAAGAAATTAGATTTGAAATTGGGAGGGAGGATAACTGAGCTCTAGCTACTGACACCCAAGGACGGTTGAGTTGCAGCTAAGAGCAGGAAGCCAAGTAACTGGGCTTGTGGCATTCTTGAGTATGAGCTCTCAGAGATGAAAGAGGCAGTGATGAATAAAGAGGAGGGAAGGGAAATATCTCAGATAGTTCGAAGTAAAGTGGAGAAGCAGTGTCTGCATTTCGTATTGAGTCCCCTTGCTAGGAGCATCACAACTTTTAGTCTGCAAAGGGCAAATCTCTGCCAGCCCAGTGAGTGGAGGGGAGAGGAGCTGGGAGATGCAGAGTGAAAAACGGGGCGGGTAACCTTTCGTTGTATTGCAGAGGTGCAGTACATGAGAAAAAAGCTTGAGTCTGCAACTTTATCACAGATACTTTCATAACACTGGCATGAAGAAGACTCTTGCAATAGAGCCTAGAATAAGTACAAGAATGCTGAGCTGATCCCAGATGGCTTGTGCTTAGGTATGTGTCACCAGAGCTGTATTTTTGTGTGCAGGAAAGGATTAGAGAGTTACAGCCAGAGGGAAATGATATAAAGACCCACAGCAGCGTTGTGCTTGTTACCCTACTCCGGTCTTACCGGGATGTGTGTGTGCTCTAAAAGTGATGTCTAAGGAACAGGTAAAAGCTGAGTCTAAACAAGATTTCCCAACTGAATCAAATCCAAGACACAGATAAATAGGTAGTTATTTTGAGTGCCAATCCCTGAAACTCCGTCTGGAAACAGAGAGTCATTCTGGGCTCTTTCCCATTTACTCATTAACAAGAATAATCCCACGGACAGGTCTTCATTGCTGCCTCTGGCAAGGTATGAACCAGAGGGGGAAACAAGCTCATGAATAATACAGGAATGAAAATTAACACCGGTTCCTCCCTGCTGGTACAGTTACGCATTGCAGTCCTATTTTTGAAGTAAGAAGTTGCTGCTTGTACCCAGACACCTTCTTTTCTAATCCTGCTCAAATTTTAGCAAATGGGCTTGCTCCAGTGTTGGGGCAGAGCTGAACCTCGTCAGTGGTTTCAGAAGGTGCTTTGAGACAGGCAAAACCAGGGCTGCAGTAACAGTGTGGTTATAGCTTTGTTCATTCTGGATCAGGACTTCAGCTGTTTTGTTCCTGTTGTTTCTAACCCACTGTACAAAGTGTGCATCAGGTTCTTGGAAATGGGCTCTATTTGTGTAGGGAAGTAGGGAATAAGTATGTAAATATGTATGTAACATAGGGAATGTTATGTAAAAATACCTGAAGTGGGAGAACCTCACGGCTAACTGAGGCCAGCCCCCATCTGTGTGGGGCTGTACTCATATACCTGCATTGATGGACCTATCCAGCTGCTTGCGAGCAGTAGTTATGGGATAGCCCTTTTTGGATCTGCTAACCACTCTTAAGATATGTTCAGTCTTGCCAAAGCCTTTTTAGTGCTTGATCGTATTGTGGGATGGCAGGGTAAGTGAAGTAATACTTGGCATGGGCTACGACTTGCACCCATCATACCTTACACCAGTTGAACCTGCTTGTGCACCCCTCTTCCCTGGGGCCAGTTGGGGACCAGTGGAGGCATATTCCCACATAAGGCAACGTGGATTGCTGGAGCATTGTTATTGCGACGGAGGAGCTCCAGGCTACATCAGGAATCCTCCTTTTTGGTGGCTGAAAATACCAAGGTTACTTTCTCAGTGACAGCTGATTTCCTAATTTAAATGTAGGGACTGAGATTGCTGTGGGCAGTGGGTGGATTTTTTTTAATGCAGCTGCAGGGGAAAAGGCTGTGGTCTGCACTTTCCCTAGAGAAATTTACTTTGCAGAGATATTTTTGAATAATGTGGAATTTATTCTGGACTCTACCAAAATGATTAGTCCTTCTGGTGTTAATAAGTGTTAAGATGAGGAACCCCAAGAGAGACATCAGTGAGCACTCTCTGACTATGAGATTTCTGTGATTCACTTGCCATCAATCAATACCATCCTGTTCATGAGCATTGCAACTTATGGGTCTGAGGGAGAACCTCTGCCCAGAGAGGCTCTACAGCCTCCATCCTTGGAGACCTTTTTGACTCAGCTGGATAAAGCCCTGAGCCCTGTTGTGACTTTCTAGCTGACCTTTCTTTGAGCAGGGATTTGGGCTGCAGACCTCCTGAGGCCCATTCCAAGCTGAATCATCCTATAAGCCTAATGTTGGTATTTCTAGACAAGTTTGATAATTAGTTCTGGGTCTTTTCCTGATGAACAGCTGCTCACTTTGAATTTGTATGGTTTGGAAATAAGCTTTCTATTTCTTGTAAATTGTCCAAAAGAGAGGAAAAACCCACATTCTTGTCAGTATTGAAATTAGGAAGCCTGATTTCCTATTGGTTTGTGTCTTGAGGTTGATTGAGGTTTAGGAAAGCATGAACACTGATTGAAAGCTTTCTGGTGGACATGGCATTTTAAGGGGTCTCTGGTGTGTGTTTCACCAATATTTAATAGGATATGCACCCACAGATTGATTCATACTCTGCATGGATATGCTTACAGGGTCTCTCTTTCTGTTCTCCCCAACACAAACTTTCAGAAACCTTGTAGAAAAACTAATTCTCTGAGATCACTCCTTCTTCATCCAATTTGCTTAAAAACTTGCTAACATGAGGCACGGTGGAGGGAGAGAGAATCTAAACTGTTCATCTATGTTCACACAGAAAGCAGAACTGCAGATAAACCCCAGCTCTTTTGAGCCCTCTTATGTCCTCAGTTTAGGGTATAATAGACACCAACCTCTTTGAAAGTGTGACCCTTATTCGGGTTTGTATGTGAGAGCTGTTACCTGCCAACGTCTGGTGTTGTACTTTCGGTCAAGAAAACAAGTCATAATATTACTGTACAGCAGTGGGATGGACCTTCTTGATCAAGGGCAAGATCAAACAGAAATCAAAGTGCTTTGTATGAGACTCTGGGTGCCCTTTTGCCTCTTTCTTCCCCACCACCCCTCCTCCCCCCCCAATCTCTTCCTCTCCCTTTTTTGTTTCCTTTGATTTCTTCTTTTTTGCCTTTTAGCCCTGGTATTTGCTACTACAAGGGAAAAATAGTGATGTTCAGTGTGACAGGGGCTGCATAGAGCAAAATCCCACCCTGCTTCTCCTTTTGGTGGCTCCACTCAACTCCTTTCTGCCATGGGATAGTGTTCCAACATACTCTTAGTCACTAAAACACCATGACATGAAAGTCTGTGGTCTATCTTGGTGCTCCGTTCCTGCATGTATGAAAGATTTCCATGTCCTTCAGTCGAAGATGGATTTTTGTGTTTGTTAGGTTGACTAAAACATGGGGCAAGGGATTTGACTGGGCTTCGGGTGACAAGGTTCTGTGAATGGGGATCCAAATTCGCTGCTCATGGATCCATGAAGCCACAGCGTGAGCCTGAAGGTAGCAGTCAGTGTTTGAAAAAAGGTATTTTACCACTGACAGGAAGGATATAGTGACTGGGGTTTCTCTAACCCTTTTCTCCCACCCCAGACATCAGGAGATATCTAAACATTACCTCAGTGCCCCAAAGTGTGATGAGATAACAAAGTCCTGTGGGTAGTGCTACCTTCTTGTGAAGGTTTCCAGTCCATTGCCAACTAGTGTCACTACACTGTGTAAAGTTAAAGGGCAAAGGAACATCAGGAAAACAAGAAGACTCGTTAGGGTCTGGAGGTACTGCCAGCTTGTACTGTGAGGTGTTGTGCCATGTTCAAGATCTTTGAGCCAGCTGAGTGACAGTAATCTGGCAGCACGAAGAGATGGCATGGAAACCCTGTACCTCCTAGAGAGGATAAAGGGTATTCTTGCCCTGCAAAATATCACATGTTTGATGATTGGTTTTTTTCAGGCAGTCAGGTTTCTCTGCTGGGAAGGCTGGGATGGAGGAATGCAGCTTGTGTTTCATGCAGAAACGTGAGCTTGGTTACGCTCTGGCTTCTGCCACTCAAGGAAGGTCCATACCTGCTGATGGGTATGAGTTTGGAGAGTAACCTG
The DNA here is from genome assembly GCA_028020825.1 of Podargus strigoides. Lineage (NCBI taxonomy): Eukaryota > Metazoa > Chordata > Aves > Caprimulgiformes > Podargidae > Podargus > Podargus strigoides. Next base: position 17,915,846 of record CM051663.1, read on the forward strand.
CCCCATTTACATATATTAAAATAAGTATTTTAACAAAGAATGCTGTGTTCTGGCTAATTCTCCATTCAGTGCCCTAGTCAGGTCTGAAATGCCATCAAGGAAAAGACTGGCCTCACCAGGGAGAGGTCACAACTACAAAGAGGCAGAGGCAAGGGAGAAGGAGCAAGCACGACAGGATTTTTCTGAGTGCTGTAGATCAATGGGTTGGTCCCTCTGTGCTTCCCACGCTCTGTGTTGCATTCCTGAAAGAAATATGGTGCAGGAGGGTGGTGCCAGTCAAACGATGTGCCTGAAACAGTGGTGGTGTGAGCAGGACTCGCTGCGGTTGTGCTCCACCTCCTGCCAGCCATCAGAGAAAGCTCTCAGTGGAGAGAAGAAAGCCGCATTTAGTAAGGGAAATTGTTATAATTACATTGCAATCATACCTGGGTCTCACATGTAGCATTAGTTTCACTGAGAGACTTCAAAGCAGTGCTAGATAAGTGCTGCTGGGCTCCTGTGGCAGGTAGGGAAACTGAGGCACACAGTTTTCATCCTCACTCGAGGTGAGGAGACTTTGCTGCTCTCGTGCTGGTCAGCCCTAGAGAGCAACGCAGGCATTCAAAGAGCCAAAGCAGTTGTCCTGCTCCAGAGTGTGACCCACTGCAAAGCTCAGGTGCCTAAGATGGGATTTAGGAGGAGTTCAGACCCAAACTTTAAAACTTTAAAACACCCCAGCCTGCTTCCTGGCACTGTCTTCTGGGTCCTTGGCATCCATCCCACCTTGATCCAAGCAGAGTCCCTGCTGAAGTGCATGGGGATTCCTGGAGCCCCTTCAGAGGTATTCCAAATCCCAGCCATGACAAAGCTCTGTCTCCAGACCGGGTTTGCAGGAAGATTTTTGTGCCTGGCAGTGAGCCCAAGCTGGGATCTGAGCACCTCCAAGCTAAACCCGGTGTAACTCGTGCTTCTTCCTGGGCTGAACTTGCACTCAAGATGGATTTTTTCTTCAGTTTTATGGGCTTACTTGAATTTTATTGCGAACATAATGACTGGAAAACGGCAGTCACCAAGGTCTTTTGGAGCAGGTGGTGACTCTCCAAAGAGGCCAGGAATCAGCCACACCTGCAGAGCAAATAAATGTATGGGTTGCAGAACAAGGGTGCAGGTGATGGGGGTGGTAAAAGGGCCCATCAGGCATTTCCTACCTGGGGTGAGTTTGGCTCTTCCAGCCTGAATCCCATCAAAGTTTGCTAAGGTTTTTCCTAGGAAAATGGATGACTGGTCTGAGTCAACAGACAGACCTGAAGCCAGATGGAATGGGTCCCGAGCCTCTGAGCTGGAAGATGTATACCTGCTGCTGTCCTGACAAAGAAACCATCTGTATGTCTCGCTGCTTCTAAGTTTGATCCTGGCGCATGGAAAAACTTGTCATCTAATAAAGCAGCCGGCTGGAGAAGCTAGTTGGCGGGCTGCAGCAGGGAGCGGTGTCCAGCGTGCATCATGTTTTGGCATGTCCATCTCTGGTTTTAGCCACCTTGGAAGATTTCCCAAGATATTATTTCTTTATGAAAAAAAAAAAAAGGAAAACCACCAACAAAACAAATGCCTCTATTGTAGCACATTGCTCCATAACCATCTCCCTGCAGTTCACTGGAGTGGGGGCCAGAGCAGGCAAATGGCTGTACCTTGTGGTAATGCAGCACACCCACTCTGAATTTCATCCAGCAATGATTATCCCTCTCTGTCTTTTATGAACATCCTTAAATAGAGATGATCTGACAACAAAATCACTGGAACAGGCTTCTAGGAAAGTCTGCCATGGGCGTTGCCTTGGGGAGACCCATAGCCTGACAGGGCAGGCATCCTCAAGCACTGGAGAGCCTGACCTCAACTGAGACATCTATGAGCTTCAGGTTTTCTAAAAAGCATATAGTGATATATTTTTTTACCTTATAGCTGATGCAGCTCAGTGAACAATTTGTCTCACAGGTGAATTACAGCAAAGTAAAGCCATGACTGAATTCAGTGAATCCAGATGTTAGCGCTGACAATCACTGATTAAGTTTTCTGGGGCTTGTATGGCATCTGGAGGCTGGGCACTTATTGTCAGGTTGGCATTGCACCTCTTTTCTTCTTGTATCAGCTCCTAAGAAAGCAGTTAGACAACAAGTTTCAGGACATGCCCCACTGCATCTCCTGCTCAGCATGGGATGATGATGGCAATTGGGGGATGCTGGCTGGGGTTCAAGGCTCTGAAATGTGTGATGGAAGCAGCATGATGATGTCTCCCAGCATTGCCCAACTGCTAACCACTCACGGATGACTGCAATCATAGTAGTCTGTAGGCACGTTTGACTTCTGTAAGGGTGGATGACAAAGAGCTTGACAGGAGGACAGGACTGACCTTAGTGTCACGATGACCAAATAAGTATGTTTGTTTCTATTTAAGGCTGAGGTTTTTTAGTCTTTTAACAGATCAGGTCTGCTAATCTGTGGTAATTAAGGATCTTTTCCAATTCATGAATATATTGAAAAAATATCCATGTGCATATTATTTAGCTCCGCTGACAACTCAAATAATTTAATGTGGTTTTTAATGCTTCTATGTTTGCAAAAGATATCAACATTGGATTGGAGTTTGTCAACATTGACGTGGTCACAGCTTGCTGGGAAGCCAGATATATTGTGCGAATACAAGATGGAAAAAATGGTAAAGTGAGTGACTTTTCCCATGTGATAGGAAGTATTGCAAGTGGGCTATCATGTCAGAAGAGAAGAGCTAGAGAAGAGACATCCTTTTATCCCCCACCCATCCATCCGTGGGACTTTCCACTCCTCTTTGACCCCTAGTACGAACCTTGTTGCAGAGAAGGAAGAAAAATTACTCAGTAAACATGTTTGCACTGGGAAAAAATGTATTGGTAACTTGAGTAGTTAGCATGATGCACCGGGATGCTGAAGGTTTTTGAGAAGCATGTAAAACAAAAGTTATGTTTTTAAAGTAAGATTTTAGTATGCCTCAGAATTGATCAATGCTTTTAATTCAGCCTTCTAGTATGCCTGGAACAAATTGGGGTGGGGGGGAGGGGAGGGTTACCTAACATATTCTAACATAGCCTTTTTTAGGGAACACCCTCGGGATGTGTAATTGGAAGGTAAAATAACCACGTATATATAATGTTATGGTAGGCTGTCAGCAAGTGGCTGTGTTCCACACAGACATCCAAGATGTTTTCTTTAATGTGCGAGCCAATGGGGAGGACAAGCCCTGGTGATGTTAGCTTTTTATTATGTCCTGTTCTGCAGAGAAGCGCCGTGCCTTGGAGAAGCAATTTATGAATGCATTTACTTCTCACTTGTCTGCCTTGATCTGAATTTTCTAATCAGGTGTTTAACTGGTGTAAACTTATTACCAAAATGAGCTGGTCTGGATTTGTGGGATGATTTCTGCTCCACTGGAATGGTAGCCTGGAAGGTTACCTGAAGAGCAGCCCTGGCCTTGGTGGGAGATACTCTGTATAGAGCTACAAATGCAGATGTATAAATAAACACATACAAAGGAGATGATACCCCTCCAGGGTCATGTATGTGGTGAACTTGACAAACAGATGCTTGCTAAGGAGGTCAGGTCTATATGTCTCTATATGCCACCTCTGTGAATAGTTTCCTCCTTAGCAGCTGAGCCCATCACCTGTGTTTAGGGTTTGAATTTGACCCCTCTGCCAAGTTTGACATTTCCTGGTTCTTTGTAACCAGGAAATTTCTCCTTTCTGCTTTTCTGGGCTAGGATATGTGATGATATTTGTGAGCCTCTTATCTGCTCCATGGCTGGTGTGCACAAAACACTGCCCTTGAGCCTGGTCTGGGATCCTCCATCCGTCTGCAGCTCTGGGAGAGGCAGAAGAGCAGGAACTTGAGAGATCTTTGTACAATGCAGCAATTCAATAAGTTTTAATATTTCAGGAGCTCTGCTTCACCTTAAATTGCCAGTGCTGAACCATACAGCATCCGCATGTATCAGCTTTCTTCTTTATGAATCACTTGCAAAGCCAGTATTTGACTCTAGAAATATTCCTAAAATTCATTCATCTCTAGCTGTGCTGCATTTATCTCCAGGTCAGACACCGGCTCCTAAGTGGAATCTGATACTGATTCAAAACAGATTGAGGCTTTTCATCAAAATCCTTTAAGTGCACCGTGGCAAATATGGATGTTTAATAAATTTGAGGAGAAAAATAATATTTTATTTTTCCAGATAGTCTTATTCTGTAAAACATGTTGGCTGGAAAAGTAAAAAAAGGAAGTATGTCTGTACAAAGGGGAATTTCTGCAAGGGTTTCTGCTGAAGAGGTCAGTATTTATTGTCAGGCTGCTGGAGGATGAATGAATGAGTATAAAATTGTGTGATACCAGTATCTGGGGTTACTTCGAGTCAGTGAACTTCAATTGCAGCATAGGTAACACCTCAGGCCCTCTCTTCCAATAGGAAAAGGGCTTTTACGGGGCGAAATCAGGAGAGTTTGTCGACCAATGAACGTTTGCTCTGGGAGTGAGTCACATTCATAAAGAGTTTCAAGTTTGTGGTCTGGCAGATCCTGAGAGATGATTAAACCCACATAAAAGACCATTATTAATACAGTTTCTATAGTTCTGCACCCGCGTAATTCGTGCAGACAGGGCAGGGGAAGAAGTAGAGAGGGGAAAAAAAAAAATACTTAACCATGCTGGAAGCGTGAGTCACTGCTACCCTGTGTGAAATACAATCCTGTAAGTGCTCCGTGGGCTCCATGTACCTGCTGGCACTCTTTTCCCAAAATTCCTGTCTGGGACAAAAAGAAACTCTGGGAGTTGCAGAGCAATTGGCCCAGAGGATTTTTAGCTGTGGCATTTATCTGAGGGTGCTTTGAAGCAGGTTTCCACCTCCTGCTCCATGCACAGGTCTCTCCATGCTGTTCCCCAGCATTCTGCCTGCTGCCCTCAGCAGTGCTGCCTGGCTGGGATGGTGACCCCAGGACCCCATTGCTATTTTGCACTGGGGTAAAATGGAGGGGGTGGTCAGCTCCCAAAAGCTTAGCCGGAGTTTTCCTGGAGCAGTACCCAGCTCTGCATGGCCTCCCAGTAAGATACTTGTGGTCTGTCCCTTTCCACCACCAGGACCAATTCACAGATTTATGTAATCCTTGCCTTGGGTTGGAATAATTTGTCTCAATTTTTAACATTAAGATGATTTCTTAATGTTTCTATCCCTGGAAGTCTTCTGTTAGAGAAAATGTTTCTCATTATCAGCTACGAGGTTGCCAGGTTTGGGAAATAGTGTTGGTTTATATCACTCTCCATTTTCCTTCTGGTGTGCATGAGATGTCCCAGAACCAAAGCTGATGAGATCCGTGTTTTATACGTAGAGGAAAGATGTCACAGGGTACAGAGGTCTGCAGCCTCATCTGTGGTACCCCCACCAAAATTCTGCAGTCAGTACTCTGCCATCAGACCTTCAGCCCCCTTGGACAGCAAGCATGGAGATGCCTGAGGATGCCGGTCCCTGCAGCCCATGCTCTGCCACTCTCCTAACCTACATACCTCATTGCAGGAGAGAAATGGATGCAATTCTGACACACCTTTGCTACCGCAGCAGCAGCTGCCAGGGAAAGTTCAAGAGTAATAATGGGGAGGATGGGAAGAGGGGCAAATCACACAGTGGCAACCTCCTGATGTCAGATTGAGTGGCTTAATGGGAAAGAAAAGGAGAGAGGTACCCATACAGTGTTTAGCGGAAGCAGACGACTTCTGGGAACGGGAGCTGCCTGCCTTGTCTTGGGAAAATTGGTTGAGACAATTTCCCAACAGAACTTGATCGAAACTTTGTCAGGGAGTGAAAGCACTCAGCAAGGTTCAGCCCAGTCCCTGTGTGTGCTTAGGGGGCTGCAGCAGAGTCTGATCAACAGCTGCTGATTAGGTCTTCAGATGTTCTGTCCACCTAACGCAGATACCCAGACAGGAGATGCCTATGGTCCTAACACGCTCCTGTTAAAGAGCTGTTAGTAGGATGGTGATTTTTCTTTTCCATACCCTTTGACCTTCTAACAACTCATGCCTTTGCCTGAAATAGGTGTTTTTCCCCTAATCCCCTGTGACTCTGCCACCCATCCCACCACAGGCTGAGTAGCACAGGTGGATGCCATAGGACAACAGGCCCTGGTGCACATGGGGGAAGTGTGAGCAAAACCATCTTCTTACCCTGCTCAAGGTCTCTGCAAGGATATGCAATAGCTTTCACATTGCATCCTCCTCCAGGGCAGGAGGGAAAAGGACTTCTTTATCACCTGGCCCCACAGGCTGCTCCACCAGGCTGGTTGTTTGACCAGTGTCCGGATCAGATCCTGACTGAGGTCACACTGTTCCTATCTGATGACGCCCTGCAGTTCTCTGCCTAGGTAAATAATCCCACACCGGCTTCAGGAAGGGCAGTCCCAGAGTGGACTAAATACTTCTACAAGCAAATACTGTTCTACCATTTGTGGAATGAGACTTGGGAAAAAAAAAAAAAAAAAAGGAAAAATTTGCTGTTCCTCAAGACCTGAAAGACTCTGTCCACCCCTCTTCTGCTGCTGTGCCAGGCAGGATGTTATCCTGAGCTTTACCAACACTAAATTAAGTCATTCCCAACAAACATGTTTGGAAGGTTGTTCTCATCCTGCTGAAGAAACAAAGTGCAGCTGGACTCAGCCATACCGACTGGTTCATTCATATTTTTAGGGTTTTCACATGGAGAGGAGCTAGAAAATAATTTTCTCAGATCTGTCTTAAAGGGAGATTTAGCAGCAATGATTGCTCACTGCTGTGCTCCAAAGAACAGTACAATCCTGCTTGTCCCATGTCCAAGGGGAACTCTGAGCTGGTACATGATCTCCTCCCCGGGTTGGTGGTCTCCTGGACAAATAGGTCCTCGGATAGGGCCGAATTGGTTGATGTAGCTCAGCATCAAAACAAATTATGCAGCCAGCTCTGCTGTGTACCACATGGGTGGAGAAAGCCCTCTCTAACTATAGTTTGTGAATAATAAAAGCAAGATTTGGGCTGAGTGTATTGTGCTCTGATGGTATGGCTGCAGCTGGAGCAGCTTTGTCTCATATGCTGAGGAGAGATGAAAAGGGGCTGAACTCATGACAGCTTCCCTGGATGGCTGGAGGACCTGGGAGCACTTACCTGGGCACAGTTCAGCCAGCAGATTTAGCTGATCTCCCTGTTGTTACCTCTTTTGGTTATTAATCACTCTCTAGCCATTGCATGTGTTTCACATTAGCTCGGGTAAAGCTTGGGGCAGGAGCCCAAAGTACCCAGCTTCTACTTGTGGGGCTTAGTGGGAAGGAGCCTCAATTGGAAATGACAACCAGGCACGTCACCGTCAGGATCTCTCTGGTGAAAGCCTCATCCTATGGTCCACGGACAAGTAACTCCCCATGGCCAAAATCACCATGTACATGTGCTGCCCATCTTCCAGGGAAGAAACAGGTTGCCCGGAGAGGTGGGAGATGCCCAGTTCCCAGAAACATTCCAGGTCAGGTTGGATGGGGCTCTGAGCAACCTGATCTAGTTGAAGATGTCCCTGCTTGCTGCAGGGGGGTTGGACTGGGGGGGCTGGATGGCTTTGAAAGGTCTCTTCCCACCCAAACCATTCAGTGATTCATTCTATGATTCTACAGATGAGGGTGGCTGTTGAAGGACCTCACTATGCCTTGTGGGGTGGGGAGGGTCCCAGTGAGGCTGTGAACCAAAATGCCATTTGAGAGCCAGGGACTGCCTGACCCTGAGCCATGTTTTACCTAATGGGTTGTTGCTGTTTGCATAAGATGTGTGTTACAGGAATGCACCAGCCTGTAAAAGCACCAGGTGCCATTAAAGCATGCCATCCTGCAAGTTGGGAAGGGTTGGTGGGGTCCCTGCTCCCTCTCCAGATCTTTGACTAGAAAAGGAAAAGCCTATCATCACACAAGTATTTAAAAGAAAACTCAATGAAGAAAGCTGTCCCTAAGTAAATGCTCCAAAGCTATTTTTTTTTACCCAAGAAAATTTACACTTCTGACAGACAGACAAACAGAAATTTCTCGCTACAGAGAAATTTGTGGGGTTTCATAGTCTGAGAAAGTTTCAGAGCACTTACTTGAGAGGGGAATTTTTGCAGAATTAATTCAGCGGATATGCTCATGCTATGCAGTGACAGAAGAAGCTTTCAACACAGGCTGAGACGCTTCTCATTTCCTTGAAATGTTAGCTGGGGAATTTGGTGTGCTGCCATCAGCTGCTGCTCTTCAAAGAAAACCCCCCGTGCAACTTCATATCAGTAAAACATAAAAAAATGTCTCTGCTGAGTCCCAGTCCCATGCCTGGATCTCTCACTGCAAGTTTGGGAGGTATGACTTCGGGGAGAATCAAATATATGAGTCCTGCATGCAAGCATTCATAAAACCCTCTTAATGAATGTCAGTTAATTTTGTTGATTGAAGATTATTAATACCCAGCTTTAACTTTGTGGTTCTGAAGAAATCCACATCCTCAATCATGATTTTACCCTTTTTTCCTTTCCCCTCAAACCAATCTCTAAAGACAGACTGCACTTCTAGGTAGGTGCTTTTCCTTTTTCACCTGTAGCTGAATGTTCACAAGGTAAGTGCTATAATCTGATAATAACAAAACCATCACTTCTAATGATCTACCTTGAAATTATTCCACTGTCTGTTTAGTGTTTCTGTGGCCCAATCCTCAAATAACAGATATCAGGAGCTATTTTTTTTTCTGAAATAGACACACTCCAATTTCTTATTTTTTTCCAAAAACAAATTGGAAAATTTATTTATTTTAATACTTTATACAGGCAGAACCATTCCTTGGTGCTGGTGCTATTACTTTCTCATTTTTGTAATTATCAGAATCTAGACTAAAAAAAAAATTCCTCGAATAAAAGTTCGGTTGATGCTAATTTGTCGGCCAGTACTTTCTGGGGAAGTAACTGTTCCATGGTAGAGTTCAAAAGAGAAACTGGAACTTTTGCTTCCCAATAGTTCTTTCTGTTCTTATATGATGGGAAAATACAGTAGAAGTAGGAATACAGTTAGACAAAAACCCTCACAACAGTTAATGGTAGAATTGATTGGAAATCTTGAACTTGACCAGGTGCCCATTTCCAGAAACAAAGGTGTCTCCTTAAGAAGTCCCTCCTCACCTCTGTCTTATAGAGGCATTTGAATTCAGTGTCAGCCCTAGCCCTGACTCTCTCCCTTGTTATATTACTTCAGAGTTAATGACTTCCCTATTTCTACTTCCCAACACAGAAAATTACTTGAAATCACAGTGGCTTGTTTGAAATGGTGTATTCAGTGAGGTTTGTTTACCTTTTCATTTTTGAGCTTTTTGATCGTTGTTTTTCCAGCATCCACAAGGAGAAGATTTTGGTTTTTTGTTGGTGAAAGCTAAATTTTTCCTGTAAGCACAGAAGCCCAGGAGCCAAGATTTTAAAGAAACCACTAAACACCATGAACCTCATGGAGTGGTAAGAGTGGAGAAGAGTGAGGCAGCTCTGATTTAATTTATTATGCTATCAGGAAAGGTACTGTTCTGCTTTGGATGTGCAAGACTCAGCTTGTGTGTAATACCCCCACTTGGATGTGCTTTTAGTTTATGAATGGAAATGTACCTTTCCAGTACAATGGAAAGAGAGATGTCTTTTCTGCTGTTTCATGCCTGCTAAATGATTGTGAATGTTCTTTGGGCAAGTTTCCAGCTCCGCGAAGGGATATGATGGAGCTAATGGGTTTTGGTACATGAAGCAATAATGTGTGGTTTCCATGTGGAACTGAAAGCTTGTGCTAACAGCCTCCCCGGGAGGGGAAAACTTCAGTCCCATGCAGAGCAGCTATTCAGTAGTCTTGTACCAACTTTGTTGTACAAATATGGAAGCATTTTGGTTTTCAGTACATTTTATTCATTTTTTTAAGGGTCACAGACTTTAACCAGTCAAGACTCAAGGCATAATTTCATTCTCTTACAACTCACTGATTCATGCAGCCTCAACCCAGCTGTTGAAAAAGGAGGTAGCAATGGATGAAGATATGTGACAGGAGGTGACTTATTGCTTATAAAGCTCTGCAGAACATGGAGCAATTTGGAGATGAACTATTGACGACTCAGTATTCCCAGCCTGATTTTGTGCTCTTGAGACCAACTGGTAAGTAGAAATTATGAGGGGTGGGTTGCTGCCCTGAGCTGTAGTCATTGAAGACTAAGGGCAGGAAATATGGAGTAGACTCATCAGGTGACTTCCTAAGAGCATGGTGCTTCACCAAGTTACATTTGAAAATGCAATAGGTTTTGACTATATGATCAATTAGGAGTTTATGCGCAAAGTTGCCCACTGTGGCTTGGTGGACCTGAAATGCCTTATGTGTGATCGGTGGCTCACATCAAGGTAGCTCACAGATGGCACTGAGGGAGCTAAAACAAAAATAGCATTTGAAAGGAAGAAAAGTTCTGAAGAGCATCAGCTGATGCCACACAACATAGGCTGTTATTTGACTTGGACACCACCATTTCAGTAAGGTGCTTGGGCCCAGGAGCATGTCAAGGCATAGGTGAGTGATGATGATGTTCCTGCTCAATAATACACAGATATTAGGTGAAAAGCACTGCACATATCTTAGGGACCATGAGTTCACGCACACATTCAACTATCTTGCTACAGGTCAGGTTCTTGAGTTTTTTTGGTCACTGTAGACATATATTTTCCCCTCCCACACCTGACCATCAGCAGCTCATGACCCAAGTAGTGTCTGACCTGAAAAAAACCTCAATGCCCATTGAAGTAGTGCTCCGTGGTCATATCTCTGTATCCCAGTCTAAAGAGTCACCTCCCCTAGAGCAGGAGAATACCTTATTGTGTCTCAGATCACTCTCACCCAGCTGTACCAGTAGGCAAGACAGACAGAGTATGTATGTGAGGCTAAAACCAGATTTGGGGTAAAGGAACAAAGGTAAAAGAAGATAAAATAAGAAAATACTTTCTTAAGGTTATGCTTGATTACAGAGATAGTGCTTAGCTGGCTCAGCACTTTGGCTGGCACGTGCTGCTGTTTCTCCTGAAAAGAAGAAGCTGGAATCACCTTCTCTTTCCTCCAGTAACTAAGACAGATTCTGAATCTTTGTTTTCTCTCCTCTGAAAGAGGAAGCAATCCAGCGCAAAATCTATGACCTTTCCAGGTAACAAGCCCAAGCTCAAGTACCCCAAGTTGTGTATATGTGTGTTGAAGAAAGCACCATGGCTTGTTCTCTGTGACTGGGTGGTGGGATGACACATGGGCTTGGGAGAGGTGAAGTCATGTCCTCCTGAAGCCTCCTGTGAACATTTGTGTCGTAGTTAGCACTTCACTGGCCTCTGGCTGCTTTCTCCCTATTCAGTGGTCTAAAGATGTATCAGTAAAATTTTTTATATCTTGAGAGTATCCTGACTTTTCTACCTGAGATTATAACTTTTTCTTCCTAGAAGCACTATGTGACAAAGTCCATGGGTACTTATTTGGGGGTCTGTGCAAGGTGGCCAAGAAAAGGAAACATGCTGCCCATAGGCCAAACTTCTGTGGGAAAAAGTCAGAGGCCCAGGAAACAATAAGAGCTGAAAATGCTGGCCATAGGGTTCAGATCCATTACGTTAAAAATTAACAGAGACATGTGAAAACCTCAACTCACATCTGTGGCTTGTAAGTGAAGGTTTACAGTTGAGCAAATTAGTGCTGAAGTCTATTGACTCATCGAATTTGTTGGACTTCTGGTAGGTCTTTTAAAGGCTGTGTTTTGCTTTTCAGCACTTCTCCACATTATGTGGGACAAGTAACAACATCAGTGTTCTGTGGAAATCCAGTCTTGTCCTCTCTTGACATGCTCATGGCTTGCAAAATATATGGTACAGCCAGCCAGATAGCCAAGGCACTCACTGTGAGTGTAAACTCCTTTTATTAAAGAGTAATGAAGTTTAAGATGGAAAACAAGTGCTGATTATGGAGGTAAATACCAGCAGCAAAATATAAGTGTCTAGGATGGCCTCCTGATAATTACTGTGTGCATCTGCTTGTGTTTACTCTGCCTCCAAAAGCAAGTGAGCACTTGGTAGCTGCGTGCAAAACACCGCATGTTCCCTGGAGATGCCACTCAGCTGTCAGGTGGAGATGCTGTGAAAAAATATGAGCTTACTTATAAGGCCTCATCTGAAGTTTTTCCAGCAGAGTAAATGAAGACAGGATGTTCTCAGAAGTCTTGACCCAGTTATCTCCAAGGACTGTGCCTTTGGGACGGCTGAACCAAAGACCTCAGTGCTAGAAGAGGCAGTGACAGGGCTCTTGCGGGGAGGATCATGGCACTAGAACTGATTTTTTTTCCAGATGAGGGGGAACATTTCATCCTTCCAACTTTTCAGTCGTCAATCTGAAGATGAATTTGTACCACCTGAATTTCTAGGAAATTCCCAAAAGCATTTCTGTTTGCTGGAATCTTCTCAGCACCCAGAGCTGTTCTCATGTTGTGCCCACTTCATTCTTCGCTCCTGCCATCCATTATCCTGTACGTGCCTAGCTGCCTTCATGCTTTCCCTCCCAACATCATTTACATAAGAGTAAAATTAGCAGCTTGAGTAATTATGAATAAGTCACATTAGACAAAGAGGCCTTTAGGCTGAACATAGGAAACTGAAATGTCTGGCACTGCAAAACTCCAAGGCACCGAACGGCAGGGAAAGGATCCTTTTTCTCTCTTTTGGAGTTTCCTAGCAATGCCAAGGGGTTTAGGAACCCAGATCCTATTGATGCTCAGTGGGAGGCTCCTGCAGACACAGGGAATGCTCAGTGTGCCAATGTTCAAAGTGCCCAAGCTGTAGTCTTTGGTCTGGCTCAGCAAAGTAGACCTCTTCAATGTAGATTGTCCGTGTACAGAGCCCAGCCATGACCACTGCTACCCTTCTGCATCCCCCCAGGTTATTCTGCTGCCGACGCAATGCTGCAGTGCCGAACGTCACCGGGCCGTTACCAAGAGCAAGAGGCCGGGCTCAAGCCCTGCTCATTCCTAGTGAAGGGCTGGGCAAGTCGAGTTGCACCTGATTCAAAACTAAAAACGTCTGGTTTGGTGCTTTCCAGATTGAAGAGCTTACCAGCCACATCTAATGAGGAGAACGGCTGCTGCTGAGCTGAGTCCAGGACAGCAGCTGTTGCTAGTAAAAATAATGATTGTTTTTACTAGGAAAAAACTACTCACTGACAGCAGAAAAAGAGTTTTACTTAAGTAGAGACTGCAGGGTCTGTCTCCTCATAGTTATATATAAAAAAAATCTTAAAAGGACAGCTTGTAAAGAGCTAGTGTTGTTGTCACCAAGGCCTGATGAAAATAAAGGAATCTATATTAATTTTTGCCTATATTTGCACACTTACTTGCATAAAAAGCAGATTGCTTTTGTTTAACAAAAATAAAATAGATGTAAAGAACACTAGGTTTATAGACAATTTTCCAAACGGTGCCACCACAGCCCCCCCAGGAATAACCATACCTGCACCATGACAGACTTCTGTGCTGAAACCCCCTGTAACAGATTCAATCTGGTTTTTAGGTTTTAAGTTCACTTTTTGAAATGCAAAACCCAGAGACAACATCAGAACACACACACTGGCCCATCCAGAGTAATTGTCAGGGTCCCAGCAGAGCCAGGCTGATAAGAGCATGCATCTGACCATCAGATTTTAATTGCAGCCAAAGATAGCCTCAGTTTTTGGGGGCTTTTTCTTGTTCAATGCCATCCAAAAAAATGAAGTGTTTCTCCCATCATTTATGCATGGATAAGGCCTGGTTCTGAAATTGTGCACTTCCAACTAGGAATCAGATGACTGTTTTACACTGTTTTACAGCTTCCTGCTTTTCAGTATTACTCCCCCAAAACGTGTCATGAGATGACACATTTCAAGAGCATGATTATTTTCCTGCACAACAAGACCCATTTGCATTTCACTTTTTCGATTCTGGCCTCTGTTCATTTCCCAGTCCCTCAAAGCTTTTTTTTTTTTCTGTTACCATTTTGTATCATTTTGATATATTTGCACTGCCAGGATTTCTATTTTATTCCAGCTGTCATATTTCTTCAGGATTTCGGTCAGCCTGGCCAGCTACAACATGTAGAGCTTTGTTTGGCAGAGGTCTTGAATAGCTTGTCGGTGGGCACAGTTTACTGTACACAAAGACATTAGGGAGGAGAAATTTCCTTCTGTCTTTCTCTTTTTTTTTTCTAATTCAGCCTCTTCTTCCTCCAGATCTGGTGTCCCAGTGCTGCTGCTTGATGTGAATTTGCTTAAAGATTCATTTTACCATCTCTAATCCGCTGATTATTCCAACTTTTCATGGGCTTGTGTCCTAACAAAAGGCGGTTTGAAACTTCTTTTTTTTCTGAGTGGTTTTTTTTTATTGTTGCTAAGAAAGTGAAGGGGGTCACAGCCTTTCATCCTCGCTGCTTCATTTTTAATGGCTAATTAGAGACGATATCACTGAGCAGGGAGTTACCCAGGTGTGCTTCACTTTGTATGGATTCACTGCCGAACTCTTTGACTCACTTTTGCTCTTCAATAATCCCACTTGAACACTGTGAATTTTGCTCACCTCAGTACTAGCTTCATAAAGACACTGAAATCTCTTCTTATAATATTTTGGCTTCTTAACAAGTAGTTGTTTGCTTGCTATGAATCCTTTGGTATATTTTACATTGTTTTCCCTGCAAAGATAATTTTAAGAAGAGTTGCAGTACTGCAGATACTGAAAGGTCATGGGAACCTCTTGCTAAGATTAGTCCAACTTCTTATCAATAGCTGTAAGTGGTGTTAGCATTTTAAAAAGAGGACTGTGTGACCATTAAAAGACATTTTTTTTTCCCAAGTACACATTGAAAAGCACTTTTATTCCATGCCTAGGGCTGGGCGCTAACTGGAGCTGTATCACTATGGGCTGATGTTTTCTATTCAGGGGCTCACAGAGAATGCATTGTTCGAAGGAGAGCCGAGCTGCAGAAGTTGGAACAATTTCATAAGCATAAAATTATTGCAAGGTGTCTATGAGGAGCCTTCTGATGGAAGGGAAACACTACGATGCAGGCGGTTAAGCAAACGAGCCTTATACTGTACAGTTCTAAGAATGGAAACAGTAAAATTAAAAAAAAAACCAAGTTGATGCTTCCCTTCACTTTGCTCCATTTATCATTACCAGGAGCCAGACCAAAAACTTCACATTGTACACAGAGTGAATAGATTGTCCTAAATTTCTCCAAGAATTTACTAACAAGCAAACACCTTCCAGCATGGAGCATCCCTCTCTAGCATGGTGGCCATTGTGAGCACACGGACACATGTGGTTTTAAACCCTGAGAGATACAACTCTAATTTGAGCACCCTACTCAAACAGATTTAATTTCTCAAATGGCCACTTCTCTTTTTGATTTGCAGCACCTGGAGTCTTTACAGAGAGAAGGTTGTAGGCTGGAAGCCCTCATCTCTGTGGGCTGCACCCCTTGATTTGAGGAGTGGCTGGAGGCCACCTTTTTAGAAATGCCATGGGTTGTCCTTGGCACAGAGACTCCCTGCTAATCAGCCTGAGCCCTGCCGAGCACCCCTGGCAAATTACTCCAGTTAAGTGCATTTCTACCGTTTTTGAGGGCTGAATGTGTTGCTTGGTGGCTTTTCTGCTCCATCTAGGTCTTTGTTGGCATGCCCAGGTCGCATGCTTGCTCCTCCCTTAGCAAGAGGAGGAGAAATCAAGTTGGAAGGACACTGACTTCTGCAGGGTAAGGATTAAAACCTCAGACAATTACTGAAAATGCTCTTGTGCAGTGATGACAAATACCCTGTCGCAACTGGAGAAAGACGAAGCTGTCCCCTGAGTAAGATCAGGGTTGGCTAGCACAGCAGGAAGAACAAGATGTGACTTTGAAGGGTTTTCTCTCTCTGAAAAGGACAGAACATACTTTGGAGAATCCTTCTTTTACTGCTTATGAAGTGCTGCTTCCCACTGAAAGGCTGATTCATGGTGCCAAAGGCTTCCTCAGCAAGGGAAAATTATCCAGTTTCTCCTTTTTCCTCCCATTATTCACAATAATTTGTAATTGGCTAAAGCATACAATTGAGAATGGTGCTGTCTGGAGCTGAAGATATCAAGAAATGCAGATCTATCATCTCCCATGACAGTTGTCCCATGTAGTTAATCAAACGCTCTGCAAAAAGGCATTTCATTCTTAATTTGCAGCTGTCTGGCTTCAGCTGCTGGGCATCCATTAGTACCTATTTACTTTTTTCCCTATCCAGGTTCTCGTATGCAGTGATCAAGACACCCTTCAACCCTCCTTTTATGAACCAGAGAGGAGGATGCCCTTGGGCACCCACATGGATGGAGTCTGCCATGAGACCTCCCAGCGTGCAAGGACCTCAGCCCATAAATACCTATAAGCTCAGTGCAATATCTAAACATCTTACCAGCTCCTTTTTTTTCCATCACTACTAGCTTTTCCAATATTGTTTCAGATGTATCTACAATGCATCATCAATGCGGTATCATTGCATCTCTTACAGTTGAAACCTCCCAGGACGTGCTTTCCCACCATGTAGGTAACAGCTACAACTGCAATTTTCTGTGCAGCCCAGTGAAAACGGGATTTGTCTGAATATGTTTGGCTGGCTGAGGGATCCCTGTCATCCTGTGTGCAACTGCCCTGCCCTCAATGATAGCTGCCATCCTGCCAATATTAATATTGCCTGCAGATTTTATCAGCAGTGTCGCGTAGGCGTGTTTCAGGATCATTGATTAAAAAGGTCAATTTGCATTGCAATATTTCCCACCTAAGAAAAAACAAAAGTCAGAGTTGATTCCAATTTCTTCAGATTCCAAAGTCATGAGAGACTTTCTTTAAAAGGAGCAGAGAGATGATGCTGCATGAAGGAAATTGTCTCTGGAGTTGGAAATTTTTATAATTTCTACCCACCCTGATATCTACAGGTATATTCTCTCTCATCATAGTACCTGTGGGGTGGATGTAGCTGAGGATGATGATGTTTTGGTTGTAGTGTTTCTTTTGTATAGGATTTTCTTTCTCTTTTTCTGGGAAAAACGTGCCAGCCTCAGTAAGTGCTCCTCAGTGGGAGTTCAACAACCTTGTTGGCTTTGAGAGCGTGTCAAAGGGCAAGAACAGACAAACTCATGCTGTAACACAAATGCTCTGGGAAAAAAAACTCTGGGAAATTCAACAGCGGGTGGGTCTGAGGTTCTGCCCTGGGTCCATTCCTAAACTGAAACAGTCCATCCAATGGCACCACCACTGCATCTCTTTGGAAACTTCTGTTCTGTTGCCCCAAAGAATGCATGCAAAGCCTGGGGACTCTCGCTCAGGCTGTGCTTTCAGTAGTAGAATTTTCCACTCCAACAGTCCAGCAGTAGGATATCTTTTGGCCAAGGCTGACATGAAGTAACAAACCAGAGCAAATGTCGTATTTATATTTAACATACACTCTCAGTGAAACTGTTGTGGGGCGTGGGACTGCTTAAAACATACAGCGTGAATTTCACTCTTGATTAATTCTATGCAAAGAAATTAAAAAAGCATTAGCAATATGAGTGCGTGAGGCAAAAAAAACCAGCCCACAACAGAGTGTATATAGAATAGCATTACAGCTTTATAGAATTAGAATCATAAAATCACAGAACAGCATTGGTTGGAAAAGACCTCTAAGATCATCAAGTCCCACCATTAACCCAGCACTGCCAAGTCACCACTGCCCGATGTCCCTCAGCACCTACATTTCATTCTACATTGCAATTCTACATTCATTGCACATACCTAGATGAGCAGTCTAAAATGCTCATCTTTTTCCCCTTCACTTTAAACAGTGGACAGTACATGGTTTTGTCTGTCTATGAGGTAGCCTAACTACACCATTGGAACTGGTCTGGAGCATTTCTCATAAGTATTTCTTAAATAGGTACCAACAGGTTAAAGGAATTCACTTGTAGTTGTCAATAAAACAGCTTCTACAGCAGAAGGAATGAGCAATCTGATTTGGTCTTAAGATTTTATGCAGTTCCTTTTTGATACTGGTGAGAGGACAAGATCATTCCTATGGGAAACAGTGTATGGAATGGGAAAGGATGGGATGAACCAGAAATCTCTTTATATGAAGGGCAGGATGTAGAAATTATTTGATTTCTTTTCCTAAGGAGAGATTTTGCTAATGTTCTGCTTGGTTTTATTTGCTTGCCTAGAGTGGATGGGAGAACTATGGTAAAATTAAAAGATTTATCTGGCCATGGTGTCAAACTGACAGTTCTTGATGAAGAGGCTGATATTACCAATCAATGGTCATGGTAATCTGTTAAAGTTATCACAGGATCCCAGGGCAATCTCACTTGAGCATCTTCTCATTGCCTTAGAGAAGCATGTAGAGAGCAGGGTACGAAAAGGCCAGCCCAGGACATGAATGTGGCCCAGCTGGTGGAAACAGCAGCCCCCAGGGTGGCTCCTGGTCTGTGCCAGCAGCTCTGGTGGTTCAGGAGCTACAAATCCTAACAAACCTTGCAACAGTGCTGCAAATTCTGGTTTGGTTGAGGGGCACCTGAATCATTGCATTCCCAGTGTGGCTCAGGCCCTTTGGGTTAACAATACAACCTTTTGTTTTAGCCTGGCTTTTGAAGTCTAAGGGCAGTGTTCCCCGGATATTAAAGCTGCATTTGCTTTTAATGAGGCTTAAAGGAGCAAATAGGGTCCTTGCAGCTCCCATGCAGCTGTGCAACATCATTACCTGTGCTGCACCCTGTGCTGAACGCAGCACAGCAAATGGAGACCAGCAAATGCCAAGTGCCCATCACTTTTAAGGCTTTGGCATAACCAAGGGATGAGAAATACTCCAAGCAAAAAGTCAAGTGGCAGAGAGGCTGGCTCTTAATTTCTCCCAAATATATCCTGTTATTTCATTGCTGGGCAGATCTTTCAATCCAAATATCACACGGTTAATGGCTTATGGCCATACCACCCTGAGAATGCCCAATCTCATCTGAATACTTTGAGGACTCCCAGGATGAAGAGGCTGTGTCCATCTTGGTGAGCTCAGAATGCTCCTCCAATACATCTTCCAGTTGGGTTTCAGCTGGTTTGCACAGCCAGAGCAAGATCCCTTCTGGGAGACAAACCAAGGGAGTGCAGAGATTACACAAAATCACAGAATGTTAGGGATTGGAAGGAACCTCAAAAGATCATCTAGTCCAATCCCCCTGCCAGAGCAGGAATACCTAGATCAGGTCACATAGGAATGCATCCAGGCGGGTTTTGAATGTCTCCAGAGAAGGAGACTCCACAACCTCTCTGGGCAGCCTGTTCCAGTGTTCTGTTACCCTCACTGTGAAGAAATTCTTCCTCACGTTTATGCGGAACCTCCTATGTTCCAGCTTGTACCCATTGCCCCTTGTCTTATCACTGGATGTCACTGAGAAGAGCCTGGCTCCATCCTCATGACACTCACCCTTTACATATTTATAAACTTTAACGAGGTCACCCCTCAGTCTCCTCTTCTTGAAGCTAAAGAGACCCAGCTCCCTCAGCCTTTCCTCATAAGGGAGATGTTCCACTCTGTCATCTTTGTGGCTCTGCGCTGGACTCTCTCAAGCAGTTCCCTGTCCTTCTTGAACTGGGGGGCCCAGAACTCAACACAGTATTTCAGATGCAGCCTCACCAGGGCAGAGTAGAGGGGGAGGAGAACCTCTCTCGACCTAACCACCCTCTTTCTAATACACCCCAGGATGCCATTGGCCTTCTTGGCCACAAGGGCACAAAAGCAGCCCAAAAGCACAGTCCTGAGCCAAAACAAAGCTCTGATGTGGACCAAGGGCCAAGCTTTTGGAAGCAGGTAGATTAAAAGTGGGCAGTCTGGCTGTCACTGCCTCAGGTACTCGTCCTCCCCCTCGCCCGGGATCCCCATCTCTTTGGCACGGGTGGTTAAGCTCCCATAGAGCAGCTGCTCAACAGCTGCAGGTTACACTTCAGATATGAAAGAAACCCCAAATCTGTGTGAAATTTCCAGTGGTTTAACAGCTGCTGCTTGAGCCAGGCTGTCTGTCTCACATATATGGGGACACTGCAGGGGAAAGAGGCAGGACAGACAGCTGGGAGCAGTAATTTCTCCAGCCACTTAGTTTTAATCTGCTTTTGCTCATGTCAGAGCCTTCTGAGTGAAAATTTGAGAATGGAGAAGCCTATGGATTTATTTTACTCCCTTTTCTCACCCTCTACCCCATGATTGCAGTGAGTCTAGTATGAGTCAAACTCTGTCACTAAGGGATATATTTCTAGGGAGACTTTTTGGTGGGATTCCTTGCAACTTATTTTAAAAGTCTAAGCAAGTCAAATGCTCATTCTTGTGAATGGAGAGGAGTAGCATCTAGGAATGGTCAGTTCAGCTGAATTAGCTACTGGTTTTAAAGAAAGAGAATTTGCTTTCTGAAGACAGGAGTCTTCTCTGACTCTGAAGTTATTTTATTTGGCTGCAGTGCTGGGGATAGATTGCAGAATGTGCTGGATCATCTGTGAAGGGGAAGGTGTTCTGGCGAGATGAGAAACTTTTGAAGAAGTGCCACTAAATATCAGGAAATTAGTTGTATACTTTGAAAAAAACATGCAGAGCAATTTGCCAGAGGATCTGGAGGGTGTTTAAAGTATGTACATATTAATAGGCTGTGGTGTGACCAACTGACTAACCTTGTTTGCCTGTGGAGAGAGAGGGTTTTATGCCCAGGACATAGCAAGGAAAAGTATGGGTCATCAGAAGGGCTTCGTTTACCTCAGTCAACAATAAAATACAGGATAAAATCTGTGGTATTCCTGGGATTTATTCTAAAAGCAGCTGGTGCAAACACTTGTTTTTCTTTCCTGACTTTTTGCACTCTGTCTGCATTTATAAAAATAAAATAACCCATTAATTCTTAATCAAAACCAGTTCTTAATTCTACTTTTTACTGAAACTGTATTTATGCCAGGAATCCCTTATTCGCTTTTAAATGTGAATCCAGGTTAACCAAAAAGCGATGTGAATTTTAGCTGTGAGAAGCAATGCTGTCAGTAGAGGTGATGCTGCAAAATTAAAGCCTGCACAGCACACACTAAGGAGGTCGTGTCCTCCCAATACTGCTCAGCTGTATTTCAGCTGGTATTTCCCTGCGTCATCGCTTGACCGATGAGTCTCCTGTAACATAACATCAGCCTCTGTTCTGATAATAACTACATCAAGGAATTACATCTGGCTGGAACAGGATCTCCTGTGATGAGGCAGTGGACAGGTCACTTCTCTTTTGGTCTTGGTTGCTCTGGTTGAAATCGTACCTTGAGATGCAGTTTGAATGCAAGATCAAAATGGCTTGGGTCTTAGTGTCCCAAAAACCCTCAGCCACGCAGGGT
Organism: Podargus strigoides; assembly: GCA_028020825.1. Lineage (NCBI taxonomy): Eukaryota > Metazoa > Chordata > Aves > Caprimulgiformes > Podargidae > Podargus > Podargus strigoides. The sequence goes on from CM051663.1 coordinate 17,937,321, forward strand.
GCCATCCCTGTACCCCAAACCTCCCTGCACATCTGATGGCTCCACAAGGATGGGGCATCAGGAAAGGAGAGAGATGGAGAGGCAGAGGGGAGACCTTGAGCTGAGTATGTTAGGCTGTGGGGGATCCTGCATCTCCTTGGTGCTTGAATGCAGCTTTAGCAACCCCCTAATGAGCTGCACAAACTGGAGTCTTCTGTTTGTTTCTGTGAGCTGTGAGCTGCAGGGCTCGTGCCCAAGGATGGAGGCCTCCAAACTGGTGGGAGCTGGGCTGGACCAAAGCAGCTGTTGGGATGAGACCATGGGCACACTCCCTATGGAAGGGAGAGCAGCAAACAGGGCTGGTCCTGTCAGGTTGGGGCAGAGCTGGGAGGGCACCTGCTTTTCCCTTCCCCAGCCCCTGCAAGGGCTCTGGCACACCAAATAACTCTCCTTGGCACAGCAGTGTAGAAAAGAAGTGCCTCGTATTGTACCCTGCTCCCATGGCATGGCCACCCTCACTGTCCCACCAAGAATCTGTGGGGGTAGAGGACACCTCATCTCTGAGATGTGTCCCGTTCAGGGACATGCGGTGTGATGCCACCAGGGATGGCAGGGGACAGGCAAAGTGACAACACAGTGTGTTTGCCCCATCACTGGGTTACCCCTGCCCTGGCGCAGAGGCTCGGCACTGCCAGAAAATTCAAAGCAGAAAATGCCAAGGCTGGATGGGGTGATGGTTTGGTTTTGTTGTCTTGTTTTAAACAGCCCCTGTGAACAACTGTTGTGCGTGAGGGGCGGGAAGGGGGGTTACCATGGTAAAATGGGATTTGCTGGGAATGAATAGCTTTCTTTTTCTCCTCTGAAATGAATGGGTTGCTAAGACCTCCCTGCATATGAAGACTGTAGGTGCTACACTCAGTGGAAGAGACGGTGAACAATATCCCCCCCAGCTTTATGTTATCCGCAGGCCTCTTAATACAACTCAATCTTATTACACAAAAAAAATGTGATCTTAAGTGTAGACTGAGAGAGACAAAATGTTCCCAGTGGGATCTGTCCGTGTCTGTTCCCCAGTCCTCTCCAACAACAGGGATTAGCAGCAATGTTTGCACTGACTGTAACTAGGACATAAAGACCATGGTTCATTTCTTCCCATTCAGCTAATTCTTTACATTGCAGACACTACAGGATCCATTTATGGGTTTTTTTTTTTCCTTTTGTGAAAGTAGGTTGGGGTGGGACGGGGTGAGGGGGAGAAATCTGCTGAGGAAACTGCTGGCATCTCCAAAGAAAAGTATCTTTTCAAACCTTAGCCTGCAGCCCCCAGCCCTCCTCTGCTGGGGATGAAAGAAACCGTGGTCCACATCTGATGCACTTGCCATTCACAGGCAGTGTTGCTTTTACGGGAAGGCTGTGATATATTCACCAAGAATATCAACTTTTGAGAAATGATTTATGCTAGCAGATTTGACTTCCCGTATCAAGCTCTGGGGGTATCTTTCAGCAAATGGGTGTGCTTGCTCTCAGGCATGTCTCGTTCCTGACATGTACCCACTTCTAAAGCAAACTACAGCACTGACGTTAGGTATGGGTTTTTTTTTCTGGGAGAGCTTTGGGAGGCAGAACATGACCATGTGGGAATGGTTTGGCCAGGACTCTAGGGTAAATATTTTTGCCCACCACATGATTCCTAATATACATCAATTGACAATGATCATGTTTTTCTCCCATTTGGAAGAAAACCTCTCCACCATCCTAAAACACAATTGTGGGTCACAGAATTTGTGCAAAGGGGCTGGAAGATGCCCTTGGTTTTCTGCAGCATTGTTGCACCATGACCTCAGCCTGCCTGGGGAAGGGTCAGTGAGGCAATGGCATCTGGAGCATCTTCATACAGGTCCTGAATTCGCTCCTTCCCTCCCTCTTCTGGGGCATGGGGATGAGAGAAGAGACAGTTAATATTGCTGAACCGCCTTCTGGCTGACCCAGGAACATGCAATATCTGCTCCAAAGCCATGCATCAATCTTGCCTTAACAGACAAGTTTTGCTGACTCATAGCAGGTTCAGGGGAGGTTATGGGGCAAAAATGAAGGATTATAAGATGAAGGAAGAACTCATAAATCTTTCTGAGGTGGAGGGCAGGCAGGGCTGTGTGTCACGGGCAGTACTAGGACATAGTGACCTATCTCTGCCTCATGGTCTCTCATTCATCACTGCTGAAGGCAAATACTGTGGAAATAAGAGTCATAGAGCAAACTTCAGGGCTTCAAAGTGCTGACTGTGGTTTTTTATTTCATTATTTAATTGCAAACTTACAAACTCAAGGAGGAAAAGTGTGCAGTGTGGACACACTTCTTGTCTGAAAATTGGCCATCGCAGTTACAGGCCATAATCCAGGTGAGAATTAACCTGGATTTGTGCACAGACAAGTGAGAGGACTTGAGAACATGCTTTGCAGAATGGTAGTGCATGTGCTCAAAGTGGAGGATGATGCCTGAGTATGTTTTTCTGCAGCACTAAGAAATACCCCAGGAATGGGAAGTGCTGAAATGCATTACGTGCTCCTGGGCTCCTTCCAGCAAAGGGAAGGCATGAATGGTACCTTGGAGAAAGTCACCTTTCTGGCATCTCAGCTCTTCTTGCAGAAGGAGTCTTTTGGTCCAGACCTCACAGGCTGTCGGTGTTGAGACCAATAGACAACGACTGTTCTCTGTTGGTTTGGAGAGGGAAAAAGAAAATCAGGACTTTCACAGGGTCCTACCTGAAATCTGTTCTTCACTTTCTGGAGTGCCAAAATAAAGGAGGAGAGTATGCTAATGAAAAGCAGAAAATATCTGAGGATAAGATTAGAGGAGTTTAGGGGGAGGCTGAGAAGGCAGGGTTTCCCATGCTGGGCCTGATTCAGCATTCTGATAAGGATTTCCACCCTGGGAAGTTACTAAGAAGGACACAGTGGGTGGGATTCAGGTCCAGATTGTCAGTCTTCAAATGCAGATATGCACTGGTGTGTCTTGTATGTGGTCGGTGTCTGAGCTCCCATCAGCTGGCAGAGATCTAATCTATGTGGTCAAGTGGACAGAGGATGACCCATGGCTGCTTTAGGGAGAGCAAAGTGTTCTCCAGCCTTCAGCACCTGCATTGATCAGAACTCAGATGACTCTGGTGGGAGCTCAGATGTTTAGCACACATACAGACACCTCAGTTCAGGTGTCTCTCATCTTGGACTGAATCTCGTTGCTACTCACGCTATCACCTTTTGTTCTGCTGACGGTTTTTCACCAAAAATACACAGGACACTTGGTCTGCTCATCTCAGGAACAGTTATAGGGACTGCTCACCAAAGCCGCACAGTGTTAATACAGTGGCTGTCCTGATGAGTTTTCCTGCCAGGGAGAGGTGTGGTTTGGATAGTTCAAAGGATGATATTTTTCAAAATAAATTTATACTGGATATTTTGGAGAATGCGTGCTCATACTGACATATTCATCTGATGTTAATTAATAAGGACAGGGGAAATATGTTGTCAGATTCAGAGCTGTGTGTTAGCTCACGCCTCGCGGTCTTGTGCTCGATGAATGATTTATACCTTTAAACCTAAAGAATTTGGAAAGAGAGTTGCATTTTCTTCCCACGGGATTACCACCGACTCCATTTGTTCTAGCTCTTTTAAAGTCTGAAACAAAGATGGGTTTAGTTCAGTGCTGTCAAAGGGGAGTGATGCTCTGACTTTGCAAAAATGCAATACTTCTAAAATTAGTGTCATCCTGTTTCATCTTCTTCCTGGTGACTTTGTGTAAGCAAATAGATCAAACCTTTGTGCTTCTCCAGAATAGAAATTGTTCATAGTTGAATTAATTTAAAGTGAGGTCAGTGTATATCCACACTTACTGTGGACTGATTTGTGTTTGAAAATCAGGTGGGAAGAAGAACATACTTAGGTATTGGGAAATGGTTTGAACCTCCAAGTGTTCTTCACAGGTGCATTGGAGATGAAAAAGTTCTTAGATTTTCTGTGGCAAAGGCAGTGAACATCATACCATGTTGCATAAGGGAAAAAGTTAAATATGCAGAACACGAGGTAACATTTTTACTCATTTCCATCATCATAAGACTTTATCCAAGGCAGAGGTGAAGCATGGCTTTGTGTGCTACCTGTTCTGTTTTTCACCGGAGGGATGGACTCAAAAATCCATCCTACCTTATTTTCATTTTTTTATGGAGATTCTTTATATTTTTCCACAAAAAATCACCTAATAACCACAGGAAGCCAGCTAACAGTTAGTTCCAAATGGATTACTTCAGTTATCAATTAACTTGGAGGAGTTAGTCAAGCGTTTTTGCTTTAACCCAGAAGCTAAATCTCCTTGTCATCCAGTTTATGCAATGACAAAGCTGCTGTGGGTGCCCACAAGAACATGAAGCAATTAATTACCTGTGTATTTCCTCCTGTGGCAGGAGGGACACCAATTTCTGCAACTCTCTTAACTAACACAAACCTGGGCAGCCTCAGCAGCCTGTAAATCACTGCTGGTTCCCACACCCAGAGCTACACGGCCATGAAAGTCAGTCTTGTCTTGGTATAGAGTACCTCCTCTCTCCCTCCAGTGCAGTCTGTCTGCAGGTGTCCTCTGTCACTAAGAAGATATTTGGAATCAGGACCAGGAGATGCAACTCACCTGTAAGGAGATATACTGGGGGGGTGGGCATCGGGGGAGTTTTTCTGAACACATCTGCAATTAATTATGGAAAGCCTGGAGTCTCTCTCTCTCAGCAGGGGATATGTGGATTTGTTTCAGAAATCCAAATGCAAACAAAAAGCTCAGAAAAAAACCCGCCAAAACCTTGCTGAAGGTGTGTCAAGTCCACTCCTGTGCACAGGAACATCACACGCCGTGCTCAGAGTGATGTGTTCATCCCGAGTTCAGGTACATAGGTGGATAATGGGAGGTAAAGATAACCCTGTAGTAAAAACACTGCCCAAATTCAACAACATCGCATTGGTTTCTGCACAGGTGGTTACTCAGAAGACCTTGGCCACAGGACACGTGTTCTTGCTGCTGGCAGAGAGTGTAATTACCCCTGCTGCTAATTACTCCATCAGCTGGGAGGGGTAATAAGTTAAGCCCACCTCCCCCTGCTAACTTTGTAAGGAGCTGGGTAGTGAGACTGGAGCAGCACTGGCATGGCACGGGTGTGGGAGTGGAGCGGTAACATCTTCAAAACATGCTATGGCTTAGAGCATGGTTCATCACCTTGATTTCCAGCTGAAACATTCACTTAAATAAAAAAGATGAGCATTTTATTTCCATTGATTTTCTTCACAAGTGCTTGCTGTGGTTGGTGGGGGTCATTGTTTTGGAGGGGCAGGGAGGAAGACATGCTAGTGTGGATGGACGTGCAGACAGTCAGGGAGGTGTTCACTCATTTAGCTGTGGTGGAGTGTTCTCTGATTTCCTTTCTACAAGTGTGCTGTTGAATACTAGCTTTGTGTGGCTAAGGACATAGTATTCCTAATTTGGGTAATTAGGATTTTTTGTATCTCTTCTTTCTCTGACAGACTGACTGCAAACTAGAGAGTAGAGATATTGCTGTACTTTTCCAGTTTTTAGGGATTTTCATAGAATTGAATAGCCTTGGTTGGAAGAGACCTCTAAAATCATCAAGTCCAACCATTAACCCAGCACTGCCGAGTCACCGCTACCCCATGTCCCTCAGCACCTCATCTACACGGTTCTGAAATCCCTCCAGGGATGAGGACTCCCCCACTGCCCTGGGCAGCCTGTGCCAGTGCCTGATGACCCCTATTTTTCCTAATATCTAATACAAACCTCTATTTCAGAGTGTTTCACATTGACAGATGAACTAGGGGATTTTTCTTCTTGGAGACATTATTCTACTCATTTACAAGACTTACTTGAGAAATGTTTTCTGACTAAAGGTTCAATATAACTGTTGGAATGGTAATGGAGCTGGAAAGTATAATGTTTGGAAAACAAATTATCGTGAAATTTTCATATCCTGGCTTACTTTTTTGTTTACATATTCTATTATATAGCTTTTTTATTTTATGTATCTACATGTTGTTCTCAGAGAATACAGTATGAGTGTATATCTTGTGTGGAATATGGAAGAACTACTTGGAAAAATAAGGGACAGTTCTTAATATCAAATAAATTTTGGGAAAAATTATTTTTCATTAATGTAGCATGAACACTTCTGATCTTCAAGCCTATGGTTCATTTGTCAAAGCTTCTCCTCATTTAAAATCATACTTATTGTCAGCTTAAATATATTCAAAATGTATAATTAATATGCACCTTCAACTTTGCAATCAGTTCTTGAAATTATGTCCAAGTACCATTAAAATTAACATCCGTTTGAAGTTCAGTTTTAATATAATTGTTTAGAGGGGTAAATCTATCAAATTATGTATTTACAAAAGCAGAATTTTCTCTTCATTGGGATAGGGGATGAAGACAACAAATTCCAGAAGTTTTACAGAGCTGGAGAGCTGGGATTTTTGAAGATAAAAAGTTGAGCTCATTTTCTCATTTGAGGTCCCAGAAGCACCTCATGTTGCTTAATCTCTTGATTTGCAGTGCTCCATGTACAAATAATCCATCCCTTGGTATTACAGGAGTTAAGTCACACCCTCGTGTGAAATCCTTTGCATGTTTTTCCTGCTTCGCAGCATTGTGTTTTTAGATACCAATTCTATTTACAATGAAATAATCTTTGATCTTTGTGAAGGTGAGCTGTGTCTCACCATCTCACTTGGCTGCTGAAGGAGGAAAGTTAGTCATCCCACCTCTCTTCATAGCTGCTGGAGAGAGACAACTTCAGGAAGCAATCAGCCTGACTGTGCTGGGTTTTTTGTTGTTTCTTTAGGGTTTTTTATGCTGAGACAAGACTTCCTGAAGTCATTTGGCTGTGTATCTTCTTACATGTTGCTTTTTGTGTTGAGATCATCCTTCTTCAGCATCCTATAGATGAGATGCTTCCTATGGTGATGGCTGGAGTGAGATGAAACACCACTTTCCATCAGTGTCCTCTCCAGACCGCAGTGTCGATGCCTGAAGCTCTACACATGGAGCTGATGTGATTTCTTTGAGCAGATGTCTCTGTCCTGTGTTTTCCCAGAGTAAAACAGAGCAAGGGGAGGTGGTGATGATGGAGAGGACCGTGTGCCTGCGGGGGAAGGGAGGTGCAGTAATGAAACCAAGCAGCAAACAGAGAGCCAAGAAGGTCTGTCAAGGGATGATCTCCTAATCCTGCCTTCTGGGCACTTGGTCTGGTGTTTTCTTGTTACTGTATTTTGATCTAGTTGTGTCTTTTATGCCCAAACCTGAACTGAGGCTGAGCAGTCTTGTGCAGCTAAATGGTTGCTAGCCAGAGAGATGGACATGGGTTAGGAGCCCTCTAGCACATTTGCTTGATCACACAAGGATTTCCATGGGGAAGGAGAGGGTTATGGGACCTGTGATATGAGTGAGATGAGGGAAAGGAAGGAGGACAGACCCAAAATCCCACAATTTTCTCTATTAGGTTATATACGAAGATGAGTTTTGGGGCAGAAGCAGGAATTCATTACTTCTGGCTCCTTCTTTTGGTGTTTGGAAATTGCCTCTTTGGAGACTTTCTGGGCTAGGGAGGGGAGGCTAGCTTGTTTGTTGGTTTTAAATCCCCAGTGTGAAATCAAACTTTTTTATACAAGAATGTTTTCTCTTACCATCTTCCTTCACAGGCATGTGACTGGTAGACCAAGGACCAAGGAGAGGAAGAAAGGATGGACATGGAGTACCAGAAGTGGGTCGGGAGCAGGTTGCAGGAGCAATGAAGTCTCTTCACTGATACATAGGCATTGACTTCATAGGGGCACCAGGGAAACTTCAGAGCTCCCAGGTGTCCTCCTGGGCTGATTAGTCTAAATTCCCTTGGGATTAAGGTCCATGAGAAGTTCTTCCTCACCTGCCTATTAGCAAGGCTGCTTGGAGGGAGATTTGGCTGCTGGGCAGGGTTGCCAGCAATAGCAAAATGAGGAGAATTCTTCACTGTGAGCAAAATTACTAGCTGGGTACTGGTATAGTGATGCTCTGGAAATCAGGGTGATCTCTTGGGGCATGGTGGGAGACAGAAAACAGCCAGGAATGAGAGGGTGTCAGAACAGCCCGTCTCAGAAAATACAGCTTAGTATGTTTTGAGTTTTGTTTTGGTGTTGGTTTTTTTTTGAACAGCTTAACTTACTATGGGTGAAACCACTTGTGGTTTCCTGTTTTCATTATTTGGCTTTTTTATTGCATAGCAAGGATGTTTTTTAGAAGCGGAGTCAAGTCTCCATGTCCACTTTGATAGGTTTCGGTGCTACCATGCAGGTAGCAGGGGCATCTGGGGGCTCAGTTGAATTGGTTTGCAACCCATTAAAAAGAGAGCAACTCTGTGCAGCAAAGGAGAGGGCAAGCAAAACCAGCGTAAGGCTCATCTTGTCACAGAGTCAAGTAAAATCTGGCTGTGTCTACTTTTGTTGTTGATACATCAATGTAGCTGGAGACCACGGCTGATTTATAATGCTGCATAAAGCCCCGAGAACTGAAGTAGACAAAACAGGAAGCAAGGGAGCTTTACAAATACACCAAGTATTAAGAAATTGCTAAGTGCTGGTGAGTCTTACAGAATGATGGTGCTTTCCCCATGAGTGTGTGTGTGTAAAACTAATTTTTTTAAAAAAAGAGCATGTACTGGGCCACCTCTTTAGCTGCTTTTCCCAAAAGTGATTCTGCAGGGAGAAATCAATCCTTTGTTTTTCCCCCGTTCCCAAATTATACCCAGTATTGATACAACCATGCAAAATATGACAGATATTTGCATCTCTTCTTGCTTGTGTTTTAGACTGCTGAAATTTCCTAGAATTAGTGGTTATCTGCCAGTCTGAGTGCACGAGGGAGAGGGTGGTGCTCTTAATGGACCATCTGTACAAACTTTAAAGCAGCTGAGAGGAGAAGCACAATGTTGTGTTGCATTCTTGGCTCGAGGGTTGGTTTAGCAGCAGTATTACGCGTGTCCCGGATTTAAAATAAATGTGATCATGGGAAAACACAGGCAAATAGTGTTGCTGCCCTTGCAGAAGAACCTCTGCTCCTGCAGCCAGTGCTGTGGAGCTGAAAATTTGGGTGGTTTATGTCTTACAAATGGAGCAATATCTGTTCCTGCCCCCTTGGTTTCAGCAGGAGTTTCACCTCTGTTTCAGGCTGATGGTAGAATGGAATGAAATATTTCAGTTAGGTGATCATTGTAGGTCCCTTCTAGTCCAACTGTTTGACCAGTTCAGGGCTGGCCAAAAGTTAAAGCATGTTGTTAAGGGCATTGTTTAAATACCTCTTGAACACTGAGAGGCTTGAGGCATTGACCACCTCTCTAGGAAGCCTAAGATTGTAGCAGTGGTAGTGGTATTAGTGGTGACTTGGCAGTGTTAGATTAACGGTTGGACTTGATGATCATAGAGGTCTCTTCCAACCAAGGCTAAGGCTATTCTAAGGCTATTATGTCCTTAGAGCCTGTAAAGGAGAGGAAGGACAGGAGTGTGTTGGTCTCCTGCTCACTTCCCCCCCACCATCTGTCAAACTCTTCCCAAAACACCTCCTCACATTGCAATGACATCATGATGTGTTGTAAGTGACCTTCTTCCCTAAACATTTAGAGAGAAACTCAGCTTTTTAGTTCTTTTCATTAACAAGGAAAACTTCTCCTTTTTACGAGTTCTGTGACTGAACCCTGGAGGTCAGTACCGATGAGTGGATCTTTGTCACATTTCCTGGAGAGTTTGTTAATTTATAGTGCAAGATTTCTTTTAGGAAAGACATAAATGTTCGCATTGTATAAACCTTCAGGAAGCACTCATTGCTCTAAGTGCTGATAGAGCCATGTTACACCAGTTTACATTCTACAGATGGCTGATTTATGGTGGTGGCAAGTTTGTAGGTTTTTTTTTCCTTCTCAGATGCAAGATAATTTCCTGAGCAAGCCTGAGGTTGAGTATCTGTCACGTGTATCCTTCAAGAAATATTTTGTCTAAAGATATCTCCAAAACAAGAGAACTGAATGCCCTAAATGTAGGCAATCAGTACGAAGTCATGTTTGCAGTGAGCAGAAACTCTCTCCAGGCTGTGGATGAGATGAAGATGCTGGGCAGACAGCGTGGCTCCCTCCTAGTTCCTGCTGAGCAAGGGACCAGTATCAGAGAAACACTCCACCAAAACATGATGGACTTAATTATTAAAGGCCTTAAACAATTGTTTTGCTCCTAACAAAAAGCTGCTCCCATGGAAGCAGGGGTGTGCAAGCAGCACTGGATGAGAAAAAAACGTGGATATCTGGTCTGTAAAGGTTTTATGCACAACTGGTGCAGTTCCCTGTAGTAGTATGCAGCTGAATGCACTTGAGAATGCTTTTATTTATCTATTCTACTGCTCAGCAACAGTAAACACTGTCTCTTCTTCACTAAAAATGGCTCATCCATGTTTATATCCACAATAACATAGCCATTTCTGGCACGAATGTTTCTTGGAAACTTCATCCACTTGAACTGCCACAATAGGATGAAAAGGATTTGGGAATATGTCTGAAGGTTGAGCTGCCCTTTCTTCAAATCATCAAACCTCCTGGGTGAAGCAATGAGGGGTGTCCATGGGTCTGCATGGTGAGAACTGCAGGTGTTCCATTTGGGGTTATGCTTGCAATTTTGCAAGTGGCCTCCAAGTTTTGATGCCACCTTGAGTAAAATAATAGAAACAATTCACTTTTTTCCTGTAGGGGACCACTAAACAGAGCGTTTCAGCGCTATCCTGTTCTGTAGTTTCTTTCTCTGCTCCTGCTCCCCCTCTTTCTGTGCACATCACCAGATGGATCAGCTGGATTTAATTGTCCAGCTGGCTGAGATGCCTAATAATTAGCCAGTGGCATTTTCCAGCTGTGCACAGGCCACTGCATGTGGCTGCACGTCTCTGAGCAGAAGCTCTACAGGTATGTTCAGCTTTTCTAAGAAACTGCAATGTAAAAGGCTCTTTGTCACCATTAGCAAATGACAACAGGAACACCTGAAAGGTAGGAAGGAGAAAGGAAATGTGGTTTTTGTTTCACAGAAAGACAAATTTGAGGAAATGTAAGAATAATAACAAAAAAAATTTGACTGCAAATTAAAAACTCCAAATAAATCCCCAGAACAGGCTTCCTTTAAGGTTCTCCCTCTGCAGCCAAAATGTGGTTTTAAGCAAAAAAACCTGCACATCTCAATCAGTGGCAGGGAGGAATATTCCTGGCTAGCTCTGCCCACCAGCTTTCCTGTAATGTGCATTATTTTGGCTTCTCACAGGTACGAGCTGCAGCATGCAGATTGCAGGGACCACTGTCGGCAAACAGTTGATACTGGGATGAAAGCTGATAAAAGCCTGGAAGCGTGCCTAGTCTGCAGCTTCAGAGCTGTAATACTGCAGATACACCCTACTGGAAAATGCAGGGAGAATCCCAAGTTCATGGCCACCTTTATTTAAAAAAATAAAACAAAAAACCAAAGTACCGCCACCAAAACCCTAAACCTTTCCCTGTGTGCAGCTGATTTTGCTTCACTTGCCAATTAACTCGTGATTGCATGATGCTCAAAGACATACTAGTGATGTGACCAGTACAAGAACTGCACTGAAAACTGTTTCAGGAACATCCTGAAAATTAAATGCTCTGAAAAGACTGAATTCTTCCAACATTATTGACAAAGGGGGCTATGAAAAGTGAAAACATTAATGTAGGTAAAAGCGATTCCTTGGAAAAGATACATCTGGAAATAGAGTAGCTTCATGGTGGACTCCCCTCACGTGGTCATGGAGAACCTCTCTGCAGGCAGCAGAGCCAGAAGGGCTCTTCAGGAGTGTCCATCCCTCTCCAAGAAAAAGGGATAAACATGAGATAAATCATCTTCTAAAGTGCCCATTATCTCCACTGACTGTAATAAACCCCCTGCTGTGACTTGAATGTCAAACTTTTAGCAGTCTAAGATTAAGTGAGATGACTCTGACTTGGTGACCTGTGAAATATTTATTTTAGCTCTTTTGTGGTGGACCACAGCAGTGTCTCCATTCTGGTGTGTCAGCCCTTGTCTTGCTGGGGAGGCTCAGACCTCTGTCACAGCAGCGTCACCCAGACTGGTGGCGTGATGGGTTTTGTGACATCCCAGGAGTTTCTTTCCCAAGGATCCCGCATGCTGGATTTCAGGAAGGGTGTCGATATTCCCTGTTTTAAAATGTCTGGTATTCACCATGGCAGAGGAATTCTGCATGAAGCAACCATGCCCCAGGCATTTAAACGTCACAGTGGGCTCATTTCTGTTTTCTAATTTTGTGATGTTTGAAAGGGCCTGTGACTCATCCTTTTTGAATGCATGGGATTAGCAAAGCCCTCCTCTGTTCAGTTAGGGGTGGATTTTCCTTCATTTATTCAAGTCTGAGTGTTTGCATTGCAGATGTAACAACACAGTAAGAACATCTAGACAGTCGAGGACGTTCAGAACCAGTTCTTAAATTCTGTCCTTCGCAGGAGCCTTGTGTACCCGGCTGGATGCTCCCACTGTCCCTTCTGTCTCTGTGCTCCTCCAGGTCTATGGAGATGTCTTCATCCTTCTTCCTTTGATTGCACTTGAGAAAGCTGGGTGATTCCAGATCAGGCTCTGCCAGGGGAGCGTTTGCTCCAGTTGCTGCCTGGATACTTTGGTGTCTCAGATTTCACACCTTTTGTCTGCTCCAAATCATATTGTTCTTTTACACATGCACTCTTGCTCATAAGACACATCCTTGCTGGGTTTTGGCAGCACATCTTGTGGACACTGACTTGCTTGATGTTTTCTGCGTTTTTTTAACTCTCGTGGTACAGAATTGTTTGGCCAGTGGGAGCAGGGTGGCGTGGGCTCTGCATGTTTTATGGATGATCCTGCAAGCGATGCATGATGTCAGACCTACAGGTTAAGACTAATCAGATTCCATGAATTACTATGTCATGTTGGGAAGACAGGAAGGGAAGAGGTCAGCTTAACTTTACTCTGCAAATATGAGTTATTTTGTTATCTTCCTGCCACAACAAGGAACTGAACCTGGATAAAGACTATTAATTCAGATTTTGCAAGCATGGAACAACCATTCCTGAGCAAATAATTTCATTTATCCTTAGTAGCCTCCAGCTCCTCTTCTCTCTGAAGATGTTTCTGTGGTGTTTCACAGGAGAATCTGAGCAGCACCTCTTGCTTCACACTGAGATGTGTTCAAAGGTCTCCTCTGCAAGCATGAGCCTTGACTTGCTTAGTTGTGTGGCCAGTCTTTATGGCAGTGGTGGATTCCCCATCCCTGAAGGGATTTCAGAGCTGTGTAGATGTGGTGCAGAGGGACATGGAGTAGTGGTGACTGAGCAGTGCTGGGTTAATGGCAGGACTGGATGATCTTAGAGGTCTTCGCCAACCAAGGCTGTTCTATGACTCTATGGTTCTTCCAAACACCACAGAATCACAGAATCATCTAGGTTGGAAAAGACCCTGAAGGTCATTGAGTCCAACCATCAACCTAACACTGACAGCCCTCAACTACACCATATCCCTGAACGCTACGTCAATACAACTCTTAAACACTGCCAGGGATGGGGACTCCACCACTGCCCTGGGCAGCCTGTTCCAATGTCTGACAACCCATTCTGTAAAGAAATACTTCCTAAAATCCAGTCTAAACCTCCCCTGATGCAACTTGAGCCCATTACCTCTTGTTCTATCGCTTGTTACTTGGCTGAAGAGATTCATCCCCACCTCTCCACACCCTCCTTTCATGGAGTTGTAAAGGGCGATGAGGTCTCCCGTCAGCCTCTTCTTCTCCAGACTGAACCCCCCAGTTCCCTCAGCCACTCCCCATCACACTTGTGCTCCAGACCCTTCCCCAGCTCCGGTGCCCTTCTGTGGACACACTCCAGCACCTCGGTGTCCTTCTTGGAGTGAGGGGCCCAAAACTGAACACAGTATTCGAGGTGCGGCCTCACCAGTGCCGAGTACAGGGGTAAGATCACTTCTCTTTTTGTCGAAGTATGACAGTAACCCATAATCTATTTTACATGGTCAACTGAGTAATTCGATTAAATAGTCCAGAAGTTCCTCCTGCTGTCTTGGCTGGTATATGAGATTTTCCTCCCCCAGTCCCCTGTTAAACAGGTGCTTTGTATCATCTGGAAATAACTATGTTTCAGCACAGGGATCAAGTGGATTTCACGGAGAGGCTGAGAGTTGCTTTCAAGCCTGGCTTATGTGACGTGAAAAGCCAGCTCTTCATGTAATAAGTACTAATATTATTAAAGCACATTTCAGGGTGGGCACTCTGACAGAAAAATACCACTTTATCACAAATCCAAAAGAGAAGGGTGGGGTTTTTTTCAGTTTTGGGGGGATTTTTGAGTCTTTTGTTATTGTTCCAACCCGTGGTGCATTTGGCCTAACCCACAGTAATAAAAAATAGATTATCTCATGGATGGAGCAGGCTGGTAAGCTCATAGCCACTCTGCTGAAACAGAGAACAAACACCCTTTGCATCTCGGTGTGTTGGAGGAACAGGCAGTGCTCCCTCCCTCACTCCGGATCAAGTCAAAGCAGGAATCTTGGCTGTGCATGTGAAAATGGGATGCCAAGATATTTTTTCGTTCTGTTTTTTAGTTGGTTTATGACTCTATCTGCAAAATATTCCCAAACTGGTATCTAGTTTTTTTCCAGCGTTGTCCTGGTATGGTGAAATAGAATCATGATTCCCCAAAAAGTAGGACGTGTGGCACAATTGCCCTCTCCTTTTCTCTCTCTCTCCCTGTTTTTTGTGGAAAAGAAGGAGAAAAGTAAAAGCGTACTCAGGATAGTTTCTTATGACACGAGTGTTTTCCATGGTCTCAGGAAAAAGGACAAAACACTTAATTCCTCCATTTAGCCCTTGTTATTTTCTTTCCTTTGCATCGGACCAGCTGTGGCGGTATCCCTTGAAGCCTCAAAGAGCGCGTTGGGTGAATGCACAATGAGGGGAGCGTGTTGCTCCCAGCATTACATGGGCTCATGGCACGTCTCTCTTGACATCATGCAAGAGCAGCAATAAATCCTTCATCTCCAATGTATCACACCAGTTTGTTCAAAGGATTTAATTAACTATGAGCGTAGCACATTTTTACAGAAATCAATAGAAGGATGTTTTGAGGAACTTTTGTCTGGTGCTGCAGTTTCCCAAACACACCTTCCCACATTTTGTAATCATGGTCTTTGAAAGATCCTCAGAGACTACAGAAACTGGGCACACGCACAAAACCACTGGAAGCAGGGAATTCTCTCTTCCTCTCTCAGCTACTGAGATTTTCCTTTCTCCCAGCTGTGTTACTTTCCTGAAAACTAAAACTCTTCTTGAAGCTGATATCAGTTGTACTGTATTTTGTGCAACAATCCAAAAACGACTGTAAAAGGCTGATGATATCACGTGGATCCACTAGTACATTTTCAAATGCAAGTAACTTGGTTACCCAAAGGCTAATAAGTTGAACACAATTAACCAAACAAGAGTAAAGATTATAATAAGTAAACCTCTACATCCCTCTATGCTTTCTATTATTTTGAATGCTCTAGATTCTCAAGCGATAAAATAATTTGCTCTGAAGATCATAGAATCAGAGAATAGCCTTGGTTGGAAAAGACCTCTAAGATCATCCAGTCCAACCATTAACCCAGTACTGCCCAGTCACCACTTCCCCAGGTCCCTCAGCACCACATCTACACGGCTCTGAAATCCCTGCAGGGATGGGGACTCCCCCACTGCCCTGGGCAGCCTGTGCCAGTGCTGGGGAGCCCTTCCAGTGAAGAAATGTTTCCTAACATCCAAACTAACTAGATATTTTATGCCGTAAGGGATGTTGTTGTTACAATACCTGTAGTGATGAAATGAGTATGCAAATAGGTAACAGATTGTGTGATGGAGGCAGCTGTGCATGGAAGCTTGCTAGGGCAAGCCACTATAAATAAGGGACTAAATGCATTGAGAGACTTGGAGAATGGAGGACCAGGGAGCCACCTCCCTTCTGCTCTGCATGTAGGGAGGGTTGGACCCCCTGGAGAGAGCTCAGGGTGTGGAGGAGCACTGGAGCATCCTCCCAAGTGTGGCTGGAGTTTGGCCTTTCTGAGCTAAACAAGCATTTATCTTCATTCTGGGGGGCAGAACTAAGGCAGGGTGGTGAGGGGGATTTTTTAATGAAAACTGAGCAAAGCAGGACCTACCTCAGATTTAGGAGTCCAATGGACAGACAACTCACCTGAGATATTGTAGGACATGGAGCTGCAGTCTCTTCTTCATGCTCTACACAATTATTTATATAAATGAGAGCTACTTCAACAGGAGATACTGGCTGAGAGCAGAGCACACAAGCTCAAACCTAAGTAAGGTGCTCCCTCACACCACTTAAAATGTTCTAGTGCCTGTGTCAAAATGGATATCCCTTCTTTGACTGGGTTGAGATGTGCTTTGGGAGCTTGGAGGCTCGTTCTGCAGCAGCTGAGCTAGGCTTTCAGAGTTTCTGTAATAGTGTCCTGAGGGGGTACCTGTCCTGTGGGTGCAAACCTTGCTGAGCCCAGCCTTGAATGGTGGTAGCCCAGGCAGGCTCAGTCCTACTCATGATGGCCTTGGGAACATAGTGTGATATTCCTGTGCTCAAATCATGTTTGGGGTCATAGTAGCTCAGGAAAAACCCACAAATGCTAGTAAATATGAAAATAATTCAGTAGTGCAGATATAGTTGTTCCAGTACTTGAACTTACTCCCTGTCTGTTTTATTTAAGAGTATGTAGACACAGCTTTTGTGGCTCTTGTTTTGCAGTGCCCAGGTAAGAGGGCACCACCTATTTACAGAATCACAGAATCACAGAATGTTAGGGATTGTAAGGGACCTCAAAAGAACATCTAGTCCAAACCCCCTGCCAGAGCACGAATACCTAGACCAGGTCACACAGGAACGCATCCAGGAGGGTTTTGAATGTCTCCAGAGAAGGAGACTCCACAACCTCTCTGGGCAGCCTGTGCCAGTGTTCTGTTACCCTCACTGTGAAGAAGTTCTTCCTCATATTTATGCAGAACCTCCTGTGTTCCAGCTTGCATCCTTTGCCCCTTGTCCTACATGCACTCCATCACCTCCCTAGTAGGTACGGGAAGGCTAAGTGTCACTTTTGGGAGTAGGGAGGGGCACATGGGTACTCTGCACATCTCAAAGGCCCTTTCTTCACTCTGGTTTGAGTTCTTTAAGCCCAGTAAGTTTATATTCCTAAAAAGGCTCTGTTCTTTCTCTTTAAAAATGAATATTTTCTTGCATTGAAATCCCTTTCAGACTGCAAATACTGATTTTTCTCCACGTGTGATGCCATACTCAGTATCAAAATAGAATGAAAAATCAGTCCTCCCAAATTCTGTGGGAATTCAGTTTTTTCTCACAATTCAGTTAATTGCTGTCTCAGTCATTGTGTACAACAGGTGCGCTGCAGAATTGTGCTTGAGCATGAAATCCCAGTGAAAATCCTTGAAACAGGCAGAGTTGTTTTCATTTCCTGGAACAAAGAGAATTTGGACTTAGACAAAACAACCTGATGGGAGATATCAGTTTGGCAGTTTAGACTCACCAGGCTTCTCAGAGGGATGGTGGCTAAGGGGACAGATCCGAGGCCACTTTAAATTATATGTGAATATTTAGGTAGTTGTAATTAAAAAAAAAAACAACGGTTTCTAGCAACAATTTTTTGGAGCTGAAGGGAACAGTGCCACTGAGATAAAACTCACCAGAATCTTGCTTCTCCGTTGGGGCCCTGCTTAACTCTTCGGTAGCCAAGAGAGTGCTTAACATGTTTTATTGTTTCTATTTCCCTGCTTTGCATCAGTCTTCCCAGCCCACATCAGGGAGAATGTTAGAAAGGAGATGTATTCCTGCTGAAAAAGCCTTTTAAGTCTCCACTTTGGCACTTTTATGTAGGATTTCCACCTATATAAACAGCGAGGCAGCAGCTGTTAACAGCAGGGAAGGTGGCTGGAAAGGCAGCAAACAGCTGGTATTTATGTTGTCTCCCTCCAGTTTGCAACTGCTGCATTTCATAAGCTGAGCAGTTGTGTTAACAGTGCAGATAGACGTGCTCAGACATAGCAGATGCTCCAGGAAAACATAAAAAAGGACAAGGCCATAGCAATATTTCTGCAGCTATGTCCTCCTGCAGGCTGCACCGTTGAGACTCCTTGAGCCAGAGATGGTTTCTGCAGCTTGGATAGACTTTGCTGCCTTAAAAGTGTTTAATCCTGCTTCCAACCTGTTACCACAGAGACTGATGTATTTATGTCCATGGTTTTTCCCAGTTTCATTAGGCACTGGATGAAAAAGGACATTCCTGATGCTTTTTTTGAAGTTTGTACCTGGTAATTAAATTTTTTGCCCTTCTGTACTTGAGTTGCAATAGTGTGGATGCAGTATTCTGTGGCAGTGTGGGCATCAAAATGGGATCTGCAATAATCTTTTTAATACTGAACAAAACCATGCAGTTGTATCTGAGCTTTTGTAGATGCACCTTCGAATTATATGTAGATACAAACTATAAACTTTTACTCCTGGGCATAGTTACACCTTTCTTTCTTTTAAGGCAGTTTCCTGGTTTCCCTTCGGCTGCCAGCAACTACAAAAATCTGCATACAGCCAGACACTCACAATGTTCCTCTAAAGCTGGTGTCCACGTTGGAGGCACAACTTTCCATGCCAAGCTTTGCCATTTTCATTTTGAGTGTTCAAATACCTGATATGAAAAATTAATTTTGTAGAGGAAAAGGGTCAAGATGGATAATAAATAGATGTGTGGTGCACATGGAACACCAGCACCACGCACTGCTTTGCAGCACATACGGTACATCTTACTATTCCTTTTATATTTCAAAATTAAGGCTATAAAAGACTTGATGAGAAAGTGTAAAAATGGAGGAAGGGGAGCACATGAGGGCAGGTGGTCCATCAATGCTGAGGCTATGGCATGCTCACCAGGAAGAGTGATGTGACACTGAACAGTTTTCCAAGTTTATTCCCAGTGTCAGAGAGGTCTGAGCCCACAATAATGCCCAAATCAGTAGGAAACGCAAATTGCAGTGGCTTGTTAGGTGTTGTTTCTGTTCATTGATGGTTTGGGTTTTTTTCCAAAATTACTTTTTTAAAAAATCTGTATTTTCCCATAGGCCTTTTGTTTTGCAGACATTCTTTCGAAAGACAACTAAAAATAGAAAGCTACTTGGTTTCTCAAACACGTAGTAAGAAAGAAATAAATTCTTCTGTTTTCTGTAACATTCCACACAACAGCAAACAGTGGTTAAGAATCCCAAAGTTTTCTATGAACAGGTTTTTTAATAATTAAACCATTATAATTATAAAACTAAATAGAGGTGGAGACTTTTTTTTATTTGAACTCAAAAATTTTGGGCTAGCCTGAATTTTACTTTAGCTAGCCTTAATAATCTGGAGTTTCAGTCTCACAGAACTTCTTGAGTGCCACACACTGAAGCTCTTTAAGACCCTGAATGTGCCATATAACCCTTGGTTCTGCAGAAGGAAAAGTGATGTTTCTAGAAGATAACTAATAACATGCAGAGCACATCCACAGCCCATGGAGGGGAAAGTTACTGGGTTGGTAATGTCTTTTCTAGTATCTGCCTGACACCTGACAGGTGGAAGACATTCACTGCATTGAAACATTTACACCTTAGAGCCCAAACTGCTTTTTTAACCTCCATTGATAGCTGCAAAGTTGCAATGGAGATGTAGGAAGGGCAAAGATCTCAGCAGTCTCCTAACCTCCCTGGTCCTTGTAGGATCCAGGTAATCTCACCGAAGCAAGAGATCAAGACTGATGCATAGTTTCACCACAGCAGCCATCCTTTAGGAAAAACTCATTTTGTGTGAAGCCTGGTAATTCCCCAGGAACTGAGAGGGGCTTGGCGCTATTTCTTACCCAATCCTTTTACCTGCAAGTATTGGTATCATTAATTCATAAAATTCATGGGAAATCTGTTGTTACTCATAGGTAGAGCATGATGGATCATGGAGTCCTGCCAAACGTAGGTGTGTGCAATCTGGCAATGAATCTCTGTGGTGCAAAAAAGGGATGTGCAAGATTTTCTATGTAATGTTCAGGGAGTAATCAGGCAGGAGGTTTGACTGAGGCTGTGGGACACCTGAGGTCCTTTTGCATCTGCTCGGAGTGAGCCATTCCAACCTCACAGAGTCGGAGAAGTATTTGACCAAATGCCTTCTTCAGCTGAACTTACCCCTACAGTGAGCCTTTTATCCTGGATAAACAGGAAGCAAATCTCCATGTTATGTCTGAATTTTAAAATTGATAAAAAAGTACTGACTTTTTCTCATCTGATAACCTTGGCATGTCTACTCTAAAATATTTCTGGACTTTCTGACTAATTTTTGTCTTGTATTGAATAACCACTGTACTTTAACATTATGAATACTTATTTAGGGACTGTTTGACTGGAGGCCCTGTCAGAATTGGAAATTTATTGCACTCTGTGTGTGCAAACACATGAAGAAGCATAGTCTTTCTCTTTGAAGAACTGATTTAGAGATCCAGATTTGGCACAAGTAGTGTCCTAGATGTGACTAAAATGGCCTGATGATACTTGGGGAAATGCCTATGTAGAGTGAACGGACAGACACATCCATCACACATCTATTGACTTGATGTTTCACTTGATCAAATGACCACCTGCGGCAATGGAAACGTGACCCTCTGGCTGCATGTGGGCCACCGTGTCCTCCTGCAGGACACCTGCCAAATGCATCTATACCCATTCCAGCTGATTTAGAGGCTGAAGCTTGAAGAAGCATATGTAAGAAAAAATTTTAGACCTTGAAATGATTAAGAAGAACAAATAATCACTATGTTTCTGTTGGCATGAAACTGGTAGTGTGTTGGGGATGAGAAGAGTTAGTAGTAGTCCAGCAGTGATTCTCCATTTCTCCTGTTCTTTGATCCCAGCCTTAATGCATTTCTGAGGGTTATGCTTTGGGCAAATGTAAGGTTTTGGCCCCGATACAAGGGTGACTCAATGGATGGACCCTTCCAGAGCAGCATCTAAACTGTGTGCAGCTCAAATCCATGTTTGGATGACACGTACGGTAGAGCTAAGAACCACCCATGGAGATCTGATCTAATTTTAAACTTTCCAGGAACGTTCAGAGGATTTGACAGAGATTCTCAGTTGGGGGTTAAAGTAGAGAAATAGAACATACACATGAGCTCCATGGCCCGATAAATAGGATCCTAGCAGGGAAGGCCCATCATGACATAAACACATATGTTCCTCAACAATCAGATATTTACTGGGGCTACTCATGTCTGTCTGATCATTTATGCAATCTCTAAGACACTCCAAAAAACTAAGGCAGGGAAGTGGGGTAAAGCAGAGATGACTGGTTAACCTGGCTCAAAATTACCTGCAGCAGTCCCAGAAAGCTGAGGAGTTGGTGAGTGCCCATTGGAAAGAGGCTTTTGGGAGGACAATGTGACGGAGGCTGGATGGAGAAAGATCTGTTCTTATTGTTCTGCAGTAAGTTTCCCATAAACATCAGTTAATGTTTCTGTTTATGTATGTATTTCATGTGTATGCTTTAAATTCATAACTCATAACAAGTTAAACTTTTGGCAGGAAAGAATGAGTGTCTTGACTCTCTCTAGACTGTCAAAACTCAGTTCCTCAAGACTGAGCGGCCTTTATTGTTACAGTTGCCTGTAGAAGTCTCAATGCTCAGAGTTCCACTGGCCCGAGTTCCCTGTACACCAAAAAGAGAATCTCTGTCCCAAACAACTTGCAGTCTGAATACAAGAAAAAGAAAACAGACTTATTGGGAGTGCCAAAAAAGTGAAGATACACCTCTAGGCACAGCAATAGCGAGCAATCCATATCTACCAACTGATAAATTCCCCTTAGCAAAGGTTTCTACTCAGCAGCTGAATAGAAACATTTCAGTGTCTGAAATGTTTTTATCAGTCTCCTTCCTCTCATGCAATCATTACAATTTTATCTTTTTTTGCCTTTCAACTTTGCTGAATTTTGTCTCCTGCTCTTTTGATGTTAAGTATTTTGATTGTTCCCCCTTGTCTTCCATAGACAAGACTTTCCAAGTACCCATATTCCAGCTGCTTAAACTACAGAGGTGGCCAGATGAAAGCACCAGCTCCCACTGCTGCTTCCTCAGAGTCTGGTGTAACTTGAGTCCCCAGCACAGATTCTGGATGACAAACTCTCTGGGGTGATGTCGTTGGGCTCGTGCAGAGCTCAGGTCAGCATAGCAAGCCCTTTAGCTGACCTATAAGTAATGGCAGCACATACCCTGGATAATAATTACATTAATAGACAGAGATATGAATATCCTAGTTAGTGTTTACTAAACGCTGAAACTGTACAGAGACTGTATTTTGCAGTATGGGCCCTTTCCAAGCAAAATCACACCAGTGATACAGAGAGTGAGGTTGTTCTCTCGCCCAGTTTTGCAGGTTCATGACATTTGGAGCTTTCAGATGCCGATCCAACCTTTACAATGCGTTCACTCCAGGGTGCATTCAGGCAACATTTTTCAGATGCTGAGGATATTCAGTGAGGGTCAGACTTAGAAAAAGTTCACAGTGCATTCAGGGAGTCGGATAAATCTAAGCAGTTCCTTTTAGGGCATACTAGTTGCAGAACTGGGTCCTCCACCCATATGAGAAGGGTATTTTTTTTGCCAGGGTTTGAACTACTGCAGGGTTATGGCTCCTGATATATTGTCCCAACCAGTGCAGTGCTGAACTGAAAGAAGCAGCTAGATACAGGAAACCTGTGTCTCTACATGAGAAGGAACAGATGGATATTAAACAACCAGACTCCCCCAGACATGTGTAACTGATAATATTCCAAATCAACGGTGCAGGTAGAAAGTCCACCAGTGAAGAGAGCATTTTATTAACTTTTTTTTAAGCTCAGGAGAGTGGTCTCTGTGAATCAGTGTGCTGCTGGCCAGGCTCCAAAACTGGATGTATCAGGTTTCTGCCTGTGTATTTGCACATGATTTTAGATTTGGGAGGAAAAGCCCTTCCTCCTGTGACACAGCCCCAGCCTGTGATGGATTTTCGGCTGCCAGAGTACTGCAAGTTGGAAAGCATTTTAGACTGCTACGGAAAGGTAACTTCAGTTCTGATCCTTGCAGCCAGTTTTTATGCACCCTGAGGTATTTTTGTATTCCCTTCAAGATCCAGGACCTTACTTTGGTGTCTTAATAACTTTTTTTGCAGCTGAATTTGATATCAGTGGTCACTTTTCCATGTGCCTGGGCATCTGATGAATCAATGACTCTTCTTCTGCAGTACCTATCTCTTATTTCAGTCATTTGTCATCCAAAACAACTGTTTTATATTTCCATGTATAGAGTGTTCACCCTGTTGAACTGACCTTCTCAGCTGTTTGACCGTGCTTGACTTGTTTCCATCACGTGGGAGACTGGTGTGAGGACAGATCTTCTGAGTCAGCATAAATATATTTAGGAAGCCAATAAAGCTTTACTTTGAAACCCTCTCACTCACTCCCTGGTTACATTCCCTGTTATTGTTGAAGTTTTTCATGCATGTTGACCACATCTAGCTTCCGCCCTCGTCCTCGATCAGCCTCTTGTTTCTGGTCACCTCTGGGCCATGTCTCCCTGGGACTGTTTAATTGCCTAATTTCATCATTTTCCCTCTGCTTGCTGGCTGAAGCTGGTGGTATTTCTGAACCAAGACTCAAAACACCCTTGTTCTTACCACGTGTTTGCTTCCTATTGTGTTTAGTTTTTTGACATTTACGTCTCTCCTATCCATTCTTGCTTATCTTTTTGGCAGTGGGTTTAACCCTCTTTTTTAGAGTCTGTCACTTTGCCTATTCTGTTCCACTTTGGCTTCTCCAAGCTTTGCTCTTTCTTATCTTCACCAAGTGAATGAAGACACCAGTCCCAGCTCAGCAAGCTGCTCAGGTTAAAATTAAATTGTTTTCATTTTTCCTCCTTTTTTGGCTGATACCTCGCATGTTTTAGTGCTGTGATTTTGCCACAAACAGTATTTCCTTTGAAAACAAACTAAACACCCCTCGAGGTATTTAAAAGACATGTAGACGTAGTGCTTAAGGACATGGTTTAGTGGTGGACTTGGCAGTGTTAGGTTTGTGGTTGTACTTGATCTTAAGGGTCTGTTCCAACCTGATTCTGTGATTAAAGGAGCTTGGACCACTTCAGTAGGTGCCTTCTAGAGAGGAACCAAAATCTCTACCCTTACCGAGGCAATGCCAGCTGAGTAGTTGTGCATTGGTGGGGGATGATGTTAAAAAACTGAACTGCCATGTCCCTGGGAGGGCAAGACCTTTAGCTACCACCTTCTCTTTAAGTGTAAAATGTTTCTTTTCAGTAGGAAAAATGGAAATTAGAAGCCTAAAAATACAAGGTTAGAGTAATCTCCCATTCTCAGATGCTTTTCAGTTGCTGCCCTCACTTTTCCACTGAACTCTGATGGGTTCTTTCTCAGATCTCACACTAAATAATTAGTGGCTGGTTCCTCTACTACTGCTAGTGATTGTTTTGTTGTTGTTTGGAGGGTTTTTTTAAAGACAGGGGATTTTGTAAAACCTTTCAGGAAGACAACTGGTGACCTGGACAATACCCTGTAGATCTGGAACTGGTTGCCCTGTGTGGACAAAGGGAATTTGGGCTTGCAAGTTGCTGAGTTACTGAAGTTGATATTCCTCTGCCTGCAAAAACTATGTAGCATTGAGTATAGTTAAAATACCTTTAGAGAGGACATCTTATACCGCATGTGTGCTGCACTAGTGGAATAAGAATATCATGGCGGTCACCTACCATGTCAATTGCATCTAAGATTGCAACTCTAAGGACAGTGATCTTCCCAATACCTGTTCCAGCTTTCAAAACTGACTAACATAAAAAGGATTTTACTGTTGTTCCTGGAGTAGGACCTCTGTGGTGCAGGCACTTGACTTTTTAACTTTGTGAAAGCACTTACTACCTAATAGATGAAGAATAGTGAGTAAAAGTCCCACCTAGGATGTCATTTGGTCAATGTGACCTTCTTGTCAAGTTAAGTATAAGAAATTCTTTACTTTTGCACACACGTCACACACTGTTTGTCTTAATTGTGCTTGGGGCAGCCACACAGAAATTGAGAAGCTGGGACTTGGTGGTTTGGACAACATGGTCTTAGTTAACGCTAAAAGAACTTACTGCTGACTGAGAAACAACTAATCCTCCAGTGACATGTAGCACAACTTTCTTCTTCCAGGAGTCAGAGGGGTTCACACCAGGCTGCCCATATCCATGAGCAATGTCCTATATAAATAGTATATTTATTTTTGACAGAGTAGTATCTTAAAAAAAGATTAAGCAGAATCACATCACTTCTTCCCAGAGTGCCAAAACTGCTCAGGAAAGTCTTCAGTTAATGAGGAGATAACCAGGCTTGGGAGGTGGGATGTCCTAAGGAGCTGACACTCCTGTGCAGACCTGCAGCCATGGTCTTTCTATGTGGTCTCTGAAAATGAGAGGCAGCTTGTGGGGCTGATGTCCTCAGAACCGCTGGTGAATACGGAGCCACCAGCGTGTGCCAAGTCTGGCAGTAAATAAAACTGAACTGCCCCTCTGCTAAGCCATGCATCAAGTAAACCTCCTGGGAATGGGATCAGTGGCTTGCTTCAAATGCAAATCACTGTTCATCCGTGGCGGAGGCACGTATTCACGTGCACACAGCACCATTCTTCCAGCCCTGAAAGCCAGACAAGACTTAAACGAGTAATAAAGTACCTAACTGGACTTTGACCTCGGACTGTGATGGGCCCGTGTGTGAGTGTGGATGTGTATGTGTGTGCCTGTGTGTGTTTTGCCCTCCTTGGCTGGATTCTTCCCTGAGGTAGCTGCTGCTGTCTAACTGGTGTGGGTCTGTCTGTCATGGTCTGCTGCCTCTTGGCTGGGTTCCACCTGGCAGCCTTTCAGCTAAGCCCTTCAAACAAAATAATTCCTCTGTAGGGTCTTTCTTACTTTCTCCAGGGCTGGGAGCAGCCAGAGAGGACCCTGGGATCACAGTGCTGTGGCAGCAGTGACAGCAGGAGAGGTTTGCATCATCGCCCACTGTGTGCCACGAGCACGAGCCTATTTCATTCCCGTTCTCTGCCCCCAAGTCATTGTCATGAGAACAAGGTGTTTGAAGCTTTAGTGAGTCCCACAGGGGATGTTTTGGAGAAGAAATATCTTGTTTCATCTAGGCAAAGAAAGAAATTGGGTTAGAGAAGATGCCAGTGTGCTGGGTTTTTTTAAGGAAAGAATCCCTGAGTGTGTATTTCCTCTAAAACCCATGGAGATCTGGGGAAAACTCCTGGCAAAGGAGTTCCTCCCCGTATCCATCAGTGAACGTGCTGGGGAGATCTCTGAAAGATAAATGTCACCATCTCTGCCACTCCAGGTGAAAGTCTTAGCAGATGTTCCACCTCTGCAGACCACAGTGGAGCAGACCCATTAAGCAAACCTTGTTGCTGGGAGAGCAGCGTCAAGAAGGATGTGTTTAACACACAGCGTTATTGCTCCAGCTCTGTAGCAAATGCAGTGAGCCCTGCATGCCATCAGGGCACTGATCCTTGTCCGACCCTGTGCTTCAAACTGGAAGGAGGTACTTTTAATGATCTCTAAAAGACTTTGGTGTTTCAGGAACACTGCATGTTGTGTTGGTGTTATATGGGATCTTCGTTTGCGGGGAAACCTCAAGTTCTTGATGCTGCTTGGAGGGTGTGGGAGGAAGGCTGTGCTTCCCTAGGCAGATAATTTAACCTGTGCTTGTGTGTGTAGGTATTTAGTAGGTACCACAGGGGACTGGGAGCTATTGATGAGGTTTGTGACCTGGCTGATTCATCTCTACTTTTATTTCCCTTCCCACACTTCATATTGCCGCTTTATGCAATGTGATCCCTGGGGAAGTGACTCCTTATTTGGTGGGTACCTGCACAGCACCTGACAAAATGGGTTTTTGATCTGTTTTGAGGTCTCCAAGATCTACTATCTTTCCTATACCAATTAAATCCCCTGGAAGAAATTCTGCTTTGTTATTCAAGGTGATCTACAGCCTTCTCTTTATCTTCTCTTTATGCTGAGCAGCAGGAATATCCAGGAACAAAGCAAAACAGACACAAAACAAACGGGCCCTGCCAGAGCCAAATGGTTTTCATATGGAGTTAATTCTTGTTTTGCTGTTGCACACACAGCAGAGATTTTTTTCCCTCCTCTAATTCACCTCTCTCCCAACCAGCACGGGCTTGCACAGATGCAGCTGAAAGGGGAATGAGGCCCAGGGTCCATAAACACTTCATCCAAGATTAAAGGTACTCCATAAATGCAAGAGTATGTTGTTGTAAGGTATTTCCAGATGAGAGAAAACTGGATTATCCTTCAGCTCGGTCAAGAAAAATATCATGTTGCAGAACCAGACTCTGGAAACCTGGTTTGAAACAAAACAAAACTGGTTTATGAGAGACAAAGAAAAATATGTGTTATCTTGTTCTCCTTGGTAGCAAATGGGGTTCAGATGCTACAGTGTTTCATATAATTTCTTCAAGATTTGTTCTTTTTATTTAACATGAGCAGTGATGATTTTGCTAGCTAATTCCTTGTTTGTTCTTTCCATGTTTTAAATATGGAAAACCAGCAGTTTTGCTCCCACTCTGTCATCTGCCAGTGCAGACCAGTTCACTGGCCTAGGGAAGAGCTGATCATATCTGCAGGTGATGAACAACCAGCAAACAGCAGTGGGAAAACTGGCTAAGAGAAGAGTTCTGCTTTTTTGTGATGCTGAAGCAGGCTTGACCGAGCCATTGGGAAAGTTTCTTGTGTTAAAAATGAAGAGTGAGGATTTGGTGCTATTCTTGCTGGGCTCCCCGTTGCTGTATGGCAGATTATTGTCAAAACAGCCCTATTCATTCCTATAAGCAGGTTATGGGTTTGGTAGATAAAGCCAATATACCAATGTAAGATACTGACTTTGGAAAGGTCTCTTTGTACTTTCAGTGCTGTTCCCAGTATCCGTAAGGAAGACTTTAAGTGGGCTGTAATTTGGGTGAGATGGAGGAGCCTAGATTAAATTCCAAAAGGTCAGATGTTACATCCTTATCTTAGGCATTTAAGTTGGATCTAAAATTCTGCTGCCATAAGAGCTAAAGAGTTGACTGTGTGGTTTGGGTTTTTTGTTGTTTTGTTGCATTTTGTAAGGAAAAAAGAGATAAAGACCTCAGTATAGAAACTGCAGAGGAGTTATCAGGGCTAACTGTTTTTTTTATCATTGTATATATCAATAGCTAGGCAGATATTTCAGCTCCACAGACCATACTACACAGGATGTTAATAATTTAGATAAGGTGCACGTATGCACCTTTCCCCCTTCTGCTGTGCTGGGAGCTGAGCACATCACCCATGCAGCCATATGCTCCAAAACTCATCCCAAAGTATGCTCCTGTTTCTTTTTAGTTCCTCCAGAATGGTTTTCATATCTGTCAGTGAGGTCTGAGGGCAAAAATGCAAGAATATGTGCTTTTTGCAGTAGTTGTTTGTTGTTTGGGGAGCTCCCTCTGGTTTTTATGTCCTGTCCCATAAGCAGAGAGCTCCAGCTGAAGGCAGGACTCCTTCACAGTGGAAGGATGACAAGCAGATGGTAGAAGACACTCCCCACCTTGTACAGCTCTTGGAAATCAAAGCACTCTTTTAATAACCTGAGCTTGCTGATTTCCATGCCAAAGGCAGGGTTTACAGCAGTTTGAGATCTGCCCTAGTGTCCTCACTTTATCTAGGCCAGTTTTTCCAGGAGGCACAAGAAAGAGGTCAGGGGAGGGTTGACAAAATGTCCAGGTCCTGTGCAACAGGTGAGCATAGACTTCAGAGGAGGATTTATCTACAGATCTAGAAAGCTGAGGTGATCCAAGACCAAAATTCCTGTGTATGTGGAAACTCAGGAGCAAAACCTGTGTTTCTTGTCTCTTGACAAGTGAAAGCATCAACCACAAAGTCCATAAAATGCCAAGTTCTGGCAGAAGCACTTGCAAACAGGCTGGAGAACTCGTCTGGGGCCTCAGGTTTAGGTATGGTAAGGTCTCCTCTGCAGTAGGAAATGGCTTTTTTGCAGGGATTATTGTCACTTTAGACTTGGTTTCTTGGTGGTCTGAAGAATAAGGGACATGGTAACAGCAGAATGATGAATACAAAGGGGAGATCATCGAGGGACACGTTGGAGGGTCACATCCTATGCATGGCTGGGTACGTCCTTTAAAGACAGCCCTTCAGGGGAGCTCACTCTGCTCCCACTTGCTTCTTTTGGCACGTGAACACCTGGGAAGTACAGCCCTTTGAAATTTCAGCTGCGTTATTTTAGGACCCTGAACTGGACCATAAAGACCAATAAGGATAAGACTAGATGTGTTGTCACAGGCAGGGAAAAGTGCTTTATCTGTGGTCTTACTGCAGCCTTCTTTCAGACTCTTCTGTGTCTTTGTCCTTTCTGGACTTTCTGTGTGATTAGAAAGTGGTTGAGCAGGTTGAAGGATGGAATCCATTTTCCTAACTCTTCCTCACTTATTTTGCAGTGCCAGCTATACTCAGAGAGTGGTCCAGGAATGGTAATGGTTTGTAGAAAGTTACTGCCTTCCTAGTCACAGTCTGTCACTGCTTTGGCTTTCAATCTGACAGCAAATGGCCCCTCTAACTGGATGTCCCCCAGCCTGAACACCCCCAGACTGGAGGTGCTTGGGGAACACCACCTTCGGCTATTACCCAAGTGGTCTGGTCACAGAACAAGTAGGTTTTACTCCAGTAGCTTATAAGAGGTCGCCCTGCAAGCTTTAGAGGATTAATAAGGGACCTCAGCAGCAAAGTTGTTTTTTCAGTGTGTTCCCTTGAGGGTGCAAATAACATGCTGAGGACCAGACTGTACCCAGAAACTGGGAATTCAAAGCTACCACTCAGTGACCCAATGTCAGGGACTGTTTCTTTTGCAGACTTCAGTAAATCAGGAGCTCTGATAACTTTCTCCTACTGTTGAAAAAGGCTGTAGTTGCCAAAATAAACTAATTTTTTGGTCGTGTGTTCTTTTTTTCTTTTCATCCTTGATAAATGCTGGTCCTTGACACCACGCATAGGGTTGAGGAGGACTGTCTTTCTGCTTATTCTAACCTGTCCTTACACACAGCTGTGTACAGGACTGCCACATAGACAGCTGGGGTCACACTGGGCACATTGTAAGACATCCCTTGGTAGCCTTCATACGCTGTGCAACATTGTCCCGTGTCTGCTGTTGATCTGCAATGTAATTGTCTTAAGCCATCAGACTTTCAGCTCAAAGAAAGAAACCACAAGCGCAAGATGAGGCCAGCATAAATGTTTGTCTTTAAATAGATTTCACCCTTGAAAACCACCTTCAACCAGTCTGGGTTGCTGGTAATGTCCTTTCCCACCTCTCAAGCCCCAACAAGCCGCTCATGTCCAGACCTGAAGCAGTTTCAGCTGTAGTTGTGGACAGTAGGTGCAGTAAGTTATGGGCATGCTGTTGAGGGATTTCTGGGCTCAGGACCTGAATACCTGGATAGGTTTCAAGCATCCTTCAGGAATAGAGAGCAGCAACCTCAGAGTCCAGTTTTGGAAGTTTGCCATGGGGTTTATAGCATATTTGGTATGTCTGGGCTAGTCTGTGAACTTAAAGGGTTGACGACCAACCTTGGATCTACTTTGCTGTTCTGTCCTTTAACCAGAGACCCTTTTTTGTGGTTAGCCAGCCAGTCAAAATAGTATAACTATGATTGCTTCAGCGTAATCTCCAGAGTCTCTGGATAGTCAACTGGAGTCTAATAGCCAGGAGGGAGATACTTGGTGCATATTTTGCAATAGGTCAGCTCTAATTGCAATGGGTACAGAGACCATCTGCAGTCTAACAGGCACTGTGAGATTTTTTTGTTGGCTCCTGTGACCTTCCCTGGACTTTTCTACCATGGGGCAGTGGGTCTATTTGGAGAAAAACTCAAGTTAACAGTTCCTAAAATCTGCAGCCTGCTGGGCCCCAGTACCTCCATGTTAACAATTGTAATATTTTTTTCCCAAAAGCAGGATGAAAAAGATACATTAGTATGTGCCCAAGCCCAGACTCAGTTCTTTGCTTTGTTCCTTGAGCTCAGTCACGTTAAAGCTATGGGATGGGTTGTCCTAGGCAGAGCAGTCTGGACGAGCTCGCATAAACAGCCTCCTGGCTTGTTGGAGCAAGAGAATGTTGTGGAAGCTGTGTAAGGAGGTAACTCAGTGGGATTAGGAAAACAGATTTTACTTCTTTCTTAAATAAAAAGCTTTTTAAATGAAAGTTAAAATCTGATTCAGCAAAACTGGGAGAAAACAACGCAGCAGGAATTTAAGAAAACAGTTTCTGTTTGTCAGCCGCAGAGCAGAACAATGTGCATCATTGTTTGAAGCACAGATTATGCAGGAATAAAATAATAAATAAAAGGGCTGCTGAATGGGGCTGACATAGTGTGCCTTCTGAAGGATACTGAATAAATAGAAGGAATAAATCATCCTGGGTTTACAAACAAACACGCTTGCTCGTGTGCCCATGTCCCAAGGTGTAAATCAGCCCCAGCTTGCCCCTGACACTGAGCAGCTGTTCCAGTTCTCTGGGCCAGGTCTGGAGCTGGTGCAAAGCAGGTGCTGCAGGTGGCTTTATCCTGATTTAAAAAAAAAATAAATCAAATTGATAGAGTGAGCAGAGAGCAATGCTCTGCTACTCCACAGCCACCACAGATCTCCCCTGAGCATGGCAGGGAGCCAGGCTGGGGGAGGACATTTGAATTCCCAAACTGGCCGGAAATTTAGGTAAGGGCTGGATAAGATCATATGATCGCCAGCTGATGATAGCTTAGAAGCACATGGGAGGAGAGCTCTCACCCCATATATCCTTCCCAAGTTGCTGATATGACAGCGGACCACAGGAGCCAGCACTGCCACCCCAGCTTGTCTCAGGGACTTCCCAGGGAAGGTTGCTCTTGCCATGAGTAGTAGCTGTTTCTACTGGATGCTGAAGCCAGGATCCATAAAGATATGGAGGAGGGAGCCCTGTAAACGCCTTTGAAATTTGGGATGTGCTATCTGGCTCTTATAGCATCTTCCAGCGAGGGAGGGCTGATACTTGGCAAAAATGCTTGACCTTTGGTGGTGTCCGACGTGGCTGGGTGCACCATGCCTGCTGCTGTTATCACAGCTCCTGGTGGGTGCTTCTACACCACCTGGAAGGCGTTCATTGCATTGGCTTTACAAGGTAGCTGAGATGGCCAGCAGCAGCATGACCAGGACAAGAGGGATGGGGCCCAGGAATGCACATGTGCCTTCTGCCTCTCTCTGGAATGTAGCACAGAGATTTGCCTTTATAGGATGCAGGTGAGGAGGGGCTCCTAGTTGTGCTTCTCCTGAGAAGTCCTAAGAGAGGATGCAGACTGAGAAGGCTGGCCTCCAAGTGCCACTGCACAAGCAGACCGAAGGGCTGTATCTCCTCCAGCCTCATCAGCACCCAAAGGGTTATGGAAGGCAGCAGATGGTGGCCTGGCTGGAGGCCACCTCCACCACTATTTACAGGCAAACCTTATAAAATCAATTCCCTGATCTCAGCTGCTTTGATGTGTGGCTCTGGAGGTGCAGGGACACATGAACCCACACTGTCCACTCCCTAGGGCAATGTCATTTGTCATCTTATCCTGGGTGTTACTGGGGCCATGAGCAGGGTTTCTGCTCCAGAGTGGGAGTAACTCATCCTCAGGTACATCAAAGCTTGCTCTCTGGATGCTCTTCTATACCTGGCCATTCCTTAGCTAAGGAGGGGGAGAGGGCTCAAAGTCTTCCAGGAGTTACACCTGGGGGGCTGAGCACACAAGAAGAAGATGAGGAGGAGATTAGGATGTTGGCTGAGCTTTGGAGGGAGTTGAAATGCAGGTTGTCTCTGGCCAGGCTCTGCACTGTGAGATTGATTTTCAGCAATAGCAGTGGGAAGAACCTCCTGAGTAGTGACATGTCAGTGCATGGGTTGGGAGTGGTGAGGTTGAGCCAGATGGATGGATCATAACTTCATAGTGGAGAAGAGTTTGTAGGGGTGAGTAACAGGAAACAGAGAAGGTGGAAGGAAAAGACTGAGAAAGAGGTGGGCTTGGGCTTGGGCTTGGGGGTCGGAGGGGGAGCTGTCCCCAGGGGTGACCCCAGCCACAGCACTGATGGTAGGATTGCACGAGCAGCCACTGGGGTTTCAAATTCTTCAGCTAATATTTGGGTGCATATGTTGAGCCTTTAGAGAAAAGCATGGGCTCATCATTTCTCCAAATGTAGAGGCCAATTCTTCTAAAGCTTGGCAGAAAAAACAATGAGGAGTATCGATATGGATCTTCTGGGGAGAGGCAGTGGCTTGTGGGTGGGAGCCAAACCCAGGATACAGCTGCAGAAATACGGGTGCAGGTTGACTTTCACAAGCTGCAAGGTAAGACGAGTTGTGATTACACAGAATTAGCTAAAAAAGATGTCTTCTACGTGGTTTCTGGAAACTAATGATGAACAGCAGAGCTTGGCTTTGACTCCAGTGGCCTGTACAGGATGTGATTAGAAGTAACACAGTCTGCGTCAAAATGTTGGTTTTTTTCTTTTAACACGCAGCTCTGGTATAAGTGGAAGAGTGGAAAAATTTTTCTGGGTACTTTCTCCTGTCCCAGTTATTTCCAGTATTAGTGATTGTTATTATAAGGAAATAGCATCTACTTAAATATCATAAGTCTATTTGATTTTGTCCTTGTCTGCCCCCACTTCTTAGTTGGTGATAGGGCTAGAAGAAAAGGAAACACTGATAGACTGTTTGTTTGTTTTTACATTTTCTTTTTTTTTTTTTCCATTTTTTTCCTTGGTCATTTGACAGCATTTCATTTATACAACCAGGTTCATTACTTCTCCCATGCAGTTGGCAGGTTTTCTCCACTAATTTTTTCATGGTCCTCCAGTTGGGAAGGGGAAACAACTCTAAAGAACACTCACATCCCAGTACAGAGCAGCCAAAGTTAACTGAGGATCTTTGGATCAAACTGAAGAAGCGGAGCTTCTTTTGGCTCAGTTTTGTAAAGATGCACTAGATAAAAAGTTCATCGTGTCCTATTAAGTAGCTGTTGGCAAGAACACAGAATCGGTCTAGGTCAGGGCTTTGATGTTGTTACTGGAGCTGGCTTGGAGGCAGCTTGTGTCTTGGATTTGAGACTGGAATTTAAGCCAGTAACAGAGGATGATGGGAAGAAGAAACAGGGGGAAAAAATTGTGTATGAAGTGTGATTTTTCTAAATGTAAGCCTTTTGCAACCAGTTTTGCAAAGTGCAGAGCATGTTTCTCACCGAAGCATTTCAGCAACAGGTCAGCTTCTGTCACATTCCTGGAACAGCATCTCTCCATGGGTTAAAATCCACCAAACCTCTGCTGAAGTCCAAGGACAAACTCCTGCAGATTTCAAAGGGAACCCAACTGGAAGACTTGTATCCTCGCTTAGCTGCATTTGGTGTGCATGTCTTACCAACCAGTGCTCCAGTGGGTGACCAGAACTTGTGCAAAAACTGATCAGAGTTCTTGAGATGAGGAGTCTGGAATGACCACCTTCTTGGCCAGGGGGAAAACTTTTCAAACACAACCTGCAGAAAACCTAATGTGTCCCTGCTTTTACAGCTTTGCTTAGAGAAATCATTAAGGCAAATATGTACAATGTGTAAATGTGATGCTTCCTTTCTAAGAATTTACTCAAGCACAAGCACATTCTGGAGTGAGTCCAGAGAAGGGCAACGAGGCTGGTGAGAGGTCTGGAAAACAGGGCTTATGAAGACTGGCTGAAGGAACTGGGGTTGTTTAGCCTGGAGGAGACTGAGAGGAGACCTCATTGCTCTCTACAGCTACCTAAAAGGAGGTTGTAGTGAGGTTGGGGTTGGCCTCTTTTCCCAAATTACTAATGACAGGATGAGAGGAAATGGCTTCAAGTTACATCAGGGGAAGTTTAGGTTGGATATTAGGAAGAAGTTCTTTCCTGAGAGGGTGGTTAGACATTGGAACAGGCTGCCCAGGGAGGTGGTGGAGTCGCTGTCCCTGGGGGTGTTCAAAAAACGGGTTGATGAGGCAGTTGAGGCCATGGTCTAGTGGTTTAATGGTTAGGAATATGATGGGATAAAGGTTGGACTTGATGACCCTGGAGGTTCCTTCCAACCATAATTATTCTATGATTCTATGATTCTATGATTCTAAGTCTTATGAGAAGCAGCTGAGGGAACTGGGGGGGTTCAGTCTGGAGAAGAGGAGGCTGAGGGGAGACCTCATTGCTCTCTACAGCTCCCTGAAAGGAGAGGGTAGCGAGGGGGGTTGGTCTCTTCTCCCAGGTAACAGTTACAGGACGAGGGGTGATGGCCTCAAGTTGTGCCAGGGGAGGGTTAGATTGGATATCAGGAAACATTTATTCACTGGACGGGTTCCCCAGCACTGGCACAGGCTGCCCAGGGCAGTGGGGGAGTCCCCATCCCTGGAGGGATTTCAGAGCCGTGTAAGATGTGGTGCTGAGGGACCTGGGGTAGTGGTGACTGGGCAGTGCTGGGTTAATGGTTGGACTGAGTGATCTTAGAGGTCTTTTTCAACCACGGCTATTCTATTAAAAAAGTAGATGTTCTGCCATAACAGCCATTAGGAGTGTTCTTCTCTCCCTTTTAATTTTCCATTTCTTTCACCTTCTGGCATGTTATATGAGGATGGGGGTGTAGATCATATTAGACCAGGCTGAACAAGTAGAAGAAAGCTTCAATAAGCAAAAGAAACTCAACTATTTTTCTGTACATGAAAACTGCTCGGAAGAGAAGATCATACATGCTTCTGGTGTGCATGCTGAGCAGTTATCCAGGGTCATCTGGGCTTTGTGTCTGTCACTGACCTGTAAGCACTCCTGAGGCAAAGCTGTTTGTTAATCTTATTGTACCATGGACTGATTTTGTTGTGTTTGAATTTAGTTATTTGCATGTTAACTAATCAAGGATGATTGCAGCCTCATCTGATCATGGAAAGGAGAGTTGTGCTACTCTCACTCCTGGGCTTCCTTGCTTTGTGCTCTTATGTTATTCACAGCAGTGCAGGTTAGTGATGGCGATCATGTGAGTTCATGTTCCTCAACAACAAACTCAATGCTAACAAACTCTTTGTAGTGTAAGCAGCAAGCTTTCTGAATAACCTTAGTCACCTACAAACCAGCTAGATCCACCATTCTGAAATGTAGAGAGACATTTCTGGCCCAGGTTGCCCAGAGAAGCTGTGGCTGCCCCCTCCCTTGCAGTGTTCCAGTGTTGGATGGGGCTTGGAGCAACCTGGTCTGGTGGGAGGTGTCCCTGCCCATGGCAGGGGGTTTGGAACCAGATGAGCTGTGAGGTCCCTTCCAACCCAAACCATTCTGTGATTCTATGATTTCAAGCTTTATTATCCAACTGATATTTTGAAATCTGTCATTGGAAGTTTCCTCCATTGCAGTGCATGAGTGTTTCTTTAATGGATTATTCAAAGAACCAACAGATTTGGCTGTTTCACAGATCTGCAGAGCAAGGAACTTCTTCTTATTAACATCTGCAGATTTTATGGCATGGAGTAAGATGGTTTCAGTGTCCTTGCTTAGCTCTAGCTAAGCTGAATGTGATATTTCTCTTCATAATTTGGTAGGATACATCTGTTTTCAGTCGAAAATGGGATATGGAAAGCCATATGGAAAGGAGGGGGAAAAAAAAACAACCAAATTTGCCTTAAGGTTTGGTCCAAGTCTCATGTCATTTCTTTGTGGGAGCTGGTTTGCCTGTTCGCAATAAGGAGGACAGCTGGTTAGGAGAGGTGGAACAGCATGGCATGGAAAGCCTTACTTTTATTGGTCCCTCTTCCTCATTTTT
This sequence comes from Podargus strigoides, assembly GCA_028020825.1. NCBI lineage: Eukaryota > Metazoa > Chordata > Aves > Caprimulgiformes > Podargidae > Podargus > Podargus strigoides. The sequence continues at coordinate 17,974,401 of CM051663.1, forward strand.
CAATGTTATTACAAGCCATGTCAGAAGAAAAGGATTCTGAATGTTTGCAGTTTGTGTCTTCTTTATATGGTTTGCCATAAACATCCTAAAGCTTTGTGAAACAGCTGCAAAACAACTGAGAACAGAAAGGTCAGAGATAGGAAAAAAACAATAGTCAAGCAATAAAAAGTGATCTGATTTTTGTTTTAATCTTGGGTCAGCTCCAGGTCAAGCTGCTTTACCCATCCCTCTGGGCAGCATGAGGTCTCCTCAGACTTTTGCACAGATTTGCAAAAGGCACCAGGTTCTTTGTTGGAATCGCTGGGAAGGCAATGAGCTGTGTAATTTATGTTGGAATGTCAGCATCTGAACAGGTGTAAAATTACAACTTGTTATCATGGTCCAAGGAGCAGGATCTTTGGTTTCTTGGAGAGTCGCAGTCACCTTTCAGTGAGGCTGCTTTTGGGGACCACTGAAAAGCTTTACCTGGTGGAGTGGGGCCGCCTTATTATTTCAGCACAGGAAGCCAGCAAAGAATCATAGAATCATAGAATCATAGAATAATTATGGTTGGAAGGAACCTCCAGGGTCATCAAGTCCAACCTTTATCCCATCCTATTCCTAACCATTAGACCATTAGACCGTGGCCTCAAGTGCCTCATCAACCCGTTTTTTGAACACCCGCAGGGACGGTGACTCCACCACCTCCCTGGGCAGCCTGTTCCAGTGCCTAACCACCCTCTCAGTAAAGAACTTCTTCCTAATATCCAACCTAAACTTCCCCTGATGCAACTTGAGGCCATTTCCTCTCATCCTGTCATCAGTAATTTGGGAGAAGAGACCAACACCAGCCTCACTACAACCTCCTTTTAGGTAGTTGTAGAGGGCAATGAGGTCTCCTCTCAGTCTCCTCTTCTCCAGGCTAAACAACCCCAGTTCCTTCAGCCAGTCTTCATAAGGCCTGTTTTCCAGACATTTACAGAATGTGCTGTCCTTGTTCCCAAAAGGACTAACTGAGCTTTCTCTTCCCAAACACAGCTGTTGCATTGAATTTATTCTGCCCAAAGTGTTGTAGCTTGGAAACTACCTGTGTGAGACAGGAGGTACTTCTTGTGTTGGGGACTTCTGATGACTGAGCCACAATCTCACAGCAGCAGCCGAAGGAAGGGGTGGCGTTACACCGGGAAATGGGGAAGAAGCAACCTCCAAATGGACTTTGCGTTCAACTTACCTTCAAAAGCAGGGGTGATAGGGTGCACCTGGTGAAACTGCCTCATTGCTGCTGCTCACGGGAGCTGGTGCTTGCAGTAGGATGCTGGAGCTGGGGCAGTACCAGGTATGGGGCGAGGAGGGTTGTCAAGCATTCCCTGTGCAGGGTGTACTGTTCCTCCAGAGACACAGCCTGAATGGAGGGGCTGTGAAGAAGCAATCCTGAATAAATCTGAAGGAGGGACACCAGCCAGCTGAGAACACAGGAGTCAGCCCCACGGCAGATCCAGACTGCAACCTTAGTTCTGCCTCACACAGATATGTGGGGTGCCTGATGTGCCAATCCTAATCTCATTAGAGACTTCAGAAAAATAGTCCCTTCTCTGTGCTTTTTCACTTGTCGAATGCACAACCAAACTCACAACTGTGAAAAACTGTGCAGGGGTGTGTGTGGATGTGCCAGGAGGTGTGATGTTAGCCTCAATATCTGGAGCAGCAGGATGGATGTATTTGGGATCCCATGTTTGCTGTGTGAAGGGCTAGACGCATAGGCATCCCTTCTGTGGATGTGAAAGAGCTGGATGTGAAAGGGGCCACCACCTGCTTGTCCTTGCAGGAGAACCACCTTGCAGAGGCACCAGTCCTTGAACTGCAGCTGTATCCAGGGGTTGGCATGCAGAGTCCCAGATGTCTGGAACGTCTTCTGGTATTAGTGGCCCCCTCCTTTGCACAGGGTGGAAGGTAGCCCCACAGGAACACATCAGAAAAAAACTCCAGCTCTGGGGTGCAAAATAATCAGGCACCCTACAAGCATCAGACAGCCTCCTTATTGTTCTGGGATATCTACAAAGGTACTTTTCGTTGCAGTCTAGTCATTGCTGGCCTTTTCATAGGAAAAGGTTAACTGAATCATTTCATGTAAATCTTCCCCAGCTTGCAGGTATTTACTTTGTTTGCAAAGTCCTGCTGCTGCTGGACTATTGCCACCAATTTGTGTCAGGCATAAGCAGAGCACAGAGAGGTTTCCTTGAATTTGGTGGTGTGGCTGCTTGGAGAACTTCAGTTAGTGATGAGATTTGGGTAAATTTTCTTAAAAGCATTCACAAATTGGCTAACTACTGAAGTCAGGCAAAGAGGAAGCTTTTTTTTTTTTTCCCCCCTGAAAAGACATTCAATGGAGGAAAAAAACATTAATGCAGGCAGTCAACAGAGAAGAGAGAGTTTGTCCTAACTTGTCCTGGCCAGCCTGGGACAGCAGCAATCCAGAGTCCCCTGTGATCGCTGCAATAGCCATAGAGACAGTCTTGGTTTACCCCAGCCAAAAGCAGTAGTGCTATTGCTATGGCTGAGAGAAAACCAGGTGGGAAGGAAGAGTTAATGTTCTGAGTAGTCTCCCCTGCACAGCAGGTCGTATAGCCAGTGTGGGGAAGAAGCAAACAGAAAACACCTCTACAGCTACCTACACAGGGATTTTTATTTTGCAATATTCACTCCGCCAGAAAAATATGATCGCTTGGGCACTGCTGAAATCCTACCTGGCTGCTGCTCTTCCTTGATGTCCCCTTTCTGCTGGTCTCAGTGAAGATAGCCATACGCTGTTGTTCTGGCAAGGCATGGCAAAGCTTGTGGGAGAACAGTAACAACACTTCACTGAAGTTTATAAAGCCCTTTATTTTTTTGTCTTAAGGCTTATAAAAACTGTTACTCAAAAGCAAAATGTTTAAAAATTTACATATGTACAATATGAGAAATAAATAATGTTTTAAGTCATACAAAAACCACAATATACAAATAGGGCTTTGAAACCACTCTAAGTATGGCACGGTGACAAGTCACAGATACTTACCAAAGCATAAAACCATGGAAAAGAAAAAAATATCCCCAAGTGTGCTTGCTTTGGTTGGATTGAAGCTCTTACAAGAACTCAAGAGAATCACAGACCTCAGAAGCACTTGCTAAGTCTTCAGAATTCAGTGTACCATCTAGCAACACCATGTTTTGAGATTGCCTTTCTGCATGCCAGAAGTTCAAGAGCTGTTACACCAAGTCTCCTTCCAAAAAAGAAAAAAAAAAGAAAAAAGTAAAAGAAGAAAAGAGTCTAGTTCACCTCTGACAAGGTCCACTTTGCTGAAGCAAACAGGACAGCTGTAGGGAGTCTGTCAAACTCAGAGCAAAGCCAAGTTCACCAGCCAGGACATTATGGCAATGAGGGTACGTTGTCAACTGTTTGGCTCAGTTAAATACTTTGCAGAAAAATAAGGTCTTAATTACACGTTGGCACTATGACAGCATTTGAACAGAGGCAAACACATTTTCAGTAGTTATAAGGACTGGTGCAAAGCTCTCTTGAAGCAGTACGGTTCATCACCTTCCTCCTCCCCTACAGCCAGTAGAAGTGCAGCTGCCATTTGCCTCTTTATAAGAGCTCAACACATAGGACCGGAGAGTCTCACTGCAGACACTGACTGGAAAGCAAGGAGTAGCTGCCAGCACCATCACCTGCCATCTGCACTGTGTGCCACCCTAGGTACAGAGAGGACAGAGTACTACCTCCTTCTAAAGTAATATATAGATATTTCAGTATCAGCCAGAAACAGAACGGATTATTTTTAAGGCAAGCAAAGGAAAACTTGAAGATAAGTGGCATTGTGCTTATTCCCACCCCTCCCCTGAACAACCCTAGACACTTGACCTGCGCTGCTCTTGTCTTCCCACAACACACAGTGCTATTGGACCCACGGTAACTCCTACGCTAAATGCTAATGTTTTCTCTGCAGATCTGCCACCAACAGTTAGCATGGTTATCTTCTCAACTCCGCTGTCAGGCAGACCAGAAGATCATCGCTGAGGTCTAGATCTGTGCAGATCTCATCCGTAGTCCTGGTTAATGGATGCAGGCAGGAAATGAGGTGTGTAACAGGTCAAGGTAAGATTAAATGCATAAACCAGGCTCCTCGGGGAAGGGAGAATGTAATTTTAGTTATTCTAAGTCTAGGACCAGAGTCCATCAATTGCTCCTCAGTTTTTTGTATCCAATCCAAGATGTGCTGTCCTGAAGAGCTAGTTGTTTTAAGTGCTACCAAGCCAGATTTTTGCCAGAGCATCTTGCCATTTGTGCGGTCTTCATGCATCTAGGTTGCTCAGTGGTGAGTCTTTAGAGAAGTCTTCAGAGCAAATTTGAGACAGATCTGGGAAAAGTAAAGAGAAAAAAACCCAACAAACCTGGTTAAATGCAGAAGTTAATAGGAATACTAAATAATTCCTAAGAAACTCTGGGACACTGAGAACAGGTTTTAACAGTAAAGGTTGGTATTTTATTGTGCCAAAGCAGCACTTTGCCCAGTAGCTACTCCATGAGAGCCTGAAGTAGACATTATGCACACAAGTAGGCTGCAAACAGAAATTACAGGTCTTGATGCTAGATTCTGCCTGTTCAGATCTATTCAGGGTGGACAGAAATTTGCAGACTCAATCTCCAAGTAGGGAACTATAATATTCCAGTGGCTTGGCAGGAACAGAGAGCCAAACAGCAAGTAATTGCTCATGATCTCTGGCAAGAACGATCCTTTCCTAGAAGCCATAGTGCTTTGGAGCTCAGATCTGCTCCTCTGCCTCATGCAAGAGACGTACTCCACAAGTAAGCCAGAAGGGCACATCTGCCAGCAATTCTGTTTTATGGGGGTTACAGAGCAGCCTTTTATTGTACCTGCCGGAATACTTGATCTTTCAAAACCAGTGGCAGAGCAACAAGTTTTGCACAGGGGTTTCATTCACAGAAGTGTTTGCTACTGTATGTAGCACAGCTTGCTGGTTTCTGCCAAACCTGGAATAGTACCAGCTTGCACTTCTGAGCCGAGCTCTGCCACCCAAGGAGGTTGTGCAAAACATGACTTCCACGGGTCTTTGCTAGCCCTAACAAGCAGTTCGTCTCCAGATGAGAAAAGTGACAAAGATCTAAGTTTACAAATTGAAATTTAAGAGAGGCCAAAAGGCTGAGCTTGATCTGCAGGAGACTATCGTTTAGTCAAATGAACAGGGATTCATTCATAACACGACTAGAGGCAGTCTGAGGCAATCAAGCTGTTGCTGCTGGGACCAGTCTTACTGGAAGTCATGCTCTGAGAACTCACTCTAAGGTGCCTAGAAAGTCCCCCAGAGGTTAAGGAGGGCTAAGATGCTCTGCAAGTTTGCACTCTGCTGACCCAGAAAAGACTAGTGCAGCCGGAGATGAAGCAGTAGGAGCCAGTACTGTAACACCATGGCAAGTCCTCAGCTGTGTCTTCATCATACAGCTGAGCTCAAACTTTAATCAGATTTCACGGCAGCTCAAGATCTTCCACCCAGCTGAAATTATCTTTGAGGCAATTCCTTGCACGCCCAGCTTCCCTCTGTTTTACAGGGCAGTTAATAGATGCTTCTAATTAGCTCTCCATTATTGCACAGATCTTGAATATTGGTAGCACCTCATTTTTAGCATCTACCATCATAGCAAGCAGACACCTTAGGCCTGAGGACTGTGTTATGCCAATTTGGTAGAAAGCATGTAAATGTACAAGATGACAAACCAAGGTCAGAAGTGAGGATAATAGCACCTAATTAGTGATAGTTAAGGCATACATGAAAATTAAGTCTAATAGCTGGGGATCTTGGACTAACTTTTTTTTCCCCTAAAAGACAAAGAGGTTCCAAGAGTCTAAACAAAAAGGGCTCCACTCATCTCAACACAACCACGTACATCAGCCAGGATTTCTCTTAGCTGATTTTTCCCTACCTTTTTTGCCATTCCTCTGTGCACTTCACAAACCAGAGCTCTTTACCAGGAGATATACTGGTTAGCTGGGAATCCTCCACACAAAAAGCAAACCTAGAAGGACAATCAGACGTTAAGAGAAGGTACCTGTTGTCTCCGTGATTAACAAATAACGTGTAATATGGATTGCAGCTACTTCTAGGACAAGTTGTTTGATTTGACATCCTTCCTGTGGAGCATCATGATACACCATTAGCCTGTTGAATGGCTGTTTTGTTTCCTTCTTTAATATTTTTTTCAGGGATCTTCGCTTCTACTACATCTATGTTTCATAAATTCTGGAAACTAGGATGCATAATGCCTTAGAGATGATAGGTGATGCTTACTTAAAGCTCTGAGAAAGATAGGAAATTGTGAATATCCACTGCTGTTCTTTAACAGATCTGGGTTGCCTTCAGAACAACATTAAAACAAGATATGGGAGCACAGGGCTACATGCTTGTCAGCTTTACCTCTTGTTGGTTGCTCAGGTAACTTTCCAGTTACAGAGATCTCAGGAGAAGCAATACAGTTCTTGAGGAGTTGGTGTCACCATGGTACTGGCTGCAGTTTTAGGCCTAGCTTGTTGTGCCAAATCAGCACATTATGCCTGTGATTAATACCTGTGCCCATCTATGTTTCAGTATTTTTGGTGCTGTCAGCACTTTTAACCCTTCAGGTATGATCTAAACCATCTTGAAGTAGGTTAATTTAGTCCCCAAGGGCAGGCAAGACAGTGTCACAGTATCTCAATAAAGCAAAAGAACATCACAGATCTGATCTGCAGTGAGTAGTTTTGCTTAAAGCCTTGTGTACAGTCTCATGCTGGCAAGTAATCTACTCTCCTGCACCATAACGGAGCATTAGCTGGTAACACTAAAAATGAAAGACAGTTCAGGATACCAAGTAAGTTCAAACCCCCAACTTTTCTTGATAGATTCTGAATATTTCTCCTTCTGATTGACATTTCAAGTCAGCTCATACGCAGTCCAATAGAATTATTACCTCTGTTGTGTTTCCCCGGATTTCACACGTATACGTCTGATATGCAGTTCCTGGGGAGACTTCACAGGCCGATACCAGTAGCTCTTCAGCTCTTTCCATAGATCATACCATGACTGAGATGTTCCCTCCCAGGTGAGCTTTATTTTTAAAAGTTCACCCATGTCCTCTTCTGTATAGACCAGGAAGGTGTTAGTAGCATTTAGGCCAATTTGATCAAGCCTGAAAGACAAGCAGAGACTCAGTATTTCTTCCTTATGGAAGCATGCCAGATGCTCATTCACTTCGTGCAAGAAGTTAAACAGAGCCCTTTGCAGCTTATCAAGTGCTCCACGTTCAACTGTCAACAGTTAATTATTGATTACATCAAAAAAAGTGATCTTGGATAGCTGGTTCCATACAATACATTTTGTGTTTGGCACACACATCCCTCCATAGTTTAAAGGTGAGTTTCATGCCTCGTGTTTCTTCTGGGAGAGACTAAAGGAGGGCAACACTGCCTCCAGAGATATGGGGGTTTTCAGAGTATATCCAAATGATAGAGAGGAAAAGCAAATCAAAGTACTTCAACAATGAGCCGTGAAGGCTAATATACACATAGAGGACCAGGCACATCAAATTGCTTTGTCAGCAATAACTAAGTTACTGGATGCAAAGTTTTTCAAATGGTGATGAAGTGAGGCTGCTAGGCTCAGGTGCAATGCTAGTGTTGCCAGAGGAAAAAGAGTGATGCCACCTTGCCAAGTACCAGTGGCCTTCTTACTTCGGTAAAGACAACAGGCCAGCTTACTTACATTTCTAAAGAGAGAGGTTCAGAGTCTCCGTTGGTGCCATGAAGGGTGACGGAGAAAGTGGGATCAGCCTCTCCCAAGCTCTTGTAGCTGAAGACATGCATTTTCATCTGGTAATGGTAGACTGGAGAGAAATAAGGACAGCATAGATGAGAGAGGACATTGCTCAGCATCACTCTTTGTGAAATAGTGTTGGCTGGGAAAGGCTAGACCCTGTATTTACTGAGGCATCATTGATCACTTTTTCCTACACTTACTGATTACAAAGCTGACCCATACACAACAGCAGGTCCACTTTAGGGAGGGCTCCCCAAACCTTACACTGCTCTAAGGTGGTCTTGTAAGTATGACATGTGTAAGCTGTAGTCCTGCTCAAAAGGCAGAGTGTCCTTAGGGCCAGAGTCCTGTTGATTTTCCATGGAGGAAGGCACACAGTAATGCCACAGGACAGCAATGCAGCCAGGTAACAGCAAAGGACTAATGCCTGGTACTGCACTGCTTTCAGGTGATGCTACTCTTCCACCTGTACATCGTTCCCAACATTGCATTTGGGAGTCTGCTCTTAGAGATGAGACTATGCTTTTCTTAAGAGGGAAAGCATACCTTTGAACGGCATGTCAGCTCTTGTTTTTAAGTACATCTTGCTGTTTCTTTTGTTCCGTGTTTTCCTGGCATTGTAGCCAATGCCGCTGCAGCGGTTCTTCCGGCAGCTCAGGCAGATGCCCTTCTTGAAGCGACTGGAATCGGTACATTGAAACGCGAAGCTTTGTTTGTCTTGGTTCACGAGGGAGTCCACAAAGAGGTGCACAGACCGCTCGTGTTCACATTTAACAACTTCACCAATTGCTAGAGAAGCAGAGTTGCAAGGGATACATTTTGTTTAACCATGTGTCACCCCAGCAGCTGGTAAGATATAGCGAGCTATGCATTTTTGTAGCCCAACATGAGTTGAGCGTGGCCAAACTTGAACATTTTTCAAACAGTAGCAATTCAAGAGTTTAGTGCAAGAAAGTTGAAAAGGACTTGTAATTCAGTGCCTACCATAAAAAGAGATTTAAAGAGGATTCCAGACACACCAAAAGATGGCCATAGTTTATGATCAGGTGTTGGAGTAAGAACATGCTACTTCAGAATTAAAAGCAAATCTAGTTTCTAGCAACTATCTCCAGTAGTACATGCAGTTTTGAAGTATAAAACAGGTTTCTCTGCTCTTGTTAATCAGATTATTCCCCAGCATCAACCAAAGTCTATTTGTGAGGAGTCTACACTGACTAGAGGCAAAATAAATACTGAGAACTTACTCCCATAGGCAATTGCTCCCAAGACATCACCTAATCCACAGCCAGGCTGGAAGTCTCCCCCATTGGGATAGATGTCAACATGGCCTACAGGCATCTGGATCCCAATGCTAACACCTAGTGTTTCCCTTGTGTATGTGTGAAGGACATCCACAAAGTTAGCATCATCGGGGGAGAGGCGCCTGCTAGGGTCCACTCCTTCAAACATAGGGCCAGCTGGATCCAAGCCTGGTGTAAAGAGACATAAGATGCCAGGTAAGAAATTGGGTTATTTCATAAAGAATATAGCCAAGAGCCTGATGCTAGTAGCTCTCCTAACCAGGCTCTATACAGGCTATGCAGATACTGCCCCCCAAGATCTATTCACCATGTGCACACTGAGGGCACAAATGAAGATGTCCCATACCACTTTTGGTGCAATACAACCCAGGAGTAGCACCAGTTTGTACTACAGCAATGGCTTCAGATTGCCTGTTAGAAGCAATGAGTCTTTGCTGGGTCACAGTGAAGAGATACTTCAAGAGGTAGCAGATGACTGAACACTGGAAGAGGTCTAGCAGCCCACGGAGACTGGTGGTAGCCAAAGCTGCCTTGTCTACATTCAGTTTATTTTCAGACTGGATGTATGGAGGGACTAATACAAGTTTAAGCAGCAGCTAGGCAATCCCTGCATCTCAGAACCCATGGTGGTTTGGGGACTTTCTGTTAACCGCTGAGCCTCATCCCCAACCTGAAGCTGTGTTCCTGAGCCATTCCTCAACTCAATTGTTAGGGGATTTTTCCTGCTTAACCAAATACAGATATTTATCACTAGGCTCTGAGGAATACTCACTGCCAGTGTCACATTTAGACACTTAATGCAACTCCTTGTACCACGCCCTAAGCTCTCACATGTTGAAATCAGCTTTACTCTGGAGCCAGAAGCACCTGCTTCAAGATACTTTCAGAATGAGGGGTACAGGGGTTTTTTGACCAAACATCCCATGGGACAAACAGCACTCAATAGCTCTCTTTTCCATTAGTTTGAGCTATAATTACAGAAACAGTATCACTCAGAGGCTTACAATTTGAATAGTAAGAGCTTGAGCTGGACTTGTTTTCAACCCACATTTAACTTCAAATGTACTCAGGATCAAGTGGTCCTCTGAAAGTTTTTTCATTGAACTTCCCCTGCATTTGGGGTTCAGTAAGACACTTCCCCATGTGAAGAGACCCATGCTCCCCACTGCAACCACAACAGGTAGGAAACTTGTCATTTCTGAATGAGCAAGCCCAAAACAGCATTGCAGCAACACAGGAAATGAGCCTCTTTGGGGAAACTCACTGCTGCTAAGAAAAGGTAAGAGACTGCTTAAAAGCCACTTGCCTGTAATTCTGCCTATTCTCCCATGGACATGGTTACCAGCAAAGCCAGCAACATGGGCGCCCAGGCTATACCCAATCAGGTGGACATTCTCAAGCTGGAATTGTGGGTTCTCCTGCAAGGAAAAAAAGATCTGCTAATTTGCCCCCCTGTCTTTCAAGGCACTTGGCATCGCTCTTATTTGCAGAACTCTGAAGTCCAATTCTAAGAGACTGGAGGGAGGTGGCAGACAAGCATGCTCCATTCTTTATTTTGTCAAGGTAAGTACAAATTGAATGGTTTGGATGGCACTCATGCTTTGTCCCCAACCACAGTGCCCAGTTTTCAACCCCAGTTATAATAGTCTTTGTTTAAGCAGCATCTAGAGCAGCCTTCCCCCTGAGAGCTGCCAGCAGACCTCAGCACTGGCCATGGTTTCAAGAGCCAAGCGAAGCACCATGGGCCTCTTCCTTCTCCTTTTCCACTCCCTTGCCAAGCCAACGCTGGCTTTGAATGCCCGGCCTCTGAGTTCACATTGCTCAGACAGGAGGAAGAACTCCTAAATTTGAAGTCCACTTCAACATTACTGATGTGAGCACACTGCAAAGCAGCATCTCCCAGGAAAGCACTACGGCACTTGCTCATGCAAGGGCTGAGCGCAGCACCTGAGCTATGAGCCACTAAGCCCTGGGGTCTGGATTTCACCAAAGCCTTCCCCAGTCGTGAAAGCTGGAGCTGGTGCTCCATTCCCTTGTGCAACAGTCACAGAGCATTACAACAGAGACTGTTCTTAATTCGCATTACCTGTAACCAGTCAAGCAGCCGCGCGATGCTTTTTCCAACAATCTGCGTGTTGTTCACAGCATCGGTATAGAGCTGGTGGGCAAGTGAAAGCCAATCCACCACGACCACGTTGGCATCCTTCTCCCTCTCCTGAAGAGCGGATACCAAGCTGCCCAGCCAGGTTTCAAACATGCCACTCATCTAGAAAGAGACTCAGGTGTTAGTTTCCAGCTCACAGGATCTAGATTACACATTCACAGTTCAGCTATTTGTGTGTCATTTACATATTCTGCTCCAGCTGTATGCTGTTCCTCTGCAAGTCCCACTACTTCTTAGCACTGCACTAATGGTGTAAGAAAAACAGGTTTTGAGAGCCTCTGGATGTAATTAGCCGCCTTGCCTTTTAAGGCAGGAGGGAGAGGCATTTGTTACATGCCACCTTATCGCACTTTTTCTCAAGAGTTTCAGAAATTCTGATGGATTGCAAAGTTACTTTCCAGTCCTGGCACCACTATTTGCATCAGCCCTGGTAGAGCTGATAATTCCCCCAGTACCACACACTCAGCCACATCAAATGGAAGCAGAAGAAAGTTTGATAAAGTTTCTCTGCCCTCTGTTTCTTTATCGAGGAGACCACGTAGCAGAAGTGAAGACCACAGACACACAGCTAAAACTATAGCAACCTGGTCTGGTGGGAGGTGTCCCTGCCCATGGCAGGGGGGTTGGAATGAGATGGGCTTTGAGGTCCCTTCCAACCCAAACCATTCTATGATTCTCTATGTGTCACGCCAAGTGCCACCTTTGTAGCAGTCACTTAGTTGGATTTTTGGGGAGAGTCTCCAGTTCACTTTACCACATTCACATTATAAGGATATGAAGTGATCTAGAGCAGTTATGAATGAGTTGGGCGATTTCACAGAGTTCTTAAGTATGACCCACATCACTTTGCTCCAGAGATCTCAGGCACAGCTACTAAGCAGCCACAGCACTCAAAACATGGAAAGTTGTCCCAAATCCCACTTGTTCTAGAGATGCAGACCATTTACAGCACAGACTGCTCCCTCTAAAGGGACGGACTAAGCACTAAGCATCTCCTAGAGCCATGCAGGATGCTCCCTACTTACTGTCCAGCCATGAATGATGAAGAAGCTCTTAGCCGTCACATTGAACTTGCAGTCCTCCAGACACTGTCGGTGGCCGACGGCAAGCACACAACCGTCCTCTTCGGCGTCCGGCGAGGAGCGGAGGTTGAACTTCACCTGCAGCTTCGGCGTGGGCGCACGCTCCCGCCGGTCCTCCAGCAGCGTGGCGACGGTGGCATCTGCCAGCGCAGGGGAGGAAGGGTCAGCGAGGGTCAGCCGGGCTTCAGCCTCACCTGGCAAAAGCAACCTCCTCCCTCCCACCCGCAGCCCGTCCCGCGTGGGACCGCGCTCACCCACCCACCTCCTCCCAGCAGCGCACCCTCCGCCGCCGCCCGCGGAGCGCCTCCCGCCGCCACGCAGCAGGTCACGCCGGTGCACAGCAGAAAGATGAATCGCCTCATGGCCGGGGCTGTTCGGGACGGTGCGGAGCGGTGCGGTGCGGGCGGCGCTCGGCGGGAGCGCTTTAAGGGGCCACACGGGGCGGTGTGCGGGGCGGTGCTCGTGGCCCGATGGGGCTGGGTCTGCCGGCGGCGCCGCTCCCATTGGTCACGCCCTCCTAACGTCACGCGGGGCCGCGCCTCGGCGGGGGCGGGGCGCGGGGCTCACGCGTGGGGGCGGCCAGCGGCAGCGCTCGGCGTGGGGCGGCCGGGACGGGGGGACAGGGCAGAGGGCCGGGCGGCACCGGCAGCGCTCCCACACACGCCCCCCGCGCCCACCCACACACCCACGCAGCGTGGGTCTGCGGCTCCCGGCGCCACCCGCCAGAACCCCCACTCGTGACCCAGCGGGCACAAGGTGCTTCCCGACGGGCATCACCTAGCTCGTGGTCCGTCGGCTCCGGCAGCCGCGTCTGCAGTATCGTGAATAGCTTTGAACCCGCTGTTGTCAAAAACTAACCGTTTATTCCTGGTATTCATTGGTATATTTTTACCGGTTGCTGATACATAAGAGGATATCTCATTTTATTCTGCTGCAGTGGAAGGAGAGGCCATGCATGGGTCTCCTTTTCTTCCCCTTCCATGGCTCCATCCCTTTCCCTCCTAAAGTGAGGAGGAGGCACAGGGTGCAGGGGAGGAGGCAGGGAAAAGGTGCAGAGATGGCAGGCAAAGATGAGGAGGAAAAGACGGAGGCCCAGAGGTCTAAAAACAGTCAATCAACAGCAAGGGAAATAACGAGGAATCGGGTACGGGCATTGCTTTAGCCCTCACTATAGTAGATACTGATGGGAAGAATTAATCTGACTTTCCAGCAGTGCTTTCGAGTTCATATCCTGTGTCCCTGCGAGCCTTGTTCAACTCAGCCACCTTGTGACTCCACATGGGTTGGCAGCTGGACTGGATGATCGGTGTAAGTCCCTTCCAACTGAAATATTTTCTATTGTATTATACTCTATATTCTATATTCTATATTCTATAATCTATAATCTATATTCTATTCTATTCTATTCTATTAATCCTATCCTACCCTATTTGGTTTTCTCATAGCTCCTGTACACGCATCAGGTTGTGGTTGGGGACTGCCATGCTTCTCCTCTTGGGGATCATTCCCAGAACCTCTTAATTTCTGACTCTGCAGAATGAATAAATATCCCAGGAGCTACTCAAGCACCTCCTGTCTGAGGAGGCTGGAGATGACACTAACCACTTCTCCCCAGCAACACGGGTTTGTGCAGTGTCCCAGGGATGCAGCCTCTCCCGCAGCTGTGTGGTCCCTCTTGAGGAGCAGCATCCTGACATCAGTGTCCTAAAAAAGAGAGGACAGAGGTTTCTCAGCTGCTGGCCCACGACCAGACTTATTTCTGCAGGAAATGAATCAGCTAAGCCCCATCACCAAACACTTCATCATTTTAAAAAACTCCTGGTGCCAACAAAACCCTGCCAGACCGTCAGCCACTGTGACATCTCCTCATTCTTCCTCCCGTGCCTTTGCATTCAGCGGTTGCCATTGTAAAGCTGTGATGGGTGGGGACATGTCTTTTTTTTTGTCTGTGCTCTGGGCAGGGGGGTGTTCCTGCTCTTTGCCTCTGGCTTCCAAAAGTGACAGTAGTGATGAGAATAGCTTAGCAACAGCAAGGAAGAAGTGCATCAAAATAATTCCTGGCTGCTTCCTAAAAGGTGACGATCATCCAGGGAGATGCTCAGGAACTATTGTGATGGGCATGGTATCAATGCAGGGAGTGTGGCTCTGCACTGAACTCTCTGTAACCCTAACGGCTCAGGGGGAAGAAGGCTCCCACCCAGAGCTGCTTGGAAAATAACAGTTCATTAAGTCCAATAATTTTAAGGAGAAATTCCTAGTTTTGATTAGCTTTTCACTGGGAAAGATTTCATGGCTCCTCACGGAATTTCTGGATGTTGTATTAAGTAATAAATAGTAAACCAGGGTAAATAATCCTCCTTCAAAAAGCCAGAAGTTCAAAATTTACAGCACTTGTTGGGATGTTGGAAGCTTTATCCCAGCAACTGGTGTGAATGGGACAATGCCCGGGGAGACAGTGACTGTTCTCGGAGACGTCTTTCTGGCTCTCATTCTCTCCATCCCCAATGTGATTTCCTAAAGACCTCAGTTCAGCCCAAAAAAGCAGAACAGGAATGTTTTTGAAATCATGAGCATTTTTCTAGGAAATAGGAAACTGTCCCACTCGGCTGTAGTCACAAGCTCTTTGGAGGTGAGTGCTGGGTGGCTGAGGCTGGTTCCTTCTTCAGCACCAAACATGATAAGTCAGAGTGGAGCCTTGAGATGTGGAGGCAGAAATGGTGTGAGACGAGTTAAACTTCTTTCTTAGTAGAAAAAGCTGAAACCAGTATATTATGTGAATTAATATTTAAAGGTCCAGAGCCTGCTGGTGATCTTGGGGAAGGATTAGACAGGTTTTTCAGCAGCAGCATTTAATTTGAGAGGTTTCCACATCCAGCAATGAGACCCTTTCAATGCCATTTCGATATATATAATCAGAACATCTCAGACCTGGGTTATGATAAGTATCTTCTGTAGGACCTGGGTATCTCTGATAGAAACAGGCTCAAGGAGACCGAAGTTAGGAGCCTTTTGCAAGATAATTGCTGGTAATGCTTCTATTTTCCTGTCTTTAAAATTAGCATACTGATGCCCCCTTTCCTTGCAGAAATTGCAGTGAGACTTGAATGAACCGCAATATCAAAGAGCTGAGCATTAAGGTAAAAGGGAAAATCCTTCAGCATGACACAACCTCTTTAAAGACCTGCAGAGGCAGAGTAATTCTGGTGTGAGTGGCTCTGGAGGAAAATAAAAAACATCATGGTGCATGAACAGCGCTGCCAGCATTGCATCCCACATCCTCCCAGGAATGACCCACTGTGCAAGGAGCAGCAGAGAGTTCTTTGCTGCCCAGGACAGGGTACCATCACCTTGATGAGTGGCTGCAGGGGCGATTTGCACAGTACTCCCATGGCTAAGACTGCATCCGCTCGCATTCATATCTCTAGGAAAGAGTAAGCATAGCACTTGTCTTGAGTGAGCCCTCCTGATAGGGAAAAACTGGCTCCTGGATTCGTGGGGTGCTTGTTACTGAAAGCAACAGCACAAGAGTCAAAGATTCTCCTACTAAGGATTGCTCACTTGCACAAGCCAAAGATTGGTTTCATTGCTTTAGTTCAGATAATCAGTGTCAGAGAGTGATTAACACTATTCTGCAAATTTAAAATTCCACGTTTAGAAACCTGAGAGTGTTTTACATACCCTCCATCCTTCCTGCCTGTTTGGGTTTTTTTTTTCTCTATTTTCATTCCTTTTCTCTGATGAAAGAGAGAGTAGGATTTGCAGGATAGTGGGAGGAGGGGAGATAAAGGGATTGTTCTCTTTTTTTTTTTTTTTTTTTTTTTCAGTTATAAAACAGTTTTCCATTATAAAACACAGCCCAGGCAGTAGAATTTAAGGGAATTGATATTAGTTTCCCTCTTGGCTCCTTCTGCCTAATTTGTTCCTGAGATGATGAGGGAGGAGGGATAGAGACAGGGCTGAAGAACAAACCTAGAGAAAGAAGGGCTGCTCAATGGTAGCACCCTCAGGGTGCACAGAGCTGGGGCAAAGGCCTTGGGAGGACCCCCATATGGGATGGGCGTGCAGAGGTGGCTGCACCCCAGAGGGTCTGCAGTCCTGTAGAGGCAGCTCTGCAGTGAAATAGCATCCTGCGTTAATCCTTGCATCAACCTGCACTTGCTCAGCCCAGGATCTCTTGGTTTGTTATATGTCCCATCACACCAGCAACTGCAGAGGGGGGAGATACTACTTATGTGGCACAGTTTCTGCTCTGGATATTTTTGTTCTGTGAGCATCGAACTGGGGTGAAAACAGGCCATGGTGTCTTTGTTTCTCAGCCATTCCTTCCTTACTTCACATAGTTTCTCTTCCCCTCCTCAGCCTTTCAAATACAGCTCCTCTATGAATAAGCTTTATAGGACCAATACTTCATAACCCTCGATGGGTTTGCTCGCTTACAGAAAAGGCTAATCTCCATCAGGTTATGAAATCAGCTCACATGCTTCAGTGGCATTACCCACTATTGATATCCCTGTTCGATCCCCGTTGAGCTCTCTTTGTTGGAGGTAGCCCCCTCTCATACTTCTTCTAAGCTGATTTCTTAGGCCACATCATTCAAGTCCCACATCCCCATGGTATTTAGATGTAGTAAAAATGACTGGGGGGAAAATAAATGGCAGCCAGCGAGCCAGAGAAACTGTCTGACTATTAATGGTCCTGTTAGTTGCAAATTTACTTTACCACAAAGCCCCCAGCATGTAATCCTTAGATGAATGCCTTTGATTGTGAGGGAATATTTACAGCTGACCCTGCCAGCAGTCTGCAAACCTGCAATGGGCCTCCTGTCCCACATTAAATCCGCTGGCATCTGTTCCTGGGTTCTTATCAAGCACATGCTCTGTGATACAGTGTTTGGGCTGTAGCACTCACAGATACGGTGGGCCTTGAAGAATAAATCCCCACATTCCTGTGAAATGCTAATTCTTGTGAACGTTGTCACACAGGGGGGAACGTTACAGTTGGTACCTGCCTCCAGGCATCGCCGTCCACGGGGAGGTTTCCAGAAGGCTTTGATCCCCACCGGCTGCCTCTTCCCCAGAGCAGGTTCCTGGTCCTGCCGCTGGACTACCCTTCACCAAGGAAAAACTTCTTGGGCATCTTTCTTGTGCCCTTTTTACAGACATGCCTGATCAACACAAAGTGATTTTTATGATGATTTTAATCCTTTTTTCACCCCTGCCCATGCCTTGCATTAGTCCCTAGGTTTCTCAGATGGAGCAAGTTGTTCTTGCAGAGACCCTCAGGTGATCTTACCTCATCTCCAGCCACAGCAGAGCTGTGCAGCAGCACAGGCTGAAAGCCAGCAAGAGCTCAGTGTGTCCTGATGCCTATTCCCTGTGTCCAGGTGGACTAGTGTAATTCAGTTGGCTTGTCATTCCCAGCATGTCCTGCAGTATGTGAGATGGATCCAGACTGCTCGGCTGCTTTGTGTTGGACAGAAGACCCAGTGGTGGGCGGTGGGCCTGCTCCATCCACTCTGCTGACAAGGATGTCTTTAGGTCTGTGCTGAGGAATGATGTGTATTTTCTCTCTTCTTACGCCTTTGACCAAAGCCCATGCTTTTCCATCCAAGCTATATGAATGCTGAGCATGTTTGGGCTTGAACATGGACTTGGAGCCAAGCCCGCTGGCAGTGCAGAGGTGTCATGGGTGGCCAGGGGGATGTTTGCTTCTTCTCCTTTTGGTAGGGGACTGGAGAAATGTCTCAGAAGTTTGTGCTCACTTGACCCTTCAGATGGTGGATGGTGAGACCCCGACAGCGCTTCTGCCTTGACTCTCCTGCATCCAGCAAAGGGAAAAGAGTAAAAAAAAATAAGAAATTACTAACTCTGGTCCTCTGACTTTTTTTTTGTAAGTGGAGCTTGGAGCTGCTAGAGAGTCCAGAGAGGAGTTTGGGGGGTGGTTGGCTGGTTTAGGGATTGCTTTAGAGTGCATATCCTTATCCACATGCTTTTTCTTCACATGTGGAGGAATATTTAGCCCAAGTCTGGAGTGGATGTGGTAGCACCATCAGTGAGATGTACTCCACACTCAGCTGGACTGCAGCTTGAGAGGAGACTGTAAGAACTGGCAGAGCAGGCAGCAGCTCTCCTTCCTGCTTAGATGGGCACAGCTCTGTCTCTGGGCTCATTTCTGGTAATTAGGAGCTAAAAGATCTTGCAAGTTGGCATTTTGGCAGAGTAATTAGAAAGCTGACATCTCCTCCTTCTACAAAAGCCTCCTAGATTAAACCCCAAATCAACCATCTATACCTTGATTTTCAACACTCCTAAATCCACTTTGAATTTATTTCAGTGGCACTCAGGCTTTCAAAATTGATCCTGTAAATCTGGATGGACACCAAACTGAGGAAATTCTGAGCACATCACTCAACTTCCAAGTGCCTACAGGACAGAAAAGGCATTATTTATTAAAACCAAGTAATTTGTTACTTACTTTAGCAAAGCCTTATAAAAACATCTAAAGTTAGTTTGCACCACTATTGCTAATTTGCACCCAAGCTTTACAGTTGCAAATCTCAGATAATTCTTTCTTCCTGCGCTGTTGTTGGGTCATACAGCTCATGCACCTTCGACCTCTCTTTGTGGTACAGATTGCTGATTTGGCTGGTGCTTAAGAGAGCCTTTGGCAGTATTTTACAGTGATTCACATTTTAAACTACAAACATAGACTTCATGCAGTATCTTCTGTTTTTCAGAAAAAGTTTTACAAACCGTTTGGGGTACAGAAATAAGCAGCACAAGATGGTGCTGTGTATCATCAAGGTCCGTATAATTTGTTCTCCAGCACCCTGCTTTTCATTGACCCTCTCTTTTGAACCTTTTGCCTTCTCAAATCTGAGCAGGGCATACCTGCTGGGATCTGCCTTGAGCCGTCCTTGAAGATACATAGGGTCTCCTGCTCTCCTCAGATGTTGGCTTTACTTATACCAACAATATTATTCATTTAATTTTTCACCAGCTTGCACATTTTACTTTGAAAACCCATCAGTTATCACATCCCTAAATCCAGTCCCAGTGAAGAGGGCATCTATCACATCCATTTGCAGTGTGTACAATATGAAGATGGGAAAGAATGAGATGTTCCTGAGGATGCTGGCCCCCCACTGGGCTCTGCTTCACCGTCTGGCCATTTACTCCTAATTGCCCAACTTCTCAGATTTATTGTGTTTATTGAGTGCGTGAATCTTATTAGGAAGAGTCAGTGGCTCTGTGATTAATTAAGAAAAGCTTGGGGCATTTCTTAGTACTTTGTACTCATGTTCCTGCCTGTGATGTACAGACACTGCTGACATTCATCCCAGGAACTCCCTGTCCAAGGACAGACAGGCAGACAGACTAAGGTCAGGGCATAGGCAAAACAAGAGGGCTTTTCTGTACAGGTTGGTTATATGCTTTGCAGAGCAAGGGTGATATTTTCTACGCAGAGCACAATGTGGGAGGTGTAAGCAGAGACCTGCCGGGTAGGTAACACTGGGGAACAGTGGCAGCAGATCTGCCGGGTCTGGGATATGGGTGCAGTGTCCCACTAACCACCTGTAATGCTCCTTTCTTGCATTTGCAATGCAAGTCTGCAGCCTCTGCCTCCCATCCTGTGCCCGTAAAACTGGCGTCGTGTCCCTGCATGCAGCAGGTCCAGCACCTGACTGAGTCACGGGGTGGCTGATGGCTGTGGGATGGAGTGGAATCTGGAGGTGTGCTACCTAACAGGGCCCCGCTTGCAGTGGATGCCTGTCGCTGCCTTGCTCGGCATTCCCTATATATCATATGACCTTCCCGAGCAGCAGCATGTGACTGGGCCATGCACACTGGAAAAGACCATACGGAGTGGAGAGGAGAGATTGGAGAGGGGGAGGGCAGCTCAGCTAGAGAGGATTAGTAAGCATGGACAGATAGGGAAACCTTTGAGAGAGGGGCTTGTGTCAGAGTTATTGCAATAGCAAGGGGGAGGTAGCTGAATGATTAGAAGAGGGAGGAGGGAAGGAGTGAGCTGGGAGGGGAGGGATGACCTCAGAGGTGACATCTGGGATCAAAATGGGGAAGTCTGAGTCTTTCGGAGAGGAAGATGCTGCAATGATCAGCAGAAACTTGGGGAAAATCTCTAACAATAACAATAGGAAGGAATGCACATGGAAACCATGCACTGGGATGGTAAATGAAAATGCTGGAGGGGTTGTTACAGACATTAAGTTTGGATGAGAGCAGTTGTTCAGGGATCTAACTTCTTGCCGTGCCATAAACAGAAACCTGTCTGCTGGCTGCAACTTTTGCCTGTGCTAACAGGCATCATCCAACCTCGTTTCCCAGGGCCTGAGCAGATCTCTGCCTTGGCTCAGAACAGAGCGGGCTACAGGGGTGATGAAGATGAGCCCTGCCTGCGAGGACTGTTGCTGCTTCGGGTCCCTCCATGCAGTGTCTGTCAGCAGGGAGGTGGAGGTGCAGGAGCCCCTGGAAGAGAAGAACAGGTTTGATTGTGGTTTATCAGCAGATCCAGAGGTGCTCTTGAACAGGGCACCCACAGACAGAGCAGAGAGTAACAGAGGAGAAGAGGAGACTTTGATCCCTTTTGGTTAGGAGGTGCAATGAAACAAATAGATGGAGTTTGAGGCTTTATTTCATAGTACAGGGCACAATCAGCTTTAGAAATGTTGACAGGGTTCATAGTTCTAGAAGAGTTGAGGTTGGAAAGGGCCAGTGGAGATGGTCTAGAGCAACCCCCCTGCAGATCAGAGCAGGGTCAGCCACAGCTGGTTGCTGAAGTGCTGGGGTCTGTACCCCAAGCCCTGAATTAAGGTTGACATATGGGTGGTTCCCATGGTCCTTTAAAAGGAGGGGATGAGTTTGCCTTTTGGCTTTCCTCCAAGGTGCAGCCAGCCTTGTAGGGAAAGCCCTTGGGTAAACAAGCCCCAGGTTCCCTGCATGGGGTAAATGAGTGCCAGGTGTCCTGCTTTGGGCATAAAAGCTGGGACCACTTGCAGGAAGGGTGGAGTGTCTATCTGTGAGGTGGATGCACTTTGCAGAGTTTCCTGTTGGGGAAGGACCTCCTGACTCTCCCTGTAACTGGGCCCCAGTCACATTTGGCATTTGCAAACACGGGCTTCGTGGGGAGACAATACGGGGCTACTTCTATCCTATATGATCAGCCTATTGACTTGGGTGTCTCCCATCTCTTCTATGGGAGACTTTGTGTCTTTGTTTATTCCACCTATTTTTGGTTGTGCTGTGTTGTCCCTGGGGTCGCTGGGGTTGATCTCTATTATGTGTGATCTGTTTGACTTGTTTGTACCCCCAGCGATCACCCATATACTGACTTTTTTATGTGAAATAGAATCTGGTTACTTGTTTGTTTTGCTGCTGGCTGTGTCCTTTGTGCTAGGCCTAGTGATTGGCAAAACAGTTGCCCAAGATAATGTCCAGTTGTTTTTTTAATACTTCCAAGGATGGAGAATTCATAACTTCTCTGGACCAACTCTTCCAGGGTTCAACCATCCTCACAGCAAAAAAAAAAAATTTCTCTTATGCTTAAACAGAAGTCCCCATGTTTTAATTTGTGCCTATGTTGTGGATGTAAATTATGGACAATATCCCTGTTCCTGGGATATTTTTGGTTTCATTAACCAAAAGCACATTTAAAGCAGTACTTCTCAGTTATGAGCCTGACAGGTTAGAGCAAACCTAGGCCTGGGATTTAATTTATCCCAAATGATGTTTATGATCAGGCACTTACATGATGTCTTTATTTACTGCCTTACTCAACAAGGCGATTGGCTGCTCCATTTTTGGCAATTAAAGCCATGCACGAGCAGTCATAGACCTGCACAACCTGCGTAAATGGTTTGCTGGCAAGAAATACACTGAATAAACATGAACTTCAGCTACAAGGTTATTTAATCACATAGGAGGTTTATTTTACCGGTGTTTCCCTCCTAGCTGGGTGTGCAGGGGGTGGATGAACCCGTAGCTGTAGGACAATACGCCTAAAATGTTGAGTATTAAGACAACTGATTACTGTGGTTCTGTGTTTTGACCACGCTCCTGGCTAGCTGGTCACCAGCAGCATGGAGAAGGTGCTGTGCCTGCTGTGTCACGCTTCAGCAGTGGTGACGCCAAGCTCCTCCTCACCCCTGGATTGGATACAGTATATACATGAGAGAAATAAACTGTGTAGCTAACCTCTTCTTGTAAAGAGTTGCCCGTGTTTTACACAGACTCACAGGGAGTCAAAAGCATTCCAGCTGTTCACATGTTTTCAGTGATACACTTACGATGATTTATATATGTACATATATACATATAAATACATACATATATAACTTTATATCTGCTTAAGTAAGAAACTTCTGTGCCACCCATGGAACTATCTCTTCTCAAAAATCACACAGAGGAATACATAACATAATCAAGCTCTTCAAGTGACCAGGACAGAATTACTGATGCAGAACAAAACTCCTAGAGTGTCTTGTGCTGCTAGCAATGGTTAGTCCATGTTCTGGAGATGAATTTCCTCCTTTTCCAGACCCACACTGATCTTGCTCCTGGAACTCGCTGCCTGAGTCAGTAGATTTTAGGACATGATTGTGGAGAGTGGCTTAGCTGCAGTGTACAAATGCTGCCTTGCTGACCATGGAAGGAAAGGGCAAAAAATGGGAGTGAACTGTGCCTCTGGAAGAGCCATACTTTTGGGGAGGAGAAGTGTAGGAGTCTGTAGGCTGGTCAGGAGAGAGGAGTTCGAGGAAAGAAGGTGCGGCAGCTGTCTGAAGGCTGGGAAAGGCTTCAGTGTTTCCAGCTCCAGCATTCAAGCTGTTTTCAATTTAAAATGAGTATCAGGTGCCTTTGTCTTCAGGATTTTCTGCTTAACCATTAGGACAAGCAACCCATTTGTATGTAATTTTGTGAATGACAGTTAATATCCCCACATAAGCCTTGGGCTGCAAAAACTGGGTCTGTAAGATAAATTCCGAGAAGTCTACAGAAAGTTCTTCCATTTCTGCACAAAGAACAGGTCAAAACCCCATCCTACAGCACAGCTGAAATGCAGTGTATTTTAGTGAGCCAGAGTTAAGCTTGGCCAGTCAGCCCCAGTGGCTCTACCTGTCATGAGGATTTTAGCACGGACCCTCTCATTGCTCCACTGTCCCCCTGTTAGAAATTACTGCCCCCAGAAAGGGTGGCAGAGGCAGATGTGGTGTGACTCAGCCAACAGGCACTCGAGCTGCGACAGAGTAGGGGCTAAAAGTCTCTGAACC
Source organism: Podargus strigoides (assembly GCA_028020825.1). Lineage (NCBI taxonomy): Eukaryota > Metazoa > Chordata > Aves > Caprimulgiformes > Podargidae > Podargus > Podargus strigoides. The sequence goes on from CM051663.1 coordinate 17,998,059, forward strand.
TCTATCTGAGGACAGGCACAGGTTTGGTTCTGTCACATCTGCTGTGGCAGTGGCTGAACTCCAGAGCTGCTGGAAGGTGAGCAGGGGGTCCTATAGCTGGAAGTGAGCTTTCTGGTTCCAGAACTGCTGTGAAACCCATCCAGTCTTGGAGCTCACCTCTTCCTCTAGCCAAAGTGATGGTTGCTATCAAGGGCGTTGACTCATTGTCACTTAGGACGACATTTGGCTTGGCAATTCCAGTAGGACTGATAAGGCTGCTTGTTTATTCACAGCTAAATCTACAAAAGGACTTACGTGATACAACATTCCTGTACCAGTATGCTGCCTGCTGCCTGCTGGGCTGTTCCATGGCATGTTAATGGGTGCAGCCCCCTTCCAGCCCGAGGAGCAGGTCCAGAGGAGAGGTGTGAAGACAACGCGTTGCCAGCTGCTCAGCAGAAAACCTGCAGCAGGAAGGGTAGGAACTCCTTTGCCACAGTAGAGCCCCTGGCCTCCTGGTTAGGACGTGGCTTTGAAACCTCTCAAAGGAAGAAAATTCAAAGTGGCTCACCCACATCCTGGGAGTGCACTGTGGTCACTACGCTGATGGGTTTAGATGGGCACTACTATTTTCTGCAGGTTTCTACCTCAGGAGATGGTAGAAACCTTTTTTGTCCTTGTGATGAGGACGTTACCAGAAGGAGTTTCCAAAGCCCAAAGTGGAGGAACAGTTCAGGTCTGAATACAGTTGGATCTTCGCTTTCAATACCTGCTGAGAGAGTGAGGTCTTCCTGGGCAGGCACAGCACAATCACCAGGGCTGGGTGGTATGGACAGGGAAGCTAAGAGGGATGGCACCAGAGGAGTTTAAAGTAAAGTCCTATGGAGTTGAGATACCAATAGGTTTAGGAGGCAGGTGCCTCCTACACAGGAGTTTCCAGGAACATGATTTTGGACTTGTGTGCCTAAATTTTCTGCTTAGGATGCAAAAGCTCTTTTCGAGTCAGCTCATGCAAGCTAAATATCCAAGGCAGCTGGTGCACTGGGGGAATAATCTGGGTAAATCTCAACAAGGGCACATGCTCAGCTGCCTCAGCCCTCATCTCAGTACCAGGTAGGTGCTACACTGCCTATGAGTGCAGTTGTTAACCTCCCCAAAAAGATGAAAACATGCATCTCATTTCCTCACATTATCTGCAGAAGCTTCTACCTCTTCACTTCCACCTCTGCAAGCGCTCAGCAGCTGATCATAAACAGTTCCACGTGTTGAGGAAACAGAAAACATAAGTAACAGAAAATGTGCCTTGTTTGTTTTGGATTCAACTGATGAACAAAATGACCATGTGATAATTGCCACCACGTGTCAACTATGTATGTTTCACATCTCTCTTCCACCTTTCTCGGAATGTCTTGTTGCTTCTGTGATCTGCTGCTAAGAAAAAACTGCATGTAAAGGTGTTACCCATGGAAATGTCGGTTTGCTCCACCAACACTGGTTTCCTACATAGAGGAGGGGAGGGCAGAAACAATGAAGGAGTAAAGTTGCATTCATGTGGGCTGTGAGAGGAGATTCCCACAGTACGGTGGGGAAGGCCATGGAAGTGCTTGAGGACCTCAGCCTTTGCTAGTTTTAATTTATTTCATCTGGAAACTTGGCGCTCCTGTGAATATCACTGTTCTTGTGGCATAGGAAGGAGAACTGAAACACTAAAAGTATTGGAAGTTGTTGCAGAGATGTCTTTTTACATATTTATTATTTCCTCAAAGCCATGAGACCCCAGAGGGAACACTTTTTCTTGTCTATTTTTCTCTAGTAACACTTGGCTTAGAAAGGCTGTCATGAGTTTATTTTGGCGGTGCTGATCCTCCTTCACATTACCACTGTTCTGAGACGGTTGTGTTTATTGAGGTGCTGAGTGGCTTCTAATCCCATGGACAATGATGGAAGTGCTAATTGATGAAAACAGATCTTGAGTATCTCAAAATAATCATCCATGACTGGAAGCTAGTGTGTGTTCTTCTTAGTATGGGCCCCTAACTCTTTTTCTTTCACAGGAACTTGATATACAGAAGAAAAAAATAGTATTTGCCCACATCCCATCAGGTTTTGCTGCTTCAAGATCAGTGCTTAGAAGTTACTTGGAGACTTTGAAGAAAGCTTTTCCTTGAAAGCAAAGTAAAAGGCACCTTTTCAGGCAGGTAAATGGAGAGCTGCAGTCAGAACTAGAGTGTTAACAGTTTCCAGCCATTAAGTCTTTGTGATAGTTCAAATATTTTCCTCTTCCCATCTGGGTGAAATCCTAGCTTCAAAGCTTTGGGGTTTTTTAGTGCTAACAAGAGATCCAAAAGTTCTTGCTCTGCTTATTTCTAACAGTGCAGTTGAACATGGACTCTCTTACGCCAGGGAGGTGCCAGGACAGCAGACTGCTGGCTGCTCGGGAAGGTTTCTCTTTTTTTCTGCTCTGTCAAACTTTTCTCGATGAGCCTTTTGCTGGAGCTGGCTACTCCTTTAAGGAAAAGTTTTGGTTTTATTGAATCATAGAATAGTCTTGGTTGGAAAAGACCTCTAAGGTCATTCAGTCCAACCATTAACCCAGCACTGCCCAGTCACCACTACCCCATGTCCCTCAGCACCTCATCTACATGGCTCTGAAATCCCTCCAGGGATGGGGACTCCCCCACTGCCCTGGGTAGCCTGTGCCAGTGCTGGGGAACCCTTCCAGTGAAGAAATGTTTCCTGATATCCAATCTAACCCTCCCCTGGCACAATTTGAGGCCATTACCCCTCATCCTGTCACTGTTACCTGGGAGAAGAGACCAACACCCCCCCCTCACTACCCCCTCCTTTCAGGGAGCTGTAGAGAGCAATGAGGTCTCCCCTCAGCCTCCTCTTCTCCAGACTGAACCCCCCCAGTTCCCTCAGCTGCTCCTCATAAGACTTAGAATCATAGAACCATAGAATAATTATGGTTGGAAGGAACCTCCAGGGTCATCAAGTCCAACCTTTATCCCATCATACTTGTGCTCCAGACCCTTCCCCAGCTCCAGTGCCTTTCTCTGGACACACTCCAGCACCTCAGTGTCCTTCTTGGAGTGAGGGGCCCAAAACTGAACACAGGATTCGAGGTGCAGCCTCACCACCAGCTGAACTGTTCCCAAGCAATTCTAGTTGCAGCCTAAAATAGGGTGAAAAAACCCAATCTTTTAACAAGTATTTGATTTTGATATATGCGATAAATACCAGCTGCAATCCATAAACACAAACCCCTTTGCTCGCATCTCTCGGGCAGCCCTGTTCAGCGAGGTGCTGCTCGCTACCCGATCCTGAGCTGCCATCTAGCCACAGCCCTTGGGATCGCTCCTCGCTCTGCTCCCGGCTGATGTCTGTTCTGCAAACACTGCCCTTGAGCTGAGGGTTAATAACATCGGCTCCAAGCTTTCCTGACCAAGACAGGTGTCTCCCCGCACAGCAGAGGTAGCCCCTTGCGGCGGCAGGCCCACCGCCATTTTGCGGGGCTAGGCCTGCCGTTTCTCTACGGTCCGTCGGGCGCCCTCTGCCCGACGCGCGCCGCCGCACTTCCGCCACCGCCCCTGGCCGAAATCCCGCCCGCGCTCTCGCGAGAGCTGGAGGCTCTTCCCTGCTCCCGGCATGCATTGCTCCTCCTCTTTGCCGGCCTCTGCGTTGAGGTGAGGGTGAAATGGCGGCCAGTGAGCCGTCAGAATCCGGTCCCATCCTGCCCAGGGCGTCCCGGGGAGGCGATGAGGGGGTGATGGGTCGGTCCACCTCGCCGGATGCCCTCGGTGTTTGCGGGGCTGGCGCGGGGGAAGACGAGCAGGGGATGGATGGTGGGTGTGAGGTGGGAGCAGGCCCGAGGGAGAGGCCATGGCTGCGGTGATGACTCTCTTAGGACACCTTTGGATTTAATTGTGAAAGGAAAGCGTAATTTCTGAGCAGCTGTTTCAGTTCGGCTGTGAGGTGAACAATCTGTCTTCTGCTTATTTGCGTTAGAAGCTTAATACGGGTGGTTTTTAATTGCTTTTTCGCAGTTGACCCGCAAAAATGGTGCGCTACTCTCTGGATCCGGAGAACCCCACGAAATGTGAGTAGTTCTTTGTGAACGTTGGTGTAGGATTTCACTGAAGCCGTTGAGATTTTCATTCTAAAAGTTGGTCGCTTTTTTCTCCACAGCTTGCAAGTCACGGGGATCCAACCTGCGAGTGCATTTCAAGGTACTCAGGGGGTGCACAGTGGGAATGCAAGGTTATTTCTGGTTTGGGGTGTCTTTTTTTTTTGGAGGAACGGTATTCTATTCTCCTGTATCAATACGTAGCTCTTAAGTGGCCAAGAAGGCCAAAAGCATCCTGGTAATATCAGAAGTAGTGTGACCAGCAGGACTGGGGAGGTGGTTGTGTCCCTGTACTCGGCTCTGGTGGGGCTGCACCTCGAATACTGTGTTCAGTTTTGGGCCCCTCACTACAAGAAGGGCACTGAGGTGCTGGAGCGTGTTCAGAGAAGGGCACCGGAGCTGGGGAAGGGTCTGGAGCACAAGTGTGATGGGGAGCGGCTGAGGGAACTGGGGGGGTTCAGTCTGGAGAAGAGGAGGCTGAGGGGAGACCTCATTGCTCTCTACAGCTCCCTGAAAGGAGGAGGTAGTGGGGGGGGGGGTGTTGGTCTCTTCTCTCAGGTAACAGTGATAAGACAAGGGATAATGGCCTCAAGTTGTGCCAGGGGAGGGTTAGATTGGATATCAGGAAACATTTCTTCACTGGAAGGGTTCCCCAGCACTGGCACAGGCTGCCCACGGCAGTGGGGGAGTCCCCATCCCTGGAGGGATTTCAGAGCCATGTAGATGTGGTGCTGAGGGACCTGGGGTAGTGGTGACTGAACAGTGCTGGGTTAATGGTTGGACTGGATGAACTTAGAGGTCTTTTCCAACCAAGGCTGTTCTGTTATTCTTAAGGGTGGTAGTGTAGATTATGGCCTGTATTTGCTTTAGTTTCTTGGAATGTTTTTTATCCACAGAACAAATTCAAGACGGTGTGTCCAAAAGTGCTTCCTGTCTAACAAACATAATAAAATACCGTAGGAATAAGTTGCAGCGAATTTAGCAGGAAGAACTGGGCTTGTGTTTGATGAGAGACTTGCTTCATTTGCTTTATTCTGCCTTTTTGTGAAAGAACATCATGTTCATCTGCACATGCTGCTGGTCAGGAAGCATAGCAAGGGAGGCTTGCAGTGTTTGGCATGAGGACATAGGTTCCTCTGGGAAAAGTTTAGGTGCAGCAGTGAATTCAGGACTCTTGGAGTTAACCACAGAACAAAAGCTGAGCAGGTGCTATTCAGATCAATGTTAAACGGTGCAGAGGAAAAGAGATTTCAGTTATTTGGGTTTGCTGTTTTATTGTGATCAGATAGGATTATAGTTAAGCTCTGACTCTTGCATTTAGCATGATGTCTTAAGCACTGATACTTTATCCTTGATTTTTCTTTCTGAGCCTTTTTTTCTCTTTTAAAGGTTTGCTTACAGAGATTATTAAGTCGATTGTAGCTTGTTTTCTCATCACTTCCTCTGAGGTGCCACATTTGACACTTTAGTAGGAATATATCTTCAAGACCCTACTTTTTTGGATTAATGGCCAAAGAGGAAATATGAAGAGTATAGATAATAAAACTCTAATTTTGCTGATTGGGAATGCCTAGCTGTTAGGTAAAAACAATAGAGACATGCCAGAGCTATAGATTAAGTAATAGAAGTCATATTAATGGTTAGAAAAGTAGGTAGCAAAAAAGCCCTAATAGTGTTGCTGATTACTCTTTGTTCTTTAATTATTTTTGTGTGCGTCTGTGAGTTCTTTTTTCAAACTGAGTTTGTAGCAAAAGAACAGGCTCCAGGAAAGGGAGAGGAGTGCTTTTTGTCCTGTTGTAACTTGAAAATCTGTGTTAAGAGGAACTTTGCTGTGCTCTGTGTTGTTAGAACACTCGTGAGACTGCCCAGGCCATTAAGGGCATGCACATCCGCAAGGCCACCAAGTACCTGAAGGACGTCACCCTGAAGAAGCAATGCGTTCCTTTCCGTCGCTACAACGGGGGAGTTGGTAGATGCGCCCAGGTGAGGTCTGAGGTGGAAATGTGGGAAGGACTCTTTGGCTGTGGCTGGTTAAAGAAGGGAGAAAAGATGATCCTGAGGTGGTGTGAAGAGTCTTGTTGATAATTTTATGTAGAAAAGAGGGATAAGGCAGTTACTCTTCATTCTGATACAGCAAGCATTGCATCTCTTTTCAGTGTCAGTTGTTCAATTGTTGATGAAATTTAATTATTTTAGTATGAAGCCTTAATAAAAGGGGTTGTGATGGCAAGTTAATAGCATGTAAAGGATAAGTTACCTTGCACCGGGATAAAAACACAACTCTTGTTCTTCCAGGCCAAGCAGTGGGGCTGGACGCAGGGAAGGTGGCCCAAGAAAAGCGCAGAGTTCTTGCTGCACATGCTGAAAAATGCAGAGAGCAATGCTGAGCTCAAGGTAGGACACAGTGGTGTTAAATGCAACGTGTTGGTGCTGTGCCATGTGTCAGTGCTCCTAAACTTGGCTTCTCTCATGTGGGAGGTGGAATGAGGCTGCTTTGTAGATGAAACTGAGCTGTATAGAGGTGTTGGTGTATTGTTTGAACTAGATTGTGTGCGTTTTCTGAGTTAAAATGTGAGTAATAGTTTTTCACAGATAGATGCATGGTTACCTGCTCTTTAGAGCAAGCGTGGTTTAGATCTCTTAAAATCGACAGAAATAGCGCTAAATCTATAGGCTCTTGGGTCAATTCCTTTGTAATACACATTGCTTAATTGGGTAACTGATGGCAGTGATGTCAACCTTAGGACACCTTTGGAATAACTGTGAAATAATCTTTCTTTCTGAGCCATCAGCATGGTTTTACATCCCTTGTGACGTGTAGAAGTTGCAAGTTTTTAACTCCTTCCATCTCTTCCCCAGGGTCTCGATGTGGATTCTCTGGTCATTGAGCATATCCAGGTCAACAAGGCTCCGAAAATGCGCCGACGCACCTACAGGGCACATGGTCGGATCAACCCCTACATGAGCTCCCCCTGCCACATCGAGATGATCCTCACCGAGAAGGAGCAGATCGTTCCCAAGCCGGAGGAGGAAGTTGCTCAGAAGAAAAAGGTACCAGCCATCTCCTCTCTGGTGCTGCTGTCAGGAGGTCCCAGTGTCGATACAGAGGCGTTGCTGTGATGACTGTCTTAGGACACCTTTGGAACACCCATGAAAAAAATAAGTTGTTTCTGAGCAGCCTCAGTGTTTATTGTAAAGGATGGTGGGGAGGACTTAGGAAAATAATTTCTGACAATTTCAGAAGATGTCTGAAATCGTTAGGATGTTTTGGGAAGGTGTAAACTATCACTGTTTCTCATATCTGTGTTTTGTTTTTCAGATATCCCAAAAGAAGCTGAAGAAGCAAAAGCTGATGGCTCGGGAGTAAATCTGCTGCAACAGATGTACATAAATAAAATTTAAAAGTTAAGGTTTATGGTGCACGCTTTTCATCTCTGAACGGTGCCCAGTGGGTCGGCTTGGCTCCCTGGACCACCCCCGTGTTCCTTTGGGACGCCACGGGAAGTGTGGGCTGCAAGTCAAAACCGTGTCACCACATCGGCAGGGGTGTTGGGGACTTTGGGTATTTATAGATAAAACAAGAGGAATGGGGACCCGCGCGGGTGTTTGTTTTCCGTACCGCTGTGTCTGTGCCTGCGCACACGCCGGCACCAGCTCTGTCGCGCGGGCCTGCTGCCGCCCGACGTGCTTACGCGGCGCACAGGGCCAGGGGCGGGCCGTGCTCCTCGTGACACGCACTCCTCCTGCCGTTGGCTGGGCGCTGTGCGTCATCCGGAAGCGCGGGGGCGGCTTCCGGTGCGGCGGAGAGGCTGCGGCAGCCGCGGTCTGTGTTGGGTCGCTGCCGACTGAGGTGAGTGCGGGGCCGGGGCTGCCCCCCGCGAGGGTCCCTTCGCGGTCTGCCCGCCCTCCGTCCCGGCCGGGGCCCGTCTCCGGGAGCCGGTCTCGCCTCGCCGCTCGCTCACCTCTGGGTCTGGAGCGGCTCCATTAACCGGGAGCAGAGGGGGTGAATCCCGAAGTGTGAGAGCTCAGGGCGAGGTGCGGAGCTCTCTGCTTTCACCGCCTGTTCACCTTTGGGCTCCAGCCTGGGTGTGCGCACCAGCGGGAGGAGGCGGTACCCTCGGTCACCGTACACCGGCAAGGCTGGGCTGCCTTCTGGGGAGCGTTCCCGCCCGAGCATCGTCTGTAGAGGAGCAGAACCAGGATGTGTCACATAAATTGACCTTTCTAGACTAGGGCATCCTTTATGGGTAAAAAAAAGTAATTTTGTCTGCGTAGCACTTTTTATTTGTTGTTCCATAATAGTTGCCTAATGACTGAGTTAACAAAGGCCAAATGGACTTAAATTTGCAACGTCATGCGTGTTCTCTCTGCTGACCCTCATGTACAGTGGCTTACAGAGGTAAACAAAAGCTTGCATCACAAAGAAGTAAGCTTGCTATTAAAATTGGACCATTACCCCTTATATTCTTCTTTCCCCCCCAAAAAAAAAAATTAATTGCTAGCTAACCAGCCAACAGAGCATCACCAAACTGTGGAAGAAACTTGTGAACAGTATTTAAATGTTTTGGGATTGGTGTTACGCTTCCACTGACTTTCTTTTGCACCTGGCAGAGATATGACTTGGTTTTTGGTCTGGAGTCTTTGGCACAAAGTGGCCACGGAGATGCTCGAAAGGCAGCCTGGGCTGTTTCATCCGGGGACATTTGATAGGTGATGGATTAATCCACAACATCTTGCTGGAAATTCAGGAGGTTCTGATGGAGAGAGTACATGAATTGTCTCTCTGAATGGCTTTAATTGGTTATGTTCATGTTGTCTCAGTTTAAGAGTCTTCGGAGACAAGCAAGTCCTGTGAAACTAGATCTGAAGTAGCCAAAACTACACTTGGAAGTTCACTGGAAATTGATATTTTGTTGTTCTACAGGGTTTGAGGATAAAAATCTTCAAGATAGCTTAAAAAAAACCAAAAGTGGAACTCTGATCCAAACCAAGTGTGCACATCTACTTCTTCATTCGCCATCCTGGAAAGCCTTTGTTTCGCTTCTTAATGTGAGAATTGAGATGTCAGCAGCCTAGAAGGGAGGAATGTGAAGGGTGCAGCTGTGCTGTGCAGCAGAGCATGTCTAATATATTGCTCATCAGCACTGAGCGGGCCAGCTCTAATCCTGCTTTCCCGTTCCCTCTCCCAGCCGTGCCTTTCTGCCATTGCGTTTTGGCTTTCTGCTCTTTTCATCGTAGGCTTCAGGCTGCCAGTTTGAAGGCTTTTTTTCTGGATTTGGGAGAGAGGGAAGGATTCATTTTATAGCAGTTTGGCCAATTACATGAGATTGGCGATTCCACAGTCTGTGCGGGAGGAAGGAAGTAGCCCGTATTCTCCTCAAATCCTGGACTGGATTCTCTTCACCCCTCCCACCGACCTGCCCTTCAGTGGTAGTAAGTCATTAGATGGATTGGAGTTCTGCCATTTAATTTCCCCTTAAAAAATAAAATGGAATGAGGACCCTCTGTTGTAATATAGTAAGAACTGGGCTAACATCTGCAGCTCACTGCTTAAAACTGGTTTTGTGTGGCTCAAGCACAAACTTTTATTTAGTGAATATGTTTTTCTAAGTTCCAGCGGTAGAATGATGAATTAATGCAGACTCCTTTTTTGTTAAAATGTCAAGATTGTTTCCCTTGTGGTTGAGGACTTTATAACATTGGCGCACACAGCATTTTTTAAACTTTAACAGTTAATCTGTTATTAAAGAATCTTTTGTATTTGAATATCAACTACAACCCTTATTCATTATTTAAGGCTGCTTTCTTAGCTCACGGCATGCAAACACTGTCATCCTAAGTTGCTTCTTTTTCCCTCGCCAGCTTTGTCACAGAACAAGAAGCAGCCATGGTGTGCATTCCCTGCATTGTCATTCCAGTTCTCCTCTGGGTCTACAAGAACTTCCTTGAACCGTATATCTATCCTGTTATTGCACCTTTCATTAGGCGTGTATGGCCCAAGAAAGCTGTGGAAGAAACAACAGACACAAAACGAGGTCAAGGAGTCAGCGCTGGAAATCCACGGGCACCTTCAGCTACAGAAAGAGATCAGGTGGATAAGCCTGGAATTTATAAAGTAAGATTAATGCATGTAACCAACCAGGGACACTGCAGTTTGGGGTCAGCACCGTGGAAGAGTAAATAGTTGAGTGTTTTTACAGACATTTTTGTGGCTATTTTCTTATGAAAAGGGGCTACCAGAACTGAGCCAGCTAGAAATAGTTTCTTCAAGACAGCTTTATGTAGGTCTTGGAAGGACAGGAATTGCACCTGTTTTCTGAAACAGCTTAGTGAATTATTTTTTTTTTTAATGATTGGCTATTCTTTCAGAGAAGGAAGAAGTTGAATAATTGGAATGTTACACCATTACATGAAGCAGAATTATTAAAAAAACCCCCCACTCTTCAGCTAACTCAGCCACTCATAATGGGGGAAAATGTGTCATATGTGTAAATCATGCATTTGCTGTTTATCTCTTCTAACAAAATGCATGTTGTGTCTGCCCTCGTTCCCTCCCCCTGCTGAACCAATAACTCTAACGAGACACTACCACTTTGGTTCTTGTTTCAGATTTCTTGATAGATCTTGCTGGCCTTGCCTGTAAAAGTAATTTTCATTACCAGCTGTTACTGTTGTGGATGTGGAGCTCATTTTTGACATCCCATTAACAATGCTGTCTTTTATTTGCAGTTTGAAAGCAATGGCGTTGCAAATGGAATTGCTGCAAAGAGGTGCACAGAGGTTTCTGACAAGAAAATGGATTGAAGAAATTAATTCATAAGGATTTTATTCCCTCGTGTCCACTATGAACTGGTGATATTTCCCTCACTTTGACATTTTTTTCTTTGCACATATTAGCTGAATTAAAATCCGTACCGCTCACAGGAGAGTGTCTCTTTTGCCACTAAAATGGCAGCTAGCACATTTCTTAATTTAAAATGTTTGAAAACTGAAGTTCTTTATTTTCCTTGCTGGAACTACTCTTCATCTATAATCTACTTGATGTGATTAGAGTTTAGGTTAAATAAATTATTGATAAATCTAGCTTTGGAAGGTAAATGTATTTCAGCATCTTAGTTTCATTAACTGCTAGTGCAATTCTTCAGGCTTTCTCCTTAAAAGATGAGCTGCTCTTGACATTGCTAAAAATCTATGAATTGCATTGTGGCAACATAAGCGTCATGGTTAAATTATGAAGAGTATAGCTTTTTCATGTCAAATCTGTGGATTTATAAAGGAGATATATAAAGGATATATAAAGGAGTTATGCTGTGCACAGAATTTACTTTGCTTACTAAAAGCCAAGTCTTGATTTAACAGTTCTGTTTTCCTTGAAACACTGTGCCTTTCCTGAAGAGGAGCAGCAGGGGCATGATGCAAGAGAATTGTTGGTATATAGTCTGTTGTGGTGGTTTAAAATGGTGCAGGTGTATCTCAAAAAAAAAAAAAAAATTAAAGTAAAATATCATTTAACATGCGTGTGAAATTTGAGTTATAATAAAACAGGATTTTGTTTAAAAATAAGTTGCTTCATACAATTGTTCTTTGGCTTCTGAGCTATAACAAAACCTTTGAAAACCTGTAGAAGGGCCCCAGGCAGATGGAGGTCATAAAACTGCTGACTTCATGATAAGGAAGTGTACTCAGCAAGTCCAGCATTGCTTCTTCCTGGGGAGATGCATTCTACCCAACATGGTAGTGTGTTTGTAAAGTGGTTTAGATGCCTCTGTGCATCGTAGGGAGTAGAAGTCCTAATTCCTGCTTTGTCTTTTCTGCCAACCCAGAGTGCACTTTAAAAATTCAAAATCATTCCAGCGATTTTGGATTGCTATTTAGGATTTATCATTTTTCCAAAAGTCCTGCCTAAGGAATGCCTACAAAGTCATATTTAATATATGCAGTCCTTGAACCATTACTGAGGTCCAGTCTCATTCTTGTGACCATGTTTTCTCCTCTCCTTGCTCGACCAGGTAATTAATTATTCCAAAGTTGTGCTTGATGCCCACCAACTACCTCCGGTGAGGTGCACTGTTTCGTACCACTACCTGGTTTTGTCAGGTCTTGTGTGAATCGATCTGCAATGTTCACAGCTGGATATTGGGCCCTTGTTGCTACAGCCATTACTTCTGTAATGAGTTGAGTCACAGAAACGTCCTTGTAAAATGTTGCCTAGTACTCTCCTCTCCCTTAATGAACTAATCTGTTACGAAGTGAATTCAGTATTACCATTTAATCAGCTTTTACATCCTTGGAACATAATCCCCCATCTGATCAGTGTATCACAGATAGAGCTTTCTCCTAGACTGGGGAAGTATCTACCCTTTGTGATATTAAAACCTGGTTTTATTATGCAGTCATGGTATGATTCATACAATAAAAGATCACAATACTAACTGTGCACTCCTGTAACTTCTCACAGATACTGTTGTGTGACTTGGGTAGTAGAGAAGACAGGGACTGGGAAGCAGAAACAATGCAAAGATTGGTTTTGTCCTCTGTATCTTTGGATATTTCACCCATACTGTTGCAACAAATCACACCCTATCCATCAGAACATCCAAAAGCTGGATATAATCTTTGCTATGATGCATTGGGATTTCTAAACTGATCACCCCCCAACCTCACCCCAAATGATAAATTCCTTTGCTACCACTAGTGTCAAAGTTCATGCTGTTCATCTGAAAGCTGGGAACTTCGAAGGGTCTGAAATCACCTTCCAATGAGATAGGAGTGAAGTGCCTGAGAAAGTCACTCCAGTACTGAGGTCATGCACTGTGTCTTCCAGGTGGCTACAGAAACGAAGATTCATTGCAGGTGTGCAGCTGAATATAAGTAAAAGATTGTCCCTGCAGCTGTGCTTCCTGTCCCAGGGCAGGTCCAAAGTTTTAGAGTAATATATTCACCTCTAATAGCTGTGAACATGACAAAAAGTAGGGCAAGAGCTGTACTAGGGCTCCTTTAATTTGTAAATGCATGCAGTCAGTTTATAAAGTGTATGTGAGAAATGCTCACAAAATTTTTATAAAAATTTATTTGGGGACAAAGTCAGTGGAGCAAAAGAACGGCGCTGGGCGCATGACAAAAGTCAGGAGCTGTCTACAAGGTTGGCTAGATACTTGTACACCAGTTATTGCATTAGTCTAATACATATTCATTACACTTCTGGGAAGGGGAGGGCAGGTGGTCTTCCTCGCTGTAAAATCTTAACCCTTGCAGTTGTTGGAGAGATGTCTCTGAGTGTCCTTTCCACGAACTCTAGGCCCCCTCTTCCATATATGGGCTTGTCTTAGCTCATCTTTCTGGTTGTTAAAGCTTACAAGTTTCTTATCTTGGTCTCAACTGGTCCTTGTATATTTATCTGAATCCTTCAGGAGGTGCCAGCCACAGCTGGGCTTTGGTGGTATTTCTGCCAGAACCTCCCTGCTGAGGCAGGTTTCCATCAATCACACAAAGCAGCCATAAAGATAAAATCATAGTCTGGTTCTCACACTCCCGCAATCAAAGCTTACACAATTCATTAGCAAACCACCAAGGAAATTTACACATGTATTAGCAAACTAGCTACAGTAGAAAATAACAAAAAGAAAAGATACAAAATTACATGTTTCAGTAGAAAAATATAATGTTACAAAGGAGGATATAAAATTGCATGTTTCATTGCTTTCAAGCTTATCAAATTTAATAGTTGCAAAAGCAAGCAATTTCTGTTGAGAAAGCAAAATTATTAACCTGTGTGCTTTCTCTCACAGTCCCCCCTATTTCTTTTATTATATTTTGCTTTCATTTCTGAGCTTATCCAAACGCCAGTTCTTTTCTATGATTAATCTAGCCCTTTCCATATTATTTGAGCTGTGAATCTTTAGCATCTTCACAGAGGCGGGCTCATTTTTAGGTGTTGTTACCTCAAATTTTAGTCCTTCAATTGTTCACATTTTTAGTTTGTTTAACAGAGGAATAAAACAAGGCAAAAAGAGTAAAAGAATCATAAGAACTGAGAATCCTAAGAAAAATCCTTTCAGCCCTCCAAAATTCCACCAACTGTCTTTCCACCATTTGTCCATGTTCAGGTTGAACCCATTCCAAATCTGGACTGGTACGTGTGCTACCTTTCTCATTTCCTCTGTTATTCGCTCTATGGCTTTCCCTTCATCATCGATTTGCAAACAACAGTTAGTGAGACTGAATTTCCCACATACCCCTTTAGGCTTTTGCCAACAACTTTGTCCAATGATACTAGTTTGCAAAGCCCATTGTTTGGCCTGCACCACAGTAGTTCGATTCCAGATACCAATTTGTGTAATATTGATTTCTTTAGATTCTCATGGCCACCTTTCTCCCATATTTGTCCCACCACAAACATAACTGTAACATTTAGAGCTCTTGCAATATTTTCTGCCATGTTTACAAACAATTTTTTTGCTATAGTGGGTATTTCAAATTTAGTCCCTGTCTTTACTTCTTGGTAGAAGGAGTGGAAGAGTAATTCTTGTTCTTTATTTTCATGTACAAATTCTTGAATTTTAATAAATACCAGGGCTCCCGGGTCTGTCCCCTGGCCATATATTTGTACCCTGAACCTGAATGCATACTCACTGTAATTCCATTTATTATTCCATTCTTTAGGTTTGAATATTGACAAATTAAGTGGATTACAGTTATCTTGACTGCAGTTAGACAGCGCCACCCCGTGTTGTAGCAATGTTCTTTCGCCTGTTCTTTTCCAAGTGGCCCCAGATTACATCAGTCCACGTATCGCAAAAGCTTAAATCAGGCCGCTGAAGTTGAAAAAGCTTTTGTTGGGGGCACATATATTTACCTGGAAGCATATAATATTTTACCCATTCCATATTTCTGCAACCTCCCTGAGGCCACGTGTTCTGGTCTATGGCTTGGCATACATCGAAGGTATCACTTATTGGCCTTTCCAAATTAGATATCTCAGTTTTCCCTAACACTTTACTTTTTGGTCCTAGAGATCTTACTTCAACCCAAATATCTTTCTTTCATGATTGTGGACCAAAGCAGATAATTTTGTTGGACTCATTACACAGTGCATACTGGGTGTCATTATATATACACTGCTCTTGTGCTTGGATTGGACAACTGTAATGAGTATGGTATATCAGAGTCTTGGTTACCAGATTCCCTAATTTCGTGGGTTTAATGCAGGCAGAGCAGTCATCCTCCCAGTTAGGCTCAGTTTTACCGAGTGTTATTGTTAAGAGCAAAATGAGACCCAGGGGTCCAGTATGACTGATGCCTCCACCTCCCATGCCTACTGGGTTGCAACCAGCAGCTGAGACAAAGTATCTTCTTGGTGGCAAGTCTAGAGGTCAATCTGGTCTTGTGCCCTGTTCTCATTTTTATTTTAAGTTGGGAGTAGACTCTCTTTATTCTGCTTCCACGAAAACCGCTTTTGACACTCAATGGGTGCTTTTTCCCAATTCTCCTCTGGGACATATCTGCTTGTTCCACAATCTAAAGTTATCACGACTACACTCTCTCTCTTGTTTTCTGGGTCTGAAGTATTTTTACACTGTTTGCACCAGCCTCTTCTCCTATGGGATGCACAATACCACTTTAGTCTACAATTTCTACATTTACATAACACCCAACATTGATGAAATTTACCAGTACATTTTAGACATGGGATAAATCTGGGGTTTTCTTCTGAAGAAAATTCTACTCACGGACACTCCCAATCTATAAACACAGGCCTCCGACTATATGCTTGTTTATAAATATCTGCTTTTTCTCACCGACCACTTAAAACACGTCCTCTTTTTCCTGTTTGGAGGATTATAAATGATTGTTTCTCTAAGTTTTCAAAGGGTCTTAGTCCAAACCAGGTATATAAAGACCCTCAATATAAAGTCATTTAATATTCAACATTAATGTCTCTCAGAGTCTTTATACTTATCCCTCCTCAGGGTCACTTTTAGTGGATTGTCATTTGTAACGGTTGTCCATTCAGATGAAAGTTCTTCTACAAGTCCTTTTATTCTGGAGGCGTGGGTCCACCCTCGTTCTCTGGTCTGGACTGCCGTTGCTGTGGTCAACAAAACCTGGAAGGAACCTTCCTAATCGGGAGTTAGGGTTTGGTGATTCTATTTTTGTATTAATACCCAACCACCTGGAGTGATCTTGTGGATATCAAAATCTAATGGAGTAGATTGTGGTAACAGCCCCCTGGTTCTGAGATCTTTGAGATGGTTTGTTAGGGCCTTTACATATTTTTGAACATACCTATCCCCTTCCTCAGAGATTATCAATTCTCTGTTGAGGCTTTGATACGGCATTCCGAACATCATTTCGTATGCCGATAACCCGATGTCTTTTGTAGGCATTGTCCTTATTCATAACAGAGCCAAGGGAAAACATTTTGTCCAAAGCATTTTTATTTCTAATATTAATTTGGATATCATCTGCTTTATTGTTTGATTCATCCGTTCTACTCGGCCAGAACTTTGGGGATGCCACGGGGTGTGCTAATTCCATTTTATGTTCAGCCCTTCTGTTATCCCCTTTATAATTTTTGAAGTGAAATGTGTTCCCTGGTCTGAGTCTATTTTCTTGACTAGACCATATCTAGGTATAATTTGTTCAATCAATATTTTAGACACTGTATTTGCAGTCGCGTGCACTGTGGGATGGGCTTTGACCCAATGAGTTAGATGATCTATGATCACTAATAAATATTTCCATCGACTTACTCGAGGCATTTCTGTGAAATTTATCTGAATACTTTGAAAAGGTCGTAGGGCTAGTTCTCGCCCACCTGGAATTTTATTATTTTATTTTTTGCCTCATAACCTTCTTATTACTTTTCTGACAAGTCAAGCATCTATTGGTGATCTGTTTTGCGATAGTATATATTCCTATACAGCCATAATATTGAAAAAAATGATCACACAGGGCCTGGGTTCCCAATGGGTTTTCTGGTGGGTTTGTTTCAATACCTCTGGGGCAAGAGGTTTATTCAGCATTTGCTTTCCATTGGGAAGTTCCCAGTTTCCTGTTACAGTTTTTAGAAGCTCCTATTTTCACTAGTTCCTTTTCTTCTTCACCTGTAAATTTCGGTTTTTCTGTTATTTTTTTTCTACAGGTGTCAGGAGTAAGTTAACATTCACTGGAGTTCCCAGGGCTCCTTCTTTTGCTTCCCTATCTGCTTGATTATTTCCCCAGTTCTCAAAAGTATCCCCTTTTTGGTGCCCCTTGACATGGACTACAGCAATTTGTCTGGGGAGTTTTAGTGGTTCTAATATTTGAGTAATCAATTTCCCATGTATTAGTTCCTTCCCAATTTCCCATGTATTAGCTCCTTCCCTTTCTTACCATATTTTTCCAAAGGTGTGTACTACTCCAAAAGTGTATTCGAGGTCTGTGTATATAGTGTCTTCTGTGTTTCTTAGATACTCTAAGGCTCGTTTTAGCGCATATAACCACACATTTGGGCTGACCATGAAGGGGGCAATTTTCCTTTTTCTATTGTCTTTTTATTATTCCCATCTATGACTGCATATCCTGAATGTCTTTTTCTCTTAATGATATTGTATCAAGTCTAAGTAGTCGTGTTCTACTCCCCCCTCATGTCTCGTGACATGAATGTTCCTGACTGTATGGGGAGTGTATACGGTGATTTTTTCCTCCTAAAGTTTAATTTTCTCCCTTCTTCCACTAAAATAGCTGTGGCTGCAATTGTTTGGGTACACGTGGGCCACCCACGACTCACAGGATCCATAAGTTTAGAGACAAAAGCCACAAGTTTCTTTCTCTTTTTCCCCCCCCCCCCCCCCCCCCCCACTTGGTTTCTTTACTGGGAGGATTGGGGTGTTATAAGGCGACATACAAGGTTTTAAAGTGCCTTCTTTTATTAAAGTCTCAATTACTGCTTTCAACCCTTCCTTTCCTTTCCTTTTTTTTTTTTTTTTTGATATACCATATTGTTTTATTCTTATGGGCCACTTGTTATCATTTAGAGTAACCTTGATCGGGGATATTTCTAAGTTTCCTCGGTTACTTTTTGTAGCCCATACTTTTTGTATTATTCTTTCTTCATCATTTACTTTCAATCCTAATACTTTCACTATTATTTTTCTTTGTTTGGGTGTTACTCCAATTCTTAGTTTAGTTTGTAAGATCTTGTCCTGGGTTGCAATGTATTCTATTACCATGAGCCGTTGAAGCCTGGCGCCGGTGTTCCTTGCCTCGCCCCTCGGGACTATTCTTCTGTTAATGCGCCCATCAGTGCCTTGCCCCAGGACTCACCATCCCTTTGTGAGATGCCCCGGCCAGGGGGGGAGGGGTGGAGCCAAGCATTCCCGCCGGAGATAACTTTGGGGTTTGGAGCAGCGCGAGGGGCCTTACCCGCTGGAACCCCAGAGGACAGGGACTGCACCGCCGCCGGATTTTCAGAGGAGGACCAGTTTTCTTTTTTCTACAAGATCACCGCTTCAACGGGAGCATTTAAAAGAGAACTGCAGCTGCCACCGAAATCGGATTGCTCAGACTTTGTTTTCTTTTTCCTACGGACCACCGCTTTAACCGGACCATTTCGGAGAGAACTGCAGCTGCCACTGGATCGGACTGGTACCAGCACCCTGCCCGGCAGGGGCCAGGTTGTATCCCTGACTCTGTCAGGCCTGTAACCAGTTTCTCTGTATTATAGTTTTGTTGTATACATTAGTAAAAACTGTTATTCCCATTTTCCTCATATCTTTGCCTGAAAGCCCCTTAATTTCAATTCTATAACAATTCGGAGGGAAGGGGGTTGTATCTCTCTGTTCCAAGGGGGGCTCCTGCCTTCCTTAGCAGACACCTGTCTTTCAAACCGGGACAGATTTTGGCGCCCAACGTGGGGCACGAGGGCATTGAGGAAAAAGGGTGAAAAAGGAATAACAGTTCCTGGCTAACCTGATGTTTTGTGCACTGAACGTGGGATCTTTGTTAGGCAGCACCATGTGGTCTAGTTTACCTTGCTTCGGGTGGCACGTGGTCGTGGCTATGCTTTTCCCCTTTGCAGCCCCTTGTCTAAACATGGGTCCTCTGACTAAGGCTACTGTGGTTGTTATCCAGCTTGCACTGTGGGTTGGTAAGGTGAGGAGTTCATGGTTTTTCGATTTCCTGTGGAATGTGGGCACATGGATAAAGGGCTATCACACGCTCAGCGTATGTTTCGGGGATTACATTAAAAATGGTACCTTCTGTGAGGAAATAACACCAGGGGAAGTTTTCTCCCAACCATTCAACCAGTTCTTTGGGTCTGCTCCATCAGCTTTCGAAGGGTTTAGTTTTCCCCTAGATATTATCCATGTGTTGCTGCTAATAGGCCTACTGCTAATGGGCTGCTTGGCCTTCAGAGATAAAGTGAGACTGGCTTGGATAACTACTTGGGCACCCACCCCAGAGACTAGGAATGCTGCCCCAGAACCTGACACGGCCCCAGAGGCCAGAGATCCTGCCCCGCAGCCTGACCCTGTCCCACGACCTGGCATTGCCCAACAGCCCACCTCACAAATGGACCAGCCTAATTGGGTGGGGGTGCTGATAAAGGAAATACGCGAGATGGGCCAGAAGCTGACGGAATACACCTCCCAAACTAGTGGGAAACCTTGTCCTAAAGAGGGAAAGTCTGATGGTGCGGCAGTGGGACCCACAGATGTTACAACTGTGCAGGGTCCAGCTGAACCACAAGGACAGCCACAGCCAGCGGCAGTCGCCCCTGTGCAGAGGAGAAAGTGCAAGGCCAAATCAGTACGCCCAGTTAATGATGGGGATGAGCCAGAGCCCTCACAATCTGCAGGGGAGTCAGAGCCTGAAATTATCACCGAATCCCTGTCGTTCGACAGTCTCCGTAATATGCGAAAAGACATTGCGCGACGGGGGCGTGAGCCTTTTACAACTTGGTTACTTCGGGTTTGGGACCTTATGGGTAAAGGCGTACAACTGGATAGTGGTGAAGCCAGGTATTTGGGATCCTTGGCCCAAGACTCAGGGGTGGACCAGGTATTTGTAAGGGAGCCGGGGCCCCTTTCTCTCTGGGAGCGGCTTTTAATGAGTGTGAGGGAAAGGTTTGTCCACAGAGAGAGAATGCAGGAGTACCATCATAGAATGCAATGGAAGACCCTTGAGGAAGCGATCCAACAGCTGAGGGAAGTGGCAGTGTTAGAGGTACTCTTTGGGAGGGACGGACAGCATGATAATGACCCCGACAAGGTCAAGTGTACAGGGCAGATGCTGTGGAACCTGGCAAAGCTGGGGCCACAGCAGTATGCCACGTTCATTGCAACAATTAATGCTGATGACAACCAAGAGACAGTGGGTTCTGTTGCCAACAGGTTCAGATACTATGAGAGTCTAGTCAATGGCCCAATGAAAGCTCATGTCGCTGCTGTGGCTAGGGACCTCAAAGAAGAGATTAGGGAGGAGGTGATGAAGGAGGTGAGGAGGAGCAGCTCTCATGTGGCACCAGTGCAGGTCACAAACCCTAGAGCCAGAGCCCGACGTCCCCCAGCTAGAGAGAGAGGGTACACCCCACGATCTGAGCTGTGGTTCTTCCTGTGTGACTGCGGGGAAGACATGAGAAGGTGGGATGGGAAACCCACTTCTGTCCTGGCAGCACGGGTTCGTGAGCTCAAAAGGGAAAACGCTAACCGAGGGGGTTCCACTAAAGCAAAAGTAGCCTCAGCCTCCCGTGACCGAGCTGCCCGGTATTACAGAAGGGAGGATGATATGTCAGATCCCCTCGAGGAAACATCTAGCAGGTATGCCCAGGGGAGGGATGATAACCAGGCCTAGAGGGGCCCTGCCTCTAGCCAGGAAGAGGTACGGGAGAATCGGGTCTTTTGGACAGTGTGGATCCGATGGCCTGGCACATCAGAGCCACAGAGATATGAAGCATTGGTTGACACTGGAGCACAATGTACCCTAATGCCATCGGGACATGTGGGGGCAGAATCTGTGTCTATTGCTGGGGTGACAGGGGGGTCGCAGCAGTTGACCCTGCTGGAAGCTGAGGTGAGCCTGACTGGGAAGGAGTGGCAGAAGCATCCTATTGTGACTGGCCCGGAGGCCCCATGTATCCTGGGAATAGACTTTCTCCGGAATGGCTATTACAAAGACCCAAAAGGGTTTAAGTGGGCTTTTGGGATAGCTGCTGTGGAAGCAGAAGACATTAGGCAGTTGAACACCTTGCCTGGACTATCAGAAAATCCTTTTGCAGTTGGGCTCCTGAAGGTGGAAGAGCAACGGGTGCCAATTGCCACTTCGACGGTGCACCGCCGGCAGTATCGGACGAATCGAGATGCCGTGATCCCCATCCACAAGATGATCCGTGAGCTGGAGGCCCAAGGGGTGATCAGCAAGACCCACTCACCCTTCAACAGCCCCATCTGGCCTGTGCGCAAGCCTGACGGAGAATGGAGACTGACTGTGGACTATCGTGCTTTGAATGAAGTGACTCCACCATTGAGTGCTGCTGTGCCGGACATGCTGGAGCTCCAGTACGAGCTGGAGTCCAAAGCAGCAAAGTGGTATGCCATCATTGACATTGCTAATGCATTTTTCTCCATTCCTCTGTCACCAGAGTGCAGGCCTCAGTTTGCCTTCACCTGGAGGGGCGTGCAATACACCTGGAACCGACTGCCCCAGGGGTGGAAGCACAGTTCCACCATCTGCCATGGGCTGATCCAGACTGCGCTGGAAAAGGCGCAGAACATTTGCAGTTCATCGATGATATCATTGTATGGGGGAACACGGCAGTGGAAGTATTTGAGAAAGGAGAGAAAATCATCCAAATTCTCCTGGAGGCCGGCTTCGCCATCAAGAAACGCAAAGTCAAGGGACCTGCCCGAGAGATCCAGTTCCTGGGGGTAAAGTGGCAAGACGGACGGCGCCAGATTCCCACCGAGGTCATCAATAAGATCACTGCGATGTCTCCACCGACCACCAAGAAGGAAACACAAGAATTCCTAGGTGTCGTAGGCTTTTGGAGAATGCACATTCCCGAGTACAGCCAGATCGTGAGCCCTCTCTACCTGGTTACCCGCAAGAAGAACGATTTCCACTGGGGCCCTGAACAACAACAGGCCTTCACTCAGATCAAGCAGGAAATCGCTCATGCGGTAGCCCTCGGCCCAGTCAGGACAGGACCAGAGGTGAAAAACGTGCTCTACTCTGCAGCCGGGAACAAGGGTCTGTCCTGGAGCCTTTGGCAGAAGATGCCTGACGAGACTCGGGGCCGACCACTGGGATTCTGGAGCCGAAGCTACAAAGGGTCCGAAGCCAACTACACTGCGACAGAGAAAGAAATCTTGGCCGCCTATGAAGGAGTTCGAGCTGCCTCAGAAGTAATCGGCACAGAGGCACAACTCCTCCTGGCACCCCGACTACCGGTGCTGGGGTGGATGTTCAAGGGAAAGGCTCCCTCCACGCATCATGCCACCGACGCTACCTGGAGCAAATGGATTGCCCTCATCACACAGCGCGCCCGTATTGGAAACCAAAATCGCCCTGGGATCTTGGAGATAATTACCAACTGGCCAGAAGGTGAGGCTTTTGGATTGTCTTCTGAAGAAGAGGAAGAGGAAGTGACACGTGCTGAGGAAGCCCCTCCATATAACGAGCTACCAGAGAGTGAAAGACGATATGCCCTCTTCACCGATGGTTCCTGCCGAATTGTAGGTGCTAGCCGGAAAATGGAAAGCTGTTGTATGGAGCCCCACACGACAAGTTGTACAAGCTATCGAGGGAGAGGGTGGATCAAGCCAATTTGCTGAACTCAAAGCCGTCCAATTAGCCCTGGACATTGCTGGGAGAGAGAAGTGGCAAAAACTGTACCTCTACATTGACTCATGGATGGTAGTCAATGCCCTGTGGGGTTGGCTGGAGAGGTGGAAAAAGGCCAACTGGCAGCGTAGGGGAAAACCAATCTGGGCTGCTGATGAGTGGAAGGACATTGCCACTCGGGTAAAGGAGCTACCTGTGAAAGTCCGTCATGTAGACGCTCATGTCCCCAAGAGTCGGGCTAATGAAGAACATCGCAACAACGAGAAGGCAGATCAGGCTGCAAAAATAGAGGTGTCCCAGATAGATTTGGATTGGCAGCATAAAGGAGAGTTGTTCTTAGCTCGGTGGGCCCATGATGCCTCAGGCCATCAAGGCAGAGATGCCACCTATAAGTGGGCACGAGACCGAGGGGTGGATCTAACCATGGACAGTATCTCCCAGGCTATCCATGACTGTGAGACGTGCGCTGCGATCAAACAGGCCAAGCGGGTGAAGCCCCTGTGGTATGGTGGGCGGTGGTCCAAATACAAGTATGGGGAGGCCTGGCAGATTGACTACATCACACTGCCTCAAACCCGCCAAGGCAAGCGCTACGTGCTCACAATGGTGGAAGCCACCACTGGATGGCTGGAGACCTACCCTGTGCCTCACGCTACTGCTCGGAACACCATCCTGGGCCTTGAAAAGCAAGTCCTTTGGAGGCATGGCACCCCTGAGAGAATTGAGTCCGACAACGGGACTCATTTCAAGAACAGCCTTGTCAACACCTGGGCTAGGGAGCATGGCATTGAGTGGGTGTACCACATCCCTTACCATGCACCAGCAGCTGGGAAAGTTGAACGGTGCAACGGACTGCCACCTTGAAGGCACTGGGTGGAGGAACTTTCAAAAACTGGGAGATGGCATTTAGCAAAAGCCACCTGGTTAGTTAACACCCGAGGCTCCACGAACCGAGCAGGCCCCGCTCAATCTGAATCCTTACAAACAACAGACGGGGATAGGGTTCCAGTAGTGCACATGAGAGGTATGCTTGGGAAAACTGTTTGGGTTAATTCTGCCTTGGGCAAAGACAAACCCATCCGTGGGGTTGTCTTTGCTCAGGGACCAGGTTGTACTTGGTGGGTAATGCAGAAAGATGGGGAAACCCGGTGTGTACCACAAGGGGACCTTATTTTAAGTGGGAACTGAGTGTAGAGTTTCATTGTATATGTATGTGTATATATATATATATGTGTGTGTGTGTGTAGAGTTTAAGAAAGGTATTGATTTGGGATGATGCAAATGGTAATAGAATAAGGGGTGGATAATGTCCTGGGTTGCAATGTATTCTATTACCATGAGCCGTTGAGGCCTGGAGCCGGTGTTCCTTGCCTCGCCCCTCGGGACTATTCTTCTGTTAATGCGCCCATCAGTGCCTTGCCCCAGGACTCACCATCTCTTTGTGAGATGCCCCGGCCAGGGGGGGAGGGGTGGAGCCAAGCATTCCCGCCGGAGATAATTTGGGGTTTGGAGCAGCGCGAGGGGCCTTACCCGCTGGAACCCCAGAGGACAGGGACTGCACCGCCGCCGGATTTTCAGAGGAGGACCAGTTTTCTTTTTTCTACAAGATCACCGCTTCAACGGGAGCATTTAAAAGAGAACTGCAGCTGCCACCGAAATCGGATTGCTCAGACTTTGTTTTCTTTTTCCTACGGACCACCGCTTTAACCGGACCATTTCGGAGAGAACTGCAGCTGCCACTGGATCGGACTGGTACCAGCACCCTGCCCGGCAGGGGGCCAGGTTGTATCCCTGACTCTATCGGGCCTGTAACCAGTTTCTCTGTATTATAGTTTTGTTGTATACATTAGTAAAAACTGTTATTCCCATTTTCCTCATATCTTTGCCTGAAAGCCCCTTAATTTCAATTCTATAACAATTCGGAGGGAAGGGGGTTGTATCTCTCTGTTCCAAGGGGGGCTCCTGCCTTCCTTAGCAGACACCTGTCTTTCAAACCGGGACAGATCTCTTCCCAGAAGGCTGCATCCTGCTTCTGGCACTAATAGTAAATCGTAACTTCATATTGGTTTTCTCCTTGGACTAATATATCTTCAACTATTGGGACAGAAAATCCTTCTCCTTTCACTCCTGTAACTCTAATACTATCTTTCCCTTTTTTACATCTGAGGGATATCTTGGTAATGCGTGTTTTTTTCTGCTCCGGTGTCCACTAAGAATACATATTCTTCTTCCTGGGGGCCTAATTTTAAATTTATCAAGGGCTCTTCTCTAAAGTTATCCCCCAGGAAGTAGAGCCCCTGACACCCCTAATCACCATTTAATTTTTCTTGTTGAGCTTCTTTGAAGACAAGTCTTGGGCTGGCTTTTGACATTCTCTTTTAAAGTGGCCCCTTTTACTACAGTAGTAACAACTTTCACTACTTTCAATTCCCTTGCCTCCTCCACTTTTTCTCAGTTTTGTCCTCCCTCTCAGATTGGGCCTATAATTGTTTCTGTGAGGATTCTGATTTTTGTGTTTGACAGCCTCCTGTGTGGCCACCATTATTTTAGCTTTAGTTTTAATTTTCTCTTCATCCCTCCTAACATATACTTTTTGTGCTTTTCTCAAAAGATCATTTAATCCTCTAGCATGCCAGTCTTCTAACTTTTCTAATTTCCTCTTTATGTCTTGCCAGGCGTGTGTCACAAAATTGACTTTTAGTAATTCCTGGCCAGCCTCACTTGCCGGATCTATTCCTGAGAACTGTTGAATGTTTTGTCTTAACCTCTGTAACCATTCAGTAGGGGTCTCTTCTTTCCCCTGTTGACTATCAAAGGCCTTACTGGCATTCTGTCCCCGGGGGACAGCTTCTCTTATTCCCCTAACTATCACCCTACAATAATCCTCCATATTCCTTCTCCCTTCTTATTCATTTTGGTTCCATTGGGGCATAGTAGTTGGCAGTTTCTGGTCTCCCAGGACCCCTTGCTGATTTTCTATTTCCCATATTCTCATCCCTGCAGCTCTTATCATCTGTCTCTCTTCAAACGAAATTAAAATGCTCATAATTGATTGCAATTCTCCCCAGGTATAAATACTGGGTCCTAAGAACTGGTCAAATTGCTCCAACAGCCCCACCTGATCCTCTAATAATTGTTGCATATCCTTTTTAAATCCACGTACTTCTCCACTGGTAAGGGGGGCATTTACAAAACCTACCCCTCCGGGGATTCCTGGCATAGGGACCTCTCTTAAGAAGTAAGCATGAATTTCAACTGTATCTTCTCCTACCCCTTGGTTTTCATCTTGCCTTTCTCTGGTTCTCCCCCTCCCCCTAGATCTAGTTTGATGTCGTGTCAGACTGGATGATTCTTCTTCTGCAAGATTAGGGTTATATGGAGGGGCTTGGGGGGGTAGGTGTTCTAATGGGTGCCACTTTTCCTCCTCTCATGGTTCTTTCTCTTCTTTTTTTATCCTAAATATCCCAACCTCTCCCTTCCAGCACTTAGCGTAATCACTTTCTTCTTGACTGAATGGTTCTTTTGTATTTACGAATAGATTTAAAGCTTGACAAATCCAGTCCTCATAAGATCCATATTTGGGCCAATATAGAGAATCTGGTCTTATAGGACCCTTGGTCCATTCAAACATACAATAATGGACCATTTTAACCTGGTCTTTCTCCTAGTATTAGAGTTATCCTCCCAGTTCTGAAGCATTCCTCCTAAAAGGCTGTCTGGTGGAATGTTCGAAATCTCGCTCCCCTTTTTCCCGGGACTTAACTTACCCACCCCTTGTCCCGTGGTTTCTGGATGAGTAGTCCCTAGGGGGAGTTAATCACACAGATTTGCTGTCGCTTCGTCCCTTTGCCAGCCGAGTCCCTCATGGGATTTCAGAACCGTTGTTAGAACGACTCCGTACTCGCTTCACAGCCAGTCTGCGCCTCACACACACTCTTTCAACTCCCCCAATCCCAGCCACCCAAATAGTACTTACAGTCCACTTTTCCTATTTGGGTCTTGTGCACAATGTTGCTGGTTGCCGCAGTTGTATTTCCCTGGAGAGCGATCCCCTCTTTTGGTCCACGAGTCCCCTGCTGAGGTTGTTACCATCAGCTTCCAATGGTGCCAGAGGGAGTCGAAGAGACCGCAGAAATCTGCTGGGCACGCCTTCTGTTTGGGACCCTCTAGCTCCATGTCGGCGAGGTTTTGAGTATCCCGGACAAGCCCCCAATTGTGAGAAACATGCTCACAAAATTTTTATAAAAATTTATTTGGGGACAAAGTCGGTGGAGCAAAAGAACAGCGGTGGGCGCATGACAAAAGTCAGGCGCTATCTACAAGGTTGGCTAGATACTTGTACACCAGTTATTGCATTAGTCTAATACATATTCATTACACTTCTGGGAAGGGGAGGGCAGGTGGTCTTCCTCGCTGTAAAATCTTAACCCTTGCAGTTGTTGGAGAGATGTCTCTGAGTGCCCTTTCCACAAACTCTAGGCCCCCTCTTCCATATATGGGCTTGTCTTAGCTCATCTTTCTGGTTGTTAAAGCTTACAAGTTTCTTATCTTGGTCTCAACTAGTCCTTGTATATTTATCTGAATCCTTCAGGAGGTGCCAGCCACAGCTGGGCTTTGGTGGTATTTCTGCCAGAACCTCCCTGCTGAGGCAGGTTTCCATCAATCACACAAAGCAGCCATAAAGATAAAATCATAGTCTGGTTCTCACACTCCTGCAATCAAAGCTTACACAGTTCATTAGCAAACTACAAAGGAAATTTACACATGTATTAGCAAACTAGCTACAGTAGAAAATAACAAAAACCCAAAAGATACAAAATTACATGTTTCAGTAGAAAAATATAAAGTTACAAAGGAGGATATAAAATTGCATGTTTCATTGCTTTCAAGCTTATCAAATTTAATAGTTGCAAAAGCAAGCAATTTCTGTTATTTGAGAAAGCAAAATTAATAACCTGTATGCTTTCTCTCCCAGTGTACATACTTAATTGAGTTATTTAGGTTATTATTATACAAGGAAGTGCATCAGACAGTAACACGGAAAATAAACTATGGTGAGACTGCAGGCTTAACTGTCTGTCTAGCTGTGTGCCAGCACTCTATTTAAATACCAGCCCTACTGAAAAGACTGCAAAAAAAAAGGCAAAATGGGCAGATAATGCAAGTATGTTTTCTTATTTGTAAAATTACACCATTTGTGCTTTCTGGAAGAGCGTTTCAGTACTTTTATTAGCTGCAGGTAAACGCAACCGTGAGTGATCTACATCACAAAGCTTTCCTGAGTGAGGCACTTCATTGGAAGTCCTGTCAGGAGATCTGTGTTGCAACTCTTCTGTTCCTGTTCTTTTCCAAGAATAGGTCAATCATCCTATTGTGTTGTGAATAGTTAAGCAAAAAATAATTTAAAAGTCAGGCGAAAACAAAGGAACCGTCTGAGCCTGTGCAGGGGTGCCGGAGATACCTGCTGGGATGTGAAGAAGTGCACAAAGCCTTGTTTAAGAAAAATAAGACAGAAATTAGGAAATCCTTACATGAGAGAACAATAGATATCAAGTAAATTTAATTTAACTAAGAAAATTTCCATATGTTTGTTACTCACTCTAGCAAGATGTACAAAAGGGCTTAAGCACCTAATGATGGCAGGTGGACACCTACCAGAATTTAGTTAATAGAGCAAGTAGCAGTGTCATTTACACTGAAGACTCTGAGAAGATTGCAGAGTAGGCATCTTAAGGAACCAAAGTATTTCTGCAAATCTAGTCCTAAGATCCTCAGCATTAAAGCTGTCTGGTTTTGTTTAAATACTATTGAGGAAGAATCAATAAATCAATATTTGAAAATATTTGCAAAATTATTATTCGAATCAACTGATTTCAAATATCTTTTCTCTATGGGAAGATCTAAATGTGATATAGTATCATCCAGATGTTGGTTTGCACAGATAGCTGGGTGCCAAGGACTTTAACCTGACTGAAATACACCTTTAAAATACTGCAAATGTATGCAAAAAAAAGAAAAATTCAGAAGGTTTTATGTTGCTGGTAATTTTGATGGGCCTGATTCTGCAAGCAAACAAAATTCTGGCAGGTTAAATTGAACATGATCAGCCTCTAAGCATGTCTAAACTAGCAATGAATTATCTCCAAAATTATCTTTATTCAGATGAATTCCTAGAACACAGTTGAATCCTATCCACAAAAGTGATCTAATGACAGTAGTACAATATGCTGTTATTACCTAAATGCAGCAATCATGCTCCAGCCTTCTGGGAGCTGTTGGGCATGCTGCTAAGGTTCAGTCCCTGGAGTTCTTCCTTCCTGATTTCTGTACAATGCAGAACATTGCCGCTGAAAGAACAGTCTTTTCAGAGGCTAGAGGTAAAGGAAATTAAATTTAATTTACACTTAGATTAACTAAATCTGCCTTCAATGAGAACTAATTCTGTTTCATTGAACTGTCTAATGTGTGAAAGAAAGGATTATCTTCCTTGTGCAGTTTCTGATTGTTAGAACATGCTCAATGAACCAAATCCTATTTTGGGTTTCGCAGACTGTCATTACTTTTGCTTTTCAGTGAACCTGATTGCAGTAGTTTAATTGAAATGCTCTAGAAGACCATGTTTGCCACAATGGGTCTCTTGCTTAAGAGATGTTTTCAGATCACAGTGCTATATCTTTCTTTCATTGTTGTACTTGAAACATAAATTATTTTAAATCAGTAATTTATTTGAAACATAAATTATTTGATAGGATGAGGGGTATTACCTCAAGTTGTGCCAGGGGAGGGTTAGATTGGATATTAGGAAACATTTCTTCACTGGAAGGGTTCCCCAGCACTGGCACAGGCTGCCCAGGGCAGTGGGGGAGTCCCCATCCCTGGAGGCATTTCAGAGCCGTGTAGATGAGGTGCTGAGGGACATGGGGTAGTGGTGACTGGGCAGTGCTGGGTTAATGGTTGGACTGGATGATCTTAGAGGTCTTTTCCAACCAAAGCAATTTTATGATCCTATGAAATGTCGTGAGTAGATGTATTTATACATAGATAGATGTAGCAGTACTTGTGTTTTGCATGAGAATTGTTTTTCAATTCCTTTTTTGTGCACATAGGCCAACCTTTTTTATAGCCACTCAGTTGACTGTGCACCATTTTCATTGCCATAGCAGTGTGATCAAACACCGTATGAATGTGAGGTCAAACCCTATGCCAAGAGTTTTGCCTTTATGTGGCAATATATATGAAGTGGTTACACCCCACCTTTGCACTTGTGCTGTTTGCATACGCTTTGTTTGCTCACCCACCCCATTCACAGGTAGGTGAAAGACCCAGGCTATGTATTTAGTGTCACGCACTACAATAATGGCATTATGCTCTGGATTAATTATATCGGGAAGGACTTCCCTTCTGAAGGAACTAGATGAGGTGCTGAGGGACATGGGGTAGTGGTGACTGGGCAGTGCTGGGTTAACGGTTGGACTGGATGGTCTTAGAGGTCTCTGCCAACCAAGGCTGTTCTGTGATTCTGTGAACTATTGGCTACTTGCAGAACCAGCTACGGATGGCACAAAAAACACCGAAGTGAGGGAGGTTACCAGAGGGATGAGCAATGATTTACAGCTGCGTGAGGGCACGACTCTGCCTGGTAAATCCTCCCTCCCTCAGACTCTTGGCCCCAGTTTTGAAGTTACCTCAGGTGCCACTGACTGAAGGGCTGCAGAGGAAGGGCAGCCGTGGCAGTCAGCCCGCTCCCCGGAAGAGGAGCCCTTTGCTGAGGGAAGGCCTCATCCCGAGATTGAGAGGCGCGCGAGTGCGGCTTTGGGCCTCCCGCTGCCGGACTACATTTCCCGGCGTGCCCCGCGGCGGCGCAGCGCCCCTTCCCGCCGGCCCGTGCGCATGTGCGGCGGGGACGCCGTGGCGACGTGGACGGCCGGAGGCGGGCGGCAGCGGTGGGGCCGTTGGGCAGCGCCCCCGTGGCGCCCGGGTGGGTGCGAGGGGCGGCGGCGGTGCGGTTGAGGGGAGTGGGCCAGGTGGCCCTGCGGCGAGCTGTCTGGGTAGTGGGCCGGGCCGGGCCCGCCGGGGTGCTGGGGCCGCGGTGCCGGCCGCCTCCTGCCGTACAGCGTTGTGGCGCGGCGGTGCGAGCGGAGAACGGGGTAAGCGGGGGCCTCGACGGCACCTCCGGTCCCGCCCCATCGCGGGGGGCCGGCGGGGCGGCTGAGGGGCGCGGGCAGCAGGCGGTGGTGGCGGGCAGCAGCGGCCATGCCCTCTACCGCCCCGTCCCCTCGAGCGCGGGGCGCTTCCCCACGCCCCTCAGCGTCCCCGCGTCCCGACGGCCGCCGTCGTTCGGCCCGGTATCGCGATAGAGGGCCGTGCTTGTGCTGTCAGTCTCAGCACCGTGGCTGCGGAGAGTTCCCGGTGCCACCGCCTCGGCCCTGCGGTGCCACCGGTCCCACCCGGTTCCCCAGCCGGTACCCTCCGGCCTGCAGGGATCCCCGGGCAGGGGGTGTGCCCCTTGGCAGGCGGTCAGAACCGGAGTGACAGCGGTTGGCACCCGTGCGTCTTTTGTACTCCTAATGACATCTGTTATTAGCGAAAAGGCTGTGAAATAGCACATTTTCTCCTCAGCTTTTGTGAACCAGGTGCTTCTAATGGTGCGCAGTGACTGTGTTTGCAGGGTAAGGGGTCAGCTCAGCCTCACTCTTGCCTGTTCGTTTCCATTCAGAAGGATAATACTTAACAAGAGTGGGAAATATTCTGTTATAAAAGAGAATTTCTGTCTTTCCTTAATTGACATGATTTTTTTTCTTGTATGCTTTCATGCCAAGCACCATTTATCTTTTTTTTTTTTTTTTTCGGACTCTGTGAGGCGTAATGTGATTTCTTTTGCTGTGTATACAGAGGGATAAAAGAACACTGAGGTGCTGGAGCGTGTTCAGAGAAGGGCAGTGGAGAGCTGGGGAAGGGTCTGGAGCACAAGTGTGATGGGGAGCGGCTGAGGGAACTGGGGGGTTCAGTTTGGAGAAGAGGAGGCTGAGGGGAGACCCCATCGCTCTCTACAAATACCTAAAAGGAGGGGGTACTGGGAGTGGGGGGGGTTGGTCTGTCAGGTAACAGTGACAGGACGAGGGGTAATGGCCTCAAGTTGTGCTAGGGGAGGTTTAGATTGGATATCAGGAAGCGTTTCTTCACGGGAGGGGTTCCCCAGCACTGGCATAGGCTGCCCACGGCAGTGGTGGAGTCCCCATCCCTGGAGGTGTTGACAGAGTGCTCAGGGGTGTGCTGTAGTTGAGGACTGTCTTTGTAGGTTGATGGTTGGAGTTGATGGTCTTCAGGGTCTTTTCCAACGTAGATGATTCTGTGGTACCATGCTGGGCTGCAGTTATAAGCATTTGAGGTATTTGCAGAAGTAAGTAGATTGTTAATATTTCCTCCATTGAGCTCTTTTTGAGTGCAGGGAAGTGGAAAGAAGCTGCAGGGTGGTTGGGTCTAGTTTCCGAATGGGTTGTGTAATTCCCCGTTTTGTCACTTCCCAAGTAAAAACCATTGAAGTTGCTCCAGTTTGGGTGACTTAAAAATCATCATCGCTCCTTAGATTGCCCTTCTGCTCTCTCCCTGGGCTGTTTTCTCTTTCCACATTGCTGCAGCATCAGGAGAACCCATGGATGGCTCTGGGGATGTTGGAAACTGCTCAGCAAACATCAGCTCCATCTCTTCCAGTCCTCTGCTGATGTTTTGCTAGCACAGCATCCACTGCTTAGTGTTTTGTGATAAATTCAGTAGAAAAGTATTTGTAGCAAACTAATACTAAACTTAGATGGCTTTGGCGCTTCTGGTGAGTTTGTCAGATGAATAGGAAGATTCCACTGTATTTTTAACACACTGATGAGTGTCAGTTGGGCTTGAGGTTAAGCCTCATGAATATAAGAAGCCTTGTCTTTTTGTTTGGAGAAGATATTGAAAGTAAGAAATCCTGTTTGGTGGCTGATGAACTGTTGTCAAAGTGTTAAAGATAGTAATGAAATCTTTTCAAAGTGTGTTCTCTAGAGGGTAAACCCTATTGCACCTTATAGCAGTTGCACATTTTGGCAAGTATAATTTCATTTTTAGTAGACCCTCGAGACAGGTGATATAAATCATGGTGTGTGGTATAATATAAAATTAGGAGTACGTACAAAACAGATTTGGCCTTCTGTACAACAGGCATATTTTTTTTTTGTGTTGTAGATAGATTCGTAGCTGTGGGAAGCATTTAAAGCAGAGACAAACAGCTCTGTTTTAAAAATCTGCGTAATGCTTAATTATAGGAAGAGTATAGATGCCAAAATAATTGTAAAACCTTTGCAATATAGCAAAATATACCAATATTTTAAAAATGCAGAACTTTTAATGAACATCTAAGCATCTTCCTGAAGCTTATAAGGTGGTTGAATTTTTCTTTCTGAAACATGATTGAGCCATTATACAAGTTTTATTTATTTATGTCTGCAAGTGAAATAGGCAGAAAATCTTAAATACATGTATCAGTAATCTCAAAATCCCTTCCATAAAGAAATAACTATACCAAGCTAGTAGCTACTTAGATTACTAAATCGTGCTAGGTTTAGCATGATTTGTGTCATATCCAACTCGGCTGCCATATTTAATTATGGTAGTAACTGAATTAATTACTATACGTTTCTTTTTACGTAGGTATACTAAGTATTTAAAAAAAAAGAGGTACAAATCCACCAATAATCGTAGAAGATTTTGATATTGAACAAAGTTTCCAACACTATAGTCCATCATAGATTATCAGGTAGTTCGTGTAGAATTGTATTTTTGAAAACCACTGCTGTGCATGTTGTAATAAAAGTCTGGTTTTGGCCTCTGGAAGAAGATATGGTCAAACCAGTAGGATTGGTACTGATATGCAATATATTCTTAAGTGGTTGTGGTTTTTTTAAGCTCCATATTCCATTGATATTCTTGTTTAAAGTTCAATTTGTTCTTCTCATTTTATAGTTCCTGTACAGCTGTCCTGCAAGCAGCAGGAATCTCACTGGTGAGGGCAAACAAAACCTTTAAAGAAGTATCTGCCCACTGCAAAGAGCAGAATTAATGTTTGAATTTCCACTTCTTGAAATGAAAAATGTTATATACCTGTAGTAGTCATTTAACAGGTGGAGAAAAATTGAGCCTTTTACACAGAAACATAAGGTGTGCTTGACCCAGCCATCCTTCATTCTGGTGGTGTTTTGCTAATCAGATAAAAGAAATTAATTCTTCATGTATTCCAGAAAACACTTGCTGTATTTGACTTCTGACTTTTACTTAGGACATGGGAATGTAAGAGTAAGGATAGAGATAATTATTTTTTTAAAATTTCTCCCAGACTGCCTTTCCTTCTCTTTATGATAAGGGTGTATTTCTAAAATGGGTGCTGTCATTTTACCTTCAAATTGGTAGGCTTGGTGCAGTAATTACTTAAAATATTATGGCTGGAATTACGTAGGAGTTCAGAAAAATTATCTGTATTGGTTTTGTGGCATTAAATTTTGTTAGTTTGTGACAAATTTTAGAGGCCTTTGAACCTTCATGGAGATTTGGTCAGAAGTATTGTGTTTTAGTGTAGGAGTGTAATTAATAACATTGAAAAGGGACGAAATTAAGGAGTCGCTAACAGATCTTGTGGAATTTTATACTAATGAATTTAAGAGGTGTTTTATTGCATGTGTGTGAACTAGTCAAAGAAGTACTTAAATGCTATAAATGCTTATTTTCCTGTAGAAGTTAGTTGGAAGCACTCTGAAGTGACATCAGCTTCTCAGCAGAAAGGTGTTCATGGGATTCACATCCCATCTGCAAAATCTCCTTTAAGAGGCTTAACATCTACCTGCTGTCTTCTCTCTGACAAAACATTGTGACTGAGGGGAAAGAGGACAAAGAAGCTTAATATAAATTAGTTGTGTCACTTAATGGGTGTGTGCTGATAAGGTAGGGGCCAATAAATGGTGGATGGAAGTATGATAGTTTTGGGGTTTAGGTCTTCAAAACAAGACTATCATTTGCCACAAGCTTTTATTTGCTTATTGGTGTGCAGTGCCGTAATGTTAAGAGTTTCATATTTTTTAGAGCACTCTGTAATCAGAGTTTCTGTTCTGAGGCAGAAGGTTGCAATAGTAAGAAAGAGTGGCATTTTTATGTTAAGTTTTTTTGGATCTTGTATAACATTAGAGAAAGGCAGTTTGAGCAAGGCTGGTTGTTTTTATTTCCCTGCTATGAGTCAGTAGTTCCAGTTCAGGACAAGGCTGTGAAGGTGACTAGTGAAGGTGACTAGTGGTTCATCTGAAATAAGCTATTTTGAGAATAGTAAACAGGCATCTCCTTAGTGATCAAAATTAGTAGATTTGATCACCACAACAGTAACCTGTTGATGAGTGATTATAGTATGTTATTATAAAGAATGAAAGAAAAAGTGTGTTGGGTTCCTGAGGTGGAACCATAGGGTGAACTGGCAAAGACAAAGGTGATTTATAGCATCTTGTGTCGAGCAGCTTGGTCAACGATCACAATGTCTGAGCTCATTCACATTCGATTTCTTCTACTTGAAATGTGCTATCTAGCCAAGAGGGTCTTGAAAAATGCCTTCCTCAGTTGTGAGCAGAACAGCTGTCCTGTAGGTGGGACACAAAGTGAGCAGATTGTGCTCTTTGGAATTAGGCTTTTATTGATGGCTAACTCCCACGTAAAATACTTATGGAAAAGGAACTAGAGCAGAAAACACAGTATCATCACTGTTTTTTTCAGTCGCTGTTTGCCTTCCCTATGAGGGGCCTGCTTTGCCTGCAGTAAATTTATCAAGATTAATCGCTTCTGCTACATGTAAGACTCTAGGCACCAGTGGAACCTGTGAGGACCATACTGATGTCACTGCAGTGCTGCTTTGTTGAGGCTCTTGCTGCAAAGTGGAAGGCATTTGGACAAGCTGCTGTCTAGGAGGACCAAAAAAGATGCCGTGTTTGTTCATCCAGCAGAGTAAACAGCAGACAAATCCAATTAAATTATCTTGAGAGCTACCTGAAGACCTTAAGATGGGATTTTCTTTATTTTTCTTGTGCTTAAGAATTGTGTGAATCACTTCATAACTGTGTTGCATTTCTTAGTGCTGTCCAAAAGTACATCTGTCCTAAGGTATGGAGCTCTACAGAAACATACTATGGTACCTGATGAGTGGTCAGTGTGCTGTGTTGCTGCAAAAATATGTAAAAGGATTGTAGATACTACGGAAATTTTCATGACTTCAGGCAGTAGCTATGAAACTTGGTAGAATCTGAAAAATAGTGGGTAGAGGAGAAATAGAGAATTTGTCCAATATCTAGAAAGCTATGAAAGATGGTATTTGCCAATAGGTTGCAAAGATAGACCTCTGTATACTCAACTAGGTGCTCTAAAAGAGCTCATATGTCGTATTTTTCACAAAAACCAGCTTGCCTATGTCTTCTGACTTTGCACAAAATCTTTTCTTCTGGTATTTTGGGATTTTCTTTGGTGCTTGTATGTGTCCAAACACTTTCACTGTGGAAAAGTAAGAGCTGTGGGTAAAGGGAATAGGAGAAAGGAGTGGTCGCCAAAAATGCAGTAGAAAAGGGTAGGAAAATTACAAATCAGTACAGTGAAAAGTAAAATCAGCAGAAACAGTCTTTCCTGCCTAACTCATTAACTTGGAAACAGTAGGAAATGTTTTAGTTTGTAGTCATGAAGGATGCATTTATCCTGTTCTGAAGTCCCCCTACCACTTAGTTATAAGTGACTGGTATGTAAGAGAAGGTGAATTCTTAGTAGTGGTTTGGTTGCATTTCATGATTACCAGGCATTAAGTCGTAGCTGAAATATTTTGGCTCATTATCATGCTTTAAAAACAAAGAATATTTCAGTGCTGTTCTCTGATTAAAAATGGCAACAAGTTCTAAATTCTGAGGGTTGTAAGGATTTTTTTTTTTCCCCCTAAAGATTCCTTTTATGGGCATAAATTCTCATTGCTGTGTATTTCTGTATCATTAGTTTTGTTAAGCAAAATTTTACTAATTTAATTGGTAAAAACAAAATTTGTATGCTTTTGTACTTCATTTTGGACTATGTGTGAAATCTGGTGAATGATCTCTTGGTATTAGTGAAATATTTGTGTAACTACTTTTTATCTTTGAAGAAAGATCAAACCACATTTCATGGTGGATTTTTTTTTTTTTTTCCCTCTCACTAACAGCATCAGAACTGCCCCTAAGATTTCCCAAGCAGTGCAGTTGAATAAACACTTTATATGCCAGGAAAGCTGCAAAGCCATCCTTATTAAGGGAGCTTTGCCGCTTTGCTTTTCAGATATATAATAACTGCGTTCTTTGGAGAGCTAATTTAACTGTGATTTGAATTACAGGGTCATCTTATTGTTTGTCAGCTTCTTTTCTGGAAGTGGACAGAAAGCAACTAGAGGGTATGTAGGTAAGAGAAACTGTAGTTTAGCTGCTGAAATCAAAGGTTTTGGTTTTTTATAGCGTCAGTGTTTGTTTCTCCGGTAAGATCCTGTAGTACTTCATTGGTGCCTTTGGGTATGTGTGGTACCCAATTCACTTTCTGCTTGGAAAATATTTCTGTATAGTGACCATAGGTTTTTCTAGCAGCAATTAAAATTAATCAATACAAATATTCTGATTTTTTAGATACATTGGGAAACAAGGTGTCAGTGTTTACTTAAGTGTATTTTTTTTTGTTTGGAACATTTATTTTATGTCCCGAAGTACTGCATGGTTGTTTACTGATGGACAGAAATAACATCTCGTACGTCATGTAGATTTTGCAGTCTCTGGGATGTGGTGAAATGTGGCACATGCTTAGTGAAGCCGAGGTGCAGAGGGACGAGGATTAAAGCAGTACCCACAAGCGCTTGCTCAGATCAACAGGAACCTATTTGATCTCCTGTCTTTGGTTTGACTACCCCCCTTTCAGTGGGTCATGAGGTGTTTTGAGATATTTTGTGTTGCATGGAAC
The DNA here is from genome assembly GCA_028020825.1 of Podargus strigoides. Lineage (NCBI taxonomy): Eukaryota > Metazoa > Chordata > Aves > Caprimulgiformes > Podargidae > Podargus > Podargus strigoides. Next base: position 18,036,004 of record CM051663.1, read on the forward strand.
GTAGGAACATCTCGTACTTGGGAATAAGCTAGGACAGAGCATCGAGACTGTGACAGAAATGGGCTAGTAGTGAGTTGCAGAAGCTGATTTTCTGTGAGCAGGAAGTTGAGGATCTCAATAAAGATGGCCAAAGAAGCAGAGCTGCTGGTTTACTGGAGCTTTCCCTGCTCTATTAAAAGAGAATGAAACACATTAAACAAGTATTTCCCATGAACAGACTCCAGGGCTGTGCAGCTGCTTTGATTGCTAGCTCTGGTATTCTTTAGACTACAGCTCTTATCCTGCATGTGAATATGCGTCTATAAGGTGTAACTTAGGTATTTTTAGACTGTTCTTTGTCTGTGGATGCGTTGTCTGTTCATAACTTGTGTAGGTATGTGTTGTGTATGATACTTAGTCCAGTAAGCATTTGATCCTTAGGTACAAATATTATTGTAGTATGAATAAGTGGACAGAATGCTAATCCGTTGTGTGGACAGGAAAATTCAACTATTGGAGCAGAACAATATCTGCAGTTAATATATCTTCTGTGTTGTCTGTTGCATGAAGAATTAAATATATATTGCGGTAGTCTCATAACTGTGTGGGAAGTTTTATGTTCAGATTTTTGTGGGACATTTTAGTGCTTCATGGGTTAAAAACAGTCTGAAACCTGCTGTTCTTGGCTGCAAATAGGAATTGGCCAAAAACCTCCGTGCAGCAGCTTTGCTAATACTTGAATAAGCAGCATTACATCTCATAAATTCTCATCTTTACAATGATACTGGTTGCTTTGCTTGAAAGGAAAACAGTGTCCATTTCTTGTAGTTTATAAAGCAGCAAACTATAAAGGTAACCAAAGTGCTGTCATATATGGAAATGAAATTTTGTTTTCAAATGTATAATAGCATCACTTCTTAATGTATTTTCATATGGTTGTGTTAAAGACCCAACCTAGAGACCAGATCTTAGATGGCATGGTAGAATTGTCTGTGTGGCCATCTCAAATTCTTACACTTTAAAGTAGTCATTTAAAAAAAAAAAAAAAAAAAAAAGTATATACAATCTATATTATTCAGGTTGTCTGCAGACTCAGCTGGACAATCATGGCAGGGATGGTTTTGGAAAGGGGAGCTGGCTGTACTGGATGGATTAGCAAAACGTCAGCATTGGAAATTAAGTTGTGAGGCCAGTAGGACATTAATGCTAAATGGAACTACAATTACTTGCCTAAAATTATTTAAATAGAAGGTTTAGAGAGTGTGATGAGTTTTTTTCCAAGTTCAACAGTACACATATTTTACTTTGAGTTACACTTATGAGCTTGGACACAGCATGTATGTATTGCTGAATTTGCTTTTAACTTGGAAAGGAAAAGTGTTGTTCTTGTGAACATTGTTAATAATTGATATTAAAATATTTTAGAAGGGACAGTACCCTCAAGATTTGTATCTACTCGTAGCTATTTGAGGTTGGAATGAGTTCTGATGTGCAAAACAAACTCCCTTGTGTTTGCTCTGAAGTGTCTGCCAAGCATGAAGCCAAGTTCTGGGACTAAACAGATGTTGGGTTTAATAGAGCATGACACTTGCAGACGAGGCTATGATTCTTTGGGGGTGTTCCTAGCTTATTTAGAAAACAAGAGTTGTTAGTAGAGGTAATAATACTGTATTAAACTAACTAACTTATTAATAAATTGTATCTGTATTTCTTTTTTGGCAAATAATTAGATTAATTGCTTTTCAAGAGAAGACGACCTTTTTAATGATCTGTTCCTTTATTTTGTGTATTTCAAGAAAAAAAATAATTTAGATTTCCTTGGTAATTTACTGCTGGGGTTAGGATTGATTTTTCTTCAGTGAAAGGAGATTTCCTGTTGTTTGATATTTCTTGTGGCTATCCCACTTCAGCAGGTGAGTAAGCAGAATCTGTTTAACCTTGCCTTCTGAAGTGACTTTGGGATCTCCTGGAGCAGTCTTTCTGTGCAGTGGTGACTGTTACAAAAGTCAAGTTTAGGGAAAATCATGGGTGAGGATTTAAAATTAAATAACAAATTAAATACTGTGTTGTGTTCCAAATACTGACCACCTTTTTATGTCATCTGAAGATCTGAATCTGTACTGCTTTAACCAGCATTCAGTGTTAGAGGCACAGAAGTAATGCCTCATAATCAAAAGAAATTTGCAAATTTAAGTGGTTGCATGTTTTATTTGAGTGATCTTTTCAGCTAGAGGCAGCCTTTTCTAAAAAAACCCCATGTCTGCTATTTAATAGCATGTTCGAAAATGATTAGGGTGGTGAATGGAGAATAACATCTGTTTGGAAATGATTTGGAGATCATGGATAGCATGTAACTGTCTAAATTAAAGCATTGGGATTAATCTGTTACTGTTGTTAAAATGCCAGGAAATTAAATATTGATTATTCTTGTATTTTAAATTATTTTTAGACATTTTTCCTACAGGATGTTAATGAACTGAAGGAAAATCTTATTTCCGTCGTCACCTGATGGCTGGAGCTGCTCAGAAATATCCATCTTATTTAAAGCTGGGCTTATGGCTGTTCAGGTTGTAGGAGCTGAAGGCGCTCATGCTGCACTGTAAAATCATCACAGATTACTTCAGCAAGTTTTGAGATGACATAAACTCCTGATGGAAGGAGTTAGCTTTGTTACACCCGTTGTATGTTGTTTCTAAGTATGATCATCTACAACAAGTATCAGTAGGACTTGCTGGGATTTTTACTTTAGAGGAGTATAGTGAATATAATGTTCTTAGGAGAGGGAAAAAAAAAAAGCCTCTTGGAGAAAAATCTGCATGTTTATTTGATTGCTTTAAGGTTTGTTGGCTCATAAATGAGTAGAAGGAAAAGCTCTTAAAGTCCACACATATACTGCCTACTTCTGCAAACATTTAGCTAGCAGTTGGATTCTTCTGACAGGTGTCAATGACTTGATATTTATTTCATTTAGTGGAGATAAAAACAGCTAGTGCCGTATTTTTCTGTCAGTCTGAGGAGGCACTCTGGGGGGAAAAAAAACAGCAATCTGTGCAGTTTGTGAGGAGCCAGTTGGGCACTAGGAGAGTTCACAAGGGATTCCAGCCAGCAACTTGCCCTGTTACTTGAGAGTATGGCTTTGGCCACAGTGTGCGTGTTCTTGGACAACATGAATTCGACACTAACTCTGAAACTAGGCAATAAATATTTGTTAAAACTTGTTTTTAAAGCACTGTTTATTTTGGAGGATTTGTTTGAATGGAAATTAATCTACTGGGATTAATCGGCAGGAAATCTGGAAAGTATGCAAACTCTTCAAGAACTAGCTTGCAATCTGTTCTCATTGACCTGCAGAATCAAACTCTATAACTTCTGAAAAGCTATAAAGCAGGTATGTTTATTGCGGTGCTGGGTGCAAGGGGGATGGCTGCTCCTAACTTGCACACCTGGGGTCAGAAGCACGCTCCTTTTATAGCATAAAGTGTTACATATTCAAAAGTTTACATCAGGTGGGAATGAGGATTACATCATTGGGAGGGTCTCAGGGAGGAGACTTACAGTAAGTCATTATAATATTTCATGCCCTTTGCTCTGCCTGGTTGCACCTGCGTGGTGCATCCTGTTGGTTGTCTTTGGGGGTCTTCAGGAGGAAGGCTCCGAATCTTCCTCGAGGTGTCCTTTTCATCTTTGCTTGCTTTGCATGTCCAGCCCAGTCTGTTCTGGTCCTTGGGACTCCTTGATTAGCACTGTGGTTCATATCAGTCTCTCCTTCCTGAGGGAGTATTGTCCTTGGGGCCTCTTAGGCAACACTGATCACTCAGGCCTGTTTGTTCCCTTTATCTTGCTAAGCATTCTTGTTTTGCAACTCTAAGCTTTTGTCCTTGCTGGTTAGTTTTGCAACTTTAAACCATTATATTAGCCTCTTTCTCATCACCATTGCTCTCATATTGATTGGGGAGTGGGTTAAATGGAGGTTTTGGCAGCTGCAGCAAGCTGTGGGAATAGCTTCTGAAGTAGAGAGCAAAGTCGAGTTACTTGCCTTAGGATGGGCTAAGGATTGAGGGCACAGTCAGGGTGGTGGCACAGGAAAGAAGAGTTATGGGTTAATGTGGAGGAATTTGAAGGCAGGACTCCAGATAACTCTTGTCTTCTCCCTTGGGTGTTCATCTTGGAGCAAGTGAGCTGCTCCTTACGTCAGTTGGAAAGCATGAGCAGAGGACGGAACTTGAGGCAAACAGAGACCTGAACTGTCTGTACTCCAAGAAATAAGGGTTTAGATGTATGACCTTTAAGTCATTTATAGATGCAAGGAAAGGACAATAACAACCACCAGCGTTGTTATTGGCTTCTGCAGTAGTTGGGCATGTGCAATCCAGGGGCTGCAGAACTGAGATGTCCATGTGTTTTCCCAGGTAACAGTGACAGGATGAGGGGTAATGGCCTCAAGTTGTGCCAGGGGAGGGTTAGATTGGATATCAGGAAACATTTCTTCACTGGAAGGGTTCCCCAGCACTGGCACAGACTGTCCAGAGCAGTGGTGGAGTCCCCATCCCTGGAGAGATTTCAGAGCCGTGTAGATGTGGTGCTGAGGGACCTGGGGCAGTGGTGACTGGGCAGTGCTGGGTTAATGGTTGGACTGGGTAATCTGAGAGGTCTCTTCCAACCAAGGATATTCTATGATTCTACAAGCTGAACCTTTTTTCTTCTAAGTGATGATCCAGTATTGTGTATGGTGCAAACTGGTTTCTCTTGTACTTTATTCTCTAGCTTGGGTGTTCATTGGCTTTATTTCAAAGGTAGCGTACACCGAGTCTTGGGCTTTTTTTCTTTGAAGCAGTGAAATTTGTATTCAAGTAAGATGCATTCATTCTGTTCTGTGAGTAAACATTCAACCGAAGTTCTGGAAATCCTCTTAAATTGATGACGTTTTGTAATCCTTCTCCATAGAATTCGCTGGCATGAACTTCCATTTTGACTCCTAGGCCACTGTTAAGTTTCTCTTCCTCTAGGTAGTCCCCATGACAAAAATGGCACCTGCAAATGCTGCAGATGGTGTCTTCAGACCTTTTTGATAAATTAGACATATAGAAGTTATTAGATTATTGTATTTCTCTCCCCTTTGGTCAGATATAAAGGAAGGTAGTATAATCTAAGCTACCTCATAAGAACAGAATTCCATGGGTGCACAGTGGCAGAGCTACAGCAGTGCAGTTCTTATAAAAGCAGACATGCTGCATCAGTGTACAGTTTTATCTCGCTGTATTGTCTTCTAGAGCAGGTAATAGTGATGGTGGAGAATGAAGTACTAAAATGGAGGGATGGAGTGTGGAGTAGTATTTTACCAGCCTACAGTGTCCCCTAGAAATGAAATTTAGAAAATAATAAACACTTTCCTCATTTTTAATGTAGAAAATATTAAACTTTGCCTCATCTCACCTTTTAAAGACCTCTTTATTATTAATAGTATCCTATACTCTGCTTTCCATATCTGCTGGCATTTTGTTGTTTCTGAAACACTTGGCTGCTGTGCATTTGCTCTAAATTTTGAGTGTGAGTTCTTCAGATAGCTTCTGAGATGGCTGCAAACATCGCAGGTTTTTGTTATGTCTCTTTGTTTCTTTTTAGTAAGTTTTCCTCATTTTTATACTTTTCTTTATTAATATTATCTGCTTCTATTAGTCTTTTCTGGAAGTAACTGCTTCTGCAAAGATGATGAGTCTAAGAGAATCAGTACTGGGGTGCTTCTTGAAACAGATCCTGTATCTTTGTAGAGACCAAGGGAAGAGTTGCTGCCAGGCAGTAACTTGCATCTTCTAACATAGCTGTCCCTGTTCCTATGTCTGGTGCTAGCTCAGGAGTGAGTATTTAGGTTACACAGTAATGTACTGCACAGCGTTTTTATCTTGATGGGGCTGGATTTTTTTTTTTTTAATACAAACTTTTAAAGCTATTAGTCACAGTTATTTCTTTTCAAAATATGGAAGATTATTGAAGCTGATGCCCTGGAAAGATGTAAGATAGTTAGGAGCAATCCCTGGCACATAGTTAATATCATTGTGGTGTTTTAATTATAAGGGTGAGAAGTGCTGATAAGCATCATGGAGAAGTCTTCTCATTCTACGTATGTATCTGGTACAGCATAGCTAACAGTGAAAAGAGGATTTGGACTTTGTCTCTACCACCTTTTGTGGTGTTGCTTCAAAAACCAGATTATTTTACAAACATGAGGAGGCTGGTGTGTGTTCAGTAGTACCTTTCCTCACTTGATGCAGGTTATCTGTGCAGCAGTGATAACAGCTGTGCTTACTCGTGCAAGGTAGGGGCTTTCAAGGTGTAGATCACTGATGGCATGCAGGAATTAGCTGAGTGGTGGGCTCTCTTCCTTGGCAATAGGAGTCATTTGCCTGGCTGTCTGTGGGTATTCAATTTGAAAATGCATTTTTGAGTAGCTTGTCAACACGTGTATTTAAATTCTGGATTCCTTGCCGTTCTCCGCAGTGTTAGCAGCCTTGATATTGATACGACTGTGATACTGTATTCTTGCTGAGTGTAATTTGTGAAAATCCAAGTGAGATGATGATTGTAGTATATAGCACAGTAACTTCTAATTTCTTTGGATGAAGATGTTGTTGTCCTATGTTTGTTGAAAGAAAATCTTTTCAATGCCTTCCTATGTGCCTCTTTTCTACATTTCAGTAATTGTTCAAGGTAGTACAAAAGACTATACATGTTTATCCTTTTTTTTTTTTCTTTTTTCCCCCCCCTTGCAGAAATGAAAATTTAGAAGGGGATTTGCCAAATAAAGAAGATGGGAGCAAATAGCAGCAGTATCAGTGAGCTTCCAGAAAATGAGTACTTGAAAAAATTATCAGGAGCAGAGCCCATCTCTGAGAATGACCCGTTCTGGAATCAGCTGCTGTCTTTTAGCTTTACTACTCCAACAAACAGGTAAGGTGGTGCTTGCTGAAGAACTAAACTTTCATAATATATTTACTGAAGTGACAAATCTGAAAGCAAATAAGTAGTTTTGTTAACCATTCCTGTTTTAGGTAGTGGAGGAATAAATGCCTATGTAAAATGGGCTGTTGTTTCTAATTTTGGAAGCTCTTTCCGCCATTTCTTCCATTCCTGTGGGTTTCTTCTTCATGATAGCTGTCATTGCCATTCATTGTTCTGGTAGCTGGGAAAGATCAGAATTATGGTCTATATGAGGGGGAGCTTTCATTGTATTTTTTTTTTCCTGAGCTGCCCTCTGTCTTTTCTGGAGACTCCAATGCATGATATTTCTGCTCAACTTAAAGTGAATTGTACATCTTACATGACTTAATTGTAGGTTAGCTGTTGAGTTTTTTTAGTCTGTATGGTTTTTTTGCCCTCCTCCCCTTTACATTTTAAAAAGAAGCTTGACATGTTGCCTCTGTACAAATGTTTTCTTAATATCTGTCTAAAATTCAAATTTTGCCTTTTTTCTTCAGCAAGTAGCATAGATATAAACAGGATTAGTGCTTTTGAGAGGATCCATAGCGTATCTCCAGAAATACAGAAATTAAGTCCTTGTGACTTTTGTTAACTCAAGTCCATTGCTGAGTTCATTGGCCTGCACATTGATTATCAGTCTTAGAAGAACAATCTGGTATTACTTAATACCTTGAACTATTAAGCTGTTCTTACCATTTACAATTTGACCTGATACTTTCTGTCAGGTGAATGTCTTATTTACTCCCTTCATTATTAGCAGTATTTCCTTGGAGAGAAAATAGCTTTTTCATGAAGGGTTGTAACAGACTGTACCTGAACACTTGTGTAACATGTTTAAATAGGCCACAATGTGTTACTGAAATTAGGAGCACTTTTAATCTTCACTAATAGGAAATGTGTTTGAGAGCTGTTCTGGCGATCTTCCAATTTATTTTTTTTTGTTAAAACAGAACTCCTGTCAAAATTAGTGGTAGTCAAAGGTATTTTTTTTTTTCAGAAGATGAAAAACTAGAGGAGAGTTATGACTACCCTGAGCTCTCAAACATTGAATATAAATTAGTGATTGAATGAAGAATGGAGTACAGTTTCTAGTGAGATAGAGTTTACATGTTACATGATTTACCTTAGTGCTGTGTTTTGTGCACAGTCACTTCTCAAAGGCAAAGACACGTTATTTTCCTAACAATTAGGAGCAGATCTGGTAGGTAATCTGTGTCTCATACTAGAGTGCCTGTGAGTAAGTGTGAGTTCTGACAACTGGGAGAGAAAATGAATAAGGTAAGCAACTAGGAGGCATTTACCAGGTATTATTTTTATAAAGAGTGAGGAAGAGGAAGGATTTTGTCTTCTGCATGGAGAGAAGAGCCAGAGAATAGCAAGAAGATAATGTGAAGGGTTGTAAAGCTCATAAAGCATGATACATAATTGGCAGTGGGTAAGGGAGAAATCTTTTTTTTTTTTTTCTGACGTCCCTGAAGATGCAAGAATTATTTACAGTCTACCCGTGACTAACTGGATGGGCAATATTATAAGAATTCATAAAATATCACAATGTTTTATGGTGGGTTTTTTTTTAGGGCAAAATAGTTATATATAAAACACCAGAAATTTCAGTTTTTCTTCTGCTCCTCCCTCCCCTGCCAAAGTAAAGGAATTTTTCTTATCTTGCTTTGTAGCTTTTTTGTGCCTATTTCATGGAGTCAGATCCACCTCAGAGTAAGTTTGCTTAAAAAGAAGCCCCAAAAAACCCAACCAAACAAAAAAACCTCAAGAAACATAATTTTAAAATACCAAGCAAACAAAAATCTGATTCAAAAGCAGGTTGAAAGTTTAATTAGCTGAACACCAGATGGTGCTCTTGCCTGGCAGCTAGAAGAGAGGTATTTTTAGAGGCATCTTTCGTGCAGCTTAGTAATTGGAAGGAAACAGAAATTTCCCATTAAGTTTCATCTACCTGAGAGAATCGTTTGACAAATGATGTTAGATAATGTTGGCTGCTCAGCACCCTCAACCATTGTCTAAATCAGATAACCTTGCCTGCAGGAACAGAACAATAGAGGTCAATGTCAATTTTTGAGATTGAAAGCATGCAAAATATCAAGTTAACTTTGTTTTGTTTTAATGAGGCTTGAGTGTAGGTCATACTTTTGACAGGAGGAAGATGCTAGTTTGTGACTGTTGTGGAAAGGAGCCAGTAACTGATAATAACTCTAGAGTAAAAGATCTATCCTAGTTCCTCAAATTTTTGCAAAGATGGGACTGATGGTCCCCAGGGAGAAGAGGGTCCTGTTTTCTATATGCTGCTTTGGACATGCTTCTGTATGTGGCAGTACTATAGGGAAAGAAGAGGAGAAAAACATGAAGAGAGGAGGTAGCAGGAAAATGCATGGTAGTAGGAAAAGCAAACAAACAACAACAAAAAACCCAACCGAAAACCAGTAATGTATAGGAGGTGGTGGGACTGGGATAGATTGTCTCCTTTCAGCGACGGATGCCTGACAGATTCAGCTTGTCATGAAACCTTTCCTCTAGGAAGGAACCAGTATTTGCAAGGAAGGTGAAGAGTACTTGTGGTACATTTAAGGGAAATTTGAATCCGTGTGTGCAAGTAAAGTTTGTGGGGTTTTTAACACTTTTTTGTGTATGGTTTCTCTCTAATGAGGCATATGTAAATAGTGCTTTGCTTTACCAAAGCTGTTCCAAATTAATCCAGGTACTGCTGATCGCAGCTGCCAAAGGAAGATCTTTTAGGGTGCCAAACTGAGATAGATCTTCTGAGGAACAATAGTCTTTTAATCCCCAAAATCAGAAGCCCAGGGCATTGACTTGAGAGTTAGTGAACTTACTGGCTTTCTATGCTGAGAAAGATGAAGGCATATCTGAGCTTTTAATGGCACTGCTTTGCTGTGCTGTCTGTCTTCATTTTCTTATGCTTTGCTTTTCTTGGCACTTAGTCCTCTTTGCTTTCTTTGTCATTGTGTTGCTTTTCTCCCATTTCCCTTTCAGTTTGGTTGATCTCTTCCTCTGTTCATCCATTTCTCGTCTTCTTGATTCTCTTTTGCTTTCTCTCCCCACCCCTATCTGATTGTTTATGTTAGTATCTTGTTGTGTGGTTCCATGTATAGTTCTTTAGCATTGCTCATTTACTCAGCTATGTCTTCTTTACCGAGTTTATTTTTTCAGTCCAGTTAACTTTTTCATCTTTTTCTGTGAAGAACACAAGGTAGTTCACAGGTGGGAATAAAATTTGCCAAATACCAATGCTACTGACTGGAAAGTTGCTGTCTCTGTCAGCAATGCTGATGCAAGATACTCGTGCCCCTTCACTCACCTTTCCAGTGTATATTGAGGTTGGCTGTGGGTTTAATCAGAAACTCATCTGTCTGAAGAACAACACAGGAAAAAGAAATGTATGTTTTTTCAGCCAAGTTAATTCCCTAGAGTGATTCATAGCATGGCACCAGAAAACAATTCTGGCACAATGGAGGATTGATTTTTGGGGCGCAGCTGACTGTTGGGCTGAAAGGTGGGATTGCTTAAACCTGCTGTGCCATCCAAGAGTGCACATGAAGATGTGGTCAAAGCAGAGCTAGCTGCTGGGAGTGTAATATTCTGCTTTTCTAGGCTGTTTTTTCTTCCTCTCCTAATGTTGATTTTCTTAATAGTTATGCAAATATTAAGAGAGAATATTAAGTGGGAGTAATTCTGGTCTGTGCATTCACAAACCCTGGTTGTGTATCAGCTATCAGTAATGAGAAATGACCCACCTGGCATGAGCCATAGTAACAGCCAGAGCAAGTCTTGGGTATTTGGCAGGTAAAGCCACTGTGGCCTTACACAATGTAGGAGTGGTAGGAAATGAGTAATATATGTGTAAGCGATATGGTAAGTAAAAGGAAAAGCTACCAACAATTTAGTTTTAGGTTGTCTCATGCTTTTTACTGTGAAAGGTGTATTGTGATCTCCTCTTCTGTAAAGCAGGTTATGGGTGCTAAGCAAGTAAAATTCCCTTGGGCTACAAAAGTGTCTGCTTACAAACTTCTGGTTTCAGACATTAGGAAGTACTTGGTGGGCTAAATTCACACTCCTGGTTTTCATGTGTTTTCTACGTGGATCTTTCTTTGTTGCACAGAATGGACTAGTGCGAGCTGAATTAAAATTGTATAAAACCTCTTAAATCTACCACTTCCTACATTCCAAGTGGCTGATTTACCAATCTGAATGATGTTTGCATATTGGAAAAATAAAATACAGCTTTTCTGGATGGTGTTTTTAGTTATTGTTACGATGAAGAGGTGTAAGGTTTACTCTAGAGTCTTAGCTCTCAGTTTAGGCAGACCTTTGTGTTGTCTGGCTCTCCTGTGAGTTGCTACCAAGAATGCAACCTCCTCCTTACATTCTTTCCTGATGGAAAACTTAAAACTGAGTTAACTAACACAGAACTTGCTGAAAATCATGTGCTTAATGTTTACTGTTCCGCTTTGTTCCTTCCCTGGAGTTTTTAATGAGTGGCTGGTTCAAGAATAGTGTGCATGAGCCTTTAATGGAAAGACATAAAAATGAGAAATTTTTATGTTGCCATGATGTGGTACATTTTTAAGTTGGTACAATAAATTATATGCAGCTTTTTATTCTTTGATATCTTTCCTGCAACTAGTCCATTAAAGTCAGCATTCTCACACTATGAATTTACTGAATGGGCTGATTCTTCTGCTTTGTATTCAATGGCAAGCAAAAAAGCTTTACTTAGAGGGAAAAAACTGCCAGGAAAGCTGCCCCCCCTGTTTTATCTTCTTCGCCTCTGAAAGATGGGGTCGTTGTTTGCTTATTCTTACAATAAGCATAGATGCTGTGGTAAAAGTATGTTTCTAATTACAGTTTGTATGCAGATACTTTCTATTCTAACAGTAGTCCCTGCCACTTTGAAACCTCTTATACTGTGGTGCCTTTAACATAAAAGCAGATAAAACTATGTTCTTCAAAGATGACTGCTGTCAGGAAGCAACTTTCATGTTCTTTTACTAATTGTGGTTTTATTGAAGTCAATGGGACTGATAGTAAATTTAAAGTAAGGTAGCTGAATGCAACCACTCTAAAATAACTGCACTGTTTTAAAATTTCTTTTTCCTCTTTTTTTTTTTTTTTTTTTTCCCCTCTTGTGTTTGGAAATAATGTTTTTTTACAATATACGCCAGAATAGCTGACCACAGAATCCGACTTTCTGGTAGTATAAAGCCAGAAGTAAAAATCTGCAGTCAATGAAAACTATGACCTTTTTTTGAGCAACAGACTGCTTCGTTTACCATTCTCCATATCTACCAAAAAGGTGCTTTTTTACAGAAGACCAACTCGCTGATGAAGAAGCTCCTTTTACCATCATCAGTAGCTACAAATACAAAGTGATTAAATCCCAACAAAGTAAAAAAACTTAAGATCAGTTGTTAAGTGATAGAAGAACAATTTCAGTAAGACAAGGCAGAATTTGTATTGTCTAAATACTGTTTCAGTGTTGTTTTACTTGCTCAATAATTATTGCCTACATATATGATAACTTTTAATTTTCACTCTTTCTTGTGAAGTGTAAAGGGGCAGTTTTGGCTTGTGTTAATATTCCTGTGTGTTTGAGTGGGTGTGCGTGCATTGAATTCCCAAATGGCATTTATATGATAGTACAGGTTAGAGGGACTGAACTTTTCTGTCGGGAAAAGGAGGTGACATCTAGTGTCAGAGGGGCAGTATTTGAGCTTGCAAGTTTGGACTTAATTTTGATTTCTTCTCTCCCCTTCCTAGTACAGGGTCCTTATGTGATCTGTGTGTGTAGTGGTTGTTCTGTCCTGTTTCCTACAGAAGGGGATTACTCTTGATTGCTTCTTACTTGTGATACCTGTTATCTGTCACACAAATGCTTCATGTGTATAGATGGGTTTGTAGCGACAGCTTGCACACAAAATATTCTTACTGCTTGCCATGTCAAGATGTTACAAGGCAACAATCACTGACACGGTAAAACCTCTCACGTTTTGATGCCTTGAAATTAAAACAAGATAAAACCATTTTCTTTAAAGAAATCTGTGCTGTCAGGAAGCAAATTTCACTGTTGTTAATTAATTATAATTTTGCTGAAGTCTGTGGGCATACCCTCTACATGAAAAAAGCAAATGAAATAATGTCTTGGTTTTATAAAGGCTTTGAAAATGCTGACCACCAGGTCACAGGATGAGGCAGGAATTCCTGTGAACCTTGTAATTTTTTCCTAAAGTGTGTGGGAAGCAATTTTGCACCTCACACATTTGCTTGGATCTAAATGAGCCAGTCAAGTCCGTGTGTTTATGTGTACTTTTCTTTGAATACTTAGTGTTTACCCCAGTGCTTACAACCTGTTTGAATCCCCACAGCAGGTGGTGCCTTTTGCCTATGCCTCAGAACACTGTAGAACTGGTAAATATGATTGGGATATGTACTACTTTCCCAAACCCAATGGTTTAGTTCAGATAGTGCCACTTGAAATACATGATTACATATACAAACTCACCCAAGTCACTGTGATTGTTACATTAAAGATTCATGGCCTAAAGCTGGTGTTTGTTGCCATGTGCATATGAACATCTTCTGAAGTGGTGTCTCTTCCATGGCAGGGCTTAGTGGTTGTTACTGGGGTGCCTGGGTTTCTCACAGTGATGCTCGGCAGTGTCATTAAACAGCAGGAAGGGTTTATTTACCTTGCTGCTTGTGTATTGCTAGAAACTGATAGTCATCATCTTGTTGAGAATGTGCTAATGTTGCTGTTAGACCAGGAGATATTTTAATCCTTTGTCCCTAAGGAATCTCTCTTCGATTTTTCGTGTGTTCTAGAAAATACTATATTTCAGAAGCTTCTTTTCAGTTCTGAAAAAAAGTGTGATTTCTGTTTCTTCCAGTTCGTGGTAGATAAAATTGCAGAGGGGAAAATATGTGGGATTTTTTCATTTTCTTTTCTGAATGGTTCTTTTCTCCTGGATCCTTCCATAGGTACGTCATTACAATTAAATGTAGTATGTTGAAAAGGATCAATTTAAATGCATTTTAGACTTTTCTTTTTTTTTGTCCCAAATAGCAAGCTCCTAAAATATGTATCAATATATGTGTATGTGTGCACACGCATTTGCCCACAAGGCAGTCTGTATTCCTTGGGTGAGAGTTTTCAGGGAGAATTGGAACTTCTCTTTGTGATCAGTGAAGTGAAGGAGCTTCACTCTATCAGTGCTTGCTCTTGTTAGTGCTGAAAAATAGTTTGAATACTACCAGGGCTGCTTTGTGGATTAATGAGAGGATGGATGTTTTAGTGTTAGGTTTCCATTCTCATTCATTAACCAAATGTCATCTCCACAGGGATTGTAGAGCACAGTCAGTACCATGGCTGGTTGTAGCACTTCTTTGATGCCACCTGGTGGATCTTGGCTCTGGTATTTTCTGTGTAAGTGTTAATATAATGTATCTCCTCTCTTCACAGCACAAAAAAAAATAGGCAAACAGCTTTTTCTGTGTCTCTTGCTTCTCTTTCCTGCCCAGGTGAAGTAAAGAAAGCTACTGCTAAGCTTCACCCCAGGTACCTAGGAATGGGCTGCTATTTTTGTACCCCCTGGCTGTACTCTGTCCATGAATCCATCCTTGGGGGTGTAGCAGTAGTGTTACTTCTGCTGATTGTAGGAACACTATTTCACTGTTGGGTTTGTGTGTTGGGGTGAAGTTCTGCTGTAGTTCCTCCTTGCTAGGTGTTTGTGTTGCATGAACTGAAATTTTGTAGACGTTGCCTCGTCTTGCTGATGGCAAAATTCAGTTCTGTGTGCTTGTTGTATGAATAAGTAGGAGTTGGGATGTAGTTAATTTTTAAGCATTGAACTTTGTTTTGGTAGGAAAAAGAATAACTCGGGTGTTAAAAGCTCTGCTGGAGATCTGAAGGTCTTGCTTGGTTTGCTACTTTTTTTGATCCTGGCAGCTTGTAGAAATTGGCCAGCTCTGGAATTTGAGGACTTTGTGTGGTTTTTAGTAACTGACAGGGAAGAAAAAACCCAAACCTGTAAGAATTCTAGACTTTAAAACCTAACTGCTTAGAAATTAGGGAATATGAACCATAATTGAATGCTGTATGTCTACATTTAAGGTTTAAATCCTGCAGCAATTACAATAATCACTCAGTCTATATTATAGAAGTCGCTGGCATCTTTGGATAGTGGGAAGTGGGTCATGTTGTGTTGGATTACAATTATTCAGTACGTAAGAACTCTCTAGTCAGTTGGTGTCTGATGCAGTAGTCACCCTGCCCGTCAGCTCGCAGGAAGGAATACCTCCTGATGACAAGCATCCAGATGGACAAATTTAGAATTTTTTTTTTTTTAAATAAAAAAATGCAACAAGTCCTTCTTTCACATAGACCTAGAAAACTGTGTTGTCTGTAGTTCCTGCTGGAGTGTTCTAAATTTATGTCATTTGTTTTTAATTATTCTGCATGTTTTTAGTGCTGAAACAAGAGAACACCTTTGAGACTAAGTAATGTTTTTAAAGTGTATGTGAATGCGTAAGTTTGAGAGGAATGAATGCTGATATTTGATATCAAAAAAAGCCAGTCTGCGTAATCTAAAGTTGTCTTAGGATACTCAGTTGTAGGTCAAGAGCTGTTTCTGTGTCAGTTCACTACACAGTAATTTAGTCTGATATACAGGAAAATTTGCAGGCATCTTAAAAACTTAATTTCTTTGATGTCTCTATTGTGAAGCATTTCCTATGGAAAAATTTTGAAATAATTCTTTTGGCTGCTGTTTCTACCAGTATCCTTACCCTCTGTTCTTGAATCTTTGCCTCCTCTTCTAGTCCTCAGGAGTCTGGGCACAGCTCAGACAAACTCAGCAGCTTCCAAGAGCATGGCTCCACATGGATTTTCAGCAGTAGAGCTGGTTTAGGGGCTTCCCACACAGCACCACAGTTAATCTGGGGTTCATACAACAGTTTTTAGGACTATGCTGTAAACTGGATAACCATCTAAATTTAATAACAGAAGGAAAGAGGGGCTGTTTCCTCCACCACTGTCTTTTAGGAATTTGCTGGCAGAGCTGCAGGTAGTTGCTGAGATGGGACTGAGCAGGTGGGACAGAGAATGCATGAAGTATCATTCCGTTTTTGTCTCTGATGTTTTTATATAAATAAGGTTACTCATCGGAAAATTTAATGCTTGGGAAGCACCAGTGACTTTGGCGATCTAATTATGGCAGTATTAAGTTTTGCAATATTTTTATATGAGAAGACTGCTTGAATGGAGGCCATACCACTGACTTCAGGTTTCGTTGCATTGCTACTTTCCTATTTATTCTGAAGATGGTGTTTTCCATGCCTTTAATTACAAGGATGTAGCTGCATGAGCTCTGAAATTGTTCAGTGTGTATTACATACTATGTTATGTCAGCAAGGATTGAACTGTATTTTGTAGGTCAGACTGTATGTTGAGTCTGTATAGAGGCTGTACAGTCTTCTCTGATATCCTGAGTAGCAGGGCCTGTAGCAATAGGACAAGGGGTGATGGTTTTAAATAAAAAGAGACTGGATATAAGGGAGAAATCTACAGTGAGGGTGGTGGAACACTGGAACAGGTTGTCCTTTAGATGTTAATATTGGGATACCTTCATATTGCTTAATGTGTCATTGCGCACAATATCTGATTATTATTTGTCTTTTTTCCCCATCTGTTAAGGAAAAATATTCTTCCCATGTATTCTTGTGTTTTGTTTTTGAGGATCAGTTACTCTGTACTGGTAGGTTTGTAGTGATAGAAGTATATAAATATCTTTTAATGTGTTTGACGCAGCTGGTGTTTACTTTCAGTGGTTGTTGGCAGGTTCTGCTTTAGTGCTTTATTCTTCTTTTCAGCTGATGGTTTTCATTGAGGCATACCACCAGGCAGTTAATGAAGTTATGAAAAATGTGTTGTATCTGATGTGATTGTTGCATGAATATAGTAACACTAGTTAAAGGAAAGTTGTGCTTAGCTTGAGGTTAAGTGTCAGGTTGAGAATTCTTTAATTTGTGCTTTTTAAAAATATGTTATTTCATATGATAGTTCTTGTAAAATCAAAATCCTTTCTGTAGACTGCCGTTCTACATGTATTTTCATTGGCATCAAGCTAAGCATGGTAGCAGTGAAGCCACGAAGGTAGTAGTGAGACAAACCATGTAGTGACATCATTTCACTTTGGCAATTCACTTTTGAATATTAGTTTCCTGTTTTATAGTCACTGTACTTCAGATGCCTTTGTCATGCCTTATACTGGTGTGCCCAAGCACTGGAATGGTTGTCCAGAGAGTTTGTGGAGATCCTCCAAAGCCTTCTGGATGTGGTCCTGTGTAATTGGCTCTATGTGGCCCTGCTTGAACAGGGTGGTTTGACCAGATGACTTCAACCATTCTGTGCTTCTATGATATCTATTTAAACCAGCTAATGGATTGATCAAATTAAGTGCCTCATAGAAATATTTTACTGCTGTTCTGTAATGAATTGCTAATGTTGTGTAATGAATTTTAACTTCAAGTAAGGAAACCAAATTGCTTGTGTACCCATTTTTTTCTTTTCCCTCTCACCTAGTGCTGACTTAAAGCTGTTGGAAGAAGCCACAATCTCAGTTTGCAAGTCTTTAGGTGAGAATTTGTGACATCTTAACTTTTTTTCATGTGCTTGATCAGAAAAATTAAACAGAATTCATGTGCACGTCTTTGTCTTCAGTATACTTAACTCTTACTTGTCTGTGTTCAACTAGGAAGATTGAAGTAGTATAAAGAATGTGTTTATAAATATGTATCCCAAACTTTTAGAAACTTCCATCATAAACTGTTTTGTAGAAGTTTAAGTGACTCAAAGGTTTAAAATAAGTAACTCCTTCTCTGCTCTTTTGCTATCTCTAAAGCTGATCATTAAGGAGAAAGAATTAATCAGAGGACAAAAAGAAAGGTTAATGTAAATATGATCAATGATGTTTCAAGAAGGTAAAAGCTTGTTGTGAAAATCTGCTCATTTTTCTAGCAGGAGATTATAGTTCTGTAGACAAGTCTTGGAAAGGAAGCAGTATAAGCCCCACATTTGGGATGTTTTAAATCTAGGATGAAAAGTACATTTAGAGAAAAGTTATGGAGTAATAAAGCATATGCTGGAGAATATTAAACGAAGATCAGCAGCTGTACAGAAAAACAGATATTGTGCTTTATGTAGAAATATTTAAGATGTTAAAATTTGGTTTCACTATATGTATTGTTTGAACTAAATAGTGTCAACTTATGCATGCTATATAGTCGTATCTTATTTTTCCTCATCTAGTTGAGAAGAATCCTCGAACAGGAAACCTTGGGTCATTGATTAAAGTCTTTCTTTCTAGAACCAAAGAGTTAAAAATTTCAGCAGAATGTCAGAAGTAAGTACCTGGAAAAAGCTGTGTGTGCCGTGTCACTTTTTAAATGTTCCTTTTACTGCTGTCTCTTGAGTTTTTCACTTTGCTAGTTAATATAATTGCAGACCAAAACTTAGAATTCTATTAAATTGTTGTTTGAAATGGAACAAATATCTAGTACTTTTCCAAACACTGAAGGTTAAGTGTGATACGTAAATAGATTGCTGGGGAAAAAGACATTTTTATGTTTATCCTGTGTTTTAGCTATACCTTTTGTACAAAAATGTGTTTAACTTCTGGTTACTACTGGTTTAGAGCTGTTTAAAAATCAATGGATCTTTTCAGCTAAATCTTAATGTATAAACCAGTATTTTTTCTTGGAAATATTTTAAATTGGATTGGATTCAAACACAAACTTCTGTATAAAGACATTGCTTTCAAATCACATTGTGCAACTGCCATTGGTTTTGCTTGCCCCTTTCAGCAATAGGAAAGAACTCCAAGAGGTTATATGTGCAGCACTGTATGGTTTTTCCAAGAAGATTACTGTAATTGTTCCTCCATACCCATAGGCAAATGTCCAATTCTCATCAGATATGGGGCTCCAAAAAGGAAGACTTTCTTTTTAATGCCCCCTTGCTCCCAGGACTGCCCTCAACCTTTTTGCTTCTGTCTGGAGAAAGAAGTTACTCCTGCCTGGATAGCTCCTGCTGCTTTAATCCAAAAATACCCTGAAAATACATATCCAAGCAAGAGTTTGACTATATACTGCTGTATGGACTTCCCAGGAGGTGCTTACTGGGATTCAAGAAAGTTTAAAGAGGTTATAAACCCCCTGCATTCAGAAAGCTTGGAGAATCTTGCTATATTGTTCTCCTGAAGTCCATAAATGGCTACAATCATCTGAAGGCTATTTAACTGGGAAAAGTGCTAATGTTCAGGGAGCCAGAGTAGTCTTCGTATCTGAAGCTGTTGGAAATTTTCAGCTGTCTGGGTGGCCTGAGTCCATAGTATCTAGAAACATCTAGAGTTATGCTGAGCCATCTAGTGAGCTCTTTGAAGAGTGGTACTTCTGGCAACTGTGGTGTTTTTGATAATATAAACTTAGTTAGGAGTAAGGTTGTATTCTTTTGGGGGAAGAAAAAAATGCTACTTTTAAATACATTTCCAGTTTGTTTGCTGTAGCATCAAGTGAAGACTCTCTGCTTGAGCACTTCGGCTTTCCCTTGCTTCAGCTGTAGTGACACCTTTGTCTCCTCTGGCATGTTTTCTTCTGTTTTTTTGATGCATGTTTGCAGGTTAAGCATTATTGATTCTTGTTTATTTCTACTTCTTTTCTAGTCACCTCTTTATCTGGCAGGCTCACAATGCACTGTTTATTATTTGCTGTTTGCTGAAAGTATTCATCAGTCAAATGTCAGAAGAGGAGCTACAACTTCATCTGACTTATGAAGAGAAAACACCAGGCTCATACGGTAGGTATACAGTAGTGCTAGCGAAACAAATATCCTGCGAGAAACTAAAGAGTTCTGATGTTTGTAGACATGGCGCTGAGAGACATGGCTTAGCGGTGGACTTGGTAGCGTTAGATTAATGGTTGGATTTGATGATCTTAGAAAAGATCCTTAACCTAAATAATTCTATGATTCTGTTGTTTAGTTGACTTTTTCTTTAGAGATTTCTATTAAATTTAACATGGTCATTTATTTACAAATTTAATTTAGCATCTTTTTTTAAACAGTTGTTCAGAAGCTATGCTGCAGCCCTACCTTAGCTTTAGTGGTTTTCATACAGTTTGAAGGGTGGTAACAGTCCTCTGCAGAAGAGCAGAATAGAATTGGGGTGAAGCTGACCACATACTGCTGTAGGGACAGTGATGTTGCAATTACTCAGTGGTTCTTTTCACATATGTTTCATAAACTAGCTGCAACCAGGAAATGGGATTAATGCATTTTTTAGGAATCTAGTGAGGAAAGATAACAGTACTGTGGTTAGAGCTGATGCATGGAAAAGGCAACTGCTAAAATTTAATTGGTGGGCAGAAGTTTATGCAAGAGTGCTGAAAACGTCAAAGGACTTAGGCAGAATATTCAGAAATAAGTGCATCTCCAGAAAATGAAGCATGTATTACACAAGACAAAAGGTGGCAGGGAAGATGATCAAATAATCTAGGTGTTGTCTTCCTGCTGTCCAGTCCTTCTTTTTGTACGTGAATAATGTGAATGCATTTAAAATCAGCTTAATTACAGCAAAAAGAAAGTCATAACGCTGCCTGCTGTAATTCTTTGTGTAGTGCTGTATCGAGATGCTCTTAGTGAGCACATGATTAGATTTAGATAGACTATTAGGAAACATTTATTCCCTGAAAGGGTTCCCCAGCACTGGCACAGGCTGCCCAGGGCGGTGCAAGAGTCCCCATCCCTGGAGGGATTTCAGAGCCGTGTAGATGTGGTGCTGAGGGACATGGGGTAGTGGTGACTGGGCAGTGCTGGGTTAACGGTTGGACTGGGTGATCTTAGAGGTCTCTTCTAACCAAGGCTGTTCTGTGATTCTGTGATGGCTGATGCCAGCACAGGATCCTTGATTTCCTTTGCTTTGTTGTAAAGATACTGTTGTGTTTGTAATTGCATGTTGTTTACTGTAAAGCCAAAAATGGTCTGGCAAGAAGGACTGGTGTCAGAACACTAATACAGTGCAAGTGGATTGTGGAAGAGCAACCAGAAGTATCTGACTGTGGACTTCCTTCAAGTCAGTCCAGCAGGGACACGAGTTGAGAATGCCTGATAGCTGCTAGCACACTGAATAGTGAAAACTGTTCATTAAAATCTAATTCCTACCTTTGCTCCAGGGAAATCAGACTTCTGGTGCCAAAGGATTAAATGCTATGTGTTGAAATGGTTTAACCTATTTAAACTGTGATGAGTAATCTCCAAGAATGAACTCAACTAACTGATGCAGTAGAAAGTGACACCCATTTATAATAAGCTATTGTTGCAGCCTATGGGTTTATCCTCTGTTTAAAATGATTGCCCACCTCTTGCTTCAGTGGTATAGCATGGCGGAACTGATGGAAAAGCTGAGACGTTTCGTTAGCTTGAACCCCTGCAATCTGTATTGCTTACACTGGGAGTTCTCACAGTGCAGTATGGAAAGTGATTCTTGTCACTGGGGCAGATCCATGTTTGTACCATGTCTGGTAGCACTTGACTGTAATTCACAGTGGCATTTATTAGTGATAATTTTGTGCGTATATTGATGGTAAATGTACTTAGCAATTATCTTTGAGTAGATTGTTCACTGGATGTTCTTGATTAGGAAGGTAATTGTGTGTGGTCTGCTGGTGAGAGCAGGGGATGGGAGCAGGAAACAAGCTCTTCCTCGACTCTACTTGCTCAGCTGTGCTTCCAGTCTGCTGCTGCTTTCAGCTCTATTTTCCAGTTGGAATTGGCTCTTATGGCCCTCTTCAAGGTGTTGAAGTTCATAACATGCTGTGTTTACATAGCCGTTATGTTTGGTTCCTTACAAATCTTCACATAAGGTTTTTTTTTTTAAAATATGTGTAGAGCATGGTAATAAGGTGAATGCCTTCTTACAGCTTTTATTCTTACCTATAGGAAAAAGTGAAGGATCATTAACTGACTGTAATAAAATGCTGTTGAGTTAGGGCTTATTAAAGTGAGTAGAAAAAAATTAAATGTTTTTTGTTTGTATTTCCGTAATTTAGACAAGTGTAGCTTTTTAAATTATTCTTTGGGAACTAGAGCACACCTTGTTACTGTGAAGTTTACACAGATTTATTAGTACCATCTGTACAAGCGTTGTACGTAATTAACAGTAACTTTGTTGAGCATGCTTTTTAAAAAATTAAGTTTTCCTTAGTCATTGATGCTGTCTTTTCATTTACTGGAGCTTGATATTGTTTTGCTATTCTTCAGTTGCAAGCATGGTGAAACAAACCTGATAAAATACATTATTATATTAATTATGTAATGTGAGTAAAATATGTATACAGAAAAAGGCCTTAATATGGTGTCTTAAATTTGATGTATTGTTTGCTTATTTTCATGATAAATAGCCAGTGAGTAGTTACTGTAAAGAACAGTACAACCAACACCACAAGTCACCTCTCTTTCGTATGATCCATATATACATACCTTGTTCAATCCAGCGGGTAACCGTTCTTTTCAGGATCCTCTTAAAACTCCTTTGGAAATCACTGTGTGGTAGTGTTTGTTTCCCTGTTTAAACAATGAGCATCACTCTTTTTTTCGCTCTAGTCTGAGAATGTATCCTAGTACCACGGTCTCCGAATTTAAATATAGCACCTGGGAACTTCGCGTGCAGAACTGCAGCATCAGCACGTCAGGCTGCCTGCACTGCAGTCGGTCAGAACATCAGCACGCGCTGTGTGATACCCGGTGTGTCAGGCAGGAATGTATAGGGTGTGATAGTAATGATGTATGGAAAATATCCTTGTCACTGGCTACTCGGCAACGTCTTATATTTTGGCAGGTTATATATGGCATAGCAGCTATTGTTCAGTTAGCATTTTTTTTTATAGCTGTCTTATCTGGAAGAGTTCTCCTCACAGATTTTGCAGTTCTTATGCTTTCACTTATTCTGAATGTCCAGTTTGTGCCTCTTCCCGCAAGAGCGTGCTTTAAGCTTAGAAGAATGCTGTGAAGTTGTGCTTTGTGTCATAAAATGTAATTATCTAGGTTTTTAATTTTGTAAGAAGTTTGAGTGCATGGATATGTTGTAGCCTACCATTCTTAGGTCGTAATGAATAAATTGCACAGTACTGAACCCCTGCTAACAGTAATCTTTTTTGATTTCCTTCAAGAATAGTCAGACCATTAGCAGAAGTTTGTTCCTTTTGACAGTTTTCAGATGGCTCTTTAGCCCAAGAAGTGCAATCTTTGCCTCTTCATCCGTAACTGGGAACTTGCATATAGCTTTGGAGGATATTGCAGAATTTTGTCCGTAAGAAAATTGTTATAGAGACTTAAACCCTATGCTTTAAGATTCAGCTGAAAATTCTGGAGATACTGATAAATCCTAAAATGGACGTGGCATATGCTGATCTGAAGGGAATAAATAACAACACATTTATTGCAGCCCTTAAATGATTTTGTGAGTGTTCAGCTATCATATAAAGGAAACAAGGGATGGTGATTAGTTTATGTACTAATTATTAACACTCTTAAGGGCAAGTTAGGAGCTTTTGAGAGTCCTTACAACTGACGATCAACCCACAAAACCCAATGAGGCTTTAAGTCTGCTGGTTGAATTGAATACACGAGGCTTTAGGTACTGTTTTACAAGCAACAAATTATTTCATTACTGGTGTCCAGGTTCTGTCCTATCTGTAGGAGCAATAGCACGTAAAAACAAGTAGCATCTAGGGTGAAGCTATATCTTGTTATGCCTGTATAGGCACATCCAGCTGCTACAGCAGGTCAGGTCATGACAAGAGAGTAGTTATGTTGTTGAGAATAAAGACTATTAACATCTATGTTAGACCCTGTAACATTTCCAGGGGAGGAGCTGGGCTGATTTTACCAGAAGTGGAATCTCCTGGCATGCATACTTTGCTTTGAATAAGCCATTTTGCCTGTGTAGTGACTGCTAGTTCAGTGTCTTTAATGTACATAGCTTTGAAAAAGTTAAATAAAAACAAACATATATTTAGATATATTTATATTTTAAAAAAAACGCCAAGCACCAAACACCTCAAAAATCCACGAAACCCACAATGCAAGTAATCCATGTGTTTGAAGACTTAAATATGACCGATGAAAAATGGTGTTGCAGCATAACTGTACTTTTATTTTAAAACTGTGTGTGTTGCAGTTACTTTTCCATTGTGGTAGAGTTTAGAAGATGCACTTATGATTCCTTTCTCTGCAAATCTAATCTTATCTGGACAGGTTCACCCTTTACTTATTTTCCCCAAGGCTTTACATGTTGTCTTTGATCAAAGTATGTGATCTATTAATGTGAATGAGAATTGTGTGTATTGTCTTTGTCCTGCTATTGAAAAACACGTTGTTTATGAAAACACATACTGTTCCATGTTTATAGTTCTCTCTCACGTTATAGATTTGGCATGCATCTGCCTCATTGTCTTGGCAAGACAAGAATTAAACAAGAATGGATGTGGCCTGATGGGGAAAAGGATACGTTAATTATTGTAGCTGAATGACATTGATTACAGCAATTAAGCTTTTTTTTTTTAAAAAAAAAAAAAGGAAAAATAGTTTGAGAACAGAGCAGGAATGACTAACATCTTCCATTCTGTGTGATTGTGCTAACCTAATATTTTCTTGCTTTATTTTGAATATAGTATAGGGGAAAGCCCTCTTTCATATTCAAATAACGTTATTCTCTCTTCAAATGAGTTGCGTTATAGCATGGTGAAAGAAACAATATTCTTAAAATGCACTCACTTTACATTTTTCATTCTTTTTCCTCTCTCCTCTCTTTCTTCAATTGTCAAGAGAAAAAATTAGATACATTTTGAGAACTAATAGCAGTCTTGCTCTGTAAGCGTTTTCTGGATGCAAAAAAGCCTTATAAAACTATCACGTTCAAGTTACTTTAGAATACGTTATCTGGGCTTCGTTATTGGCAGTGGTTTCTGTCTAAGGTTAAATATTCCTAGCAGTTCTCAGTTTTTACTAACAGGAGCTACATTGTGTTGCTCATGGGGGATTCTATATAAAGGAAACCATGTTTCCGTGATAAACTGATTTCCTTTAGAACGTGCAGTTCACTAGATGACAATTTTTGATGTGTTTTTAATAAGCCGATTGTGGAAAGAAATAATTTTGCTTTATTGTGAATATTCCCTCTGGTGTGCTTCTTAAAATTGAGTTCTGGATTTAAGAACAAACCGGGGTTAAATGGAGTAGCACCACCATAACTTGGCTATGATGTTGTGTTTATTGCGGATATATTTATTTGAAAATACAAAATAAACAAGCACTTGGGTAATCATTGTGCTGTAATGCCTGTTGGGTAATGCAGAGGGAAAAAAATATGCCTGCTTTTAAGCCGTTCAGCACTATAAAACCCTGCACCTCCTTGTGCTGTAGGTTTCTTTTTACAATTTTGTTTTGAGAGCAGAAAAAATCATAATAAACGAAGAGATTTCTTTCTTTTTTTTAGTATTATATGACAACTTCAAATGATTTAATAAGCTTTTTCCTCAGTAAGTCTTGCAAGTCTTTTGTTACAGTTGCTTTCAAAAATTGCAGTTCTAATGTAAAATACCACCAGTTTCATTGCTTAGAATAGTTGCATTTTAAAATACTTCAGTCATCCCATGCATTTTCTCATATTGTGGATGAGTAGAGAATAGTTTCTGCAGATCTAAAATGCACTTTGGAAATTCATGAATCTTGTTATTGAAATGTGCAAAACCTCCTCAATAAATAAATGTGTATTCATGTAAAAATAGTATGTAGATTGAATTGCTTAAGTGCAGCTGTGATGTGTATTGTAGGTTGCATTCATTTGAAAGATGACAGTTTAGAATATTATTCTGTGTTAGACAGATGAAACTGTGTTTTCTATCTGTCTCTGCTTATCCTTCACTTGGTATTAAAAAAGGGGTGGGGAGTATGTGGAGTACAGGGAATTTTGAGAGGAGACCTGAACTGTGGACTAGTGAGAAGTCACTAGTGATCAGTTCAGCTGTTATTAATAGCACCATTTAATATGAACTTAAATAAGCAGTAAAGTAAGGCTTGATGTGCTTAATAGTAGTGTATTCTTACAATACCAACATCTCATTTAATTTATCCTGTTGTTATTAGTTATTTGTTTTATATATCAAAGTCTTAATGTCACCATTTTCTCTGGTGATAATCCTGAGTGCCTCCTGTTTCAGGGAAGCGGGCCATCTCCTTAAACAGGTGGAGTTTCTCCTCTACTGTTTGTTCCTTAATTAAAATACTGATTATCTGGTTCTATGATTTTTAATGTATGCTTTCTTTTGGTATTTGAAAATTCAAAAAACCTTTGGTATGTTTCTTTTCAGGAACAGAATGTGAAGACCTTGTAGAAGAGTTGCTGTGTTGCCTCATCCAGCTCATTGTTGAAATTCCCCTCTTGTAAGTTGGCTTTTTGAATTTATTTTATTTTATTTTTCAGCTGCCTTGTATAAACGAAGCATTTGAGAGAGTATAAAACTTAGAGAGACACAGTTATAATACTTAAATACTTTCATTTGAATGTTCTATGTGATGGTGCAGTACTGATAATGATAACCTTCTACCAGGACCATCTCTGAATGTTCTGTTGGAAGAAGTATATGATCAGCATCTCAGAACATCAGCAGAAGTTACCCTATTTTATTTTGTAGGAGTTCTGATGCTTGCTTCAGGTATCTCTGTCAGCACACAGGCAGTTACTGCTGACTTGTGGCTAGAAATGGTTTTGCTAATTGTACAGGGAGAGGGTGATTGGAAGTGTCACTTCATTCCCTGGGGGATGCAGCAAGGTGCAAACAAAAGTTCCTGTTCTGCAGTTGTGTAGGTTTTTGAACTGCATATGCCTTAAATGAGTCAATATTTAATACTAATGTCTGAAGTACCAGCAAATTGATGTCTGAAGGAGAGAGAAGGGAAATGACTAAGTGGAATATTTCTGTAGATCTCCAAATTTGTGTACATGGCTTTTTTCATGCATCTACTGTTTGAGGTGTGTTGATTTGACATTTCATTGGGATATATGTCATGAAACATGAGTATTTATATGAAGGAGAACTTACTTAGATCTTTGGAAATGAAAATGTTTTTCCACACCTGTCCTGATAAGTTTTAACTTCTTTTTTCCCAAGATAGACTTCACCAAACATAATGTGAGCAGTGTCTTCTGGGCTAAATTGCCTTGTAGTCTGTGACTAAAATGTAGTGCCCCAATTGGAGCATCACAGCTTTGAAAGAGTTTCAGATTATCTAATATACAGCTCTGCTGATGATTTAGTTTTTGTACTTCACATTGTTCTTTTGGTTAGAAAGCTGACAAAGATGCAATAGTTTTTGAAACATTGCTCTCATTAAATACAATTCTGTCAACATTACATGAAGGTTTTGTGTAGGTAGTGCGTAATGAATTAGTGATATGATTTAGAGCGTGTCATTCTGCAAAGCTTGTCAGGACTTCCTGGAACAGATACACTTTTTGTTTGGAGCAGATTAGAGGAAGTACAAAGGGGTGAAAGGACTGCGATATATGGACATGTTCATAAATCCTGCAGGGTTTTATTTTTCTTTCTTGGAAGTCCCAATGTACGTGGAGTCCAATATCATTTGTTCTGTCTTTCTAGCAGAAAAAGTTTTACTGGCATGATTGGTCTTAACCCTTTTTGATAACTGAACCTGTCAGCATCTCTTCTGTGTGATTGTGGTTGCTGGGAATGGAAGTAGATGTAGAAAGTACTTAGTTTACTCTGTAATATAGTGATAAGGATGGCTTGTTAAAAAAGAAGTTGTTATAAAGCCTGTTTATAATCTTTAATGTTCAGCTATATCGAAAATGTAATCACTTTTCTTAAGAGATAGATGTGGATGATTTTTAGGGCTTTTTTGTCAAATATATTTTCTCAGCTGAATTTTTCCTGAAGTAGCATGCTACTGAATTGTTAGTAAGATACTAACACTTACAAAAGTGTATATTATTGTCTCGTTTGCCAGTATAATATGTTTAACAATGTTATAATGCCTTAACTAATGATATTATCCCCATATCATCAAAGCAGAAGTAGGGTAGGGAGAAGGAGATATAGAAAAACTTTCTTTCTCTAATACACAATCCAGCTCTTCTTCATAAAATGTTATAAAGCTGAGACATTTTTTCTTACTGCAATATTATATTTTTTAGGAGAGTGATCAGGATTATTTTAGTAGTGTGTTTATTTTTTACTTTCCTCCTTATTCCTCATCAGATTTACCCTATAAATTCTTTTCCTACATTGTATGAAGGGAGTAGTTAATTTCTGTTTCTACCTGGAATAAATCAAGAAAAATACAAGCGTGGTACGTGAATTTTGAGAAGGAATATATTGAGTGCAATACACGAAACATTCAAATGTGCAATAATTACTGTAGCAGGACTTAGGATCACTTGCTAGAGGATAGGCAGCTCTGGCAGCTTACAGTGGCACTGCTAACAGAGTCTCTGTCTGTAAAGCTTCTATTAAAGATGAATTTTATTGTGGCAGACCATTAAAATCTCCATGCTGAGCCTGTCTTTGAAGCATCATTCAGAATAGCAAACTTTTTGTTAGGAGTATTCAATAGCCTTAACAGGGGATTGTCACAATTAGTGTGTCCCTTGGATTCTGTAGATGCATTTTGTGAAGGAGTGGATACAGCTGGCAGCTGCTGTCTAAATACGTTGCTTCTCCATACCCCAGTTAAGGCTTCTTTTTTTCTCCTTTACTGAAATAGAAAGATGATTTTTAAAGCATGGAAGACCATCTCCTTCTCCAAAATGCAGGAGCAGTGGTACCTGGGAAACAACCCTGCACTCTTTGCTTTTGAAATTATTCAAAATATCACTTCAGGTGCTTTTTGGTGAAAGTAGTATGCTTCAGAGGTTCTATATTTTCCACACACAGCACCCCCCCCACACTCCCCCCCCCCCCAGAAACACACACACCTATCATTTCAGATATGCTGTCTTTATTTTTATTTTTTTTTTTAAATGAAGAGTGGACAGTATTGCTGGATGATGCTGCGTAGATACTGTTACGGAGGAGTGTGAAATTTGTGATTATAACATAGACCGCACTATTCTTCACTGTTGAGTACCACATTGTGAAGATGTATATGTAAGATGACAGGTACCATTGGGAGGTGGGGAAGTTAGGATACCTGCGTGTGGTATTTTGAAGGCAGGTGTGTAATTTTAACCCATGTTGCAGACTGACCAACAGCAAGCATAAGAGTTTGGGCTTGGCAGGGGCACTGAGTTCATGAAGGCTTGAATCTTTCCTGAGCATGGACAGAGCTTGCTGTCACCTCCAAGCTGGCTCTGTGAGAAGCCTTGGCAGAATGAGCTCATGTCTGCCTACAGAATCACCTACAGAGATACTTGGAAAATGCATGTGGGCAGCCTAGCTCAAAATTAATAAGGAAGGTGTGAGATATGGGAGACGACGAATGGTAAGTCTGTAACTCACCTCTCCATATCCCTTACTATGAAATATCACTGGAGAACCAAATTGTGTTGATTTTTGTTGGGAAAGTCTGCAGACATGTACAGCAAAGTGTATCTAGGACTGTCTCAACTGAATTTAAGAAATATTTATCAAAGCAAGTTTGTACTGGGAAAGGTAAACGTGCTTTAAGCGTTACACTCAGCGTAGTTAAAACAGGTTGTAGCAGGAACCATGGGACTGCAGCATTGTGGCTCTGTATCTGAGAGTTATTAAAAAGATCTTGAATTACCCTTTGGAAAAACAGGCTCTACTGCATTGTACAAAATGCCAAGGAAAAAGGTTTCATGTTTAATTTTAAGACGTTTTATAGAAACTATGGCATTATTGCTTTTCAAGAATTAGACTTGTGCAGTCCCTTATAACACTTGTGTTACAGAATGTTGATGTTTGATTTATGGCTCCCTTGAATATGTTATGGATACTCTGCTTTTTCTTTGGTTTTGTTAGTGTTAGCACTCTAGAGTGTAGATTAATGAGTAAAACTGCACAGTCAGCAAAAAAGTGTAACCAGTATTTAATTGTATGACTTTTATTTAGAAACTATTGCTAACATTTTATTGCAAGATAGAGCTCCCAAAGCTTTAAATTACAAAGGCTTCTTTCAGCAGCTTGTTAAGAGCTGGTATACATAACTGAACATCTGGTTGTTATCAGCACATTTTCACTTCATTAAAAACTATAAATGCATATGGAGGAAAAATGAAATATTGTGATTTAGTTACATCACTGTAAAGGAGCGCCCTGTGGTGCCAGTAGGAGTTAGCTGATATTTCTATTACTTCCATTCTTGGAAGTTACAATCGTTTTAGGTTGCAATCTTAGTTAGTTCTAAATTGAAATTAACAGCATTTTGACTCATTTAAGGATGCTTGCTACGTTTCTTGGGAGCTTAAAAGTCAAATGTAGGAGGAAAAGGGGAAATATAATTGACTTAAAAGCTCTGTGGAATCATTGCAATGTGGGAACAACACCTAGATGATGAGAAATGATTAGGTTTTTTTTCCTTGCTAATTGTGGGCAGCAAAGAGGTTAAGAGCTGTTTTCTATTTCAGGAGTGTCATATTTTAATTTTTTTGTTACTTTGAAAACAGTAGGTCAGAATAGTGCTTTTTAAAGAAGGGGTATTCAGGGAGCTTTTATCAAGATTGTAGTAGCTCCAGTATTTGAAGAGCTATTTGACTTTAGCATTTTTGGCAACTTTCTCTGATCATCAAAGGGAAACTTCCATCTGTTGAAACTTAGGTTGAAGCTAGCAAAAATATCCAAACTGAAAGAGATTTGTATTGCTTCACTTTGAAGATCCTCAAAGTTTAAGGCTACTGTGCTCTGATGAATATAAAGGGAGTTTTATTTGCTGCTGTACCTTCTGGTGGTGCAGCAAATAAAAAATATGTATTTATTTGGAAGATTTTCTTCATCACTTACATCTTTTTCTGATGGCAGATGTGTGGCCTCTGAAGTGTCTAAAAGTGCTAAGCAGAAGAATCTTTATCTGTGTTGAATATTTTTTCTGTTCTATTCTAATTAAATTTTTATTTTAGACTTGGATCATTGTTTTTCTATGACCTGTCTTTTTGCTAGTCTAGTTTTAGCTTGCATTGAACTTCTAACAAGCTTTCTAATCTCAGGGCATAGTGTCAGAGGTCTGTACTGCTTATCATACATCAGGCTGTATATTCAAGCTCCTAATAATCTGCTTACTCTGTTAGGATTTTCACTCCTGTTTTCACAAAAGATACTGGATTTTGAAAAGTACCTGCTTGCTGATACTTATTTGAGTTTGGTCTCTCGTCTGGGCAGCAAAGACAGCTAGGGACTGAAGTCAAGCATTTCTCTTTTTGGCACAGTAGGAGTTTGCAGACTGTTTCAAAGCAGTGACAATGACCAGGTTGACAGGCATGAGCCTTTTTTCTCCATTGCATAGGCAAGCTGTCCATTTTTATGTGTGTTTGGACTGCTTTCTGGTGTTCTGTTGTTTGAAAGGTAAGGTCTTTCACTCAGATTTAGTGGATATTGCTAACAAGACTTGTTGATACGAAGGGTAAATACAGAGGAATACAGATTCCCTTTGCAATATTTAAAAGTCCTAGACTTTTTCTAATATGTTTAGTCTGTAGAGAGACGAACTGAATGCCAATGAGGTGAAAATGTACACAGCCATGTAGTCCCAGGTAGTTTAGGAATAGGTATGGGAATAAATATTCTTGAATCTGTCATTTTAATCCTTTACATACTCCATTTAGAGTATTTCTATATTTTTTGTTTTCTTACTCTCTCTATCTCCCAGTGAAGAACACCCAGTGTGGGCGAGATGCAGTAGGAAATTTCAGAGATGCTCTTTACTTCCAGTTGGTGTTTCTTGCATGTCCCTTTGGGATACCTCCCACATGATTGGAGCCAGCTGTAATGAGCATTATCAGCTGCCACGGTGCGTATTTGCCATCGATGGGTGTAAAATTAGGAGTGGTTCCAAGAGGAAAGATTATGTTCACTTTGGGTTGTTGTACTTGTATCCTGAGACTGATAACCAGATATTCTACTTGCTTTTCAGTTTTCAGAACTGATCCTATTCTCTGTGGTGACTCCTCTTTCACCTTTCTGGTGGGCCCTCAGGAAGCAGGGAAATGAAACCTGGTTCCTGTGTGATTTGAGAGTTTTTGTATGAATCAGCCCTTTTGGCAACTCTCCTAAATTAGAAAATGAGTTACCTCTTAACCTTTTAATACTCGGAGTAGACGGCTCTGACTGGGTGAAAGTTCAGGAAAATATTTAAACTGGGAGGGGGTTTGGTCTGGTGGTGTGAGTTGAAATTCAGACGTTTGTTTCTGACTGTTCAGGCTGTTGGCTCTGTATGTGTGAAATCATTTATGAGCTCTCAGCCTCTGTGTGCTAACGTATAGAAATAGCTACATTTCACTGAGTAATTACAGCGTTTACAACAGCATGTGCCTTCAGAGTGGTAATTGGAGTTCCTAGCTGAGATTTTCCTATATATTACCTCTATGCTTCATCTTGGTTCTTCTTTCACAGACCTCCCTCTTGCAGGCAGGGATCAAAGCTGAATGATGCGGTGAGCACAGAAGGCAGTTGTGAGCGGTGCTGGGCGTTGGAGAGAAGCCAGCAGCCACAGCAGGATGGTGACACATAGGTAGATTGTTGAAGTTCTTGGTAGATAATGCTGATAGAAGGTCATCCACAGAGTTTTGAATGAGAAAAGCAGATGCCAGGACACTGGGAAGCTGAGGTTTTAACAGGCTCCTAGTTCTTGTTCTGTGGGGGCGATTACATCATTTGGAAACAGTAGTTACACTAATGCCTCTCCCCTTACCGACTTCCATATATAAGCTGTGCGTAGCATCAGACTCCTGTGAACTGCTTCTGTTGCTTTTACGTGAGTCTGCAGGAGCAGACATGAGAGTATTTTGGTTTCGGTATTCTCCCACATGCTACGATTGACAGATGACCTTGCTATTACAATCTTCACATTTTGTTCTTCTTCAGACTCCAGCATTTTCTTTGTAGCTCAGAAAAAATCTACTTCAAAACCTAGTGGTGTGTCATGGTGTGGCATCTTGTTTGCTGTGTGGTACCATTTAGTGTGAGCACTTGTCTGTGGGTGCAAGCAAGTAATGGCAAGTGTTGAAGCTGTTGCAGTTGGAAGAGTTACTGCTCAGGCAGATTGCCTTAACTGGCTGCTTGTGTGTGTTCTTTTCCTCTTTCTACCACAAAGAAGATCTTTTATTTTTGCTAAGATTACTGTTTTGACCACAGACCTCTTTTTCAGACATTTAGAACTTTTAAAGTGCAGTATCAGCACTGTTGTACTCTTGAAATATCTGTCGTTAAAGGACAAGGTGAAATCTTGCTCCAGTTCAAGCAGACAAAACCTTGCTAGGGTGTAGTATGCGGATAGATGGTCTGGTGTGGTTCTCCAGCCCCAAATGCCTGCAGGTTGATAGCTCTGATGGAATTTACAAGTCTGCCCCCACAATTAATAAATAAAATAAATCAATAAAAATGTATGTTCCAGAGGGAAGACCAAAAGAGAACTTCTGTGCTTTCCAGTTTCTATCCTGGAAGATTTAGTTATTTATCAATTTTTTCTAAAGCAGTTCTTCTTTTAAATCTAAATGCAGTGCTGCTTTAGAGCAGTACTTCCACGGCCATAGGACTTTCAAAGAGGACCTCAGGATGTCTGCTATCTACGTGACAAAAGGGATTAACATGGAAAGTATAGTT
The DNA here is from genome assembly GCA_028020825.1 of Podargus strigoides. Taxonomy (NCBI): domain Eukaryota; kingdom Metazoa; phylum Chordata; class Aves; order Caprimulgiformes; family Podargidae; genus Podargus; species Podargus strigoides. The sequence goes on from CM051663.1 coordinate 18,069,832, forward strand.
GACTTACTGGAATTTTCATCATTTGATTTTAATGAGTTGTTGTCTGAAGACTTACTATAATACAAATGGTACACAGTTGTTTAATTTAAAGGCATTCATTAATGTTGAACATACTAGATGCCATCACTTTAGGAAGTAATCTGTAGGCATATCAGCTGTTTCTTGTTGAAATGTAGGTACTAAAACGTGTGTTAAATACATGCATATGCTTATGTTGTGCTAGCATCTAGGAACCTTGCATTTTGGAGCTCAAGTCGTTGTTCTCTGAAGAATTCTGAAGAATTTAAGATAATCTTAGATACGTATGATATGTGTTTTGCTTTAGAGACTAAATGTGTATATATAAGGTTTGTAGCCAGAAATCCGTTTTAACTTGGGTGTCACATGCAAGAACCTGAACCTGTTCCATCTGGTTAAAGAAACGGGCGTGTGCTTTGTGTCACTGTGTAAGAAATGTGATACCAAGGAGGACAACTACTTGTAATAAGGAAAGGGCCCAAATGCAGGAGAGAAACGGTTCAGTCTGTGCCAGATTGTTCCCTCATTAAATAAATACATCTTGAGAGGGCCAAAAGAGTAATAATACCGGTTTCCTTGTCTACTTTACATGGCAATATATCCTCCAGTGGGAAGGAAAGAGAGAAAAAGAGAAAAAAATTGAGAATAACTATTGAAATTTCAAAAAAAAAGAAAATCCAGAAGGAGGAGGGGAAAAAAAAAAAATCCAACCTGTGTATGCTTTAGTCCATTGCTCCATGAAGGCCATTTACTTGGGACATGAGCTTTATCTGAGTTCTATGGATTTTTTTTTTTGTTTTATAAGACACTTGGGAAGGTAAAAAGCCCCCACAGAAACTCGAAACATAGTGGGTTTTTTCTGTTTTTTTGAAGTAAATAGCTAAATAATTCTGACATGTAATTGATACATGAGTTCATTATTTCTAGTTTCCTCCTTATCTGCAAGCAAACAGTTTTCAGAGGAAGTTGGAGATCAGCATAAATTCCATGTAAAGTCATTCTATATGACTGATAACTTTGAATAAAAAAGAAAAAAAAACCCAAACAAAACCAAATCCCCCTATTCTGTAGTCTCTCAATATAAATAAACACTATTTTCTTTGAAGTTAAAAGACGTTCCTAGTAGTTCTTATGACCCTTTAGAAATGCTTGAGTTTCAGAAACCTGTACATTTGACCCTTGGTGGAGAAAATAATTTTGCTCTGAAGCATTATCCTTGTGCTGATAAATTAAGGGTGACTGTAGCTGAGGCGTTACCCCAGATATTGGGACCCTGGTTGTGTTTATGTCAGAGCAGATTTAATTTGAACAGATTCTACAGGTTGAGTGGAATGTTCCTGCAGTTAAATGTGCCCTAACTGGGTTTTGAATAGCAAACAAATTGGAATAACTCACTAACTGGAGCTGCATGAATTTAGCTTTCTGTTTTGTTTTTTGTTTTGTTTTTTTTTCTTTCAGAGTTATACGAGGGTATTGAAAGCAGATTTTTAAAAAAGATTTGATAAATTACAGTAACCTTTTTTTTAATTTCTCTGTATCTTATAAAAATAGAAAAGAATTTTGTAATGCCTCATCAGATTTGCTATTCCACTTGTATGGTTTGTTAGAAAAATAAGTGAATGTGAGTGACTGAAATGGAGAAAACGTATGGTAGGCTCTAAAATTTGTTTCCTCTCAGCAGAGTGACCCAGTGGATGTTCTAGTGTGTCATGAAGTTAGCCCTTTCACTCATCAGCTCAGGGTTGGAGACATTATTCTTGTGTTCTCAGCTTTAGTAATGCTAAGCTTCTGAATTTTTTTTTCTATAGCTAAAAAGTGTTTTTTTCCAAGCTGTTATTTTTTATTTTGATAGAAAAACATTTATTTTTTTTGCTGGAGCTAAACTGCTAATAATCAGTACATATAGGTCTTCCCTGCTTTGCTTGGGATGGATGTGGGTAGTGGACTGCAAAGCATCACAGTTTTGGAGAGGGAGTGGAAGTCATTCCTAGCTCAGCCTTGCTTCTGTCTGAGGTGGATTTGCAGTGGAACCACATCACCATGTAACTTCTGGCCTGATCTAATTATCAGCATTTACACTGGCTAACTTCCTCAGTAGTGGGCAAAAAGTCAGGTAACTCACAAAAACTAAAAGTAGTTAAAGTGTACTTCATGATTTCAAGGAGGAAGTACATCTCATCCTGACCTGGAACTTCAAATGTTATGGATTCGAATACTTCGGTCATGTGAGAGAAAATAAAAACAGAATTTGCATAACCTTTACTTTAAAAAACAACTTTGTATCAAGGTAGTGCAGTTCTGTGCACTGCGATCAAGGAAACTGATTCCAGTTTGATCTTGACTTTGAGTAAATAACTGTTGTGCTCTTTGCTCAGGAACTCTGGCCTAGAGCTACTGCAGAAGAGCTTAACTTGATCTGTCTACATACCTTGGTGCATGAAACTCTTCCTCCTTATCTTTTACACTTGTGCATGTTATTTACAGCATTTATAACACCATGCTTGAGAATATTAAAGTATTTGAGGCTGATAAAAATCAAACTGACTTCTAAACGAAATCCTGTTCATTTTGGTAAGGACCACACCAGTTCTGACTCCAAAACTGAAGATGAGTTTTACTCCAGCCAGTCTTTTCTGTGATTAATTCATTTTGTTTCAAGAGAGATTGCAGTGTAGTTTTCAAGTCATCATTATTTGAAAGAGCACTTAAAAATGTTTATATTTGGTTTAACTGTTAAGAATGAAATTTTTGAAATGTGGTACTCTAACAAAGAAGAATTTAGCATCACTGCTTAAATGCACATTGATGCGGATTGGTTTTTAATTTTAAATTTTAAAAAGAAATACTGTAAAATCTTTACATTTCAGCAGTATAATAGATTTTGAATTTCCAGTAGGTCCCAGATCAAAAAATGTAACTTGATGAGGTTGGATTGTGAAGCATACTGTGGAAATTAACTAGTAACAGTGGGGGAAACATTAAAAGTACTTAATATTTCTAATGGATTGCAGGATGGCATTGTTGCACTGAATGAAGTATCCCATTACTTTTAGAAGGGGTAAAAATGGTCTTTGGTTGAAAGCAAGAATACTATTGATTCATGTCCAAGTTATTTTATTGTGTTTTAAAATGTTTCATATAGTCTGCAATCTATTGCTGGTTAAAGAGGTAAATGCCATTTTTCTCTGCCTTTTAAAAATATGATATGTAACAGGGTCATTATAGACAGGGATGGGAATAGAAAGCACAAGATATTCCAAATAGTGAATATCTCTGTCATCCATTTTGCTGCACAGCCGTTCACAATTAGCCTTAACTTAATGAGCTTTGGTAAATTATCTGTTGTCGGTAATTAGTCATTACAGTATGTTCTTTGGGATTGGCTGTAATATTTTGAAACTTTAGACTTCATTGTTGACCCCAGAAATACCATTTAAAACTGACCAACTGTCTGTGGTGTCTTGATATTCTGAGCATTTCTTACACTTAAACTAGCGTTATATTCCTTTCTTAGAGATCCACTTTCCCTGGTAGATGGAGCTGTGTTTGGCTAGCTAGGTATTTTCTTGACTTAGCATGATGGTTTTGGGACAGTTGTATTTAACAGGACAAAGGATGGGGTTGTGAGATATATTTATTATTTTTAGTGTGAAGCGTAGTCTGAAAATTGCAGTTGGAATGTTCTGGGCAATACCTCAGTGTTTTTACATTACCTTGTCTTTTGTCATATCAAAAAAAAAAAGCTTATATCTAAGAAAAAAAGCCCGTTGTTGGTATGAAGTGGTTCTGAGGGTTTTCTTAATTTGTGGTTTACATGTTCCCAATTGAAACTTGCTGTGCTATACAGTGTATGGCCTCTGGTGAAGCTACCAAGTGTTTTTAGAAGCTAGTTTGTAAACAAATCCAGTAGATAAATCTTTATTTTAACTTTTTTTCCCTGCAGAGATATTACATACAGCATTTCCTTGGAAGCTGTGACAACTCTCATCGTCTTCCTCTCCTGCCAATTATTCCACAAAGAAATTCTACGAGAGAGCATCATTCACAAATACCTGATGCGTGGTCGATGGTATGTCATGTTCTGGGGTGGCACCTCATGGCAAAGCAAGTACTTCTCATGGCTTAGAATCACAGAACAGCCTTGGTTAGAAGAGACCTCTAAGATCATCCAGTTCAACCATTAACCCAGCACTGCCCAGTCACCACTACTCCATGTCCCTCAGCGCCACATCTACACGGCTCTGAAATCCCTCCAGGGATGGGGACTCCATCACTGCCCTGGGCAGCCTGTGCCAGTGCCTGAGAACCCCTTGGAGGAAGGAATTCTTCCTAATATCCAGTCTAAACCTCCCCTGAAGGCTTGTTTAGACTGCTTTACTTGAAAACAAAAGACAGTGAAATACATTTTGATAGAAATCTTGTTCTGCTAAAAAGAAAACAACACAAAAGCAAACATTTGTAAAGGCTATTGGAAGGTTTCAGGTTTAAATCTCTCAGCCCAAGACTTCAGGAAAACTATTTTGGAAGCCACTTTCACTTTTTGAGAGTAATTTCATTAACTTAAAGCAGTTCTTACTTTTCAGGATGTGTTTTTTTGATTCAACGATTGCTCTTTTCCTGTAACACTGCAGTCTAGAGAACTCATGTACCTCAGAAATGCTAATGAGCCTTCTCTCCATAGAAATAAATAGCAGCCCCTTGAAAGATTGCACGTATCTGCCACGCTGAGTTTTAAGTTGCAATAGTGGAAATACTTAGCAGGTGGTAAATGTGGTCGTGTGAGTAATGCCACTTGTTCTGGTGAGTCGGTTGTTACGTTTAAATGCTTTGTCATGCTGGCTGTTAGGCATTTTGGTCAGCCTACTATTCATCCTCTTTCATCTTTAAATTCCATGCGGGCAGATTTTCTGGTAAATACATCTATTGTCTGGTTTTCTGAAATTTCTACTCGATGTAAGAAAGAGGTACGGCTTTGGGGTGACAGGGAGACTTCAGCCTGAAACAGCAGCAGTGTAGGGGCAGAGCCTCAGTATGTGTGGGTTTGGTGGTACTTAATTCTCTGGACTGAAGGAATTGAGAGTTTGGGGCAAAATTTGGAATGTTTGGGAGTGGGGAATGTTTGGGGAATGTTATATGTGGTCTAAGAGGTCTGAGTTGGGAGTAACCTGTCCTCTGGAGAGAGGAGTGGGAATTCGGTGGCCTGTAATCTTGGACAATGCAAAGAGTTGGAGGGGTACTGGCTGGAGGGTGCTGGAGTTCATGGTAACATAGCCCCTGTCTGTTCACTTCTAAATCGTATCGGAACGGGAACTGACTGTTTGCTCTGTGGAATCCTTCTCTGTTTTGGAGATATTGTAACCTTTTATTTAAATCCAACAAATTTTATGTGGATTTATAAGAATCACTGATATTGAGGTCAGGTGCTTCGTTGATCTTTGCAAATTGGCCCCAACTGCCCCCACCCCAAAAAAAAATATTGGGAGGTTGGAGAAATACTGTTGTTACCTGTTCTATGTAACCAAAGCGTGGAGTGGAAACTAAACAAATATAATGTTTCTTTCCCTTGCATAAATAATTATCCACTTGTGTCTTGAGGTAAAAGAATACAACAATTTCACAAATTAAATGATTGTTTTAAAAGTAGTATTGAAAAAAAAAAGCAGTTTCTATGATCATGCTGTCAAAGGTGCTTCTGCAGAGCCCTGCTGAAGTCAGTGCAGCTTTGCATGGGCAAGACCTTGCCTTTCTTTCCCTTTCCAGTCTGCTCGAGACTGGGAGAGTTACTGGCTGTGTTTAATGCCAAACACCAGCCTTTGCACCCCGTCTGGGCTTTGTTGTGCCAAATTTTGCAAGTTGTGAGTCAACTAAAGCTATCTCCTTTTTTCTTTTCAGTCTCCCATATACCAGCAGACTTGTGAAAACTTTACTGTATAATTTCATTAGACAAGAAAGAAGCCCTCCTCCAGGGTCCCATGTCTTTCAGCAGCAAACAGATGGAGGTGGACTGCTTTACGGAATTGCATCTGGGGTGGCAAGTGAGTCTTATTTTCTATAAACTATATTTCAGACCTTATGAAGTATTGCCTTCTGTGTGACCTTTCTTACAAACACAGCCCATTTCTTTTTCAACAAGTGATACCAGTGTGCATGCTCAGTATAGAAAAGCTGTCCACAAGCCCACAAGCATGCTTGGGTCGTAATCATATATGGTCCATCTCTAGATGTGTTAGAATTCAAGGAAGTGATATCCGCAGGTGCTGCAGGGGTATCTTCCCTGCAAGACAGCACATGGTAAAAGTAGCACTTAGTCCATTTCTTTTGCTTTTGTTGATATTTATTTAAAAAAATAAATAACAAAGCAAGTAGTGCCCTATTTGATAATGCTTCAAGTTGGTTAAAATGTTGTAAAAACACTTTATATGCATATTTTATTCTTCATAATTACTTGGTGTATATGGTGATGTGTTCTGTGGCTCTGCTTGAGCAGAGCTTTGGACTAGGTGGTCTCAAGAGGTCCCTTCCATTCTTGGGGATTCTGTGATGTAAGGGAGTGACCTAGATAGGAATTTGTCTTACATGTTGTAGTGTATGCCTTTCCCAGTAGATTGACTAATGTTTTTTCCTGAATAGTATGACTAGATTCTGACCTTTTGTGAGTGGACTGTTTGCTGTAGAGAGATACTGCCTGAAGGCTATGAAAGGCTCGATGCTGGGTTTTGTAAAGAAAAAGTCTTCTTGTGTTTATTATACTATATACTGTGTTTTGCTTGGTGGTTGCTCTCTTTCCCAGACCAGGTGTGTTTTACTGGTGTGTGTATTACATATAAAAATTATTCCTAAAGGTTTTTCTTTTCATTGTAATAAGAATAAAATATCATATATTTCTAACAGTAAAGATATATGTTATTTTCTTTTCCCCTGATAAACTAAATAACACTTTGTAAGTCAGTTGCTGTTAGAAGTGATACTATTTATTTTATTCTTTTGTGAAATCCATTCACTGGTAGCATCCCTAGGGGAATTTAAAGTTCAGGCCGCAAGTGGTCTGCCAGAAAATATTTTACAGGCTGTGACAGTACATTGTGTGTGGATGTCCTCATGGAGGCAGTAAAAGAGCATGTCTCCATAACTTGGTGCAGTGTAGCCTACCCTAAATACGTCGCTGCTTCTGTGTGAGATGAGATTATGCACAGCTCAGCATGCTGATGGAACACGCATCTCCTTTCTGGCTTCCAGCTTACACGTTGAAAGACCGTTTACTGCGATGTTTGGGTTGTGCCCCTAATGTAAATGTGTCAAAAAGCAGTTGCTTGGTTTGCAGTTTGTTTAAACACAGAAGTGAAATTAATTAAATTGTTCCCTACAGCCTATTTATTTGGGAGTCCCAACAGGTACATTCTCTTCTTCCTTTTCAGTTACTAGAGAAAATTGCTTTTAAAATGTTTTTCCGAAGCAGCTTTCAGTATGTGGTTTGTAGTTTTGCTTGTGACTGGAGAGCAGATCTCACTGCGTATTTTGATACCTCTGCTTACCTGATGGTTTGATTCGTCCTGGTTCTTAACCTCTCTAGTCACGCTTGAGTGTCTTTCTGACTTTGTGCTGCCATGGGCAAAATAGCATTTTTCCTCTTCTGGTTACTTGATTGATTTGTAAAGTCTGCCCAAATTGCCACTGCTCCTGCATTCCCCTGTAGCTCCTCTGATATCGTATCTTCCCTGTGACTTTTTACTTCTCGTATATCGAGTTTGCGTTTCTTAACGCAGACTCTAAAGGTTTCAGCCTACGTCTGTTCTTGTCTCTTCCTACACTTCCACCTCCTTCACTCCTCTTGAACCATTCTCTGAACAACTCCCTTGGCATACTTATACATTTAGTTTCTTGCTTCTTCCATGAGTACCTGAAGTACCATCTCTTTTCCCAGGGAATTAAGTATCTTCATTGAAAGCTTTAAGTAAAAGAGCCTTTAGAAAGAGCTTCCTAATGACTGGCCTGGGAAAAGGGAAAAAAATAAGTACCACATCCTGTTAGAAAATATATTTTTTCTGCCCAAAGAGTTGGGTAATGGTTTTTTGTACCTGATTATTTGCCTGTATACCTTGATGGGCTATAGATGAACCTTGGACACAACAGGATTGGTAGTGTAAATGGCATATTTGCCCATCTGTAATACCTCTGAATTAACCCTTTGCAGTCCTTTGTTTTATATAGCAGCAGGTATCTAGGTAGAGTGCAATACAGAATAGAAGAATGCAGCACAAATTGGTGGTCTGTTATGGCAGAGAAACAAGTTTTGAGCAATTAACAGATGTGGAAAACTTAGACATGGTTTCTCCATTGTGTTATATTTGTGTATATTCTAATTTTACGGGATAAGAATTGAAAAAAGAACAGAAGAATTGAAAATTTGCTTTTATGTTGCTCATTGTCTTTCAAATACCACATAATGCTTAAAATAAGTTTACTGAAATAGTCTAAACGTAATCTGTTTAGGATGAAAAGAGATAGGAGTCTGATTTTTAAAGACAGTTTATTTTTCATATGAAATTTCAAGGCCTGAGATAGTGGTTGTAATTGTTACTTTTACATTATTTAACTTGATACCATGGTCGTCTACATTACCATGTGTTACTTGATGCTTGTTTTGTAGTCCCTTGCACAGCAGCAGTAGATCAACACTCTTTAACGTATTTTAAATCCACCCCTCTTTCCTTCCTTGTGATTCAGCAGTGGTGATAATTGTCCATGATATGAGCAGAGGTTTACCCTTTCCCACAGTTTACCTTCTCCTGCTTCTTATCCTTTGTAGCTTATTTTTTTCCTCTCATGAGCCTCCTTAACCCTGAAACTGTACAGCCAGCATCCTCATACTCATTATTTCTCTTTGGTTTGGCCTCTGCATGCAAGTTATCTGTGTACCTATCTCCGTTCTGCATATAAAATACGTTGGTTAGAATTGTATTGCCAATTATTTTATCTTCCATTAGTCAAATAAATGATTGTGGGTTTGGAATGAGGGGGGGAAATAATGATATTTTGGTTTAGTAACTTCATAAAGGTCATTCTTCTGTACAGAGTCAACTTATCTTTGTCTTCATGGTCTTTCTGTAGGTGTGCAAAATAATTGTCAAGTGCTACTAGATCTGGCTGTTGATGTGCTGTGAAGGCATAAATGACATCAGTATGCACGGCAGTATGAGTCAGACCTCACATACTAGAAATTAGAAGTTCATTTTTCTAGGTTTGCAAGGTACATAAAACCAACTGACCTTCAGAAATATTTTTTTTTCTGGTTTTAAATCCTCTCCTCTTTTTTGGGGGGTATTATTTGCATTTGTGAACCAAGTTGAGAGAACTTATTGTGGGCAAGCAAAAATTTTTAACTGGTCGTTTTATTTCTTGCAAAATAAAATTTATGAATTTTATTTTGAGGAATGAAGAACTACCCAACCGATGATATGCTAAGACAAGAAAATGTTAGTTCTACTCAAGATGGTTGAGAAATAAGTCAATTTAAATGGTTTCTTTTGAAATAGTTGATCCAGTTTATACTTTGCTATTAAAAAAACCCAAACAAACCCAGAACAAACAACAAAACCCACTTTAATTCATTGTGGTGGTTTGACCTTGGCTAAACGCCAGACCCACCAAGCTGCTCTATCACTTCCCCCCCCTTCTCTCAGCAGGGCAAAAAGGAGGAAAGAAAATAAGATAGAAAAAAAACCACCGTTGTGGGTAAAACAAAAGCAGTTTTAATGTGAGCAAAGCAAAGCAAGGTCCATGCACGGAAGCAAAAAAAAGAAAACAGATTTATTCTCTACTTCCCATTAGCAGGCGATGTGGGGCCTTCCCAGGAAGCAGGGCTGTGATACGCGTAGTGGTTGCCTCGGAGGACCAAGGGTGACCCCACCCCCCTTCCTCCTTTTTCCCAGCCTTATACTTGAGCAGACATCATATGGTACGGAATATCCTTTTGGCCAGTTCGGGTCAGCTGTCCTGGTTGTGTCCCCTCCCAGGACCTTGTCCACCCCATCCCACTGGGGGGAAATGTTGGAAAGAGCCTTGGTGCTGTGTAAGCACTACTCAGCAGCAGCCACACCACCAGTGTGTTATCAACACCCTTCTAGCTCCCAGCATAAAACACAGCACCATGAGGGCTGCTACAGGGGAAAATCAATTCTGGCTCAGCCAGACCCAGTACATAAGGGAGTGGAACATCTCCCTTATGAGGAATGGCTGAGGGAGCTGGGTCTCTTTAGCTTGGAGAAGAGGAGACTGAGGGGTGACCTCATTAATGTCTATAAATATGTCAAGGGTGAGTGTCATGAGGATGGAGCCAGGCTCTTCTCAGTGACATCCAATGATAGGACAAGGGGCAGTGGGTACAAGCTGGAACATAGGAGGTTCTGCCTAAATGTGAGGAAGAATTTCTTCACAGTGAGGGTAACAGAACACTGGCACAGGCTGCCCAGAGAGGTTGTGGAGTCTCCTTCTCTGGAGACATTCAGATCCCGCCTGGATGCATTCCTGTGTGACCTGATCTAGGTATTCCTGCTCCGGCAGGGGGATTGGACTAGATGATCTTTTGAGGTCCCTTCCAATCCCTAACATTCTGTGATTCTGTAGTTCTGTGATTAATCTTGCAGTACTTAGATCTTACTGTTGAAGTAACTCCTAATTGACTTAGTTTGTGCTGTTCAGATGATTATAGAGGTAATGGATATAGTGTTGTGAGAAAGCAATGAAAATGCAGTAGCTAGATTCATCTTCATTAATTACCTAAGCAATTATCATAACTAATCTGGCCCACAAACGCATTTTTGTAGCATTGATATAAATTGCAGAATCCAGTGTATGGTGGTCAATGATAACTTGTTTTCTTGTGTCTCTACTCTGATTGGAACTATACAAACATTCTTCACTATTCTATCATGTAAATACATATTTTACTCTGCACTGTGTCATTCAACATTAGTATATTTGAAGGCAACTGATGGCCTGTGTTGTATATCTGTCATTTATATATACTTTAGCTCATTCTTCTGTTTTGTTTTTTTTTGTGCTACATTCTGGTGAATAGGAGCACTTGCACGGTTATCTTTGGTTATAAATTAGACCTATTTATTCATATTTAAAATTTTATGTTAAAATTGAAGGTGAAAAAGATTAAATAGTCTGACTTGTAATACCTATACTAAAACTTGTGCAAAAAAGCTACTTGTGATATGTCTGTTCTTTCTTACAATTCTGCCAAGCTTTTTTTTTGACTTACAAACATTTTGGGCTGGTTGTTTCTACCTTCCAGTACCTTTTCATGATGTGTCACAGATCTAGTGTATGATCTGTTACATAACCACAACCTTGTCTGTCTCCTTGGTGCTTAGTCAATGTTTAATTGCCTGTTCATGCTCACCATAATGAAAACATCGTTCTGAGACTTTTTTCCCATTTCTTTCTGTTCATCTTCCTTCTTGCTTACAGTCTGTAACAGCATCACCCTCTTACCACTGTAATGGGGGCATTTTGACCTGACTGAATGAAGATTTAGATAATGTCCAGATCTTAACCTTTCTCTTAGTTTCTCCAAACATGTCTGAACTGGTGCAAAACACATGGCTGCAGTTCAGGCACACGTTTTTTGAGAATTAAGTAGTTGAGTATTGAGTAGTGTAGCTGTGGCAGGCACAGTCTGCAGAAGCTACCCAGTAAGTTGGGTTCCAGAGCAGCTTCATCCTGACCAAAATCTGTGCTTTGGTGTCCTGAGGACCATAGGAGCTGGTTTGAAGTCAGTTTGAGTGGTGCCTGAATCCCCCCTCTGAGAGTCTTCTTTACCTTTTTTCACAAGATAAAACTCATCTTCTGTCTTAATCACAGTAGCACATAAAAACATTGCCTCTGGCGTAAATATCGGCAGGCCATAAATGTATTCACTATCTAGCTCTTACACATTTCCTTTGACATACACTGTTTTGTGTTTTTTATTTTTCTTGAAATCTAATTTATCTTTGTGCTTTTGAATGATGTGAGACTATATACAGCAGCAGGATTTCTAGTTGCATGCCTTGTCACCAGGTCCACCGAACTCTTGGGGCTTTCAATCACAAGGATCTGAAACCAGTATAGATGTAGTATAATTATGTAAGAAATTATTGATCGGTCTTAAAAGCTTCACCAACATATTTTTGACATTTTTTTTATGTGTGCCAGTATAAGTTGGGGACTGACCTGTTGGAGAGCAGTGTAGGGGAAAGGGACCTGGGGGTCCTGGTGGACAGCAGGATGACCATAAGCCAGCAAAGTGCCCTTGTGGCCAAGAAAGCCAATGGCATCCTGGGGTGTATTAGAAGGGGTGTGGTTAGGAGGTCGAGAGAGGTTCTCCTTCCCCTCTGCGCTGCCCTGGTGAGGCCACATCTGGAGTATTGTGTCCAGTTCTGGGCCCCCCAGTTCAAGAAGGACAGGGAACTACTTGAGAGAGTCCAGCGCAGAGCCACAAAGATGATGGAGTGGAACATCTCCCTTATGAGGAAAGGCTGAGGGAGCTGAGTCTCTTTAGCTTGGAGAAGAGGAGACTGAGGGGTGACCTCATTAATGTTTATAAATATGTAAAGGGTGAGTGACATGAGGATGGAGCCAGGCTCTTCTCAGTGACATCCAATGATAGGACAAGGGGCAATGGGTGCAAGCTGGAACATAGGAGGTTCCACATAAATGTGAGGAAGAACTTCTTCACAGTGAGGGTAACAGAACACTGGAACAGGCTGCCCAGAGAGGTTGTGGAGTCTCCTTCTCTGGAGACATTCAAAACCCACCTGGACGTGTTCCTGTGTGACCTGACCTAGGTGTTCCTGCTCTGGCAGGGGGATTGGACTAGATGATCTTTTGAAGTCCCTTCCAATCCCTAATGTTCTGTGATTCTGTGACAGGAAACCCCAGTGAGTTAGGACTAGCTGGACAGATAGCTTAGACTTTTGCTCTGGGACCCCAGCTCTCTTCATAGATGCTGATGTCGATAGCAAAGCATTCTTTCCCAGAAGAGCAATTTATACTGTAAGGCCCTGGGCTTGGATAGTTCTTGGAAGCCTTCCACTGACTCTGATGTGACTTACACATTTGCAGGGAGCAAACAGGAGGGTTTTTTCTTTACTTTGGATAGGTAAGCATTCCTGGGGACCCTTGACTGCCACCACTCCACCCTTACAGCAATGACAGACTATTTCATACTAAACGTTCTCAAGGCTTACATGTTTTGAAGTCTTCCGTAAGGTGTCTTTTCTGTGATGTCTACCTGACACTGTGTAGGCTCGTGGTGTACTGGGAGCTCTGCTACTGTGCTGTTACTGCCTCTGCTCTCTTGTCAACCCCACTCTGTGCTGATCCATCTTGTCTCTTCCTATATATGTAGATGGCAAGCTGTTTAGGGTGGGGACCATAGTCGAGTATGTACAATACACAGCATAGCAAGACTGTGGTTCATGAGTAGAGCTTCTGATTTCTGTGGTCATACAAATCATAATTGTAACCATATGTTCCAGCTTGTTTACTGAGAGTGCTGCAGCAAGTTTCATGAGGTGTGTTAGTGATTTATCTCCCTGACATTTATCCTGATACTCCAAAACCTGAGCAGCTTCAAATAACCCATTATATATATAAAAAAACCCAACCGATTGACTCAAAACTGATTTTCTTCTTGAATTCTTCAGGGAAAATTGCTTGTTAAAGGAAACCAAGAATCAAGCTAATGTACTGTAACAACAAAAGGTTTAGAACTTGATATCTTGCAAGGACTAGGGCTAGGAAAAAGGAATTTTGTATTGATGGAAAGGAGGTATTTCATTCTTTTCAAACTCTTCTTAGCTCTAGAGAACTACAGAAATTGAAATTGAGATAGATACAATATTTATAATTATAAAATTTTAATAATGAGATTTTTTTTTTCCCTTTAAAAATGCTCTAATTAACTTTTTCTTGAAGTCCTACAAATTTCTCCTGGGGAATGATAAGAAATCTGTACTTCTTCACTTTACCATCCAGTGTCAACAAGCGCATTCATCTCCTACATAGCATTTATTTTAGCAGTAAATGTGAAAATACTTTAAGAAGATTGTCAACACTATTATTTCAGTTTCATTTTTGAACATATTGCAAGAGATAAAGAGGCTTGACCATGCTGTCTAAGAAACAGACCAAAATCTGGGAACTGAAGTCTTCAGGTTCTGCATCTTCTTCCAGTAGACCATGGTGCTTCTCATAAAGTATTAACAGATCTTAAACTTTTTGATGGTCATCCTTCTGTTTGGTAGATACAGAGTATGTAGGGTTAATATGTGACCAGAAGGGTGGGGCTTTTTCACTAATATGGGATATTAAAGTAACACCTACAACTTACATCTCCATAAGGTAATTATTCTTCATAGTTTTGAAAATATCTGCAGTGAAACACTGGGGATGTGCTCTGCTGCACATTTTCTGATGAAAATGGCTCAGAAGTTCAGGAAAAAGGATGATCTGTTTGGTTTGACATGAACTGATACTATATTATGAATGGGTTTACACTTGCTGTCTGATTGCTGGCAGGACCGTTGGAGGGGTTGGAAAGTGAATGGACAGGAGAAACTGAGTTGCATTTAATACACTGATAAAGCACAACAGGTATTTTTTTTTCTTACTGCTCTGTGTCAAAATTTGGTTTTCAGGTCTGCTAATGGATTAAATTCATTCAAAGCTGCATTTGTTATTAAGTTGCATGTTAACTGGTTTCCCTTCGTTCTCCTGCCAGATGTCTCTACCACTTTTTGCGGTGGGACTGTTCAGACATCAAGTCATTCAGATAAAGAAAAGCCCCAGATCAGCGTAGCTGGGGAGTTGCCTTACCTTCTGGCTGGCACATGCACTTCTGCTTCAACACCTTTTTGTTGTTAAATTTTGGTTTTTTCAGTCATTGGTCACATCTGTAAAGATTGAAGAAATGCAAAGACTATGCTGCGGACTATAGTGTTGCCGTGTTATTTTGCGGGATTTTTTTCTTTATTGTTTTGTTTTATTTTATCATTTATGCATTATAGGTGACGTGGGGAAGTTCAAAGTTTTTCTGTGTGTTTTCTGTTTGGTTTCCTGTTCCCTTTCACATTTAGCTTCCTGCTCCTTCCCCAGCATAAGTAATGATGGATTTTTCTTTTAGTGCATCTTCAATGAAAACTTATATTTTAACCCCTTCCCCAAATAACTCCTGAAGTCTGGTAGGTTTTTTAACATGGTCAAAGTGAAAGAAGAGAAGTTTATTCATATGATATCTGTTAACATTGGACATAGAGTGATCTACTGGTAGGAGCAACACAAGTTAAGTTGTGGAAGTATTGTGTCATGATCAAATTAGCTCAAGTTCTGAAACAGTTTTATTTGCTTTACCAATATTTTTTTCAGAGGAGAGGAGAAATTGCTTCAAAGCCTTTGCCCTAGAAACGTAGTGGAATATACTCTTTACTTTTTTTATTTTTACATTTTCACAGTTAGGGACATAATCATACGTGGATGGGAGGTAAGGGAGGCAACGTCTGTCACCTAAGTAGACAAGAGGAGCAGTGAGTTTGCTTACCTGTTAATTGCTTTAAATCCTTAAATTAGATCCTTAAATTAATGCAGAACTTCCTAAGCATACATTTTGCACATACAGTGGAGCTTATGGTTTTCCAATTAGCAGTAGACATTTTAATTTACATAACAGATCAGACCTAGTATATGCCTATATAATTCATATAAATATGAATTTGTTATGAATATAACCTTAATCTTTGATGTCAGTGTACTCAACTGCAACGTTTAAACATAAAAAATACTTTACATAAAGAGCTTGCAGATGAACTCTCTAATAGTGATACTTATAAGACAAGAATGTGCCTTGCAGAAAGTGGTAGCTGTCTTGCCAATGCTTAAAACCTGTCCAGAAGGAGGAGGATAATTAACTACCTTGTTAACAAAGTCATTAATGCGAGTTGAAGGATGTACATTGTGCAAACGAATGCTGTGCTTTTTAGGATATGATGACTGTGGATGGTTTTTCAGTGGCTCGAAGGGAAATGAATCAAAACCCAAATGTATTATGAAGCAAAACTTTCACTGGTGCCAAAATTCAGAATCAGATGAATGCTTGAATCTGATTAATCTGTAATGAAAATATTTGTGTGTATTTGGTAATCAGTAGTTCAAATTTGCAGTCTTGCAGATCCATACAGAAACTTTCAGCCTGGACTAGAATCATAAATCTGTAAAAAACCCCTTGGCTATAACAAATTTTATAGCTTTGATGTAGTACAACCTTGCTGGAGCCACACTCCATCTGGATGTGTCTCGTCGTATGTTTTCTCTTGAGCCGTGTTGAGTATGTATGTAACAGCACAATATTGCCTATATGGGCTGAAGTGCTTGACTGATTTTGAGGCCTGATTTCACAAATAACTTCATTTTAACAGCTGTGGTTTCCAATGAACAATTTTTATTTGAGAGGGAAAAAGTTCTTTATATTTGAGTGTTAAAAACCTTGGAAGTCTTATTTCTGTGGATTACAGCTGTACTTCCCTGTTTTTGTAGACCTATGGAGGAGCTAAGCTCTGCAAAGCATGGTCTAAGATTTAACGAGGCCTTTGCTTAAAATCTTTGTCTTAAACCAACAAAGACAAACCCTTAATGCAATTATAACATAGTTATTTTTATTTAATGTTCTAGAAGAGGCAATGGTAATTGTGTTCTACCAAACTGTAGTTTCCAATGCAAGTATGAGATTTTTACATAACCTGATAAATGATTATTTTTCCTTTTGAACAAGCCATCAAAAATGTTTTCCTCCTTTCTGTGAAAGGCTTCCCAGCCAAATTAGAGCAAAGCCAAACAGATCATGTGCTTAGCAGTGTATTAGTAGAAACTGTTTTAACAGTTGCAGATTTAAATTTTATTTCCTTGTCCTGAAGCCAGTTACTATTGTTGAGTAATTTGGAACTTTTATTTTCTGATTAAAGCTTAAGTTATCAGTATGTGGTAGTTGTAGTATAGAGCAGTGAACATTAATTTTCATGACAGTTGGGTTTGTTTGTCAATTTTTCTTTTTCAAGCGAGTGGCGTTTTCCAGAGTGACTCATTTTGGGGAAAGAAAAATACTATTAACAAGAAAAGAATGTGGCACCTAGGAACAGACCGTCTGGTGAGAAGAATGGATTTCCATTATTAAAAAATAAAGTTCTGTATTATATGGAAATTCAATTATTATCCTCACAAGAAAGTGTGAATTTTTGCTTGCTTCTCAGTAAATTGATTTTTGTTTGCATCAACTCCAGAGCCAAGCTATGTCTTGTTGATGGCTGTAACTGTCACTTGTGAGGGAACATGGCTCAGACCTACATGACATGCTGTTTTTGTGCATGCTGGGCTGCTGGCTGGGAGGAAGCAGCCTTGTTAGGACAGACTTAATGACAAAACTTCACCCTGACCGTTCTGCCCACCCCTCCCGCCCCCCCGCCTTCACTATGTGTGAATGGGTGGAGCAAGTGGGGAGAAACAACATTTTGCTGGTGTCTGCTATGCTAAGGTTGCTTTGCTGATGACTGGTGGCATTCCTGAAGGTGTCCGCAAGAGAAGGTCTTTGAGTCTTACAAGAATGGCTTTAACTTTGTCCTGGTGGTAACATGACGATGCTTTAGGAGGGGGAGGTTTGTAGAGAGTGGCAATATTTTCCATCAGACCAGTTACTGCAGCTGGACTAACAGGCATGTGTGCAAAGTGTAATACCATATATATGCTACCCAAACCATCTTCAGATGGCAAAACTTTTAAGAATTTAACCTTATTTAACCTTAGGAGAGGGCTTAAAGACGTAGACATTGGCACTCAGAGGAAGGGGTGGGAAAATACCATTTTGTTGGGAATGGTATTGGGAACCTGAAATACACATTCAGACACCAGCACCATAGATTGAATACAGCTTTTTCATTTAATTTTTCAACCACAAATACTTGAGTTTAATAAAACTAAGTGTTACAAACTTACAGCTGTATCTTTTTCACCATGGAATGTAAGGGAAGGACTAGATAGATGAGAGGCTGGAGAGGAAGGCACAAAAGCAAATCCCCTGTTGCATGAGTTTCCCATATTATCTTCTGGTATTTTCCATCTTCTATTTCTGTCCTATAAAAGAGAGAGAATAGGGATGGTGTGGAGCTGGAAAGGCAGAGTAGATGTAGGAAGGAAGATGACTTTCTGATGTCTCTAACTTGGGTATGATTTGGCTGACTGACATGAAAGTTCTTGCCTATATGTAAATTACTGTTGTGGACATAAGAACATTCCTGATGTGAATGTGTATATAAGGAAGTTAATGGTAAACAAACTGCCTTTGTTGGGGTATCATTAGGGACTTGTTCATGCAAAATGGAGAGCATGCTTGTCTGACAAGCTCTTGCACGTTATTTTTATTTAGCATGTTAAGCAAATGGTTTCATGTTTGGCCTTTCTAGATAGGTTTCTGGATATCATTTCGTTCTTTTTGCTAAGCATTGCCCTCTTTCCTCTTTGTTCTGGAGCATTTTGTGAGGTTTGAAGTAGACTGTTACCAGGGGAACTGCTGCAATTCAGTGGACAGATTTTCCTTGGCTGAATTCCAAACCTCGTCTTCCTGTTGTGGATATTGATAATGACAGAGTTGAGACCTTGTCACTCTTCTGCTGAATAGTGTAGGTAATAAATTAGGAAACTAGGTTTCATAAGAGAATTGTGGTCAGGAGCAGGACAAGGTTTTCTGTCTAAATGAAAAATTTCACAATGGGTCTAACTCTGGAATAATTCCTAATAATAGTTAAAAGACTAAATTTTTTAGCGTTCTTGCTAATATTTTGGATTTTGCTCAGCATTATGTGAATATGTTGCTAATAAACTGTAGTCTCAGTCTGACTTAGCTGAAAATTTTTGCTTTCCAGTTGGTTTTCGTTCACACAAACCCCTCACAGTAAGTGAGATGATTTTATGTTGCAGCTAACATTCAACGTTGGTTTAAATCCATTTATTACTGCCATGCACATACATGAGTCTCAGTTCTGTATTAAACAGTTTATGTAGTGCTTCAGGTTTTAACATGCTTCTGGGGCAATGTACAAGTCTTCAGGATGCTTGAGGGTATCAGTAGGCTTTATCAGATCAGCTATAGCTGGCTCTTTAATAAGACTTCAGTAAGGTTGGCTTCCCAGATTTATTTTGCGCTTCACATTTTGTGAAGAGTACACCTAAAACATGCAGATGTTCATCAGAAACCACATTCCTAGAAAACACGGTGATTGTAATGGGATGCACAGGGTTGTCAAGAGAATGTTCTGCATCAGATCTTTTTACCATGAGATCTGTAATCACCATCCTGTGTCATTTTGTCTGTAGCAGGCAGAGACTGCACAAGTGAGATGTCCTGGTGAATGCTCACAGATTGCACTGTGCCTGAAAGGTTGAGTTTAGGAAGGGGCAGCAGGCATGGTTTACACAGGGGTTTGCTTTTAATTTCTTTGGGCTTGTTGCTGAGGCTCAGGAGAGGCTGTCTGGGCGCTGCCAGGACCCTCAACTGCTCCATCTGAAGTTACCAAATTTGCTCTACTCTGCTAGTCAATGTATTGTCAGTGAGTAAGCCCTAGTTGTACATGAGAGAAATTTAACTGTTAGAAACCCTGTGATGTCTGTCATGCAGCTAGGTTTGAATCCTTGGGAAAAGGTGAATTTATAAATTTTTTTCTGAACCTTCAGAGCAAATTAGTTTTCAGCAGATCTGTATTAGGTCTTAAATGAACTAGGACTTTGCAGGCAAGAAATAGATCTTTTTCAACTGGTTCATACTGTACTAGTCATGTAATACTGTAAAGCCTGAATACACTGCTTTGTGAAGTGAAATCCAAAAAAAGTGGGGAGAAGGATTAGCCAGTAGCATATATGAGAAGTGCTGAGAACCATTTTAGCTATTTTTTGCTCTGTATTCTCAAGGAAAATCCTGTATTATAGTTATCAGGCTTACAAACTTTTGTTTTGGACTGGCAAAGGAACATGTTGTTTCTTTAAACAGAAATTTGACTAAAGGCTGCATGCTTGAAGGCTTGTCTTTTTTATAGCTGCGTAAACTGGTCTTACGTTACTCTCTGAATACGTTGCTTTTTTCTGTAAACATAGCAGAAGCTGCGCAGCTCTTTTGAGAAAGAGAACAGACTCTGAGGACTGCCATTAAGCATAGACAACAATGGAAAATTCTAGGATGCATCGTATAAAAGCCTTGCTCTTCCTCTACGTGACAAATGACACATATTTATGGCTTTAACACTGGGTATGGTGCCGATTCTAGGATGTGGTTATGCAGAGAGACATTTTTGTGTTTGTGCAGCATCCCAGTAGCTTCAATGAAAATCGTTTGACATGAGAGCCTAAATGTTTCACTCTTTAGTTTAGCAAAGGTCCTGAATACTCATAGGGAAGAAGGAACACTTTTTGATGATGCTTTGCAATTTATAGTGATGGAAGAAATACAGGAGCATTTAATTTTTCCTAGTATGCCAGGTAGAGTATGGTTTTTTAAAAAACAATTATGTTGAAAACAATCAGAAAAATTAGAACAAATTAGAACCCCCTGTGTCCCCCAGGGGTCAATACTTGGTCCAGTCTTGTTCAACATATTCATCAATGACCTGGATGAGGGGACAGAGTGGATCCTCAGCAAGTTCACTGATGATCCCAAGTTGGGAGGGGTGATGACACTCCAGAGGGCTGTGCTGCCATCCAGTGAGAGCTGGGCAGAGAAGAACCTCATGAGGTTCAGTAAGGGCAAGTGTAGGGTGCTGCCCCTGGGGAAGAAGAATGCCAGGCGCCAGGATAGGTTAGGGGGGACCTCCTGGAAAGCAGTTCAGAGGAGAAGGATCTGGGAGTCCTGGCAGACAGGAAATTATCCATGAGCCAGCAATGTACCCTTGCCACCAAGAAGGCCAATGCCACCCTGGGCTGCACAGGGAAGTGTGTGGCCAGTAGGCCGAGGGAGGTCATTCTCCCCCTCTACTCTGCCCTGGTGAGGCCACAACTGGAATACTGCGTCCAGTTCTGGCCTTCTCAGTTGAAGAGAGACAGGGACCTACTGGAGAGAGTCCAGCAGAGGGCAATGAGGATGACTGAGGGATTGGAGCATCTCCCCTATGAGGAAAGGCTGAGAGCTGGGACTCTTTAGCCTGGAGAAGAGAAGGCTGAGGGGTGATTTAATTAATGTTTACAAATACCTAAAGGGTGGGTTGAGAGAGGATGGAGCCGGACTCTTTTCAGTGGTTCCCAGTGACAGAACGAGGAGTGATAGGCACAAGCTGGAACATAGGAGGTTCCATTTAAATATGAGAAAGAACTTCTTTTGGGTGAGGGTGCCAGAGCTCTGGCACAGGCTGCCCAGAGAGGGTGTGGAGTCTCCTTCTCTGGGGATTTTTCTGCCTCGCCTGGATGCAGTCCTGAGTGAAGTGCTCTAGGGGATCCTGCTTTTAAGCAGGGGAGTTGGACTTGGATGATCTCTAGAGGTCTCTTTCAACTTGGACAATTCTGTGAAAAGTCACAATATTTAAGCATTTGAAGAAGGAAGATGGTGTAGTCTTCCAGTTGTAGACCAGGTATGTCAAGTGTGAACACTTACGTCTTTTGTGTTAAGTGCTGTTTCTTACGAAGAAGTGTGGCAAATGGAAGAAAATAAATCTAAAGAAAACTGTTTTAGTAAACACAGGACATAATTATTTTATTTTTCAAGTACCATGTTTGGAACTTCATTGGATTTCTGTAGTGCGAAGTTAAGCAAGATATGATGGTGTGCATGACAAATTACCTATACAGGAAACAGTTCTTTTAGAATTTCAGAAGTTCTAAAATATAATAACTACTGTAAAAGCATGTCTGGAAAACAAAATAGTAATAGGTAATTTTTGAAATGTAATGAGTTTAACAGCAATTTGCTTAAAGGGTACTTGCTGGAATATATTAGTAAACTGTTTCCAAACGTGTGTTTCAAACACCTGGTCAGAGGAGGTGAACTGGCTGCTTGCAACTCAATCACCTGCAGCTCCTGGAGGAAAAAGTAAAATAATCTTCCTAATAATCTGATGAAGACGACAGCTAGTTGACCTGTGCTTACAAAGTCAGATAATTTGAAATATCAAGTGTTTGGAACAATGATTTTGGACTTCTTGAAATTAATATTTGGGTTAGGTTGTGTAGGCTTGTTAGACCAAGATATTCTTCTGGCAATGGGAATGAAAGCAAAACCACTCCTGATCCTGCTAAAGCAACTGCTGCTTTTCCATTTCACAATGTGGAGAGCCAGGACACAGAGAGACTGCATCTCATCCAAACATCATGCATGTGGCTGACTTAAAGTGCTCTGAGAAGAGCACTAGTCCAGACTTATCTTAAAGTCACCTTCACTGAGGAATCTTAATTCAGTTAAAATTATGGATATTGCAAATAAGTTCTGTCCTCAAAAGCTGGTAACATTCGGGGAACAGAGACAGAATGGCTGCTGATCATGGTGAGCCACTCCGAGTGTTAGTATGTGCACATGAAGGACTTGATTCAAACGTGTATCGCCATATGGTAAAATAAGCTGCCTGTATGCTTCCTCAACAATCCAGTTGTTTATGTCTCAAGAAAACAACTGAACAGCAACAAATCTGGAGTAGATTTTCTGGAATTAAAAAAAAACAAACCCAACCAAACATATTCCTTATGAGAATAATGGCAAGTTGGGGCTCTACTCCAAGCAGACACATTCACATACTTGAATAGAGGCCTCCACTGCTATGAAGTCTGACCTTACTTGAGACTGTCACTGGGTTTTGCTGTTGCCAAACATTTGGTAGAACGAATCAGATGACTGTAATCAGAAAATGATCATGATGACTTCTGTTCAACTTCCTTAAATTACTTTGCCTGTGACCAAGAAGGGAGAGGAGGCAAAGTGTTCTTCAGTTGACGTTGTAAGAATCATTGGTCTTTCAAGTTATTTCTCAAACAGCATCTGGAGCATCTGATCCTAAACTCAAATCTAAGATCTGCACACTGCAACTTACAGAAGTAGGCCTGCTGTTTCGACTAGTCTGAATAATAGTTTAGTGATCATTGAATGGAGTTTACCAAGAAACTTAAGCATAATCTCACTTTGTTACGGAGAAACCTTTACTTATTTCAAGTGTTTTTTCCCCCCATTCTCTTCTGGTTTTCGGTTTGGAGTTTATGCTGTCATCTTCACAGTGAGGGTGACAGAGCACTGGAACAGGCTGCCCACAGAGGTTGTGGAGTCTCCTTCTCTGGAGACATTCAGAACCCACCTGGATGCATTCCTGTGTGACCTGTTCTAGGTATTCCTGCTCCGACAGGGGGATTGGACTAGAAGATCTTTTGAGGTCCCTTCCAATCCCTAACATTCTGTGATTCTGTGAAAGATTAGATTAGGGATTTGCTGCACAACAGAGTCTTCGAGGTATTATTTGTTACTCCTACATCAGAGCAGCCTGGGAGATGGACAGAAGCTATAGAGCCTTTGATTTTTACAACTGTTCTTGGACAGGAATTACATGTAATCTAGGTTGGAGAACTGCTTATTGTGTAAAGGCTTTATGGAATTGGAAGTGCAGCATTTCACATTTCTATAGTTAAGTTGTCCTGAAATAGTCTTAGCATAGATGGAAAATGTGCTCATTAGCCACGTTCCTATTCTTGCCCAATTTTTTCATTAATTTTTCTGTAAACTTGTAACTTGCCATGGCTGCTGTCATTACATTTTTGTTATAATTGCTGTATTGGTCAGAATTGCTTATTAGTGAAGATTTATATAGATTTTCCCATTTTTGAGATCTGTTTACTTTCCCTATCCCAAGTTGTAAAACACTCTGAAGCTTTGCAAAAGTTGAACTGTATCCCAAACAAACAATTTTTAGCTGCTGTAGCAGTCACAAAACAAAGTCCTGGTGACAGCACTCGGTACAACTGAGTGATTTAATTGCAGCATTAAAATGAAAAAATGCAGGAAAAACTATTGAGTGTGGCTGGTCTGAGGGCATTTGCCATTTATGCTAGTGCTGCTTCATGAATTGAAAATACATTATGTATAATATGGGCTCTCCTGGGACTCTATAAGTTGACTAAGTAAGTGCATCAAGTGACATGAAGAAAACAAATAACTGATTGTAGGAGTTTTGTCTCTTCCTCCACAGTTGTTCGTTTCCTTGGTGCCCTCTGTTTACTTCTAAAAGTCTCTCAGAAATGAAGGTTTAGGTGAACTTATTTTGAACAATATACAGAGAATAGAATTTAATAATTAATTTCTAAATCAGTCAACTAAAGTGTTTTAAGCGCAGTCCCACGTAGCTTGTCTGATCAGTTTAATGTTTTATCACATAATTGTTTATCTTTGCCATTTGGCTTCTTAGTATTTTCACTGGAAGAAGAAAAGAAAAACTCGTCCGCGTGTGCAGTCATGGCATACCCTGGTATTTTAAGTAATTTTTTAAGTCATTCAGCATCTCATCAGTGTGTTAAGAACTGGCATACTTGCAGGTTGCAGTAGTCAATTCATAAAGCACATAACCTGTGTAAAAATTTGCTTTGGCATATATTTAGAGCTCTCCAGTTAATTAATTTTAAATTTAATTTTTACTGTGGTTTGGCACGTGCTTGACACAATCACAAGACAACTGCTAAAGATGGAAACCTGAAATACTTGCGATTACTGCACTTTATGTACAAATTAATCCCCTTGTTGTGTAGAACTGACATTTTCCCTGACACTTTATCATCCTTAGGAGGCAGACTTTGAGAAGAAATAATGACTGTATAAATTAACATTTATAGATCTGTCTGGTTAGTGTGGGTGTCATGCTAGACATAATTCCTTATGAAGTGTGGTGTCCGTTATGGAAATCATCATTGAATCCTTTCTCGAGCGTAGGAAGGGATTTTGTAATCTGCTAGAATGCCAAATGCTTCTAACTAGAATTGAATGTGGTCCACTATCCATAAATTATGATCATGCATGCGTGTGGGTGTCTTATCATTAAGCTCTTATGTCTGTGTGAGAAGTGTGGGAGGTAATAAAATCTTGGGATATAATAGTTGATATATTGTACATTTTCTTTTAAAAATGTGTTCTGAATGTGTTTTGGAGTCCTTTAATTCACATCTTCCTCAAAGAAATTAATGCTGCATTTGCTTACAGGGATATTAATTAAGCAGTACTTTGTTTTGTTTTTCTCCTTTGGGCTTGTACCAAATGGTGCTTAAAACACAGTTAATGAGGTCCATAGGCTCTGCTCGAGTATGTAATGCATGTTTATGCAACTTCATACTGATTTTAGGTATTTGAGTTAGAACTGAGGCTTTTACTGCAGTAACTGCATCAGGGCATTCCTTATTGTGGAGGCAGGTGTTTGTATAGTTCCTTGTGCTTTTCTTAAATGCATAAACTTGGGCAAGAGAAGCTTGGCTTAGTGATAATTATATCTACAATGAGTAGTCCTAGATGTGAAATTAATATGAATAGTAAAAAGTAAAGATGTACATTGCTTTAGTTATACAGCTGAAGCTCTGTAGTCCAGATAAATACTGAGAATCAACACTTGGTGTGGATATTGAATCTTGTGGGACAGTCTAAAAATGCCACGTCGTTAAAATGAACTTACACAGTTCTGAATCCTTGTCTGGCATGCTGTTGCAGCAGTGTGTTTTGCCAATTAGTAGGCCCAGTACAAAGGACACAGCCAGCAGCAGAAAAACAATCCAGTAAGTAGGTTCTATTTCGCATAAAGGGGTCAGTATATAGAGGATCGCTGGGGGTACAAACAAGTCAGATAGATCACAAATAATAGATATCGACCCCAGGAATGACACAGCATGACCCGTAACAGATGGAACAAACAGAGATACAAGGTGTCCCATAGAGAAAATGGGAGACAACCAAGACAGTAAGGTGATTACATATGATAGAGGTAACCCCATGTTGCCTCCCCACAAAGCCCGCGTTTGTAGGTGCCAGACCTGATTGGGATCCAGTTGCATGAGGAGCTAGGAGGTCCTTCCCCAACAGGAAACTGTGAAGTGCGTCCACTTCACAGACAGACTCTCCAACTCTTCCTGCAAGTGGTCCCAGCTTTTATGCCCAAAACAGGACACCTGGCACTCATTTACCCAATGCAGGGCACCTGGGGCTTGTTTACCCAAGGGCTTTCCTTACAAGGCCCCCCCCCCCCCGCACCTTGGAGGAAAGCCAAAAGGCAAACTCATCCCCTCCTCTTAAAGGGCCATGGGGACCACCCATATGTCAACCTTAATTCAGGGCTTGGGGTTCAGACCCCAGCACTTCACAGTGCTAGACAGCTATAGAAATGCTGCTAGTTTAGCTATGGCAGTTGGATGGCTGGAGCAGAAGTAAATGGTGCTTGATCAACCAGGTTGCCTTCGCAGTGGTAAAATGACAAAGCTTGCAAATGAGGGAAGAGTGGTTGAAGTTGCCTGCCTATCTTTACTAAGGCTTGTGACAGTCTCCCATAGCATCTCTGAATGGGCTGTGGCACTGTAGGTGAATGGACTACTGTGTGGGTGTGACACTGGCTTAGAGAGCATGGTGGCTTGTCCACCATGCACCACTCTGGTATGTTTCTGTCTTCCACCATCAGAACATCTAAACGTCTTCCAGTGTTCTCAGTTTGATCAGCCTCAAACCAAGAAGGCATAGGTGAAGGGTGGTTGTGCTCAACAGATCTGAATGTCAATCACTTTGCCTTTTGGATGAGCGTAAGGTTTGAGCTGACACTTTCAGGGGACTCTCCATAATGATTCTGAGATTTCTTTCTTGAACAGAAATACTTAATTTAGAACTTGCTATGATGTGTAACTTAGATTTCTTACCCGCCATGTGTATATGTCCTTTATCACCCTAGTAGTTAGCTGGCATTCCATCAGGAAATTATTCTATGACTCTTAATCACTTTAGATTTGATGATCTGCATTAGATTTTTGTATCTTCAGGGTTTAACCCCTTCGTGCTTTGTTGGTTTCCAAGATATGTATGGAAAATCAGAGGTCTTAGTACCCCACTTAGCTGTATGGTAACCTACAGATAATCTTCCTTCATTATGCAAACCAACCATTTATTCCCAACAAACCATATTTAGTGCCTTTATGAATGCTTTTCTTATGCTTTCAGAAGTTTAATATTTTTTTTTTTTTTAAGACAAAATCTGTTAGAAATCCAGTTGTAGCAGATCCCACATTCACTTTCAATCCAACAGAAATATGAGCTGCTGTTGAAAGAAGCTCAAACCACATGCCATCACTTTTGCCTGCCTGTTTCTGCCTTTCCGTTTGCTGCTTAGATTTGTGGTGTGGCCACACGGTGAGCTGTTGCAGAGAACTGAGCTAGCTGAAAATTGTCCTTCCCCTCAGCTTGTCTGAAGACATTAATTTCCCTGTGTGGCTGCACAAATATCAGGGCTTTTTCAGAAGGGTACAGAAGGTGGGAAGAAAGGGAAGGAGCTGCTGGTTTTGGTTGAAGCTATATTAAAAACTCCATTGACATGTGCTCTGTACCAACTAGATTGTTCATATTCCTGTTCCTTGACTCCTTCAAAAAGTTTTGAAAGATCTGCATAAATGTTGATGTTGCAGTTACCAGCTTATGCTCATTCTGTTTGAGGGTTTGATAGCAGAGTTACTTTAGTACTACCAGGTGAACATTCTGGTCTTAATGATTTGTGGCTATTCTGGATTTGTTCCTAAATCATCTTCTGACCCTTCATTTGAAGACTTTTTGCAAAGGCAGCCTCCTGTTGAGCCTTAAACTGATTGAAGGTGGCTGTTGATGAAGGAGGCTGAGCGAGGACATGACAACAACTGCTCCTTTCACTGGTCTTGCATCAGATCTACTGATGGTTTATCCACAGTGTATTGGAAAATGTACCCAACATAGTTGATTTAGCTCATCTGTTAGAGCCTGTCCTTCTCTAAGGGCTCCCTTAATGCCTCCTTTGCTCTTTGGCCTCTCTCAGGAGCTGTCTACTTACTGCTAGAAAAAGCTTTTACAGTTCGTTTCTATACCTTTAGCAAGCTATTCCTAAGTTATTTTTGGCTTGACTTGTTATTGTTTATCATTGACCTTGCCAAAGCTTATGTACCTTTTACTTTCCTGATTTGGAAAAGACTTAATCTTTTTACATTTAATAGTCTATTTCCTCTGCAGTTGAGTAACAGTGCTTTTTTGTTCTATTTGGGACCTCTAATACCTGATACACGTCCTCTCTGAGCCCTTAATGCACTGACTTTAGGTTGTCTTACTGCCATCTACAAACAATTCGTAGACTGAGCCTATTTTCTTACCTGTTTCTTAATCTCTGGGTACATGCTATGTCAATGCTGACCTTGCTAACTAGCAAAATTAATTCCATTTTTATAAGATACTTGGAAACAGGAAGAGTCCTCTGAATATTTTATAGTTAACGGACTTTAGTTAAGAATGTTTGTGGAAATACCTATGTGGGAGGTTGGTGGGAGTTCTGGTGTTTTGGAAGAAAATCAGATCATGACCTTAAGCAAAGATTTTCCTTGTCTGCAAGAGAAGAAAAAATAGAATTATGGGAGGTTTCAGCAAAGTTTACTCTGAGCTGGAAGGAAAATCTGGGTGAAATTAATTCTGCCATGAAGGGAAGATGTTTTTAGGCACTGCAGCAGTTTGTTGTGTGTGTGTGTGTGTGCGCGCATGCATGTATTTATGCAATAGGAAAACTATATAATATAAAATATAGTAGCTATGTTTTAAAAATATAAACACATTTTATAATATATATGTTTATAAAATATATATATAAATATTTCTTAAAGTGTATGAACTTGTGTCCTGGGTTACAATGTATTCTATTACCATGAGCTGTTGAAACCAGGCGCTGATGTTCCTTACCTCCTCCCTCGGCACTAGCTTCTGTTAATGCGCCCATCAGTGCCTTGCCCCATGACTCACCATCCCTTTGTGAGATGCTCCGGCCAGGGGGAAGGGAGCCAAGCATTCCCACCGGGGATAAAATTTGGGGTTTGGAGCAGCATGAGCAGCCTTACCTGCTGGGATGCCAGAGGACAAGGACTACACCACCACCGGATTTTCAGAGGAAGACCAGTTTTCTTTTCTACAAGATCACTGCTTCAACAGGACCATTTCAAAGAGAACTGCAGCTGCCACTACATCAGACTGCTATCAGCACCCTGCCTGGCAGGGTGCCAGGTTGTATCCCTGACTCTGTCAGGCTTTAAACCAGTTTCTCTGTATTATTGTTTTGTTATATATACATTAGTAAAAACTGTTATTCCCATTTCCTCATATCTTTGCCTGAAAGCCCCTTAATTTCAATTTTATAATAATTCGGAGGGAAGGGGGTTGTATTTTCCGTTCCAAGGGGGGCTCCTGCCTTCCTTAGCAGACACCTGTCTTTCAAACCCAGACAACTTGTTTACTAGATGTATTTATATTTAGTGTGTATATATACAAATATATATACTTAGTAGATATTAAAATATCTAGTAGAAATAAAAATAAATATAAATTTTACATCAGCATAATACTTTGTTATAACTCTAAATGAAGATCGTGTTATATAAAAGTTAAAATATATGTAAATATATTAAAATAAATGTAGGTATGTAGATAGTATATAAATATAAAAATATTGTTAGAAAAATGTTTTGACTTGCACGGTTTTAATTTTGGTTGCAGCTTTATCTGTGTAAGACAGTGCTGACTGCTGAGTTGAGCCTTAATAGGTTGTATTTATGGAGCTACTTCTCTCCGCAGTTGGCATGCTCACTGTCTGTCAGAAGATCTGTCCTTCTGTGTATTTATACATGATATCTATATATAACTATGTGTATATACATGTGTATATATATATATATACACAATGCTTATATAGTCTGTTTCAATGTATATATAATCTATTCTGACTCTCTCAATGAGTCAGAGGTCTCTTGGCAGTTGGGACATTAGCTCAGGATTTCTCCTTACAGCCATGAGTCCTATCTCTGACTTGCACCAGCTCGGTGTTGTGTTTATTTCCTGAAGCAGTAATGAGGAAGCTGAGTCATTTACTACTTGTTGATAATTGTTCTTTGGTCCAGATTCAGGAGTTGCTTGTAAAGCTAAGGATTGTTTCCAGAAATATTATTTCACTCCCTACATCCATGGGAAACTATAATTATGAGACTAATTTTGGTAAAGGCAGTGGAATCTTGTGCTCAAGTACCTTGCTGAGCTGGGGTCTTGGGGGAGATGATAAATGAGTATTGTCCAGCACCTTAGCAAGACCAAACAGTGCGTTCAGGCCAAGGGCATCAAGAGGTAAATGCCCTTATTAAGTGGAAAATTCTCATTTTTACAAATAGGGGAAACAGAGGAAATAACATGCTTGCAGCTTGACTAAAATTATACAATGAGTTGACATTAAAGCTAGGAATAAAATTCCAGTCTCCTGATCTTTATCCTCATGATTTAACTGCTAGGCCTTGCTTCAAGGTTAATAAAACATGCTGTTTGCATGTGATAACTTGTGTAAGATTCATCAGCTTATCACTTAAAAGTTTCAGATGACTTTATAAGATGTATATGTACAGTGTAGGTGTGTCTCTTTTTGTAAAGTCTTGCTAATCCTAATTCTTTGTTTTGCTAATTGGAGTTTAGGATGTAGGCAATTGATATCTTTTTTTTTGGTTAGTATTACCGAAGAACACTATTGGATTGACTATAATTTTCAGAGATACAAATACCATTGAATATTTTGGTATGAAGTATTCAGGTTCATGGAGCTGGAAATTGTGTGTTAAAAATGATAGTATCATCAACCAGCCTCAATAACGGTGATGATAGGGAGGGAAGAGAGCATCTGAGCAGGAGAAGTGTGGGAAGGGGAGCTCAGATGGGTATCCAGGCAGTCAGGATGCCGCAGTGCCCAGACTCCAAAGCAGCCCAGAGCCATGGGCCAGGCTCGCCAGTGCCAGCATTTTGAATGCTTGGGTTATCTTGTATGGAATGAGAATTACAGGTTATATTAAAAAATTATATTAACTTCTTTTTCTCAAATATAGGGCTTAAACTTATTGTAGATGATAGCAGAGAAGGCAGTCATGGGTAGTTCTCAATGTTTCCTAATTGTACTCCCAGAGAGCAAATACTTTACTCTTTATGGTTTGGCACTATTGCAAAATACTTATGAACAGGAAAAGCCTAAAGGAATCCCTTGCCCTTTAGTAAAACATTTTTGGGTACTGAAGATGAAACATTTTGGAACTGAATGTGCATGTTGGAGACTAAAGCGCCTCTAGAAGTAACTTCTCATATTGGGATAAATGCAAATCTTTACATAAATCATGCCATAAGGTAGGTTAATAATAGCTAGTAAATCAGTATTTTAATACATTATATATAATTTTAGTCTTTAGTAGTAAAGTTGATGAGTGTTAGCACATGTTTCTATATAATTTCAATGTTAACTATCAATTTTTGTTGGAAAAAAAATCTCTTTATAAAAAAGTGTGTGCATATACAGGCAGAGTTAGTAATACTTAGTCAGCCTTTTTCTGCCCCCGTAGTGTTGTATTTTTCTGTTCTGCAAATCTGATATATCAAAACCTTTCCCAACACTGTTCTCTGCACGCTGGCCATCTACCCAAAAGACAAGCAACTTAATAGGCATTAGGTGCATAAGAGGACTTCAAATGGGGTATCATGTATTGCAGCTCCATTTTGTTGGTCTGAATCCAGCCATGGTGTCTGTTGACAAGAACTTGTTACCATCTGATGCCTCTGGAGCTCAGTTCAGAGACCGAAGCCAAAGGACAGGTGCTAACATAAAACAGCTCATCAACATTGTCAGTAAATTATGTCCTGCTCTCAAGAGTGAGCAGGGAGACTTGATTCTTTCAGCTGAGGAGGCATTTTCTGCTTGTCAAGATGGTGAAGAATTTTACCCTGGTTTCCCTGTGGTATGCTTTTTTTAGAGATAGGACTTCATTCTTCAGAACTGCCAGTTTTCTCAATGCTGTATCATTAGAAGTACCATTTTAATAATGTTCATATGGCTGGTGTTGGTGCCTGTAGATAAGCTTATATAGTACTTTCTGTAGCGAAATCCAGTTTCAGTTGCGCTTTTTTTTTTTTTTTTTCCCAAATTTGAGTTGCTTGTGATGAAACTTTTCACGCTGAGTATCTTCCTTAGGCTGACTTTTTAAATTTTTATGGTTTTTTCCTTTTGCACTGCTTTAATTGAAAACAGTTCTTCTGTTTCTGAGAATGAGGTTAGGGAAAAATGTTATTTAACCAATACTGAATTCTTACATCTGTTTAATTGAGGAGTTTTAGAGCCTTCATGCCTTGGAACAGGCTCTTGAGATTTGGAAAGAGGGGCTTAGGAGAGTGAAACCATGGACAAAGATGTGCCATTTGCAATTGCTCTTAAAGTGCACGAAATCTGGCCAAGTTCCAAGGTCCTGAAACTTGCTGTTTGCATACGTTGAGCAGAAACTTGATGAAAAACTGGCAGCAAAATTATCTGAATGTTGAGCTTTCATGAAGTGTTTTCCAAGGAGCATCATGCCAGAGAGGCTTGGGATGCAGCACCCCTCGAGAAGTCTGTGAGCCTATTCCAGGATGCAGAGGGGACTTTCCAACGCTGTTGCTTCATCCGGTTGCTGGTGGACCAGGTTTTAAGCAAGAGAATTTAAACTTTGGGACTTTCTCTTCCTTGGTACAGTGGGTAGTGTGGAAGAGGAAGTTATCTCACTGCATTACAAATGTTACGGCTTAGAGGAAAGATAGGGACAGGCTGAGGTGGATTAAAAAACCAACATGCCCATTGCATGTGTGCACTGGGGAGATGTGGCAGGGTTCAAGGAGCGTGAGCAAGTCTCCTTAGAAGTATAGGTGGCAGCCAGAACACTCCCAAACTGTGTAGCACTGAATTTTCCAACTGTTCTTATATTTGGAGTTTTATTTAGTCACTTTTAAATACTCTCATGAAAGCTGTGGTAAAGAAGCTGGTTGGAACTACTGCAGCTGCCTGTGCTCAGGTGCTTTACACATTTAGAGGAGTGAAACTTAGTCCTGGCAGGGAAGCAGCAGCTCTGTGATGACTTTGCTGTGCTATAGCTATTCCTTCTCAGTTTTGTTTGGAACAAGAAATGGGAGATTGGGATTTTTATCTGACATATAGCAGGCTGGGGAAAGGAGCAACTGGGCATTTATTTCAATAGAAGGAAGGCAGGGGAAGATGCTGAGGTTTAGCTGTGAAGGTGTAATGCAATGATGTGATGGAAGGAATAGTGAAAATTTGGACCAGGAGGAGAGGTGCGTCCTGACAGAGCCAGGTCCAGCAGGTCTGCTATCAATCCAGATGTGATTCAGGCAATGAGTTCACCCCTCACCTCATCCTGCTCCATCGCAGTTGCTTAGTTCTTGCCTGTTTAAACACAAGTAGAGAAATGCTGAGTTTTGCCATGGTAAACCTTACCCCTGTTGCTTTGTGAATACTGGACTTGAATACAAGTGTGGATTTGTACCCTCGAGTGGTGGCAAGAATGAGCTCTGAAGTCCTCCAACAAGGGCTAAGTCTTGTCATGGAATTAGGATAGGTCTTGTGATATTTGCCATGGAAACTGAGCTGCAGATGTTCAACAGGATGAAAATGATCTTGTGTTTTAGGCAACTGAGTCCAGAAAAAAATTAGTTCTCCCTTGCCTCTTTGCATTTTTTTTTATTTTTTTTTTTCTTAGGATGTTAGGCAGATTGTTTTAGAGGGAGGCTTTCCCAGGAGCCACTTGCTCATGTTCCTCGTGTTCTCACATCTCACTTAAGAAATGGGTTCATTTTGAATCGAGTGCCTGCAGTCACAACAAGTCAACAGGAGCAGTGTGTTAAACTTAAGTGATGTAAAATTCTAACTGCTCTGAAAAAGTCGGTTGATGGGTGCTGTGATCTGTCTAGCAACATTACAGGTCACTTCTGTCTATGGCAGTCTGACTTTCTTCTTTCCCCTTTATGTAGCGATGAGGTTTTTCTAGGGGTACTGGTTCGAAAGCATTAGTTAATATTTATACCCTGATTAGTCCAGTTTAAAAATATTACTGGAATCCAAGAAGTAAAGATTGGTGGTAAAAAGGAAAATCATAGAATTGTAGGAAGGTTTAGGTTGGAAGAGACCTTTAAAGGTCATCTAGTCCAGCCCCCTGCAATGAGCAAAATTTGAGTGCACTCATCTATGATAGTAAACATAGAAAAATGAATGGCCATGAGGAAGTGTTGGTAACATCTGCATAAACAAGCGAAGGGAAGTGAGGCACAACATGGACAACCATGATTTTTGCAGTTGCCTGAAATTGTGAACGTCTGTTGATTTTGTGTCTTGTGGTTCATGATTGGCACAGATTGACATTGCAGTAAAAGAATGAGAAAGTATTGCAAGTTTTTTATATCCAGTTGTTTCACGTTTTTTCAGGTTAGGTATTATGTTTAGTTTGAAGTGCAGCAGAGCCCGTTTGCACGGAATACCAACGAATTGCCCACAGGAGAAGCCCTTATACTTGCAGAAAATTTGCACTTAATGCATGTGTTACAAATGTGTATTTATAAGTGATGAGTACTTTATGATTCTGCCTTATTTATATGTTTGTAGTTGAGATATAATTGATAATTTATATAAATAGATAATATTTTATAATTTATAGAAAGAAATGTTATTATTATATAAAGTATCATTTACATACATATAAAACCCCAAATGTATTTATTTACCATTAAAAAACATTAACATAGTATTTGGCTGCTTTGTTACGGAGAGGAGTTCATGCTGGCAGCCTTCTGAAGTGGACTTTAAAAAAGTTTCTCTTGCCTCTCTATGAAACGGAGATTATCAGAGTGTGCATAAATTGGTGATAACACACTCACAATTTTCTGAGCGCACAGTGAGCTAAAAATAATGTGAGGACAAAATTATCAGGATAAATCCAGAGAGTATTCTGCAGTATGATAGGAGCTATTAGAAAACTTCTGGTTACAACTCTCCAGTAAATAGCAATCAGACTTCTAGAAATGTCTGGTAGCCAGCAGCTCCAGTTGTTCTTGTGGTTCATACTTTGTTCTACCAAGAGTGCTACTTGAAGATCTAAAACATCTTCTGCTGTCTAGAAATGGGAGATTCTCCTGGAAATGTCTGCATGTGGTGTGTGGAGCACTTTTGACACATGACCCTTTAAAGACTTCTCACTTCTAATTTTCCAGAGTTTTGTTAAATTCAGAATAACATTTTACCATTATGCCATCTCCAGACTTAAAACACTGATCACTTCTCCTAGTAAATAATTTTTCTGCCCTCTGTGGCTGCATAGGCATTATTGTCTAGGGTAGCATGAGTGTGATTGTTGTGGATTTTTTTCCAAGAAGAATCATGTGTTAGTGTAACAACTGTCTGTCAAAATATTCAAGATGTTCATAGCTAGACTGATACCATAAATTCAACTTGATGGAGTATACTATACATTCCTTAATCATTCTTAACTATCGTATAGTATACTAAACGTAACTATCTTCTTCATCTGTTTTAGTCTCTATACCTTTCTTTCATGGTTTATATTTTTCCTTCTATACTCTATTACAAACTCTTAAGACAGATGCATGCTTTCCCTGTATGCCTTGTGCAGAGGTGAGTGTAGCTCAGATTGCTGAAAAGTACCTAATGGCTTCATTGCTAAAGGAACAATGACTGGCAAGTACAGCTGACAAGTGTTTGACTTCCTGGTTCTGTATTAGTAAAAGTAACTTTGATATTGGTAAGTAAAGCTAGTAGTTTTTAACTTAAAATATTTGCATGTGCCAGCACTAGGTTTAAAGGTATTTTTAAATTTAAAATACATCCCTTTGAGCATGTAGTCATCTTAAAACCATTTCCCCAGCCATCCTGTACACCTGACTTTAAATTTGTTGAGGGTTGAGGGAGGAATGAATGTGAAGGTATGAGATCAGTGTCACTACATCTCATTTTCCTTCCTGAAAAATTTGTTTTCTACTTCTGAAATCTTTCTGTTGTTTGTCTTCCTTCTCCCTTAATCCTGTTTTAAGCATGCAGGATTGGAAGGGTTTTTTTTTCCCATTTTATAAATGGAGAATCAGTTTGAAAAGAAAATAAAAGATTCTGGAATCTTATGGAAATATTTCTGTGTAAGCACCATGGGGACAGTCAAGCAGGCTGCCCAGGGAGCTTGTGCCATCTCCATCCTTGGAAGTTTCCAAGACTCAACTGGATGAAGCCCTGAGCAACCTGGTGTGACCCCATAGCTGCCCCTGCTTGGAGCAGGAGGTTGGGCCAAAGATCTCCTGAGGTCCCTTCCCGACGTCATCATCCTGTGATCTTATGCTCTGAAAAATTACTTCCTTTCTACTGAACTTCTAGAACTTCTCTGTCTTTTCCATCCTCTTCGTCTTGTTTCTCTGAGACATAGGTTTGGTTCTGCTTGTGTTTTTCTTTAGTGAACTAGCTTGACCATTTTGTTGTCGAAATCAATGCCACAAATAAATGTTGCTCTCACTTTGCCAGGATATTTTTTTGAACGTGTTTCCATGTTTGTTTCTGTCCTCAGTTTTGTCTGGTTGTGTTGACAATAAGTGTAGTGAAAATCCCACCATTGGTGGGTTTGTACACATTCACTGTGCTCCCTCCCACTCTGACCACAACAATAAAGTAGCAGGACAGTATCCTGGCCAAAAGCCAGAGGAGTTTTCTATTTTAAAAAAAAACCCAAACAAATCCCCCAAAACAAGGAAAAAAAGACCAAAAAACAACCAAAACCAACCCCCCCTCAAAACCAACTAGCCAACCAAAAAAAACCCTCCCAAACTACCAAAAAACCCCCGAAACCAGAAAAGCCGAAAAAAACCAACACCCAGGAACAACTTTTTAATGTCTCACTATGTGAGTTTGTTGTTGACTTGGTTTGCTGGTCCAGAGCTAATAGCTGAGTGAGTCAGACAGTTGTTGTAAAATTGAATCCAACACTGGATGGATTGCTGTTTTTCCCACATTTCTCATATGTTTTCCTCCCTCTTCTTTTCTAGCTTGCACTTAGTTTATCAGGTTTCAAATAGTCATAACACTGTGGTATTGTGTTCTGATATAATACCATAAAATCTTTATTGTGGTCACATTTGCAGCTTCAGTTATACTGGAAAGTCTTCAAATGTGCAACAAATATTGTTCCATCTCAGAAATTGTATCACTTGTGTCTAGAGGAGTTGAAACAGGTGTTTCCAGCAGTGGGCCAGGAGTAGAGCTAATAAAAATATGTGAAGATTTCCTTCCTCGTTTAAGATGTTCCCTTTCTAGAGTTTTTTTGCATACATTTCTTCAAGTGAGTTAATGGCTTATTAGAGTTATTTCCAGCTTTATTTGGCAACTTTATAGCCTTTTGATTCAGGAATGTGGTATGTAATTTTTTTACTTAATTCTTCATGTTACACATACCAAAAATGTTTTCAGAGGTTTCAGGCTAACAAAGCTGTCTCCTCCTTCAGCATCTGTGTGTAACTTCAGCGAGACAGTGTAAAGGTGTTGACTTTGTTTATAAATGTTTCTGTCATTTTTCAGGTGATTTTTTATTTTTCAGTGACTTTATAAATTCCTGTTACAGCCATGGTGTCAGAAGCTTTGATGGGAATGCAGGTCTCCAACTGAGGTTCAGGTTCTTGGGACAAGGTGTTATACAGTGTAATGGCAAGAATTGGTCTCCTGCCCTGAAAACAGCCTGTGTCATTTTAGATGACAGTAAGAGAACTCCTGAGATACAGAGATGCAAAAGAGGATAAATAGTTAAAATCAAGTAAACACTATTTTTGCAGTGAATTGAGGAATATGCTTGTTTATTATATTAAACAATTATATTGGTTAGGCACTGGAATAGACTGCCCAGGGAGGTGGTGGAGTCACTGTCCCTGGGGGTGTTGAAAAAACAGGTTGATGAGGCACTTGAGGCCATGGTCTAATGGTTAGGAATATGATGGGATAAAGGTTGGACTTGATGACCCTGGAGGTCCCTTCCAACCATAATGATTCTATGATTCTATGATATTGAATTATATTGAGTCGCACAACTGGAGTACTGCAATTGATGGATACCAACTTTTCAGAAGGGATAGGCAAGGAAGGAGAGGTGGTGGGGTGGCACTCTGTTAGAGACAAAATTGAATGCCTTGAAATCAAAAATGTGAATGACAGCGTGGAGTGTTTATGGGTAAGACTTAAGGGGAAGGCCAATAAAGTAGACATCTTGGTGGGAGTCTGTTATAGACCCCCCGACCAGGATGGAGAGGCTGATGAAATATTCTATAAGCAAGTGGCAGAGATCTCATGTTCTTGTGGGGGACTTCAACCTCCCAGATGTCTGCTGGAAATATAACATGGCAGAGAGATCAGTCCCGGAGATTCCTGGCGTGTGTGGAAGACAACTTCCTAACACAGCTGGTAAGGGAGCCGACTAGGGACAGCGCCCTTTTGGACCTTCTGCTTGTTAACAGAGAAGGTCTTGTGGGGGATGTTAAGGTTGGAGGTTGTCTTGGGCAGAGTGACCATGACATGATAGAGTTTACAGTTCCTGGAGAATCAAGACAGGGAGCCGACAGAACTGCCACCCTGGACTTCCGAAAGGCAGACTTTGGCCTGCTTAGGAGCATGGTTGAGAGTGTCCCTTAGGAGGCAGTCCTGAAGATCAAAGGTGCCCAGGATGGCTGGGCATATTTCAAGGAGCAGCTCTTAAAAGCTCAGGAGAAGGCCATCCCCAGGTCCTGAAAGATGAGCCGGTGGGGAAGAAGGCCAGCCTGGCCAAATAGGGAGCTTTGCCTGGACCTCAGGAACAAAAGAAAAGTCTATAGCATTTGGAAAAAGGGGTTGGCAACTTATGAGGAGTACCAAAATGTAGAGAAGCTGTGCAGAGGGAAAATTAGAAGGGCCAAAGCTCAAGAGACACTCGACTTGGCCGCTATGGTTAAGGGCAATAAGAAGAGGTTCTTTCAGTACTTCAATAGAAAAAGGAAGACTAGGGAAAATGTTGGCCCACTGATGAACGAGGCGGGCGCTGTGGTTGTGGAAGACACAGAAAAGGCCGAGGTACTGAATACCTTCTTTGTCTCGGTCTTCACTACTAAAGTGGTCTCTCATGA
Organism: Podargus strigoides; assembly: GCA_028020825.1. Lineage (NCBI taxonomy): Eukaryota > Metazoa > Chordata > Aves > Caprimulgiformes > Podargidae > Podargus > Podargus strigoides. Next base: position 18,109,103 of record CM051663.1, read on the forward strand.
ATCCCGAACCGTGGAGGCAAGAGGGAAGGTCTGGAGAGACGAAGACTTTCCCTTGATAGAGGAAGACTGCATTAGAGATGACTTGGCCAAACTGGACATCCATAAGTCCATGGGACCCGATGGGATGCACCCGCGAGTGCTGAGAGAGCTGGCAGATGTTATTGCTGGGCCACTCTCCATCATTTTTGAAAAGTCGTGGAGAACAGGAAAGGTGCCTGAAGACTGAAGGAAGGCCAACATCACTCCAGTCTACAAAAAGGCAAGAAGGAAGACCCAGGAAACTACAGGCTGGTCAGCCTGGGAAGGTGATGGAGCGACTCGTTCTGGAGGTCATCTCCAAACGTGTTGAAGAACAGAAAGTTATTGGGAGTGCTCAACATGGATTTACCAAAGGTAAATCATGCTTGACCAATCTGATAGCCTTCTATGATGTTATAACAGGTTGGCTGGATGAGGGGAGAGCAGCAGATGTCATCTACCTTGACTTCAGCAAGGCTTTTGACACTGTCTCCCATAGCATCCTCATTAGGAAACTCAGGAAGTGTGGGTTGGATGAGGGGACGGTAAGGTGGATGGAGAGCTGGCTGTGTGACAGATCACAGAGGGCTGTGATCAATGGAGCAGAGTCGAGTTGGAGGCCTGTAACCAGTGGTGTCCCCCAGGGGTCAGTACTCGGTCCCGTCTTGTTCAACATATTCATCAATGACCTGGATGAGGGGACAGAGTGGATCCTCAGCAAGTTCGCTGATGATCCCAAGTTGGGAGGGGTGGTGACACTCCAGAGGGCTGCGCTGCCATCCAGTGTGACCTGGACAGGCTGGAGAGCTGGGCAGAGACGAACCTCATGAGGTTCAGTAAGGGCAAGTGTAGGGTGCTGCCCCTGGGGAAGAAGAATGCCAGGCACCAGGATAGGTTAGGGGGGACCTCCTGGAAAGCAGTTCAGAGGAGAAGGATCTGGGAGTCCTGGCAGACAGGAAATTATCCATGAGCCAGGAATGTGCTCTTGCCACCAAGAAGGCCAATGCCACCCTGGGCTGCACAGGGAAGTGTGTGGCCAGTAGGTCGAGAGAGGTCATTCTCCCCTTCTACTCTGCCCTGGTGAGGCCACAACTGGAATACTGCGTCCAGTTTTGGGCTCCCCAGTTGAAGAGAGACAGGGACCTACTGGAGAGAGTCCAGCGGAAGGCAATGAGGATGACTGGGGGATTGGAGCATCTCCCCTGTGAGGAAAGGCTGAGAGAGCTGGGACTCTTTAGCCTGGAGAAGAGAAGGCTGAGGGGTGATTTAATTAATGTTTATAAATACCTAAAGGGTGGGTTGAGGGAGGATGGAGCCAGGCTCTTTTCAGTGGTTCCCAGTGACAGGATGAGAGGTAACGAACACAAGCTGGAACATAGGAGGTTCCATTTAAATATGAGGAAGAACTGTTTTTTCAGTGAGGGTGCCAGAGCACTGGCACAGGCTGCCCAGAGAGGGTGTGGAGTCTCCTTCTCTGGCGATTTTCCAGACTTGCCTGGATGCAGTCCTGAGTGATGTGCTCTAGGGGATCCTGCTTTAAAGCAGGGGAGTTGGACTAGATGATCTCTGGAGGTCCCTTCCAACTCTGAATATTCCGTGATTCCGTATTATTTGCAGTCTTTTGTGGTGCAGTGATGTTTGTGAGGTCACACGAATTATCGGAGCTGGGATTAATCACAGGAAGCAAAGTGGGAAAGACTTTCAAAGAAAGGAAAGAAAGATCTGTGTATATAATTTGGCTCAGCAACAGAGGAGGCATGACTGTGCCTTTTATTTAAAGGCTGTAAATACTGAACTGGAGAAGAAATGTTTTATGGTATTCCATAGAACCACTTATAGGAATAAGTAGATGAAATTGAACAAAGTAATGTTTAGGCTGAATATTAGGAAAAACAATTTTAAGGTTGCGGTTTATTCACCTATGGGAACACTCTTCCCAAAGGATGTGGTTCAAGCTCCATTACTAGTCCCTTAAAATTGGACTGGATAGAATAACAAAATGTGCTGGAGGGAACACTGTTGCATGCGTAGGGGATGAACAGTTACCTAATATGTCTTCACATTTCACTTGCTTCCATGATTCATTTCCTGAAAAACTGCTTTGAGAATGTGTTAATGACATCACGGCCCCAGCCTCCTCAGACATGTTGGTGCTTCTCAGTGCTGCAGCTTTCGGTGAGTTTATTTAGAGACTTGCTGGGCTGTCTTTTTTTCCAGGGCTCCAATAGCTCAGCTGTTCCCTGCAGCTTTCCTGTGCTGCTGCAGCATTGCCAGGAGCAGTGGGGATAGGCAGAAATCAGGTGCCTGGGGTGTGGTTTAAGGATGCAGACACACACACACACAAACTGGGCTGTTCCTGGAGAGGCTGTGATCAGGAGCAGGGCAGGCAGCAGAATTTGTCTTACAGAGCTTGACTTTGCAAAAATGACTGCCTTCTGCTGTTCTTGGCAAGCAGAACAAAATACTTGTGTCCTTTACAATAGTATTGTTAGGTGTGAAAAACCTCAGTAAGTTCTACTCAGTCATATGTTTTAATGAGCCATAATGAGTCATAATGTTTTAATGGTTCTGTTACACTGATCTGATGAGAAGAAAATAACTTGGTTTTAAAACGTGTTCTAGAATGGTTTTTAAATACATTTTAAAATGTCATCTAAAACATGCTTTTAATCTTTCTGTAGAAATGCAGTCACTTTTCTGTGGGATTTAGGAGTTAAATAATGAAAATAAAGCAGTATAATAATAAAGCACCAGAAACAAAGCCAGTGGCAGTCTGCTATGTAAATTGTTGAGACACGTGTGTCTTTGGCCTTGCATAGCACTTTGGCTCTAGGACTGAGAGGTAGCTTGGTGGGATTTTAAGCTTAGATGTCATGTTTCAACTGGTTGTGCATTTACTCCAATATAAATTGTTTTACCACTCTACTCCAAACTAAATGTGGTCAAGATGGACTGGTATATAGCTGTTGTCTCAAAATGCTTACAGCACTGCACATGAGCTTTTAAATTTAGTATCTCCCATGTGTGAATTCTTGCTGCAGCCTGCTGATGACTTAGAAACCTGCTAGCCTACCAGTATTTAAATTGTGAATTTATTTTGCTAGGTGGTATGTCGCCAAGAAACTATTCATTTGTAGCTGTTTCTAAAACATCTGTCCTGCTTAGTTGCAAGCTAGCTTGAGTTAATTCTGTTAGTCTAATGCCAGACAGTGGAGAGTATGAAAAATACTGCTGAAAATTAAAAATTGTTACTTTTGTCATTTGTATTACTGTGTCAGATATAATATTGCAAAAATCCATCACTTATAAGAGCTTGTGTCAGCTGCAGAAGTTGCTGCCATATTTAGGACAGCCATTTTTACACTTCTGAGTCTTATAATTTCCCTACTTATAAGATCTACAGTGTAATCAGATCCATTTTTTCAGAAGTTGTAGTTTGTGTGCACTTCAGTGTGTTGATGCTCCTTATGAGTTTAATGTAGTCTTGAAGATGTAGTACTTAACATGCAAGTTCATTACCCACATAAAAATTATTCCTTATTTCCTTTATTTCAACATTAGTAGTTTCTTGCTGTAATGAGTCTTCCAAAAACTTGCAGTGGGACTTTCCTAAAATTAATGTAGCTGATATTTTTATAGTCATTTAAGCAAATATACCTGGTGCTCCTCACAATTAGAAGTTTTAAGTTGCTTGAATGAAGACCTGAGACGTTAAGAATGTGCTTATAAATTATAAAATGGCTTTGACTTGAGATCTTGTGATCTGCATTTTGATATTGCCTCACTGGTCCAGCCTCTCCCATTTATGATTCCATGGACCACTTTTTCCTCTCCTATTCATTATCACATAACATCTCTGTGGCAGCTTGAGAAATTGCTTACATGGAAAAGTAATCGTAGGAAAGTATTTATGTATTTTTAGTTTTCTTCTAGCACAATGTAGCAGCTGGAAACAAGGATAAGAGCCAGCACAACATGAACTGCCAGCTCTCCATGGGACACCAGAAAGTGTTCATCAGACCGCAATGTGAGAACCATTGAATTGAATACTTAATAAACATTAAATAATAATAAAAAAATAACCCTCAAGTTCCCGAAGCTGCTGCTTGAATGTAGTAAGAATGAAACAGTAATTGTAAAGTTCTTGAATAAAGTAGTATCCACTGCTTCTCATGGAGTACATGATGGTATCAATTAGATGCAATGAAAATCACTTTTGCTTTAGTTCTTCGTAATCTGTATTTACTGCTGCCTTAGATGTTAGTGCAGCATTAAACAATCTTCTGGATGCTGAAAGTTTCATAAATAGGAAGGCAGGGTGTGGGGCTAGGACTTGATTTGAACAAATTACTGAAACATAAGTTAGACCTGTTTGGTGGTTTTTTTGTAGTTGTTTTTTTTTTTCCTGATGTTTAATGCTTTTTAAACTGACTCCTGTAGCCTCATCTACTTGAGTTCTTTCTATTTTTGCAACAAGGGAGCAGGATTGTCATTTTGGAAACGTTAAAATGACAGGAAGAGATCATCTAGATCTTTTGAAGGTCTTCATGTCTTACATCTTCCTTTTCAGCCTCAAAAGTAGTCTGGGGCTGCACCTCAGAGTGGTGCACTCAGCAAAATAGTTTCAAATAGTTTCAAAAGCAATAAAACTCATTGGCAGGATGCTGATGATGTGACAGGACATGGGTTGTGGGGGGCGGGGAATGAGGGAAGGATCTACTCTGTTACCAAGCTCCAGTGAGGAGAGAAATGAGCATACTCAGAAAGGCTATGCCAGCATCAGTTGAAGCTTAATGCCTATGTTTAAACTTAATAACAGGTCGTTCAAAGGAGAACTTGGTGAAGTTCAGTTGTTCATATGATTCTGTTTTGCAACTGCTATTATATAAAAAAAAAATCCCCTTTTCCCAGAAAGGTAACACCACTTTCCTCTCTGGTAATTTAATGCTCTTTCCAGGGAGACAGCTCAGAGCGTTTATCTTCCAAGCCTTTACACTGAAGGTTGGAAAGTGAATAAGACTTGTTTTGTGGGAGAACTACAACTAGTTTTATAGATATCCTAAGAAAGCTCCAAATCAATTATAGCTTCACAGTTTTTTGATATACTAACTTGAAATAATGGTATGCAATGCTAGAAGTTCATTTGGCTATAAATTCCAGTGCAGTCCTACCCGTCTTTTGGTTTTAAAATGTCTTTAAAATCAAGCTCTTAAATTTTTGTGTGAGGAAGCAAAATTTTAAGTGCATTTATACTTGTTCTCATGAACCTTATTTATATCTTCTTCTTGTGTAACAGAGCAGAGCGCTAGGATGAGGTTTCTGCAGAATTATGTTTACATTAAGTAAATCATAGAATCATAGAATGGTTTGGGTTAGAAGGGACCTCAAAGCTCATCTCATTCCAACCCCCTGCCATGGGCAGGGACACCTCCCACCAGACCAGGTTGCTCCAAGCTCCATCCAACCTGGCCTGAAACACTGCCAGGGAGGGGACAGCCACAACTTTCTTGGGCAACCTGTTCCAGTGCCTCACCACCCTCAAGGTGAAGAACTTGTTGCTTATATCTAGTCTAAACCTACCCTCCCTCAGCTTCCACCCATTACCCCTCATCCTGTCATTACAGTCCCTTGTAAAAAGTCCCTCCCCAGCTTTCTTGTAGGCCTCCGTTCAGGTACTGGGTGAATGTGTTTATATCTTAATTTTGCCATTAAGTGTTGTTCCACAGACTGTCAAATTGAAGTCCCAGCTTTGTTCTCATGGCTATGAGCAGTGTTTCTAGCCATCTCTAGTTTTTCAGATGATTCTAATGCAAAAAAACCCCATACTTTGCTCTTAAGCAAGAGCTTCTTTCTGTGCTATGCCTTGCATAGAATTGTATGAATAGGGGAAAAAAGAAGCTGTGATGGGTAGTTCTGTGGAAGAGAAGGAAAAAAGAAATCTGCTCATTCTGTTTTAAAGTTAAAAACAGTCTATTCCTTCTCAAAGTATCTGTATATTTGCCAGAAATAACTAGCAAAATTTTAGTATTTTTCTGATTGACAAAAATCCTAGTAATGTGGTTCCATGTGGAACTGAATCAAGAAATAAAGAAATAACTTAAAGAATTGCATTTAAAAATAGATTACAAGTATTTTGCAGAAAGCAGTAAATTGTATAGATGAAATAAGTGATCCAAATATGTAAATGTTGAATAGACTGGTTTAGGTTTATGGATTATTAACTTTGTCAGACTCATAATTAGCACCAGAAAGGTAGTATTTGCTAATGTAGACCTTTTTCAAGAGTTTACAGAGCTTCAGAAGCACTGTGGGGTCATGATACTGTTGCAGGCAATCCACCCCCTTCATCATTTCAGTTGAGTTGTTCAGTTTTGAGAATTGTAGCACATCTTTGCTACTGCACAGAGATATAGAAGGCTTTAAGAAAACTTCTGTAATTTGCATTTCCCTTGGGATGTATACTAAAATGATAAGAGAATAGGAGTAAATGAAATTTAAAGTGCAATTTAAATGTGAATGAAATCCAAGCACTTTATGTTAAAGTGTCTAGGCAAATTTTATTCCGTGCTTTTAATGATGCCAGGTGACACTAGTATAGTTACAGCTACCTGTGGCTATGCTGTTGGCTTAAACAGGAACTTTAAACATGGTGTTTTCTTCCTTTTATTCTGTTTCTCTGTGGTCTTATAGTGAAGCAGAATCTGAAGTGTGATTCTGGACACTTTTTTTTTTTTTGTATAAGTGCACATTCTTCATATATTTAGTTTTCTGTTAACTGTAACTTTGGATCTAAAAAGAAGATGGTGAGGAGAGCTTCTAAGGTATTACGCATTACTTCAGTTTTTTTTTTCTTGCTAAAAACCTTGAATATACCTTAATAAATTTGAAATTCATGTAACGTAAAACCAGGTGTAGCAAAGTGATTTTTCAAATATTGTGAGCATATCGGATACAACTAGAAACACTGACTACTTATCTCTCTGTCCTCCTAAGCTCTTTATCTATTTAGGACTTCAGTCTGCTGTTAATGATCAGATACAGTATTTTCCTTATAAATATCTCTTGAGTATGTTGGGAGCACCAACCAATACTTAGCACCTAATTTGACATTGCATTTTGGAACTGAAAGGAATATTATGAATCCATTAGCATGGAGTTACTGTTCTGGAGGAATACACTTGCCAACAAGAGAGAGAACTTCAGGAGCATGTTTGGGTCATATATCAACATACAGATTTCTCTTGGACATAATTACATCATTCTCCCTGGTGGAAGATTCAACTTACGCTCCAGTATTTTGGCCATATCCCTCTTTTCCTAACTGTTGAGGAAAGGTGTAGTAATGGCAGATGCCAGCCCAGCTACAGAAGGGTGGGGTGGTGGAAAATTAAAAATGCTGGCTTAGCTGAGAAATACATTAAACTTTAAGAGAGGAAATGTGCTGAATTCGAATTAAATTAACAAATGATGATAACTATATAATTATTTCTTTTTTAAAAAAAAAAGTAATTGTTTTGCATGTTACCTGAATAACTCATGTGAGTTTAAAAGCTAACTCCATGGTCAACATTTTTGTTCATCTTTGTTCTGATTTAAGGACAGTGGATCAAAACTACAACGATGAAGGATTATTAATATAACATGAAATTTTTGCTAAGAAGGCCATAATTATAGTGGTCTTTATTATAAGAACTCCTTCAAGCCATTTAACACTGAATGGCACTGGTTCCCTTGCCCTTGACGTGGCAGTAATTGCCTTCCAGTTGTGTTGATGAAGGGAACATTGGTTTGTTACAAAATCTGATGATGTAATTAAAAATTCTTTTGGGCTGGCTTGACTTTTTGTGTGGTAGGAGTACTTTACATTTTTTTAATTGGTTACACCTCACTTAACGTTTTGCATTCAAAAGGCTTACAGGTTTTCATACTTTGCACTTTGAATCTCATAGATTAGACTGAAAACTAAACTGTCTTAATTTTTCTGTCTTTAAGGAAGTGTGCTATAATTAATTTTTAATGTAGGCATTAAGTAAAAAAAAAAGGGAATAACAATAGTGGGATCTTTTTAAAGTTGAGATTATTTCTTGGTTTTGTGCTGTGTAATTCAAGACTTTGACCTATTAAATGTATAACCTGGTGAAATGATTGGTCTCTGCCATAGAATTTCAAGATACACTCAAAAAAATGAAATGCTAAGCAGGTGTTTAGAGGCACATGTAATCCCATGTGATTGGGAGGCACTGTTTCATATCACCTGGGAATGTATCAGGAGCCCAGACCTGATAAAAGTAGAGGCCCAGTGACACTGAATTTGTCATAGGTTACCACAGCTGTGGGAGGGAGAGTTTTATCCTTTCCCTTGACTTTTTCCCCAGTAATGCTCAGTCTGCAGCATCTCTTCTTCAGCTTCGGTGCTTTTCTTTTTTCTCTAGTGTAATACAGCCTTATGAGTGATGGCAAGGGAAAAGGCTTTATGGATCTGCTGGAGATGGCTGAGGGGAGTCCTCTGATTCTCCCCTGCTGCTCCTTCTCCCTTCCAGTCTCCTTTAATGGTTATTTGGGCATGTAGCTGGACAACTTGGTTCACCAACACTGCTGTGATTGGAAACAGGAATTTAAAAATGCAGTAGTTCAGTATTGGCATTATCTTTTTAATGCTGTAAGGATCAAGTATGAATATGACTCTGCATTTCAGGCTGAAACATCAAAGTTTAAACAGTATGACAATAAGAGTTTTAATGAGCAGCCTTCAGGTGCTTTATACTGGCTTTATACTTTATGCCTTAATACTGGAGCTGTATGTGCACCATATATATATATATGCACCTAGATAAAAGAGAGGGTATGTTAACATGCATTCTTATTATAGTTCATGAGTAAAGAACTGAGAGCTGGTGTGGAATGGTGAGCTAGTGACATTTTTGTCCCTAATAAATTTTCGCAGGACTAAAATGATGAAGTTTTGGTGCTTTGTTACTTCTGTATTTTTGAGGCAGTTGGGAGATAACAAAAATCTGCTTACCCAAGACGAATCACAGAATGTTAGGGATTGGAAGGGACCTCAAAAGATCATTAAAAGATTAATCATTAAAGTTTTCATTAAATTTCTTCCCACCCAACTCTCCAGCCTGTCTAGGTCTCTCTGAATGTCAGCAAAGCCTTCTGGTGTGTCAGCCACTCCTCCCAGTTTTGTGTCATCAGCAAACTTCCTGACAGAGCACTCTATTCCCTCATCCAAATCATTGATGAATTGAATAGTACTGGTCCCAGTACCGACCCCTGAGGGACTCCACTAGATACAGGCCTCCAACTAGACTCTGTCCCACTGACCACAACTCTTTGGCGTCTTTCCTTCAGCCCGTTCACAATCCACCTCACTATCTGATCATCCAGACCACGCTTCCTCAGTTTAGCTGCGAGGATGCTGTGTGAGACTGTGTCAAACACTTTACTGAAATCAAGATAGATCACATCCACTGCTTTACCATCATCTATCCACTGGGTTACCTCCTCATTAAAGGCTAACAGGTTGGTTAAGCATGACTTTCCCTTGATGAAGCCATGTTGACTGCCCCTAATGACCCTCTTATCCTTGATATGCCTAGAGGCGGCACCAAGGATAAGTTGTTCCATCACCTTTCCAGGGATGGAGGTGAGGCTGACCGGGCTGTAGTTACCCGGGTCCTCCTTCTTGCCCTTTTTGAAGACTGGAGTGACATTTGCTTTCCTCCAGTCCTCAGGTACCTCTCCCATTCCCCATGACTTAACAGAGATGATGGAGAGTGGCCAATTAACCTGTTTTTTTGACTGGATCAGTAATGAGTTGTCACTTCAAACTTTTATTTCTTTTTGACTAGGTTTTTAATTTCAAATTATTGCAAACAGTTTGTACTTCCAAGCCTTTACATCTTTGCATCTTAAAAAGGAACTTCAGAGCAGTGTCAGTACTTCCAAGTAGAGTGCTTTTTCAAGTTGTTTCGTCTTCTGTAGGAATGCAAAATTATGAGGCTGAGTTGAATAATACCATAACACCTAAATTTAAATTGCTGTTGATCCTCAGGGCTTTTTTTTTCCAAGACGTTTATTATTTGCTATTATGATCTAAGTATTCCTGCTCTGACAAGGGGGTTGGACTTGATGATCTTTTGAGGTCCCTTCCAATCCCTAACATTCTGTGATTCTGTAATGAGCAATGATGATGATCTCTACAGGACTCTCAGTCTGGAGGTTTGAGTTTAAGCAGAATTAGCTCTTGTGACGGTGTTTTGCCTAAAATATGCCGAGTTTATTAAAAATAGAATACATGAGAAAAATCCTGGAATCATAGAGTAGCCTTGGTTGGAAAAGACCTCTAAGATCATCCAATCCCACCATTAACCCAGCACTGCCCAGTCACCACTACCCCAGGTCCCTCAGCACCACATCTACACGGCTCTGAAATCCCTCCAGGGATGGGGACTCCCCCACTGCCCTGGGCAGCCTGTGCCAGTGCTGGGGAACCCTTCCAGTGAAGAAATGTTTCCTAATAACCAATCTAACCCTCCCCTGGCAAAATGCTGCATGATGGATGAAGTTGGTTTTATTAAAAAGGCAACACACAAGTTCCTTCTCTTCTCTTAATATTTAGTTTTATCAGGACTACTACATGGATCCTTCAGCTGGTGTCTGCTCTGTACTTAAGATGCTCTCCTTCAAACATACGCTTTTGTTTCACCTCTCCTTATTTCCTTTTCATTTATACCTATGACTTAATTTACTTGAATTTCCAGCAATCTTTCGCAGAGAGAAAGAAATCACACAGAATCTCACAAGAATGGTAGGGGTTGGAAGAGACCTCCAAAGATCATCTAGTTCAGCTCCCCTGCTGGAGCAGGATCCTAGAGTAGATCACACAGGAACACATCCAGATGGGTTTCAGTTCCCAGCTCTCCATGCCCACTGCTGTGTGACTCTGGAAATTTTAATTTTGAGAAATCAAGTAGCCAGACCTGTCAGCTCATTGTACAGGGCTGAATTGTTTCTCCCTGTTCTCTCTACCTGTCTGTCAAATGCAATCTTTTCTTCTAAAGGAACTTTGTTCATTAAAATGTGAACATACATAATAATTTTTTGCCTTTTCTCCCTAGCTGGCCTGTGGACAGTCTTCACACTAGGTGGAGTGGGGAGTAAACCAACACCGCAGCTAGAGCAGTGTTCCCCTCTAGCTAACCAGAGTCTACTCCTTCTGCTGGTCTTGGCTAATCTGACTGATGCTCCAGACATGCCGAATCCCTACAGGCAAGCTATTATGTCCTTCAAGAACACACAAGGTTTGTATCTGTTCTTACCTCTAAGCATGAACTGATGAAAATGAAGTCTTAAGTTGCTGTGACTACTTTGAGGTTCTTTTTCCAAAATTTATTTTCCCTCCAGAGAGCCCATGGGAGAGCAGTAATAATTCATTTTCTTCTGGGAGTTTTGTGGTGGAGTTCCTCAGCTGCTGGAACTTAATGGATGGGGCAAGAGGAAAAGTATACTCTTTCCCTTCAGACTTGAGAAATTTTAGAAAGCTTCATAATTTCATAAAATATAAATAAAACTGACCTATAAGAGTCCACAGGAGTCCCCTAAAACTGTATAGCACTTGAGGAAATTCTGTTTAGCTGGAGTCATGTTCCTTAGAGCTAAGAGAAGCAACTGAATTAGTGACTGTGTTGATAACGTAAACAATTTTATGAGACTTGTATATTTGGAAAGTTTTAGAGTTGTTTCAGTGCTTTCCTGGTACTGACCCAGTGCCCTGCCGTGGAGGGTCTTGCTTGGGACACAGTCATGCCCTAACACAGCTTAAGCTGTCATATGTGTATCATTATAAAATTTTAAAAGATCTTGTTGTATGTCAAAAGTAGCATGAAAAGCCACATTTTCTCTCGATGTGTATGTTTATAGAATGACATTGTTTCCTGTAAACTTGTGTCCACTGGCAATTTTCATATAACCAAGCTTAAATTTGATTCCTGTGAACATTCTGAGGGGTTGGTAAAAGGAGAATGATGTGAAAAGGAAAGGCTGGTTATAGTTGTCATACGTGTGTGACTATAATATGCAAGCTGGCTTTTTTGTTGAAGTAATTTATATAATTTAACTGGAACAGAACTAATAAAATTCAGGATAGTTTTCTTTATTGTACATGGACTAGAATAGTTTAATTTTTCTGTTAGTCAGTTTAGTGTTCTGTAGAATAATACAGGATACGCTGCTGTTGCTGATACGTTTCTTAATACAGTTAGATTTTTTTTTTATAGCTTTTAAATGTCTTTTAAAAAAACAGGCAGTGAAGTGCTGTATGTATCAGTGGAGTGATTTAAACATCCACAGAAGTGAAGCTTGAAAGGCAGTGGATGCTCAGGTAATGAACTGTGGCATCAGGTTGCTGCTTAGTGGAATGCATTGAGTTCATTTGATTTTACTGTCTGTATCCAAATTTCCCCTAGTAAAGAGAAATGCTCACCTGAAGCAGGGATGGTTTTAAACCTATCAGTCCATAACCACAGTCAGTGATTGAAGGGGACATGGGGGCAGAAATGGTAGTTCAGAAAAGCTAAGTTTTGGTCTCTCCTCTGCCTGTTGGTATGTTGTTTTGGGAAGAGGCAGGTTTTCCATCACCAATGGACTGTGTCTCACCTCTGTGTGTGCGGCAGTGCCTCCCTGCTCCTGCAGGAAAGAGAAGTGTTTGCTCCAGTGCCTCCTGCTGAGTTCAGCTGAATGGCTGGAGCCATTGCCCCTCACCCAGGCCAAGAGAAGCAGCAACTCCCTGGCATGCTGTCTCCGACGGGCCCCCAGAAACCCCGTGGGAGCCAGGGCTCCTGTCGGGCTCCTGCGAGTCTTCCAAGCACTCTTTCCTTCCAAAGAGAGTGGAGATGTTGAGCAAAATAAGCAACAACTACCACATTCTTCCATGCTGAAAGATATTGAGAAACTTTTCTAAGAATACAGGCTAAAAAGAAGGGAAAGTGGGACACCCACATCTCAGTGGGTGTAGGGAGTGTTCATGTGATCAGTCCCTACCAGCATGAAGATTTCTCAAGAAGGGTGGAAAAATTGGTAGGAAACCACAGGAGTACTCATTTAAGAGCCAAATTTGGCTCATGATTCCTCTCCATGGGTGCACATGTGGTGACCCTGTTCTCACCGTGTTCTGTGGTGATGCAGTTTATAATATCTGAGAAATCTTTCAGGATCTGAGCAAAAAGGAAGATTTGAATGAAGTACAACAGTTACTGCCTATTATGCCAGCTATTGTAATACAGTTGGCTGTAAAATGGCTTGTAAAAATGCAGGGCTTGAAATTTGCATTGTTTTCCTTTATTCTTCTGAGCCTTTTCTTCCTCTCCTTAAAAATCCTTTGTCCACAAATCACTGTGCAGGAGTACTAGTAGTATTGTCACACTGCTTTATACAGCAGAACGTTCCTACGTTAATGCATTTTTAATAAACGATAATTCAGAAATCTGTCATCTGTCATTGTGGGAACTAAGGAATTTTAGTTAAATTCTTCAGCTTTAGACAACTTGTTTATAGTAATATGAAAATTTTTAACTCCAGACCATTAGTATACTTGAGTATCCACACTGCTGCTGTTCCCAGAATATCCTCTTGCATGAAATCGCTGTCATTTTTCCATATGCTTAGTTTGTTTGTGTGCTCAGAAAAGATAGCCTTTGTATTCAGCTGCCAGATGGTGAAAAAAATCAGCTCAAAATGGCAGACTTGTCCTACTTTGTGTGTCATCACAGAAGATGCATGTTTTAGTTGGATGTTTTTGAACAGAGCTGGGCAGGAAAATATTTTATACAAATTTTTATGAAGCTTTTTGAGCGTTCTGACGTGTACCTGCTCTGCACTGGAACAAAACCTTGTACTTTCAAAGTTGTTGTTGTTTGGGTTTTTTTGTGAACAAAAAAAAGGCAAGATCTCTGACTTGGGGGGGAGGGGTGGGAAGGCTGAAGGAGTCTGGCTTTCTGACATGAGTGTGGTGATTGTCACATTTGCTTTTCCGTTTCCACTGGAAATTCCTAGATGTTAGAGATCTGTGCTGATGGATGCTTTTGCTGAAACTGGTAAAGCTTCTCATGAAAAGGTTCTGTGAGCAGAAATCTGTTTTATTCTCACTTCCAGCTCTGGCACAGATTATACTGTGAACATGAACAAACTGCTGTTACTGTGAGTGTTGTTAGACTATGTGATGCAGTGTTTTAAATTGCTTTAATTAACGCACCACACACACATCTTTTAAAGACCTGACAACACCAATGTTTTACTGAAAATTTACTGATAGTCTTGACCTATGCACATCTGCCCTTCTTGCAAAGAAATGGATATGAGATAACTCTACCCTGATGCCAGTGAACTAAACCTGAAAGTTTTGGTTGTATGTGCACTGTAGCTGCCCTCCTTGCAGCAGCTCCTGGGATTGCCTTCCTTTCTGACAGTGGAAGCCACTTGGATGAACAGAGTAGCTTTAGGAAAAAAAGATGAGTATCTTGTGCAGATGCAGGTGTCTCACTGGAGCTCATTGGGAGGGCAGCCTCAGCTTTTTGGCTCAACTGAAGCTTCATGAGACCCTGTTAGGTTTTATGACTGTCAGTGGCAAGAGTCATGAATGATTTTTTGTTTCGTCTTTACTGTGGTGTCTGTATTAAATATTTCACGGAGAGATTTTATAAACTTAAACTGCTGTATGGTGAATTTATTGGTTAAAGATTGTTTTTTTCATTTTTTAATTTCAGATAACACTGCTTTTTCCTCATCAAATCCACATGCTTTCCAGATCAATTTTAACAGTTTATACACAGCTTTGTGTGACCAGCAGAAATCTGATCAAGCGACTCTTCTTTTATACATGCTTCTGCATCAAAATGGCAATGTACGGACATACGTGTTGGCACGAACAGACATAGAAAATCTCGTAAGTATTGCTCTGCTTGCCTTATACTCATCATGAGGTCCTGAAAGCTTGAGTGTCACCAGCTGCCAGCATCCCCTGTTCTGCAGTGGGGGCAGTAGGTTCTGGCTTACTTATTCACCAGTTCTAGCTCACTTATTCATTTTTATTATGTCATCTGGGGAATATGATGCTGGACATGTCACTGCTGTAAAATGTAGCACTGATAAAGCTACCAGGCTGTCTTTGATTCCCTCTTTCTCAGTGCCCCTGTCTGATCCAGGTCAAACCTGCTGACCTGTGGGCATGGTGTAAAGAAACTGGTAGCAGATACTGTACTATTCATGATTTTATTTTTCTTTTTTAGATATTCAGGCCAAAAAGTTACACAAACTTACTATATGTGTACAGGGATAGTAGTTAACAAAATGAGCTGTAACTCAGCTGATGTGCCAAATGTCTTAGAGGGTTGACCTGAGGCTGAAACTCCTCAAGAAGCATCTGGCAGATTTTATAGAAATGCAACTGTAGTGACTTTTTAGCTGCTCTAAATAGGATTGTGGTAAATGGCCAATATAACAGACACCTGGTACAGTTTTTGTAGGTTATAAATTAGCTTATGCTTGCCAGTATGTTTAGTAATGTCACAAACCACTTTAACAAATCTTACTTATTAAAAAGCGTTCTTTTAAGATAATGGCTGTCTAGGGGAATCTGTAACAGAATAGAGAACCCTTTCCATTTTAATATTTGAAATCTTGCCAGATAATTAGATCCCTTGCCTGTTTGATGGCAGATATGGAATGAGTTTGGTCTCAGTCCAAGTTCTAGCAGATGTATTGCTAAAATCAGAGTCGATAGACACCACTGTTGGCAAATTCAAGTGAGGCGGTTGATATGGAATTGATTCAAGACGGAACTCCTGTGTAGTCCACTGCAGATTATCTAGGTGAGGGCTGAGTCATTTTGCATGAATTCTGTGAACAAATGGTCATATTTAATTTTCTGGGCTGTCAGTATGTGATATGACATGTTTCACAGCTGTTAATCATATCAATTTATCTTTAGAGAAATAAAGGTTAGATGTGTGCATTATCTTATAATTATGATGTCTGATATATTGTATAACTTCCAGGAAAAGCATGGGGTGCGTGTGTCAAAACAACTCAAGATGCAGGTGCGCAGATCCTCTGCAGTGTGGGATATTTTCATATATTATCACCTATCTTTCCTCCCCCTCAAAAAAAGGGAAGGAAAAAAAAAAAGAGAAAAATCAGGAAATCCCAGCATCACAGGAATAATCAGTGACATAAAACACTTTGTGGGGAAAAGCTGAGAAAATTGAGAAAAGCATCAGCACAAAGTCAACAGCATTTTTGTTTTATTTGATTTCGATATGTTTTTTTAATACCAAAATTTGAAACTCTTAAATTTGCTCTTCACGCATATTGTTGCTTTTTCCAATCACTACTGATACACTATTCACATCTTTGCCCAATCTTCTTGTTTTTAGTGGGCTGGTAGGTAATGATGAGCAGTGGCCAACTGAGAAGAGCAGTTTTAATTGCTTAGTAACACAGGCTGAGCCAGGCACAGAAAGGACTGGGAGTGGGACAGTTATTGGACAAAGAAATCATGATGTCCTAATTACAACCCTGTGGTGAAAAAGCCTAATTCAGTCTTGTGCTTGTAAATGAGATGGTGGGGCAGGAGTAACAGAGCTGGTTATTTCCTTCCCTATATGGCAACTGCAAGAGTGGTGCTAACATGCTGCATGCTATTCTGGTGGTGTACTACCATGCTTCATAAAATATTTACAGGCTATTGAAAAATGGAGAGAGTGTAGGGAAGTTGGTGGTTTTTTTAGACTTTAAAATGAGCAGTAAAACTGTGAGAGGCTTAGAAAAAGCTAGCTTAGCTCACTTGGTCAGAAAAGAGCTTGAGAAGCATCAGGATGTGTTTGTGCCTTCACAAGGGGAAAACCTGGAACAGAAAGGACTCTCCACTTAGAGAGGCATGATAAGAACTAAAGCCTGGAGGTTGTTAAATCCTACAACACAGAGATATGGGAGGAAAACAGTGAAGGTAATTAATTCAGGAGCAGAACAGTGCTCTCTGTGGTTATCTTTGAATGAGGGTGCATGAATTTTTGGAGGAATATGTCATGTTAGTGGCCTCTTCATATAGAAACAGTTCGGGTGAAGTGTAAGAGTCTGTGCTGTATGAGAGATCGGGTCAGCAGTCAGCTGAGTGCTCATCTGAAACTTTTAGGGGGTTTGCAGGTTTCGCTGCCCTCAGTGCATCACATCTGCTGTGTTTTCCCCTACTTTAATACTTCCCGGTTTTGGTTCCCGGGGAGCATCACTAGCAGGTGTTCTGTGACATTTCCTAGGGGGTTTTGAAATGTGTCTTTGCTCTTTGGTAACTTCAGTTTAATTTGTAAATTGATTCAGTGTGTTTTTGTTAACTGTTATAATAGGTAATGTCTCAGCTTGCTTCCTCATTTGTGTATGAATCTACCTCTGTCAGCTAGATATAAATACCTTCGTCTTCTATTGTGCTTTATAATGCTTTATCATCAGTAAGGCAAGGCATCTTTTTTGCTCTTAAAATAACAGTCTGCTTTGTAGAATGAATAGAAGGTTTGTGTGTCTTCCGTAACTTACAGCATATCATGTTGTATAATTTTATAAAATAATTGGATTAAATATCTGATGCTATTAGGGATGTTCACATCTGGAATTTGACTGTCTGATTGAAAGTACTTTTAAGGATTCTCCAGGAAGTGGTGGCACTCATGACATAGGGGTCAACCAACAAATTTTTTCATAAGCATAATGTCATCTGCATATGAGAGAATGTTGAACCTTTTCTGTTTGTAAGAGAAGTTAACACTTATATTCCAGGTAAAAATGGCAGTGAGGTATCTGCTTGTAAGAAGTAAGTTATTTCTGTGGAATATGTTTGTTTTGGCTGCTGAGCTGTGCAGCACTGCTGTGTGCTGTACATTTTGTTGCTGCTCAACGTGTCTGGACTGAAATAATGTATGTGATGATGTATTTATATTAACTGAGGGTACAGCAATATTTTTTCCTGTGGTATAAATTTGGCTTACTCAGGTTACTTGTGTGGCTATCCAGTCTTGTATTTTCTTGTATACTGAAGACAAGCTATTTTAAAACTCTTTGCTGGGGAAACAGTTCCTGACCTTGGACTGAAAATAGCATCTGCAATTTTCAGTGTCTGTTTTTACCTGCCCCTTGTTTTGGGGGTTAAAAGTAACTTTTCAATGGTGACTGTGTCTTGCCGGTTAAAAGCTGCTCTCCTGGTGGAGAAGTGTTAGTAGTAGTGTAGTAATGATAGCTTAATGACTGAATGAAAGGGCCAGCAGTAAAAAAATAAGTGGTTGTTGTCTTCTCAGTGTGTGGCTGGACAATGACAGTACATAAAAAGATAGATATAACAGTTTTAATGTATGTATGAAAGATAAAAGTGTACAAATGCATTTTGGTTACAATTCTAGATAAATTCTAATATCATTAAAATTTTAATTTAATCTTTTAGCCTAACTTATTTATTTTAGTGGTGGCTTGTTAAACAGTTTTTGTTCTGAGAACAGTAATACTTGTCCTAAGGGTGTGTGTAACTCAGCAATCAGTATACAAAGGAAAAAGTGTTCAGAGGAGGAAGTGTTATAAAAACTGTATGAATTGGTTCAATTTTCATCTGGAAACAGCAGGTGGAGTTAAGTTACCGTTTGCCTCGTTGAGTTTGGTCTGGTATGAAGATGGAGAGAAGTCTGAAAGAGGAGTGGAAAGGAACACGTGGCCAGGAGAGTGGAGAGGGGAAAAGGTTTCAAAAGCTTTTGAGGTGTGTTTGGGGCATGAAGACTGAATGCAGTGATCTGGAGAGCCAAATCACTCTTCAGACTGCGAGTGATTTCAGTAGCTACTCTGAAATATTAGTAAAAGTACTTTTATATATCTGCTCATGTGGAAATATATATCTAATGTTTCAGTGTTAGAATCAAGGTACCCTTTTCTAGTGTAGTTTGTGGCCACACACTGTTAGGACTTGGAGTACTTAAGGAAGATGAATGCGCTTTTTCTACTGCAGCTTGACCTAATATTAATGTGCATAGTCAGAGGAGATACATTGGGCCATTCTGAAGGAATACACAGGTATTTGGGAGCTGTCTTAAAAACTCTGAAGTTGTTCCACTCGTTACCTTCAGAAAGACTTTTGTTGTTCTCCCTGCAAAGTCGAGTTTTAAGTGCAATTCTTTTGTAGTTCTATATTGCTACGTGCTATATGCAGCTTATCATATAAGAGGCCTTCTAGCACCATCCAGTACTTGAAGGGGCCTACAAGAAAGCTGGATGGGGACTTTTGACAAGGACATGGAGTGATAGGACAAGGAGTGATGGCTTTAAACTGGAAGAGGGGAGATTGAGATGAGATATTAGGAAGAGATTCTTGGGTGTGAGGGTGCTGAGACCCTGGCCCAGGTTGCCCAGAGAAGCTGTGGCTGCCCCCTCCCTGGCAGTGTTCCAGGCCAGGTTGGATGGGGCTTGGAAGAACCTGGTCTGGTGGGAGGTGTCCCTGCCCATGGCAGGGGGTTGGAATGAGATGAGCTTTGAGGTCCCTTCCAACCCAAACCACTCTGTGATTCTTTGACTTGGAAATGACTTTGAGCTTGTGCAATGCAAAGCTATTTACAGTATAAATATTTGAGATGGAAATAATTTGACCAGTGGACTAATGCAGTGACATTTGTCTCCCTTTTTCCCCATCCAAGGAAAAGGCCTTTTCCCCTGCCTGCCCCCGCCACCCCCCCTACACCCCCCATATTCTACGAAGACATTCTAGGAAAACTTGGTATTTACTCTTAAGACTTACATTCACAAAACACAAAGGCATCAGCTCAGGTTTTAACGGAGGAAAGATGCTTGTGAGGGATCCTTTGAAATGGTAAAGGAAGGATGTTCGTAACGAGTAAAGATTTTTTCCTGCTGCTTTTATTGTGGTATTGTCTCAACCCTGGCCAAAGCATCTGTCAAAAGGTTTTGTAGCCTGCAACATTTACATCAATCTCATTGGCTTTAATAGAAACTGTTATGTGTTTTAATATGTTCCAACTGTTTTGGGACTGGCTGGTGGGAAGAGAACATTCTGGTAACTTCAGAGGCTTGTGTAACACTAGATGTCCTGGCCGCACACCAGAATAG
This sequence comes from Podargus strigoides, assembly GCA_028020825.1. Taxonomy (NCBI): domain Eukaryota; kingdom Metazoa; phylum Chordata; class Aves; order Caprimulgiformes; family Podargidae; genus Podargus; species Podargus strigoides. The sequence goes on from CM051663.1 coordinate 18,129,272, forward strand.
GTTTCACATGATTCATCCTGCTGCAGTCGGCCTGTTTTGAAAAACAGCGAGTCTTTAGGTGTCTAGAAGCTTCTTGGAATTAATTCTGCATCTCATCCGCTATCTTGGAACTGGGAGTTTTCTCCAGTTCCTTTTTCCAAGGTATTTTGTGATCTAGGCCTATTTCTGCAGCCTGGGGAAGCCACGTTGTACTGAGCCAGTGGAAAGCTAATTTTCAGTTGGTAGAGAGACAACGTTTGCATCTGGATTAACTTTAGACTAGCATTCAGGTATGCTTGCTGTTGCAATGAAATCTCATTTTCATTATTATTGCAAGACTTTGGCTTAAGCTGTTCATCCTGGCGGAAATGTTGCAAGACCTTGGGCTGAACTCTCATCGTAATGTCAGTTCTCTTTGGCTGCATATTATCTAAATCGAAAAAAACAGGTCTTTTCTAGTCTTAACCCAACCCAAACTGGTTCTTTTCTGAGATTATCTCCACCAAAAGGGAATTTGAGTTTCAGGTCTCAAAATATCTCTGTGCACCTCAGCTTCAATAGGCCTGGCTATATTTGATGAAGAAAATCCTTCCAGGCCAGGCTTGTCCTAGCACAAATGGTTAGAAACAATAGTTTTTCTGCTTGAATATGTGAAAATCTTGTTTAACAATTTTGTTTTTCCATAGTCTAGAGGGGAACTAAAGCTTTTGGACTCTATGGTAACTGGTATGGCTGGAAATCTCATTTATTAGGAATTGAAATTCCATGTCTGACCACAAGAAAGAATTTGTTTAGACTCTCTTGTGGAGACAGAATAGAACAGATGGAAGGTGTTTGAACAGTGCACGTCACTGTTTAGGGGTGGTTATTTCAAGAGTGAGAAATTGCTATGATATTGCTAAGGGCAGGGTGATACATGGGAGGTTTAGAGGCTCCTCTGTTGTCTGAGGTATTTGAAAGACTAAACTAATACTAAGGTTTTTCCTTCCCTAAAGGTTCTGCCAATTCTTGAAATTCTCTATCGTGTTGAAGAAAGGAATTCACACCATGTTTACATGGCTCTTATAATTTTGCTGATCCTTACAGAGGATGATGGCTTCAACCGATCCATTCATGAAGTGGTGAGTTGTTGTTTTGGTAAATAATTCTTTAGCTCTAAAAATCATTTAAATACTTATTTTTATAAAGATGCGTCTGTATATCTGTTTCCTCAGCAGAAGCTGTGTTTGTCCAAATGTAATGGCCTATGGATATTTCTTTCTTAAGGACTAGTAACACAGATTTAGAAGAGTCATATCTGAACTTTTATGAGTGATGTGAACAAACGCACTCCCTCTTGTAGAGGAGATGCTGCATATACTTCTTTTTCTGTCTTTTTTTGTTGAACATTGTTTTTGAACATAGTAATAGCCAGGCAGGCTGCGTGTTTGCCATGGGACTAGAGGGACTAAAAGAGAGAGGAAAACAGAAAACCTTTTTTATTGCTCTTGAAAAACTTTGCTTAACTAGTTTGATGCAGCTGAGAGGAGCCTTTAGCTGGAGTTTTAGTTTCCAGACTGAATGTTACTTCCTTACTTGGCATTTCTTTTTCTGTCTTTCTGCTAGATTAATATCTTATTTTATGTTGTCCATATAATATGATCCAAATTTTAACTAGTTTTGAGTCTTGACCATCTGTGCTGGAGATTACTGTGGATAATTATACTCTGGTTTCCTAGCTTCTGAAGCTATGATAATGAAGAAGATATTGGCACTGATTTTGTTTAAATTTTTGACTGGGACATGGAAACATTTTTTGGGTTATGTGAAATTAATGAAATGCAAAAATCTGGAAGCAACTGTCAAGGTATCTAAACAGAACTCTTCTCCCAGGTAAATTCCCATCCTGTTTTGGAGGGAACTGGCATTTTTTCCATTGTGCCAAGCAGTAGAGACTTACAGAATAATAACAGTAATAATTTCAGATTATTTCCTATAGCTCTGTGTGTAGAAAGCAAGAAGAGATGATGTTTATATATGGTTTCCTGGGAGTACCTTTTAGGAAGCAGCTGTTAGGAGAATCACCTATAGTGACCATGCAGGTGACTGAAACAACATTTTCCTGAAGCTTTTTTCTGCATCACCTCTGTGTGCCTTGAACCTATACATACACACCATACATGTGTGTGTGTGACGTGTGTTTTTGGGTTCCATATCACTGTCATTTAACTGCTCATGAAATTGAGCTTGTTGAGGGTAAGGACAGCAGACGAGATTTCACTCCTGCCTCAGTCTCTTTCCCCATCATTCTTCATTCATTTTAAAGGCTTTACACATGGTCTTTCAATAAATTCCTTACCAGATAAGTAAAAGTGGAAGATTTCCCTAAAATGAGGATCCAGCTGTGGAATGAAAACATAAATCAAATATTCTTGTCCAGTTTATTCTTGCCTTTGCTGTTAACCCTGCCAATATAGTTGTAGTGTTGACTGTGCAATGTGGATATTAGTTTACTACTTCCATTTCAATAAAAATAAAACCAAACTCCACCTTGTTCCTTTTACCCTGCACTGATATTTTTTCAGTCCTGCCTTTGCTTCTTCCATTTTCTTCTTAATTTAATTTTTGTTATTACTTAAGATTTTCACTGACTGCTTCTTTTTTTTCCTGTGTGGTTTTGTTTTCCCACTCCATAGTGCCTGGTGAGCAGCATCCATTCATTCATAGCATTACATGGTCAGGGTTTTGCTAGATTTGCTTCTTAGCTAGATAGTGAGAGGTGACTGTGAAGTGCCTGAGTCTGTAGGCCTGTCCATGTGAACTTCTCTATGCCCTCCTGCAGAAAAATCTGTGAAAATGGAAACTTTTGCCATCAAAAGCCAATGGAGTGCTATGACACAGCAAAGGATAGATGTGGAATAACCTTAATTCTTCCTCCTGTGCTCCTCTTTTCCTTACTATTTGTTCTCTGAGCCTTGTCTCCATTCTTTGATGGATGTGGGCATGTTTTATGCCAAAGGAGAGAGTGAACTTGGAGGGAAAGCAGAATGATTTTCCACCCTTGTGGTGCTTTCCTTACTGAATTTCAAGGCTCTTTCTTGCCCTTGGCTCTTAATCTTGTTGTCACGTTGTTGGATTGGATTCAGTGAAGGAGGAAGAGGAGGTCTCCCCGTGTTCAGAACTTCAGCTGTGCACTCTGAAAGTCACCTAGATAAACTGTGATATAGACAGGAGAGTTGGTGACTGTGATACCAACTCTTAAGTATTCCTCATAGAAAAGAATCTTTATCTATAGAAAAAACACATTCTGTTTTACTTTTAAAAAACTAAAGTTAACTTCTTGATCTAGGTACTTTATCTGTGGCATTCCTGAACTTTACAGGGTGACGTGCATATCAGAATACAAATGTGAGCATTGCATCTTATCTTGTGAGCTGTTGGGGATTGGATGTATGAGTAGTGGGTTCCTACAGATCCTGTGATGGGGAGTAAGTGTAGTTAGTGCCCTGCTTTGTGGAAAAAGGATTCAGAATCATACTGATAAACCACTTCCCCTCACCCATCTTTTTGAATTTTTTAAATGGCTATTTCCAGGTATGAATGACCAACTTACTAGTCAAAGCTACAGTATAAAGTAAGAAATTAGTCTCATACTTTCTTAAATATTACCTCCACGTCTCTGAGAGGCTGAGAGGGAGTTATAGGGCAGTAAAATGAATGGAGACAGGGAATCTGTATAGGTATTTCTGTAAAATGTGAACATCTAGTGTCAGTTACACAACTGGAATGAAGTTCTTACTCACTGCAAATATTTATCAAATTTTAGCAATTACAGGAGGATCTTTTTTTTTCCCCATCACTTGAGTAAAGTATGAAGAAAAAAAAGGATTTGATGTATTTTAAGTCAACCTGTTTTTCTCTCTGCTGCTGTGTAGTGTGTATACTTTTCTTATAAGAAGCATGACTGTACAGTCCATTTATGGGATATTTTCCTTTGTGGTATTTAACCCACATTTATTTATTGATTTTAAGATTAATTTTAGTAAGCACAGTTTTATAAATCTTGTGATTATACCGACTGGTAAAGAGCTCAGGAAACCACAGAAACTCTTTTTGACTGCTGAAGCAGTTTTTGTTTAAAATGAATGTGGTCTTAACTGCCTGGAAAATATGATCAAAACCATAGGTCCTGTTCCTGCAACTGGCTTACTGCAGTTAGGTCCCTGTAACCACATAGAACTCAATTTCTTTCACTAATAATAATAACAACAACAGAATAAACATAAGAATTCCCTAGAGGGAGCAAGTATTTGTGATTTTTCTTCTCTGATTTATGAAACTATAAATAAAATGACATCAGATGTCAAAATATCATAGAGTTCTTTATGTAGCAGTAACCTATAGTACTACTATAGTATTTTGTGCTGCAGTAAATAGTGATAGACTGTAAATCACAATTTATTTCTGTTTACTTAGATTGTGTTAAGAAATACCTTACAAGTAAAGTTAAAGGAAACTGAGACTGAGAATTTCAGTGCTTGGTATATATAGAACTGAGCTCCAGTTCTTTGCATCTGCAGTTCTTGCACCCTGAGTTGTAGGTGTCCAGGAGCCTGGAGTTTAAAAGTTTAAAATCAAAGCCTCTCTTTTTTCTTAGTTAAATTATTCCTGCAAGACTACCTCCAGGTCTGAGCTTTTTGTTTTTCTTTTTTCCCTTTTTAATATTGTCTGCAAACCAATGAGACTGTTCAAATTGTGGCACTGGTTTCAGGTAGATGGTTTCGAAATTTAAGGTACTTTCATGTTTCATGCTTCTGATACCCAAAACCAGTAGGGACGGTGCCAGTTGCTGTTGTTATTTTTTAAATAGGCATTTCATTTGCATACCTGCTGTGGTTGCTTGCTTCAGTATGGGGTTGAGGTGAAATAGAGGTGACAGGCACTGGTAAATTTTTCACTTTGAATTTTGGGGGGTTTTTTAAGAGTAGTGGACTATTCCAAGGCATAGTTGTCTCAGTGAACGTCACTTTCCAGGGCTGGTGTTTTCAAAGTTTCAATGAGAAACATTGGCCATTTTGGGAGTGAGACTAGGGCATAAACATGTCTTGTCCATGGTTACAGCTGTCAACACATTCTTTAACAAGCTCTGGTAACTTCATGTTTTGCATTAGGAATTTGAAATTTGGCAGGTAGTCTTTATGCTAGGGCCTTGCTGCTGATAATCTGACTAAATTTGACCAAATTATAAATCTTGGGGCAGGGGGAGGGGGGGAGCAGTCTGTTTCCATCTGTGCAGCAGATATGTAGCCGGAGGTGGCCTGGTGTCCACAGTGATTGAATATTCTCATTTTGCTGCTCCAAGAGCCAGCTGCATCCTCCCCTGCCCAGTTGAGATACATAGGGACAAGATGGAGCTTGTGTAAGTGCTGCTTCCCGTTCCTGTGGGATGGGACTGTGCTTCCTGTGATGTTTGGTTGAAGCCATATAGAATCCTGGAATCGTTTTGGTTGGAAAAGACCTTTGAGATCATTGAGTCCAACCGTTAATCCAGCACTGCCAAGTCATCACTGGAGCACATCCCTCAGCACCACATCTACACATCTGAAGGAGGTGTATAGAACAGTAGACTGATGTGACAATGATTAGGAGATATTGGAAAGAGGCTGTGGCTGACTACACAAGGAACATGGGACAAGTGCAATGGGGGAGAGAGATGAATTAAGAAAGAGGTAAGATTTGGGGTTGGTGAGAAAAGAGGATAGGAGCAAAGGGACAAAATGCTGGAGAAGGTGAAGTCAGGCTTCAGTGAGAGACTGAAATGGGCAAGGTGTGGGTGGAGAAAGTAGAAGCTGGGAAGAGAACGATCTGAGAAGGAATGGGGTCTGTGAGGGCAAGGAGCTGGGAATGAGCTACACGGAGGGAAAATGGGAATGATGAAGGCTTGTGCATAGCACAGAAGCCATAGGTGGATGAGAAAGATGTGACTGAAGATGTTGGAAGGCTCAAGGTCCTGCTTGAGGTTATCTGACTTGTTCCAGTTCCATTTCTCTTGGGGACACCCTTTGTGAGAGAGCACATGATGTGACCTGAGAATCATGAGTTTCATCATAGTGTGAATCAAGGAACTTCCACTTTGAGTGGTGATGTACAGGCATGTGCCCCACAAAATAATGCCAGAAGGGGTGGGAAGAAACATGAGCCTCGTTTCATTTGTTAGAGGAGGGTTTTTTGCTATTTTACTTGTAAATGAGAGACTATAAGAAATAGTTTATTAGAGATTTAATCAGTAAGTTGATCTTTTGTTCGGGTAAGTGTATTTTATTTCAGAAGAGGAAAAAATCCAACTCTGTGGAGTATCATTTTAGAGCAAATTTAGTAAAATTCTTTCTTTCAGTAAACATATGGAAATATTACGGAATCACAGAATCATATGTCCCATTATATACTATTACTTTGGATTTCCACTGTGTGTGATGTCAAAACAACTAGTATTTTATACTACCCATTTTCATAGATATATTTTGTTTTTAAAAGTATGTTAAATTTTCAGTACTATAAGCATTCAGAAGTCAGGATATGAACAGTGCAATCACAGCTTATCCCTGTTGTATATTACAGAGTGTAACCATTACTTACTGATCACATACAGTTCTTCAAATAACAGTATATTTTTCTTCTGGAAAATTTAAGTGCTCATCTTGGAGTGTTTTTTGTTGTCAAAGTGATTTGTTGATTTATTTATACAAAATCTTATCACAGAATTGCAGAATGTTAGGGATTGGAAGGGACCTCAAAAGGTCATCTAGTCCAATCCCCCTGCCAGAGCAGGAATACCTAGATCAGGTCACACAGGAATGCATCCAGGTGGGTTTTGAATGTCTCCAGAGAAGGAGACTCCACAACCTCTCTGGGCAGCCTGTGCCAGTGCTCTGTTACCCTCACTGTGAAGAAATTCTTCCTCACATTTATGCGGAACCTCCTATGTTCCAGCTTGCACCCATTGCCCCTTGTCCTATCATTGGATGTCACTGAGAAGAGCCTGGCTCCATCCTCATGACACTCACCCTTTACATATTTATAGACATTAATGAGGTCACCCCTCAGTCTCCTCCAAGCTAAAGAGAGCCAGCTCCCTCAGCCTTTCCTCATAAGGGAGATGTTCCACTCCCTTCATCATCTTTGTGGCTCTGCGCTGGACTCTCTCAAGCAGTTCCCTGTCCTTCTTGAACTGGGGGGGCCCAGAACTGTACACAATATTGCAGATGCGGCCTCACCAGGGCAGATACGTTCATGTAGTCATCCATAACCTGTTTTTTAAGAAATCCCAAGTGATTAATTGCAACCAAAGTGACTATCTAATTTTAGCTGTTTGCAGTTGTGAAGTAATGCGCTAACTTGCAGCATCTTATGCTTAGCAGCTTCAGGATGATCAAGTTCTTCTCTAGCAGAATATCTTCATACAGTGAAGTTCACATATGTTATCCATTAATTACACAAATAACAGCTTTTTAACTCTTCAGTTGCCTGATTTGTGAAAATACTTGTATGTTTTAGTTCGTCTTTCAGGCTGGTCCTGTTAATCATCTGTGTTGTCCATCCTAACTTGTTCTTGTTTACTTGGGTGACTTGCTTTCATTTTATACCATCATTGCTTTGCCTTAAAATAGTATTAGTGACTTGTTCTAACCAGAAATTATACCTGTTTCTACATCCATTTTTAACCTTCTATATCTGGAAACCTTTCGTGTAGTGATTTCATGTTTCCTATTTGATCCTCAGCCTTGACCATTCTTCCCTTAAGTACATCTCAAGTCTCTTCCCCCATTCTGATTTTTCTATCTTTTTACCAAGACGTGTTTACCAGAAATTGTCACACTTGACCCCCTTGCTGGGATTGTTTGTCATCTCAGCCAGCTCTGCACTACTATTAAACAGTGGTTTTCCCATCTATATGTTGTAGTCATTGACTTCTCTTTAGCTTCCCTATGGGAAATAGGAAGGTGCTGATAAAAAGTTAGGTACTAGGTAGCATACAATCATGGAGAGACATTTTAAAATTTTATTTTAATGATCTGAACTTTTATTTTGTCTCTTCATGTATGGCACATAAATCACTTTTGTATCTCAAACTGTGTCAGCTGATCTACTAACATGAATTGCTGAGCCTACTGAATATGTCTTCAGTGATTATATATTTTTTTTCATTTTAGTGTATCTAGTCTGTAATGATACTTCGGGTGTACCTGTTGTTGCACAGGCTTTTGTATGCATGATTTTCAGAGCAGAAATGGCTAAGAATCCTTTTAGAGGTTCCTCCTTTTTGGGAGGTTCATCAACACACCACCAAGATCCTTCAGCATAGGGAAATGCAATCTTCTCTGAAATACTTCATGAAAGAGAGGCTTTCAAGTATGCTAGGAATGAAGTGAGGGAGAAGAGAGTTTGATGAATTGTAGAAAGCTGTTTCAAATGTCTCTTATACTGTGGAAAAGCTTCAAGAGACACAGAGTTAAGGTGAGAATGAGGGTGGGAGGTAAATGAAAGAAATGTATATGCACATGGAATTTGCAGAGCCTGGAAGGTTAAAAAATATTTTGACCCCAAAACAACAACCAAAACCAAACCAAAGCAAAAAAAATCCCACAAAAAAGGAATTTCAAAGATAGTACTTATAAAGTGGTACCCTTGTCTAGAGTAAACTCTATAGAATTTTTTTTTTTCCACTTGGATTTTGCTTTAGAATCTATTGACTAAGAGTTTTGGTTAAATGTACATGTAATTATGTCTTGACTGTTAAGTATTATTTACGGTAGGATCCTATGCAATACTAAAGGAAATATGATATCCACACCCCAGTGCCTTGTGTTAAATAGCCAGGTTTTTGCCAGCAATACTGCTATCACAAATGCTGGGAAAAGCCATGGTACCCATTGCAGAGCTCAACTTGGGGCACTCTGTGGTGGAGTGCTCAAAAAGCAAATGCCTCGCTGACTGTCAGGGATGGGTGCCTGGGCAGCTGGGTACTTGGAGGAGCATCAGTCTGGGGGTAGCCAAGAAAATCAGGTATGTGAAGGTGGTGGCTGCTTTTCTGCCCTAAAGGAAGTCTTATAAGAATGCTTACTTTAAAAAATTGGGTATGTATTTCAAAGCAGGTGACATAAAACAGTTATAGTCTAGCCTCTCTATTCTCAACACAAATGCAGCTTGCATTACTGCAGTGTTTGAGTAGCTACTGGGTCTTTGAAGCAGTGTAGTACGTAAAATCTTTGATGCTTCACAGATTGTAGTATAAATAATTTGCTTAGTTGATGGGGCTTCGTGGGAGGCATGCGCTCTGTGTATGTGTTTTAAAGTTGCTGCAAAAATTAAGGCTGCTGACTAGAAAAGAAATGCAGCAGTAGGAATGCTGTAAAATACGTCAAACTGCCTTGCTGTAACTCGTATTTGGAAGGACTGGTTAACAGCAGTCTTTTGACTGATTATATTGCTGCTGTTCCAAACCCAACTACAAGGAACGTGGGGAAAATTCAATACCAATGCAGACTGGTGGAAGAGAAACAAAGATCAAGAGGTTAATTAGAAAGGAAGAATAAGAGCTTCCTAGTTGAAGTGTTGTTTTTATAATACAACTTTTAATTTTCTCTCCAAAGAACTATGTTCCATTTAAAAATAAATTGTCATCTGCAATGACAACTGTGCTGTTAATGTTCTTGTAGGACTGCTGTACAGCCTCCTCATGTTCCACTGCATGAAAACTATCATGTATTAAATATGTCAAAAATTAACAACTTTTAACTATGCATAAATCCTGTTGGTGCATACTTTGGGTTTGTTATTTTTGAGTGGATGAAGATGATGAGTAACCAACTACGTTCACTGGCATTACGGTTTGATTTGATTGGGTTTTTTGTTTTTGGTTTGTTTTTTTTTTTTAAATGTAGCAACTGGTTATAATTATCAGATTAGGAACTGAATCTTTAGTATACTTTTGGACACAGTTATATTAACTAAAATACCTCAATGTGTTAAGTCAGTTAATCCCTTAGCTTCTGATAGACGTGAATTGTAAAAGTGACTGCTTTAGTGAGAAAGAGGCTTTAATGTAGGGAAACCCCCTGTTAAATAAGGTCTTTGGCTATTCTGAGTTTTGATTTCAACAGAATAAAAAATAAATAAAGAATAAGGTATACATAAGGGTTGTTGAGTGCAGTACATTAAGCTTCAACTATGTTTTTGTTGCTTGTTAAAGAGCTTGTTCATTGATATAGAGAGAGATGCTTAGAGATTCAGAGTGTAGCAATTTTTGGTGGTGATTGAGGAGTCAGTACAATTTCGATCTCTATAGATAGGGACATACAGGCTGCCCAGAGAGGTTGTGGAGTCTCCTTCTCTGGAGTCATTCAAAACCCACCTGGATGCGTTCCTGTGTGACCTTATCTAGGTATTCCTGCTCTGGCAGGGGGATTGGACTAGATGATCTTTTGAGGTCCCTTCCAATCCTTAACATTCTGTGATTCTGTGATTAGGATATTCTTGGTAGGTCATTGTTTTGACTACACCTGCAGCGTTCGATTTTTAAAATTAGATTTACCACCTGGAAAATTCAAAAGAAATGAAAATGCAGGGTTTTGTTGCGTACTGACCCAAAATGACAATAAATGGAAGAATGTGATCCAACTAACAAATGTAATTCTTACAGGAGTGGAAGTGCTTATGGTGGTCAAGTGGGATATCACAAATAGTAGTGGGTTTAAACTGGTAAACATGGTAAACTAAAAACCAGGGGGAAAAAATCCCTAGTATTGAGATGTGTGAACTATGGAATAACCTACCTAGTGGAAGGGTGATTGCTTGAGCCATGTAAAACAGGACTAAACAAAGATTTTTCTTTTTAAATGTTTTTGTTCAGTATAGGCTCTAAAGACCAATGCTGTTTTGGCAATAGGATGGGGTAACTTGTTTCTTTCCAATTCCAATACAATTCTGTGATTCATAATTTCCATAATAGTTAGGAAACAAAGCAAATTGGTATTTAAATGTGTTCAGTGTGTGTGATGCTGTGGGGAAACAAAAACCAGCTTTAGTGACTGATAATGTGGGTTTCAGAGTTTATTCAGCATTTTCTGCTGTAAACTCAAGTATGTCCTCTCTTCACCTCAGATATAAAACACCTTTGCCTTCATTTCTACTCCTTGTCGATATACAGTAATCTGCCAATATGCAAATTGAGATAAAAGTAATCCAAACATTTTTTCACAGATCCCTGTTCTGGGCTGAATGGAAAAAGCTGTATATTATATTATATTATATTATTAGTATAAAAGCTTTTGGTCTCCTGTTTCTTCTCAAATCTAGGTGAAGAGAAGAAGATTTCTTAGCATACTGCTGTTGAGCTGAACAGTGTGTCTGACCATAACTACTGATCCTCTTAATTATACAGAATTTCAAATGACAAATTTACAGCTCTGGAAACATACTATATTCCTTCAGAAGCCTGTGTAGATACCATTGCATAGATTATCCTTTTTTTCAGGTAGCTGTATGAGGCTTTATATTCTGAAAGTGCTGTCTTTTAAATATATCAGAATTTCACTACTATATATATGATTTTAATTTTGCTTTCCAGATATGCCCTTCTTTTTTCACAAATAAAAATATGTTTCTTTACATCACGGTTCATATGTTTGTGTGTATCTTAGACAGAAGGAATAAATAGTATAAAAGCAGCAGCAGCTTGGAGTAGTTCCCAGCATTGCCTTTCCCTTTGACTTCTGGAAGGCATTCAGTGGCCAGCTCTCCATATCTCGTTATAGGAAATTGGTTGCTACTTCTCCATCCTCTCTTAAAGAAATAAGCAGTTTTGCTGAGCGAGCTTGTTAACAGAAGATTGAGAGCAGAAATTATGTAAAATGAAGGGCAACAATTATTGGAGGCGAGGGGGAACATTGTTACCAAGGACGAGGAAAAGGCTAAGGTACTTAACACCTTCTTTGCTTCAGTCTTTAACAGTCAGACCAGTTATCCTCACGGTATTCAGTCTCCTGAGCTAGAAGATTGGGATGGAGATCAGAAGAAACCCCTCGTAATCCAGGAAATAGTAGTGAAGGACCTGCTAAGTCAATTAGACACCCATAAGTCTGTGAGACCGGATGAGATCCATCCGAGAGAGCTGAGGGAGCTGGCAGAGGAACTTGCCAAGCCGCTCTCCATCATCTGTCAGCAGTCCTGGTTATCGGGTGAGGTCCTGGACGACTGGAAACTTGCCAACGTGACGCCCATATACTAAAAGGGCAGGAAGGAGGATCTGGGGAACTACAGGCCTGTCAGCCTGACCTTGGTACCGGGGAAGATTATGGAAAGGTTCATCTTGGGGGAGATCACGCGGCAAGTGCAGGACAACAGGGGGATCAGGTCCACCCAGCATGGGTTCACAAAGGGCAAGTCCTGTTTAACCAACCTGATCTCCTTCTGTGATCAGGTGACCCACCTAGTGGATGAGGGAAAAGTGGTGGATGTTGTCTACCTGGACTTCAGTAAGGCATTTGACACTGTTTCCCACAGCATTCTGCTGCAGAAGCTGGCAGCTCATGGTCTAGACAGGTGGACTCTTCGCTGGGTTAAAAACTGGCTGGATGGCTGAGCCCAGAGAGTTGTAGTGAATGGAGTTAAATCCAGATGGAGATCGGTCACAAGCGGTGTCCCTCCGGGCTCAGTCTTGGGGCCAGTCTTGTTTAATGTTTTTATCAATGACCTGGATGAGGGGATCAAGTGTACCCTCAGTAAATTTGGAGATGACACGAAATTGAGTGGGAGTGTTGATCTGCTTGAGGGTAGGGAAGCTCTGCAGCAGGAATTGGACACGTTGGAGTGATGGGCTGAGGCCAATTGTATGAGGTTCAACAAAGGTAAGTGCCGGGTCACGCACTTTGGTCACAACAACCCCATGGAACGCTACAGGCTTGGGGAAGAGTGGCTGGAAAGCTGCCTGGCGGAAAAGGACCTGGGGGTGTTGGCTGACAGCCAACTGAACACGAGCCAGCAGTGTGCCCAGGTGGCCAAGAAGGCCAATGGCATCCTGGCCTGTATCAGAAACGGTGTGACCAGCAGGAGTAGGGAGGTGATCGTCCCCCTGTACTCGGCACTCGTGAGACCACACCTTGAGTACTGTGTCCAGTTCTGGGGACCACAGTATAAGAAGGACATTGAGGTGCTGGAGTGAGTCCAGAGAAGGGCAACGAGGCTGGTGAGAGGTCTGGAAAACAGGCCTTATGAAGACTGGCTGAGGGAACTGCAGTTGTTTAGTCTGGAGAAGGAGAGGAGTGAGACTGAGACTTTAGACTGAGAGGAGATGTTATTGCTCTCTACAGCTACATAAAAGGAGGTTGTAGTGAGGCTGGTGTTGGTCTTTTCTCCCAAATTGCTAATGATAGGACAAGAGGAAATGTCCTCAGGTTGCGTCAGGGGAAGTTTAGATTGGATATTAGGAAGAAGGTCTTTACTGAGAGGGTGGTTAGGCACTGGAAAAGGCTGCCCAGGGAGGTGGTGGAGTCGCCATCCCTGGGGGTGTTCAAAAAACGAGCAGATGACGCACTTGAGGCCATGGTCTGATGGTCTAGTGGTTAGGGAGATGCTGGGTTAAAGGTTGGACTTCAAGATCCTGGAGGTCCTTTCCAACCATAGTGATTCTATGATTCTATAATAGATATAGTCTGAAGTGATTTTATGTAACTTTTGGAGAGAAGAGGTTAATTAATAAAATTGATCTGTAAGGTTGATGGTGAGGTTTGGATTTTTTAAAACATTTGTATTATTTCCATTGAGCATGAAGTTTCAATGGAAGTACTTAATATATCGAAGATGAAGTTATACAGAGTGATAGCTTCGTGTGCAGTAGTCCTTGTTAAGCAGATTTTTGTTTTGGCCCATAATAATGCTGAATTTATAGAATGTCTTCTCAGTGTTTTTAAAAGGGCAGTTCCTGTTGTCTCATTTTTACCAGTCCTTTAAGGCAGGAGGTTTTTGTGCTTATGTTTGCTCTGTTGCACCAGGTCGGTCAGCTGAATATTGTGGATTGCTTCTCCTTCTGCAACAAACTCAAACAGCAGTAAACTTCATCCACCCTGACAGTGGCAAGCACTGAAAGATAGGAAGCTTTTAACCTAGGGGATGACTTTCTCGAATCTATCAAGGAAAGAGACATCTCATCTGGCAAGAGAAAGGCTTCAGTATGAAGTCAACAGTTAACCTGTTCCTCTATCCCACATCCTTCAGCGTGTGTGCTCTTGCCAATCAGTCAGAGCTTGTATGTGCTGCCTCTTGCCCAACTTACAATGAGGGAAAATGGGAAGGAATTGGCAATATTACTCGGTTGTCCAGGGTGGAACTGAAGACTTTATGAAGTGTAAAGTGTAAAGTGAAAAAGAACATAGGAGTGTGGTGGCACAGCACATAGAAATTAGGGAATTGCTAAATTTAATCATCTTTGTACACTGTGTGTTTCCACATGACTTATAATGAAGTTGATGGGATCTACTAGGTGATAATAGTGCAAAGGTCTGACTTTTTTTTAATTTTAATTTTTATTTTTTATTCTTGCTTTAGAATACAATAGGTTTTGTTCACATTTGAGGCTGGAAGCAAATTTACCTATGGTAAGGAATGCGAGAGTCCAGACAACTTTCTATGTTCCTATTCAGACCTAGGTGCGGAAGAACTTTGTTGGTTTTGTTTTGTGTTTTTTTTCAGATACTGAAAAATATCACTTGGTATGCTGAGCGTGTGTTAACAGAGATCTCACTTGGGAGTCTCCTGGTACTAGTCGTGATAAGAACAATCCAGTACAACATGACACGGACAAGGGTAAGAGTTACGTGTAGCGCTTACGCATGTAGTGTGGATTTCCAATTTCAACATCATGAATTCAATTTCAAGCAGAGTGTGGGATTTTTTTTCCTTCTGTTGCAACCAGTTGGCATCTGAATTGACAGGAGGGAAGGAATGGGAAGATCAGCCATATGAACTAAGCACAATATTAAGTGGTTCTGAGCTTTTAATTCCATCTCTATTATCATTCAGTTCATTGAATAGGTTTCTCCATGATCCAAGCACCAAACTGCTCATCTTCAGGTGAGAAAGAAAAGTTCTTTAGATTGATGAGAAGAAAGGATTCCGTATAGGTTGTTAGTCTCTGTTCAGTTACTCAGAAGTGAAAATATGAGCTCAGTTTATTGATTGTGTTTTTATGAAGTAGGACAGTGACTGGGCCTTAAAACCTTTTTAAGCAAAGCAAAACTGCTTCAGCTTTATGGCCTCGTATCAGACTGTTTTGGGGCATTTTTCAGGTATTTGATTCTATGCCTTATCTCAAATATATAAGCATGGTATACATTTCTGAATATTTTCAACAGTTAAAGGCCCAGAAGTTTTATGTGAAAAAGCAGAAAAAAGAAATTAAATGTATTTTAAGTAGGAAAACTTCTATGATCAAAAGAATTGGAAGGAAAGAGGATATTCTTGGCATATATCTGTAGGATTTGGAATCTGTTATGTTATATGAATGTGTATTTTAGACTGGAATAGGGAAAATAAATCCCTATTGGATTGGATAAGTGGATGAGTTTGGTTCTCTGAAAACCCTTGACTTTGATAGGGCCATCATTTAAATGCTTATAAAGTCAAATGGTTTCCGGGATGCTAATAAGTGGACCAGATCTGTGAAGTTTCATATGGTTATAGTTGTGGGATATATAGAATGCTCTGAAAGAGTCAATAGGGAGATGACTTATGAAGCAGAAAATTTTAGGATAAGACTACAAAATGGAGAGAGAGGAAGGGAGGGGAGGAGAATGTCTTCCAGTATTTGTTACATCTGTGATCTCATTGTAAATCAGCATTGCTAAAAACACAGAAACACATATACATGTGTGTGTATACGTATGCACTCTGAAATCTGTAGGAATAACTCTGTTTTATAAGCCTTGTATTTTAAGAAAACTTAAACCTGACCAAGTATATACAGTTTGCATTTCTGCTTGTGTGCTTTTGACCGTGTCCTTTAAAGCAACATATGTTACTGAGTCTTGAATGATTCCTGCAATAGGTGTCAGTGTATATCAAAAGGGCAGTTTGATGTGTTGTTTTTCTTTTTCTTTCCTCTTCTTTCTGGCAGGACAAATACCTTCATACAAATTGTCTGGCAGCCTTAGCAAATATGTCAGCACAGTTCCGCTCACTTCATCAGTATGCTGCTCAGAGAATCATCAGGTAAATATAGAGACTTCTCTTGAAATTCATCTTTGCTGAAACTCGGGAGCAGAGGAACTTGGGTTTTATATGCCTTAATAGACACTGATGAACTAAATAGCTGAAATGTTAACTGAATAACTAAACAATCCCAGAAGAAGTCTTACTTGCTTTGTACTTGACTCTGTTCTGAATGTACAAAAAATATTAGTTTCCCTCTCTAAGAAACGTCTGACTTTCAATTCTTCTAACAGAACAGCTCAGTAGCTGCTTCAAACTGGAAGGTTTTCATGGATTTGTGTGAATGGTGCTTTTTTTTTTTTGTCATGTATCATGTCACTATACAAATACACTGAGTGGTGCTTCTCAAGTGCTACGCAGGCTGGATTTTCAGCTTGCTTTACCTCTTCCTACATATTTGGCAAAAGATCTGTTTGTTAAATCACTCAATTATTTTGTGACAAGGCCCTGCAAATATGGGCAATAAAACTTAGACCTGTGCTTTTCAACTGATAAAATTTATTAGCCTGTATAGTAATAAATAGTCAATATCTGCTTTGGTTCTCAAACAGGGCAGTGACTTTAATGAAGCAGATACTGAAGTTGGTCCTTCCTATTTTGTACCTGTGCTGTAGACCACTTTGTAAAGGCAGGTGATCAGGCATCCTCATCTTGGCAGCCATCCCTGCTCCGTGCTCCAAGGGAAACTGGAAAGGTCTATCTGGAATAAACTGTTATAGTGCTTGTCAAATATAGACAGTGTGCCAAAAATAAGGAAGTTATAATTGCATGCCTGTACACTTTGTAATGGACTAGGTTAACAAGAGACACATCTTATTCTTAAACCACTGCTCTTTAGGATTTAATTCTCTCCAAGCTCCTCCTCATTTGGAAATGGTTGGTTGTAAAAGTATGCACAAGTAACCAAGATGAATACATTGTGCCATTACCTTTTTCCTGCTTGATACTTGCCCTCTTTTCATGCCCTTGGCAGTGATAATGAGTGTTCAGAATGTGAACTGAAGCTATTTTCCTCTTACAAATCACAGACATTGTCTTAAATACCTGCTCTCTTCATTTCTCAAATCATAGACATGGAGTCTGAGTTTTCCAAGAATTTGCAAGTGTTGGCCTCTGAAATTGTGTGTGATGTGAGATTTGCTACCTTGATGCTGAAAAACTCGGTCTGGTTTTTGGTGTGATACATTGTTTTCCAGTTCAGAGTTTTTTCCTATGTTCCTGGTTTCCAATTTTGTTCCATTTTATTCTACTGCTGTTTCCGCAGACCAAAGCGAGATGTGTTCCTCTGGTTATATTTGGACCAGGAAGAGGTTATCTTGCTGCTATCACCACCTAGTAATCTTGTAGTCCTCTAGCATGACTGCATGTGTGTTTCTGTGTGGCTTGGCTTTTGTCCAAATGCTCTGAGTTTATGGACATCCACTGTTCAAAACTTAAAGTCATGGTTCAAAGTAAGCTCAGCTGGATTATTTTGATGTAGGTGGGTGGTGAAATGGCTAAGCATGTGGTCTGCTGGCTTATCAGAAGCAGTGGCAGCCATCAGCAGAGAAGCAGCAACCTCAGTATCTTTGCACACACATCTCTTCTCAACCTTTCAACTCGGAAACATAAAAGGAGCCCTTATGTGCTGTGGGGCTTCTCCCTACACCAGCCTCTTCCAGCTTTCTTACGTGCTATTTTCACGATCTGTAATGGCATTCTTGAGGCAGATTGACTCCCTGATGTTTAAAACACATCTCAAGTCCCAAGGAAGGGTGTGCAACACCCAGAAATTCTCTTGCACTCCTGGTATGCAATGTTTCAACGATCTGCTGTGATGTTTGGGTGCCTTACTTGTCATTTCTCTACTCATGTGTAGTTACAGTGCCAGTTTAACATTGCTACTATCACCCTCACTGTGAAGAAGTTCTTCCTCACATTTAGGCGGAACCTTCTATGTTCCAGCTTATACCTATTGCCCCTTGTCCTATCATTGGATGTCACTGAGAAGAGCCTGGCTCCATCCTCATAACACGCACCCTTTACATATTTATAAACTTTAATGAGGTCACCCCTCAGTCTCCTCTTCTCCAAGCTAAAGAGAGCCAGCTCCCTCAGCCTTTCCTCATAAGGGAGATGTTCCACTCCCTTCATCATCTTTGTGGCTCTGTGCTGGACTCAAGCAGTTCCCTGTCCTTCTTGAACTGGGGGGCCTAGAACTGTACACAATATTGCAGATGTGGCCTCACCAGGGCAGCGTAGAGGGGTACGAAAACCTCTCTCGACCTCCTAACCACACCCCTTCTAATACACCCCAGGATGCCATTGGCCTTCTTGGCCACAAGAGCACATTGCTGGCTCATGGTCATCCTGCTGTCCACCAGGACCCCCAGGTCCCTTTCCCCTACACTGCTCTCCAACAGGTCAGTCCCAAACTTATACTGGCACATGGGGTTGTTCTTACCCAGATGCAAGACTCTACACTTGCCCTTGTTATATTTCATTAAATTTCTCCCTGCCCAACTCTCCAGCCTGTCTAGGTCTCTCTGAATGTCAGCACAGCCTTCTGGTGTGTCAGCCACTCCTCCCAGTTTTGTGTCATCAGCAAACCTGCTGACAGAGCACTCTATTCCCTCATCCAAATTATTGATGAATATACTGAATGATACTGGTCCCAGTACCGACCCCTGAGGGACTCCACTAGACACAGGCCTCCAACTAGACTCTGTCCCATTGACCACAACTCTCTGGCGTCTTTCCTTCAGCCAGTTCACAATCCACCTCACTATCCACTCATCCAGGCCACACTTCCTCAGTTTAGCTGCGAGGATGCTGTGTGAGACTGTGTCAAACGCTTTACTGAAATCAAGATAGATCACATCCACTGCTTTACCATCATCTGTCCACTGGGTTATGTCCTCATAAAAGGCTCTCAGGTTGGTCAAACATGACTTCCCCTTGATGAAGCCATGCTGACTGCCTCTAATGACCCTCTTGTCCTTGATATGCCTAGAGACAGCCCCCAGCATAAGTTGTTTCATCACCTTTCCAGGGATGGAGATGAGGCTGACCGGTCTATAGTTACCCAGGTCTTTCTTCTTGCCCTTTTGTAAGACCAGATTGACATTTTCTTTCCTCCAGCCCTCAGGCACCTCTCCCGTTCCCCACGATTTAACAAAGATGATGGAGAGTGGCCTAGCAATGACACCCGCCAGCTCCCTCAGCACCCGTGGGTGCATCCCATCAGGACCCATGGATTTATGGATGTTCAGGTTGCTTAACTGATCCCTGACCCAGACCTCATCAACCAGGACAAACTCCTCCCCTATCCTGACTTCCTCTGGAGCCTCAGGGGTCCTGGGCTCCTCAGGACAGCCTCCAGCAGTACAGACAGAGGCAAAGTAGGCATTCAGTAACTCTGCCTTCTTTTTATCCTCTGTCACCAGGGCACCCACCTCATTCACCAGTGAGCCTACATTGCCTCTAATGTTAGTTTTATCTGCAGTGCATTTGAAGAAGCCCTTTCTGTTGTCCTTGACCTTTCTTGCAAGGTTTAATCCCAAGGAAGCCTTGGCTTTCCTAGGTGCCTCCCTGCATCCTCTGACAACAGACTTCTATTCCTCCCAAGTGGCCAGCCCCTCCTTCCATGATCTGTGCATTCTCTTCTTCCCCTTGAGTTTGCCCAGCTGTTCCCTGTTTAACCATGCAGGTCTCCCGGCACCCTTTCTTGACTTCCTACCTGTTGGGATGCACTGATCTTGAGCTTGGAAGAAGAGGTCCTTGGATACTAACCAACTGTCTTGGGCCCCTTTACCTTAAGCACCATAAAGGAAGTATTTTAACCTGATTTATTATTAAGCTTTAAGTTATCAAGAAGGGAATAGGAATAAATACTTTTGAACCCATATACTTCATAAGAGATTGATGCTTTGAGGCATACATTGTCCTTTGTTTCCCTGCCTTATGAAGTCTGTTAGCCGCTGTTACTAAATTTAGCCAGCACTGATGGACCCAGCTTGCTCTTATTCTGGTTGTACCATCAGAGTGCAAGCATCTCTGAGACAATAAACCACAGCATCCATAACAAAAAAGCATTTCCTGTGGAGGAAAAGCCTAAGAAGAAGATGGTACTTTATACTACATAAAGTATTGTAGGGTATAGGTTTTTAAATTAAATAGCTGTGAAACACTTAAAATCTGCTTAGCAATACAACAGTCATAATTTAAGCCTCACCAGATGCTCTAATGATTCCTTCCTTAATGTGAGAAGTAATTCCATTTCCATGCAGGCTTTTTTCTAATCCTGTTCTGAGCAGAGACTGCCAATTGTTTTAAATTCCAAAGACTATTTTCCATGAAAGAATTAGCTGAGAACATTCAATATAGTGTACTTAACACCTCAGTAAAATGCAACTGCATGATGTTTGGTAATTTGTATCACATTCCAGCAAGCATGAAATTTGACAGGTTTATATGAATCTATCGCAAGCAGCTGCTAGAAGTAAAAATAGATGTAATAGATGTTTTATAATACAATCCAGGGCACTATTCATTTAATGTTGAATGTCCTCTGTTGTAGACTACCCTGACTTTGAGATCCTTCCCTTCTCTATCCACTGTTACCACTGGTTTGTTTTGAAATACACAGAGCTATTTCATCAGCGTAGTGCCAAGAGTGATACTGCACTGCACTGTCGCATGTTTGTGGAGTGCTGACATTTGTAGGATCTTTAAATTATATTGGTAGACTATTACAAAAAAAATAAAATATATTGTGTGGTGATGTCATTATTGTCACAAATGACTACCTGAGGTGGCTGTATAGCCTCTGAGCAGCAAAGTACAGCCAAGTGGAGTGTTACATATCTGCAGCAAGGGTAGGTTTTTCACAGAATCATCTAGGTCAGAAAAGACCTTGAAGATCATCGAGTCCAGCCATCAACCTAACGCTGACAGTCAACTTCAACTACACCATATCCCTAAGGGCTATGTCAACGTGACTCTTGGAGACCTCCCTTTGCTTGGTTTCTATTCTAGGAGTACAGTTAACAAAAAGTAAAGCCATGCACCTAACTGGCGTATTAATGCAGGTACTTGATTCATCACTTAAAACTGCAAGTAATTTGGCATTAACTCCTTTAACCTATTTGGAAACAGCTTTCATGATATTCAGCTTTTATACAACTAGCCTGCCTGCGCTAGTATGTGTGACACGTGGAAGTGGAGAGTCTTTCCTTGAAGAGCTGTGTGCTGACATCTCATTTCCATGTCATTCTAATAAAATCAGTGACAAGAAGAAGACCGATTACTTAAAGCAAATGCACAGAATCACAGAGTGGTCAGGATTGGAAGGGACCTCTGATGATCATCTAGTCCAGCCCCCCTGCTAGAGCAGGATCCCAGAGTAGATCCCACAGGAACATGTTCAGATGGTTTTTAAACGTCTCCAGAGATGGAAACCCCACAACCTCTCTGGGCAGCCTGTGCCAGTGCTCTGTCACCCTCACAGCAAAGAAGTGTTTCCTTATGTTAAAATTAAACCTCCTGTGTTCCAGTTTGTGCCCATTGCCCCTTTTCCTGTCACTGGACACCACCAAGAAGAGTCTGGCCCCGTCTTCCTGACACCTGCCCTTGAGATATTGATAAGCATTGATGAGATCCCCCCTCAGCTTCCTCTTCTCCAAGCTAAACAGACCCAGCTCCCTCAGCCTCTCCTCACATGGGAGATGCTCCAGTCCCTTCATCATCTCAGTGGCCCTGCACTGGACTCTCTCCAGCAGCTCCATGTCCCTCTTGAACTGGGGAGCCCAGAACTGGACACAGCAAATGCTTTTTCTATAGCTTCATATATTCAAATGTTTGTTGTTTTCCAAGCAGGCATATACCACTAGAGATTGCCATACACCTTGCTAATTAGACATGCACATTTAACATTAAATAACTTTATGGGGCTAGAAATGTTATCCAGTTTTCCTTTCTTCCCTACACTCTCACCACAGCTGTTCATGTGCAGGGCTGTGTGCGGCACTAAGAACACTTCATTAGCTGCACTTCTCCCCATTAGATGACTTAAGGAACTTAACGATGGCACGTAATTCTATCAGTGCCATATTTTGTTGATTTGTTTGGCTGTCATTTAAGCTTCAGTGGGATTCAGGGAACGATATGAAGAGGATTCTGTCATCCTCCTGATCCTCATAGGAGTCGGGTGGAATTAGGAAAAAAAGGTGTGCTTAAAAGGGATACAGATCAGAGATTTTAACTTGTGCATGCTGTATGTATTTTGTACTTGAGTGTCATCATAGCCCTGCTGTACCTGTTAGGAGAGCAAAGTGTGAGACGTAGAGCCAGTTGTACTGATTCTGTTGCTGTCTGCAAGAAGCAGAGATAATAACACTACTTTTCATTGGTGAGCCAGCCTGGAGCATGATGCTGGGCACTGGAGTAGCTCGATGTTGGGTTTTTATTCTTTTTTTAAATAGAACTGTAAGTAGAATGCTTAAATATCCAAGCTTCAGTAGCAAAGGATGACTGCGTCACTGCTGTTGCCTAAGTCTCTCATCTGAGAGGAGGCCGAAACCCTTCTTTCTCTTTGCACTCTTTAATAGCGTCTTTGTAATTTTGTAGAGTCTGTTACATTTTATAAGCTACCAAGAAAAATTCCCAACCATTCTGATATGTGCCACTGTATTTGAGAAGGTTCATCTCTCCAGCCAAACCATTTGTTTTACGGTTTCTGTGTTAGCAAGTTAATTTTTCTGCCACGGTTTCCTCTTACAGAAGTCTGTTGGGATTTTCCTGAGTGAAAATAGTTATGACCATTCTTAAAGAATAAGAGCACATGATAATGGCTTTAAACTGCACTTTTTAAGCTCAGTTTAAGATTATGCTGGATTGAAAGTTGTCTTTAAGTTGTAATGCATGAGTTTCTGTAGGAATGTTGTATTGCTACTGCAATGTACATATTAATACTTAAGTACTTACAGCTGCAAGTGGCTTTGGTCAGCATATTTCGTGCTGGATGACAAAAAATTTTACTGTAGTTAATGCTACAGAGAGTGAAAAATACATATGATGTGAGGAGAAAATTAATTGCAAGTAACTGTTTTTTAACTTGTTTTTTTCCTCAGTAAGTCTCTGCATTTTGATAAGAGATGCATGTAGATGTGTATTTTATATTCCTGCATATGAAACTACACAACTATTTTTTTAAAATAGAGCTAGAATCTAACGTTTTCAAGTTTATCAGCTATTTTTCAGTGGCCCTAATTGCTCTAAGTTAATTTGTCAGAGCTCTGTAGAACTTCTATGATTAAACCAGTAATTTGAGGTTAAAAAGTGAATTATAGTAACATTTTCCATTAAATCTTGCTTCAGTTTTAGTGCACAATTTTAAAAGTGTGTGCCTTGTTCTTGGGTACTGGTATAATTCTTGAGGGCTTGAATTTGCAGGCATGAAAACTAATTTATCTGCAGAACATAGTTCACTGATTTTCCAAGAATGCATTTTTCTTATGATATAAATATTTGTTGGGTTTGTGAGTTAATTTTGGTTGGTTCAGTGTCCCTTAATAAAGTGGTTAAATTTTTCTTGCAATGCTTTCCTTTTTAAGTCATTTTTATAGAATTGCACATCTTTGTAATATTCCCCATGTTATTTGATGGACTGGATGATGTTATTTTTCCTGCCTGCCTTTTTTTAGGCTGTAAGTAATCAGATTAATTGTTACTATTGTCAATTTTCATATTGTATTGTCCTTAAAAGAAGAAAGTGTATTATTTTCCTCTGCTTTCCCCTACATTATGTCGGTTGTTGCTTTTATAAAATAGAGATAAGGAGGAAATTAATCAAATTTTTCACATGTTGCTGTGTTTGGCAGAATGATGATGACTCTGTAACACGCGTGTTAATTACGTCTCCCATCATGGTCTTTTTTTTTTGGTCTCTAAGTATTTATTGAAAATATTTTTAATTTATTATGTATATATATATATACATATATATATGTATATTTGTATGTGTGTGTGTTTTTAAACCTACATTTTATTCCACAAGGATCACTGTGTATAGAGCAGAAGACATTTTGAGTTTGCCAGGCATTAGTGTATTCAAATAGTCCAGTATGTGTGTTCAGCAAAGACGAAAAATGTTTCTGCAGCACCAAGACGTGTATTCTAACCTGTGTATTAGGAACCACTTTCAACTGAAAAATCTGAAATTGTTAGTGTGTGAATGTGGTGAAATTTACCAATTGTTCAGTAAAATTTCTTTAACAGTGCCAATAATGAGATGTAATTGCTGGTTCGGAACTCATTAGGCTGCTTACATAGGAAGGTAAACAAATTTCTGTCCCATGTGGCTTTACACTCTGTGAACATTGTGGTTTTCCTGCCTTTTTTTCCTTTGTCCCTGCTGCTTTTGGGAAGCTCTTTTAACATATAGCTTCCTATTTCTCTGGAGAATAGTGATGGGACAGTTGGTGCAGAAAACAGTGAAATTGAACTACCCAAATCAAAGGCACTTCTTAAGAAGAAAATCTTGGAAAAAAAGCCAGGTTGCTGCATGAATGCTTCAAAGCTGCTTGGTTTCTAATTCTCATTTGAAAACTTAAGTGTAGGAACAGAAGAGTTGCTTCTCATACAGCAATCCTGATTTTTAAATGGTAAAATTTTAGCTCGTTAGGCATTTCAAACTTTAAATGAGATGTGTAAGTTGAGCAAAAGATATTTGGTTAATAGGGTATGCAGAACTTCTATTAAACTCATTTCCTGGCTTCTTTCTTACAGCAGGGGAATGAATGGTGTTAAATTAGAGCCGTTTTTCAGATAGGAAATTTCCTAAAATTGTTCTGAATTTAAGGGTGGCACCCTTTGACATTGTGAAACTTTATTTTGGAAAAGTCTTATTTCAGAAATGTCAGATTTCAGTTTTCAGTGATCAAAAAGCCACATAATACAAACAAAATGTCAGTGATCAAGTTAGAGCGTAATAGCCAGCTTACGCCTTTATTAATACATAACATAGAAACTAGTCCCTACTTCCTTTATTACTGCTCTGTTAGTACTGTTGTAAAAAGGGATTTCTATTGCCTAGAGCTGCGTGGCTCTGAGGATGCTTTGAAGTATGCAGGCTTGCATCATGCCTTGCACAGTGGGAGCCTGGACTTTGGGTTGGCTTTAATGCCACTGTAAGAACAATCAATAGACAAGTCTCTTATATTCTGGGTTCAAATAGTAATTGGACCATTAAATTAAATCTCAGTTTACTGATTAGTCATAATAGTGAAGTGTTCGTAATAGCAAACCCTAGAGAAAAGAGGCTGCTTCTGCTCTCACACCATTAAGAGGCTTCACAAGTCAAGTTATGTAATAATAAAAGGTCAAGCTCTGAAGGGGATTCTTGGAATCAATGTCCTGTGGACAGAGCTGTTAATTACTGAACTACCTGAGCATCAGCTTGCCTCTTCCTTTTTTTATAATGAAAAGAAAGGGAAAAGGATTTGAGGGTAATGAACAGATTCACTAAACCAGTGTTATCTGCCTCTGCAGATACTGGGAGCGGTGCAGCCACAAATCATTGGTTTCTGTTAGTGAAATGTAAATTATCTCTGCTCTGAGCTCTTCAAGAATAATAGGGCGGTTTTTTTCTCCTCTTTTGCATCACACATGAATTGTCATTATGCTAGATGGTGATTACCTTAATGAAAGCGATTGCAGCAGTATGACTATTTTCTAAGTTTTCTAAACAAAAGGGTTTTTTAAATTCAGGCTTATGTTGGATTTCATTGGTGGTGCTCATGTGCAGGCCATGAGTGTGCAGGATGCCTTGCAGCTCTGGACTCTGATTTGGTATTCTTGGGGATCCTGTCGATAGAAACAGTGGCTTTCGGTAGTTCGTATCCCAAGATATTTTCATGCAAGTGTCATGTCACTGAAATAAACAGGGAAAAAGCATCTTTCTGTGGATTGGACTCTGGGGATTTATCTGCAACTTGACCAGCTTGTTTCATTTTCTGTGTTTGCTTTAAAACAGTAGTGAATGACCTGTTTATCCTCCTAGTGAACCTTCATTGTATAGTACTCTGCCTGATTAATTTGTTACTTTGAAATATTTGTGTTGATTTTTTTCCCCCCATCTTTCGCTGTGGTGGCATTTACCATGTGCTATAAGACTTTAGCAATAAATTTTCTTCAGTATGGAAGGCCACAGAACTGACTGCTTGACTTTGCCTCAAAAGTAAGAATTAAAATCCCCAAAGATATTTTAGTGTGTCTAAACTTTGAAATAATTTTGTAGTGTCTAAGTTTAGAGGAGAAAACATTTTATTATCTAACCTGGATATAAATGCTTTTCTATTTATGCCAAACTGCTTTATAATGGGATTTTTTTACCCACCATGCAGTGCAGTATGTTATGAAAGTGATAATCTCATTTTATTAGATGTTCCAAGTGGAGTGAAAACGAATGACTTCTCAGAAAAAGGACTGTCACGTTGTTCTTATGTTCAGGCCATGTTTGAAAGAGGACATCATGGAAATGGAAGGTCAAACAGCTCCAAGCCACTGAGTCTGAACTTTACTTTTAATCTACGGACTATCACTAGTAGAAGTTGTGTGCACAGCAGGGTACCTGGAGAGATTTTGGTATCAACCAGTCAAACTTGGGTAGCTTTGGCTCGCTCTTTCATGAGCTGTTTACGGGCACAGGCACACTAGTCTGTTTGCAAATGCTTTTCATGCTATTCATCCTCCATTCTGTCACTGTTATTTCTTATGCAGGGGCTCCCAAATCTGTGGAGTGGCTTTTGTTGGGAGGCAGAAGCAATTTATAAAGATCTTGATAACGTTAAATAAAAAGAAACATATGCTGGCCTTATTAGTAGCTTGTTGACCTAGATTAGCTGTGGGGAATCTTATAAGCTGATCAGTCATTCAAAAATTGGGAGGTGTCATTGCAATTAGTAGGAAAGACTGTGACAAAAGGGGAGACAACAGTTGTTTAGATAAGGGAAGAGAGGATATTAGTAGCAAATGTCCTCTTGCTGGTATGACTTAGCAATGTAAATATAATGAAGTTAATTTTTTAAAACAATGAAGCATCTTTTGTTACTGTGCATTCAGTGTAGTTGTGGTCAGACATATTAAAATGCTGCTTTAGCTGTATCAACAGAAAGAAGAGTACTCCATGTGGGCTCGCCTGTTTTTGCCTGTGAGTAACATATGGAGTGAGGTTTTAGGCTGATATCAGCTGTTTCCAACATGAAAATACCATTGAACTTGGTTTAAGCCTGGTAGAACCTGCTGGGGATTCTGAATGGGCACCTGATGGGACAGTAATACCATTGTCTCCCATCTGGTGTGAGCATTTGAATGCCCTGCATGCCATTAGAAGTGTTTGGACACCCAAGCTCATGGGTTATGGAGATTTCCCAGATGGACAGACTCACAGCTTTATTTTTAGATATATTGTCTCAGTGTGAACCATGGAGGGGTCTTGGACAAACTTGATTTGCTCTGTCTCGGGATCTTCTCACATGAAGCAGAGTGGTTGCGCTGTTATCCTCTGTTCGGCATATCATGACATGAGACTCGTTAAAAATACCATTGCTGATTGCTGACCTGGCTTAAATATCTAAAATCAAACTTGGTCAAGATGATTCTTTCTTCCCTTGACCACTTTGTGTGTCCCTGCTGATTTGTAAGGCACAGCCATCATGGTAATTCTGTCATTTTCTAGGGGGAAGTCATTACGACAACTCATTGGTCTTCTGCCATCCAGGAAATCATGCAGTGCTTCAGTGTCTTACAAGTCATTGCTTGGCAGAATGTGTGATTAAATGAATGTGATTCAAATTAGCAGAGAATCTTGGCTCTAGAACTGAAGTCTTGTTACCTATTTCAGGGTATCTAGAGCATCACACAGATATGTGCGTGCAATGGAGAGCCGCAGTTTGGAGGTAGACTGTTCCATTGTCCAATCTTTAATTACCGTGAATGGCCTGTTCTTAGTTATTGTTCCACATAAGCTTTTTGGAAACAGTACAATTTACAATTGTCTTCAAATTGGAGAGTTAAACTTTTCTTTGTTTTCGTGGAACCTTCCAGCTTTTAAAACTTGATCTTGCAAATCTGTTATGATGGAGAGGAGGAAATATTTGAGGAAACCTGCACAGAAATAGCTGGGTTTGTGATATTGTTATTTTAAGATAAATTTGCAGAGTAGACCGAGGTTCTGAGTTGTGTCATTTAAGTTTTCTGCATGTTTAATAGTGAAAAAAAGCAAAAATGAGAAAGCTAGCAGCATTATCCTGGTCTTGCTATTGCAATTTTGATTTGTTTTTGGCCTGGAAGAAGAGATTAGTGTCACTAAAATGCTTGAAGATACAAATGGTACATTTTTCATTTTTAAAAGTCTGCTTTATAGCAATGAATTGTCCTGTATAAGACTTTCTGAGATTTAAAAAAATCCCAAGGGATTTCTGATAGTCATTTAGAAACTGTGATTTGCTATTCTAGTAGAATCCTAGAAACTGCAGTCTTGTCTTCCCCGTTTGTTTTGAATGCAACATATTTATAGGACAGTGTTCCTTGACAGAAATAGAGGTGACTCAAGATAATGAATTGCTTCAACCTGTCTTTTGTCTTCAGTTGTAAGGTATTTGACTCATTAGCCACTTTATTCAGATACAACATGCATGAATCATGGAATATTCAGAATTGGAAGGGACCTCTAGGGATCATCTAGTCCCACTCCCCTGCTTTAAAGCAGGATCCCCTAGAGCACATCACTCAGGACTGCATCCAGGCGAGGCAGGAAAATCTCCAGAGAAGGAGACTCCACACCCTCTCTGGGCAGCCTGTGCCAGTGCTCAGGCACCCTCACTGAAAAAAAGTTCTTCCTCATATTTGAATGGAACCTCCTATGTTCCAGCTTGTGCCCATCACTCCTCGTCCTGTCACTGGGAACCACTGAAAAGAGCCTGGCTCCATCCTCCTTCAACCCACCCTTTAGGTATTTGTAAACATTAATTAAATCACCCCTCAGCCTTCTCTTCTCCAGGCTAAAGAGTCCCAGCTCTCTCAGCCTTTCCTCACAGGGGAGATGCTTCAATCCCTCAGACATCCTCATTGCCCTCCACTGGACTCTCTCCAGTAGGTCCCTGTCTCTCTTTAACTGGGGAGCCCAGAACTGGACACAGTATTCCAGTTGTGGCCTCACCAGAGCAGAGTAGAGGGGGAGAATGACCTCCCTCACCCTACTGGCAACACACTGCCCTGTGCAGCCAGTAGGGTGGCATTGGCCTTCTTGGTGGCAAGGGTACATTGCTGGCTCATGGATAATTTCCTGTCTGCCAGGACTCCCAGATACTTCTCCTCAGAACTGCTTTCCAGGAGGTCCCCCCTAACCTATCCTGGTGCCTGGCATTCTTCTTCCCCAGGTGCAGCACCCTACACTTGCCCTTACTGAACCTCATGAGGTTCTTCTCTGCCCAGCTCTCCAGCCTGTCCAGGTCACACTGGATGGCAGCACAGCCCTCTGGAGTGTCACCGCCCCTCCCAACTTGGTATCATCAGCAAACTTGCTGAGGATCCACCCTGTCCCCTCGTCCAGGTCATTGATGAATATGTTGAACAAGACGGGACCGAGTATTGACCCCTGGGGGACACCACTGGTTACAGGCCTCCAACTCGACTCTGCTCCATTGATCACAGCTCTCTGTGATCTGTCACACAGCCAGCTCTCCATCCACCTCACCGTCCCCTCGTCCAACCCACACTTCCTGAGTTTCCTAATGAGGATGTTATGGGAGACAGTGTCAAAAGCCTTGCTGAAGTCAAGGTAGATGACATCTGCTGCTCTCCCCTCATCCAGCCAACCTGTTATAACATCATAGAAGTACTCGTTCCTTTTTATAAATTTTTATAAATTTTCTCTTTGGTAAAAATGGTGGACTATGATGTGAAGAAAGAAATGAGTAATGAACTTAGAAGGGTTTGTCTGATAAACTAAAATAGTAGTATGGCTGTAAGTAAGCATTAGTTACTGATAACACCCAACTGAACTGGCAGACAGCAGGATGCCCATGAGCCAGCAATGTGCCCTTGTGGCCAAGAAGGCCAATGGCATCCTGGGGTGTATTAGAAGGGGTGTAGTTAGGAGGTCAAGAGAGGTTCTCCTTCCCCTTTACTCTGCCCTGGTGAGGCCAGACCTGGAGTACTGTGTCCAGTTCTGGGCCCCCAAGTTCAAGAAGGACAGGGAACTACTTGAGAGAGTCCAGTGCAGAGCCACAAAGATGATGAAGGGAGTGGAACATCTCCCTTATGAGGAAAGGCTGAGGGAGCTGGGTCTCTAGCTTGGAGAAGAGGAGACTGAGGGGTGACCTCATTAATGTCTATAAATATGTAAAGGGTGAGTGTCATGAGGATGGAGCCAGGCTCTTCTCAGTGACATCCAATGATAGGACAAGGGGCAATGGGTATATCCTGGAACATAGGAGGTTCCTCATAAATGTGAGGAAGAACTTCTTCACGGTGAGGGTGATGGAGCACTGGCACAAGCTGCCCAGAGAGGTTGTGGAGTCTCCTTCTCTGGAGACATGCAGAACCTGCCTGCATTCCTGTGTGACCTGACCTAGGTGTTCCTGCTCTGGCAGGGGTATTGGACTGGATGATCTTTCGAGGTCCCTTCCGGTCCCTAACATTCTGTGATTCTGTGAACTGTGTCGGTGCCCTCCAAGTTGTTTCTGAAAACCTGCCTTTCCACCACACATGGAAATTTTGAGTTCATTCAGATCCCACACTTAAGTGAGGATTTTGAAACAGGCTTTCTAACTGATTTTAGGAAGAATACAAGAGAAGTTTGTGAAATTTCTGAGTCTCTTAAATGCTCGAGCCAAGGTATTTCCCAGCACTGTATACTTTCACCATACTTTGTGTTTCTTGCAAAGAGAACACTGCACTTTGAAACACCTGACACTTCTAAATGGAGGGTGAAACTATAGGTACGGAAGAAAGAATCAGGATTTAACAATTTCAATGTGTATCATGTCTTTATAACTGTTGAATGTCTCAATGCTTTTAATGGTAATGGCCTTCAAGTTTAGGAAGGAACAGGGTTTTAGGTAAAGTAAATACACTTAGTACTGCAATGAATAAATAAATTTGCTGTGATGTTGTGTAGAGACATGTTTCTGTAACTCACTAATTTTGCTCTTGGGTCTACAAGTAGGTCTTTCTCCAAATACCACAATGTACATGGGTGCAGATGGGATGAATCCTGCAGCAGAGCAGGGCAGGGGCTCAGGTGAGCATTGCTGACTCCTTGCAGTGCCCTGTCTCACAGTGCTCTGACTGTTTTCTCCCAACGGAGGAATTTCAGGTTCATGCAGACCGAGATGCAAATGTCACCGGTGTCATAGGCATCTCCTGTAATCCCGTGCAGAGCCTGTGAATTGTCACAAGTGTCCAGCCAAAGGATAAAAGCACAGGAGGTTTCAAAAGCGGCATTCCCACAGTAGCATCTCTTAAGCTGCCACAGGGCTATGTGCCTTCCAAGTAACTGGTGCATCTGGGTGATTAAAGCCTTTGCTTTTTGTCTGAAATGTCAGTACTGAATAGACACTTCCTCTAAGCTCTTTCATTTCTTTTTTTCTTCTGGGTCATCAGTTGCTTGTGTCTGCTTCTAATATACAGATCCTTTTGTTCTTTTTGATAGAACTTCATCTGTACAGAAGTAATTTGGCCTTTCTATAGAAGAATCTCATATATTTATCTTTTGATTTTCAGTCTATCAAACATCTCCAGAACTTGTTTGGTTTTCATTTCCTTGCCCTCCTTCACTGTAAATACTTTCATGCATAAGGATAATATTCCTCTCATAAGCCTGTTCTGTGACAGAGTGCTGCTTCAGGGCATGGGAACTTACGTCTGTGACACATTATCACAAATAATTGCTCCTGAAGTATTTAAATATTTTTCATGCTTCTCTGTTCTGTGGTGTTATGGCACCTTTAACCCTATACTGACCTTTTGCCCTCAAGCCTCAATTTTGTAATAGTGTTATTTAAAATCCTGTCATCACTCTGTGCTCTCAGATATAAATTTAGCAATACTTGTGTCTGAAAAGTAAGCCTACAAGGATGAAGTATTTTGAGAAAGCTAAGAGAAGTCACCCAATTAGCTTAGGAAGTTAGGTAGGAATCAAGGAGGAAGGACAGTACCAGTAGTGAAAAGGATCAAGTCAGGGATTACTTGAGAACTGAAACACACATGCCTGTGGGATCTGATGAAACGCATCTGGGAGTGCTATGAGAGTTGACTCATGCCATTGCAAGACTACTGTCTGTTGGATCACATCCGGAGAACTGCGTCCAGGTATGGGCCCCTGGACATAGGACAGGTGTTGCTAAACTGGAGCAAGTTCAGTGGAGGGCTGCAATATTGGCTGGGGACTGGAGGACTGGGTGTAAGAAGATCGGCTGAGAGAACTGGGCTTGTTTAGCCTGGAGAAGAGAGGGCATTGGGGTAAGGCTATGGCAGGAGTGTCAGAGAAAGGGTTAGCAGCATTCCCACACATAGAAGGACGTTACTAAGAAGATGGAGCTAGGCTCTTTGTAGAAGTGTGCAGCAGGAATATGAGAGAATGGTTGTGAACTGAAGTCAGGAGGTTCCAGCCTGATGAAAGAATACAATTTTTCATGATCAGGGAAGCAGCCCAGAGAAGTTGTAGAGTCTCTGTCTCTGGAGGCTTTTAAGACCCAACTGGACAAAACCCTGATCTGGTCTGGATTCGGTATTAACCCTCCTTTGAGCAGGAGGTTGGGCTAGAGGCTTCCTAAGGTCCCCCTCAACCTTAATTATGCCTCTGAGATAAGAGTAATTACAAAAAATAAAAATGAAACTGACTGAAAAAGGTGAAATTGTTTTAAGTGTTCTATTATGGTAAAGGCCAGTGCGGTCTTCTGCATCCCCAGTACTGACTTTTATCATACCTTAAAGCAGCTTAACTGTGCTAACCCCACAGTGGCAGAAACTCACCCTAAACCATCTTTCTGTGGGCATGTGCATGTTAATCTCATCATAGTCTGGTACAAAAAAACCAAGTAATAGTATTCTTTCTACTGCAGTTCATCAGTACCACAGTTTGTGTCATCAACAGCAGAGTACTAAACAGAAATAAAAACTTCTGCCCATAATTCTAATATTGGATGATGTGTATGATGTATTTTACTGTTGGCAAGAAGTCAGATAAACTTTTGACAGTTATCTACTGTTTATACTTTATGAAATAACAGTAATAGGTGATATTTCAGGCAGAGAATATGAATTAACTGTTCTTGTGGAATGGATGATCTAGTTGATTGTTGTCATCATCGATGTAGTATTTGAGTATAGAATGTGTTTGGGTTGGGTTTGTCTGTGGGAACATAAGAGTAATGACTAATAGGACTTTGTAGAACATAAGTTATCTAACGTGAACAGTAGTAAAATCTTCATAGCACGTCACGACATCCTCCCCACATGTTCATGGATAGTTTGAGGTGCTGACTAATATGTGCTAGTTTAATTAACCTATACTATCATTGCTGATTTTTTTTTTAAAGGCTTTTATATTGGCTTTCCCATACAGTCATGATCTAGCATAACTCCCTTTTGAAAGTATAGTGATTAAGTCTTCAAACTCCGCAAAAGATATTATTTGCTCTGCATTTTTCAAATTCTTCCTCAGAAACGATATGACCTAAATATTTAATCAGGCTTAGCAGAATTGGCTTTTTTTGTTGCTGCAGATTAAGCTAGTTTCTCTGAGCTAATAGATATGACATGTGTGTCTTCAAGACCTTACTTTTTCTCAGTAATGTTAATGATTTATTGCCTTCGTAAGATCTGGCATGCACCAAGAGAAAGATTATGAATTACAATCACTTGAACATTAGCGCTGGGAGTTTTAATTTTGCATCTTCTATATGCTGTTTCAGACTACACTGTATTTATAAAGGGATTAGTGAATGCTGGTTTTATTCCACTTTGCTATACCCTGCCCAATTTGCTTAATTTATGTGTTGGTAAAAATATGTTGGCCTGGTGCTGTTTGTGGTTTTGTCTTTGATATATTTAAAATTGCAATTGACTTCAGTAGAGAAAATATCAATTTCTGGTTGAAATAAATAAGGACATAAATGGCTCTCCATGTTTTACTTAGTGCTGTTGTCTCATTCAAGTCTATCGTTAAAGTTGGGGATGAAAAAAATAAGTGAATTAGTGAATTTCAGCACTTCTTATTTTTTAACTCCAGTTTTTGCTAAGTGTTTAACCTGTAGCTGTAGTCTTGTGTACACCTCTTGAATAGCGTGGCGTTTGGGTTAAAAACTGGAAGTCATGTGATCCCTTAAACCAAAACAATTGCAATGACCACAATTGGCTGTGGGACAACTCCAGAAGCTGGGGAAAGTTACAAGGAAGAGCCATTTCCCTCTCAAGCAATTTTACTATTTTTTTTCTCTTTTTCTAAAAGAGTTTGTTGGTTTAGGTTTTTTTCTTCTTTTTTTTTTTTGTCTTATTTTCCTAGTGAATACTGAAGCTTCCTCCCTGCTTTCTCATTTTATATAAGATGAGACAATGCTGCGATCAGGGAAGGAAGTATTTTCATGGATGCTAGAAACTTAAGTAGAAGATATTCTCAAGTAGTACATATGTCACAGGTCTCTTTACAGATGTCAGGTTC
This sequence comes from Podargus strigoides, assembly GCA_028020825.1. Taxonomy (NCBI): domain Eukaryota; kingdom Metazoa; phylum Chordata; class Aves; order Caprimulgiformes; family Podargidae; genus Podargus; species Podargus strigoides. The sequence continues at coordinate 18,164,196 of CM051663.1, forward strand.
TCTGTGCTGTCTTTTATAGTGTCTATTTTTTTTCCAAAATATACATTATTCATGGTTAGCAAGTGAGCCTTTTTGTGTTGGTTTTGGTGTTTTGTTCAATTTTAGTCTCTCTCTTTCAATTCCCCACCCACTATATGTAGTAGAGAAAGTGAAAAACAAGACAAGAAACCCACAAAAAAGCACCCATGGGAGTAAACCCTTGGCAACTTCTAAATACCACTTTCTGACTTTAAAAAGATTGAATGTGGTGCTTTGACTTGATGCCTGTCAGTTTTGAGCATCTTCAATTATTGTTACCTAAGTTTATTGTTATGTAAGTGTATATATATATATATATATATATATAGGTTTTGTTGGGATAACCAATTTCCCAGACTTATATAACCAGACAGTCTACTTTTTAGCTATTAGAAGCTGGCACTAATGTTTTGTTATCAGAAATCAAAATGTTGATCAGGTGGCTTTTACTTTTTATAAGAGGGAATTATAATCTTCTAGAGTGGGATGAGCTAAAGTTTTGTCCTCGGGGCAAACTGAATACATGAATAATACACGCATACACACCATCAATCAAATTTAATGTTCTTTATTTTCTGCAATATTGCTTTTACCAATTTTTCAGTATTGTATTGTAGTTGAAGATTGCCTTGTGCTGCAAAGTAAAAGTAATATGCCCCTAAAACATACAGGAAATAAATATTTCAGTAATGTGTAGCTATAGATGCAGTGGCTGCTGGAAAACTGATTTCTGGTGGATCAGGTAAGTCTGATTTCAAACTCAATATCCGTGATTAGTTACCTTTTGAGGGATCTAAGCCTTGATTTTATTCAGGTTTAGCTTAAAGTATTTAAAAAATAATAGTATTTAATAATGGAGATGCTTAGTCTTTGATGTGATGTAAACTATGCTGGTCATAGTGGTTGTAATGCACATTAGAAAATGCAGGTTTATGGGATTATGTTGCTTATGGTATGGGTTTAAAATCACACCTTTAAGTAAAGAAGTTTGACTTTGAAAATAGGAATGGCCTTGGCCTTATTACTTGGAATTGATGAAGGGGAAGATTACAGAATCACATTGACCATATTGTATAAATATGCAAGAGGGCTGGTGACATTTGAACGTTAGGTTGGGTTTTTTGTTCCCTAAAGTGTGACACTTGAAGTAGCACCTTGAGCCAGCAGCTCCACTGTCACCTGTAGCTGGCTCTGAAAGCCATCTGTCCCTCCTATGCTCCGTCCCATCAGTGTCAGGAGGAGGCGATGGCACCAAGGGTGGCAGCTGCAAGTAGCTACAACCCAACCCTCACCCTCTGCTGTCATAACAGAGCACATCTAAGCAGCATGAGTCTAAAAGATGCTCTTTAATCTGGTTTTGGAAAAAAATTCTGTGGCCTCTTGTGGGTAGCTGGAGGGGCAGGCTCATGTGTTGAGGGTTCCCCTTGGTATGGGATCCTGTAAATACCATTCTTTATCTTCTCCATGTCTGGCCTGGGTAGTGAAGAGAATAGCCTGTGTTGCTCAAAACATGTTGTGATCAAAAAAAAAGGCATAATGGCTTAAGAAATTGCCTCCTTGCAGCTGCTTCCTCTCCCGAAAACAAGGATTATGTGTTCCTCAGCTTCCAGAGTAAAGGTAGGTAACTGGCTGGAACACAGTAGTGAATGCTATTTAAACTACAGCAATGGGAGACGTTGGTTTTGATGAAGTCTTAGGCTTAGAGCCCAGCTTGCACCAAGGATCAGCTGTTGGTGGCACTCTTCTGTCCGGTTCTTCGCCCAAAGTATACAAACAATTTGGTCTCCTAAAAGAGTGTTTTAGCCACATGTGTCCAATAAAGGGATTAAAGAGGGATACTAGCCTGTGAAATGCAGACAGTTGGGGTAGATAACCCATTGGCCAAGTTTCAACGTATGAAACTATGAAATGGTGGTTCTTTTGATTTGGTAAGGAGGTTGCAGCCTAGAGTGTAGCTGTTTGTTGACTCAGGCTGCAGTAGAGACAGCAAACAGTCTGGTAGAAGTGTCTTGATGCTTATGAAGAGCTGTCTTATTTATCTCACAGTGTGTTAGGCTGCTTAAGGTACTTTCTGGAGGACTTGCCACACTCTATACCTTGAGCAGAGTTCCCCTGTAAGCTAGGCTATCACACATACATATTGTACACCATTATGCAGTGAAGTATTTTCTGTGCAAACCCTATAATAATAGCTATTTGGGGTTATCTAGTGTATGAGCTTCACGGTTTACCACTGATACAGCTTATTGCAGGTGAACTATAATTAATTTATTTTCCATTCCATTATGAGTGGGAGGATATCCTGTGAATAGGCATACACACTGTCTCTTACTCAAGAGCAGTCAGACTTGGCTAGTATGAATGCTAGATATTTTATTGATTGCTCTAGAGTTCTTTCATGGAAGTGATTGTAGTTTTTCATGAAGAAGCTGGCCAGATCTAAAGTCTGTAACTCAGTTATTGTAAAGCACCATGTTTGAGGAATGAGAATTAACTACAGGGATACTCTACTCAGGCTGCGAGAGCAGTTCATGGTGGTTGGTAATTCTGTGTGAATTTTTTCCCTTAAAGCAAGATGTCACTTTCCATGTTAAATCAGTTAAATTTTGTCAGTACTCTCCGGATTTTTTTAACCTTAAACTTTGTAAGCCAGGTTCAGACTCATGCATTTATGTTTTCAGGGCAAATGGAGAGAGGCAGAAAACTTTTCTTAACATGGTATCAACCAAAAAAGAAGTAAAAGGGAGGAAAAGAAGCTCAAATTCTTGTGTCTCTAAGACATGAGACTTGGTGAGGTCGCTTTGAGGTCATGGCAGAACCAGCATATGGGCACAGGCTAACAGATCTGTCTGTCTTTTGAAACTGTTGTTTTATGTCAAACTGCTCCATTGCTTACTTGGCTTCCACTGACTCTTGGCACAAAAACCAAGGACATTAAACAGTGAATTAGCTTTCTTAAAGGAAAATACCTCTTTTTTCTGTTTTTTCTCCCTTTACCCTTGTCTTTCAGTTATACCTGCCGCCACTTGCGGAGATATGTATATGTCTTGGACAAACTGTATTTCCCCCACTCTCACTGCTCTACGCTGCAGCATTGCTTCTCGACCCTCAGTGACAATGGAGAGGAACTCTTGTCTTTAACTTGTTCTCACATTCTCAGATCCTATGCTTCCAGGTTATTAACCTCTGCTCTCCATTTACTGCATGCTGCATGCTGTGTGACTGATCTGTGCATGTTTTTCAGTAAACTGATGAGTAACATGAAATGGCGAAAGGGGATGGTTTGTCTCTTTATGGCATCCCTGTTGTGTGTCCTAAAAATGTGTTTTCTTAATATACAATACAACTTTTGAATTTAATGTATGGCCTTTGGAAGTTTCTTATGCTTTTTATGTTAAAGTTTTTTAATCCTTTTCCAAAGCTATGATGCAAGAATGTAAGCTGTGATTCAGAGTTTCCATACAGTTATGTAGTTTGTTTGGAATTAGTGCAGAGATACAAGTTGTCTGACGTGTAAGTGTCTAATACTTCATTGATGCCTGTTGTTTCAGTAACATTGTCTGTATAAATTGCTTTTCAAGAATGGGAACAATAGAACTTTCCCCTCAAGTTCAGTAAATTGTCATGACACTTAATGATAAATTAAGAAAGAGCTGCCTTTTTTGATATGCTTGATCAGTTTTGATTATACAGAAGAAGAATGGTGAGAATCCATCAGCCCCAAATGACAACATAAAATCCTTGTTGATGATGCAGAATTATAGATACTCTACAGAAACTGTCAGACAGCGGGGAATTAAAAAATACATCCTACTTGTAATACCCAAATGTTTTCTCTAAGCTGTTTACTCCTAGTGAAAAATTACATTTTACCTTTTCACTGTTGACACTATGGGTAATTAAATATATTAACCGAGGTGCTCAAAGCCTTAGGAAAACAAGGGAAAACTTTCATGACAGAATTGATCAGAACATGGAAAGAATCCAGGGTGGAAATGCAGCTTCCCAGCTAAGCCAGCATACAATTGCAGTAGACCACACAGTAAACATAAGTAAAATGAGCTTGATTGTCAAGGGAAGAAAGTATGACATGCAAGCTGAAATAGCTCTTTTTGTACAAAAGAGATTTTATAGTAGTACATAATGATGGAGGGTTACAGTAAAGTATCTCCACAGGAGATGAAAATCTAGCTGTCCCAGCGACATTCTCCAGATTAATTTGGAACAGGGGCACAGTATTGCAAAAACTTGAGATTTCAAAGGCATTATTTAAAAATGACTAATAATGATGAGGGCAGTCCACACCAAAATCTTGTTTAAAATGGAATGTTTTGCATGTAGGAGTGATATCCTGAAAATAAAAGAAATAGCTTAGTTGTTCCAGTTTGTTTGAATGAAATTTTGGTGATTCTGTAGAATGACAACACTACAACATGAAGTGGGCAAAATCATCCTTGGGAAACTAAATACTGCTCCATGGATATTGCATCTTTCGGGTGGCTTTATGGATGAAAATAAGCATGGATAACACTACATGCATTTTCATATAACAAGCTTGTGAAGCTTTTAGAGCAGAAAATTCATTGAGTTGGTCCTCATACTGAAACTGATGGAGGAACAGTTCACTGGTATTACTTTCTGAAATGGGAGTCATGCATCAGTTGAGATATATTAGAATATATCAGCCCAGGAGATTGTAAAATCTCAGGTTTTCATTACATGATATCCTTTTATGAGACAGAAGGAGGAGAGAGTATTTGAAATAGAAATTGTTGCTTGAAGAATACACAGGTAATGCTTTTTAGTGATTAATTCTTTGCTGTTGTTCTGGTAATATATGATAAGAAAAGTGTGTGCTTGGGAAACTTGCCTGCATAAGTCTGTAAATAGCATCAAATACAGTGGCATAAATGAAGGTGTCAAAAAAAAGTGGGTTTTGTGTGGATCTGTGCATCCCTCCTGTATTAAGTACCGCAGTATTTTATCCTGTGAACAGCCTGCTTAGAGCAGAGATGGAAAGCATAGATTACTAAATACAGAGGATAATTAATTATGGTGATTAATAAATCACAACCCTCCCATCCAGGCCCCTTTGCAGGACTCTTGGTAAAAAATACAAGACTTAGTCTTGAGTAATGGCTGGTCTCTAACACTGTCCCAGTCCCCCCAGATGACATTGCCTGTCTGTAGATGTCTCATAGAATTAAAGTTTCTGTTACTATTTTGGTACATTTTCTGTCCAAATATGAATATGGACATGAACAGTTGTACCTTTAAATTGGAGGGAGGTGGGAAGAGGGAATTAATAAAAGTAAAACAGAGGAGAAAAGATGAAGGCAGCTTTGGAGTGATGGCACTGGCTAATCAGTAGTAGTTAATAACCACTGTTTTCCATTAAAGCACTTACAGAAGTGCATTTATGCTGCTGGCTGATCAGTGTTGTTCACATTTTTAAGCTGCCATGGATTTGTGTAAGATACTGATGGTGACCTGTGAAATCTACAGGCACACCGCATCCCACACTTACTGGTCAGCTAAGGCTGGTTAAAGCTGGGGAGAGGAGAAGGAAAATAGTATATATTCCAATATTCCACAGGGTCTCCACACAGCTTTAATTGGGATTTAATGCCATGTTGCTTTTGGTAGCTCTTCTACACTTTAAAACAGAGCAAACACAATACCTATTTTATTATGCAATGCATTAGCATAGCGTAAATATTGAACTGAGGATTGTAACCTGTCATTGCTACTGTCTAATAATTCTGTTGTGGCTGTGCTGTTTATTGATTATTGCAGTAGCCGTGCTTCGTGATGTGAGATATGTTCTCCCACTCTTACCATTATGGTTTCCTTTAGAATTGTATGTTCATCGTGTGATGTTTTAATGCTCATGTGTGTTCCCTTTTTGTTTTAGACTTCTTTGGGTTGCAGTCAATCTCAGGAAAATTGTTTCTGAAAATGAAATGGGCTTAGTGCATGGTCTAGCAAAAGGCACCTAACAAGCAGTGATGTGTTTTGGGATGCTGAACAAATTGAGGACAGTTTTATTTTCATAGCTAGCTTGACACTGTCTGTGTGAAAGCAGGAAATACGGTTTTGCTGAGTCTTGTAAATTGAGTAAACGTGTTCGTGAAGCAGTTGAGCAAAAGGAAAAATTATATGGATTCATTTGAATTAAGTTTTTTTGCCCAGAGGAAAAAAAAAAGGAAAATATTATGTCAAATTTACACAGTTTACCCATTTTGCATGTATTCTATTACTTAATGCTAGGTTTGTTTAAACAGCAAAATGCATCTAATAAGATTTTAATACTCCCTTTCAGAAGTGTTCTGGCACATTGTCTGAAGCCTGTGGAGGATAAGCTTTGCAACCATACTCCTCCCATGCCATCAGTCGATGGAATTACGCAATTACATTAATTTGAGAATGTGCAGTCTTCGCGAAATCAGGGCCTCGGAGGTTAGCTTTGAAAAATACTGCTAATTACCAGAAATGTTTCTGTTGCTGCTGTGTGATGGTGAAGCACTGCATAGAGCCGGCTTGTATTCATTATCCAGTTGCCAGCTCCGTTCTCCCTTGGAGTGTGAGCTGTGCTGGGGCATTGGGGCTGGATCCCAGGAATACACAGACAGTCCGTTGTCATGATATGGATTACTGACCCGTCCTTCAGTACAGACAAGAAAGGTGTCAGAGTGTCATCTTCAAAAACAGCTAAAACATTTGCAGGTCTGACGTATTTTATTTGGCTTCAGTCTGTGAAGAGAAAGGGGGGAGAAACATGAAGCAGATATGTGTGTTATTGAACCTTAAATGGTTTTTGCATGGATTAATGTAATACAGAGAAGTACATCAATTAGTATTCTTTCAAATGGGTTTTGACATTATTTGATTTTTTTTTCTCTGATTCTATAGTTCATTGAGTATTTCTTTATGTTCAGTTTTTAAGCAGTTAATACAAATATCTCACCCTGAGTTAGTGTAAGTAAAATAGGTAGTGCATCAGCCTTGCATGAGTACTAGCTGGATAACAGAAGAGCTGGGTGTTCTCTCCAAGAGCCTCCTTATAACTGCTCCTTTTCTATTTTCCTGCTGTTTCCAGTTAAATCACTCATAGTTATTTATAACTTTTGAAAATAATTTATATCACTTCTGATTCTTGCTGAGTGTAAGATTTTAAATATGAAGTACCCTGGGAGCTTAACCCATGAGAGCTGATACTGAAAGTGTTCGCTGTGTAGAGAGAATCAAAGCATTGCTGAGAAATAATATAACAGTTATATTATAAACATCTAGTAGGTGGGACAACATATAAACACAGCAGTCAACAAGATGAGCAATATTATTTTGACGTTAATGATCATTTAAATGGGACAGTCTCTATTTGGTATCACACCTTGGGTAAATAGAACTGTCCCTGCAAACAAGTCACCCAAACAGAGTGAAGTCAGTGCAGGTAGGCTTCCATCCAAAGTGGTGTCTGAAAACAAAAATGTTCACAGAATCACAGAATGCTAGGGATTGGAAGGGACCTCAAAAGATCATCTAGTCCAATCCCCCTGCCAGAGCAGGAACACCTAGGTCAGGTCACACAGGAACGCAGGCAGGTTCTGCATGTCTCCAGAGAAGGAGACTCCACAACCTCTCTGGGCAGCCTGTGCCAGTGTTCCATCACCCTCACTGTGAAGAAGTTCTTCCTCACATTTATGCAGAACCTCCTATGTTCCAGCTTGTACCCATTGCCCCTTGTCCTATCATTGGATGTCACTGAGAAGAGCCTGGCTCCATCCTCATGACACTCACCCTTTACATATTTATAAACATTAATGAGGTCACCCCTCAGTCTCCTCTTCTCCAAGCTAAAGAGACCCAGCTCCCTCAGCCTTTCCTCATAAGGGAGAGATGTTCCACTCCCTTCATCATCTTTGTGGCTCTGCGCTGGACTCTCTCAAGTAGTTCCCTGTCCTTCTTGAACTTGGGGGCCCAGAACTGGACACAATACTCCAGATGTGGCCTCACCAAGGCAGAATAGAGGGGAAGGAGAACCTCTCTTGACCTCCTAACTACACCCCTTCTAATACACCCCAGGATGCCATTAGCCTTCTTGGCCACAAGGGCACATTGCTGGCTCATGGTCATCCTGCTGTCCACCAGGACCCCCAGGTCCCTTTCCCCTACACTGCTCTCCAGCAGGTCAGCCCCCAACCTGTACTGGTACATGGGGTTGTTCTTCCCCAGATGCAAAACTCTATGTTGTTGTAAATTGGTGTAGGCAGACGAAATTGGTTGAGAATGAGACAGTTTCCAAAGGTGACAAAAATCTTAACTTCTGCAGGAAAATTTTGCATAGGTCTTGTCTTGTCTTGTCTCATAAGGGGCCCCAGTCACAGGACCTGTTGAAAACCTTTGTTGGTAAATAACTCAATAAAACTCTGTGAAAAGGAAAATAATTTGTGAGGTAGTAATTGGACCTTGTCAAAAAGGCTTTTTTGATCTTCATAAGTTTTGACCAACAGCTTGATTCTTTCACATTTTATGAATAACCCCTCTTATGTCATAAGATTAGAAGTAGAATAGTGAAGATGACAGAGTCTGGACCTGTCACAGATGACAAATAGCTTCACTTCATTTGTCACTAAAGCAAACTACTTTTGGAATGGTAGGTAACTTAGTTTAAAAATTTAGTTTCTTTTTTAAAAAAAAAAAATCTCCAATTAAAAGGTCTAAAATAAACTGATACTCTTTTTTTGACAATAATGATAAAAACATCTTTTCTGCAGGACATTTTAGTGAGAATCTGCACCTTGCCTCTAAAACAGGCATCTGACTGAGCCGTCTGCAGGTGCTTTTCCTTTTCCTTTCCTTTTTCCTTCTGCTCCCACTGGCAGTATGCCGTGTATTCCGTTCAGCAACCTGGCAAGCCAGAAGGCTGGTGACAACAGAATTGGTACCCATTCAGGGACTGCTATATCATCGTGCTGTTGTAGAGTATAATTATGGGTTGGTTGTGAATTTTTTCTTGTTACTGAGACATTTGACATTATTCATCCAGCTTCTAATGTAGACGTTGGAGATCATGCTTTTTTTTGTGACAGTTAACAAAATTTTTGTCTTAACATGGTTACGTGTACACTGGCAAATTCCAACTGCTGCAATTACCAGTGTTTAAAAAGATGGTCTTTTTCCTAGTAGGTTTAATATTTATTGTTTTACTTTTTGTTTTCAATGCAAACCTAATGCTGTGAGTTGCTATAATGATCATTGATTTCAGTGGTTACTAGTGCATTTTAAATTTCAGTCCTAGGTAGACTATGGAACAGCTGACAGAATTTAATTGACTAATTTAAGAAGTAAATAAAGTAATAATAAGTGATAATGGATGAAGGAAAAAAGATACAATCAAGCTACATTAATCTTTCTTGGAGGATACCAGCTGGTTTGATAATACCAAGATGCTGGGATTTCTGTAGAGCTGCCTGTAAGTTTTTATGGAAACTGTTCTCTGAGCTTCCACTCAAGACGTTTTGTGTGGATTCAGTTCCCAATCTAGGATCACAGGTTGGGAAATGAGGCTTTTTTTTTGGCTGCTGTAGTGGTGTGGAACAACGTTTCCCTGAAATCCAGCTCATTTCATTATTTTCCTTGGGGGGGCGGGGGGAGCACGGAAATAGTAAATAATTAAAAAATAATAAAATGGTCAGAGGTCTGTTGAATTAATGTAGTTTAATTTTTTGTTGCTTTTTGATTGTGATTTTTAGTCAGCCGCTGATAATTTTATTGAAGGGTTGGGTGTTTTTTTATTATAAAAGGATCACTTTCCAGTCAACATTGAGGGACTTGGCAGAGGGGAATTTTTTATAAATAACTCTATTACAAATTCTTTGTATTCATACTGCATAGCACATCGATCAAGAAGCCAGTGAGATAGGAAATCAATGCTGTGGGTATTTGATGGGTGAAAAATTGCCTAGCATGTAGGTCTCCAAATGCAGTTTAACTGGATGCTTGTCAAGAGGGTGCACATCTAGTGGGAACCCTCATGCATTGATTCATTGACTTCTACCCTATTTAAAATAATGTATTGAGAGTAGTTTTTAGGGAAGCAGTGATGAAGGAAGGGGAAAGATTGCTGATATCAAAAGTAACCATCTAAGCCTGATGCAAGTAAGATGTGTTTTCATAGAGCTGGTAGAATTTCATGCACGTAGGTTACTCTTTTGGGATAAGAGGTCTGGATAACAGGTACTTTGAAAGGACTTGAAAAACCGTTTTCTGAGTTTACTCTGAAATGATTTGGGAGATTAAGGGTAAATAAATTCTGTAATGAGGAGCCATTTAGTATGCAAAAGTATAATGCCCTCAAGTAGCTGGAAATGGAAGCAAAACTGATTGAGACCAGTTCATATTTTTTTACACGGCGGATGACTCACTGGAATAGTTTAACAAGGGCTCTGGATTTCCCAATACTGGAATTTTTAAATGAAACTGGATTTTTTTTTTCCTAAAAGATATGTCCAAGTCCAGCCACAGCTATTGGCCTGGAAGGAGGAAGTAGCTGAGTGAATTCCTATGGCTTGTGTCAGACAAGCTGATCAAGTTGGCTTCTTTAGGTATTAAAAATTGGAGTTACAGGCAGATTGCCACACAGGATTTTGTTGCTTTGTTTCTCTTATGGATTTCTTTAAATGACTGCTTTTTAATTCAGAATTTTCCCGTTACAAATGTAATCTTCCCAGGTAGTATCCCCTAGGTGATCTGACCCAAATAGCACAAAACAGCACAGGTTGCCAAAATGCTACTTTCTCATGCACAGAAAAAAATTAAATGGAAAAGGAAAAATTGCAAGAGTTTCATATTCTTTCTATATAATAATCTTTATTCCTCCCATCCTGGTAAAAATTTATGACAGGCGTGATCTAGACGCATTCTACCACATTAGCATGTGAAACTAAAACACATCTCGATCAAATGGAATTATTTTTAATTGAATGCTTATGAGCACACGTTCCCATGAGATGAAATTGGAACAAAATTACTTTCACACATTTCCATTGTAGCAGTATGTTCAGAGTCCGCAGGTTTTGCGTTCATACGTAATGTCTGGCAATTAATCAGGATTGGGGAGTGTGGGTTATTCTTTTATAAGTATGTAAATAGGCTATTGTTTGGAGACTAAAAAGAGAAATATTCTATAGCTTGCCCGAAGAGTTCAGGAGAATGCTAATAGAATGAATGTCAAACTGAATATAGTTTAATAGTTTGTAGCTGAAAGCCGAAAGGATTTATGCTCTTGTAAGCCAGTCTTCTGCTTAGACCAAAAAGCTTTACTGAGGTTCAGCTCCTCTATAGTATCTGCTGACTTTCCCAGGGTGCAGAACATCACCTGTCCAGTAGCTTCAATAAATCTTTGTCACTGGCAGCATGGTGTGCAACGTGGGTATTCTTTGTTTTGTCCACCTAGGTGATGCATTATTACCTATTTCATTTTCCCAGGCAGCATTGCATGAACTTTGGCTAGTGAAAGCAACTTAGTAAAATGTGTAATTATTGCCTAAATATAGAAAATTATTCACTTAGAAAATAACAAACATATGTTACTGACTCAAAACATCTTCCAATTTGTCAAATTAAAGCACAGATTCTCACCAAAGCTGCGTTTTGGCTTATGAGGAAGTCCTCTTCATCATGAGCTCTCGTTGCAAATCAACAGACTGTAGCTGCAATTCCAACTCATTATGTTTGGATGATACTAGTGGAAAGTACTGACTGCAGCTACAAGTATCACAACTGATAATTGTGATTAAGATGTTCCAACCAGAATGCCTGAGGTTATACATCAAAATGTATACTTTTTTTTCTTTTCCTTTTAAATAGTGAGTAGTATCTACATCTTTCAATGCATTGAGAGCTAAATGTTTAATCTGTGCACTTGGATGTCTGGAGAAAGGTCTGAGTGTCTGACTGAAACTGGGTAGTGCCTTGAGTATTAAAATATTCCAAAGGACTTTGCAAACCTGAGTAACATATGATTCACAGGTACTCCAGAAGAATTGTGGAGCAAATAACTTCGCAGATGTCTCTTGGAGACAGAGATGTAGGTGGTTAAGGGATTAAAATCCTGAGTATGAACAGTGGTGATGAATGAAATCTTGGCAAAGGACTCTGAAGAACAAAAGCAATGAGATTTATTTTATTAATGCAGGAGACAAGACATTGGCTTTTAAGGCTGGATGCAAAGTATCCCGTTCCATAAAATTTATAAAATTTTAGTTCAGCAGTAATTTTTAATCAATAAACTCAATGATCTAGTGCAGTTAAAAAAGAAAACCCCACAACATACTCTTAACATAGGAGGTGGCTTTCACTTGAAATGTAATTTCGCTTGTGGGATATGTGCATAAGATGTGTGGCTGAGTAGTTGCTGATTTGGGGCTGATTGTGTGGTTGTTCTACACATACTGGCTGACTTCAGGATACTTAATGGCATGTTAGTTTAAATGTGATGAGTCTGAAAGATGAAATACAAAGTAAAGTCCAGATTTCTGCAGTCAGCCCAGACTGTCTCAAAGCAGATATTGTGATATGTGCTGCAGAGTTGTTCTGCACAGGAGCCACGGGGTAGGACTGCTTAGTGAAAATAATGGAGAGGTTTCATTTCCCTAATTAATTGCTGCTCCAAGTAGCATGAGTGTGGATTTTTTTTTTCTTTTCTAGCAAAATTTTTTTGATTTAATATTTGGTTAATGATACAAGTGTTTAGAAGCGTCATCCTCATGGTTCTTCTTCTGGAGTAGTTCTGAATGGTCTCTCAGCTGTCCAGCCATTCGATTTAAGTCAGTGATTCTCCAGCAAGTGCCAGCAAGGAGGTGTCATAAGCACAAGGCAGAGCCCCCCAGCTTCTGTATTGCACAGACCTGGCCTGGATCCTTTCAGGGGGAGACATAGAGGCTGCACTGCTGCCCCCAGGTAGGATAGGGAGGAAAGCAGCTAGCTGGAGAGAACAGAGAACATTGCCAACTTGTGTAACAGAGGCGCAGCTGCTAAAGACTTGGAAACTGCCATCCAGATCCATTCATACTGATCTAAATGATCCAAAACATTCCAGATTTGCAGAATTAGTAAAACTGTAAAAGCTATTTCTTCTTATTTCCAGCTTCTAATGAGAACATCCAACTACAAGAACTATAATTTCTTCTCCCATTTTGGTATTGCCATTCCTCACTACAGCCTATTTGCCCAAGAAATGCAGAGGTGGGAAAAAAAGGGGGGGGAGGAGAAGGGGAAATTAGTCAGCTTTCTATTCTGATCCTCCAAAGGATTGATTTAGGTTGTGTAAGGAGGCTTTGGATCCCCACTCTACAGCAGGATATAGGGGTTGAGAGCCCTGAGCTATTCTGAAGTGGTTTTGTTCTTTCGTGTTTGTAAGCTGAATTTGTGAGAAAACATTCATGAGAATGCTCCCACTGCACCAGCCGCAGTTCAGAAAAAGCAGTGGGAGAGGAAAATAAGAACCACCACAACTGGTTTCCAAAGATGACTAATCCTGCAGCCTCAGTGTAGCCTCTGGGACAGTGATTAGCGTTTGGTTTTTCTAAGTGCTGGAAAAGTTTTCTGGGGCGTCAGCCTAGCTGAAAACTAGTTCAATACGTGTATGCTAATGAAAGAAGATTTTAAAATTTCCATTTAATGTTCCTGCCCCTTGTACTTGGTTACTTCAAGTATTACTAGGTGCATAATGCGCAGTATCTCAGCTCATCTATGTTCCTTACTAGTTATCAGAACATTTCACAAAAGATGAGAATCAGATCTTGTAGGTAGGATAAAATAAGGTATCTCTAAGAGATGTTGACCCATCAGGTCAATTTTAGTGGCAATTGTGGCTTTGCCGAAGTTTCTACTTTGATTTGGTGTTCATTTCCAGCAGGCAAGTGTCCTTGCATTTTGTTGTTAGTTGCGACTGTGATAAAAGTCTAGCCATGCTCATGGTGGTTTCAGGGAATCTCTGAGTGGCTGAGGTTAGAAGGGACCCCGGCAGATTTTAGAGATGGTTATGCAGATCTGTGTCCCTTTGGTTTTTAATATCTCTAAGTATGGTAACTCCACAAACTCTTTGGGTAACTTGGGGTTTTTTTTATGTTTAAGTATGATTTCCTGTATTTCAGTTTGTGCCCATTTCCTCTTGTCCTTTCTCTGGGCACCACTGAGTCTGGCTTTGTCATCTTTACAGCTTCCCATCAGATATTTGTATGCACTGGGGTGCCCTGTAGCCTTTTCTTCCTCAGGTTAATCAGTCCTAGGTCTGTCAGCCTTTCTCTTTGTATGTCAGATGCGGCAATCAGTCATCTTTGTGGCTCTTTGCTGAACTCACTGCAGTATGTGCACGTCTCTATTACTGGGGAGCCCAGTGCTCCAGATGAGGCTTCCCCAGTGCTGAGCAGAGAGGAAGGATCACCTCTCTTGTTGGGCTGGCAACACTCTGCCTAATGCAGCCTATGGTGCTGTTGGGTTTCTTTGCCATGAGGTTGCATTGCTGGTGTATGTCCAGCTTGCTGTCTACCAGGACCTTTAGGTCCTTTTCTGCAAAGCTGGTTGGCCCTCAATGCGTGGAATCTGTTATTTTCCTCTGTTGAGCTTCACAAGGTTTCTGTTGGCCTTTCTCCAGCCTATCCAGGTCCCTCTCAATAGCAGCACAACCATCCAGTGCATCAGCCTCTTGCAGAGGGAACGCTCTGCCTCACCAGCCAGGTCATTAATGAAGGTGTTAAAGAGCAGTGGCCCCAGGGTCAACACATGGGGTACACCACTTGTGACTGGTCTCCAGCTGGGCTTCATGCTGCTGACCGTAGCTGTCTGAGCTCACCCATTCAGCCAGTTTTCTGTCCACCTCCCTGTCCACTTCATCATTTTGTCACAACTTGGCTTTATTTGAAAATAATATGATTATCTTGATTGTACTTTGGAGAGCCTTTTCACTGTTTGTATAGTTCACAGAATCACAGAGTAGCCTTGGTTGGAAGATCATCAGGTCCAACCATTAACCTAATACTGCCAATTCACCACTAAATTAATCACATTTACAAATTGCTTTAATATCCAGAATGGTTTTGGCCTCATATTAATCCAGATTACACCAGCATGATTGTGAGAACTCATTTTTGCATGCCTTTGGTTTTCACTGGATAAATTTAAATTCAGGAAGACATTTGTATGTGCCTAGAAATCCACGTTGTGTCTTTTCTTAATATCCCATTGAAATACAGTTTGTATTTGGTCCCATGCTCTAGTTTTGTCATTCGTTTCCCAAGGTGGAAGGGAATTAACATCCCAACCCATGAGGATTGTACTTGCTTTTTGTGCAGTAGAGAATAGAAAACTGTTGGTGTTTGCTTTATCATCATGCTAATTCAGTTCTTGGAACTGTTTTCTTTGCTTTGGGAAAAACAGAGAATGACCTGGAACATCACAGAAATTTGTCTTTTTAAAAAGTACATTTTGGGGAGGGCAATTTCTTAGGAAGTTGAGAGGGGTTTTGTATTGATAGAGGCAGAAAGAATTACTCAGGGGAATAAGATGTATAAAACTGAGTGGGAGGTAAAGTGCAAAAGCACGACCTTTTTTCTCCATGGGAGTAAGGTTAATTTCCAAGTAAATTGAAGACAATGTAAATTTAATTACTGCACAACTTGAGGAACTGGGACTTAAAAAAAAATAATATAGCATGTTGGTTTTTAAGATGGAAAAATATTGCACAACTGCAAGTATGCTGAAATGAATCATTAAATCAAATCTGTATCAGTTTTCCCACTGATCCTGAGACTTGCATGTGTTTGTCTGAAGGCAATAAAATAACTTCTCTTTAGAATGACAAGAATCATAGAATCAATGATTCCCACATATACTGTCATCCTAAATGACCTTATTCATTACTGAACTTGTAAATATATGAAGTTATAAATATATGAAATTGTAGATATATTGAAATAATGAGCTTTTTTTCTCTGAAAAAGTAAGGAACAATAACTTTGAAGTGTTACCTAAAATAAAATCTGCTTTCTCTTGCATAAGGGCTCTTCAAGCCCTTGTAATGTTTCTAAATTCTACCGGTGTTCTGCCAATTAGTAGGCCCAGTATAAAGGACACAGCCAGCAGCAGAAAAACAGTCCAGTAAGTGGATTCTATTTCGCGTAAAGGGGTCAGTATAGAGGGGATCGCTGGGGGTACAAATAAGTCAGACAGATCACAAATGATAGATACCAACCCCAGCGACCCCAGAAACAACACAGCATGGCCTGCAATAGATGGAACAAACCGAGACACAAGGTAACCCACAGAGAAAATGGGAGACAACCAAGACAATAAGGTGATTACATATGATAGAGGTAACCCCGTGTTGCCTCCCCACAAAGCCCGCGTTTGCAGGTGCCAGACCTGACTGCAATCCAGTTGCATGAGGAGTCAGGAGGTCCTTCCCCAACAGGAAACTCTGTGAAGTGCATCCACTCCACAGACAGACTCTCCAACCCTTCCTGCAAGTGGGCCCAGCTTTTATCCCCAAACAGGACACCTGGCACTCGTTATCAAAATGCAGGGCACCTGGGGCTTGTTTACCCAAGGGCTTTCCCTGCAAGGCCGGCCACACCTTGGAGGAAAGCCAAAAGGCAAACTCATCCCCTCCTCTTAAAGGGCCATGGGGACCACCCATATGTCAACCTTAATTCAGGGCTTGGGTTTCAGACCCCAGCACTTCAACCGGTAATGTCTGTAACACCTTTTTAATGGAGGAACGAAATTAAAAACCCTGAAAGGCCGACTCCAGTGAAAAAAACATGATTACATTTTAGGTCTGTCAAGGTTGGCTTACGAAACATGGGTAAGACGTGCCTTTTGCTAAATATGTGAAGTATTTTTATAAAAGATGGACAGTCAAAGACAGAGCTCCTTCAGGATGCTGACAAGCCTTTTCATGCTGTGAGCTGTGTGATTTTGATCACACACGTTTGTCCTTTCTGTGAGCAGCACTGGGGATGGAGACAAAAACTGGGTGAATTCAGTACTCCAAATATTTTTATTTCTAAAAATGTTCAGTAGGTGCTGAAGGCCATGTTATGTTCTTCATACGTATGTGTCGTACTTGGGAGTTGCATTCATAATCATTACAGGTCCTTACTCTATATTTGCATAGGTTGTTTTTCCCTGTATTGGTTTTGGTTATTTTTTTTAGAGCCATAGAACAAGGAGGAGAAAATCACTAAACTCTCCAAATTTGGGATGCAATTTTAGGAAGGGCAGGTTTCCTGTTTGTAATAGAGATACATGGGAAATGAAACAGATGAAAAGTGCTGGCATTGTTTCTAACACATACACAGGAATGGGCAGGGGTGCTGTTGAGGGGCTCTAGCTACTAAGAAGAACTTTCTACCCATTTTTAAAAAGGTTGGAAAGGAGGACCTTGGAACCTACTGACCTGTCAGCTTCACCTCTGCCTGGGAAGATCATGGAACAGATCCTCCTAGAAGCTATGCATATGGAGGACAGGGAGGTGATTTGAGACAGCCAGCATGGCTTCATCAAGGGCAAGTCCTGTCTGAACAACCTAGCCTTCTATGATGAAGTGACTACATCAGTGGACAAGGGAAGAGCTATGGAACTTCTGTAAGGCCATTGACATGGACTCCCACAATATCCTTCTCACTAAATTGGGAAGATACTGATTTGATGGATTATTCAGTGGATGAGGAATTGGTTGAATGGTCGTGTCCAGAGGATAGTGGTCAATGGCTCAGTGTCCAGATGGAGATCAATGACAAGTGGTGTCCATCAAGGGTCTGTATTGGGACCAATATTGTTTAACATCTTCATCAGTGACAAAGACAGTGGGATCAAGTGCACCCTCAGCAAGTTTGCAGGTGACACCAAGCTGAGTGGTGTGGTTGACGTATCTGGCGGATGGAATGGCAGCTAGAGAGACCTGGACAAGTTTGTGAAGTGGACCATGTGAATCTCATGAAGTTCAACAAGGCCAAGTGCAAGGTCCGGCACCTGGGTCAGGGCAATCCCGAGTGTCATTACAGGCTTGGTGGAGAATGGATTGAGAGCAGCTCTGAGGAGAAGGACTTGGTGTTGTTGGTTGATGAGAAGCTCACCATGAGCTGGAAATGTGCACTTGCAGCCCAGAAAGCCAACCGTGTCCTGGGCTGCATCAAAAGCAGCGTGGGCAGCAGGTCAAAGGAAGTGATTCTCCCCCTCTGCTCTGCTGTGAAAAGACTGCCCCCTGCAGTGCTGTGTTCAGCTCTGGGGCCCCCAACATCAGAAGAACATGGAGCTGTCGGAGCGAGTCCAGAGGAGGCCACAAATATGATCCGAGGGCTGGAGCACCTCTGCTCTGGGAGCAGGCTGAGGGAGTTGGGGGTGTTCAGCCTGGAGAAGAGAAGGCTTCAGGGAGACCTTATTGCAGCCTTTCAGTACTTCAACAGGGCTTAGAAGAAAAATGGGGACATACTTTTTAGCAGGGCCTGTAGTGTTAGGACAAGGGGTGATGGTTTTAAACTAAAAGAGGGGAGATTTTGACTAGATATAAGGAAGAAACGTTTTACACTGAGGGTGATGAACCCCACTGGCCCAAGTCACCCCATCCCTGGAAACATTCCAGGTCAGGTTGAACGGGGCTCTGAGCAACCTGATCTGGTTGAAGATGTCCCTGCTTGCTGCAGGGGGGTTGGACTGGATGGCCTTTGAAGGTCCCTTCCAACACAAATAGTTTGATGATTCTATGAAGAAAAAAAATTAATAAATAAAACAACGAAAAAAATGAGTAACAGGGATTAAGAAGATACCATGAGCTGGCTTCCCAGGACACTGGTGCAGCACTTGCAGGCTGGGGCTTCATAAAGCCAAATTAAGCCTCTATGTGGAATGTCAACCATAGCTTTTTCCATAGGGAATTCGACTCAACAAAATGCTTCATTATCCCTTGTTTTGTTCAGCATCCAGTGCTGTTGGATTCTGACCAGATATTAACATCCCTAAAAAAAAAAAAAAAAAAAAGAGAGAGAGAGAGAAAGAGAGAGAGAGAGAGAAGTATTCTTGATAAATGTTTTCTTTCAATGACGTGGATATTTTTCAGGACGAAAAGACCTCTTTTTTATTTCCTATCTATTTTGATGTGGATTTTCTTTTGGAAAGGGATTTATTTATGACTGGCTACATTTTGTAAGTCTATGTCTAGGTACATAAATCCACAGAAATTCAACAAACGGGATTGATGTTGACATTGCAATGAAGGATGTAGACAGTTTTTACTTGATACGTATTTTTTTAAGTACAGCATTGTTTTGCTTTTACAGGAAATGTTTAGTAATAGAGATTAAACCTAATCTTGGTCTTGCTGTTGAAAACTATGTAATATATTACATTATTTGACGTTACCCTGCAATTTTCATGCGTTTTTCCTTTTTTCAAGTAGTCGTATCTTCACGTGCCTCTGAAAATTTTTAAACATTTCAGTCCCTTTCAAAGTATTTATACCTGCATGTCAGTGTTATTTCAAATCAAAAGTAATATTTCCAACAAGTATCTCTTGGAGGAAGTGTGTATCTGTATGCATGTGCATACACTTGTTATACCAGATATTGTAGTATGAATTTTGAGTTAGTTATAAAGCACCATATTTTTTTAATGGAAAGCTCTGTTCTGTATTCCTTTCAATGTATTTCATGTCCGACATGATTTATTCAGAAAGGAATGCATAAATAAAATTTGTAATTCTGTATTTGCTGGTTTGAATACACTTGCCTTGGGAATTGGCAGTTTGAGTACCAAGAACGAACATCTTTCTGAATAACTGTTTGGTGAAATTGTAGGGGGATGAACAAACTGTTGCTCTGATGTTAGCTTTTTAGTAGTGCAGCTCAAACTATAGATTTTTTTATGCCTGGAAATGCAGTTAAAACTAGATTTGTAGAGCCAAAATCACTAAAGTACCTGGGTGGAGGTACTCTGCTGAAGAAAATTGTAATACAGTCAAGTCAGTACATTATGTTCTATGTGCTTACTACGTTAAAAAAACCCCACCTTGATCAATATTGAAATTTCATTCAAAGTTTAGGAATTAATAGATTAAGGTTGTCTTTGAAGTTTTAATTCAGCATCTTTGTTTCAAAAGCAAACCCAGAATCTTTAATTATGTGATTATGCATTGTTTTTTCTTCTGAATGTAGTATTATTCACTGCTTTTGTTTTTTTAAGTCATCTTTGTTCCCTGTGTGGCCTCAGGGCACACTGAACACATGCCATCTAAACTCTGACTTGAAGACAGACAATATTCATTTCCTTAGTTAGTGATTTTTGGATCACATGGTACTCCTAACAGTTTGTCATTGATTCACAAATACTCATAAAGAAAATACAAAGTATTTATGGATTTGGATATGAAAAAAATTACTGCTTACTATAGAATCATAGAATTGCAGAACAGCCTTGGTTGGAAGAGACCTCTAAGATCACCCAGTCCAACCATTAACCCAGCACTGTCCAGTCACCTCTACCCCATGTCCCTCAGCACCACATCTACATGGCTCTTAAGTATTATGAACAGTTTCAGAAGTTATTTACAGATACAGATGGGTAATCTTTTAAATTTTCTTTCCTTATGGGGTTTTAGAAGTCTAGAGATGACCTCATTGTTACACAAGAGACAGTCCTTGCATCCAAGATTGTTTAGATGCATGTCTTAGTAGTGAGACCTATGTCTGCTTTGAATTTCAGGTTCTTTCTGTAAGGTCCTTAGCAATAGCTTTACTGTAGAGTCATGGTAGGTCCAACTGATTTTCTTTATTTCCTCAAAAAAGTGTTTCCAGTTTGTTAAAATTTCAGAGGTTTTTTGTCAATAGAGTAGTTAAACTAACTGCAATGATTATGGAGAGTCATGTGAAGGCTTTCTACTGACTGCTAGTGGGACACTGCTAGGATCACTGTGGAGGGAGGAGGATGTGATCAGGAAAGACACCTGACCAAAGAGAAGGTCAGTGCATGAGAAAAACAATAAACTCATTCCTGTACAGGAATAATCACAGAAACACAGAATGTTAGGGATTGGAAGGGACCTCAAAAGGTCATCTAGTCCAATCCCCCTGCTGGAGCAGGAATACGTAGATCAGGTCACACAGGAATGCATCCAGGCAGGTTTTGAATGTCTCCAGAGAAGGAGACTCCACAACCTCTCTGGGCAGCCTGTGCCAGTGCTCTGTTACCCACACTGTGAAGAAGTTCTTCCTCATATTTATGCGGAATCACCTCTCAGCCTCCTCTTCTCCAAGCTAAAGAGACCCAGCTCCCTCAGCCTTTCCTCACAAGAATGGTAGAGACCTTTAGGACATGGCTTTGAGGAAAGGTGGGGGGAAAGGAAATGAAAGCATAAGACAATCAATCTATCTACAGCACAATAATGTGTCCTCCTAGCAGCTTGTTTCTTGTTGTGCTGCTTCAATATTGAAACTCACTTTTATGAAGTTAGGTCAAAGCCATGATATTATTTCCAAGGGTCAAAGGAGAATGTGATGAATGATTCATTTTAACCATATGGGAGCACTGGAAAGATGAACTAGCACTGACTGGGGATGCAGCAAGGATGGGGTGTGGGTGACATGCTGTACCAGCAGTGAGGACTCTCAGTGATGGAAGCACAGTTCAAGATTTATGTTTTGCTTAAGTCAGCCTGAAGAGGACTGTTAGCAATGCACACACCCTACGATTTTCTGCACATGGAATGCGTCTGTTAACTCCTATCGCAGATCCAGATTCTTTCACGTCAGAGTTAGTACAGAGAGGCACAGCAACTGTCAGTGACCCAAATAGGTATAAATACGTATGTACACAAACACGTAGTGTGTTTTAGCAAAGCCATGCCAAATAAAAGCTGCTCACAGGACAAGGATTTGGACCTTAGATTGCAAGGCAGTGATGTAGTTTTAATTTTCTTGTTGTTGTTTCATTGTTCAGAGTCTGTCTTCGGGTTTTTGGGTGGGAGTTTTGCTCAGGCTGCTTTCTCCAACAGTTTCCTCTGATTCTCACACACAGAGTTTTGTCCTAATTGAAGACAAATGTCTTCTCTCAGCAACTATGAAACACTCTATTGAATTAAGAGCAAGTGGATAAAATGGAAATATTGTGGACCCTATTGCCCATTCAGTATTCTTAGATGATCTTTTGAGGTCCCTTCCAATTCCTAATATTCTGTGATTAACAGGACAAGCACAGGGAACACTGAAAGGAATTACATTCATGCCTTGAGACACCTAAGGCAGATTCATTGATATTTAGCTCAGAATAAATGTTATAATTAGTCTGAGCTTTACAAACATGTATTCTGTTTATCCCGGACCACATACATTTTCCCCAGTAGCTTTAGCCTTTCCTGAGTTTAGTTTGCCACTTGCCACTCTCTCGGTTAGGGAAAAGTACGGGAGATTTGCATGGAGAGTTACATGTGTCATAGATCACAGTCTGGTTATTGAGTTTATACTTAAGTACAATGTGGAGTTAGGAAGATGTTTCTAGGTGGTTCTTTTCATCCTTGCCTGAATCTGTCCTTTAAGTGGAATTACGAGGATGTTATTTGCCAGACAAAAGGGGAATGAAATTATCAGTACCAAGATACAGTGGAAAGGTTTTACTGCTTTCTGTGCCCTTAACTTCTCCAGTGATAGGAGCATCAATTTCGCATAATTCATTGAAAAGTAGCCATGAGCTGCCTACAAATTTATGCCTCTAGCTGAAAAATATATTTCCTAGTTTCTGCAAATTAAACTCTGAGTTTACTTTTTTAAGTGTTTACTTTTGTCTCACCACACCAAATTCCTTGCTTCCATACTTTTTCTGGTCTTTTCATCTTTTCGGTTCTATTGTAACAGGAAATCTTCTTTGTCAATTCAAAACCTCCATTAATCATTCTAAGTTGCTCCTGAATTTGCTTATGCACTTTTGTCACAGATGTGTGGTGACTGCATGTTTTTCTACTTTTATATTAATAAGAAAATTTCTCCAGGAGACAATTTGTAATGTCTTTATAGCACATGAATTATAGATATATGTATATTTATCTCTTTGTATGTAAGCAGTGGCAGATAAAAGGATGCTCTTCAAAATCAATGAGAAGCTTTTGTTGTGAACTGAAGATATCTTGAAGTGCTCCATTTATTAAGATCAAGTTTAGGACTGTAGAATTAAAACAACAGTCTTTAATGCTTCCTATTTAACAGGAAGATGGGGTAGAAACATTTTTTTTACCCAGGTTGCATTAAAATCATTTGTGATGCTTTGGGATTTGCCCTGAAGTAGCAGGTGACTGAGGTACACAGCCTGTTTCCAAGGGGATGCAAACTTATGTTTTTGAGAAGGCACGAGACAAGAAAAGTCAAAAAAGTCTGATCACTGACCAGCAAAGTTAGAATGTGGCAATACCAACCTCACATGGACCTTTTGCTACCTGGGAGGATCATTCCCTGATCCTTTAAACACTCTTTGGTGAATAAATCCATCAGTGATGACCATACAAACCATTTCATTTGCATACCTCACCTTTTTGAAGACTGCACACCCTAAGTCTCTTGGTTTCACTTTGTCTCCACAGGCCAGGTGGACTTGTTAGTAAATACAGCAAAGCTTTATTCAGCAGAAGTTAATGTCACTCTTCTATTTATGAGATTAGAAAGAAAGATATAAAGTACAATGTTGCTTTCTCCTTAGCAATTTGATATCTTAAGTGGTTAGCTTTGTTTTCCTGGGATCCCAAATGTCTCCTAGGCATTAAAGTTGGGCTCTAAGTAAGTAAGAGCAGTGTCCCTCCATGGAGTCAACTGCCTCACATAGCTCTTGGAGTTCTCCACGCTATTCTCTCTTGTCTTGTTATTTCTATTTATGTGCCATTACAGCTTGGATAATTCAAATGCAAATGCGTCAAGGGCTCTTCAGTAGACATGGGCATTTGAGGACTTAGTGATTTTTCTGCACTTATTCATGTTAAATGGATTTCTCCCAGGACCTGCTTCCTTAAGAACTCGCTTCTCCATCACCCACAGAAAGGCTGCTCATGTGACTCAGCTGCACTTGCTTGCAACCAGTCCCCCCATATAGGACAGGCAGTGATTTTATTTCATAGAATCCTAGAATGGTTTGTGTTGGAAGGGACCT
This sequence comes from Podargus strigoides, assembly GCA_028020825.1. Lineage (NCBI taxonomy): Eukaryota > Metazoa > Chordata > Aves > Caprimulgiformes > Podargidae > Podargus > Podargus strigoides. The sequence goes on from CM051663.1 coordinate 18,188,397, forward strand.
CAAAGCTCATCTCATTCCAACCCCCCTGCCATGGGCAGGGACACCTCCCACTTTTCATATGAAACAGCATGTTGCATTTGTTTTGATGTGACCTCTTGTGGGACCATACATGAACCATTCTTAGAGCAGATGAGGGATTCAGGTCTTCTGCATGGAAATGTCTGTGCAGGCATCTTATCCAGTACCTGAGCAGAGTTCTCATGCCATAGTACTCCCTCTTGTTGTAATCCATTAAAAAATAGGTCAAAACCAAGAAGTGTTCCTTACATATACAGGAATTAAGGTATGGTTATTTCATTTCAAAATTTAGATACTTCTAGAGCTTGCTATACAAAGGGTTTTTTTTCTACTATGTTGGTGCTGTTCATGCAGACATTGTAAAATCCTATTGTTTAAGGATTATTTGCATAACATAGTTTCGGTGTTTAGGGCTTATATTTAATTCTTTAAAACTGAGAACAGTAGTACATTTGGCATGTATATGACAGCAGAGAGAAGGAACACCACTGAGTATTACTGACTTGCTTAAGAACATTCATACATTCATCATCAAATTTTTTGATCCATGGAACTGTTTTTTTTCTGTCACCAGATAGTGTTTAGTGTTTGTAGGCTGTTCAGTTTATTTGCAGTATACTTCACCAAACTGGGAGGAATGGCTGACACACCAGAGGGTTGTGCTGCCATTCAACGAGACCTTGATAGGCTGGAGAGTTGGGCGGGGAAAAACTTAATGAAATTCAACAAGGGCAAGTGTAGAGTTTTGCATCTGGGGAAGAACAACCCCGTGTACCAGTACAGGTTGGGGGCTGACCTGCTGGAGAGCAGTGTAGGGGAAAGGGACCTTGGGGGTCCTGGTGGACAGCAGGATGCCCATGAGCCAGCAATGTGCCCTTGTGGCCAAGAAGGCCAATGGCATCCTGGGGTGTATTAGAAAGGGAGTGGTTAGTAGGTCAGGAGAGGTTCTCCTTCCCCTCTATTCTGCCTTGGTGAGGCCGCATCTGGAGTATTGTGTCCAGTTCTGGGCCCCCCAGTTCAAGAAGGACAGGGAACTGCTTGAGAGAGTCCAGCGCAGAGCCACAAAGATGATGAAGGGAGTGGAACATCTCCCTTATGAGGAAAGGCTGAGGGAGCTGGGTCTCTTTAGCTTGGAGAAGAGGAGACTGAGGGGTGACCTCATTAATGTTTATAAATATGTAAAGGGTGAGTGTCATGAGGATGGAGCCAGGCTCTTCTCAGTGACATCCAATGATAGGACAAGGGGCAATGGGTGTAAGCTGGAACGTAGGAGGTTCCACATAAATGTGAGGAAGAATTTCTTCACAGTGAGGGTAACAGAGCACTGGCACAGGCTGCCCAGAGAGGTTGTGGAGTCTCCTTCTCTGGAGACATTCAAAACCCACCTGGATGCATTCCTGTGTGACCTGATCTAGGTATTCCTGCTCTGGCAGGGGGATTGGACTAGATGATCTTTTGAGGTCCCTTCCAATCCCTAACATTCTGTGATTCTGTGATTCTGAACTATGAGGGTGGGGAGAAAAGATTCAGCATGTCTGAATTTCCAAGGTTCAAATAAATTACGTTGAGCTGTGCTTTAGTCCTCAAGTAATTCTGTACTCAGCACATACATAATATTTTTAAATACTCAGATAACTGAAAATTTTCTCCTTGTGAAGCTCACTATTGATTTGGATTGGAAGTTCAATTCTTAGTACTTTTTCATGTCATACAGCTCCGTCTGACCTTCCTCTGCTAACCTGCTTGGTTTGTCTCTTACACTGTGACTCTCTTTTTTCAGGTTCAGAAGTTGCTCATGTATTCTCCTGCCAAAGTTGTAGCTTTTTCCTGCTTTTTGTTATGGGGTGGGTTTTTGTTGTTGTTGTTGGGTTTTGTTTGGGGTTTTTTTGTCCAGATTATTTCTGTTCACAATATCTAAAATGTTGCATCTGAAACACACCTTTGTCACAGTGTCTTTCAAACCTTCCGTAGTTTTGCTTTACATAAAGATCGGATGTTTCTGAGCCATGGGATGTATGGCATGTTGTGACCCTGACCCATCAGAGTATTAACCTCTGACATAAATCTTCCTGTCTGTATGCCAAGCAAGTGCCACTTCCCATCTATCTGAATACACATCTTATTTCCTTCAGTTTTTCCTTGAGTTTTATGAAATTGCATATTTTATTGAACCATTGCCCTGTTAATTACAAGAGATGGTACAAATGACAGATGTGTTACTCTTTTTGCCTGTAACTGTGCTGACGTGCCAGCATATTAATGCAGTAATTTAATCCTGGAGATACCTTTGCCACTTCTACCTTTGCCAGATCTTTTTAATACTGCAGAACCCACAAATACAGTGAATTGAATTGTCTCCCAAGAGGATTTGTTGTCTGCGTCTTTCATCAGATTATGTAGCATGGAACAAAAAAAAAATTTAAATGGATGGAAGTTAAAACAATAGCATTCCTTCCATCTCTCTTGTTGCAGTATATGTAGACTATTATCTAAATGCATACAGGATCAGAAGAGGCCTCTAACATAACACAGACCAAAGACAGAATTAATTCCTTCTTCTGGGCTGAAATTTCTATGGTTGAACTGGAACGTAGTTTTTTAGGAAAACAACCAGTCTTGATTTACAGACTTCTATCACTGTCCCAGCCCATTAACTACCCTTCCCATCAGAGCCATGCTGTGCTGTGTGTAGACATTCCTGTTCTCCCCAGCGCAGAGTGACCCCAGGAACAGCTGAAGCCGTTGGTTGTCCCCAGAACTATGTCTGTCTGTCTCTCATTCCCATGTCTGGGCTTTATTTTATTTCTAGACTCATCAAAAAAACTGAGTGTGCTTGACAAGGTCTGTTTTTCTATGACAGTGGTGTTCTCCTTTGAATGAATCTCATGGTAGCTCTTCCATTATTATGCTCAGGATTAATTGCCATGTCGTTATCTTGAGTCATCCTATTTACTTTCTTAAAATGAGGTGCACTGGTACCTTTCCTCTTGTTGTCCAAAGCTTTCAGAAAGCTCCAGGTTTTGGTGAATTCTAATTTTGGATTTACTTTCAACTTCTAATTTTAATTCACTTAGAAAAGTTCCATTTTATCCTTTTTTTTTTTTTTTTTTTTGTATATGAGAAGTATACTTTATAAAATGTTTCAATCTGCTGTAAGTGAGACTTTCTGCAGGACTTGCAGAAGCTTTTTTGTGATTGTTGGCTTGTTATTATTGGTGGACCAAGAAGAAAGTTCCCGTTATTGGCTTTTCTTTTTTTTTTTTTTTTTTTTCTTTTTGCACCACAGGCTTTGTGGAATTGGCTTTGTGGAATTGGCTTTTTGAAAGTATTAAGTTCGTATATTACTGGTTTGAATTTTATTGTGTGTGCAAATAACACATAATCAGATTACTTGTTTTTAAGCAACCACTATGGTTTAGACTGTAATAATTTCTTTATTGATCGAGGTTCAGCCTTGTGTTAAATGAAAAAGAAATGCTTCATCTGTGTAGAAGGAGTTAAGAAACCAATGCTTTCATAATTCCTATAAAATTGGAAATATGAGACCTTGAGACTTGGTTCTTCCTCATTGCTTGAGCTCATCCATGGTTTGGTGGTCTGTAATAGTTACCAGCTGTTATTTCATCTTGCTATTATTCCAACCATTATTTTGCTTGCTAAACATTGATCCATAAGTACTTCTGGAATGAGAGATGAGTTGAGGTACTAACAGGTATTTGTTGTTCTGAACATAATTTGTTACTATTATAAGGTGTCCTTAATGGGTAGGGTCAAAGGGCTGCTGACCTCCATTGCCTGTCTCATAGTTGACGGAGAAGAACAGAAGAAAGAGGAGAAGTGTTGTGGTAGAAAACTCTGTATTATTGTCAGCCTGTTCAGGCTGCCCTCTATGACCACATAGTATACATAGTTTTTCAACTTGATCTCAGCTTGATTTTTTAGAAGTGTGACTAAAGCACATGAGAGAAATCTGTGAGACAGTCTTCATTTCCACCTTTGTATGAATTGACACGTCTCTGTTGTACCTTGTTGTGGGGGCAGTCATTGAAGATGTGACTGCCAGAAAATCAAGCATCTCCTTTAGAAGGCAACATTTGTCAATGATAAAACAATTTTCATGAGATCAATTTCATGCAAATGCCTTTTGAGGATTATAACTAAATCTGTTCTGATACTTTAAAAATGCAGGTGATATTTATCAAGGCATTTTTCAGAGGTAGAGGCGTAATAGTGGATACACTATTTCCCATCCGAACTCCAAACTCAGTAGTTAATCTCAAAATTTGGCCTTAATTTTTTCTGTTTAGGTGTAGTGTTCCTGTGGAGCTCTTTGAGTTTGCTCTGGGTGCAGTTCTATTACATGTTTTTATTCTCAGTATGAAAAATTCCTGCCTTACGTGTCCTTGCCCTCATGCTCTTCTAAGGAATGGCTCTCTGAGAAGAATAACCAGTTTATGAAGAAGAGAATTGTGTTGGGTTTTTTTAAGCTGAATATTGGTGTTCTGGACAGTGGTCCCACAAAGAAGTGTCTCAGCACAGATGTGAAGGTGATGAGGGGTGGCAGGAAAGCAAAACTTTGCAAGAGGGAGCCCTGGTACCAAAGACAACATTTAATAGAGTGTACCCCATACCTCCTTGCTGCTGCTTTGGAAATAGAAATCAGCCACCAAGGTCTTGCTTATGCCATAAACAAGCGCTCTTGTTTATTTACATTACACTTAAAAGAAAAAAAAAAAAAAAAAAAAGGAGGAAAATATTTAAGGAATTAAAAAGAGGATATAAAGAAATAACCTTCTGTCCTTTTCTTGTCTCCTTCTTTTTCCCAGTTCTCTCCACTTCTGCCAGAGAAAGTAAATTTGTTCTTTGCTAATTCCAAATCCATGTGGAATACCAATGTATGTGCATTTTCCTCTTCAAATCTGTTGAATAAATGCACTTTTCAAAATCCTGATCGTGCTTCTTTGTTTATATTTAAATTTCCTTGATAACCTAAATGCTTTATGTATTTTTGATAACAATCTACTTGTTGGAAATCCCTTTTCTTCCAAATTCTTCCTCTCTGTGAGACTATCTGTACCTTCTGAACCAGATTTAACCTGTCCCTTTCTACCCCTCTCTGTAAGCACCACTAGATTGGTTTTAACTGATTTTCTGTCTCCGCAGCACTAGATGGTGCTGATGACAGTATCTCTGTATTCTGAGCCTTCAAAAAAAAAGTGCTGTTCTTTCAGACCAAGGACCAGTTTGCAACCCAAATTTGAACACAAATTTCAGTCTGTGACTACAATAGCAGATTATCGGAGGAGGGAAAGGTGGAAAGCCTACTGATGTATCTTATTTCTGTGTTACTTCTTCCCTTTTTAACAGGGAATGTTCTAGTGGTTGTGACTGATAGCTGAATTAGTGGGAGGTTGGCGTTTGGTCCCAGGAATGACGCATCTTGTTGAGGCTCTGTTGGGTAGCATGAAGGATAAAACAAGATTCCAGTTTTCATTATGTCAGATACATTGTGTTATCCTGAAAACACCAAATGCTCTCAACTCTCATAACTGCCACAAAGGTCTTGTAATCTCATCTGACGTTCTTGCCATATCAGTCCCGTTGTGATTATCATGGCCCCAGCGATAGTTTCATGGTGAGTCTGGGAGCTGGGTAGCTATGGCACCAACCCTGGTTTCGGCCGTGGCATTCCTGGTCTCAGCACACTATGGCTGAAACTTGAGGATGGTACAACCTAGCCAGGGACTCTCCCACCATGGGTCAATTAGATGCCTTAAGTATGGCAAAGGTTATGTTCAAATGGAAGCGGTTAGTCTGTTCTAAGAAATATCTGACTGAAGAGTTGTTGGGAAATGGTGGAATTTATTGAGCTGGCTCTTGAGAGGTAAGATTTGGATATGAGAAGCATAAATAATTCCTTGTGGTGGTGAGAACTGTTGGAAAAGCCTTTTCCTGATGCTTTTGACTAGCAACATGGGGGTAAGCACTGATACTCTGAGGAATCTGCCCCTACTGTCATTGAAGGTTACAATACCAATGATATATTTTAAGTAAAAAAATTAAGAGGATTTCTTCAAATGCTGAGCATCATTACTTGAGGCAGAAGAGCTTTCCAAGCATATGCCTCTGAGCACTGAAACTGTCGTCCTGTTCCAAAAAAGAGACTATCTAGAATATAACACCAAGGTAGTATTTTGCCACTTATTTTTTTAAATTACTAAGCTAGCTTTGATATTTTCTAAGTGGTCTGGTGAACAAGAAGTCTGCCACTGCTCCTTGTCTCATCCACAAGTGTAACCAACTCCAATAGTGGGATGCTCAGGCATTAGTGAATTATTTTGGTGCTTATTTATCAAGCAGCACTTTTACCCTCTGAGGACCAACACAGTCATCCTAGGAAAGCCTGGTAGGAATCCTGTAATGCTCCAAAAAGAAGCCAGAAGGAGGTTTTTAAATACGGAAAACCTTAAAACGTATGGCCTCTACCAATAAGGGGACGAGGGAAAGAGGGCTCTCTGTGAATTGAAAGCCATGTTTGAGGTATCCAGCTGCTTTACAGAAGTGTCTGACTCCTTGAAGCTGCTGACCACTAGCTGGTAACCTTTGTCCACTGCTTCTGCTTAGTTCTCATCTCTCCTTCCGCCATTGCAGTCAAGTTATGTTCTCCTTCTATGTCAGATTATACCAGCCTCTATGAGTGTCATTGCCATGTTTTTTTTCAGAAGGCACAAAAAAAAAGTGATTTCCTTGTATTTATGTAGACCTCTAATTTCACAGATTGTTTATAAAGCTCAGGTAATGCTTTGTTCCTTGAGTTAAGCTAAAATAAACTTGAAAATAATATATACTAATAAAATGCGAGAACCAAGCCTCCAAATACACAAAGCTTCTGTCATATACTTGGATTCTTCCTGTACTAAGCAATTAGAATATTGAAATGAATAATGCACAAGATGCTTAAGGATATATTGCATGTGTTGCTGCACTTAAAAATTGCATTTTAGCAAACACATACTGGTTATGAACTAAAATTGCATGTGTATCATTCTTCCTGTTACAGTTTGAATCTTAAGAATTTAACTATGAACATATGATGTTCCTCACATCATTTATTGTATCGAATATTTCTAATTGAAGTTCTGCTGTTGCTTAGCCCAGATGTTAAATAAATCTTAAATTATGCAACTGTTGTTTTAAAAAACTCTCATACATGTTTGTATATAATAAAACATCTCCTCTGATGGGATAGTCAAACTATTTCAGAACATTAAGGTGAAGTTACTTCTTTTTTTTCCTTTTTTTCTCCCCCAGTTTATTTTCTTTGTTGTCTAAAAAACACAACAAAGTGCTGGAGCAAGCCACACAGTCCTTAAGAGGCTCCCTCGGTTCAAGTGACTCTCCGCTTCCTGATTATGTGAGTATCAAACTTAATGTTTTAGTAGGTGCTTCAAAATAGAAGTGGTACATCCCTAAACCTGCAAAGATTTATCAAAATGTGTGACTGCTAAGCAACCACCAACACCAGAATACAGGAACCTGTATGAATGATGTCATGTCTGAAACGTCTTTTAAAAAAAAAAATTTTACACTTACAAATGGCAAAACAAACCCACAACTATTCATAGCTAAGAGACTTACTGTACTCTGTCAACTTACAGTTCTCAAACCATTTGTATTTCAGAATATTTAAATCACACAGTTAAGAACATTATTTTTAAGAACATGGCTTCGGCATCCACATTTTAAAATGCTTAAAAATTATTGAAAACAATTTGCAGTGAGCCTTTTGGAGAGTACTGCAGTCATGGGGCAAATTGCTATGTTCTGAACACGTGGATACATACAATCCTCTTCAGTTTACTGAGCCAGTACCCACTAATAGGCAACAATTCTGTAGTTTAATTGCACAGCTTGTTGGAAAATCTCTAGTTTTGGTATAAGAAGGAGACATCTTTCAAGGACTTGAATAATATCTTTGTATGACTGAAATATCTTTGCTCTGTACTCACTTGAACTCTCACTGCAGTACTGTGTAAAAAAAAGCTGATTTATCGGTTGCTCTGGATTTTTGAGGATGAAAATGTAACAACTGTTTTATTTTCAGTGTTAATATGTGTTCCAGGAAATACCTGCCTGAGACATTACATATCATGTTACTCTAGCATTAAGTATAAAAATACCTGAAAAGATAATTTGCTATAATAATGACTTAAATTTAGTTTAACTAATCAGGTTTCTTAACCCATGTCTTTTAGTTATTACTGCTGACATGTATGATACAAACTAGGGGCACTTTGTTATTCGGAGACATGCGGGTTTTTTGAGCAAATGAATCACTCTCAGGTTTTTCCTGTGTATTGCGGCTGTCTTACCACATCCTAATCCATGCTAAGCTCCTTACGACACCTCATTTTAGGGCTTCTGATTCCTCTCCCAGAAGTTGCTATCTGACCTTTAATTTTTTGGAACTTGAAACATTTCAGCAAGAACCCCCTCGAGGTAGTTTGTAGTTAAAGAGCAGGAGATCCTACTTCTGTTTCCCTGGTAAGGCAACACACAAGCTGGATAAATCTCTTTCACCTAGAGACTTCAGACACCTTGGAGAGGGTTTGGTGGCCATTTCCCATGGATTCACTTGCTAAGGAATAAGGGCCCATGGTGTAGGGACATGGTTGTGGGGACTGCAGTATTTCAGATGGATTGAGCATTTCTGAGTGTTGTGACTGATAAGGCTCCTGGGGCTCTGTTTCTCAGAGGTGGTTAACCCCTGTGTCATGCCAGGTTCTAGCTTAAGCATTTACACTGCTGTGTGTTCAAATTCCTCCTTTGGTCTCACAGCAGTTTATTGAGCTGTCCTGGAGAGCCATGCTGCGTCACTTGGCTTCCAGGGCAAAGGGAGGCTGCTTTGGTGGAGGTGATGGCTTTTCAAACCATAGCTTACCATATCATGAGGTAGTTCTGTATAACATACAGTATCACACACAAAGACACAAGAGTGGTGGGGGTTGGAAGGCAAGTCTGAAGATCATGTAGTCCAACCCCCCTGCTAGAGCAGGACCTAGAGTAGACCTCACAGGAACACGTCCAGATGGGTTTTAAATGTCTCCAGAGATGGAGACTCCACAACCTCTCTGGGCAGCCTGTGCCAGTGCTCTGTCACCCTCACAGCAAAGAAGTGTTTCCTTATGTTAAAATTGAACCTCCTGTGTTCCAGTTTGTGCCCATTGCCCCTTGTCCTGTCACTGGGCACCACCAAGAAGAGTCTGGCCCCATCTTCCTGACACCTGCCCTTGAGATATTGATAAGCATTGATGAGATCCCCCCTCAGCCTCCTCTTCTCCAAGCTAAACAGACCCAGCTCCCTCAGCCTCTCCTCACATGGGAGATGCTCCATTCCCTTCATAATCTCAGTGGCCCTGTGCTGGACTCTCTCCAGCAGCTCCATGTCCCTCTTGAACTGGGGAGCCCAGAACTGGACACAGCACTCCAGATGAGGCCTCACCAGGGCAGAGTAGAGGGGGAGGAGAACCTCCCTGGACCTGCTGGCCACACTCCTCTTAATGCACCCCAGGATGCCATTGGCCTTCTTGGCCACAAGGGCACATTGCTGGAACGAGTGCTTGCAACTGGGTTTATGGGCACAGGGTCTCCACGAGCTGGAATTGCTGCTAAAGGCTGTGTACTTTGAAACTAACCTCTGAGACACTGTGGGATCTTGGTTAAATATTTCTCAAGCATCTTCAGATACCTAGAGGAGAGGGCTGAAATTTTTACCACTAACATGTATCCCTAATTCAGGAACTGCAGTTGTATGTGGCCGATTGTCAGAAGGAGGATATTGATGTTTAGTTGAAGATGCCCCTGCTCGCTGCAGGGAGATTGGACTAGATGACCTTTAAAGGTCCCTTCCAACCCAAACCATTCTATGATTTATGCATAAACTCTCATATTTTCTTCCCTAGACAAATTACCATTTCCACTGTTCTGAGGGAAGAAAACAGCATTATACGGTCATATGTTTGTAAAGGGGCACATAAAAATAAATATGCATATATGTGCACACACAGAGGCATATGTTTACATGTATGTGGGTGTATATATATGTGTATGTTTTGGTGTGTGTATGAATTTGGTGCTTGAAAACTATTTTGTAGATTTTGGACTTCTTTTTAACTTACTGGATGCAAACGATACGGTAGCTAAGGAGAGACTCAAGGTGCTCGCTGTATGTAGTTATCCCCTTACAGATGGAGACAGCTGAGAAATGTGGTTTATGGAGCAGTGCTGGGGAAGCACTCTGGAGTGCAGCCCAGAGATTTAGATACTTTGCTGAATTTCTTCCCTTTTATTGTTGGTATGACGTAGGGAGGGAGGGGAGAAGGACAGCAGTTGGAACGATTGCTATAGGGGAGGGGAAAATCACTGAAGTTCATTGCCTGTATTTTGAAAGAAGAATGTATACTTTTATGCATGGCTTTTTTATTTCTCTCCAAGTTGCTCATGTTCCAGCTCAATCTGAGGCATAGGCAGCTGGCTAAATAAAAGTTGAGGACAGATTTCATTTACTTCAGCATACTCTGAAAGCCCGTGTTTGTATTTTCTGTAAGAATAGCAAAGAATCTACTAAGATAATTTAAGTGTCTGAAGTCCTGAAGCCCATTCTACCACTGTATCCCACCGTGGAGCTAAAGAAAGGGACGGCACTGAGATTGCTCTGCTCAGGGTTATTTCTAGAGAGGAGGAGGGTTACTTAGGAGACTATTCTCTTCATAGGTTTCATTCAGATCAGTCAAATATGTGTTTAAAAATGTATTTCTTGTTATTTCAATTATTTTTAAAATTATTTAATTCATTCCATTTGTAAATTATTTTTTTTCTTATGGTGGTGTGTAATCCAAAAGTGAATTTTCATGCTAACTTAGTTGCAAGGGTTAAATTGTGCATAAAATTATTCTAAGTGTTGCTTATGGTCTTGTCTTCCTTTACATACCTTTCTGCTCATTTGTGAGTACTAGACTTTGAAAAACAAATTATGGTAAATACTGTGTGTTCCTTCTTAGGGTCAGGAAGGATATGGAAAGAAAAAGACATCAGTGATCTTGAATTGAGCCCTGTCTGTTGTGAACATCATATGGTGGAGAGGTGCTGTGGCACAGTATGCCTGTGCTATAACACATACACACCAAGGGAGCAAATGGAGATTGGATCACAGAATCACAGAATAGACTTGGTTGGAAAAGACCTCTAAGATCATCCAGTCCAACCATTAACCCAGCACTGCCCAGTCACCACTACCCCATGTCCCTCAGCACCACATCTACACGGCTCTGAAATCCCTCCAGGGATGGGGACTCCCCCACTGCCCTGGGCAGCCTGTGCCAGTGCTGGGGAACCCTTCCAGTGAAGAAATGTTTCCTAATAACCAATCTAAACCTCCCCTGGCACAACTTGAGGCCGTTTCCCTTTGTCCTGTCACTGTTACCTGGGAAAAAAGACCTGAGAGAGGCATCTCTTAATTTATTATTATTACTACTTGAGCAGTAGTACTGTACTTTCTTTACATTACTGTAAAAGCCTAGGTTTTTGACCTAATGTACAGTCCCTAAGCTGCTGGTTGTTGATGGTGCTAAGAATGTACTTGGGATCCTCCTTTACTATGTTTCATACAGGTTTTTTGTAAGTATCTGCTGCAGACTACCATCAGGTCTCTGTTGTACCAGCAAAGCCACAGATATTTTGCTGTGATCTAGAATGAGGTACTGACCCATTTGGCTTTTATACTGTTGAGGTTTTCTGGGCTTCAAAGAAGAAAAGAGCAAGTTGTTTTGTTTGTTAAGGTTGGACCAGTTTCCTGGTCCTTTCCTTATAAACTGTAGTCAATGTGATGATATTTACGAGCAGGATGGAGAAGCCAGGGGGGAAGAGAGAAGAACCCCCTGTTGTCACACCATCACTTCAGAGACAGGAACCTTGGTTAGACCAATTCTCAGACTACTTCATTTGCTAGCTGTTTAGTAAGCTTTATTATTAAGTGTTATTTTCACAGTGGTAATGACCTGTTTTGAAATACCACACTTCAGTCAAGTTGTCCGCTAGTAGCTCTAGGCTTGAAGAACTGGGAAAAATCCAGTTAGTGGTTTTTTTATTTCTTTCTTGCATTCAATGAAAGCATATTTTCCAAAATTTTTAGCAAACAAGAAAACTGGTAATAGAATAATTGAGAATTTTGCTTCTTTCAGTTCAAATCAAGACAAATTACTTAAACATATCAATGATTTTCTTTGTAATTTTATTACAGCCTAATATAATTTGTTAGAGCACAGATACTTAACAGCATAACTGGAGGCATACTAACTGCCCTTGGAAAGTAGCACATCGGACCTGTTGTTGAAGCTACCATCTACCCAAGCGGTTGCTTTTTAAGGATTTCTTAGTATTGTGTGTAGTTTTCAAGCACTTCAATGCTTGTTGTACTACACCTGATAACAAGGGATTCTTCTCAACTATTTGTAGCAAGGGAGGGGATGGAGAAGAAGAGAGTAAATTTTGAGTTTTGGCAAGCTTATGTCAGAGGTTCAGAATTCTCTCACTGATGCAATAAATAAAATCTGCTCAATGCAAAGACTGAGAAAATAATAATCACATGTAGGAACAGTTTTAGATTCAAGTAGTTGGGCATGCGTCATCACTTCAGTCTGTATTTGCATATATAACTCTTGATTTGATTTCTAAATTTATTTCAACACCATCTAATACAACACAGGGACAGGGGGTCTTACATCAGTGGGAGCCCAAACTCTTGTTTACTGGTGCTGGGCATGAAGGCTTAGTAGTTAACTTAGTACTTAAGTAGTACTAAGTAGTTAACTTAGTAGAGTTACTCAACACCCAGGGCAGGGGTCACGGGATTTTACCCACAACCTTCAGTTGCTTTAATGGAATAATATTAACAGAAAATAGTGTAGGTAAGATGATTACTAGCCACATAGGAAAAATTCTAAAATTCACTTCAGTTTAACTTTTTCTTACCTTCTGAATTTTGACTATTAAGAAAATGCATCATTCAATCCAGGTAAAGCTTAAACGTGTTAGGAAAAATTCTAAAAATAATCCCACTTAGTGCTCATATCTTCAATTATTCATATATAGGACTGTCACTTAACTGCACTTTAATGGTAGAGGAATTTTGTCAGTGACAGAAACAATGTAGTGTAGTGTTAGACTTATATTTACAGATGTACTCCTGTGAATATGTGAAAAGCTATCCTTTAACCCCCTGTCCAAAATCTGCTGGTTTGGGGTTAGTTAAGCTATAGAAATGAATGCATGTTGGCAATCCAAATGGAAAAATATAAAGAATATGAATGCAGTCAGCTATGTGTGTGTGTGTATAAAATCAAAGTCTGCAGTAGCAAAGCCTGGTGATACTGGGAGAGTTCCTGATCAGAGCTGACTCTTTTCCTGGCTTTTTACCAGTTCAGTTAAATTTACCTGCTATGTGGAGCTGGTCTTACATGGAGCCTTGGAATTCTGCAAATGTGAATGAGGTTTTTTCTTGTCTTAATAACGAGAATTAAACTTTAAATTTGGGGGATGAGATTTCTATATTTCTTTTTTTCTTTTCCTTCTCAGTTTGTGCTCCATAATGGACTAAATGAAGCCCAATATTTAGATTCTTCTTTGATTTATCCTCGATTTATATGCTAAATAGAAAGCAGCTGTCTATTTAAGCATCTAATTCTTGAAACTCCTAGGCCCCTCAAGCGTCATCTGGAAATAATGTAGCTTGTAAAACAAAGCTAAGAAGAAAAAGCAATGTTTGTTTTATGTGGGATGAATGATTTCAGTTGGGGTCCTTCTAATTCGACCATTATGAGAGTTATTAAAAAGCAGTATTACAAAGGTGGTTTCAAAAAAGAACTTTTTTTTTTTTTTTTTAACTTGTATCTTGTTATTACAGTTGATCATATTCAAAGATGCAAATAATTCATAAATAGTCCTTCTTTTCAGTTTCTCCAACAGAGAACCAACCTAATTTCCCTCCTATACGTGGATGGATGTTAAAAGGTTCCCCTGTTTCATTTACTCCCTAGGAAGGAATTGTCTTTTATAAGTAAGAGCTCCATATTTATCTCAGAAATTTGGAATTGCTAAAGAGTAGGTAAAACAAAGTCTATGAACAGCAGTATTAGCTGTCTTTTAAGCGTAATGAAACGAATCTAAAATCTGTACACTTTCTGAATTCAGTTACATTACAGTGGATGAAAGATGGAAGTACCATAGATTCAAGAGGCTGAAGTCAGCCTGATTTTCTGTATATGCAGTTTAATCATGGCCTTGCTAAACAACTAAAGCAAAATTAATGTTCTAGAAATATCTAATATTAATAGCTATAGGCTAAAATTCTTATCCACTATATTTGTCTACCATGACGTCATAATTTAAATCATTTTTTATTCCTTTCATGGCACTAATGAGAATTTTTACTTGTGATAGTTTGGTATTTCAGTTAAGATTATGGGATCTTGTGCTGCAGACAAATTTTTATGAAGGATGCAGTGCAAATAAGTTAATGATTTTACCCATACAGCACATAGAAAACAAGTATTTAATTTACTATGAATATGAGAAATATTTGAACTGTAAATAAATGTTCTGAAGTTTTGGGGTCCTGTCATATGCTCTATAATATATATCCCATATTATATATCTAATAGATAAGCTGCAGCTCTATCTGATTTTTTTAATTATCTAAAGAGCTGGTTTAATGCAGAACTCTGCCACCAGACGTAAGTGTTTTCCTATAAATCCGTGCTATCATGAAGAAATAGGAAGTCTTCCCTGCGATCATCTGATTACTTTAGTAGTGATGCAGAAATTAAATTAAATCCACTTCCAAATAAACTGGTCAGCCATAACAGAGTTAGTGTGGTGCATTTAACATCATTTAGGTGGTAGTTCGTAAAAATACTGCTTAGCGGTAAGCGCTGTGAATGTACAAAATGTGTATGAGTTGTTTCACTGTAGAATTGAAAACACCATTAGCAGAATGGGAAATATTTAGCAAATTAAATCAAGATCCCTAACTGAGGTATGTCCCTATGTGACAAAAATGGGGGGAGGGGGGAGCTGAAGTAGTTTATTTTGTCATAATTTTTTATCAAAACACGGAAGCAACCTACCTGTCACCAAAAGCACTGCCTAAATCTCTTCAATCCTCTTTGTCTGGATTTTCTTCCATTTTTTAATGCCACTAAGTAACTTGGTAAGATTTTTTGATTGCCTCAGCCATGCATTGTTAATAGTCTAAACAACTTCATTCTTCTGTGTGAATTTTTAGATCCTTTTGTTGTCTAGTGTAATAAGGTATGATTATACAAGAAGGGTGTTTTTTTAGGATGTTGTTTACTGAAGGTAGTATTTGGTAAACAGCTATTATATTTTAATATTTTTCTATGGTATGTGGATTCTAGCAATTGAAGTTGCATTTAATAGGAGAATTGCCTTGGTTTGCACTAAATTACCTTCTTTTTGATTACCCTGAGCTGATGGCTCGTAAGCAGAATTGACATTTGCAATATCAGGTTATTCTTGGATATGCCTGTCTCCACTCCAGCATTGAGCCAGAGGCCTATAAATACATTTTCTAAATATTAGTCATACCCTCCTTCAGATTAATTATATTTTAAAGAATACTACTCCTACCTAATCCCCCTATTTTTATATCATAAAAAAATAGCAATTTCAGAATAGACTGAAATAACCAACCTAACCAAAATCTAAAGCAAGCTTTTGTATTGAGTGATAGACAAATTCTGCAGTTCTGCCTGAATTTTTAATCAGTTCTTTCCTTGAAATTAATTGGACGCTTTTCTGAAAAAAATGATGCATAGATTATCCTTAAACAGAAAGAACAAACTATCCTAAAATTCTGTGGTAAAGATGTTGGTGAAGTACAGTCTATTTAAACTTCCATATATTAGTATGAAGGACTAACAGCTATTTACAGTAAGTTTTTGCATTACTGTGTCTTTAATAATATGCTTGCGGTTGAAGGATTTTTGGACAAACATTGAAGAACGTCAAGAAGATGTTCTTCTTCCATCATCCAGGAGTTCCACAAGTCTCATTCGTGGCTGGTATTTGTATTAAATAGGTTGCATTAGCCTTATTTCACCTAGAAATTCTCAGTATTTGGGAAAACAAGGATGAAAATTGGTCTTTTTTTTAAAATTGTATTTAGCGTTGCAGTAGCATATTATGATCATCTGGTTGAAAACCTTTAATTCTGGTTTATGAGACATGAGAATTAATCCGAAGAAGTGGGAAGAACCTCTGACATTAGCAATAAAACCACCTACTAAAGGTCTTTAAAAACAAAACAAAACAAAACAAAACAAAACAAACAAAAAAACAGTTATTTTGGTCATTACACACATTTGAAGAAAGCCAAACACGAACATCATAAATTTTTAAGTTACATTTTAAGGGCATTGTCACTGTTTTGCAGTAAAGTGTATAAATTATAACATTTGGATTTTTGTATTCAAAAGACATGTTCTTGATAACACCACTTAAATGAGTGTCCTTAGAAGATTAAGCCAAAGAAGTTGTGAGAGCTTGCTTTAGAAAAAGACGGGCACTATCTCAGGGTCCCTTCGCACCTCCTGAAATTAAACAGTAGAATTTTATGCACTGATTTTCTGCTGTGCATCTACTTGTGTTGCCTTTGAGAGGGCTGGCAGCCTGCTGCAGTACCAGGATTTTACAGGGGCCTGAGATGTGATACACATAAGCTGGAGACAGGGTATGTGGTATGTTATGAAGAGAAAGCCTTCACAAGCCTCTCTGTAAATGCTGTTTATTGCTGCCTTGTAAGCCAACTTTTGCTCAGTTCAAACTAATGACAAATTTTGAAGTACTTGGATGAAAAAAGTAACAGTACTGATCTTCCGAAGCATCTTTCTTTGCTGATTTCATCTTTAGACGCTTTTTCTGCTGCCTCCTTCACACGAGTGTGTTGTTCAGACCTTTTCAGGAGTAGTTGATTGCTGTGGATGGTTGGGCTTTGTCAAACCTCCACAGACAAACAGGAAAACTCAGTGCAGTAGCTCTCAAAAGAGTAGAATTTATTTTTTAACTGGTGTATATTTCAACAATATAGTAAAACAAACTTTTAGTGTTCCTAAAGCAAAGTTTTGATTGAAAAATGTAGTGCTTAAAACCCAGAAGTATGTTACCATATGTTATAAACATCTCAGTAGCTCTTTTTTTAAACATGCATCCGTATAAAGCAAAGGAAATGGATGCAGCAGGAAGTCTGTGCAGACCCTTTTAGGCTGTTTGGTACTAAATACTTAATTGGAGTTGGAATCTTTTTACACTACTTTTTCCGTATGAGATATTTGTGAAACGCGAGAACTTTTTGATGTTTCACCTTCTATTTCCAGCTACTTCTATTCATATTTTCAGGGACAGTTAAGGACTATCCAGTGAGGTTTTGGAACTGTTTTTGTTGTTGTTTGAAAAAAATCAATCCATTTATATCAAAGGGTAGGAAATAGTTATTAAAAAAAATACCATAACAGAGACCTTTAGATTCCTTCATTACAAATATCTATGAATTGAAATTGGAAAGACAGCCAGGGAAAATACAAGAAATTAAGGTAAATCAAGACTTAGTGATTTTGAAGGAGGTAAGAGGAAGATAGTGTGCTTCAGACTGTGGATAACATCATGCATGATATTGTTTGCCTGTCAAATTGCTGCTCAAATCTGTCTGAACTGAAACACGAAGAAGTTGAAATGGGACTGGTTTTGACCTATACAGCACCACATTAATTCCAGTTGTGTCTGAACTACAGAAGCATGGTCCCATCAACTTAAAATTGATCTTTTTGGAGAGGTATTATACCCCTGAACAACACATCACACTGTCTAGCTGAGGGCAATTCTTGCACTAGTGGTTGTTGTTAATATTACCTAAAATTGCTGTTCATTGGCAGTGTGGCTGACCAAGGGACTGAATGATGGGATGAAGAAAAGGAGAATATTGTAAAGGGAGTGAGTCAGGTAAGACTGAAAGGCAGTCTTGGTATGAACTGAAAAAGAAAAAGGAGTGGAAAAGAAAAATAATTGATACAGGCAAAAATTCAAAACCAAAAGTACCTTGCCAGGGCTGGTTCCTCTCTTGCTGCACGTAAGAAGCATCACTTGGAGCAAAATAAGCCAATTACTGAAAACTGATTTCCTCATCACCTGGCCTGAATAGCAGCATTAAAGAAATGTGAAATAGAGAATTTTAATTTTGTTTACCCCATTTGACACTGGTGGATTCTCGTTCTCTGTGAAATAACTTTGTGGGAAACCTGTCAGAACATGTGAAGAGTGTATTTAGAAGAATCTGTTTTTCATATTTATTGAATTCTATGAAGTTCTAGAATTCTGTGTTTTGCTCAGGCACACCTGGAAAGAAACTTTTCCATTCATGTAACCAGCAGTTTCTCTTAAGTTCCTCATTTCTTTGTAGTTTAGGAACTAAGTGAGATAGAGGAATACACTGCACATTCCATATGTTAGGTCAGTTTTTGTACATGGAATTCTTCAATGGAACTGATTGATTTCAGGAAAAATAACCCAGAAATTTGACAAAAAATATCCGTTCTTAACGTGCTGTGAGTTAGATACAAAGATGGTGTTTAAAGGACTCTGTCATGATAATTATGTGAACTTGTAATTAAATTGTATCTTAACACATATACATTGGAGTAAAGGGAAGCCTATGCTTCTGTCTGTTGTATGCTTCTGGCTTTTGAGCGTTTAACCCTGCAGCCTTAATTTTAAAGCTACAGCAGGAGAGGTCTTCAATTAACACATAAATAAATGCTGAGGGTTTTCTTTTCTTGATTTATACCAATAGAAAATTTTCTCTTATTTTTCAAGGAAAGAAATTTTTGAAAAACAACAAAAAGCTGATTGATAGTCATATTCTACATCTGTTTTCTGCCAGTGACATGCCAAACACAAAGCCATTTCAGGGAAGTATCTTTTAAAACATTCATGAAGAGAAAAGACTCTAATATATTAGCGTTATTTAATCCTGCTGTATTCATATCCCCAGCGCTGTTGTGAGTTGTCTGTGATTGCCTATGCTTCTCTGAAACAAAGTCGAGACGGGTAAAATATTTTTTTTATTGCCCTTCAGATATGTTACTGGAATGTAGTGGAGGTTTTCCAGAACTGCTTTTGTACATATTTAGGCTTGAGCCCAAGCTGAGTGAGCTGTGGCCTGCTACTGAAATATATGACATCTTTTTCAAAGACACTATGTTCTGCTGGATTTTTCATGATAACAAGCTGGTACAGCTTGTACAGAGGCTGTTCCACTCCAGTCTTGGTGTGTCTGCTAACCCAAACACTTGGCCTTAACGTAACTGTTCACAAATAACAATAAACAATGATTGTATTTGAGAGAAAAGAAGATGGATTGCAACATCACAGGTTAGATTTATTTTTTTCCTTGCAATCGGAATCAAAATCTTAAGTATATCTCTTCCTTCCAGATAAACTGAAAAGAGAATATAGATGTAGCTGTTTCTAAAGGCAGGTCTTTAAGCTACTCACCAGCAACTTACCTGTGGCACTTGCAAAGAAATTGTGTACCCAATTCAGAGGGGAAAAAAAAAATCTGAAAAAATAATGACAAATGTTCCCATTCCCACACTAATCTTTTAGATTTTGATAGATCGATATGATAGGAAGAGACATGTCACATTCTGGTGGGAAAAAGACTCATTGAATTGTTTTTCTGAAGTATAAAATCATTTTTATACAATAAATTGGCCATCTTACCTTGTGGTGGACTCTTAATTCATAGAATCACAGGAGGGTTTGGGTTGGAAGGAACCTCAAAGCTCATCTCGTTCCAACCCCCTCCCATGGGGGGGGGGTTGGACCCCTGACACCTCCCACCAGACCAGGTTGCTCTAAGCCCCATCCAACCTGGAACACTGCCAGGGAGGGTGCTGCTTCTCTGGGCAACTTGTTCATTAGAATTCATTAGAAAATTTAGCTCAATTTATAGGTAAACAATCATAATTGCTTACAGAATTTTGTCAAGGAACATCTGGCTGACTCCAGGATGGGTGTACAACTTACCCGAGTGCTCCTTTGTCTTCCAGACACAGTGATTTCTCATCTTGTCTGTGTCTGTCACTGCTGCGCTTTATGAACCAGGCTACACAAAATTAAGTTTTGTCCCAAAATAGGTGAGACTTCATAAATATTGCAGGAAAAATTATTTCTATCAGGAGTGTTTTGCTTCCAACATTTGAGAAAATGTCATCTGTTGCATATAGTCCATTTTGGAACAGGTACCTGTGTGCACAGGCTTCTAGAATTATTTTCTCTGAGATTTGGGTTTTCCAAATCTCAGTTAAAAGTTCATTTTTGCGTGTTCAGGCTACAGCTGCTGTGTGCTTCCAGACCATTTGGCAGGAGGCAGAGCAGTGGTCATCAGCTTCTGTGTTTATCAGAATTGATGCAGTGTCCAGGGGAATGCACTTGAAAAATAAGATGGAATGTAGTAAAAACAACATTTAAGCTAAAAGTTACTCCATTTATCCAGTTTTCCTGCTATCAGCTCTCAAAATGCTGTTTCTCCTTCCTATTTGCATTTTATTCAACTGGAGACAGTAGTTCTTGAAATTTGGTTATGGAGGGTTTTCAGGCCCATCTTAATAGAGTAAATGATACTACTACTTGGCAGTAACTGTTTTTGAAGAGGTGGTAAGGTAAGAGGAAAAGAAAACCACTTTCTTATACTTTATTATATTTTAATTATATATAGATTAACTTATAGATTCTTAACTATAGATTCTTTAGACTGCAAACCACTTCAAAGATAAATAGTGCAGTTTTTCTTTTTAATATGGCAGGTTTCTCACATCTTTGTTTCTGTCCCCTTTAATTTGCAAAATATTTAACACCACTGAAGAATTAGTATAGTATGTATGCCAAGTGGTTTCATAAAGGGTTGTATTTCTGAATTACTCTTCCAACCATGCTGCTCTGTCTTAATATCTCAGATATTAAGATAAGGCACTCTCCGTGACTTATCTTCAGATCTGGGGTAAAATAATGGCTATAAAGCAGCATATTCCTGCTCAGAACAGTTTGGGAGTCTTGTACCATAATCTCTTTTCAAGTGTCTGTTACTGGGAACCTGGCGTTTTTTATCATGCATTGCTAGTATATAAGGAGCTACAACATGCAAAGAATACTGTGCCATCATCAAAAGTTTTTCGTGTGCATGCTGTCGCCTTTTATATGAACAGCAAGGGGTTAAATCAACCTATTTTATATTATTACTGCTTTTAAACATGGCTAATATTGTCAGGAGGCAGTCTACAGGTTTTTTTCTATTTTGTAGTGATTTTCTATTAATGTCTTACTCAACTCAGTTTACCTTTGCAGTGATTTTTCTTGTTTGAGCAACGCAGGAGTCTTACTGCTGAGGCATGGGAGGAGTACTGGGTGGCCTCAGCAGTAACACCGCTTCGCTTGCCTCCTTGACATTCCCCAAATTGTAATGAGGGAAACGGCTCTGCAAACTCCTCCTGACCTTCTTGTGCCTCCCACAGAAATTTCAATACCAATTTTCACCCTAAGGGCAAGAATGCAGAGCTTTTTGGCCACTGAGCATGTAGAGAGTAGCACTAATGTCCTGTGCATCATCAGGACCAGAAGATTTTCTGCTTGGATAGTAGGGAAATAATGGAAATTTGATGCAGTCCATGTTTACTATTGAGGACTTAAATTCCACAGTCACACTTGTGATGTTTCTTCTCTTAAGTTGGGTCAAAATTCTTCAGAGCAATACTTTCAGTGGAAGACAACTGTCATAGTTCCAAGGCAAGGATGGTTTTGAGATGCAAAGATGCTGAACCACAGGATCTAATCAGTGAGGAACCAGTGGAGAACTTTTGAATTCAGCTTCTGTGCCACTTTAGTGAGGGATTGGTGTTTATCCAGTTAGTTTTCATACTTTCTCAATTAAAATTGCTTAGACATTGAAAGTAGGTCTGCAAAATCTGTAGCACTGAGTGGTTTTCTTGAATGACAGCAGTTGGTTAGAAATATGCTCTTCAATGTATATGTATTTTGCAATGAGTGTCATGGTTGTTACTGCCAAACGTAATACCAAGGGTCAAGAAAATAGTTGACAATATAGTCAGAGATTCTGCTGGAGCTTTAAGGAACTGATGGATCAATTACATTCCTATAACTGTGATTTACTGTATGAAGGAAAGTTTGGGAGATGTGAAGGGAAAATGTGAAGAAAATTGTTGGGTTTAAATTGCTAATTGGTCTTTTTTCTGTCTGTTTGCAAGAAATAATGCTTTTCCATCTTAGAGGACCCAGGCAACTATAAACCAGTCAGCCTCACCTCCATCCCTGGAAAGGCTCGTTCTGAAGACCATTTCTAACCAAATGCAAGAAAAGGTGGTTATCGGGAGTAGCCAACATGGATTTACTAAGGGGAAATCCTGCTTGACTAATCTGATATCCTTCTATGAAAGGGCGACCAAATGGGTAGATGAAGGGAGAGCAGTAGATGTCATATACCTTGACTTCAGTAAGGCTTGTGATACTGTTTCCCGTAACATCCTCGTAGGAAAACTCAAGATATGTGGGATAGATGATTGGACAGTGAGGTGGATTGAAAACTGGCTCACCGATAGAGTTCAGAGTGTTGTGATTAGCAGCACAGAGTCAAGTTGGAGGCCTGTGGCCAGTGGTGTTCCCCAGGGATCAGTACTGGATCCAGTTTTGTTCAGTATCTTTATCAATGACCTAGATGAGCGGATGGAGTGTACCCTCAGCAAGTTCAATGATGACACAAAACTGGGGGGGTGGCTGACACGCCTGAAGGCTGTGCTGCTATCCAATGAGATCTAGACAGGCTGGAGAGCTGGGCGAAGATGAAGTTCAACCAGGACAAGTGTAGAGTCCTGCATCTGGAGAGGAATAACACCAGGCACTGGTACAGATTAGGGGTCTCCCTGCTGGAAAACAGCCCCATGGAGAAAGACCTTGGAGTCCTAGTGCACAGTAAGTTGTCATGGGACAGAAATGTGCCCTTGCGGCTAAGAGGGCCAATGGTATCCTGGGTTGCATTAAGAAAAGTGTGTCCAGCAGGTCTAGGGAGGTTCTCCTCCCCCACTACTTTGACCTGGTGAGACCACACCTGGAATACTGTGTCCAGTTTTGGGCTCCCCAGTTCAGGAGGGACAGGGATCTACTGGAGAGAGTACAATGGAGAGCTATGAGGATGATCAAGGGCCTTGAACATCTCTCCTGTGAAGAAAGACTGGGAGAACTGGGGCTGTTTAGTCTTGAAAAAAGAAGGCTGAGAGGGGATCTTATTAATGTCTATAAATACCTGAGGAGTGGGGGTCAAGAGGAAGATGCCATTCTCTTCACAGTGGTGCCCAGTGACAGGACAAGGAATAATGGGTGCAAGCTGGAACATAGCAAGTTCAGCCTCAACATGAGGAGAAGCTATTTTACTGTGAGGGTGACAGAGCACTGGCACAGGCTGCCCAGAGAGGTGGTGGAGTCTCCTTCTCTGGAGACTTTCAAAACGTGCCTGGATGTGTTCCTGTGTGGCCTGCTCTAGATGATCCTGCTTTGGCAGGGGGGTTGGACTAGGTGATCTCTAGAGGTCCCTTCCAACCCCTAACATTCTATGATTCTATGATTCTGTTATAACAGAAATGAGGGCTTCTATACTTCAGTTAAACATCATGTATGATAAAAAGGATAAGAACCCATTCCAAACAAGCATTAAAGATACAATAAGGATTCTTAAATCTGGACTTAAGTAGATACTAAAACACAAACATCAGTGCATATGTTAGCAACTGTACCCTCGTGCAAAATTGGTAAGCTTACTTCTTTTTAAAGGATCAGTTCCTTCGGAGGGGTTCATTGGAAGTAATCTTTAAGGAATCACTGTCTAGAGATTTCATTAAGTAGCACTTACATATTAAATGCAAAAATGTGAAAATTTATGTGAGTGTTACATAAGACCTGCTATGCAATTTTGCAATTTAAAAAAAAAAAAAAAAAAAAGAACGTGTTGAAGTTTCAGTTCATGTAGCAGTAATTACTGCATAGCACCTCAAAACAGTCTTTCTGGTGACATTTTACAGCTAAGCTGCATGTATAGTGCTAGAATCAGAAACTTTTTCACTTGAGTAATATCTTTAAAGCCCTTGAACTCTACTCAAGTTAGACAGGTTCTGTTAATTAAAGCCTGTATCATGATGTTTTATTTACCTTTGTGTGGTGGAGTTGGGGTTGCATGTGGAACTTGTCCTTTCCTGTTCTACCAGTCAAACCACACAAAATCTCCCCATACCTCTAAGGAATACTGCTTAGTTTGAAGGAGAAATGGAGAATTCTCCATTTCCTTTCAACAGCAGGAAAATTATTTCGGGCATGATTTGAGAAAAATACAGAGTCGCAGTTTCAACTTTAATTTTCTTAGTGTGGATGTTGTCATTTTCCTAGCAGCAGCTGGTTCAAAGGTTCTGTGGACCTTAGAAAGTGATTGGGTTTAGTTCTACTAAATACTGTTAGCATTTTGTTGTTGCGGTCACACATGGTTTGGAAATACTGTATTCGTCCATGGACAGTGTTGGAAAATCTGTGTTCTTGCATGGACAGTGTTGGAGCCCCTAGCTGGTGCCTGTCAGGCTTTTTTGGCACTGTGGTGGAGCTTCTTGATAGCTTTGAACCAGCCTCTGAAGCTTGACCTTGAGTAAACACCTTCCATAGTCATTCACTTTTTCTAAGCCAATTGGGATGAAAATAATTTTAATTGATCTTATTTGTCATTTTTCTATCTTAGGGAATTACTGGAGAAGGAGACTTACCATCCCTTTGCTTTTCCGGATGGAATTCAGCACTTGAGTTAGATGGGAGGTTCGCAAGAATGTGGTTGGAAAAGCCAGGACACTGGGATGAAATACAAAAGAGAACGACTATCTTAAAGTCCTGTTCTCTGGAACTAAATACCTGCTGCAGTCATGATACTGAATCCCAGTCTCACAAACATGCCACAAAGTCTGCATCTCTTCTGCTCTTAGGTGCCTCTCCATCCTTTTGGGTCCAGATGGCTGCTTATTCTTTCCTGTTAAAGCAGAGGAGCCCTGCTTATAGAATAGCTTGGTAGCATCATACGTATCTGCCTGGGAAGTGAAACACCTTTAAGTCACATCTCTCTAATAACCAGACTGTAGGTCTGTCCTTCCTCCTGACGTTTTGCCATGCTGCCGGAAGACATCTTGCCTAAAAAGAGAATGTATTTCACTGTTCAGTCAGCAATGGAGTTACACTGCTAAAACTGTTTGCCAGTTAACTTCCCATGCCACTATTAATTTCACAGAGGGATGTGCAGTACAAGAATTAAATAAACCAAACAGAATTCCAGTTGTAAAATCCTCAGTAAACAGGTAAAATGGGCACAAGGCTGTGAGAGAGATGCATCACCAAGAATGAGTAAAGGGAGTTTAGGCCAATGTCTGGAATATTTTTATTTATTTTTATTGATATGGAAACCTGACTTTCTAGGAAGGAGTAGGGATAAGTTAAAGTATTTCAACATGAAGTGGTTTAGGAGTGGAATTTCAAAGATAGCAAGGGCATGGATGAAAGAAGAGATGAAGGCAAAGGTGTGACCAAGAGATATGTTGTGGATTAGCTGTACGTTGGCCAGATAATGAACATGGTATGTTGAAGTTGTACAAGAAGTACCAATGAAGTATCTACACCTTCACTCAGATATACATATGTTCATAGAATCAGAGTGCTTTTGGTTGGAAGGGACACTTAGAGGTCATCTAGTCCAACCCCCCTGCAGTGAGCAGGGATATCTTTAACTAGATCAGGTTGCTCAGAGCCCCATCCAGCCTGGTCTTGAATGTTTCCAGGGATGAGGCCTCCACTGTCTCTCTGGGCAACCTGTTCCAGCTCTTTACCACTCTCCTTGTAAAAAATTTCCTCCTCATAGTTAGTCTAAATCTACCCTCTTTTAGTTTAAAGCCATTACTCTTTGTCCTGTCACTACAGGCTCTGATAAAAAGATTGACCTCATCTTTCCTATAAGCCCCCTTCAGGCACTGGAAGGTTCTAGGTGTCCCCACAGCCTTCTCTTCTCCAGGCTGAACAACCCCAGCTCTCTCAGCCTGTCCTCAAAGGGAGAGGTGCTCCAGCCCTCAGATCATTTTTGTTGCCGTCTCCTGGACTTGCTCCAACAGGTCCACCTCCTTCTTGTGTTGAGGGATCCAGAGCTGAATACTTGAGGTGAGGTCTCACCGGAGCAGAGTAGAGCAGCAGAATCACCTCCCTCAAACTGCTGGCCGTGCTTCTTAAATAACTTTATGCTTTCTCGGTCAGTGGCTACTGAAGTCAAACCTTGTGGCAAACATGTCTTTGGAGTATTGAAGCAGCTGGGTTTGTAGCCTTGACAGGTGTCATTTGGCATATTTTTCCTCAGAGCAGACTGCTCCTAGGCTGTTTTCTCTGGGTCAGGACACACAACCATGGCATTTCCTCTAGTGTAGCCTTGTTGCAGGCTGTCCTGGAGGTTTGCGTTGTGACATGGGCTGGAAGTGTTGTGTTTCTCGTGGGAAAACATTGCATTACTGCATGGGCTGGCTTGACAAAATGATGAGACGCTGCGGAAAACCTGCTCTTTCAGCTCACTTTGTTATTTGGGAAGGCAATGATAGCAAGTGTCGGGATGGGAGGTTTATTTAGTAAAGTATCTGGCAACACACTTTGCTCTGGTGTCACAGCTCTACTTTCATTTCTAAGCAGTGATCAGAGGTGCTGGGATTAGTTTTGAAGGTTATATTCACCATAAGCCCTGCAATGTTTCACTGAATACCCACTTTCTCACAATTTAACGTTATGGCCAAAAGTTATCTGGGCTTGACATAAAACAGCCAGAGAGTAAATGGCAGTAAAATAGATAAAGATAATATTTCTGTCACTGAAGTCTTGGCTTTGAAGCTCACTTGCACATTAAATCTAAGAGCAGCTTTCTTGTACGCTTCCTTCATTCCCCTCTGCTCTTCCACTCCTTTGGCAGAGCAAGTTTATTTTGTTGAAGGTTTTATTTTCTGCTGAAAATGCAGGAAATTCAGACAGCTCTCTTGGAAGCTCCCCAAAGCTAATACAAACAAGACACATATGCTTCTCTTAAAGTAACTAAAAATAAAGTAAATTATTTGAAACTATTTTAACTGTAGAAATTCTCCTGTATAGAGGAAAGGGAAGTTTACATCATTATAATTGTGGATGCTGTTAAATTATGTTACCAAGGTGAAATCCCCTGTAGGACCAACTTGTCTATTCCACACAAAAGGGTATATCACCCTGGAGTTTATAATAGCTGCATTACGGGCAGGCAAGGAACAACTATCTACTGCATGTCCAAAACCATAATCATTTGAAGTATTCCTTTGCATATATAAAGCTAGCTGAAAAGTATGTAATGGTAAATGAACTGAAGCTATCTGTTCATCTAGACATTTTGTGGATGCAGGTGATGGAAATGGAACAGTTTACCAAATTTTTCCTCCTTGTTTATCCCTGGTAAAAAGAGAAATGGCAGGAGCTGTCTCTTTGGGGTTAATTTGGCATTTTTAGTCTTTTTGATAAGTATTAAGAATATGGTATGTGTATCCTTTTGTTTTCCATTGTTGACAGAGTAGCCTTTAAAGTCATACTTGCGTCATGAAGGAAGTAGTTGTTTATGATTACAAGTTTTTATGTTTGCAAATTATTTGGGAGGGGGAATCTCATTGAAAATATTACATGTGAAGAATTACAGTGAGGCATCATGGATAAGGGCTCAGAATGAAGAGAAGCCATAACTAAGGTTGCCTGTGCAACCTTTACCCTCACATTTTCTCTTATGTATTCCCTCGTCCATGTGGTAGCCTTCAGCCTCAGATCTGAGGATGGGTGGTCCCCACTGCATGGATGTAGCAACACAAACGTGACGCAGCCCTGCCCGGTACACTGAGTGCTGTACCTCCTGCTTGTTGCACCTTCCTCTGACGGTTCCTTCATGCTGCCTGGCTGGGAGAGGAGGACTGGACTTGCAAAGGAAGCAAATGGCATTGAGGGGACAGCCAGAGCTAGCTGGGGAGGTGGAAAGTCAGAGATGCTTCTGCTGCTTTGAATTGTGGAGTTGTTAGGAAGAAAACTACTACAGCATCTCAAGCTAGCATCTTTAGGTAGCTTCTTTACAACTTTTGTATACTGTATGCACTCCTTGCTCTGCAGGAGAGGAGCCTGCAGGGTCAGTAATTGTGAACAAAAGCTGCTGAGCTTCTACGTAAAGAAACTTGCACTTTTGAAAATCCAAATGTCAAGACATCCTGTTACTCGCAGCAAGAATACCACTCACTAAAAGCCATTCATTGTCATAAACAATAAGTTCAGAATTGTGTTTGGACATGTTTTTTTGTCAGACTGCATTTTCATCATGTATTTCTTTTGCTATTATAGGTGACATTTCCACTTTATTTCGTCGGGTTTCTTTGGATTAAGACTTCACTACAGTGTGCCTTTCCTGTTTTTTTACCCTATTTACATTGTGTGCTTGTAGTGTATTGCATTACCCATCCCTGCTCGGGTTGTGTTATTTTAGGCAGATAAGCTTCTTCCTGCTCAGATTATTCTAACTGTATAACTGCATTTTTGATAGCATTTGTTTCAACAGGCAGAAACCTCTAGCAGTTATTTAGCTGAAAGTATCAGATGGCTGGAAGGTTGCTGTGAAGGGAATGCATAGTGAGAAGTGGGGCTTTTTTGGTAGGCAGCAGTGTCCTGCATGTATACTGGTGGTGTTGTATACTGCACAGCAACATTCACATGTGTGGATCTTGGCCATGAAGGAAAAGTTGCTCTGTTAGATCCCTGATTTTTTAAAAAAGTTGCAAAGTAGACCTGGTTAGGCTTACAATTATATCCTTCTTTGGACTGTGGATTATTATATATCCAGGTAAAATGGGGGGTGGGGGAGGAGAATTGTTGCATTTAAGTAAATTCTAGCTCACAATAAATAAATATATAATCATAATACATCTTGTAGACATGATATGAGAGTTAAGTTTGTGCACTAGTGCTTTTTAGAATCACAGAATAGAATCAGAGTGGTTTGGGTTGGAAGGGACAAAGGCCATCCAGTCCAACCCCCCTGCAGTGAGGGGGGAGATCTTCAACCAGATCAGGTTGCTCAGAGCCCTGTCCAACCTGACCTGGAATGTTTCCAGGGATGGGGCATCTCCCACCTCTCTGGGCAACCTGGGCCAGTGTTCCACCACTCTCAATGTAAAAGATTTCTTCCTTATATCTAGTCTAAATCTCCCCTCTTTTAGTTTAAAACCATCACCCCTTGTCCTATCGCTACAGGCCCTGCTATAAAATCTGTCCCCATCTTTCTCACAGGCCCCCTTTAAGTATTGATAGGCTAAATTTTTAGCCTACAGAAAACTGTAGTTACTTATTCATCACCCTGAAATCAAGACTTCAGGATTTCTTCCAGCTGTACTGTCACTGCTGGTAACTGACAATTGAACAGCTCAGGTTGTGTGGCCCAGATGTGATGCTGCAGCTGAGTGTTCTCTTTGCCATCTTTCTGGATAAATGGTCAAAAATGGAAGATCTCATTAAGAAATCTATCACCATCCAGACTGCATCCCTGCTACAAAATAACCCCGGTATTTTGGGGCAGAACCATGGTAGTGCTCAGCTCATAGCCTGTAACCAGGACAGAGGGTCAAAAGATGAGCCAGGCTCAAGCAAGGGGCTTCTATGTGGCTCAGAGCCGCAGTGGGGATAGGAGCACTCAAATGAGCTCTACAGTGAAAGCACATCTCCTGTGGCAGTGAAAGGCTGGCTGGAAGTGGACATGGGGCTGCTGAGATTGCAGGCTGCAATTACAGAGAAAATGGCTTCAGCAAGACTACCGGAAATCTATAAAAGTATTTCTTTCTCTGAAACGCAGTACAAAGCTTGTTGCATCATGAAAGTCAGCTTCATGCCCACCCTGGCTTATAATTGTCTCACCGTAACACCACAAGTGACTGAAATTCAGATTTTTAAACTACTATTATTTTCTGTATAAACTAGCATAGGAAAGAAAACAGCAGAACAGTCTTGGTTTTTACTAGACAGTGCAAGCCATGAGGGATGGTTAAGCAAAGTTAACCTGAATGACACATGGACATGCCTCCCTTATTCTCCTCAGAATTATAAAGACTTAGAGGCTGGAGATTTGCAATCATTCATAGTAGAAATTTTTAACCACTTCTCTATTATTATAAAAATTAAAATTAATTTAATATCAAATTAAATTAGGAGGATGAGCACCCAGAGTGTTCCGATGTCAAAACCAAAATATGGGTACCATAAATTAAGCACGTTTTTGGTGACAATGAGAACTTGCATCCTCCACTGACAGTGATTCAACTTCTTTATCTTTTGATGGTTAAATATGCCTGTAAGGAACTGAACTGTGAGCACATGCCTGGGGTTTGGTGTTTAGGCTGCCTGACTTCTCTGGTGTTTTATAAGCCATATGTTTTTCAACTGGTTTTGCATGAGTGTCTTTCCAGCAGTATCTAAGTATTGAATTCTCTGGAAGTCTTTGCCCAGGAGGGTGCCGTGCTAATTATTAATTACATTTCAGTAAGGAAAGCAACAGTGTTCCAGGGTGATCACAGATGAGAACGTCCAGCTCTGTCAGTAGTTTGCCTTGGCTTTGCACATTTGTATGTTCCTTCTTAGTGTTTATCAAACTCAAATTATTTTTCTCCAGATAACGTTCTCATTGCTGTGCTGCTCGTGTTTTCCTCTACATCCTCTCAGCTCGTTTCCATCCTCTTTTCTCTGGCATCAACACTTGTTTGTTCCTTTTTCTTTTAACAAAAGAGACCCAGACTACCCAGAACTGTAGCTGGATCTCTTGTAGCTGTCGCTTACTGGTTTGCTCCTTATGCGACTAGAACATGACCAAGCATCTGGCTTTTTGCTTTAAAAATTAAAATCTTTGCAAAAAACTACCACATTTAATTCCTGTCCTGAGAAGGAGCCATGAGGTGGTTACCTAGGATTACCCACAGTAATGTTAGTGCCGGGCCTACATTCCCTTCCTTTTTGCAGGCATGGTTTCAGTCTCAAAGTTGGTACCAAGCTTAGGTGTAAATCAAAAAAAAAACCAGTGGGAGGACTGGTACTCATCAGTATCAACAGAGGCAGTTGAGCCCTGTTTTTTAAAGAAATACTGTCATAATTTAAAATTATTGAATTTGTCAATTATAAGCAACAGAAAAAGGCCATTACTTCTAACTACTCATTTAAATGTACTGTTTAATAGACTGAAACTTGTCTACTTGTCCCCCCAAAAATCAATATCTGACTTTTCTTTTCATGTAACAGTTTGTCAAAAAACTAGTCTTACAAGGCTGCTGTGGGTGATATGGTAGTCCTTCTCTTGGCCACATGTGTTCAGCATTTCAGCTGTGTTCAGCTGGTCTGAAAGTAAATACACAGGTTGATAAACTTCTCTTCAACTGCAAATTGTTTTTGTAACGTTACTTCTATCTGTTGTGACGCCACATCTAGATGCAGAGGGGCTGTAGCTTGATAGTGGTGATACAGAGCAACAAAAGCACACAGAATTTTATCAGCTCTTACAGCATTTCTCCATTGTCTCATCCAAATGCTGTCCTTGGCATTATGTTTGTTTTTTCCTGTTTTCAAAACTTTTAAGCCTTTACAAATGGTTTAATCGCTAATTATAAGAGTGTGCAGCTTTCCAGATAACATATATGCAATACTGGGTTTCAGTCCTACTGCTCTGTCTTTTATGGAGCTCGTTCTTCCTTATAAATTACCTTTTTGGTACAGTCATGGGTAAAAAAATCTTCACTTTAGCTCCTGGATTTCTTGATTTGGGACCTGGATTCTTCACCTGGAACACCATAGCTGATAAACAGATGGTTGGCTCTGTCCGTCAGCTTCTAAAAACTTTAAATATAATTACTGAGCAATAACCTCTGGTAACTTTTAATTGTTTGAAGCTGACCAATAGCACAATCTGCCTTTTCTTGAAATAGCATGTTTGGATATGGGTACCAACACTTTCTGTTTAAACTAGCTGTATGCCAAAGTTTTAAGGTGAAGATACTTTTTTATTAAAAAGTGTTTAGTTTTTGAAAAGTAATTGTGTGGCTTGTTACCTTTCTGGTAACGGGATAGATCTCACTTGATCCTGAATCATAATGTTTCTGCAAAAGTAATGTATTCAGTATTTCATGATAGTGTCTCAGCCACTAGGTCATCCTGCTGCGTTGGGGAGAGAATTATACCAATACTCAGAGCTTTTTAGAAGCCGCCAAAATATACCATATTCTGAATTAAATCCAAGTTGATAGGCACATACCACTCCACTGAGGAGTTAGCAAGGTCTGGATTTTTCTTCGGATTCCAGCTGAAGCAATTATTTCAGATTTTGTCTAGTATTTTGCTTTATACACATTACATAGCATTTAACTGGGATGCTACTTCATAGCACACTAACTAGGAAACTAGAGATAGAGGAACTATCTGTGTTTTGAATGCAAGTATTGTTTCTGTCATAGAGGAATGCAATCCCATTGACAGACTAAAGTAGCTGCAGTGATCAGCTTTGTTAGGGTTTCTGCCAACATTGTTAGCTACACCACAACAGTGATTCAGGTGGCTGAGGGAAAGCTATTAAAAAGGAGGAGGAGATCCTCATGGAATCCTTTTCCTTTTGGAAAAAAATCTGTAACCTCCACAGTTAGTCAGACATCATTGCTAAATAAGAAAATTTAATTGGAGTGTGCACACAATTGTTTTTCAAACAATTTCAGGAGGCTTTCATCACTTAAATCTCCTTTGTACATGCAGAAGGCAAGTGGTGTGGATAACTGAATTAGAGTCCTGCTGCATTTCAGCAGCAGTATGAGGATGGGCACTGCCTTCTCCAGGGCCCTCAGTGCCATGGAAGAAATGGAGGAGCAGGTTAGGGGATGAAGCTGCTTTCAGCAGAGTCATATCAATGCTTGCAGAAAGCAGCATGTCTTTGCTTTCTATTGGAAGTAGCCAGAGGAAAGTGGTAGCAAAGAGTTGTGCTCTTTATACGTGTCTAACCAGGCTGATGGCAGGTTCCCATATTCTCTTGGTAATATGGTAAGAGTATGTATGTGACAAGTGACGATTCTTTATAAAAGAAAATAACTCAATTATGTACAGATTGACTGACAGTCCAACAAAATGCTGTTACAAATACAGCCCTCATTATGAAGTATTTAAGTGTCTTTTGATAACTCAGAAAATGGCTGCGTTTTAGGCAGTTGGCAAAAGTAAATGCCAGTGGTTTCAGTGTTCACACTAAGCCAGTAGTGTGATTCACATTCTTGCCAGACCTGTAGAGTTTCAAGTTCAGCGTTTGATGTGATGGAGAGACCTTTTTGTTCCTTATCTCAAGGGTGGACAGACAGCTCTGTGGTCTGAACAGCTGTATCGGGTGTATCTTGATGTGCAGCCCTAGAAGAGAAATCCAGAAGTTCACATGCCAGCTTGTTGAGCTTAGAAACTCAAACTTTCAAAATCATCATGAATGGTTTGTCAAAGGCATTGACAAGATGAAAAGCTCTGTGAGTTCATCTTGAGCGTTAAGGCTTAACACACTACAAAAGGAGATTTCTTTTTATATTTATTACAGGTATTTTTCAATGCCAAAAAAAATTTCAAAAATAAAAAAAATAGGAAAAAAAAGGAGCCAGGGAGAAAGTCTGGAGAACAATGGCAGATGTTCAAGGTGTGATGGGTTTTGATCCAAGACAGTTTTCCTTCTTCTGTCTTTCCTTTTCTCTTTCACTAGCCACTTTTTATTTTTCTGATTTATTTTTTTCTCTTCTTCTCCCTGTCCCACCCACCCAAGCAGGGACTCAACAGAAAATATATTAAATTAAATGTATGCTGAAGTACTTTTACTTAGCACAGGAAGGGCTGAAAAGACTAAGTTCGCTTAACCCTTAGTGAATGTGGCTGATTACAGTGTGGTAAGGCTTTTTGACATGAGAAGTGTTTGGCTGAACACTAGTGTTATGCATTTCCATTAAAATTTTGGTTATTACAGGAGAAAACAGACCTCTTTCCAGATACAGGCATGCCAGATTTGCTCACCATTGAGACGTTAACCAGCTAATAGCTCCATTAGTAATAATTACTTATGCACTGTGTTTATTACCTAACATATTTTACAATGGAAAAGGGCACACTAACCTTGTATTCCTTTCTTAAAGGCACAAGACTTGAATGTGATTGAAGAAGTGATCCGAATGATGTTGGAGATCATCAACTCCTGCCTGACAAATTCTCTACATCACAACCCCAACTTGGTGTACGCACTGCTTTACAAGCGGGATCTGTTTGAGCAGTTTCGAACTCACCCTTCCTTCCAGGACATAATGCAAAATATAGAACTGGTGAGTGATACATTATCTAAAGGATGCTTACACATTGTTATTTGATCTCTGTATCCTTTTGAGAGGTGGAAAATATTCATCATCTCTGTCAGTTTCTTTTAGAAAGTATTAAAATGTTGAACTTCTCTGCCCTATTTGCTGGACCTCCACTGTGACTTATTCTAGGCAACACCTTTACTTGGCAGAGCCAAGGAGATTTGGGATGCATCTGGTAAGGAATTCCCAACCTGTTACACATCTTTCCCTGAGGAAGGACAGCATTGGCTTCTCTTAACTGCCCCTTGTTAGAAACCTGTCTCTCGGGATAGAAAAAGCAGCTTTTCACCATCAAGCAATCTTTTTTTCTCCTGCTCCCATCATTACCAGGCTAAATTAATGAATTCATCATTAATGAATATAGGGGATTTTTTAAAAGTGGCTTAGAGCAGGCATTCAGCTGTGTTGTTCTCTGGGCTGTATCTGAATGTGTGTCGCTTCACCTGCAGATTTTCTCTCCACAGCAATCCTTTGGGTAAGTAGACATTTTAGAAGAAAATGGAAGGAAATAGCAGTGGATCAGAAGCTGTTACTGGTGTGGCTGTCCATGGAGTATGACTTTGGAAAGCACTTGTTAATTAATTACTGCTGCATCTGATAGTGGCTTTAGTGTTCGTATTGAGAACTTGAGTAGTGATTCCTGCTAGAAAAATAACAGATTTTAAGTGCAAATAATATTTCTCTGTCCTCTAGACAGTGTTTGCAGAGCTGAGAAATGCTTGAAGTCACGCTGTGACCACTGGATGCAAAATACTGGAAGGAGAGGCTGAACAGGCTGCTAAATTTCTTGCCGCAGTGAATAGCACATTTATTCAGTGTGAATAAAAATCTGCTGAGGTTCTGTTTTGATCTGCTTTTATTTTAAAATATTACAGAAGACTGACAGATTTTTGATGGTTCATAAAGAAAAGTAATTTAAAATGTAGAACTTGAAACTCTATTCTGTACCTATCCCTTCCTCTTCTTGTCTCACTTCATACTTTCTGATCATGCAAAAGCTTGGGGAACAGAAGATTCAGAACTCAAACATCTCCAAACCTTTGGCAGCTGCAGATTACAGCCAGCATGATACTGCCTGGATGATTAGGACAAGATGTCTTAAGTTGTGTAAAGAGAGGATATGGTGCAGTGAAGATAACAGTCGTCTTCATTCCTGACAGATAGGGACCTTCTCTGGTTACTTGTCCAAATCCATGAACTCTTGTGGTGGCCAGATCCTTCTGCATGACAGCCCTGTGCCTCCCACAGATAGCAGCATGTCCTTTCCTTTGTAACACTTAAGTGTAGGTTTTCCTCAGCAACTTAAACAATTCCTCCCCAAAACTATTTAATATTAGGTTACAGCATAATGCCAGTTACATTCAGAAACTATTTAAAGCTTTCCAAGGGAGCATGTTGAATTTTTAAGTAGCTCCTTTGTTAGAGAAGTGAGGATGTCAAAAAAAGATGTGTTGTTTTTTTTTTTAAAATGTACCTGTCATCAGCTGGGAAGTGGTGAGAGCTGTCAGGCTTGCAGATCTGAATAAAAGATTAGATTGAGCTCACTCCTCTGCTACTCGGTCACATTCTCCGGTTCCTATATGGCATCAGCAGCACTAGCGTCCCGTACAAAACCAGTCTTTGTCTTGTGTGCTACAGCCAAAATGTTTTAACTCGTCTCCCTATCCCTTGAAAAAGTGCCAAATCATGTTAGTTTTACTTATACACGTGGGGGGAGCTTGTCTGGAACTATGTGGGCAGTATCTCAGAAGAACCAAAATGAGTTTCTGGCTCCCAAACTTTGCTCAGGCTTTTTTCTGCAGTGCTGGAGGTGGGAGCTTCATCCTCATGGCCACAGGGGACATCATGAATGTCTGAAATGTAGATGTGCTCAAAAAGGAGTCAGAAAATCATGGGGGGAAAAGTCTTTAAAGATTTGACTCAATGTATTCCTAAACTGTATGTTGCTGGGAGGATACATTCACGGAGAGAATCTTGAACCTGCTCTTTTATTCTTATTTAAGCATCCACCCCAGCATGCTTTCAGACAGAGTGAGCTGGCCAGGCTTTTTGTGTAGCCAAGGCTGGTTATTCAGAGGAGGATGGATCCACCAGCCTCCCATGTATTGGGGAGCTCTGTTGGCGTTTCAGGCTGCTGTCCTTGATGTAATTTGGTGGCCCAAAGCGTGTAAATGTAGGTGTAAATGGTAAATCACAGAATCATCTAGGTTAGAAAAGAACTGGAAGATCATTGGGTCCAACCATCAACCTAACACTGACAGTCCTCAATTACAGCATACCCCTGAGCCACTATGTCAACACGGCTCTGAAATCCCTCCAGGGATGGGGACTCCACCACTGCCCTGGGCAGCCCATTCCAATGTCTAACAACCCGTTCTGTAAATGTTGCAGTTTTTGGTAATGGAAGGGTGGGGAAGAGAAGTTACTTTTCTGAAGCCCCCAAAGCATGTCTGCAGGAACTGTGCTACATCCTGACTCCCTCCGTTAGTACTTTTTTCTGGTCATTACACAGCAAAGTATGCTTGGATTATCTCCACCCATGCTGTGGTGGAAGCATGAGTGTGATTTCCATCATCAGATGCCACTAG
The DNA here is from genome assembly GCA_028020825.1 of Podargus strigoides. Lineage (NCBI taxonomy): Eukaryota > Metazoa > Chordata > Aves > Caprimulgiformes > Podargidae > Podargus > Podargus strigoides. The sequence continues at coordinate 18,225,640 of CM051663.1, forward strand.
AGGTCCACATGAGCAGAAGATGCGTGTTATGCTCAGGGTATGATCCTCCTTATATTTGGTGTAAGATCCTCTGCTTCTAAACTGCAGTTCAGATTTGTATTTCATACGGAAATACTAACAGACAGCATGGTAATGTTCTATATTGAAGAAATCTGACCAAAAACCAGAATATGTGCAATCTGTAATAAGTTTTGAACAACAGAACAGCTGCCAGATTGCCTTGTCAAGGATATATAAAATGGATATGACATATCATAGAATGACTTGAGTTGGAAGGGACCTCAAAGCTCATCTTGTTCCAGCACCCCTGCCATGGCAGGGACACCTCCCATCAGACCAGGTTGCTCCAAGCCCCATCCAACCTGGCCTGGAACACTACCCAAGAATTTCTTCCTGTATTTAGTCTAAATCTACCTTCTTTCAGTTTAAAGCCATTACTCCTCATCCTATCACTACAAGCCCTTGTATCTTGACTGTAATACTTCTTGTTTTCACTCTGTTGCACATAATGTTCACATAAACCAAACAGAAAGCATGGAAGAGGTGAAAATGCTAAAAATTGAGTGCAGAATTAGATGGAAAATGTACTAATAAGGTAGTAATGAGTAGTTGACAGTGCAAATGGCAAGAAGCATCTGCAGTCCTGTGTGGATATGCAAAGGGAGAATAGCCCAGAGGTGTCCTTTAAGCCTGCTCATGTTGGTGCCTTCTTAGCTGGATTACTCTCGGTTTGGGCACCATGGAATAAATTCTATGGAGAAACAAGGGCTGTAGAAAACAGGATTTCTAAGGACAAATAGAACGGATGCTGATAAGCCAAAGGAAGGCTATAAGTCATGTGATATTTTTCAAATAAAACAGGGAAGGGAAAGGGAATGACCTTTTTCACATACTTGTGGATTCACAGGTTGTAAGGAAAGACTTTCTTATGTTAATAATGAAGCCCTGTGGTAGGTTTCCAGGGACTTCATTACTGGAGACCTCTGGATAGCAGACATTTGGCAGGATGACACTGGAGCAGAACATGTCTGTAGGCACACATGTATACGGGGGTGGCTCTGCAGCTCCGCCAGCTGTTCAGAACAGAGCAGCAGTTTCCCAGGTTAACTGTGGTACCATCTTGGTCACCGTAACTATGGACTTGGCCTCAGGATTTGGACTATTCAGTCTATTCTGGAGATAACACGTAATCTCTGTGTGCTTCCTCATTGAGGCAAGAATAGGTGAATGTTTAAGGATCATCAATGTATAGAACACTCTTTTATTGAAAACCTACTTATTTGCTTCTGGGATTTTATAAATAAGCTAAATATCACCACTGCCAGCTGATTGGGAACATATGGGAATGGTTAATGCTGTACAGAAGAAACTGAAATCAAAATACCTTCTGTTTCCTATTAATTTACTTTTCATTTTAGAAAGTCATCTTAATAGGATATTGTGCATCTTGTTTAGCCAAATGGGATATTCTTCCTCTGGATGGTGAACAAAGAAGAATGCTATGGTTCCTGTTCTGGCCTCCTGCAGAAATGTTTCAGCTGCGATCTATCTATATGCCTCCGTTTCAGAGGTGGTCTATAATTTGGTCAGCAGCCTCAGATATGTCAGGAATTTGGTGGTCACCCTTCATTAGAAATTGCTGAAGATGAGTTTGATTCATGGCCATCGTGAGAACTAACTGGCTTTCATTACTTTTATATTTCCTATGAGTCTGTGATAGATACCGTGTGGTGGAGCAGGCTTAACTAGGAGCTGCTAAACTATGTGTTTTGCAAAATAGTCTGATAGAAATCAGGAGGTCGGGAGCAGTGGTTGAGTGATGCAAAGGGGTCAATTGATGCAATTTCCTTCTGGGAATATAGTTCTCCAAAGACATTTCCCTGCTAGATTTTAAAATCAGTTGTGTTGTCTTGGCTCTGGCACAGCAACTCCTATTTCAAGACCTGCAGGACTTACAGTGGGCATGAGAACTAACCTTTCATGGTTGTCCTTAAAGTGCCCATAGAACCACCTTGATCTTGCTGATTACTAGAGCCTAGCTAAATATTACAAGTGATTTTTTTTTTTTTCTTTTTTATGTTGTTTTTCTCTCCACTCCTACCTGCTTTCTTTGCTAGGAGTGGAGAGATGAGAAGAGCAGAGTACCTTGAGAAGTTTGTTTGTCTTTGAACAAGCTCCTAGTATGAAGGTGAATCAGAAAAACTTCAGTACTTCAAGTTTGCTGATAAACCTTTTGTTTTTATTTCTGCTGTTGAATCATGTGAAGCCCTTTGGTCCCTTCCTAAATCAGGGAGGGTTGGCTTTGCCTCACTTTTGCTCAGAGACAGAGGGTATGACCATCCGTGATTGATGTTTTCCTAAGGAAGCTACTTAGCTGAAGTGCTAATCCCATGGTACTTTATGACAAGAGGTTTGTTTTCTCCTTTTCTTCTCCTTTCAGCATGCCGTCAATACAACATCTTACTCTACCAGTGGTGAACGCATCTGGAAGTGTAAAATAGCTAATGTCAAAATGTGTGTCTTTCTTTTTTCACCACTTTCTGAAGAAAAAAAAATGTATGAAAAAGGAATCGGAACTTTTTCATTTGGTGCTGAGTTATATTTTTCTTGACAGTTGCGGGCAGAGGAGGCAGCAGCAAATTGCGCCGTTATTTTTAGCTGGGGGAGAAAGTGAGGAGCTGTAGGCTCCATGTTAGGCAGCAGCATTGCCTGGGAACAGGCTGGGGCACCACAGCACTTCAGCATCCTCTGAAAGAATCTAAGTGGAGAAAACATCTTATCGACAGCTCTGCTGCTTGGTGAATGCTACAGTAAATAGAAATATTCCTTTACTTCAGCCTTTCAGTCCTGTTGAAAACAATAGATGGGTGAAATAATAGGCATTGTGGTTGTTCCCTCATAATCCTAAGAAAAATCTCCAAAAACTAAAATGTCTCTTTTAAATCATCCTCGCTTTCTTATAGCACTTCTTTTCTCTGGAAATATTTTGTAAATTTATTGTTGAGAAAACAAAAGGACTAAAGATTAGTCTTTCAGGGAAAATTGATCTCTTAAATGGAAAAGCTTTATGAAAATCAATTTTAGAAATCACTGTAGAAACCTGTTGTTGTTTGGAGATCGTGGGTATATTAACAATATATTAATACAAATCCGGGAGACCCCTGAGCTGATGGTGACCAAGCCATGTTGCTACATGCCCATCACACCACATGGCTGGGTAGCTGCTTGCACAGACTCTCTGCACAGGGCAACGCGCTGTAGACACAACTTTTTATCTGGACTTTGACAAAATATTCCAGACGAGAGGTTGTCTAAATCAGGATTAGATTTGCATTTTAATCTCTGTTAATATGGATGCCAGATTGGAGAGAGCTTTTTAAAACAGGTTATGTTCCTTGCATGGAGAGGGCCTTTCAGTGCACAGCATGACTTCAATACAACTCGTTAAGTTGTTTCTTCTTCTTCTTTCTTCTTTCTTTCTTCTTCTTCTTCTTCTTCTTCAGCAGTCTTTGCACTTACTTGGTGTTTTCTTAGACCACTTGCCCAAATAATCAATGAGAAAAATAATTTTCAGAATATCAAAATATGGACATCATAAGAAAAAAACAAAAAACAACCATCTTTCAGTCTAGGTAATTGCCTGGAGATCTGCTTTTTTCTGTACATTACAGTAATATGCTCAACATAGGGTTTTAAAGCATGTGCTAGAACTTGAAACTCATTTAATCAAGCCAGTTTGCCTTTTCTGTTTCTATTTAAGTGGACAAGAAGTTGAAATCTGTTCATTTTCATTATTATTTTAAACACAGCTCTGTTACATATTAAAGGAAGGTAATTAAAGCTCTTTCAAAGGAAAAGGCTACTCTTCCTTAATATTATGTTAAGCTTTTATATTTTTATATTTGGGCACATTACTAGATAGAGTGTTAGACCTGCTACAGAAGAGATGGGAGCTTGGGCAGTAGTGATGTAATGCTGGATGCTTTTTGGTTTTATTACTGATGTCATGGTGATAAGCGAATGACTCTTTTAGGATCTCCCCTATATAAATAATATTTTTTTTTCTTTTTTCTTTTTCTCTCTCCTTTCTTCTTCCCCCCTCTTCCCACCCCCCTTCTTATTCCTTTGGAGTACTCATTGGGTACATGAGTATCTCATTGGAGTACTGTACTATCAGGGCTCCTATCAATAATTATTGCAATTCTATATTGCCTGAAGGAGTAAGGCAAATAATGGTTAGAGATAAGTAGTATTATTTAAGTAGGTATTTTTCATTTCAGTCTTCAAATGCATAACAAAAATAGCCATTCAAAGTTCTGTGAAATGCTGACATAGCCTGAAAATATTGGAAGCCTATCTCACTTTTGTTCTTTGTGAAATATAACTCAACCAAGATTAGTACCTTTACCACAAAAACATAAAAGTCTTTTTAAACCATGCTAAGATTGGAGGCTTTGACTTTCCAAAATAGGAAATTCAGGTGGTATCTGTGAGATTCATTCAGGTTTTTTATGTGTAGGCATTATGATAGTATTTTACCCTTTTGATTAAAAGCTGAATACTAAATTTTGCTTTTGTTGTGGTTTAGCAAAACTTGAGCTAACAAGGCAGCACTAGTGGGATGGATTCTCTTCATGAGCCTGCCCTGGGCAAGGATAGGTTTCACCAGCGATTACTGACAATAGAGGAGTGTTGAAAGGCAGGGAGATTTTTTTTGTTTCTTTCAAAGTTTGTGGGCAACTTTCTCATTCCTCTACGAGCTGTGTATCCTCTACCAGCAATTTGTCCTAGACTTGTATGCCAAAACCATGTCAGCCTCACTCTGAGGTCCTCACGCTCTTTGCATAAGCTTCTTTTTTGCCATTTTCCTGTGTAATTTCTGGTTCCTCCTTCTAGCTCCTTTGCTTATGAACTCAGTGCACCTTTCTTTTCCTGTTTTTTGTCAAGGATCAGAGATCACAGCACTACAGCAGGTCCTTATCTGTAGGAATGTAAAACCTACCTGCAACATCTGCCAGAGGCAGTGGAATTCTCCCCTGTATTCACGTCTGAAGATAATTGGAAGGACAGTACAGGAGGTTAAACCTGAATATTTTCTTGACTGATTTCCACACTTCTGTCGTTTAAAACAAAACAGAACCAAACAAAAAAAGAACCGCAACCCCAAAAAGCAATTTCCAGCAAGTGTCGTCTGTCTCTGTCTCACTTGGTGCTTTAGTTTCTAGAGAAAATTGCTCTTCGATCCAGCAAATCTACCTGCTCAAAACAAGGGCTAGGATTTCGGATCACAAGAGAGGAACAACAAATTTGAATCTCAAAGTAATCAAGCCATCAGCTGTCTTTGTTTTATTAACAGCAGCTGAGCTGGGAGGCATAATTAGGGTAATGGTTTCTGGCTCCAGCTGTGTCTCACTACAGAACAAAGAAAGCTCTGCAGAGATTTTGTAGTATAATACACTTTTCCCCCCTTCTGTTTGGGAGAATTAACAAAGGTTACTCGATGTGCTGGAGGTTGTGATTCAGATACAAGCGGACATTACAACTTTTCAGAGGAGTGTGTCTGAAGCCTACAAAGATGCTGGAGAACCTACTGGCAGCATGTGCGGTGAGCAAAAGCTGTGTGTGGCTCCAGCCAAGGGGTAGCCAAGTGCTCACATGTACATGGGCTCTACCAAGTGGCTCTGACCATCTCATGGTACTCTCAAAGAACTCTTTAAGTTGGTGTTGAAACTTTGCCCCATACCCTAGAGGTTTTTTTGAGTTTGTATCCCCTGCGTGACTGATGAGTTCCTCTGGGATAAGGGATGGGGTTTGCAAAGTGTGCTCTTTTTGGATGAAAGGAGCTATAGAAATGGAGGTTTTCTGATGTCCCACATGGAGGACTGCCAGTGGGATGTCTGCTTCTGGTGTGACCTACTGAGCTTGGAGAGGGATAAAAGTTAAAGCCTGACCTAACTGTGTTCTAGCTAACAAGGACCAGCTGGGTCACAGAACAGGGGTGGGGAGGGAAATATAGTGAAAAGCAGCTTGGCCTTACCAGGGAGATGCATGGAGGATGGGAGCATTGAGAGGGAACGTACAGGTCCTTGGGCCTGGAATCTGTGATGCAGAAGGTACGTGGGGCACTTCAGGAGGTTAATTTAGGTAGAAGAGGAGCTTTGGGGGCTTTTTTATTCCCCCCCTCCAGTTGCTGTGGCTTTAAATGCTGCAATACTTCCAGGAAGTCACATACACCCTTGTAGTTGTATTGAGATACTTACTAGTTGTCTTAAAGCTTTCTATCCAGGAGTCATTGAAACGATAAGGATTTTACTTTAATGCTTGAAAATGAAAGTAAATTTCTAGCCCAAACTGTAAAAAGCAGACTGGAAGGCCTTGAAAATCCTGACATGCGGAAGTACTGACAGATCAAAATATAAGTATGTGTCAGTGCACAGTACATAAAAATGTAAATTTATTAATACAGCTGTGTGTGTTAAATTGTAGAATCATCTATCTGTTAAAAATGACTGCAGGAGAATACTGATAAAACTGTGCTAATTTGACATTAACAAAGTCTCCCTGGCTGCAACACAAGCAGTAACATGATTATTCCTTAAGAAGTACAGATACGGTGACCTAGGGAAAGAAGATGACAGCTTCGTGTGTCAATTGATACAAAGATCTCTTATTTCCTATTTATTTATGTGCTCTGATTTTTCATTCCAGGTGATCAGCTTTTTTAGTTCCCGATTAGAGCAAGCTGGAGCTGAGCTGTCAGTGGAGCGAGTTCTGGAAATCATCAAGCAAGGAGCTGTTGCTTTGCCCAAAGACAGGCTAAGAGTAAGTGCTTGAGACCTTGTCAATTAAAGTGTGCTGTTCCGATCAGTTGCATACATACCCTTTATATCCATAATGTCAAACCATCATTTCTCCTCTCAGTAGTGACTGATAAGGGACTACAGTGTAGATTGCCATATGTGTATATTTTAATTTAAATTTCTAATTTGTGCTAAATCTTTGGGTGAGTTTTCTTGATTGATTGTTAAATTGAAGCGTGTGGGAGAACTAAAATTTGCTGAGGCTAAGGTTTTTTTCATCGTATCTCAAAGATGCAGTCTCACCTCTCCATCCACTGCTTGGTTAAGCTGTAACCAAACCTTGATCATTCTTTCTTTTTGTTAACTTGCTCTCCTTTCCCTAGTGTTCTGTACCTCCATCTGAGTCTATATGACAGGCTACAAAGATAAATTTCTGGGTCTTTAGTTAAGAATGAACCAACCTTCTGAAAATCAATTTAAGACCTGTAAGTCTGGTCAACATAATGATGAGCTTTCTGGTTAATCCTGAGCACACCCTTCTGTTCTCTTTTGACAATCCTGTGAGAGATTTACCAACTTGACAAGTTTTGTGAGGCTAAAATCCATTAATGGCTGTGTGATGTTTAAATACTGCAATAATGAAATCTGTGTAAGTAGATAAGTAAATAAATGGGAGTTTTTTAAACATATGAGAACTTTGCTTCTCCATGATGCCAAGTGTTTTAAATACTGTCTGCTTTCTGCAGAATCATTTTGGTTCCTAATCCTTGATAAGAGAGAAAGAGCAGCATCAAGACCCATCTCTTTTGTGGTAATTTTAGGAAAATACCATCTGATAAGGCACATTGAGTACACCTGGCCATTGGCAACGGCTGGTGATTTATTTATAGCCTGGTAATTTTAAAACACCCAGTGGGAATTGTCTAGCTGGCTGCATATACTAATGTCTTTCCTACAGTTCCCTGTGTCCCTGCGATAGGGTGTGTTGAGTCACTCAGACTGAATTCAGGAGAGAGTGGTCTAGAGCCCGAGCCCTGAGCCACAGTACAGGAATAGCCTAAAGTAACACCAGAGGAGTTGTTGGATCCAAATCCAGCCCTTCAGGTTGTGTCCTTGCTACACTGTGATGTGATGTGCATACAGAGAAACACTGGACCTTTTGCTTTTTCTATGACAACTTATTCTTACATGCAGATAATTAAATGCTCTTATGTTAAAATGCTACAGCGATTCCCTCTTGACATGGAGCCATTGCTATATAAATTTGCTGCTTACAAAAAAATGAAAGTTTCATCAGTTACTTAGCGTGCCAGGTTGACTTGCATGTTAGGCCACAATTTGAAGAAATATTGTTTCTGGAACGAAATCCCATCAAGTTTAAATTTTCTACATTAATGATATAAAGCATTCACAATGACATGTTTATATTGCCACTTAAATCAACAGATCAAAATTTTCTGACAAGTGTCAAGCTCTGTAAGTCCTCACTAAGCAGTCGAGTATTTCCAATTTTAATGATGCTTATGGTGTGAGTTGGAGCACTTACCTTTCCTCCAAGGACCTGAGACTGGTGGCAGGGTTACTGACTGAACACAGACAGTGTGGCACATCATTCTTCTACATTGCCCACTTACACCTACTGGGTTCTGTCATTTTTTTCAAAGTCCTTTTGCAGAGCAGCAGTTTGGCCAGAGCAGGTTACTTATGCATGGAGAAAAGATAGTGACACTGACCTTGGTATCTGTAGTGTCAGGCATTAATTTGTGAATGCAGATAACATCATTGCTCTACAATAATAATGATAAGCAGCATGCAATTCCCTCCTGTAGAAATTACCTTGTGATTCTTCATGCCCTCTGTCCTTGTACCTCCTTCCTAGGATTCTCACAGTTCCTCAGGTCTTCCCACTTCAATCTCTGAGCCTTTCAAGGGAAGCTATTCTAAAGCTCGATAGAATCATATTGAAATCAGACTAAAGGTATAGTTACACAGCTCTGGCAACTCTGAGGAATTTCAGCAGCTAAATAAAGGAGAACACTTTAATCCACATGTCTTTAATGACACTCTCTGGGCATGTCTGGATGGGTGGGAGCAGCCTTCCCCACAGTCACTTTGCCTGCACAATAGGGTCCGTGGCTGTTCGCATCGCTAAGCTCACATCTGTGAGCTGGAGGCTGTCTAGCTGCACAGACCAGTTAATACTGCCTGCTGAAAGTACATTTTTCTAACACAGGCTGGCTTGGGCACAGCCAATAAAGAGACGTGGCTTCTGGATAGGAGCTGGCTTCTGCCGGGCCAGCTTGGACAATGTGTGGAGGAATTATGGGTCTGTTTCATCCGGGTTGACGTGACCTACCTGTAATTACAAGTGCAAAGCTGTGGAGTTTAATCCTGAGAATGTATAGATCAGCTTTGCAGTTAATTGCTGATTAATTTTCAAGCCAAACTTGCCTTTTGCCATAACATACTGAAGTTCTCTAAAGTACAAAAGACCCTGCAGAGACATTACACCTACCTCCTAGAAGTTACCATCTTCAGCTGAAGCACTCTGAGGGAGATAGTTGAAACACAAAGAGGTTATGATTTGCTAAAATAAGGACTGCAGCAGCACTTTTACTCACTTGCTTCCCTGCAGCTCAGACAATAGTGGTTTTTTCTTATGTGTAAGTACCTAATGTATGCACAGATAAATACAGTGAATGTTTTCAAGTTGCTTATCTTGGCCTTTGTCGAGGAAGCGAGCATTCAAGAGGCATTACATGTATTCAGATCTTGAGTCTGTTGCTTAGACCATAGTTCAAACATGAATAAACGTCAACTAAAAATAACAGCACTTACAGCTATGATCCTAATCTGCATAATGGTGCTTATCAGTTTTGTAGCACACCCTGGTTCTCCTGCTCCCTTTTCACTGTGGGAAGCAAGATGGGATGCAAAGTGAGCATGTGTGTTAGCAGTAGGTCAGAGATACATATATATCTCTGTGTGTGTTAGGAAAGATCTCATATTTTGTTAGCAAATAATTATTGGGAAATCGAAGATCCAACTCATATTTTCCTTCCAGTCCTGAAGCAACCCAACTGGAGACAAACAATATCATTAACATTATGTTAAGCATACACTTTTAGCCATGTACTGTGGAAGGCAGGGAAAGTCCGAGCTGAGTAATTAGCCTTTTAGAAGACTTCTGCATAAACAGAGAGATAAAGGGCAGGTACTGAAATCAAGAGCTGGTTTTTTCTCCTTCAGTCTGTGGGAGGAGATAAATGAAGTTAATATGCCCAGGATGGAGGCAGAAGATAGAACTGTCTCCTTCGCAGACGAGCAGCCCACAATCCAGGCTCCCTGTTTTATTGCAGAAGCTTATTAAAGGCAATTTAGAGATCATAGTGATAGGTGAAAATTGGCCTCATTAGTTTTCCTTATTTTTGTTTTTTTTTTTAAATTTCTCAGACTGCCTTTCTTCCCTTTGGTGAATTATCTGTACTTTCAGGATTGGGAGCATGAGAGAAGTGGGACTGTGTCTGGAGTCTGTGAGTTGTCTCAGGATTTCAAGGAGAGTTAGGAAGCAGATAACAGCTCTTTTACAATAAGTGGGAAACCTTGTTTCAAATGCCAGCTAGTGACTGGAAGCTGACATTTGGGTTCACGGAATGATCACACTTGGGAGGCCACATTTAATGCTTTAGAAAAGAAAAGTTCCTATTAGCTAAGCCACTTAAGGCAGAGATTTCATTTTCATGAACGTATTCTGAGCTGCTTTATTTTTCTCCTATTCCTTTTCTCCCTGTGTCAATGAGTATTTTATCATCAGTGTCCATTCTGTCATGTGTTCTTGATGTTTTATGCAGACATGCCATTATGCCATCAACTTGCACCTTTTTGGTATGGTACAAAATTTAATATTTATAAAAGTGCATTCTAGTTTGAGCATTCAAATTTCACAGAATATGTAAAAGGAGCAGAGGTAAAAGCATTCAGTCTCTTGACAGAAGAAGCTTTGCTTTAGGTGTTAAAAGCTCTTCTCATAGGCTTGCCCTTCTATTAATGATGTACTTCCAAATTCTTCAACTTGCATTTGTTACATTAGATAAAAGCCCCAAATCATCAACGCATCAGAGCACAGGGGAAGAGGGTAAATTGTCATCAGAGTGATGGTAGCTGAGCCAGAGTTGCTTTGTGTCCCTGACACATCACCCCACTCCTGAGGAAGCAGCGCCGACGCCAGAAGATCAGCTACCAAAAATGTCACGGTTGTTGGCTGAGGTAGCGTTGAATTTGATGGGGGATGTCAAGTGTAGGTACTTTTAACTCTGGAAAGAAAGTATAGCCATAAAAGAAACTGCATGTGAAGTCCCCAGAACAAAGGGAGTCTGAACAGTTTCTTGGCTTGACTACTGAGCTCTCTCTAGAAAGGTTGCCCTGCTTCTGCAGATGCTTCTCCTAGTGAGGAGACATCATCTGTTCAACAGTTATTTGTGCCGTCACACCATATGGAGGGACAGGACAGGGGCAGCACTTGTTGGGAAATTGGTAGTATTTTATATGTATGCATCCTACCTAAGATGGTGTTGATCCCAAGAGACCATCCATTACCCTGTCTTCCATTACAGTCGCTCCTGATGATGGGGTTTTTTCAAGAGTCCTGACATCCTTAGTCCTCAGTGGTTGTTATTTGGCCACAAGAAGATGCAGGCTTCAGAATCCAGACCAGTGGACTTGAATGATCTAAATTAAACCTTGGGGCAGATCTGTAATTCTGAAGCTATGTACAGCTATCTTGCATTTTTTTTTACTGCTGTAACAGCACCTCCCTACTATGGGTACAAGTTAATGCTGTGTGACACTGTGAGGAGGTAGGGCAGAGGAGTTATGGAGACCAGCAGCTCCTTTTACGGAGCTCTAGGGTGTAGCACTAAGCAAGAGAGACAGAAAACTTCTTTAAAAAATAAATTCATCAAAATTCTTCCCGATATTTATGTTTTTCTGGCAGAAGGGTCAAAGATCTTATTGTAGTAGAAGCCAGTTGTATCTAATACATCCTTAGGTCTGACACTAGGCAGGCATCTGTGATGCAGACTTCCCTTTGCTGACCCTCAACTGCTGTTAACCCTTAACCTGAAGAAGATTGGATTAGTAAGAGAAGTGTAAGAAACTTTTAAACAAAGTGCTTTTTGGGCCTTTCCAAAACACCAAACATGTGCTACGAATAATAATATTTATGGATGGTATATTTCCTTCTGGCAATTTATACCCTCAGTTAAGATGTCAAACTTCCCTGCTTCCGTGGGATGACCTGTAAGTGATGCACAATAATTCACACTTCTTTTGAATGCATTTGTTTTAGAGGTCAGATCCTCAGAGACCTTGGGTAGAGAAGAATATACTCCCCATCCCTTGAGAAATACGATTTTGGGTAATCAAAATTTGAGGGAAAATGATCTTGAGAGTTTTGATGGGCTTTGTGGTCAGAAAATAACTTACCATCATGAAGCTGTGAGCAGGCAGTCAAAGCCATGTCTGCACACAGCTGACTCTGGCTAATCTTAAAGTGGGATTATGTATCTGTCTGTCTGAACCAGAGGAAACCTTTATGGAGGTGCTCTTCTATTAATATAAGCCTGGCTACTTAAATGGTTGAGAATGACTTGAAACTAAACTGAATGACACCGCTTTATAATATGTCCAAGCAGGAGTTTATATCATTTAAATCTGTTTAATTAAATCGTGCAAACTTGTGCGTAGGCAAGTTCTAAAGTATGTGGAAAACATTATGGAAAAACTATGACTATTATAGTGCTTAAAGTTAGATACTTGCTGACATACTGCATCATATGGGAACTCTTGACTGCATTTCAAAAAACTTACCAAAAGAAAAATAACTCCTTCATCCCAGAAGGGAACCAAAACTTTGGGGCTGTAATTCAGAAATAAATGCCACCATCACTTTTCAGCATTAATTTGTTAATCCACAGAAATGTGTCCTTAGTAAGAGGTAGACTTGAGGAGCTAGTTAGAATATATGGCATGGTAACAAAGCGCTTTTGCTTATATGCCCGATTACTTTTTTTTAACACTGAAGAAGCCAAGGGCCACAGTAAATTGGCTTTAGCATCTGTGGATTGAAAGTCTTTGAAATTTGGTGACTCCTTTTGTTCCATGGTTAAAAGTGGGTTTCAGCAGTCTTTAGAGAGACTTGTTTGTAGCTATGTATTCTGCAAATATAGTTGATAAGTTGGATTAAATACTAACAACACTTCATTTTCAGAAGCATCCTTCGGGTAAGATAGAAGAAATCAGTTAACTTAAAGGCTTTAGGGAAAGTGAAATAAATTATACGCAGACCTTTGAAATGTAGTTTGACTTGAAACTTGTGATCCATGGAAAGCCATGGAGCTTCATATTGCTGGACTCAAAATGTTTGTAATGTTGGCATACTCTGGTAGTGTTGGGGAGTCACTTATAAAGCATATTTATTTGGTTTTTTTAAAGTTTGGTCTAATATTTTTAAGTAAAAAAAAAAAACCACAACTGGAACTCTTCCATTCCAGTAAGTGATTGCATAGATTTTGAATGTCATACATGTCAAGATTTGGTTGTCTTTGGTGTGGTGTAAGGTGAGTCCTTTTGCACATCAGGTCTTAGTTACAGCTAAGTATATTATCTCTTTGCACATTGCCACGTCTAACAGCAGTGGTGTGTACTGTGGCTTCAAAACCTCTTGTTGGCAGTCCCAAAGAGAGTTAACTAAAGCTGTAACCAATACCACATTTATATGTTACTCTCAAGGCTATTTGAAAACGGGATGTGCTCTCCACCTCTCCCCAGGTGTCTTCTGAATGTGAAAATTGTACAGTATCACATTTTTAAAGTTATTTTTTTAGCATTATGGGGAAGGGGAAGGGACCCAAATAAAAATCCCACCCCTCAAATGGCTCCAGGAAACTTATTTTTTCAAATGTGAATGCTCCTGAGACCCCAAACAAGTTAGGTTTGCTCTTATATAGCAGCTGTCAGTCAATTTTGGAATTAAAACCAGCTTTTTAACTTTAGTTTGCTTCAGTGATTATAAATTCTTCCATGGGGGTGCAGAAAGATAAACAGTAACTTTTGGCATTGTTGACTAGAAAAAAAAAAGACCAGCTATTTTATTTTGTTTGTCTGCCTGGTACACAGTTATAAACATATTAATGCTTTTCTGACACCTCCCTATTGAAGGGTAATGTAAACATAATTGCAGCATCAGACAGGAAAATATGCATTAGCAAACTCTTGAATCTCTGATCTTTAAACTATTTCTCATGTAATAGCAGTTTCTTACTGTAAAAGAGCCAAAATCTCTTTGAACAGAAAATAATAGTCATGCTTTCAACTTGGAGAGAACTGTGTATAAAGTTTTTCTTCACAGATCAAGAATAAACTGAGAACTTCAACCTGGTTTTCTTCCTAGTCTCTGAAACATTCATTGCTATGTCCCACTGCTTCAGAGATCCATGGGAAAAATCCTGCTCTCACTGCAGAGCTTTGCTGTTGGCTTCAACAGTCTTAAGGTTTTCAAAATGTATCTTCGCGCTTGTAAAATGCTACAAGGCATGATGCAAGCAGGACACTGGGCAGGTGCCTAGGACTTTGCATATCGCATGGTGGGAAGTATGTGGCTCATAGTGACTGGTGTTAATTAGGAGGAAAGAGGGACTATACTTCACTTTTCTTTGTCCTCTCCCTCATTTCCCTGGCTGCTGTTTTGTAGGAGTCATATTGATTGAGCAGTAGCTCAGAAAATTGAGATGTGTCCTGGCTTTGCCTTTCCTGTGTTGCTTTAAAGGACAGCATAGGATTGCTTTTCTGCATTGCATTGCTGTAGGTGTAAGGAGACTAGCCCCATCGTCTAAATCTGCAGCAGTTCAAAGGATTACCCAGAGCTGTCCATGCCTCTGCAGGGCAGTTATGCCCATGGTGGTCAGCAACCTGGTAAGGATCTCACAACATGAGATCTTTGTGTTTCTTCCTATGCTGTGTGTGAGCACAGCAGCAAAAATGAGTCTGTGAGCTTCTGAGCTTCAACCAACCTGGTCAAAGTGGATTGAGAGAAACAGCTGGAGGAGCAGAAGAGAGGGAGGTAGAGCCCTGTTAACTGGTGAACAGTCAGCTCGAAGGAGCTGGGAATGAGTATCAGTCACCCACATCAAGCTCTCATGTTGAAACGGATGGTAATATGTAAACTATTCAACAAGTAATTTCTCTTTTACTGGTTCTAATTCAAATAAGACACTGATCGCTAAATCCCTTCAATGTGCTTTGGCTGCTCATCTCAGAAGTAGTATATGAATATTAGTATTACAGTGCTGGTTTTTGCTTATGTCAATCAATTGATGGTATATCGTATCCTGCAGTATTATCCTCCATTTTAATTCTCATCCAGAAAAGAGCAGAAAGTAGACTACTTGTTTTCCTGCCGTAGCATCTCTTGCTTGCTGTGTGACAATGTACGTGAAGTCATTGCAATATTTGGTAAAAGCATAGCAGTAGCCCAAAAAGTATCAATGATACTTTCAAAGGCAGCAGTATTGTTAATATGAAAACGCTCTGAAAGAAGAACTGATCTTCATGTCCCTTTCAGGTATTCTCATTACTTCTCTCACTTGGGGTCTAACATGTGCATTAAATAACATAAAGTCACAGAAGAAGCAATGGGGATTGGGCTCTCCTGCACTTTGCTGTAAGTGTAGACCTTTGTATGTCTGAAGTTGTGCTCTGGTATTTGTCCAAGGCCATGTACCTTGTTTGCAAACCTGAGCAGATAGTTAACATAGAGATTTGAGTTTTTTGATATTATTAGCTTATGTTGGTCACAGTCTTGAGTGGAATGCATCAAAGATGCCAGCAAAGCAATGAGTAGCAGTGGTGTGATAATGGGCAGGGTGAGTCAAATGATCAGCATTTTCCTTGGGACCAAGAAAGAATTTATCCCAGGCTTTCCGAAGAACTAGAAGATGCAATAAAACTGAATTGAGACACCTTGACTGAGAACAAACATAATATTTCCTTAGCTTCCCCAACTTCCTTTTTAGATATTTCCGTTTTCAGTGAAATGGTGTTCTGCTTCCCAGTAAACTCTAGGACCGATGGTACTTTCTCCCTGTCACTGTGACATCTGGTTGTGCTGGGGTAGCTAATCAATTGCAGTCATTGTTGCTATTATAAGCCTACAAGCCACTTGAAAAGTTACCCAGGATTTTGGTAATGAGGGGCCTGAAGTTATTATTTGAGCAATTTTTTTTTTTGCCTTTTATCTTCCCTTCAGGGGTCATCAAACTGGCAATGTTTTTATTTTTTTTTTTACAAGCTCAAACTTTAGACTTTTAAAAGTTCAGATCTCTGTGTGTCAAGCTACTTGAATTTCCTGTAAAAATGTTGGAGTTGTGAAACAATTTGCAATAATATGAAAATGAACGAACATTCAAGTTAACTCTGTATGAAAAGATGGCATTTGAATAGATCAGAAACTTGGAGCTGAGCTTGTGTTGAGGCATGTATCTCATTTTGCAATTAGATCTGGTATTTACTGTTAGCATTCAGTAAGACTATCAATCTTGTTTATAAGGATAACTTTTCAAAAAATCAGTTTACAGTTTAGAACTGAGAATACTTTAAAAGTGATAGTGATGTTCAGCTTTCCATGTGACGCAGACTATAGATCCTACTGAAAATGCATCCTTCACGGTGTCACTAATGCCAAAAGCTATCCAGTAATGAATGATTTATCCTGCTGTATTTGGCTTTTTCCTCTTGGAAGGGCGGGGGGATATTCTAACCCCTGGAATACCAAGTCACTCCTAGCTCTTGGCTTTAAAACACATAAACAATGCAGACGGTTACAAGTTACATCCCAACGCCTGTTTTATACAACCATGTGTTTTCAGCCCTGTTACATAAAGTGTAGTGTAAGACGTGTGCTGGAGCTGGTTTATTTTTTCAGGGGATCCCGCGTGTCGATGAAGTCGATGAAGCACTGTCACGTTGCACCGCAGCTCCGTCTCAAAATGGAGTCTGGCAGCGCCAGCATTCGGATGGTGCTGTTTGGCTGGGCAACGATAAGCAAAGAGACAGTCTGGCTCCTTCCAGGAGCCTCTCGGTCATGTCTGAGCTCTTGACAGTTTCCAAAGCCTCTGGCTGACTTTCCCCTGTGGACCATTCATTTATCAGGAAATGAAATTGGTTACAGGATTTCGCACGTTGCCAAACCTCACTGACGAAATCGGGTTCGTTCCGACTTTCAGAAGGAAGAACACGTTAACTCTTTGTGCTTGGCATTTGCTCTTAGTGCTTTTGCTGAAAAGAAAGCCAGGTTCCTTCTAATTTTAAGTTTTCTGGAAATTGCTAACATACGTTAACCCTGTATGAATGTACTACCAATGCAACAAACTTGATAATTTTGCCTGTTAAAATTTGTTCCTCTGCATCACAGTGACTGCTATCTTTATAAATATTATTTTAGGACAATTGGAATTTCTTTAGTGTGAGATTTAGCTATGGAATTCAATGCATTCTTGCTTTAAATAGTCTGAAGTAGAGGGAAAATAAAGATTTAGTAAAAATACAAACAATGCTTTGTTGTTTGCAGCGAGGATTTAAAGCAGGTTATGTAAGTTATAGAACCATAACCAGCATTATATAGAAATGTATCTTTAATTATACAGATGGGATGACAACAAAAAAACCCAAATGCAAACAGGGTGCAGTTGTTTCTGAACATATCACTGTGTTTGAATGTAGTTAGAAACAGACGGCAGCACAACCACCACTTTTTTAGATGTTATTTGGATGTCATTATTGTTCGTTATGTATCAAAAATCTAATGCACTTTTAAAAACCCTGAAAATGAGCAATGGCATTCAAATGCATGTTTTTCTGAGACTCAGGAAACTTTGCTCTGAAGTTCACAGGGTAACACTGGTTGTCAACCACTTCTTCATGAGCAAATTCTCGGTGCTGCAGATCACAGTTAGAAATAAGATCCACTTTATTTGTATTAATTTATTTATGTTGATAGGCTGGCCTAGTGATTGTGCGTCAGTGGTCAACATCTGTTAAGACCCTGTAGATTTTATCCCTAAGCAGCTGAGCTAACTGCTGTCATTCTCCTGTTGCAATACTCTGTGTGTGTGTTTAAAAGGGGATGGAGACATGACTGTGAGCAAGCTGTCCGATGGTGGGTGCAGTTCGCTCTTCCCGTATCACTTGAATCATTTCAGTTTGTGCAACAAGGCATTGCAGTGGGAGCATTTCTGTTGTAACATGTCAATATGTTTTAATGCAATCAATAGTTATAACCTCCTGTCTATGAAATTAATAAGCCCAGAGGTAAAGCACAGTGCACATATGGTAATTATTATGTCTGGAAGTGACTGCTGCATTAATTGATAGCAGTAGCAAGTAATACAGCCTTACTTAATTTCATTGCTTCTTATACAAAGCTCCTGTAAACAGAATTTTTGCACTCCATTATATCAGGGCTCTTCCTCCTTTTTATTAAGAATGGATCCATAAACAAAAAGTTGCTGAAAACAGTTTTTCTGCAACCTATGAAAGTGCCATGTCTGTCTCATCACCACTGAGACTCGCTGCGAAAAGGATCAGCGTGTGGCTAATGCTAGCAAGGGACCCTGTTCGCAGCCTGCGTCCTGCAAGGCTAAGCCACTTCAGAACATAAGTAGATGACTTGGCCTCATTGCTGACATAACTGAGACTCATAAAAATCAGATGCTTTCAGAGCTGTGTCTACAGCTGAAATTAACTTTAAAATATTACAAATTTAGCGTACCTTGCTTTTAAGAAAAAATGTGGGTTTGTAGTATAAATATGATTTTCCTTAAAAAAACCCAAGCATTTTAAAATAGTGTACTATATACACTCAGAACATTGGTCCTTTTCATTCTGAACTAGGAAAGCCAGAAGATTGCTAAGGGCTGTGCACACTTCAAAATCCTTCATGTCTATCAATGAGAGACTATCGATGCTCAAGGCCAAAGTGGCACTAACACTCAAATCCACACTTACTTTATTTGTTGAAAAATCAGTGAACCTGTCATGGTCTCAAGAAGACCATTACTGTCATCAGGGGAAGCTCCAAACTTCCAGTTTCTTTCTTCAACCCTTAAAATCTTTGTTTTCTGTAATCCCTACAAAATAAATGACTGCCTGAAAATAGACTAATTTGGAGTAATAGGTCATAATAATGATTGAATTGTCTAAATGCAAATATAAGGTAGGAAAACCTTAACTGTAGAATTTTCAGAAGCACTGGTGAGGCTTTCATTGTCTTCAGGATTATGGTGGCAGTCATGGTTTATAAATCCAATATTTTATGTATTTTTATCAACTCCTTTACATCCTACTTGTAGTTTGACCACTGTTCTCTAGGAAAGATGCATCCTCTTCATACACAACGCTTTGTTTATCTTCCTGGAATCCAGAGAAGCAAACTTCATCCAGAAATGAAGGAATGCGGCAAGAGCTGGATTTTGCACAACAAGGCAAGGTAGCTTGGAAGGGTGGTGCCTTGGGTGAGTGACTTGAGTAACAGTGATTCTGCTGTTCAGGAATGAGATGCATTGGCCAAGATGGAGATGGAGAGTGGGCTAGCACAGGACACTCCTATTCCCAAGCTGTTGTCTGCATGGAGACTAATATTTACATGGAGGCTTAATGTCCTTCCTCTCCACCCCTGAAAACTCTTCCAGTTACCTTCTGGAAGCTGCATTCTGGATTCAGTCACTTCATTCCAGAGTAATTGCTTTCTTCACAAAGCAGAACAATTATACTGGAATGAAATCACCTTATTCTGGAGTTATCCTAGCTGTTTCAGAAGAGCTGTTCAATAATACTGTTATGCAAGTCGGCCTTCCACAGAAGTTTGGACAATGTTTTGGTTATCCAAAACTCGTTTTGAGAATGGACTGAAATGTTGAGATGACAAAGCCTTCTCTATGCAGCCAGGAGAAATATACCAGGCAATAATAACAATTGTACAAATGCAAATATAAAAATATTATATTAATGTAATGATATATATTGCTAGTGACCTAGGACTAATTCTTCAAGGAAAATATAAAAGGAAAATTTAACCCTTCCAGGAGCAGGGTGATCATCAGTGCAAGAGTTTTGCTGTTCCCCAGTGTGTTTCTCTTGTGATTGTCTTAACTCTGCCATCAGTTGGGTTTAGTCCCTTCACTGCTTCACAGAACTGTGACTGCAGTTACAGCCCCGTACCCAGCCGAGCTGATTAATGCCTCAGCCTTGCCTGTGGCAGCTTGTGGATTGTAATTAACTGCTTCCCATTAAGACAGCAGATGAGAATTCATGCAGTTACATGCAGAGGCTTTAGAAGGTGGAACAGTGTCCTATAACAATAGTTATTAAAGGTAGGGTTGTTTTTTCTTTCTGACCCAGGATTAGGCCATCAGGAAACTACCAATGTTGTAAAGCTGAGAATTCCTTTGAACCCTGAACAGGAGCAGAGCTGGCTTCTGGGCAGAATGGGGGAAGGTGGAGGATTGGTTATCAGAATTTTCAAATGCATCATGTGGCCAAGTAATAATAAAGTTGTTTATTCAGGTTTGTGACTAAAATACCATAACAAAAAAAAAGGGGGTTGGAGGGGATTTAAGAGCTACTTGACAAGTAGCCTGGGAAAGAGTAACACTGATAGGTGCACAGATTTGCTGTTCAGCATTTGCTACAGGTTAGTTAGCATTCTTTCACCCCTGGTGATAAAAACTAGGAAGGGAGTATGGAAGTAAGTGTAACAAACAATAAGGAAGAAGCAGCAGTGGTACTCTTGTGGAGCCTGGTTAACGTTTGCCTTTTCTCTTGAAATGGAGCAGCAAATACAAAATGGGCATTGTATGAAAATATCCAGGTATCTAGATATCAATCTTAAGAAATAAATATGTAATTCTTTATGCATCCTGTAGGGCATAGAAAAATATTTCTGTAGTGGACACAAGGGAAGTCCATTGCAATGGTCTTCTCCTTCCTTGAATCAAAAGCATCTGGTTGTGCTCTACTGGTGGCATAGTCAGCATGAGAGGGGCCCTTCAGCATCTTCATTTCACGTCTGGTGAAAGATGCCCCAAGCAGTTCTTAACCAGAAGGAGGCAGTTTTGCAGTGATGAGCAGGAACTGGCGCTGCTAGGAGTATTGTTTTGGAGGAGAAAAAAGTGGTGAGTGGTGGCATTTTCCTACTGTCATCCAGGACGAGGGATTTTTTCCTTCCTGCTTCTCTCCAAATGGCAGAGCATCCTTGCACAAGGCATTGCCAATGGTGATAAATGTGGGGCATGATGTTAGGTGCTCTGCAAACTTATGGAGGGGAAAGGCCAGGAGATGACATGCAAACTCCAGTGACTAAAAGAAGCTTGGATTGCCAAAAGAGATCTGTCAAATATTTCTTTACACACAGCTGAAGTCTGGTGTTGGCTTTTCATTGCACTGTGAGATACCCAACGAGACTGGAAGTGAGCAACAGAATCTGATTATTCCATGTGAGCTCTGGAGATGCTGCATTGCCTGTCAGTGCATCTACTTTGATGTAGCTGTGCAATTCAAAAATAAAAAAATATTCCCTAAATTTAATTTTTTCAGTGTCACATGTAGGGATAAGGTCATTCTCTTACTTTATGGGAAGGACAAGCACGTATAGGCTTTGTGTGGAAGAATTTAAACTTTACAGAGATCGTAACATGAAACAGCCAGTCTCTTGAGTACCTGGTTGTTTGTCTCCAGCTACTTTTAATTGGTTGATTTCATTGGTTTAAGGAAGCTACTCCAAGCAAAAAATATAAAATACCAAGGCAGAAAGAAAGCACTGAAGAAATGAGAGGATGGGAAAGCAGGGTGAGGCTTTCTGAGTCGCTCCCCGTAGTAACAGATCTCTGACAGTGGTAAACAACTTTTTGCATGTGTGTTTCCCAAAGCTGCTTCCATTCTGCTCACCACTTGCCTGCCACATAATTTGAACTCTCTTAACCTTGAAGGATGATCCCAGTTTTTTGAAAGAGAGCAGAGGGGAGCTTTCCCTGCAGTGAGCTGCAGAGCTTTGCTGACTTCGCAGCAGCTTGGCAGGAGCCCGGCGCTCACGAGCAGCCCATAACTCCCTGTCCAGTATGTCTTATGGGAGGGCTCTGAGCCAGAACCCATCCCCTATTAACTTCGGAGCTCTACATTTGCTCAAGCTAAATAACATTTCCCAAGGTTCCCTCCTCCATACCCTAGAAAGCAATCCTATACTTTTATTACATTTTTCACTGTGACTAAATCTGCTTCACATGTGTGGTGCAGCCTTCCCTTACTCAGTTGCTTATGTTGTGAGTCTAATGAAAAGTCCAGCACCAAATGCACTGCATGTGCATGACGTGTTGTTTCCAAATATCTTGCAACTTTGGTCAAAGCAAAGTAAAATTACGCTGAAATGCTCTGACTTTTTTTTGTCTTCTCGGTTGAGAACTGTTTCCAACCCATGTGTGCATTTTCTACTGCAAAGCTTTAGTATAGGTGGAGTAGTTGAAAAGGAAAAAAGTTACATTTAAAGTGAATTTATTACTTGCTTTGATTTAAAAACCTACTTTTTTTTCTCATTCCATTTAAAAATAAAAAACTACGCTCTTTTTGAAAAAAAATATAAAATAATGTGTCAGAGGCCAACAATTTTATCCCAGAAGGTGCAAGATTTAGTGCAACTGAATACAAGGTAGAGGGAGAAAAAAAATCATGTAACCAACTTCCAATTACACCAGTCCAATTGCTCTTCCACTTTTAAGGTTTAGCTGTCTTTTCTTAATTAGTCTTTTAAATGAAGTATCCAGAACATGTAGGTTGTTGAGAGGCAGGCAGGCAGATTGAGAAAAACAGTCCTCAGAAGATTTCTGCTGTGGTTGACAGATGAACTAGATAATGGAGGATAATCTTTTCCATTTTCATGATTTGACACATTTTCACTTCTGTGTGTATGTTTAAATCAAGGAATCAAAATAAATTTGAGTACAGAATATAAATCCCAGACAAAATTACAGCTTTCATTGCAGTGTTGGGTTAAATGTAAACAGCATGAACGTTATAGATATCTTTTAACTAAATGCATAAATTACAGAAATGCCTTGAATGTTTACAGCAACTACACCAAGAAGTGAGAATGAGGAAGAAATGTACTTTGTCAGCTGATGGCTGCCTCAACTGCATTCCCATACTGAGTTTAATTTTTTCACAACCTTTGGTACAAGTTGCAATGCTTCTCTCCAGTTGATTTACAGACTGTTTGTTCCTGCTTAGGATGATTAGTGATGTAGTTGGCTTTTTCCTGGCCAAGCAGGGGATTTCTCACGTATATCAACATCGCTGCTGAGGGCTCTGCTGTTAGGATTTAGAGGTTTAGGTCACCATGCCTTTCCTGTAGCTGTATTTTCTAGTGTAGTATCAGGTGATTGCATTCAATCTTGAATCCATGTGGATTTAGGGTGGTTTTGTGGTTCCTAACTTTATAACACTCAACCCACAGTCTGTTGAGCTTACAAACAAGGGATGATTTCTAGTAACCATGTTGACTCCTTACTCTAACATACGTACACTATACTCTCTTTTACACAAGTCCCAGCTTTTCTCCTTGCACATAATGACCATACTAATACTCCAGGTAGGTGCTAAGTGTTTCCAGCCTTCATGGGCTCTTATACCAAGAGAGATATGGAAGGATGGGGAGTCCAGCAAGACATGTAAGGCAGCTAGGTAATTTATACAAGTCCTTTGTCACAAAATACGTTTAAGCTATGGTGAGAGTGACCAACCTGTGGCTTGTGAGCTGGGTTTGGCTTGAGGACAGATAGTAGAGCAGTGGGGTGAGAATTTCCCAGCTTGATAATGCTGCAGCAGCATCCAGAAGCTCCAGGAGGAAGATTTCCCTTCCTTTACCACAGCTTGTTAGGTATCAAAAACCCCAGTAAGGATTGTTTTTTACAGATAAGAAACCAGAAGCTTATATCAAATAGCTCCCTGAAGGAAGGTCTGCTAGGTGGTATGAGCAACTGGCAGCTCCAAAATAGATCAGGAAGTTTTGTATCTGTGGAGTAGAGTGGGAGAAGAGCACAGCCCTTAAACTTGTGTGTGGTCCTTAATGTGAGACCCATGAGACTGAAGTGGTGCCTGTAGCTCTGAGCTCAGAGTCGGACAGCAAAACCTTATTTGAATTCCTTGTGCTTATCTGTCCCATCAGGTTTTGCCAAGCTCCGTCCTCCTGTGCTAAGATCAACAAAAACTGATTGTTGTCACCAGGGTAAACAATCTTGACCTGAATTCATAGGGAGGAAGGGGGCAGATATGTTGGAAAATAAGGGGACATAATAGCACTTAGAATAAATGACTTTTAAAATTTCCCAGCCTGAGGTGGGGAGTTCTCTAGAACTGTTTGATTCATGTCCTAAAGACAATCTTCAGCAGAATAGGAGGTTAATACAGTTAAGGTCAGTGAAGGCAAACAGATCTGGAAATATTGCATCTAAAACATAGTAAAACAGAAAATGCAAGTAATTTTTGTGTGTTATTGCAAGAGCAGCTCACTTGAGGACCTTTTTCAGATTGAGGTGGTTGTTTGCATTAAAAAAGTAACAGACTCGCTATAGGAGGATGCCGCTTTTTCAGCTGATGGCTGCAGGAGGACACCAAGCATACAGGTGACTTTTTGGACGCAGTCACCTCTTGACTCTCCATTCTTACCCAGTCAAGGAGATGCAGTTGCCCAACTTCAGGACTCATAAAGATGTCTTCCACCTTGAAGGAATCCTTGTCCTACTCATTAGTAGCCATCCCTTACTCCCTCCTACACACTACTGGCCTCAGTCATTGATAAAGGCTTGTTTCCAATAATTTGAACATGCTGTCACAACCATCATGTCCTTCATGAATAGAATAGAATATAGAATAGAATGAACAACCTAAAAATCTAATTAAGAAAAGGCACCTTGTCTCTATGTTAAGATCAGCTTAAACCCCGGGGGCTTGGATCTGTCTTCACAGGGCTCTCAGCATTAGAGCAGATAAATAACAAAATCTGTGAAGTCCACATCCGCAAAATAAAGAGCGTAAATGTCCATATTTGGCACCAGTTCCTTGTCTCATGGTCCCAGCAGTGATAAGGCTGTAGTCTGGCACCGCGTGCTACGGCTGGAGAGGTTTTACTGTCATTTCACATTTCACTCCTCAAGACAAATAAATTGGATTTCCTGCACATAGCGGGGCAGCGCTGCTCATCTCATGACACGATTTGTCTGTTTGCTGAGGCTTGAAATACTTAAGAAGGGAGTATGTCCTTTGGGGTGTACATTTTCCAGTTTGGGGCGATTAGGGAGCCAAAGGTCTGCAGACTGAATAGGGGTGTTAGTCAGCATGTCCTGAATCTTGGGCAGATAAGGGTCCACTTCCTAGGCTGCCCTGATCTGAGAGTTAACAGTTGGTGACAGTGAGTCTGTGTCTGTTCTTCGGTCATTGTTATCATTTTCTGTAATATTTACAGGCCTGGCTCTCTCAGATTAAAAAGTACAAAATCAAAAGGAGGTCTTCCTCCACGGACGCTTGGAGCAGGGGAAGGATGTTTGGGTTTGGCATGCCGCCCCGCCGCCGTGCTGGGTGGGAGGGACCGGAGGAGGATGTCAGCTCAGGCTTCGTCTTTGTGGCTGTTGTTATGTAAAAGCCAAGCCTCATAAAACGAGCTGCAAGGAGCCCTCCTCGAGAGGAAAAGTGTTGTAAATGTCAGCCTCCTCAAGGCACGTCCAAGGTGTTAATCTCAGTGTGGTGAGAGGGATCTTGTTTCTCTGATTGATGCACAAAGCCAAAGTCTAGGCAGTGGTTTGGAGCCCTGTACAGTGATAACGGAGAGAAGCTTGGTCCCCGCTGTCCAAAGTTGTTTTTTTTGGCTTTGTGGGATGTTTTGGATGCTGCTGCAGCATTGCACCAATTTCCAGTGAAAGCATGTCTGTGACTTCGTCACTGGAAAACTATGTAAACTGAATCACTCTGCTCTTCTCTTGCCACCTTTTGTGTTCGGGGAATATGTTGTACACAACTAAATGAGAAAACAAACAACTGTGGCATTGTAGTAACTCTGACTTCTGGTGGAAAGAAGCAGGCAAGTGAAAACGTTCTGACATCTTGATCCTCTGCCTCTGTGCTTCAACTGGATAATCCCAAAGCTGTGTTAGGGCAGCAAAGAGGGCTCACACAGGTAGTTTCCAAAAGGAAAAATCCTTGAACTATTCAATTAGTGGGATTTATGCTGTCAGCATACTTCAGTCCCTTACTTTCCATCTCAGAGTCTGAAGAACAAGAAGATGAGAATCAGTGGAGATTTAATAGGTGGTTGCCAACTCTCCCAGCAAGCACAAGGTGGGACTGAGTGTGAAGATGGACAGTGAAATTTCCAGCTCCTTTCCCAGGATGAGGGAAGAAAAATCTAATCCTTGGCACAATAATTCCTATGAAAAAGTGAGACAATGGTAATGTTAGGAAGCTGGGTCAAAGTGTGTACATCATCCAGACAGGGCTCCTGAGGTGCCTCCCCCTTGCAGCAGGGCAGAGTGCTTGCTCCAGTGCCTGACCGAAACACAAAAATGGGGGTCAGGTTCTTGAAGGTTAACAGTTTCCTTCATTGCCACACTTGTAGCAAACACCCAGTGCTCATTTCACATTGCTGAATGCCCAGCACCCACCACGGCAAGAGTTTTATTTGCACAACTGCTCGGGTTTTGGTGGGAGTAGAAGAGGTCAGGCAGCAGCAAAAGGTTTATCTGGGGTTTGGTTTGGGACGATGGGATGGTGTGTTAGCCTAGGTGGAGCAGTCATCAGTGATGTTATCTGGAGCACAAAGCATTTCCATAATAAACAACATTTCTCCTATTTTAGACTAGTCTGCTGTCAAAAACAAAACAGCTGCTGTGACAGAGAGTGTGTAGCACTCGCTGCTAGAAATTAAAAATATATATAGTTGGCTCTAAGATTTGTCTAGAGTAGATTCACCATGTCTTTGAGTATATAGCTACACATAGTAGTATAGATTCATTATTCAGCAGGATTGCTTACTCCAAACCTTCCACTGATCATACGCTTCATACACCTCTTTAAAACTTTAATGTTAAAGTTTAATAAATTATATCAATTGCATTAAAAGCATGCAGCTCACTTTTTAGAAAACAATTAGCAGATAGTTGTCTCTGACCTGACAACTGGAATATCGGTTGGCATTTATAGTATGGAAGCATTACCTTCACTTGCTTGCTAAATTTAATATTTTCAGTCTTTGGCAGAGTGATCCAAACAGTGCACATACTGTTTTTGCCCAGTTTGAGACCTTCAAAGAGTTCATCACCCCCCTCTGCCCTTGATTTACACAATATGCAAAAGTGAGAGGTTGCCAACTGAGTTATTAAAGCCAATATTTCTTTGTTTAAAGTTTACATTTTGCATACTTGAAAAGTGGCAGATTTTCAACTGTCTCATTCATAAAATTCTGGAAAGAAAAAAATTCCACTTTGAATCTCCTTTGTTCGGGGAGAGAATGGGTTTTGGGGATTTGGGAAGTCTTTGTACAGTTGCAGTTTTTAATTCTGAGACTTTGGAAATTCCTAGGTCTCCAAGCCCTTCTTTGAAGGGGTACTACTAAATTGTGAGCTGTAGCAGAGTAAAGTGTCTAAAATCTATTCCTAATCTTGTAACCTTTCCTAGTAACTATATAAATCTTCTATATAAAGTTGACAGCGAGTGAGTGATTTCTAAATGCATTCCAGTTTTAACAAAATATTTTTTTGCAACCCTACTGGTTTTTACTGCTGTGTAAAGCTTTGCACGTTATTCTGAAATGCAGGAAGCCAGAGCTTAAACTCATTTGCATCTTCCCTTAGCACTGGTAAAAATAGGGTCTGCTGTTACGAAATGCACATTTGCTGCAAATCCCGTGGCAGGAAGACTTACACATCCACTTCATATTGATAAAAGTTTCCCGAGTTGACAGGATCGTCCCTATTTGTGCAGTGATGCCCTTTAATGCTAGTGAGAAGTGGGTCCAGGGATTATTCTGGTTTTCAGATTTTAATTCCCTAAATTCAAAAGTACACAAGGGATTTTACTTATTTATCTCAGTAATCAGTGTGTGTACGTAACAGGATCACAAATGCTCGCACGAGGTCAGGCCCTAGAACTGCTTGTGTGAGATGGGCCAGTAGCTTTCTTTGTTCCATGTGCTAACATCTTTTTTTGGTTATTTTTAATCTAAATTTTTATAACAATCCTTATTTTTACCTCTCATCATTTTGAGATTGTTTATCTTTTGCTCAGATGCCACGCCTGTGTTCTTTCTTCTTAGAGGCCTCTGTGTTTTCAAAGAATTACTGTTGTTTCTGGTTGAACCCTGAAGTAGATGAATGTTCTGGTTTTTGTTGATAGTACTTCATCTACACATCATGCCTTCATACTCAAGACTAAAGTATAATTACATATATCAGTCTCTGGTCCTTTTTTTCTTCTTATTTGGCAAA
This sequence comes from Podargus strigoides, assembly GCA_028020825.1. NCBI lineage: Eukaryota > Metazoa > Chordata > Aves > Caprimulgiformes > Podargidae > Podargus > Podargus strigoides. Next base: position 18,254,015 of record CM051663.1, read on the forward strand.
GCCAGCATCTATTGTATTTTCTGTTTGCAGTGTTGCAACGAGCCCTGTAATGTTCCTGTTTCAGTTGCCAGTCTCTCTCTGGTCTAGCAGCAGGTCACCACTCTGTCTGGCTCCTAGCTGTTGAGCTGTTATGATCCTGACGTGGCAAGAAAATTGTAGTTAGAACAGTAAATCCACGAATTGTGACTATATGTATGATACATACAACATTATGTAGAGCTTAATGACGCTTAACAGCGCATAATATGTGAGTCCTGCTTTAGTCTTTCGTCTTCATCTTTTCATCCCATTCCGAAATTTCTCCAGGTAGGCACAGTATCCCCAAAGCTGAGCAAGGATCCCCTTGTTTTCTCAAACTAACCACTTAAGGGATATTTGCTCTGGATCAGCTCTCCAGGTGACACATTTTCAGTCAGGTTTGCTGAAGAAGCTGCTGACCAGTGGTCCAGTTTACAGAATCACAGAACAACCTTGGTTGGAAGAGACCTCCAATATCATCACGTCCAACCATTAACTGAACACTGCCAATTCCTCACTAAACCATGTCCCTTAGCACCTCATCTGCATGTTTCTTAAATCCCTCCAGGGATGGGGACTCCACCACTGCCCTGGGCAGCCTGTTCCATTCTGTCCTGTCCAGAAATAGCCCAAAGTCAGATGTTTCTGAGGTGGACCCAGGACAGCCTGAAGTGGGTACCTGGCCTCATCCAAAGCTCAAATCTATACTTTTCTACAGTGCTTCTGGAATTTGTACAGATTAAAGACTCACTATAAAGACTTACAGTATGTGTGGCACAATTTGGAGCTATTGACATTTATCAGCAATATTTCCTAGCTGCAAGTGTGTGTGTATGTGCATCCCCAACTCTCTAGAAGGACTTCAAAACTGTCAGTTTGCCAGCCTATCCTAGAAAGAAATGCAATCTTTCTTTCTTTTCAGAAATGTGGTATTCTGCAAAGCTTTGCACCCTGGCAGGGTTAGTGCAAATATTTCACTTTTTAAAATCATTGGGTATTTACCAGTAAACATCTAGGCACACAAAAAGAAATTGTTGTGTTTTCCAAAACTGACCTGGCTTCTCAGTAATCTATTAAAAAAACTGTAATTGCTGAACTGTCCCCAGAGGCACAACTCCTTCTCTGGTGGTAGTTCACCTGTTACAGTGCAAATACACTGTTTGCTTCTTGAGCATTTATTTTCCTGCAGCTGTGGTTGTACAAACAGTTACTCTGAGTGATCTGAAAATGGAAATAGCATATCAATGATCCTAACTTGCTAAAACAGTTGTTTCCCTACAGATAAGCTTTCTTGTTCTTCTGGACCAGGAAGATTGTATCTTGTTAGATGAATTTGGATTACTTACTGAATTTTACTCCCTGGGAAAAATGTTGTTTTCTGCTACAGCTTGTGTGATTGCTTAAACTGAGGGTATTTAGCTCGTGCAGAGATAGTTTTGAACCTCTTGTAGTCATCTTGAGTTTTATTTTTCAAAATCTCCTGACACGCCACTGCTTTCTTCTCTGTCTTTTAATTTACACCTATTCCTTACATAGATCTTTGAACAAGATGTGCAGCTCATGCTTAGTCTAGCAGATTTCCTGTTTGCTTCCTTCATCTCCTCACCATCATCTTCTACTGGGCTGTCTGTGCTTCAAGCCTGAAAAGAAGCCAAAGATGATATCTGGCAGGTGTGGTGTAGCCCATACAGATATTTCACCAAAGCCACATAGACTTTCTATCTCAAGTCAAAGAGAAGCACTGTAGATGCAAAGAGAACCAGAGAAAGATGAAATGGCATTATGTCCCCAGAAGAATCAAATAATTGCAAAAAATTCAGTCTATCAGTATCTTAGAACAAGTGCCAAGAAATTTTCTTCCATAAATTGTGCTCTGTAAAAGCACTTAAATGCTTATGTTTATATAAAAATTTAAAATACCAATGTTTACGTGGGTGCATGTATACCTGCACCATGAACAGTGTACCAGGCATGACTGTTGAGTTGTTTTCAAGATCATCACCCATTTTACTCAGATTGGGATTTGGGGGACCAGATTTCAAAGTCGCGTTGTGGATTTTGCAGACCTATATAAATGCTCTTCCCCAGACCAAGCTCCTTATAGGTTGGTATGTTTGGTGCATGGCAGGTCATAGGACTAAACTTTGCTGGGGTAAATATTTGTTGTAGCCCCTATAATGAAGACTTGGTACGGTGCTGAATCTGACCCCTTTTAAAATTATTTTTTCTTTGCTAATTTATGTCTTCTGCTAATAAGGTCCAGTCCTGCAGATCTTCCCCAGGCAATACTTCTATATTTAGCTGAAGCAATATGAAATGCATAATTTGCCAGCATGTCATTAGGTTACCAAACAAGACTCATGGTAAGCTCTTCAAATGCACACAAATGCCATTTTCAGAAAAATTTTGAAGCTTTGGATTGATGGGAAGTTAATGTTGACTCTCAAATGTGTTCAGACTCCTTTGGAAATGGTACTTTTCTCCTAAACCAGTCACATGCTTTTGAAAACACTGACTTGTGTGGGGTTGCTGTTTCAGAAACCAGTGTTTCTAACCAAAGACTCAAGGAAAAGAGGATTCTCCAGTTTTATGTTAATCCAATTCTTTGATTTATTTCTTTTTCCACACCAGCTCCGCCATTTCTTTGATGAGGGCTGCTTTTCATCCAGACATCTAGATCACTGAACAAGCAAAGACATAGCTTTGCTCCACAGCTCTTAAAGCAGCTCCATCTGCCCTTGCTAATGTTATCTGGGTGGCGATCATCCACTGACATGACACTGCAGCCTAACAGCAGATCTGAGGGTTCATTTGTGAAGGGAAGGGGATTTTTTATTTTATGTATGGCTCAAGTCTTGTAGCTCAAGTGCCACTGAGTTGCCTGGAGCTGTGCCAGGTGCTGTTGGCTGGCTGCGATGTGATGCTATCTTCCTAATCGTTAACTGAAAAAAAAAAAAAAAGAAAACAAAAAAAAACCCTTCGATGTTGTTGAACTTTTGCGGTAGGGGAGTTGTTGCAGTTCAGTTCTGCATCTGTTCATCGGACTTCCTGTGGTTTTTCATCGAATCATATGATTGACAGCGCAGACAGTCTGCAAAGTTCTTGGTCTGTCTAGTTTATACCCTCGTCCTAACCGCTAAATCTGACTTCTGCTTTGTCTGGCAGAAGAAAACAAGATAGGGTGCTGTGGTAGGTTGATTCACCAGAGCTGATAAGTGGTGTCTGTATTCAAATTGTGCAGTTCAAACCCTGGTGTTACCTTCAGACCTCAAGTTTTCAAGTACTATCTCAGGTCAGTTTGTTTTAAGCTAGCTGAGGTTGTCTCTGCTCTGTTAATGACTGGAGAGAAATGCAAACAATGGCTCCACCGGACCCATTTATGTCAGGGCAATGAGTTCAAAAAGTTAAATAGCGAAGTGAGTGGATAACAGAGAACTTGTACGTCTTTTGACACCATCCAGCTGAATGAGTAGGGCTGTGATGGAAAAAAAGAAAAAAGGGATGATTTATCCCTTGCCAAGACTTTTCCTCTATTATTAGGGCTAACATTTAAGATGCCTTTGAGTGGTTCCTCTTTTCAGAAACTGTTAAAAATCAGGTTAATTTGGCTGTTGCCAGCTGGGGAACAAATGGCTTTCCAGGATTAAGTTGGACACAACAACAACAAAGCAGAAGAAAATGGTTTTCTACATTGCTGCTATGATGTGCCACTTTGGGAATTTTGTTAACCATGATAAAACCCTTACCAGTGCTGGCTGGGTTGTCTGCTGGGAGTGTCCTGTGACTGACCTGCTTGTTTTACAGCTCTCCTGAAACATTCATTCATTTGGCCTCCTGTCTGTCTGCAGCACCCGTTTGGAAGCAGAGCATGCAGGAGATAAATGGCACAGAGCTGCATTTAAACGTTCCTTGAATTACCACCTGTCAAAAATCTTAAAGGTTTATGGCATTGGTCAAGCTTTTTACCCTTCCTGTTATAAATTGTTTTAAAGTCAGTGTGATAAGTAAGAAACATTTTGACATGACTTAAATTTGATGATTTTGAATTTTGTTTCCAGTGAATACTCTAGTAGTGAAACAGTATGGGTAGGTTTTTATCTTAATAGTGGTAAATCTTGCAAGACAGACTCTGATGCAGAGAGCCCATGCTGGGCCTCTAGGATTTCTCATTTTTATTGAATGAGAAAACATGGCCACCACACAGCCATGGATCATTGCGGTCATCTAAAGAAGTTGGGTTTGAATTACTGACATGGAAGTCAAATTCTCCATGTCTTGTTATCAGTGCATTGACTGTCTGGGTCCACTGCTCAGGGGGACCATCAGAAAGGGATCATTTCTGCCATAACTTACCTTCTTTTTATACAGCTATGTTTGAAATTGTCTCTGTGTGTGATGGCAACATGTATTCTATCTCTTCTTAAAAAATCTCATTATCCTTATCTAAATTCCCAAAATAAACCTGCAGAATGTTCAAGGCATATGTTGAATGTGAGAGAGTCCAGGCTGATTGCAGTCAGTTACGGTCTTTAATCTCAGATTGATTATTAAATTGCTACAGTGCAATCACAATAGATGGCAACATTGATCAGTCTGAAGAAAGGCTTAATAATAAAATCAATGCATGACTGTTGCTGCCTGAAAATGTGAATGCTCTCTGATTTAGTTTGTGCTGTCCTTTCAGCTGAGAGACAATGGGGTAGTAAGAGCTGAGCATCTCAGATGTAGCTATTGCAATTTCTAATACAATTTTAGCTCCTGTTTTAAAGCTTAAGATGTTTGTTAAGCTACATGAGAGTCCAGAATAGTCCTAGGCAAGTGGGACCATTCTGGACTCCCAGTGTCTGCAAAAACAGTAGCTATAATCTGGGACCCTGAAGGTGAAAAAAGTTATCTGTGTTCAATTCAACTCAAATTAGCATCTTTAATCACTTCTTTTTTTCTTCCCTCCCAGAAGGACTACTGCACACTGCAGTACTGGCGTGCAGCCACCTTTGGGGTAAAGAATGACAGCTGTGTAAGGGCTTTTCTCTGCTAGGAAGTATTGCAGTGGTTTAATCATGAGGTTTAACCATTCATTCTGGTGATGCAATGCTGAACTGAACATGTTCCTGTCTACACTGACCACAAGTCAGGAAGCATTTAGGAGGAAAGTGGGGAAGATTAGGCTGAAATTAAGCAGAGTGGAATATAGTTTGTTTTTTTTAAAAAAATAAGAAATAAAATCTACATGACAGCTTGATTGGAGTGAGGCTTAACCTGCCAAAAGAATCATGGTGTCCTGAGAGGAGGGATGGGGTGTGGCAGAGGGGGAAGGCAGGCATGGCTTGAGGGCTTGGACCCAAGATGAGAAGAGGATGTTAATGAAAAGGGCGATCTCACAAGGCTGATGAGAAAAAAGAAAACTTGAGCAAGTACAAAATAGAAAGATAGACTAAAGAGAGACCCTGAAGGTACAGTAGAAGGGAGCTGGGGATGGGAGAAAGCTAGGAGACAAGGAAATAGACATGGGGGTAAGTATGGGTGCCAGACACCTAAGACTGAGGAAACAAAGTGATGTGGGAGATTAAACAGACTGGTCAAAACAGACTTGGGGAGGGGGGTTGTAGAGAGGCAGTAGAAAATGGTTTAGGGGCACAGAAGGGCGATAGGAGAGCTTCTCTACCACAAACTGCATGTCTGACACAGGAAATGAAACTTGCTGATGTACCTTTGAGGTTCTGGGCTTTGAACTCAACAGGCATTAGATGCAGAAGTGCCTTTAACAACCTTATATTTTAGCTGCCTTAGTTCCTTAAACAGAAGTAATAGTGCTGGAGACAATACTGTCCTCCTCCCCTCCCTGACTGCTGTAAGGATGAGCTCCCCTTGTGTTCCAAAGTCATCAAATACAATAATGATGGCCACGTCAGTGACCAAAATGGTTCCTCCCAGGCTAAACACTGGCATCCAGCTAAGCAGAGCTGTGTTGAAGGACCTGACTCCAACGTAAGTCAAACTGCAGGAGCTCCAGAACATTGAAGCACACCAGAAGATGACTCCAGTGTCCTCATCAATCACAGAATCACAGAAGGGTTTGGGTTGGAAGGGACCTTGAAAGGCCATCCAGTCCAACCGTCCTGCAGTAAGCAGGCACAGCTGCAACTAGATGAGGTTGCTCAGAGCCCACCATAGGAGACAGTAGTTGAATGAAGCTGTCCATGGAGACACGTTCCTTGTAAAGCATAATACAGGTGGCACCTTTGTGTCTTGATGTAATTGTATGCTTAGTATTTGCACCAAACTGCTCTACTAACAGCAGCAACACAAGGAAGGAGTAGAATAGTTTCCACGTTTTCTCACTCCAAGATTGTAAATAACCTGAGTGTGTAAAAGTAAAATAAATAACCCTGACAGCCAAGTGGCCAAGAAGTGCCCCTTCAAAGGAGACTGTTCCAGCCGGAAGGGTCTTGTGCCCTAATGCAAAGAAACAGGACACTGTGAGCTCAAGAAAGATGATAGGGTATCCCTTCATAATTAATGGGTGAAGAGGCTTCTTAGCCATTGCTGTGCTTGTTCTGATCATGTCACACCATAGAGTTTATTCTTAGTCTTAGCCACAGCCTTATAAATAATAAAATGGGCCATGTTTTATCTTACCCTAGTGATCATTGTAATGCGGCTTTTATCTGAGACTCTGCCAAGCTGTCGACACAGACAACATTTAGAAGTAGATAAAATAATTGAAGAGCACAGTACAAAAGTAGGCTCAGCTCTTCCCCAAAACACGTGCTTACTGAGAGCGAATGCAGTGGGTTTGCGGTGTGTGCTCTGCTTTGGGAGGGAAGAAATGAGAGAAAATTTGAAAATTGAGGATGTAGCAGAAAGTCTTTGAGAATTAGAGGGAAAAAAGACAGTTTGCCGTAACACTGGGTTCCTGAAAACATACAATACGGCCAAAATCATTCTTATTCCAAAGGGTTCCCCTGCTTCTCCTGCTGAGGAGCTGAATACAATTAATAGCAAAATGCTTTTCAGGGAAAACTGCAATAACCAGGTCTGAATGTGTGCAAGCAAGAAGGCTCTTGTGGGGCTGCTAAAAATGTCATTTTTCCTTAAGACCTTTATGTAAAGGATTCACATGTTTAGTCCTTGTTAACAGGCAAATTGAGTGTGACCAACAGTAAAAGGGCTGAATACAACATGCCAATGTAGCATTCAGTTCAAAGAAGAAATTATAAATGATCTCTTCATCCTGTAAATATTTTCTTTCGTGTCTAATGGTTCAGTTCCTTCCTTTATGTTTTTTCACCAGACCTCTTTCTTCAGTGTTTACGTGGACCATGTGTTTGCAAACAGACATGCAAACCTTCTCTCAGCAGACTTTGGTTCTTGTTGCAGAAGTTCCCTGAGCTGAAGTTCAAGTACGTGGAGGAGGAGCAGCCCGAGGAGTTCTTCATCCCCTATGTTTGGTCCTTGGTCTACAACTCCGCCGTGGCCCTGTACTGGAACCCGCATGACATCCAGCTCTTTACCATGGACTCTGGCTGAAGGAGGTGTCCCAGCCACGCCAACCCAACTCCATCTTCTTACAGAACACAGTACTCTGCACCGCGTGTTAATACGTGACCCCTTCCAGCGTGCACCCTCTGACCCCAAAGCTTACGGAGAATGAAGCTTTCTGTTAGTGTACAGTCCAACGTCAATGTTTCGGAAGCACTTTGCCACCGACACGCTGGCATCAGACTGTGGTGTGAGGAACTGGAGGCTTGTAGGCAACCTTGTATTTATAGTCCTGTAACCTAGAGCTTGTTTGATGAAAATGAGGCCTTACACATGGGGGATAATGTTACTACCAACCACAAACCTGATTGTTCTTTTAAATTAACAGGGTAAATGAGGTAAGAGATTGTGGACTTTGATTTGGAAGCAGCATTTGTATTTTTGTTTCTTTCAAGCGAGGCAGCTTCACTAGGTCAAGCTTTCCATGGTCTGTTGGATTCTGCTGTGGGTTGCTCATTACCTAATCCCATCCTTTCACTCACACCCCTTCATTTCAGTGGCACTGTCAAGGCTGCAGCCATTAAATTGGTGTCTACACTGTCATCTGAGTGAACTAAACAAGCAGGATATTAATCAGATTAGCTCCCAGGCAGATTCAGAACACTTGATTTAGATGTCAGAACGCTTGTGAGAGAATTTTCAATAGCAAGTCTTTTTTTGTTTGTTTCTTTGACTGGCAAACACTCTGTAGTGGGCCAGAAACACCAGCTTTCAGGGTCAGGTCCCTTACAGACTTGTTTTACTGTGCTTCTGTGCAAAAGTTGTTCCTGGAAATTGAACGTGTGGGGTGGGTGGGGGGAGTGGAAAATCTCCAAAGAAAGTAGTTACAAGATTGTACAATAGAGCAATGTCCTGTAACAATGTGTGTAATGATGACAGTGTGTCTTGGGGATCCTTGGCAAAGTTCTGTTTACTGTTAAAGATTTTCTGTCATAAGTAAAAATACATCTGAATGTAGAATACTTCTCTTTTTTTTTTTTCTGTTTTAAAGTGTCCTTTCCTGATATACCTGTCTCTGCAGTTGGAAGAACAAAAGAAATGGCTTGACCTGATTTTCAAAGCACATCTTATTTTTCAAAGTGAGGATTGTTGCTTCTCTGGGCAGGCTCCTGACGGTGCCCATCGCACACGCATGCGAACACTCTCCTAATCCCACGTGCTACTGCATGGAGGACTGTCACCAGTGCATCGCGTGCCAAAACATGAATATCAAGGAATTAATTCCTAAACATGTGTGGCAACCCCTTGTATTCACTGCTTGCCCCAGCATGTTCTGTTTATTGACCTGAAGAATCGGGTGCGTTTGCTTTCATGCAGCCCTTCGAGTGGCTTTAAATAGAATTTCTTACACCCTTTTTTCTCTGCAAAGGGTATGCTAGGGTTGTACTTTCCTTTTATCTGCTGCTTAGAGGTAAAAGTCCATTTGAGGCCTACACAAATGGAAATACTGACTTAAAAAAATAAATAAATAAAGCTTTCCACATTTATTTATATACAGCTACAAAGTAACATGGACAGTCCAGGAGCATTTAGGGCTTGTAAGTTACAGAAGCTTTTGAGAAAATGCAATAGTAAGAGTGGGGATACATTTTTTCATAGGAAAATATGGGAAATAAATGCACCATGACCGAGCTGCACGTAAGTTTATGCTGTATTTTGGATTTATAGTGGTTTGGGGGAATTTTTATGTCTTCGAGCAAACGTCAAAGAGGAATGACTCTTCTTAGTTATTGTAGTGATTTGTAATTTTGTCTTTATCAAAAGGCTAAGAGTGGTCGTGAGTCAGCAGGGCTGCCCACCCTTTGGAAAGGTCAGTCTGAAGATGCACTTTGAAACTGTGGATTCTGAAGCTGTTGGGATGGCTCAATTTCCATCTGTCTGAACCAGCCGTGAGCACTTGAACCTGCCCCGAGGTGAGCAACCTCCACCCCGCTGCCTGCAGCAGAAGCAGAGTGCTTCGTGAAAGCGGGCTCAGCCAGAGCAGCTGCTCATCAGCTGGGTGTCAAACTGGAGAGAACCTGATTTTTCTTTGAGGGCCTTTTTTTATAAAGAGAAGGGTACATAAAGAAGCAACCTGATAGAATAGGTCAAACCAGCTGCTGAGTCAATATAGGAGTCACACAGTAAATTATTTCTCGCTGCCCTCTTGTTGTGGTGACATTGAATTGAAGTACAGAAGGAACAGGTTTGTTCCGATTGCATAATTTCCTTGTGCATTTAATTAATATGCAATGCTCCTAAGGCCCAGCTGGTTTGGAACAGCTGGAGTTACAATCCAAAGCCGAAACAGCAGAGCCAGACCAAGATTTATGGTGAAATCCATCCTAGGCCCATTGGCTTTTCCAGGAGTTCGAGCGTTTTGTGAGTCTGGCAGTGTCCTGAAGTCTGCAGTCTGGCACGGTCACAAATACTCTGTTTTCCTTCAGATCTGTAACGTATCACCTTAGGGGTCCTTTTCATTACTTTGTGTGAAAGATTTATTACGCATAATAAAAAAAAAAATTTAAAACAGTAAATACAGGCTGTAGTTGTATGTTTTACACGATAGCAGCTGTGGGGTGTCATTTGGCCAGCTGATCTTGCTGTGGTCATCAGTCCTAATGTGTGTGAGGTTTTATAACGTTGTCCATGACATGCAATAAAAAGAGTCTTATTTTATTTATTGTATTAAGTAGGTGGATGTTTGAATGGTGAAAGAAGGGACATGTCGTGCTACAATGCCAAACTGAATCCCACCTAATGGAGGGCTCTTGGCCCAGACTAGATGTGATGATGTGTTCCTGCACACCCTCAGTTACTTTTCCCTGTTCTGGCCACACCATTTAGGCAGGTAATTCCTCCCTGGTTTTTAGGGGTTGGCTTGGGTGTTGTACCAGGCTCTAAGCCTTAATGTGTCCATATTGTTGCCCTGAGTGCTGGTCACTACTGACACCATCTGCTTCCGCCACTTGAGTAGCATTAGAAAGGGAAATCCAGGAGACCAAGGGGCTGTGTAAGTTGATAGTGAAGTGGAGGTTGTGCACGTGTCCCTGACGAGGGAGAAACTGTCCTTCCTCAGTCAACTGAGAGAAACTCTGATCTCACTATGAAAACGAGGGGATGGGTTGGAAGCTACAAATGAGTCAGGCATCATTCGCTTTGGCAAAAGCAGTCCAGAAACCTTCCAGATTTCGTGATGGTTCTTCACCCTACTTGCCTAAAACTGAAGAATTTAAGCAAGTTATAGGAAAAAAAAACCCAAACAACTGTTTTTTTGCACATCTGATAGATTGTTGATCTACCAGTTAAACAGGAAAGGAAGAAGCAAACAACCCCCCTCACTGCTTTGGAATCTCTAAAGCTTTTTGTACAACCTTTTCTACTGGGCGGCTGGGTTTTGTTCTTGCGTACGTTGTCTCATTCAGCCAACGAAAGGTCACATGCCATCTTACAGTTAGTCAACCCCAGGTTCTCTCCTGATGGATTGGACTCAGTCTGTGAATAACCATGACTTCTATATTATTGCACGTCTATAATCACCTGACCACCATAAATCCTTTCCCCTCTCCACCCATTACCAAGGCTTTGACCACCTTACCTAGCTAGCTTTAAAATTTTGTACCATTGAAACTCAGAACACTGCAAAATTCAGGGTCCCACCTGCTTCTGTTTTGTTGTTAATTTGTTTGAGGGGAGTTATTATTACAACAATTATTCTCTATTATTATAACAGACTACTAACTGACAACTAGGAGTGTTTAAGGTAACAGCTTTGTGTGTGATAGCAACACACAACAGCCTTGATGGAGTTACCAGGTTCAGAGGAAGGAAATGTTTACTCAGTACATTCCTGTTCGTAGTTGTGGTCTCTCCCCCTCCTCCCCGAGCCCAGATTGGAGTGCTAAGATCCACATCTAGGCACTCATCTTGCTACAACTGTTCAGTTTAGGCAGCCTTTGCTTGTACTGAAAGTTTCATGAAGGTTTTTATCTTTGAGGTTTTTCTCCTGACAATATTATTGGGATACATTCTGTATCGCAGAATCATAGAATTGTTTTAGTTGGAGAAGACCTCAAGATCACCCAGTCCCACCATTAACCCAGCACTGCCCAGTCAACACTACCCCATGTCCTTCAGCACCTCATCTACACGGCTCTGAAATCCCTCCAGGGATGGGGACTCCACCACTGCTGTGGGAGCACATACCTGCACCCAAAAGGCTCCAAGAGGACTCTTTTCTCTTTAATTACACAACAGACAATCCATAAAATTGTCTTCAGCAGCATGATACAGACCCAATCATTTTTAGCATTTCTGGCAGTCAAATGTCACTTGTCATTTAAAGGGAAGGAAGATATCTGTCTTCTCCCTTGGGAAGCTGCAGTCGGCTGGTTAGACAGGAGCAGCATTCTCCTCGGCTCCACCAGAGATGGCCTCTAGGTCCATCTGCTGGATCCATCCACTCTACTCCATCTTGATCATTAAGAACTGGTTGGGAGCAGCCAATTGGGTTTACTGCCAAAGAGCTCTTAGCAGCAAATTTGCTCAGGACATCGTGAGTATCTGGATGATGAAGCATCAACTTCTGGACATCTTCTAGCAGAAGCCGTGGTGGCCGTGAGGTCTCAGTACAGTGCAGATGTCCCTTGAGACTAAATTCTGTGGAGAAGGATGTCCCAGATGTCGCAAGGTTGGTTGTCCGCTTTATTCTGGATGGGGTTGGCAATTATTTTGGGCTTGGGCTATTTTAATTCTTAAGAAGTATTCGTTCATGACACCTTTGCACAGTTCATTCATGATGTTCAGATTCAGCAGCAGTGCTCCAGGGCAGCAGCACGGGTATGCTACCAGGGCTCAGGGGAAGGATTGTGAAATCAGGGAGTTTGCCTTTTTTTCCCCTTCAGGAAAGGAGCCTGTTGGCAGCACATCCCCAGGCTGCTGTGGCATCACCAGGCGCTGCTGAGTGCTCCAGGGCAGTCCTCCTTCTGCATGAGACATCGACACACCTCACCAGCATCATTCATTACACTGATAACAGTTCTGCTGTCGGAAGATAATGATATTTTAAAGACAAAAGGGCACTTCTTACAACCTCAGTTGTAAGAGCCATGCTTCCTGCTGTGACTTTGGGTGCAACAACTTGTTAAGAGCAAGTCAGGGATGTGGTATGGGCCAGCCTGTGGAGGCAATGATTTCAGGTAATCATGGCAATGGCTGCATGATTACATGAGCTGGGGCCTCAAAAGCAGCAATGAGTGAGCTACATCTCTCCTTTGCACGTCCCTGACCACTGATTTTGGCATCCCTTCACTGAGAAGACCTGGGACCATTCTGGAGTAACAGTGTAAATACTGTGCTCTCTGGGAGTAGCTAACCCTGAGCTGCAAGGCTTCAGCTGAGGTAACAGCACAAAAAGCTTGTAAGCATTTCATCATAGATGCTCCGCTATTGCTGGATGGATGCTTTTCATATGTTAGGGCTATACTGCCTTCTTGCAAATAAATTACTTCAAGGAGCCATGTTCAATATTGAAGGTGCCTCTACCACCCATGGGCTGTGCCAGCACTTACATGTACTCAGATAAATGAGAACATCACCATCGCTGAATCCCTCCAAATCACAGATCAAATACACCACTGAGCTGCCAAACTGGGACAATTTGAATGAGAGATGTAAAGAAGAGAGAGATTTATTATTTTTTTGTAATGCTGCTGAAGCGCATTCCATAATCCTTCATCCTCACTTTAAAAACTGTCTTAGAACTAATCCAAAATGAATATGTCTTGGCAGACGTGATGAAATGTTCAACTGTACATCAAGATTTTGCCAGCTGTCTTGGCAAACTAAGTGGCAGGCTCTGTCTTCGTTACAGTCACTTCATGCTGCTGAAATCCTTAAATCCAATGGCACCGGGAGAAAACTGGAGGTCTTTGAGTGTGCAGAGAGGAGCTGCAGAGCAGTGACGAGCTCAGTGACATCCTCGGTGATGCTGTCCTGGCCCCTCCTCCTATTTATGAAAGGACAAAACAAATGGTTTTCAAAGGACAAAACAGCTTATTTAAAACTGGCAATTTAAACTAGGAACAGCTGTCCTCACCCTGCTGCTTCTATTTTCATCCTTGAAGCTATTGTCAGGGTCTGTCCCCTCTCCCAGCACAGCTCCTGCATCCCAGTCTGCAGAGTCCCCCCATGAATCCTGCCCAGTGCAGATGCATGGGGTACAGGGGACCTGGGGTGCTCAGCCCCATCAGAGCTGGCTGTCTCTATTGAAGGACTGTATCACACAGAGAATAATGAGAATAAAACATCCAGGGACAAAACTGGATCTGGAAATTCAAAGCCTCTTCCAAACCAGGTGCTTGAGGACCATCAGTGGCCTCTTCAGATGGGTTTTGGGTCAGCAAAACCAGTGGGCAAAGAGGGACAGTGCCTGGGATGGGGGCGCTGGGTGCCACGTCGCTGGGGAAACGGAATAAATGGTTGGCAAAGAACTGGTCACTGGGAATGGCCTAAAAAAGTGGTTTTTCCTAATACAGCCTTGCATGTTGTTTCATCGCTTGTTGCTCAAGCTGTTTCTACAGGGAGGGAAGAAAACCCACCTTCATTCCTTGATATGGGATATTCAGTATCCAGTGTATGTACTTGGCTGAGCTTCAGGTTAAATATTCTGCGTAGTGCCTTGTGTCTCATACATGTCTCTGCAGTGCTGAGCAGCGGAGCAGAGAGAAGCAACAGAGAGCCAATTTCACCCTGAAGCAAGTTTGTTGTGATGGCTCCAGAAAAAAAAACACAGCTCAACCTCCCCTAACTAAAACCAGCTTTGGCATCTGCAATTTTGCTAGTTTCTGAAATACAAAGTAAAAATTAAATTATTTTCTTTCTCCTAAGTCAAATCTCACAGGCAATTGCCCTTTAAAAGGTCAACCTTTTCGCCCACAAAATACATAATCAATACATTATTGACCTAAACAATAGCCATAAACTTCAGCCTACCTTTATCTCCTCACTTGGCTTCTCCTCCTTCCTGACAGAGCACCTTTGGGCTGGGAAAGCGGCAACTCCTGATGAAGGTGGCATGGAGAGAGCTCATAAAACCCTGAGTCCACAGCAGATCCAGAGGAACATGACTGGACTGGAAACTGTTTCTGGTGGAGCAGCTAGTCTGGTTGGGAGGTGGATTTGCAGCATGTCCATCCCTAACCCAGACCCAGAAGATGTTTTCCAGTAGCACTTCCATCACTCATCACAGCTTTGTGTTTCTCTGTTCGACAGGGCACGTGACTGCCCCAGAGCCATATCAGCACACATCAGCAGCAAGACCAAGTGACCCATAACCAGGTCACTGTGACCACCATGAGCCCAGGGTGGCCTTGAGAGAATGGAGGTGACACTGTCCTGTAAGTGACCCTTCACTGGGGAGGAGAGAGGCAGAGATTAGCCCATGGCTGCCCACAGAAGGGAAGGAGGTAGGAGGCTGGAGCATGGGGACAGGTGAGTTGATGCCACGTTTGAGGGTACCAACTTCCCTGCTGGTGAGTGCTAGAGACAGATGGCAAAGGCCCTTCTGAACTATTTGGGGAAGAAACAGCCATTTTCAAGCAATACCTTGCTGCTTGTTGTCACTACCATTGTGCAGCCAAATGATAGTCCAGTGAGTATGTGGAGGAGCAGTGCTAGAGAATGAACAAGAAACTGTGATCCTGACCCAAAGAGAATAGTCACTCATCAGGAAAGGAACAAGACTAGACAGGCAGCTTTCATGTATATGTATACATATATATATATAATAGGTACACACATCTGTCAATATATCACCCATTATTATTAATTATTCAACTGTTATCAATAAGATGACTCCCTCTCATGGTACCACCCTCTCTGCTAAAGGGACATGACTGGAGGCACAGCACTGGTTTGGTTTGGGTGGGTGCCCTATAGTCCACTACATCTATAAAGAGGTGATGGGTGAGTACTGACTACAGGTAGCATCTCAGCTGTGTTTGGGGCAGGGCATTTGGGGAATGCCAGGCTTTCCCCAGGCTGGTTTCAGGCATCCCCGCAGAGCTGGCCACCACTTAAGGAGGATGGCAGGAGGGTGCTGGGGAGCAGGAGCTGCGGGCGGCGAGGCAGCGTGCCCCGTGTAATGAGGCTGCCGGTGACGGATTTACCTCGTCTATTACCTTGTGCGGCGCATATGTTTATGTTGTGGCTACAAGCATTGAACAAGGGCAGATTAGTTGTGTTTGTGCAGCTGCCAAGCTCACAGTTGTGACACTTCCATCTGCCTCACTGTTGTATAACCCTCTGCTCCCACTGAAATTAAGAGCAAGGAAGAAATCCCTTCCTTCCCAGGGCTCCCAGCCCTTGGCATTGAGTCTCAAAGCCTTTCCTCCAACCTGTACCTGAAATCTCACGTCTTGCCCCATGGCCTTGGGCTGCTCTGCAGGCAACAGAAGACAAAAACCCTCTTTGCACTAATGTATTTCAGCATCACAACTGGCTCTGATAAGCTTTGAGGGCTGACAATCATCTTCAGGTCAAAACACTTCAGCACCTGGTCCTGGGAGGCTGTTATTTTCAGCTCTCCAGTATGAGCTCATAGCAGCTATCAGCAAAGGCAGCAGCTGTTCATGCCATGGCAGACCTTCACCCTACCTCATCCCCCAAAAAAGGTAGAGTAGGATGGAGAGCATCTCTGAAACATCCCAAATCACAGCCTGCAGAAACCTGCTGGCAGCGGCTGGTGGACCCAAGGCTTTTTCCTCAATTCTCCATGGTCTGAGGCTTGGATTGGGGGCTCATGAGGCTGTGAATTGTGACCCCTACACCTTCTTCCCAAGCAGTGCCCCCAACCCCACCATGGACCATAAGGACCAGAAGTTGCCCAGTGTGTCCTCTTGATTTAAGAGACTCAGAAGAAGATTTGGCACTCTGCTCTCCCAGGAGAAGGCCAGATGCAGAGGGGTTAGGCTTAGGACAGTGGGTAGGGGCTGAAATTTTTATTGATGCCTTCACAGATGTGCTCTTTCAAGTTCCAAGAGTGTCTTCACTTACTAGCTTTCTCCTACCTCGACGCTAACCTTTGGGATGGCAAGTTGGTGGGGTAAGTGTGGGAGATGATGAAAGATGAGGAGGTGAAGAAACTTGTACTGAACATACTGTTGGCTCTTGGCCTGAGACGCTGGGTCTACTTAAGGTCTTGCCAAGATTGTTTTTGCTGGGAGGATACGCTGATGATGACAGCCAGGTATTTCTTTGATGCAATTCTGTGTATTAATCGGGAAAGTACGTAAAGTCCCATTTCCCTGAACAGCGTAGGACCAAGTAGGCTGCAACAGCCTTGAGCCCAAGCCTGAGCCTGCCTGGAGCCACTCCTGCGCACCCCCACTGTGTGCCTCCCCACTCTCTCGCTTCATATTGCATCTCCCCAGCTCCCCTTTCTGGTACCTCCCTGGCACTTTGCTGGCTTTCACTTTGCTTTCTCATCCCTCCAACATAGATTAAAATATGCACACACACCCTTTTGTGCAAGCAGCTGCAACCCAGCCAGAGCCCTAGGAGAAAGAACAGTGTCTCCTCCATCCTTTACAGAGATTCCCAAAGATTCCCAGCTTTGCCATACTGGTTTGTGGCCTGCCCGAGAGTTTTTCCTGTTTTGGCTTTCACCAAACAGAGGTAGGAAACTCTTCTTTCCTTTAGCCCTAAGGCAACACAGAAAATTGGCCAATGTGATGCTGAGCTTCAGCCAAACATGCCCTCGGATCAAGGTGAGGACTGGTGGCTGCACAACTGCAGCCTCTTGGAGAAGGGGAGATGCTCTACAAGGTGCCTGTCTGTCCTGCCCGGTGGAAAGGGTCATGGGTCCCTTACCACCACCACTGTCCCTCAGAGAGCTGCCCCTTGAGATATCCAGCCCACACTACATGGGTACCATGACCCTGGACATGGAGCAGAAGAAGACAAAGAGGGGTTACCTCTGGGGTCAGCCAGCACTTGTGATAGAAAGTCCCATCTTGGGGTGGAGGGGAAAACCCAAGGACATGTTTGCAAAGACCAGTACTCCCAGAGGCTCCTCAGGACTGGGGGGAACAGGAGTCTGTATAAGCCATGCCTGGACATTTTTCTGGATGGATGCTCAAAGGGATACAGGGACAAACAACTGCAGCAGTACAGCATGGGAGAAAGGGGAATTTATTTATGGGGGGGAAAGATGCTGAATTTGGGTCTGTATCCATCAAGATAAATTTACACATGGAACATCCTGCAGATGGAAATAACCGGAGGGGGCCGCTTGGGGCATTAAGTAACCCAAATTCCTACCATGTGAGATGTTTTTTCCTGGGGAAAAAAATCCCTCCTTTTGCAGCATGCATGAGAGTGGCCCACGCACAAAACAACATAAGAAGGGAATGGTCTATTTTGGCCACTGTGCTTGGGACAGAGTGTCTCAGGACTTCTGACAAATAACGAATGAAAGACAAATGTGGGACTGATGCTGACGCCACTGTGCGTTACCCCGCCGGGATCAAGGCATGAGCTGGGGGTCGTGACCAGCAAACTCCCACGTGAAGCAGCACAATGGAGATATATATATTTATTTTTTCTGCACAACGGAAGCCTGTATCTCCTGTACAGGGCAGCGCACCATCAAACACTCAGCACATCCGAATGCACTGCGCACAAGAGCAAAACATCTGGATGTTCTGTACAATAAACAAGACGTGGGCAAGTCACGCCCCTCCAGATAATCTGTTGTTCAAAGTGAAAGCTCGCCACAGAAATTTGGGAAAGGGAGGGTTGCAGGGCAAGACTCTTATTATGCTTGGAAACTATTTAAATATGTCAGTATTAAGGGAGCATAATTACCACTCAAGTAATTCCAGCAAACAAGTCAGTAACAGCACCTACTTTACGGGAAGTGCATTTCCTTCTGGCTGGGAATTATCGAGTACACAGCTCTCCCACTCCCCTCCATCCATTTCATCGTTGTCACCGGGGGAACCAGCATCTTCCAGTGGTGTGTGCTGGGATGCACATGGGGGACCATGCTGGTCAACGTAACCCACTTGGAAGTGATGCCCTAGCCCCTGAGCAAGATCTGCTGTGGGTCCAAGGACATCAGTCAGCCCCATGGTGCTGAGGAGCCCCATCCCATGCTCTCCTTAGGGTCAGTGCCAGCCATCATTTCTGTGGCCAAGGGCACCAGTGCTACTTTGCTTCCCAGAGCATCTTCTCGAAGCAGCCCGAGGAGCCACACTGAGGGAAGAGTCAGAGGAAGGAGAGGACTGTGGTTCACGGGCCAGACTCCGTACTGAGATCTCCTGAGTCAGCATTGCCACTGACATCCCATGCTGCGCCGAGTGAGTTGCTTCACCCTCAGCGACGCTGGCTCCTGCCTTATAAAGCCCTTCTGCGGTCAGTTGTGTGGCAATGCAAAGTCATTCTCTGGCTTGGGGAAGTTACTAATGGTCTTTGACTTCTTCTGTTTTGAAAACACTGAACCCAAAAGCGAGGCTCCTTGAATCATGAGTCATCAAAGGAAACTGCAGCTTCCCAAAGCTGCTGAAAACCTTCCCAGGGCTGCTGGGTGGGGACAACCTCCTCCTCTCTATTGGGGATGCTTAGGGTGCATCCGGGCTGGCACATGGCCCAGGGAGACACAGAAATGGGTCACTTCTCATGGACAAAACCCATCTCATGGGAAAGCTCCCCTGTAGAGTGGCCACCCTGCAGACATCTCCTCTGGGATCACTCAGGGATGGTGCTGACCCCTGAGCTACCTAATGCCATTTACGCAAAAAACCCACCAAGTACACAAAAAAATAAACTTCAGCCAAAGTAGTGACAATTAACCTCATCGCTCATTAACTGTATATAATCCTTATTATTTTACTGAGTATGAGCATCTTCCAGCATCCCTGTGTGTTGTGGAAGTGCTTTCATCCACACTTTGCAGGCAGCAAACAAAAATTTCAGGGATTTATCCCAGACAGCCCAGGAGACTCACGCATCTCCACCAAGAAGATGGACCACTCTCCCCTCTGCTGGGACCCAACACTGGGCAACAGTGGTGGTCACAGCACATCCTTCATCAAAGATAGGTCTGTCCTGGGTTACAATGTATTCTATTACCATGAGCTGTTGAAACCAGGAGCCATGTTCCTTGCCTCCTCCCTCGGGACTATTCTTCTGTTAATGGGCCCAACACTGCCTTGCCGCATGACCCATAGATAACCTGCACCTGGACTATTCTTCTGTTAATGCGCCCATCAGTGCCTTGCCCCAGGACTCACCCACCATCCCTGTGTGAGATGCTCCGGCCAGGGGGAGGGAACCAAGCATTCCCACCGGGGATAAAATCTGGGGTTTGGAACAGCACGGGCAGCCTTACCCGCTGGGATGCCAGAGGACAAGGACTGCACCACCACCGGATTTTTGGAGGAGGACCAGTTTTCTTTTCTACAAGATCACCGCTTCATCAGGACCATTTCGGAGAGAACTGCAGCTGCCACTGGATCGGACTGGTACCAGCACCCTGCCCGGCAGGGGGCCAGGTTGTATCCCTGACTCTGTCAGGCTTTAAACCAGTTTCTCTGTATTATTGTTTTGTTATATATACATTAGTAAAAACTGTTATTCCCATTTCCTCATATCTTTGCCTGAAAGCCCCTTAATTTCAATTTTATAATAATTCGGAGGGAAGGGGGTTGTATTTTCCATTCCAAGGGGGGCTCCTGCCTTCCTTAGCAGACACCTGTCTTTCAAACCAAGACACAGGTCCCAAAGTCTGCGTGGGGAAACATGGTGCTCAGATGAGGTGCAGGCATTTGTGTTTGGTCATGAGGCTCTTCCCATTCCTGATTTTGCCACCACTTTGACTAGTTTTGAATTGCATTGACTCAACAATGCCTAACATATTCTTACAAGCCTAATGTGAAGTGTGTGAGTGCTCATTGTTGTTCCTAACACATGGACTATGGTATGGACCCTATTAAATTCATTAAAAGCATTTGAATATTTTTAATTGGTTCTTCTTTTTTTTTTTTTTTTGCAATATCCACCCAAGTTGAGTCCTAATCCCATGTAATGGCTGCAGAGGAGCTATAACAAAAGATCAGCTCATGTTTAATGTCTGGTTAGTGCCTGAAAGGCATCTTGAAAAAGTAAAATGCCAAAGAAATGCTGAATAATCTTATTTTTGTTGTCAACACTCCCCCTGAGCAATGCCCTTAAGCCTGACAAATTCTCACTGCAAGCGAAGCAAACATCCTCTCATTATATTTGAACAATCAAATATCATGCTCTGGTGTACAGAAAGCTCACTGCAATGGTGCTGGGCTGGCTGGGGACGTTATTTTGCTGGGCAGCCTCATTTATGAGTCGCCCCAGAATTTCTCACTGCAAAGCTCAGATTTCTGCCCATTGCTCAATTGCTGCCTGCAGTAGCTGCTGCCATGCAAGGTCCAGCCTCCAGTGTCCCAGCACAAAGATAACAGATGGGGTCCTCCACCAGCATCCTGGGGGGATACCTAAGCTGAGCTGCTTCATTTTCCTGTATTTCACCTTTCATGAAGGGTGCTGGCAAGTGTTATGCTAAATCCTTTCTGAAAAACCACCACTGTCACAGCAAGTATTTTTTCAGTATATTTTTTCCATTCTATTTTGCCCATGTAGGGAAGGGATAGCCCTACTCCCTGCATCCAGAATACACCCTGCTCCATATTCAGTATTTTTCTGTTGCATCCCTCAGATCATACCAACTGATCCCATACCTGTCTCCACATTTTTCTCTCCAAACAGCCCCAGCTCATGGCATCTGGGGAAACTGGGGCTGCCCACTCTCTGCACCATGTTGATCAGCACAGTAATTCCTCCAGTGGCGCAGGGCACGCTGTGCATAAATATGCTCATTAGCTGTAATTTTATAAGATTAATGCTTGGAGCCCAGCTTGTGGGAGCATATGGATGGCTTCCCACTTGCGCTGGGCTCCTGCTCTTTCTTATGGTGCGCTGTGACGCAGGGCCGGGCACCATAATGTGTGTGGTTTGGGGTGGGGGGAAGTCTCTTAGTGTGGGTAATGCACTCAGGAAGTCAGTTATGGGGGAAAAAAATCAACAGAACCTTAGAGGAGGCAATGGGGGAAGGTCCATTCCATTGCCCGTTGGTGCAGCTGCCATGCTGCTCTGGGATTGGTGAACCACTGGCCCAGGCTGCCCAGAGAGGTGGGAGATGCCCTATCCCTGGAAACATTCCAGGTCAGGTTGGACAGGGCTCTGAACAACCTGATCTAGTTACAGATGTCCCTGCTCACTGCAGGGAGGTTGGACTGGATGACCTTTAAAGGTCCTTTGTCAACCAAACCATTCTGTGATTCCATGAATAACAACAATGCAGATGAACTGGGTGGTGGCAAACACTGGTGCCTCCATCAGGGTAGAAGGTATCAGGTGTACGGAGGAGCTGCTCAGTGAACTGAGGACAAACACCCTGTGCTGATGGCGATGCCATGGCAGGGAGCTTGCTCCCAGACAGGATAGCAGGAGGGATGCTGGTGTTTTACAGCATGGACTAAACTCTTCTCATTTGATCCTGTTTGCCCACCACAATGTCTTAATATTGCCTGGTCACTGCAAATGAGGTGGATGAGACAGAAAAGCACAGCCACGTCTGCAGCAGCGCTATCTCCAGCAGTGTGTGCCAGGCTGTCTTAGGGCTCTCTGCATCCACAATAGGTGCAGGGATGTACAGAGGGATATAAGGACATGCATGCCAAGGGGGGATGTAATGAAGTGCATATTAAAGAGAGGATAAGAGGCCCCTGTAAAACAGTCACATCCCCCCACTTTTCTGTGCCCCTGTTATTCAGACTCAGAGAAGAACCATAAGCTGTGGGTTATCATTGTGTTTTCACAAGCAGCTCTCCTGTCTCTCAGCAAGACGAGTGCGTGGGGAGACTGCTGCGAGTTTCATAGTGGGAATCACAGCTTATGCAAGGTGCGAGACTGTCTAGCTCCCACTGCCTGGTGATGCTGTGCAGCGGCTCCCTCACAGGCAGAGGTCAAGATCCTAGATCTGGATATCTAAGGCTGCATGGGCCTTGCTCCGACTGTAATTAAGGTGCAGGCAATCACTTGAGTCTGAGGGCTTAATTTTTAGACAGCTAAAATTAGAAGAGATTAATCCCAGCCAAAATATGCAACTTTTATCATAGAATCATAGAATGGTTTGGGTTGGAAGGGACCTCAAAGATCATCTCATTCCAACCTTTTGGTTCTTTACATTATATAGGATTACACTATATTGCATCCCACCACACCATCCTGAGAAGAGAGGCTGTTCCAAGATAGTTGCTTCACCTTCACCACTCCTGGTGGCCACAGGGGACATGTGAAATTTGGGTTACTCACTGCTTTTGCTGCCTCCTGCAGCTGTGAGTTGCTTTCCTGCGCTTTCCTGGCGGGACATGTGGCTCAGTAGGGACAGACTTTCTCAAGGTGGGACAATAGTAGTTGGTGGCTGAAATCAAGTAAGTTCCTGTAAATTTAAGGTCTATTAGGAACAGCCCAGCCAAAACTTAATATAGATGGAAATACAGGAGGTGGAAGCATGAATCCTTCCAGATCAATGAGAAAACTGCTGCTGTCTTCGGTAGGGCCAGAGGACAAAGAGAAATCCAGCTGTGCTACAGGGAGTAATCATTCTCCTAAAGCAGTAGGTCATGCAAAAAAAAAGTAATTTCTGGCTGTAATCCCAACAGCATTACACTCGGAGAGAGGACTGAGACACTAATATCGTGGAAGCTTGATATTTCATGTCTATTTTGTTTGATGAAAAATTATCAGGGAACCAATGGAAAAAGTAGTCCTTTTCTCTAACGTGTAAATGTTATCCCAGAAAATAATTTCTCTTCCCTGAAATAAATCTTGGGGAGGAACTTCTCTGTCGGGCATTTCACCGCAGCTGTCAGCTGAGATAGATGGATGGGAATACGTAGAAACAAAATAAGGAGATTTTAAAATAATCTAGATTCCATTTCTCTATCAGGCATAATTTAAAGTGAGCCTAACCATCCACATTTCATTGCCTGCAGACAAAACAAGGTGTAACATATATCCTTTCAGAAGCACTTGAGATGATTAAGAGAAAGGCTTTCATAGAGCATATTTCCTTGAATAAACACCAGCTCTCCTTCTCTGCCTCAGCACCGAGTTCCCCACCACAGTGATCTCCGCATCTCACAAAATTACATTCAGATGGAAAAAATAAACCAGGGGTGCAAAAACGCACCATGGAAAGAGGATCACCTCCTTAGGCAGTGCAAGGTCTCCAGGGAGACCTCAGCCAGCCCGGTTTTCCAGCAAATATTAAATACCCAGCTCTGAATGGCCTCAGACACCCTTGGCCTGCAAAGCCCTGCCAAGGCAGAGCATCTTGCTTGTGTCATGCTTTCATATGGATGCAAGCTTGGATTTTAACCAAAGCACTCTAATGGAGATTAAACAACTCCACAAGCAGCTGCTCTATGGTGATATTAAGTGGAGACTGGATAAAGTTATCAATTTAGATTGAACTGGCGAAGTTCTGCTAATGCAATTGAACAACAAAGGTGGACAGATGGCAACTGAAATGCTTAGGGAACTTCTTAAGAAAAATCCAGCTGAGCCTTATAAACAAATGTCCTTTGTAAAACTGGCATCTAAGGACTGAGCGAGGGAGACTCTGTCTGAACAACTTCAATTAATTTATTTTTCTTTTTGCCATCAGGGACCTGCCTGAAGTGTGAGTTGTTTAAATTATCAGTACCACTGCAACAGCCATGTGTCTGCAGGGAGTGAAAAAGGGAACACAGGATTTGCATGTAGCCCATCAGTGCTTGTTAAGGAAACGGAAATTCTGGTTTTTCTTAAAAATAAAAAAAAAAATAAAAAAAAAAAGGGTAAAGAAATGAGCTTTATACAATACTTTTCTGCTCATTTCTGTGGAGCAGGGGGTTTTCTGAGCTCAGCACCTTGCATCCATTCGCAGAGGTCTTTGAAGCTGCCCAAACACAAACCATCAGGCTGGAGACCTGACAGAGGTTGCCTCGCTTGACACGCACACAACTAACAACAGAAGAAGGCGATGCAGCTTAGCCCACGGCTTTGAACTTGTGCATATGCCTTCCAATTATTTAAATGGCCTGGTTCGATAAACATCAGAACCCAGGGATCGCGGTTAATATGCACAAGAACAAATGTTCCCGATTTTTAGCCCATAACTTATTCAAGCCAGCTGGTTGGGGAACAGGGCTATCACACTCGTGTTGCTTTCAAACCCAAAGCCTCCTGGGGAAGGGAGTACTCTGCCCCTGTTCACCTGTCCTTGTCCTCTCACATACAAACAAGGATAATTGCAGGGATCGAGTGATCCTGGTTTTGAAAGGTCTGCAAGTGTGCTTCAGCATCAGAGGAGCTGTTCCCCTGCCAGAGGCCATTAGCAGAAGACAGAGTGTTAATATTTTGCCAGGGTTTCGAGCAGGCTGCATCATCAGTAACCTTCCATTGTTGCTCCCCTCGCAGGTCGAATCTGCTCTCCTCCAGTCAGAGCACGCTTTTCAATGCCAGGTCCCCAGCACTACCAGGAGGATGCTCCCTGCCATTGCTTGTGTCACCTTGGCCAAGTCCCTCCTTTGCCTGTACAAAAATCTAAGTGCAACAAGGCTCTTCATGAGGTGCTGAGGGTCTTGCCACCCATGGCAGAGTCTGAGGCCAGGGGGGGACCCATGACGCTGACAAATAACTGCTAACTCAATGTAACTTAGCTTCTGGTCTGTGGCTCACCAGGATATCCAGAGATGGTCTACAACATGATCGTCACTTCCAATATGTATAATCAGATGGAATTAGCATTATGCCTCATTAAAAGTTCATGCCAGGAGATGGTGCCCTGAGGCAGGGGAGGAGAACACACATCCCAGTGTGTTGTCCAGGAGCCCAGGCCCAGCCTGCCTTCATCAGCCACCCCACATCACACTCCGTGCCCTCCAGCAGCAGGGTGGAAGCAAAGAGCTAGAGATTAGAGACAAGGTAAAACACCACTGCTATTCACTCAATGGCTGTATCAGTCCTCATACAGCTCCTCCTTGCAAGCTTGACCCCAACCCTGGCACCTTTGGTCAGCAGCAAGGCAGTTCCCCAACACCTGGCGTTACTGCTGTGTCCCTCACTCTAATCACACTTCCCAGAAACCATTTAAACCACCAGCAATGGGAGATCTGCACAAAGGCAGTCTTTCTGGAGCAGAGACAGTTGTGGTTGGGCACCGGTGGTGCCCCAGCTATTGCAAGATCCTCACCACTACCTGCAAGGGTGAGCTCTGAGCTTTCCCAGCTGCCAATGAGAAATGTTCTTCTACAGCCTGGGCCAAGCAGAGGGCAGAAATGACTATTCATTGCTACCAACTAAACCAAGGTACAGCAGGTGGGACAAGAAAGGGCTAGCTATCACAGGCAAGTGCTTTAAGTGACACAACAGGACAACAAACGAAAGCAATAAGCAGACAGCACTTTCAGATCACTGGTTTTCCAAATATTGCCTGACCCTGTTTAGCTCACAGAATCACAGAATCATCTAGGTTGGAAAGGACCTTGAAGATCATCAAGTCCAGCCATCAACCTAACGCTGACAGCCCTCAACTACAGCATACCCCTGAGCACTATGTCAACCCAACTCTTAAACTCCTCCAGAGATGGGGACTCCACCACTGCCCTGGGCAGCCTGTTCCAATGTCCTGCAACTCGTTCTGTGAAGAAATACTTCCTAATATCCAGTCTAAACCTCCCCTGATGCAACTTGAGGCCACTACCCCTTGTCCTATCTCTTGTTAGCTAGCTGAAGAGACTCATTCCCACCTCTCCATAACCTCCTTTCAGGGAGCTGTAGAGAGCAATGAGGTCTCCCCTCAGCCTCCTCTTCTCCAAACTGAACACCCCCAGTTCCCTCAGCCGCTCCCCATCACACTTGTGCTCCAGACCCTTCCCCAGCTCCAGTGCCCTTCTCTGGACACGCTCCAGCACCTCAGTGTCCTTCTTGGAGTGAGGGGACCAAAACTGAACACAGCATTCGAGGTGCGGCCTCGCCAGAGCTGAGTACAGGGGTAAGATCACTTCTCTGCTCCTGCTGGCCACTCTACTCCTGATACAGGCCAGGATTCCACTGGCCTTCTTGGCCACCTGGGCACACTGCTGGCTAATGTTCAGCCAGTTGTCAATCAATACCCCCAGGTCCCTCTCTGCCTTGCAGCTTTCCAGCCACTCCTCCCTCATTTTACCCTTGGTCTGCAGGGGAAGGTCAGTTCATCCTACATGCCTAAGTACAGCACCTTGATACAGATGTGGGTCAGATTTACAAATATGTTTGATGTGGTTTGCACATCTGTTAGTCTAAGTTCTGGTATAACCTGGGCTTTCTGGGGCACGAGACCTTTATTTGGTAGAGACTGACTGAGGAAGGGGAAGGTGAAAGGTGGGTTCTGCAGACAGCCAAGAGGAAGAGTCTGCTGTTCCAGTTACGGGTTACCAGAGTTAAATTATTCTTTATGTACTGGTATTACTTATCTTTGCAAATCCAACTGGTTGAGGAACAAACAAGAACATGTTGACAGGCTCTTTAAAAACTGATTTTGCTGTACATTGCAATGATACAAGCCAACAGCAGACACATGTATTGACATTTCTGAATGCCAAGTGATGTATGTGGTACGTGGACTGGGGTCAGTAGTTTGACTTTTCATGGGTAAAAGAGTCTGTGTCTTCTCTGTTTGACCACAACCAGCCACATGTGGACAACAGGGAGGTTCTTGTCTTCTTTGGAATCATTCACATGCTGGAAGAGGGTGCTAGATGGAGGAGTTATGCCATAATAATAAAAATTACTATACTGGCTGTGCCAGTCAACTTCCCCTTAAAAACAAGCCCTACCATGTGCCTTATTCCCTGGCATTCAGTTTAAAAAGCATTTTCCATTTATTTTTCAAATGTGGACAGCAAATATGATGTTAGGAAAGGATAAGGGATTTTTCACTGTGCAAGGCAATTTTTTTTACTTCACAAACACCCATGGGTATCAGCTTGGTGGCCTTACACCAGACACTGCCCTATTATCTTGAAATCTTCTAGATAAAAAAGCCTCAACAGTCCGACATTTTCCCAGCAGCTGTGGAAGTAATGCACTGGGCGTTCCCGTGAACTGTTGCTATTTAGATTAGATGCACTTCATAGGATAGGTGGAGACTTCTTTTCCAAAAAAAATTAATCAGATACTGACATTCAGCTTTTTCATACTTACAAACACATACTAATGTATCAAATGTAACATAATGGCCGTATGCTGCGAACCCTGGCCCAGGGTGAGGACTTCTTGCAGTTTACAGAGCTGCTTGCTCAAGTAAAGACCACTTTCATCAATGAGGGCTTGGGCTCTGCAAGCATCAGTGATTAACTCGGAACAAAAACAGTTGAGATCAAAACTTTTCAGAAACCCATTAAAGAAAAGGCCAGTGCCAGATCAATAAAAACATTGCTTGCAAGACCAATTAGCTGATATACGAAACAGAAAAGAGTGAATTGTATATTCACCTCTCCTGGACTCATTGCTGGCACAGCCTAACTGTGTTATTCACATACACAAATACTTCCATGTAATTATACAGTGGTGGAGGGGTTGCACTTGTATTCTTTAAAATTCTCCTTATATAAGGAGAACGAGGACTTTCTTGTTACATCTTAATGCATCTTAGTAGCAGCAGTCCTCAATGTTTCATGGCAAATATTTTCAGAACAAGTCAGAGTGATACCGGCCTTCCTCATGTGCATCACAACTTGTGCAGAGCTACACCCGACACATCTGATGCATCATTGTTGTGAGAGTTAACTTGTGTTTTCATTGTGCATCAGGTCCTTGTTGTCAAAGAGAGTGGGCAGCAAGAATTCATGGATGCTCGAACTCTGGGGACTCCAAAAGTGCCCTCAATCTGCAAATGTTTTTGTAAACTTCTCCTTGAACAGTGAGAGATGGGGATCCCCAGCATCACACAGGCTGGCATCCTGTCTGTCCCCAAGGTACAAGGCCAAAGGCAAACTGGGGTGAGATCAGGTTGGTATTTGTGTGTACCCAAAACGTTACCCCAAAGAACTGGACTCAGTGAGTGTTTTTAATACAGGATTGCTTCTCCAGTTGCATACAGTCACATTTAAATTCTTTCGGCTGCTTTGCATGCTGAGCTGACCCAGAAGTTAATTCATAGGGTAGTTAGTACAAATCAATGCTGACAACAGTAACCCATAGTCTCTCAGCTTCTCCAGTATGAACCAAATATGAAGATGCCTGCTCTTGCTCCTAAGTCACAATCGTTATGCTTGGAAAAGGCTGTGCAGGATTTATGGCTGACCTGATCGTACTTGTCAGTCATTCTTAGAAAAGAAGTTGGATTTAATATTTTGGTGTCTAATTATGAGGTCTATTTTAGTACCCCATCTGCTGTTCTTGTGCACTGACACTTACATTGTAATATATGTTTTAAAATGCCTTTAAAATTTATCATCTGGTAAAGCAGACTAGTGTACTGGTCAAGACACTCTGAACAGCAGAGATGTCTTTAACCCTCAGGGCACCAGTCCCCATTTTCTCCTTATCTGTAGTCCAGCAGAGCAATGACCCTGCTCACATTGGGGTTTCTTGAGATGCTGAGAAGCCATCCAGATTTTCTCTCAGGAAGGGGCCTCTGAGCACATCAGTACATTAAAATCATAGAATCATGGAATGGTTTGGGTTGGAAGGGACCTCAAAGCTCATCTCGTTCCAACCCCCTGCCACGGGCAGGGACACCTCCCACCAGACCAGGTTGCTCCAAGCCCCATCCAACCTGGCCTGGAACACTGCCAGGGAGGGGGCAGCCACAGCTTCTCTGGGCAACCTGAGCCAGTATCTCACCACCCTCACAGCCAAGAATTTCTCTCTAAGATCTCACCTAAATCTCCCCTCTTCCAGTTTCAAGCCATCACCCCTCATCCTATCACTCCATGCCCTTGTCAGAAGTCCCTCCCCAGCTTTCTTGTAGACCCCCAGGTACTGGAAGGTGCTCTAAGGTCTCCCTGGAGCCTTCTCTTCTCCAGGCTGAACAACCCCAACTCCCTCAGCCTGTCCCCAGAGCAGAGGTGCTCCAGCCCTCGGATCATCTCTGTGGCCTCCTCTGGACTCGTTCCAACAGCTCCATGTCCTTCTGATGTTTGGGGCCCCAGAGCCGAACACAGCACTGCAGTGTGGTCTCATCAGAGCGGAGTAGAGGGGGAGCATCCCCTCCCTGAACCTGCTGTCCATGCTACTTTTGACGTAGCCCAGGACACAGTTGGCCTTCTGGGCTGCAAGCACACATTGCCAGCTCAATATCTGGTGCAAAGGTCTGTATGTCACAAATAACAGTGGCTGTTGTTTTGTTGGGACTTTGTCATTGAAGTGCAATGGTTGCAATGCCCAGCCGCACTTTGCAGAGAGCCTGACATCATCAAAAGACATTCAAGAGTTTGCACACCTAGGACAGGTTTCAAGGAAAATGACTGAACCCCAGAGAAGCAGCAATGGAAATAATAATCTAGTTCAGGATTTGGCAAGTGGACAAGGGCTTATGTCCGGAATCAGGGTGGAGACACAATGGGCTGATGCCACCCAGCAGAGAGCCAGGAATGCCATTTCTCTGAGAGAATGGGGATTGTTTGCTCTGGTTGCTTTCCAAAGTCATTCTGATGACTCGGAGGTGTAAGGATTTCAAGGAAACATTCGAGGTGCTCATTTGGTCACATCCAAACCTTTTTTTAAAGCATGTCTCAGCAAAACGACTTGCTGTTTCACACGGGAAGGCTGCACGGTGTGTCAGCAGTGGAAAGTGCCGGAGGCAGAGCAACGCCGTGTGGACAGCGCTGAGTCCGACCGGCGTCTGGAGCGGTCAAAGGCCAATGAGATTTTCCAGTATCCTCTAACTGGTGCTAGAAGGAAAAATGTGAAAAGTCTTTGGGGTGCAATATAGGCTGATTAAAAGAAAAATAAAACAAAGCACTAATTAACTGTGCTATTAAAGGTCCATTCACTTTGCTGGAGGAAAGAGCAACATCTCCTAGGATGGATGCTTGCTAATAAATCAGGAGGGCTTTGTTCATCTGCCAGCTCCCCCACAGGCTGGCTGGGTGGTCTTGCTGCGAGTCAAATCTCTTTAACCTCAGTTTCTCTATCTGCAAGATGGGGAGGAAAAGTATGTATTCCCTTCTCTCCTTCAATGAATGATGAACTCCAAAAAAACTTTAGAAAAATTAAAAAGTGCTGTAGAAATCTGGAGTGTTGCTGCTATTTCTTACATAGCAAAAATCAAAGTTCCTGAGTAAAGAGTCCTTCTCTCCTTTGTTATCACATAGATTTTTAAGACAGAGAGGATCCAAGAGAGGAGATATGTCAGCTGCTCCCTATGGAAGGAGATGGACAAGAACTGCCAGGCCCTGAATGGGACCTCTTCAAAACCGGAGGAACTGGGCAGAAGTCTTCCATCAGCCTAGAAAGATGGCTGGCAGCAACTGCCTCATAACCTTGGATCTGGTGGGGTTTCCTACAGAAGTGCCATGACCCACTTCCTAAGATGAGGAGGAGGACACAGGGAAACCAAAAGACCATCATGACTCCAGCTCAGCCACTGAGATGTACTACGAGACATCAAGGCTGGGGAGGTGGACGGAGTATACAAGCTTTGCAGGAGGAAGGGGAGAAATGGACTGCAGTGAGACCTCTCGCTGAGCAGTACCCCACCTCATGAGAGCACAGAGAGAAAGAGCTGGTGGAAGAGGCACAAGAGACTAGTAATGAGAAGGTACTCAAGACACGTAGGGGTAAACCCAAACGCAATGGGTCACACACAGCTCTTTGCAGGAACAACAGATGACCACACATCAGGATGCTCATTCAACCAGATCAGGTTTCCCTGCGCTTGCTAAGCCAGGGCTCATTCAGTCTATTTATTAGTTTATAGTTTTTGCCAATCCTATCTCTTTTTTAAATTAATTGCTTTTTACCTTGGATTACCTAGAACAAGCTTTTTATGTAACAGCCCTTGCTGAGATAGACGATGTGACAGATGGAGGCTGGATCCTGCAATTTGGAATTTAAATGGCTCCATCAAGAATGTGGCCAAGAGCGTTGTAAAAAATGGTAAATCCGAACATCCACGGTGTCTGCAAAGTCAAAGAGCTGCAATTCAAACATGAAGGCAGCTGTCCAGAGGGAACTGAATTTGTTTTTCAAGGTAGCCAGTCTAGACATAATTTTACCACCTTGCGCCTTTTATGTGCTTGTGCTCTCTTCTTACAGTTCTTTGGGGAAAATTCTGAGATTGCATTCCGTTATTTTCTACCATCAGTTCCACGATTTGCTAATGCAAACTGCAAGGTGTGAGCAAACAGTAGGAACAGTAAAAATACTCACTTTGCTGCTGTTGTGAAAGTGTAGGTATAATGTATCTATTTACTGAATTACA
Source organism: Podargus strigoides (assembly GCA_028020825.1). Lineage (NCBI taxonomy): Eukaryota > Metazoa > Chordata > Aves > Caprimulgiformes > Podargidae > Podargus > Podargus strigoides. The sequence continues at coordinate 18,286,104 of CM051663.1, forward strand.
GAAAATCGCTTTCCTCTTGCAGATGAATGTTGGCAAAATTGGTCACTTAATTCTGAAAGACTGCGAGAAAGGTAACAGCAATTACTTCAATGTCATGGCAACACATGCCAGCACTGTGCAGATCTCAACATATCCTCGCTGCAGTCCTCCTTTGGAAAAAAAAAATACCAGATTTTTGGCAGCTTTTGGCAGCACTGAGGTTTCCTGGAAGCGGTGCTCCTGGGGAAGCATTACCCATGCTACCAGGTCTACAAGATTTGGGTGAGCATCTTCTGCCAGCCCCATTTCAAGCATCCTTCAGGCAGCTGCCTCTGCTCTGCCCAACCCAGAATGACTATCAGGAGGCATTTGACAGCACCGCCTTGCCTGCTATTAAAATCCTCCCCCAAGCTGGCATGGAGATTTTTCAATAGAGCAATGTCTGCAAAGGGACAGGACCAACAGTTTGTGCTGGCTTTGCAACTATCTCACATGAACGAGGGCCTTCAGGGGTTTTGCCGCGTGGTGTGATGATGGCCAGTGTGGGTGTGGGGGCTCAGGCTGTAAATGCAAAATGTAAATGTAAATTATCTCGCTATCCAAGCCAATCTTATGGGAATAAAATCGTTACAGGCTGTAAATTACACTGAGTCTCTAGGATCTACAACTCACCCTCCCAAAAATCAGATTTCCTGCCTTCAGCCAGGGCTCAGTCAGCTGTATGGGTGGGGTATGGGTGGATTCCCAATGATATCATGGAAGTATGTGGGTTTGCCTGCGAATTCCTGTGTCTTCTCTTGCGCTAATTTCTCTCTTTGTTTACTCTTATCAGGACCTCTGCAGCCAAGAATTAATTAGCAGCACTGCCTTAGTACATTGAGGTCCTACCAGTTCAAGGCATTCTATGTACACAAAGCCAAGATCTGCACAGCTTAAAACAGTTTTTTAACGGAAACCATTACTAAGCACTACTACTAGTAAAAAAATCAGCTAATTATACCAAAAAAAATAAACACTTGAGTGGAGAGTGTCTCTGCAGCTTCTCTATATAAAGCCAGCAGTGGTAGTGGTTAGGAAGAAGATGTTTTAGTAAGGTCTTTGGCATTTTTTCACTTGCTGAAGAGCTTTTCTACTGCCTTTCACCATGCCTGGTACATGGATAAGCCAATCCAAAGAGCCTCATTTATTGCACTGCCTGGGGCTCTGGATTTTTGCTTTTTTGTTTTGTTTTTAAAGGAGTATAAAAAGCACCCTAAACAGGGTGATACTGTTTTGCACAGCGTTAATGCAGTTACTTGAAGTGAGACATGCAGAGGTTATTTGCTTCCTCTGCTTGCTAAAATAAATAAATTGTGTGTAGATTAAGTGCTGTGCAATGAAGGCAGCATTGTATGCGATATTCCCCAGCAGACGCTTACATTTCCTAGATAAGATACATGGCAGTGAAGGTTGATGAACTACAGACGTTCACATGAAACTACAGCTAACTACTATTACCACTAAAAATATCACCTAGTTATACTTGCTATAATAAACATTTATATGTACAGATTATCGCTGAGCTTCGATGTATAAAACAACTGGTGGTGGATAAATTTTAGAAAAAGTCATGCCGGTAAGTATGTTGCTGCAATTTGCCTGTTATAGGCTCTTTTCTGGCATCACATCCAAACTATTGACAGGATTTGGGACACATCAGCAAGTGGAAGCAAATCCAGACTGTGGATTTGCTTTATTTTTTTATTGGCTTTAATTCAAAGAAAATAATTAGAAAATATTTTCAAATTGTAATCTTCATGCTGATGACACCAAGCTGTGTGGCGTGGTTGGCATGCTGGAGGGAAGGGATGGCATCCAGAGGAACCTGGACAGGCTGGAGAGGTGGGCCCATGCCAACCTCATGAAGTTCAACAAGGCCAAGTGCAAGGTCCTGCACCTGGCTGAGGGCAATCCCAAGCACAAGTACAGGCTGGGCAGAGAATAGATACACAGCAGCCCTGAGGAGAAGGACTTGGGGTGTTGGGTGATGAGAAGCTCACCATGAGCTGGCAATGTGTGCTCACAGCCCAGAAAGTCAACCATGCCCTGGGCTGCATCAAAAGCAGCGTGGGCAGCATGTCGAAGGGGGGAATTCTCCCCCTCCACTCTGCTCTGGTGAGACCTCCCCCACAGTGCTGTGTTCAGCTCTGGGGCCCCAAACATCAGAAGGACATGGAGCTGTTGGAAGGAGTCCAGAGGAGGCCACAGAGATGATCCGAGGGCTGGAGCACCTCTGCTCTGGGGACAGGCTGAGGGAGTTGGGGTTGTTCAGCCTGGAGAAGAGAAGGCTCCAGGGAGACCTTAGAGCACCTTCCAGTGCCTGCGGGGGCTACAAGAATGCTGAGGAGGGACTTTTGACAAGGGCATGGAGTGATAGGATGAGGGGTGATGGCTTGAAACTGGAAGAGGGGAGATTTAGGTGAGATCTGTGGTGTGAGGGTGGTGAGACACTGGCCCAGGTTGCCCAGAGAAGCTGTGGCTGCCCCCTCCCTGTCAGTGTTCCAGGCCAGGTTGGATGGGGCTTGGAGCAACCTGGTCTGGTGGGAGCTGTCCCTGCCATGGCAGGGGATTTGGAATGTGATGAGCTTTGACATCCCTTCCAACCCAAACCATTCTATGATTCTGTGAGAGCACTGAACCAAAATAATAGGAGTCTCATTTCTTCTTAGGAAACAAAACGAAAAAAGAAGCTTGGAAAGAAGCTCATGAAGTCAGTTTATCTGTCGTACAGCTCCAGGAAAGGTCTGCCTTTAGCAAATATGGCTTTAGGAGACCTTTTTCTTCAAGGAATGTGTGCTGGGAAGCTCTGCATAAGCCAACTCTGGGACAGAAGCCCCCATTCCAGAGTGCTCCCACCTCCGTCTGTCTCCTCTTGAGAGAAGGTCCGTATCCCATGTCTGGCAAGTAGACATCCTTGGCCATAAAAAGGTTTCTGACCTATGGGAGGCATTTATTTGGTTTTCTGTTGTGTAGGAAGATAATATCAAAAACCTTCTACAATAGAAGACCAAAAGCCAGATGAGAAACTTACTCAAATTCTCGTGTAATGTTTCTGCTCAGTGAAGACTCTGGCTATGGTTTCATCTGAGTATTTTGCAAATGCGTGTGAAATAATAATGTTACTAGAGTTACCCTTCGTAACACTGATCTTGTTATTTTACTTTATATTTTTTCAGGATGGTCTGAATTTAACCATTAACATAATTCTAGGTTCAAGGAAGATGATCCAAACCACCTTGGAAATATCAGTGAAGTGCAAACAAACACTTTGTTGTTGATGCCCAAAGACACAACCATCTTGGGCAAGGTGGAACCAGATATGTTGCTATGTTCATTTTTTCAGACCAATCCTATCAACAGCAACCTGTTATTTCAGGCAAATCAGATCAAATGCAGCTATCAGTTCTCTTCAGTTAGTTTTGACCCTGTGCTTCTGCCTATTTTGCATGCCTGGGATGGGAATACTGCATGTGAGACAGCACTGTTGCCTTGAAATAAAACAGCGCAGCTCCTGGGGCACCAGAAAAATAGTTGTCAGTGCTTACACACGCAAGAGTTTGTCAGGTAAATCTGCATGCAAAAATAGCAAGATACTTGCCAAAATCATGTACTGGGTCTCAGTACATACAAATCCCGGAATAAAGATAAGCCAGCCTAACCATCTGGATATGTATGTCATACAACAACAATCTATGCAATTTGGTTTTTGGTCTTAAATCCTTCTGTCCTAAAAAAAAAAAAAAAAAAAAAAAAAAAAATCAAGTTAATTTTAAACAGGTTTTTTTCTATCACAGGCATCTAAATTGAACAATCCTTGAGCAAGCTGTTCCTTTTTCTATGCCAAATCTTAAAATGAAAAAAAAGCAACCAGAAAACCTGAACAATTAAATTCTGCCACAGAAATCAATGCAGACGAGCCCCCTTTCAATGCTAGGTATTTATTTTAATGTATTAAGTGTTCCTAGTAGACACATGAAAGAGAATATCTCCATTTTTGCCTTTGATGATGTGACTTCTAAGAAGCATTTTTTCAGTGCCAAGAAAGATCAGTCACATTACTGCTGGCAGTAAGTAGCACTCCCAGAAGCTGTTAAATTCTTTACCTGCAGATGAGTGGCTCTTGGATAGGTAAAGAACTATTTCCTGCCTTTTGGAGATAGGAAAAGGATCCAAACTGATTATGAAATCACTGTAACTGATAATCTTCAGACAGCAGCATTATCAAAAGGCGAGGACAAATGACCAAATTCATCCAACACTTCACTGTTTAAAACCAGTAAGTTCAAAATGGAAATGAATTGCTTTCAGCAAAGTCAGGGTCTACAAGGTGTTGTGTTAATGAGTACTGTGTAAGAATAGCAGATACTATGATTGATAGCAGTAGTATATCTATATAAATATGTATACATATGTGCATGTGTGTATATACAAAAATCTGGAAATAGCACACAACACTTCAGAGGAATGAAACTACAGATCTGGGGAAAAATTAAGAAAGGTGCCAGCATGACACAGAAGCCTATTTCCCCATTTTAAAAAAAATAATTAAAAAATGCTAAGTGCAGACAGGGAGTCTGGAGCCAAAAAACTCCTGCGGTCACTTTGACCAGAAGAGGAGACAAGCTTGCTCACAGTGTGCCAATGTAAGAGAGCTCAGAAACAGTCTGTTTGTTGTGCATATCCTACAATCACATACAACCAGGTGATTCCTGAAAAAGTTTTTGATGGGTTACTCTTTATTAAAGCCTACAAGTCGAAGCCCTGAGCATGTGGTGAGCACCGGGACTGGAACTGGGCTGTAGACACATCTCTCCCCTTCCTCACAGGATCTACCACCTTCATTGCTCACTTCACTTGTGGCTGACCCATCTGCCAGTAAGGTGAACATCAGGTAAATGATGTCCATGCCACCATGCACTCCTCGTGGTGTAACACGGACCAAACCCAACTTTCCAGGCAGGGACAGCTCTATCTTTAAAGGCATCCCCTCATTAAAAATTGTAAGTACTTTCCAGCTCTCCCTGATATCAGCAGTAATTGAGAACACTCTACTTTCCATGGGAACAAGCTTTGTTTGCAGGCATATTAAAAGTATTTTAGGTTATTTTGGCATCTCATTTGAAATAATACCACTGGGCTCTTGCTTTGACTGTGCATACTAGGTTTATCCAGCATGAGGTTACCACACGAGAACTAAGTAACTCAATCCTCTGCTTCTGTGTTATCTTCCTCTCACCCATGATATTTTGAAAAATTCACAAGAAAAACATAGTTGGTGTTATTTTTCATCTGCCAGTGTTAGCACCCTCACAATCCTGGAGGATTTCTTCATTCTCAAGAGGCTGCTCCATAAATTGCTAAGCATCCAAGTGACTGGGCAAGTCAAGAGAAGACCATGAACCAACACCATGTAAATGAAAAGAAAGAAAATGGCCTATTGGTAAGACTTGAGGTTTTATTGGCAGGGCTAACATGTATCAGCAAAAATATCCTCACAGTAGCATAAATTTTGATTATCAACACAGCCAGGTATGTCCTCCTGCTCTTCTAGCTCATGCCATTTGGAAGACCAGTTTAAGTCATACATGAGGAAGAGTTTTGAAGTCCCCATGAGATGTATTTCCTGAGCAAGGGGCATCTGTTTGCAATGGTACAAACCTGCTAAGTCTTGTCCATAGACAAGACCAGTTCCTTCCCTAACCATCCTCACCTGGAGGGCTAAATCTGCTAAAAAGGCATGAATTCACTATTGATGTGGACCCACACCTGACTGGTGTTTGCACCAATGACCAAGACAGAAGAAGGGCAGACCAGGCAGGGAGAGAAACCAGGGGCAGAGGTACCCTGCACGTACTGCATGAGCTGAGCTACTGTGGGCAATGGAAGACATGATGTCAACCAGCACATTTTCGTATCTCCTTTGATCCCAGTCCAGATGGTCTTCTCTCCATACCATCCACATCACTCCATGAACGAGCTCTAGATGAGCAAAGGACGGCCCGCGCTTGGGTTCACAGAGGATGCACTGTGCTCCAGTAGGTAATAGCAAGCCAGCAATTAGAGATTAACATTCTGGTAGCTAATATTTAGTCCATCATAGCTGACAGGAGACTCAGAGACAGACATGTCACCTGCAGTGACAAATGAACTCACAGTTTGAAGCTAACAGCTTCCCTTGCATTCCTCTCATGAGTCTATGCCATAGACTGCCGTCGCTTCACAGGCGTCTTCTCTTGAGCCAACCCTGCCAGAATGACTGTATTTAATATTATATCACAAAGTGACAGGAGGAGATAGTGATATGTGTCCCCTCTTCATGCCATTTCCCATGAGGCCTAGAAAAGATCATCATACTTTATTTTATGATCAGAGGGTCATTCATCTATATCTGCTTTGAAGCCACAGTAGACTTTTTGCCAATCACTAATAGAAACTAAATAAACACAGCCAAACAGTGTCATCTATCTGTGTGGTGAGTAATTATGAGGGATTCCTCCTTAAATAGATGCTTAAGTAAATATAGAAATATCATTTTACAAATGCTGGCTCAAGAAGAGATGTTGGGGGATTACAAAGAAGGGACACCTCACTTACAAATGTACATACACATGTGCAAATGTGACCCTATGCTGTTATCAACTACAAAGCAGAGGAATTTGTTCTGGCTTTTAGAGTCACTTGTGTGCTTTCTTCAATGCACCATCTTCAAGATGAAAAAGTACTTTTCTATTTCCAGAGCTCTGTTCATGAAAATGACCTTTTCATTGAGTGTTTTCACTCTATTTATTTCCCAAGGAGGCTATTGGGGAACTATTTCATACAATACATTAGGAGTTCGTGCAATATGATGGTGGGTTATGACACAACTGTATGATCCTTCTATGCCCTATATGTGTTTATTAATGACCCTGTAGCAGTGAGCCCAGAGCACTGGGTGTTCTGGCTGACACAAGTTATTTTGCTCTGCCCACTTCAACCCTTCCTCCGTGTCACCAGGATGCAGTATTCAGCCTCATCTCTGCTCCTGCAATGTCAGGATGGTCTGCGGATCAAGAGGATGACATTTCTCAATGCCACACGAAGTCATTTGCTACTTAAGGATGGGTTGGTTTGGGAAGTTCTGCTCTCAGTGAGCAAAACTCAATTAACTGTGGGAAGGGGGAAGCAGAAATCAGGAAGGGGAAGCGACAGGGAATCACAGAATCACGGAATTATCAGAGTTGGAAGGGACCTCTAGAGATCACCCAGTCCAACTCCCCTGCTTTAAAGCAGGATCCCCTAGAACACATCACTCAGGACTGCATCCAGAGTCTAGATGGCTTTAGACCAGAAATCTAACTTCCTTCTAGCCAAAGTTAGGTAAGGTGAAAACCACCTTATAAATGGCCCAGCCTGGTAAGTACCAATAGTGACATTAATTATTTCAATCAATGTCAAACGAGTCTATGAATTAACTGAGTTTTTCCTATTCAGTCTGGAGAATAGAGATGATGTGTGTTGGAAGACACTGGAACAGAATCACACACTGCCCTCAGGGGTGCACATAATGGCATGGGATTTCTGTACGTTACAACATTCCTTTGAAACATGTCATCTAATGACAGACTTTCTCCTCTTTGTTTGGGAGGAGGGAGAGAGAAATTAGCTTTGTTATGCGATTTCCTCCCTCTTAGCTATTTCTCATTTTAATTTTCAGATAGATGCATTCTGTACACATGTTAACTGTAAATAAAAACATCTTCTGCTTTGCAGTACCTTACTTTCCTTTTGAGACTCTTGGAAGAATAACCGCACATCTCTGAACACCATCCTTAGAGTGAAAACTCTGCAAAGAACTTGTTAGTAAGCAAGGTTAGAGCCTGGTAAACTGAGGCAAGGGTTTGGCACAGCGGTCTTGCATGGACAAATACCACAGCCTGCAATTTTCTTATATGTTAAACAACTAGTTCTATTATTGTATTATTTATCTTACCAAATATTTTCACTTTTGTGCAACTGAAAGATGCTCTGAAGTTCTGGCGGGGCTTACATCTTTTATCCCAGGGCTGCATCCCAACTGGTGCTATGCCTTGGGGGGAAGGTGTCAACAGCAGAAGTTTGTATGCAAGGAGGTAGCACTTAAAATAGCTCCAATATATAGAAAACGAATCCTTGCTTCTGAGATGTAGCCTTGTGTTCACAGTAAGTCAAAGCAATTAAGCGGGCTTTCTGGCTCTACTTAATCTAATTTACCACATTTTTCTGTAATGAATATGTTGCAAAATAGTTTAACTAGTCCAAACTAAACAAACCTTCAAATCAGTGCCAATTTACCTTACCTGCTGGCCAGCAAACTGACATGCTCGCCAGTGAGAGACGGAGGAAGACAACGCACTTAGACTCACCTTAAGACTCACCAGAGTGAGTCTCATGTCCTGATGTTTCTAGCTTGAACAGAGAAGCTGAGATCTTGCTGTCCCTTCTTTCTCTCTCCATTCAAATTTTGCATTTAATTTACAGATTCAGTTACTGGAGCAGCACATGGAAAGCTGGAGTTTTCAAGCATAAAAGGCCAGCTGTATATCTGCTTCCCATACATATATGGTATATATATATATGTCAAATCATCAGGCTGATGTAACTGGTCCTATCAATTAAGCATATGTTAGAATCAGCGCCGCAATCTAACAAAACCGCCTCCCTAAACAGGACCTTGCAAGGCGCCAAGTGCTGGTGGAGAAGCTCTGAGAGCTCTAAACTCCCATTGCCACCCTTTGGAGGTGAGGCTACTCCTTGTAGGAGTGGGTATGGCCATGAGGAACCTGAGCTGCAGACTTCCTAGCACATCGCCATTAAACAAAGGCAATAACAGTAGTAGTAGTAGTAGTAGTAGTAGTAGTAGTAGTAGTAGTAGTAGTAGTAATAATAATAATAATAATAATAATAATAATACTTAGCAGGTAAGTACAATAGCTGCTGGGGTTGTGAATGGGAGGGTTCTTGCAAACCTCTGGGTATGGTGCCGGTGATATCACTCAGTCTGGCAGGAGGTCTGCAGCTCAGATTTCTTAAGGCCTTTAGGAGGTGGTAAATGTCTCACTTTTGCTTTAAACACAGTGTTAATTATGTTTTTAAACAATGGCTATAAACTCTCCTTTAATTCTTTGTAAAGTGCTCTTTTGTGTCTCTATGATTTGGAGGGGCGAGTGTTGGAAGGCTTTGGGGTTGGTCAGAGTTAAATACCACCGCTAGGGCTATCAAATAAAAAAGAATATCACTTTTAATTTTGCTCATTGTAGTTGATAAACTTTAATCTCAAAGTTGTGTCTATCTTTGAACTTGGAGGCACAGTTAGCACAGGAGCCATCACAGTGCTTTGCTCAATTCAGATTTTCTTCTTGATTCCATAGGTGGTGTTGGGTGGTTCAAATTTGTGTCACTAAATTATGCCAGGAAAACTCCTCCCAAAAACTGTAATGTGACAAAAAAAAAAGGTGCCTGTAATAGCCTTCAGATATTTCAGATCCAAAGTTGCTTTTATGTCTTTGAAAAAACCAAATATTAATACATTTGGGAAATGGTGGGCCATGTTCTGCAGCCCCTCAAAGACCCATCCAGCAGCTGTCAGGTATCTCAGTCAGTACATCTGCTTCTACCTTCTCACAGAATATGTAATTTTTGCCTCTTAAATGAGGAAAACAAGTCTGGGCCTCCTTTGGATTAATGATTGCTATCAGATGGCATGCATGCTTCCCTCCAGATGAAATGAATGTGCAGGTTTGGGTAACATGCTTTTCAAAATCCAACCTTTAAATTACATTTCACTATTAATACTTTTTTTTTTTCTTTCCGTTTATGCAATTTGGATTGTGAAATCGGGGTAGTTGGTTCCTGTCTGATCCTATTTTTCTTGTTTACCTGAATCTCCCTTATTTCAGGTTCAAAGGTAATTTCTCATCCTGGAGGAAGTGACTATCAGACAGGGTCCCAATTTCATTTCAGTGACACTCTCCAGTTCTCAAGTGATTTCCATCACTTGGATAGTTTAGAGGAAAAAATTCAATTCCAAGTAGGTAGTTTTCCCTGGAGCTGAGCCATGTGGAAGACTGTCATGAAAGCATTTCTGTTGGGTTTAATATTTGTAAAAAGCTATTAAAAAATCCCAACCCTACATTTAGACAAATGAGGGGTTTTCAATTGTCTGTTTTAATACACTGTCTCAGCTAATTCATAAATTATCAGGTACAAAGGGCTATGCCTACTGTCTAGACTACCCACCTGAGTAACTCAGACCAGGAAGACTCCCTGCATCCATACAGGTTTAAACCAGCTGGAGTTCATCTTCCGAATACCACCAAAACCTCACTTCAAAATTATTATTGACAGAGCATCCACCACAACCAGTGGTTAATTACTCTACCTTAATCGTTACTGGTGAAAAAACAATGCTTCGTTTCTCACTTGCATTCTCCTAGCAGAACATCCAGCTTTTGGCTCATCCTGTATCTTTGAGAGACTCAGGAAACCATTATCAAAACCTATTTTTTTTCCCCCCACGCAGGTATTTTGTGACTAAGTCATCGCAGACTTCTAAATAAAAGACATAGCTTCAGTGGGAATTTTCCTTGGAAAAGACTGTGAAAAGCATAGGCTTGTATCTCACCATCAGTGAGGACATGGCTAAAGTTTGAGAGAGAGAAATCAGCTCCACAACGCATATGGCCGGGCCACTGCAATAAATACAGAAAGACACATAAATGATGGTAAGGTCACAACCTATCCCATTAAAAAGGAAGGAACTCCAAAATGACACCCCTACCTGCCAGCAATCGGAAATACAGAAGCTGGTGATTTTCCTCTTGCTTTGCCTGCTACTCTCCCATCCCCTTTAGAACTACTTCCTTCTGCTAAAAAGGGGTTTGGTAGTTTTGTTTGATTTTAGTCAAGGAATTGTAGGTTCCTCCCACTGGTAAACTGATCTGCTGTGGTCCCTAGCAGTCCCCTGTTTCTGGGTAAGCAGCCGATGCTGAAGCAGGGTACATCCCTGCATTATGGCTTCCATCTGAGCAGCCCAACTTTCAGGATCTGACAAATGCCCCTAAAGCTCAATACCTCCTGCCAGAAGCTGGGGATTTTCTTGATAATGCTGGGACTGAAATGCTGCTTTTAAGTGATGGACACCCCAGCCTTCCCCAGTCCCCTTGGGGGTAGGTACTGCAATGTCATACAGACCATATATTAAGTATCCAGGGGGCAGCAGATCCACACGTCAGGATGTACCCTAAGACCTACAGGCAAATCAAGACCACTGGTTGAAACCAGAAAGTAGCTGTCTCATCTCCATTCTGGACTCCAGGAGAAGAAATCGTGGGGTAACAGACATCTTATGTCCCATATAAGCCCCAGCTCTTTATATGTACCCCATTATCTGCTCCAGAGCTTGCTATAGGTACAGGTAACTACAAAAAAAACATTGCAGTTTGTGCATTTGGCAAATGTCCTTACTTGAAATAAAGAGGATTTTGGTTCACATCGCTGAAACTCAAATGCTGAAGGGGGGATACCAGCTATACTGTCTACATATGCTTACCTTTAAAATGTTCCAGCAAAGCTGCTATGCTTTCTGTTTCCACATTAAAAAATCCCTTCTCGAGAGCTCACACACAAAACCAAGCCTGAAAACATACATTTACTATTTCAGACATTTGAAACACAAAAGTACAAGCACAATACAAATGAAGAGTCACACATAAGGTGGTGCACTAAGGTCGTATATTTCATATTAATATTGAGCCTCCCACTCTGCAAGATCCTAAGGAGCTCCACAGAGCACACACAGATCCCAAAGGCACTGGGATTGCTGAGTTGGACTGCTGGAGGAAGAAGCCGATCTCCTCGTCAGCACATTATGTAGCAAAAGGGATTTGCAGGCTTTCCTTTGTCTGTAAAGTCAAATATTCCACCTGCCCCTGACCCTGCCCTTTACACCTGTCCTTGAACAGACCCACATCTCCTCTGTCTCGCCTGTGGCTCCCAAATGGTGTCACGTTCTGCTGCGCTGCAATCCCCAGCTCCCAGGTCATCCCCTCCCAGACTGGCTGACCTAAATCCCTTTCCTCTCACCTCCCAGTCATAAATCCCACCGGTGACGTTCGGCAGGATCTGGGCTGAACCTCAGCCCCACTGGTGACATGGCACTGCCGTTGCGGGTTATTTGGGGGACGGCGGCACGACAGGGGCAAAAATGTAGGTGGGACACAGATTAAGGGACACTGTATGGCTGTGAGTGACAGCCAGAGATGCCACGAAGGGCAGGCACCGCTCCTCCTGCCCACTTCAGCTGTGGGACACCAGATCCTTGTTTGCAGCAGCACTTGCCCTCGACACCGGCCCGTGTTTGTCCTCCCCTTCCCCACAGCACACTGGGTTCGGCTTGATCCCTGCACCATGTATATTAATGCACGTTGTTATACAAGCATCTTCTGTTCAAAACGGTAAATTAGAGAGAGATTATACTGATTTAATAGATATTTTAATATATATATTATTTCCTTTATGCTGTCCTAAAGGAGCCCAGGTAAGAGACTGCCTTGTGTTTAACCCCTCTCTAGACAGAAAACTTAACCAATACATTTCTGTGGTCGAATCATAAAGCTAACAACATTTCAGCTAGCAAAGCACAGATGCAAAGTCAGGCATGTGTGAGTTTTGATGAATTTTGTTTCCCGCGACTCAATGAGTACCCCTGAGCCAGTGCCAGTGCCTGCTGATGGATCACTTGATTTGGATGGACCAGTTCCCAGGGCATGAGGAAGGAGTGTTTTACCTCATGCCTGATAAGCACAGGTGAGTGTCCATCCCACCAGGCTTTTTTTCCCATTTATTCTACCCACTTGCAGTGAATCTCTTTCCAACAGATGCAATGTCAGAAGGGCCAAGAGCACCCAAGACCACCAGCACTTAAATGATGATTTTAGCTTGCAGTGCTGCATGAGAAGAGCTAGAGAATGAGGTCCACGTTCCCCTGTGACCTGCTGCTCTGCTCATAGCAAGGTTGCTCGGAGAACAGTTTTCTTTGCAGACCTGAGGTCTCATAGCTTGAATTTGCTGTGTTGCTGTGAGCTGCTGGAGAGGAAGGAGACCTTGGATACAGCCAAAATGGCATCATAACCCAGACTTTGAACATTGCTTGAGAGCTCTGCTCTGAAAATAATGCATAAAAATAGAATCAGGGCCACAGGCTCAGCTATTCCCAATGTGCACAAAAGCATGGGAGAGTGCCAGGAGCCTGCCTGCGCTGCCTCTGCCCTGCCTTCAGCCTGGCTTGTTCTCTCCCACCTCCCCTGAATGGCTTTTCACTGCTGTTAAAAAAGAGAGGCATACCCCCAAAAGAGCAAAGTGTGTTTGTTATTGACCCTCGCCTCTACAGTGTATGAAGAGGGATCAGCTCTGTTTGTTTGTACCCGATAATGATGTCAGGAAAAGTTGGGTTTTTTTCTCCGAGCCTGGTTTTATACCCTTTGTTGGAAGTGCCTCACACCCTGGTGCTGTTAGCAAAGCAATTAGGTTAACAGTGCCTTGGCTCCAACTGTCTGTCAAAGGCTGAATTGCAATGCAAATGAACCCGGCTTTAGCTCTTCAAAGACAAGCCGGGCTCAGGAAAGGTCCCCGGAAACCTCCATGAGAAGTGAGGTCCCGGAGCAGGGAGCGTGGGCTCGGTAGGATTTTACATGCAGGACCTAATGCGTGTCCCGTGAGGGATGCAATACATCATTATTATACAAATGCATTATATAAATGCAATATATTATAGAAATTCTTGCAATGCTTCAAAGGGGCTTACATGGAAGATGGGAACAGATTTTTTAGCAGGGCCTGTAGTCACAGGGCAAGGGGCGATGGTTTTAAAAGAAGGGAGATTCAGACTAGACATAAGGAAGAAATGTTTTACAGCGAGGGTGGTGAATCACTGGCCCAGGTTGCCCAGAGAGGTGGGAGATGCCCCATCCCCGGAAACATGCCAGGTCAGGTTGGACGGGGCTCTGAGCAACCTGATCTGGTTGAAGATGTCCCTGCTCACTGCAGGGGGGTTGGACTGGGTGACCTTTAAAGGTCCCTTCCCACTCAAACCCTTCCATGACTCTATAACTCAAACAGATTTTATTCCTTTTCATGGGTTAGTGGCAATCCTGGTACATTTTGGGACAGGTTCTGGTCCATGCTGACATTTACCTGCCCATGAGCATGCCACCCCACAGCAACACAGGCTGTGGGTATCACCCCTCTTTCAGAGCGTTCCCCCAACCCAGGTACCATGCACATTTTTATCAGCTTCGTTATGCTTATTTCTCTATTTTCCATATGGCCGCATACATACGGCCTGCTCAAACAGCTTTGCAGGGTTAATTAGAAAGCAGTTCTTTATCAGTGGTTTAATATTTAGCACTTCTGGAGTAGTTTTCACATGCAGAGATCACAAAGACAGGCAAGTGCTGGTGGCCCATCTGTACTGATGGGCAACAAGAGGTGCCAAAGCCCAGGTCTCTACTCACAGGGATGTGCCCAAGGTCACTCAGAGAACCTATGGCAGGGCCAAAATAAATATATTAACTCCTGGACCCCATTCCTGTTCTCCATCCCTTCACAGCACACACCACTCTCTGCTTTTTGTCACTCTGTTCACTATAATAACGTAATCACCTCTGTAATTGGGAAAAAAAAACCCCACCTCGGAACTAAAGATATCAATCTCATTCCTTTATAACAGCCTGGAAAGTTTTAAAAATTTTTAAATAATAATGCATGTATTAATGATCATGTCTTTCACCAGCAGATAGGGGAATGAAAAGGAACTCTTTTTTTCCCCTTTTCCCTATCAATTTACGATATGCATCACAGTGGAAAAGGGATGGAGGTCCTCTAAGGAAACAAGAAATCAGTCTCAGTGTCTGGAGGATGGTAAGCAAGACATTAAACTAAAACTGTTCCCAATTCTCCATTTTTTGGGATGCAGAAGAGACCATTTTAAAAGCAACGGGATTTCCTGGAGAGTGCAGGGGACCCAGATGCTGATGCTGCTCTGTGGTGGCCCCCTCCTCTGTCACCCCAAAGCCAGGTGGCTGCACCCTGGGCACTGTGCATCTCACCCCACCTCTGCCACGGCCTCGGCAGCTTATACTTATGCCCATTAATTATTTGGAGGTGAAGTGAGCAGGCCATTTATTTCCCCTTTCAGATCAAACCTTAATTTTTTCTTTTATATGCCAGCAAATAATGTTCCTCCCCTTAATTTTTTCATGCTATTTATCACAAAGCAGATTTTGAGCAGATTTTGAGCCTGGGCATGTGTAGTTTTGTGAACATTTCATAAGGCTGCCCTAAAATCGAGCCCCTAACCCATACGTACCCAGATTCTGCAAATACCGTGAGTGATTCCTGGCCCGTTAGGAGTCTCCCTGACCAGCTCATGTGAGTATTTGCACGACTGGGCTCTAAAATTACCCTTGTACTCCTGCCTGCACTTTGGTAGGCATCCAGGAGGGACAACCCCAGGAACACCCTGATGGATGATGTGGGTCGTGTCCCCCCGTGTTTTATGGCCGGTGTGGTGTTTAGTCAGGTGTAATTGTTTTAGAGTGGGATTTGCTTCTAGAGGCCACAATTTAAGAGTCTTGGCTTCTACTTCCAATGCAATAACTGACTTAACAAGTGACCTCAAGCAACTTACCTGCCCGCAGTTAGTAGATGAAAAAGGAGCTACTTATTCGTGGAAGCGCATGTGGGATGGGGACCCTCGGGGACAGCTCTTACCCCGCAAAGTCTGGCAATAAGAAGTCTATCTGGACTTCCCAGCTCCCTGCCGACAGGGCTGGACAAGCTGCACAGCCTCTTGGTGGCTCAGTTTCCCCATCCTCACTGCAGGTTCTGGCTGGCAGAATCCGAATGGGGCGATCTGTGAAGTACCCCGGGCGCCAGAAATTATTATCACCAGCAGTACCCATCACAAGAATAGTCGTAGCGTGACGTGCTGAGCATTCCCGCTTTGCGTTTGGTGAGAATCGGGGAGTACACTTACCCCACTCTGAAATACTTTCCCTTCCTTTGGCGACAGGTGCTGTAAACGTGCATAAGTATTATTAGTGTTATTGCTGCTTGTGCCATGCCTGCTTGTGATGCCCAGAATCAGATATATGGGCGTTTGGGGTTTTTTTGGTTTTTTTCTTTTTTTTTTTTTTTTTTAAATTTATTTTTTTAATTTTTGGGTTTGTTTTGGCTTTGCCATTTTTTTGTTTTGTTTTGTGTTTTGTTTCCTTTTTTTTTTTTAATGGCTGTATGGGTTTTAATTTTATTTTTTTTTTTTATTAATGGCTGGATGGGGTTTAATACTTCAATATTTACAGCTGTCTACAGCCTCTCTGGCACACCCCGGTTTCGGGGGTTCCCCTCGCTTTGCCCCCACTGGCTGCTGACAGACGATACTGCGGAGTGTGGGACACACACACACACACACACATCGACCACCCGCTCCGCACCCGCGCAGCACTCCCGATTGGTGACCCCCTTCCCGACACAGGGGTGGGGGGCAGCACTCTTGGGTGCTACCCTGGGCGCGTCGGTGGGCGCGGGGGGGGACACCCACAACCTTTCAGCAACCCGAGCCGCCGCTTGCGCAAGGCTGTGAGATAAATATTATATATATATACATATATATTTATTTTTTTTTCCCGGAGCGACACGGTGTCTAGACGCCCACGTGATGGTGCCGGGGCCGGGCCGGGCCGGGGCCGCGCCGCTGCGCACTGCGAGCCGCCGCCGCCGGGGGGGGGGGAGCGGGGCGGGTGCGGCCAAGCGCGGAAACACCGCGCTGCTGCCGGCTCCTGTCGCGCCCGGGGGCTCCCCCCTGCAGCACGGCACAGACGCAGGCGCTGGTGCGGGGTGAGAGCGTGATTGCACCGAGCGGAGGGGAAGGAGGGGGGGGGGGGGCTGTAAAAAAAAAAAAAAAAAACCCAAACCAAAAATCGAACCAACCCAAGAAAGGAGGAGGAGGAGGAGGAGGAGGAGGAGGGGAAGGACGGCAGGAAGGAGGGGAGAAGAGGAAAAAAAAACCGCAGGGAGCCAGACACGCCGGCAACAGGGAGAGGGTGGCCGCGAGCTGCCCCCGCACCGTGGAGAGGCGGCGGAGAGCGGCGCGGAGCGGCGCGGAGAGGGGGACACAGCCGCTGGGGAAAGGAGGGGACACAGCCCTGCTTTATTTTTATTTTTTAATTTTTCTTTTCGTAGCAGTCGGATCAAGGCTCCTTGTGGATTAAAAAAGCCCACAACCAGTAACCTTTGGGAAGAAGGAGAAAAAAGCAAACCCAACCGAACCAAAACAAACCCACCCAAAACCCCCCGCATCGGGACGGCTTGGGCTTTAAAAAGGGGATACAACGCTCGGGATGCGCTCGTTTTTCTCTTCGGTGGAAGATGCTTAACCCGACTCCGACGTCCGAACCTTAGGGTTGGTGTTTTGGGGCTTTAAAAATTTTTTTATGTATTTTTTTTAACAGACATCGTTTTGGTTTGTTTTTGTTTTCGTGGTTTTTTTTGGTTTTCGGTTTTTTTTCTTTGGTTGTGACTTGCGTGGCATCCATCGCGGCTTTCCGTGTCCCCATCCCCGTCCCTGGCGGGTGGATGGGAGCCGCAGCCCCGGGGAGGCCGAGGATCCCCCGCGGCTCCATCCGCGCTCCGCACCCGCGCAGGGCGGCGCGGCGCCGGCGAGCTCAGCCCTCCTCCTCCTCCCCCGGCGCCATGCGCCGCAGCCTCTAGACGGGGGCTTTTTATATTTATTTTAAATTTTTGAGGGGGAAAAGCCACAGCCCTCCCCCCCCCCTTTTTTTTTTGTATTTTAATTTTTTTCTGTATATTTTTATCTATCGGTGCGTTGGTGTCAGCGGGCGGAGGCGCGGGCCGGCGCAGCCCCCCGCGGGAGGCGGCGGGACCCGCGGCCCCAGCGCGGAGCCTGGCGCATGCCACAGCCCGCCCCGCCGCCACCCGCCGCTGCCCCCCGCCGCCGCGCCCCGGCTGCCGGCCCCTTCATGCGCGGCGGACGACATGCCCGTTTTGTAGCCGGGGGCCCCTCCTCTCGTCCCGCATGTTCAGGACCAAACGCTCGGTGCTGGTTCGGCGGCTGTGGCGGAGCCGTGCGCCCGGCGGGGAGGAGGAGGCGGAGGCGGCGGCGGGCGGCGAACCCGCGGCGGCCGAGGCCCGGGCGCATGTCTGCGGCGGGGGGCGCGGGTGCTGCCCGGGCAAGGCGGGCCGCGGCGGCGGCGGACGGGCGCCCTCGGGTGCGGAGGCGGAACTGAAGGCGCTGACCCACGGCGTGCTGAAGCGGCTGAAGGAGCGGCAGCTGGAGGGGCTGCTGCACGCCGTGGAGTCCCGCGGAGGGGCGCGCACCCCCTGCCTGCTGCTGCCCGCCAAGGCCGACTGCCGGCTGGGCCAGCACTGGTACCCCCTGCCCCTGCTCCTCTGCAAGGTGTTCCGCTGGCCCGACCTCCGGCACTGCTCCGAAGTGAAGCGGTTATGTTGCTGTGAATCCTACGGCAAGGCTCACCCCGAGCTCGTCTGCTGCAACCCGCACCACCTCAGCCGGCTCTGCGAGCTAGGTAGGCGCCGGAATGGGGATACAGGGGCTGGGGCTGCAGGGGATGGGGATACAGGGCATGGGGATACAGGGCATGGCAAAATAGGGGATGGGGATGTAGGAGACGGTGGTGTGAGGGTGGTGAGGCACTGGCCCAGGTTGCCCAGAGCAGCTGTGGCTGCCCCCTCCCTGGCAGTGTTCCAGGCCAGGTTGGATGGGGCTTGGAGCAACCTGGTCTGGTGGGAGGTGTCCCTGCCCATGGCAGGGGGTTGCGACGAGTTGAACTTTGAGGTCCTTTCACACCCAAACCATTCTGTGATTCCATGTAGTAGGGGATGGGGATGCAGGGAGTGTGGGATACAGAGGACGGGGATGTAGGGAATGGGGGTATAGGGGATGGGGGTGCATGGGACGGGGCTGCAGGGGATGGGGATGTAGGGAATGGGGTTATAGGGGACGGGGCTGCAGGGGATGGAGGGGATGGGGCTGCAGGGGATGCAGCCCTGCTCAGCTCCCTGCCCACTCAATTTTATTTTTTCCAACAACACAAAACTTCCCGTTGCCGTGTTTTTATGTGGGTTTTTTTTTTTACTTTAGGGGAGGGGGTCAGTACACTCCCGCCATTGCCCCGTGTCGGCGGGCCGCGCTGCCTCCCCGCCGTCCCCGCACGGTGCCGGGGGATTAGGGCCCGCCTGGCGCGGCCGGTCCGCCCCGCCGCTGCCGCGGCTCCGCCGAGCCAAGGAGGCCCCGATCAGACAGCCCGAGCGGCAGATAGCAGGGAGACTGGCGCCAGACGGCCCCTTTTGTTTATCTGACAGCTAAATATCAAGGCAATCACCGCCTCGCTGCCCTGCCTCCAACCCCCAGAGCTAAGACAAACAGTTTTGCTAAAAGAATGCCACTGTTATCATAAGTTCCTATCTTTTTCTTTTCTTTTTTTTTTTTTTTTTCCCCCTCTTTCTCATGGCTCTGCCTTTATTTTCTCTGTACTTTTCTAATTCCAGAGTCTCCCCCTCCACCCTACTCCAGATATCCAATGGATTTTCTCAAACCAACTGGTAAGTGGACTTTTTCAATGCAGATTGCAGATAAAGACAGAGAAAACTGCCCCTTTCTGGGGGGGAAACTTCTGCCTTTGTCATGCATTTCACTTTGGGCTGCTTCTGATAACCCCTGTAAGAATTAACATCCAGTTTATGTAAGACACCTCCTCACAAAGCAGGATTTTAAAACTCTGGCAGGAAGCTAGGAGGGATTGCAATGCAGCACAGGCCTTCAAGTCACTCGGCCAGCCGGGAAAACCGTGGGCTCCAGCTGTAAAAGACAGTGTTCCTGCACACCTGGGTGAATTTTTAGGGATTTAGGTTGGGCTTGGCATCTCCCTGATGGTTTGCAGTCCCAGTGAGACTTGACAAATGGAGTTGGTAGAACTGTTTCTGTGTTTTAAAGGAGACTTAATCCCACCTCATCAGGTTATAAAAGTGAAGAAAAGGAGTTGAAAAGTGGGGGGTTTTGCCTTATTTATTTTTTTATTTAGTGCCGCTCTGCATGCCTGTTGCTTGTAATTGAATGTCAGGGTGCCAGGGGAGAAGCCCATTTGAGGCTGGCACCAGCTCTTTTGCGGTTGTCTGCATAAACTCTTGGTTGGCAGCAAACTCGCCGGGTGTGATAAATGGGGCTGGAAAAAGGAGGGGAGGTGGAGGGAATCGGAAACGGGGGGAGCTCGGGGAGGAGCAGCTCCTGGCTCCCTGAGGATTAGAGCATCTGGAGTGTTGGTTGGAGCACAGTGGTCTCTGTGGTCATGTCGCTGGGTCGCAGCAGGCAGGAGGGGCACGGCAGTGCAGAGAGGAATGTATTTCTGAAGACCAGTATCGGGTCACTTTTTTCTTTTTTTTAGCCAAAAGAGCAATTTCTGTCAAATTGCTACTCTTGAGTTTCTGAGGACTAAAAGAAACCCCAAACTCGAGGTTGCTTCAGACACATGGGGTGCTTTTGTGGGGTCCCATCCTGCCCACTACTCCCTCGCAGGCTGGACTGTTGGTTTTCCTCTCTAAAAAACCCTATTAAGTCTTTTTATGCCTCGTGGAAATAAGCAAAACTGTTTAACAAACAGTTGTGTTGCAAAGCATGAAATGTTTTGCCTCAGCATCAAAAAGCAGGAGGTAAAGCCTCATGCATGAAAGAAGGGTGTCAGGACGAGGCTCAGTGTCCCAAGCACGTACTGGGATGCAGAAGGGTTGTTCTGTAATGGACTCTTGAGAGTCTGCTGGGTCACCAAGTTTTGTGGGTTTGAGTGAGATTGGTGTTGTTTTGGCTGCATCCCTGCTGGGGAATGCTCCCCCCAAAAGTTTATATTTCTGCCTTTATTGCCTGCCTTTCTACCCAGTGGTGGTCCTGGCGTGGGATGCAAAGGGCTTCGGAGCTGCAGGAGAGAAGGGTTAATGCTTGCCTTGAGCTTCCTGCAAAGATGTTAGGATAAATCTATTAGCGGGATTTAAACATCCAATCTGCCTCTGCCAGGACCTCATTTTCAGTTAGCCGAGTGATATATTTATTCATTAGCAAGTGTTGACATAAGGTAGCAAAATGTGTGTAAACAGAAAAGCCACAGAACATGAATGTGCCGTTTCGAAAGGAAAAGTTATTCCTGTCGGCCAATAGGAAGTGATTAACACTGCCCATCGGAAACGCAGAAACAACTGGGTTACTCACCAAAAAGTGCTCCTTTTTTTTTCCCCTTTTTGAAAGAAAAATCCGTTTGGCAGCTGAACGCTGACTAACGGGGCTGTGACAGGCGCAAGCGGAGCCTGGAAGTCTGTTGTTGCAGGTGGGTTTTGCAAGCTCAGGGTTTCTCGGCGTTTCCTCTGCAGAGGGACCGAGGGTTTCCTGTCCCAGCATCAATGCTGTCTCCTGCGGCATTTTCCCAGCCATTTGTTGCTCGCCGTGGGCTGGCTATTTGGAAGAGGGACAGTGGATGGTGATGGGAAGGTGTGAAGCCTTTTACCTGGCTGATGCACATGAGCCATCGTCTCCTCTGGGACCTTGGATGGGAGCGATCCCTGCATTTAGACTTGGGCAGCTGCCTCTGCCAGTGGAGCTGGGAACATGAATCGAGCAGGAAATTTCTGCTTCTCCCATCAGGTGTGACAATGGTAATCCAAATATTTTAAGTATTTTGTGCTATGTCTTGTAAGTGCTTCCTATGGACAGACGGACAGGAATACTTGGACCTGCATGGGCTCTGGCAGCAGTTGCCGGTGCCCGTGATGATAGAATCACAGAGTGGTTTGGGTGGGAAGGGACCTTTAAAGGCCGTCCAGTCCAACCCCCCTGCAATGCACAGGGACATCTACAGATCAGGTTGCTCAGAGCCCTGTTTCCAGGGATGGAGCATCTCCCACCTCTCTGGGAACCTGGGCCAGTGGTTCACCACCCTCAGCGTAAAAAAAATACTTTCTTTTATCTAGTCTGAATCTTCCCCTCTTTTAGTTTAAAAGCATTATGGGGATTGCATTTGTTTTTAGAGGTGATGGAGGCAGAGGCTGTGTCGCTGGCTGGAGGAAAGCTGGGGGTCTCCTGCAGGCCAAGTGCCACGTTGTTGATGGGATAGGTCTGGTATTTGTACACGCACCATAGAGTGGAAAGATCTGCCCTTGATAACTTGCCGGAAGGCTGGAGGACCAGGCTGGCTTGCTCATTCGTCAAGGAGAGGACTTTCCTTCTTCCTTGCATGGGATGTTTGCAGGGATGAGTGGCGATGGCTTGCATGGCGCCAGGCTCACTCTGCAGCCATGCAGGCCTGTGGTAGCTCAGCATCCCCAGTATACCTGCCAGAGCTGCCACTTGCAGCTGAGTTGGCAGTGAGATGGATAGCAGTGTCCTCAAATAATTCAAGCAGGTACTTTGACACATTGTGAAGGGGGACAAGTGGCTGTGAGCATTGTGGTCTTGGGTGGCTGGTCATGGTGTTGCCAGAGGGTGAGAGTGCAGGGAACCCCCTGCGATGTCACCGCAGAGCTGAATGCTCTCCAGTGGCATAGATTTTCTGGGGAG
Source organism: Podargus strigoides (assembly GCA_028020825.1). NCBI lineage: Eukaryota > Metazoa > Chordata > Aves > Caprimulgiformes > Podargidae > Podargus > Podargus strigoides. The sequence goes on from CM051663.1 coordinate 18,308,776, forward strand.
TTGGAGGTTTGGCAACTTCCAGGAGCTATTCGGCACCTTGCAAGGTTGGGCTGGTGGCTACCAGGACTAATGCTGTGTCTCTGCGATGGTTTCATATTGCGGGAAGACAGTTTTGGGAGGAGATCGATGTGCATTAGGCTTGGGTAAACCTCTGATACTGTGACCTCTCTCTGCTGAAAATAATACGAGCCTGAGTACCCTCTACTAGCAAGAGCCCTTCACAGGTCTGTGGTGGATGGGAAGAGTGCGAGGATGAAGCCAGCCATGTGTAGGGCAGAGAGCCCAGAAGCATCCCACTTTTGGGCTTATCCCACACCTGACTGTCACACTTGGTCTAGAGTTGAGATGCATCACCTCTGTGCCCTCTAAAGGAACTTCAGAGGGTAATTAATTGATGAAGGGAACTGACTGTTGGATGATGGGACACAGGAAGGGAGCTGACAATTGTAAAGAAGTCATGAAAACACACTTGGGCTTTCCTTTGGTGGATAGTGTGGATCAGGGAGTGGTCCAGGTGTTTAGGGAGGCTCTGAATCTGTCCTTGTTTTCAGCCTCAGTGCAGAAATGGCAAATGGATTCGGAGTCAAATCGGAGCAGCATTGCTGTAAGACCAGCCTTACTCCATAGCTAGGGTTATGCATTTTACATCAGCATAGGATTCTCTCCTACCATCCTGTCTGATCTGCTAACAGAGGACCTGGTCACGTATGATCCCTAGAGGAGGACAATATGAAAAGGGCAAATTATGTCCTTTATCCCACAGGGACTCATCAGGGAGCGTAACTGGGGGCAGATGGAGCCCAGTGCAGGGCAGGGTGGTCCAGCACACGTTCAGAAAGCATCTGTAGCCCAAGCAGTTGAAGCCATCTCGGGGGAAGGGCAGGAGGAGTCTTCTGTCTGTACTAGAAAGAGTTAAAAAAAAAAAAAGAAAAAGCGTTATTTCTTTAAAGCATACAAAGCAGGACAAGGCATTCAGAGAGTGTATCGTATACAGTATTTCACAAGTAAGTCCATTTCCTGCCTCCCCTATTGTTTTTGGTTTGATTAAGTATATCCTGTTAAACTGTATATTCCTGTTAGGGCTTCTACTTTGATAAAACGAGGTTATGCAGGCAGGACTTTCTTTTTCTCTGGGGTTTCAGGGATAAAATCTGGAAAAATTACTTTTATCAGGGAGAAAATTACCTCGGCTTTGGTGGTGGTGGCCGTTGCTTTGAGATACAGCTGTGAGCATTAGGGAGCCCACATTTGATGAAACCCAAAGTCCCCATCAGCCTACTGAGGACCAGAAGGTTGTGTGAACTTCACGGGTCTTCTCAGGTGTGGAGTGTGCTTGAGCTTGTCTCCCGCATGGGAATGACTGAAAAGCTGGAGTTTGCCTGTAGGAACAGGGCATCGGTGTTGACTCCTGGCTGTTCTCACCTGGAAGAGCAGGCTTGGGATGGAAAGGTCCAAACCTTGAGCTTGAATGCCTCCGTGTGTCAGGAGAAATCTCTTAATGAGGTGGCTGGTCTTACCCTACGCTTGCCCTTTGGTGGTGCATGGAGGAGTAGATCCAGTCCCTGTCCCAGGCAGTGACAGGGGGGTGTAAGATCTGACAGCAGCTGGCAGTGACAAAAATTGAGTGGAGGAACACAAACATAGACCGTTGGCCGCAAAAGGGCGGTGATGAGACATTTCCCTTTCGGTTCCCATTTCAGTCAGTTACAGGTGTTGACTAAATCAGGTGCATAAAGCCATGATTTAAGCGTTTTTGGGAGCTCACATCAGAACGACAACGAGCTTGATCTCATTACCCGATGACTTGGCCAGAGAGGTGGCAACCAGTCTGTAATTTTTGCAGGTCTATAATCAGCCTTGGCTGGTGATGAAGCGCAGCGCGCAGCCTTGATGAGGCGGCAAGTTAGGGTGGGTGCTTCTTAATGAACTACCGTCTCTGCGCGGACAATTAGCAATCGCTTCCTGCTAAACCCTTTGGAATGTGTGTTCTGCTGGCGGCTATGCTGGGAGCCTGCGAAGAACTGCCTGTATACTGACTTTTGTTTTTTTTCTTCTTTCCCTCCACTCCAGCAGATTGTCCAGACTCTGTGCCTTCCTCCACTGAAACAGGGGGAGCTAATTATCTAGCCCCTGGGGGGCTTTCAGGTAAGACATTTCTCTTTACCCTTGATTTTGGCCATGGGTTGCATTGACCAAGGGTCCTGACGGAAGGCAAAGTGATGCTGGGGAGTTCTGGGGATGCGAGTTGTTGAGAAAGGAGTGCTTCAAGGGGGAATTAGGTTTTGTGTCACTAGCAGCCACATGCCACTCGTGCAGAGGGTTTGTTGAAATCCCAGGTGAGGTTCTCCATCCCCAAAAGCCCATATTTCCTTTGAATTCCAGCTTTACGCTCCATTAATTTTTGGAGCAAGGCAGTAGGTGTGTTGGGGAAGGTGAAGCCATCTTGGCTGCCTGTTTGTTCGGGTGCATGGGTTATTGGAGCAGGTGTGGTTGTGCCTTGGGGAAAGGGTTCATTGTCAGGATCTCCTTGACTTGGTGGTGGTACCTCTTGTCTCTGGGATGAGAGCTATGCTTGGGCTTTGGTCCTGGTAGGGTAACCAGCATCCCCCATCTCATGGGCGAGGCTTGTGGTGTCTGGGAAGCAAAGGTGACCCTGTTTTTTGCAGAAGACATTGCAGAGGGAGTTGGACTTGATGATCCTTATGGATGAGCACCAACTTGAGATGTTCTATGATTTCCCTCGTTTTCCCTTTTACCATCTTGTTCAAGCCTCCAGGTGCTGGCATGGCGGTTCAGAGAGTGGTTTCCCCACCCCTTCTTGAGCTTTTTGTAGAATAATGGAACGTTTTAGATTTGGAGAGACCTTGAAAAGTCATCTAGTCCAACTCCCAACACCTTTTTCAAGGTGTGATGTCTCTAGCACCTCATCTCCTACCCTGCAATGGGCAGCTTTGTGGCTGGGCTCTGTCTCTAGCAGGATGAAAGCGTCTGAGACCATTTATCTGCATGTATTTGGTGATGTTCCCTTTGTGGAGACGTGTCCCTGATTTACGATTTATTCCTCACCCTGAAACTGGAATTTCAGAAATAAGCCGGTGGCGGCTGCGCGCGCATGTGCATCAGCCCCTGCCTCTCTCCAGGAATTGCATTTGATGTGGATGTCTTTAAGTGAGCCTTGTTTGTTTTTCTTTGGGTGTAGTATATACACTATCTGTTACTTGAGAGGGGAGCATATTGTTTGTTCAAAGGCCTTAATGAGAATTAATCAAATGGAGGGGGAGAGGGAACAGAGAAACTTGTTACTGCCTTTTTTTTAAAAAAGCAAAAGGCTTTTGGGTTTTTCTTTATTTTTTTGTTGCTATTGGAGCCTATAGCTTTAGGGAAGAAAAAGAAGAGACTGTAAAAAGACAAGAAGCAAAACAACACAATAAGGATGTTGTTAGATCTTTTTTTTTTTTTTTTCATTTTTTTTTCCCCCTCCTGAAGTACAGTCCTTGCGGAGGGGAGGAGAGAGTTCAGTTCCACAGGATACCACATGAAATAAGCAGAGGAAGTACTTGCTTTTAAAAGGGGGCTTTCTGTAAGGTTCAGCCTATTGATAACATCTTGTCTGGCTGCTCAGCTCCTGAAGGGAAGGCAGGAGGTGGGGGCTTGGGCTGCAGGAAATAACTTGGCTCGATCCCGGTGCCTCCCCAAGGGCCACGGGAAGGGGAGCCCCAGCTCCTTGGGAGAGCCTCCTCTCCAGAAGAAAGCATGCCCCCTCCCCCCCAATGCATTTTTTTACTTACTATATTTTTATTGTTTCATTGATTGGATTTTTTTTTTTTCTTCCTTATCAAAGGTTCCCCCTGCCCCCCCGCCAAAGCGTGGAAACAGAACCTTTTACGATCATTAACTGTTTTGTTTTTTTTTTTCCTCCCCAAATGTAATTGTAGCCATTTAGTTTAATGAGGAGCTGATAGGAGAGTTGAGTCATGAAGGGATACGGTTAGCTACCCAAGCCCTGAAACAAAGCCGAATGCCTCCACATGAAAGAGCATTTGTTTTGAATTTGCTCTGATTTACTGGCATCTCCTTTCTGCGCACCGAAGTGCAGTGCTGAAAATTCCCAACTGGAGAGACCTAGTCGGAAAAGGAAAATAAACGCACTTTGCAGCAATGCTCCAAAGCTCACTTTCTCCTTTTTTCCTACCCTTCCTGCGTATTTTAGTTAGCAGGAGGGTGTATTTGGAGAGGGCTTTAATGAGTTACTGGCAGGGTGCATGGGGCAGTGCTTCGGCTTGGTCTTACCTAGGTTTGAGCAGATGGGGATTTGTTGCTGAAAACCCAGCGTCCCTCAGTCCCTCCAGACCAGGGCTGTCCCGGCTGGGTTTGCAGTTTCTTGATAGATGGATGACTTTAAGAAAAGGAAAAAAAAACCTGAACAATTGGTTTGGAATAGGTTTGGAAACTGGAGTGAGAGCCTGGGGAGGAAGACATCACAGGTAGATAGATGGTGGTGGTGGGTTCCTACAGCTACATAGGCTTTGGCCATCAGTGGTGAGCAGTGGATGCTGGTGTAGTCCTGGTGTTCAAAGTCGGCAGACCTGCCCTAACATCTGGAGGCTGGAAGGGCAGGATTTTTGAGGCAGATCGCTCTTGGCACCAACAATTTGGGAATGGGGCCAGCCTGGGGTTCACAGTTACTCTGTCAGGAAAACCACGTGTGGGTTTCAGAGGATGATGGCAAGAGGTGCATTAAAAAGGGCATGGAAACGAGCCCCCTTGCAGGTCTCCATGGGGATCCTTTGGTGAGGAGGAGTCTCAGGTCTGGCCATCACTGGCGTGGCAGTCTGCTGGAGGCTGAAGGCGATTTCATTGATGGATACCAGAGGTGCTGGAGGATGTGGGAGGGGGAACAGCACAGCTGGGGGGACGGATGGGGAGTGTTTCCCCTTTGCAGTAACCAGTCTGAGCTGCTCTTTCCCTCCCTCCGCTTTCTGTTCTCCTTCCTTGCCCAGGAATGCAATATTGTGTAGTCCTTGATGCTATGCTGGAGTCTCATCCCACCTCTGCTGTCTCTTCCCCAGACATCCCATTCTCTGGCCGATGCACCCCTCGTTCTCCTGAGGTGCTGGCTCTCGCATCTGTTTCTTGCCTTTATTTGTTTTTTTATATCTTTTATTTTTATCAGTGGTCACTCTGTGGGTAGGTCAGGACTCCTTGCTCGTGTCTCCCACCAGGGTAGTTGTGCTCAGGTGTTACCAGTCCAAATCCTTCGTACACTCAGTGTGGTTAAAGAAGAGAGCAAAAATATCCCATTGGAAATAAAAACAGTTTCCGTAAATAGGAGACAGAGGGTGATTTTTCTGTATTTTGAGCTGACTCGTTCCCAGGAGATGGTTATGACCTTTCTTTACAAGCAAAGGCATGCTTGGAGAGCCTAGAGGTGACTTAGCCTGTGGTCCCGTGGCATCTGATCGGTGGGAGCTGAATTCCTGTACAACCCATGGAGGAGTTCTGCTCCAAGGGTAGGAGAGACCTAGTGGTGCTTGGTGGTGTTGGTGCTGGGTCTCCATGGAATGCTCTTCACCCAGCCCCAAACATCTTCCTCCTGACCCATGTGTGGGGTGGGGCTGGTCGCTCTTGGATGATGGAAGGTTGTAGTTCTCCATGGTGGGTGAGAAGGTGGGTCTCCTGCAGGACAGATCACAGAATCTCAATCACAGAGTGGTAGGGGTTGGAAGGGACCTCTGAAGATCATCTAGTCCAACCCCAATAGTGATGAATGGTGCTTGGAGCTGCTGGCAAAACAGAGGTCTCCAGCAAGTCCAGAGCTGGCCATGATGGGGAAAGCAAGATGAGATGACTTGTGTTGTTGCCACCTCCACTGCTCTTTTATTTATAGGGGTTATTCGTAAAATACTGAACCTGTGAGTTTACCCAGATTTCATCCCAGTCCTGTTGACTTGCCCTGACTCTGGAACTGCCCCAGGGTCTCCTGGAACCAGTGGACATTGAGTGGTGGTACTTGGTCAGTGTTGGATCAATGTTCTGCAAGGCTCGAGGCTGGGAGACTCAAGAGGCTCTTCCAGAGCCAGCACAGCCTCAGTTTCTCCCTCCCAACTCCTCTGTGCCTTAAAGACAGGAACTCTGGAGGTTGGGGAAGCATCAGCATCACTCCCTGCCCTGGCTGTCATGGCAGAGGGACCTCATCTGGTTTATGGGAGCACTTGGCTGAGTGTCATTTCATTCCGAAACAGCGGGCAGGCTGGGAATGTTTCACTATGCTGGTATCTGCTCACTGGGGAAGGAGCGCCTTGTCCATATCTGGAGCTATTTGCCCCTCAGAGTGGCTCCCCATCACTCCACCTCCCCATGTCAGCAGGATCCCGCATGGTTTCTGTGGCTGAGTCCTGCTTGTGTTTTCCCATTCACACACGCCCCCCCGCCCCGATTTCCACCTCCCTTTCGTACAGAGTTTATAACCTCCTGTGAAATGCCTTTATTTACAAATTGGCATCCTATTATAATCTGAAATTGAGACATCTTCCTGTGGAACGAGGATTGTATATTTGTCCCGGGAATAAACAATTGCTTGGGATTTTTTAAATTTTTTTTTAAAGTCACTTATTCTTGGTTTATTTTAGGGTATATGTCCTTTTAATTTTTTTTTTTTTATTTGCTTTGAGCACTGCAGGGTGTTGCACTCTTTCCTTCCCAGCCTTGTCAGAGACACTGTAACCCTGCCTTGCTTACCTAAAAACCACCATCCTGTCCTGGAAAGGATGAGGTTATCAGGGGTTAACACTGAGATGACAGCACTGGAGCCTCTGGAGCAAAGCAGGCTGCCTGCCAGACTAGGAGCCTCCCGGCTTGCCTCAAACATCATCTGACCGCGGGCTGTCGGGGAGGGGAGGAGGGAGCCGGCGCTTGGCACCGACCCCAGGGCTCTTGGCTTGGCCCACCCGCTCCAGCTCCTTTGGCTCCGTAGGTTGGGATTTTTTTTTAAGGGGGATCTCTCCAAGTGGGGACCCTCCTGGGGACACAGCTGAGATAACCCCTATGCTGCTGCAGGGATGCTGAGGGCATCCTCTTCCCGGCTCCTGGCTCTTTACTAATTCAAAACCCCCCCAAAGCAAGTAGGACCCATTTAATAATTACTTTTAAGTGCTCTAGAGACTTTTGATCCTTTCTTAGATAATCTTCTTGGATGGGTTTTAAAAATAAAAAGATGGCAGAGGTGCTCCCCCCATTGAATGCTGGGTGTTTCAATCCATCCCTGTACAGCTCCATTTAAATCCATTTTTCCGGGCGCCACCAGATTTTCCCAACCAAGTGATGCCTTGAGAGCAGTTGACAATAAAATGCCGAAGAAAACCCCACCACCGAGTCCTTCATCATGGGGACCACGATAGGGACCGCTTGGGCTTTATCCCACAACCTGGCGCTTTTGAGGGAGGAACAAGGACAAAAAGGTGAATTTTAGAAGTTCAAACCCTGCTTTGCTTGCCAAAGATGTCCCAGTGAGCACCAGCAACTTGGTCGCTGGGGACATTTAAAACTCGATGGGACAAAAACACTCGTAGAGGAGCAGTGCCGGGCTGGCAGGGATGTGGGCTGCATCGTTTCCATCCTCGCTGTCTGCCAGCGGGTATCGCTTACGCTAGAGGAACCAGAAACATTAACCACATGCATTTCCCTGCCGCCGGCATGGGGGGATGCCTGTTCCCAACTGTGGCAGCCAACACTGTCAACCTTGATGCTGCGTTAAAACAGGGTACACCCATTTTAGGGGTGTACAGAGCCCCCCCAGTGCTGTCCGGATGCTTTAGGAGGGTGATGGGCTGGTTGGCAGGTGCTGGTGGGGGACAGGCGTGGGTGGGTGCCAGCTCCACCGCCATCCCCGGCTGGCTTGAATGACCCACGCTGCAGCCTGGCCGCCTGCCTACTGTCACAAAGGAGCTTCCTTTCCAGTTTATTTTCAGCGCCGAGATATTATTAACCGCTGAGGCACAGTCTCTGTTCTAACCACCCTCGCTTTTTGCCTAAATCACTTTGTTTTCGGCCCCCGTCAGCATGCTGAGGCTGCCGGTTTGGCTCTGGTACTGCCGAGGTACTGGCTGCGTCACGGCTGCTGTTGAGGAACGGAGGGCACGGAGGAGTGAGCGGCCGGATCCTGTGCGAGGCTGAGCTCGGGAAGGGGAGGGAGCGCGGTGTCTCGCAGGGTTTCCGCCTGCTGGCTTTGGATTAGTCTCTTGGGTTTGGGATTTTTTTTTTAACTTACTCTTTTATGAGAAGCAGCGTCTTGGGTGTTGCCGGCTGCGTCTTTCTCTACAGATTTGATTTGATTTGATTTTTTAAAAATTATTTATTTCATTTATCTTCTTTTTCTTTTCTCCCTTAGCTGCTTTCTCTTCTCTTCTCTTCTCTTCTCTTCTCTTCTCTTCTCTTCTCTTCTCTTCTCTTCTCTTCTCTTCTCTTCTCTTCTCTTCTCTTCTCTTCTCTTCTCTTCTCTTCTCTTCTCTTCTCTTCTCTTCTCTTCTCTTCTCTTCTCTTCTCCTCTCTTCTCCTCCCTCTCTTCTCCTCTCTTCTCCTCTCTTCTCCTCTCTTCTCCTCTCTTCTCCTCTCTTCTCCCCTCTTCTCCCCTCTTCTCCCCTCTTCTCCCCTCTTCTCCCCTCTTCTCCTCTCTTCTCTCTCTTCATTTTATTTTAATTTTTTAATGAAAGAGAAGAGCTTTTTTGGG